>CM057450.1:427885526-429135526 GCA_016271365.2 Neoceratodus forsteri | reverse complement strand
AGGATGGTTTCAGAGTCAGGTGGTTGCAATCTGACAAGGTCCAAAATGGTGGTTAGGCCTGCATCTTGCTCCTTGGGAGGAATATATACAGTAACAACTGTGAGAGCCTTATTATGGGTACCTAGTAGGATCCCGACAGGGAGAGTCTGCGCAGGGCAGGTCACAAGGGCAGGTTCAATTTGGTGGCCCAGGATAGTGTCTTTCAGGTACAGGGCACAACCTCTACCTCTTTGATTTGTGATCGAGCCTAAAGACATTGTATCCTGTGATGGTGATTGTCTGATCAGGAACCAGGGGGTGAGCCAGGTTTCGACAACTGCTATAATGTCAGGATTATGTTGGCTAGCAAAGGCTTGCAGGGAATCAAGCTTAGGGAGTAGGCTGCAGATACTCAGGCACATAACTGAGAGAGTGCCAGCCGAGCTGTGTTGGGGAGAGACCTTGCTGGTGTGTAGGCCAGGGTTCAGGTGGTCATTTCCTGATAACAGCAGGAGAAGTAGCAGAAGCTTCAGGGTGCAGAGACGTAGTTCCCTGAGGGAGAGCTTACATTTTCTTTTATGGCAGGGACATGCCATGGTGTGGATGCAATAGTTCAGCACAGAAGTAGCAAGGTAGGCTGGTGTTAGCATCCAGTCTGCAAGGGGCAGTTTTTTGTTGGCTGAGGTCTGGGTTTGTGATACCCGGAGGGGTGCCAGGATAGCGATATGCAGAAAACAGTTGGAAGGTTTGTGGAGAGGAAGGGAAACAGGCTCTGGGAGGGATGAGGAGTGGGAGGAGGGTGGAGAAGGAGAGGAGGAGGGTGATATTAGAGAGAGGGAAGAGCATGGTGAGCTGAGAGAGTCTATGAGTGAGAAAAAAGACTAAAACAGGAAGGGCCTGGGTAGACAGCAGTCAGGGAGTGGTGTAGGTGAGGGGAAGGGGGAGGGCCTAGAGCTGGACCAGTGGGAGCTAGTGAGGGAGGGTCTATATGGCAGTGGGCGTGGCGATGGTCTATTTAATTTTATTTATTTATTTTATTTAAGTCTAGGATTACAAATACCTTTGAGCCAAGGCTCTTTTACAAAGGTTCCACATCAATTACAGTCAATTACAATACATCACAATACAACAAGGTGAAATACAATGGAATTGAGTGGATAGGCTGGATGCAAGATGGAAAGCAGAAGGTGGCACAGAGGGGATGGTGGATACCGCAGGAGTGCAGGGCAGCCAAAATGGCATTTGTCAGACAAACAGAAGGGTGTAGAGGGTGAATATAAAGAACAGTACAGGGAGGAAGAACCAGAGTGGGGGAGGTGGAGAAGCGGGAAAGGAAGGGGGAGGAAGGGGAAAAGAAAAAAGGGGGGTAGGGTATGATGTGTGGGATAGAGTAGGGTGTGAGAAGCCAGGGCAGGAAAGTGGGATTGGCCAGCAGGAGAAGTGCCTGGTGTTGGTTTGAAGAGGACTAAATGAGCTAGTTATATGTAGCAGTCACATGAGCTGGAAGCAATGAGATGGCGACATTGCGTGGCTTTGAAAGGGCCGAGTTTTGATATAGAGGAGATGTCCGGAGGAGATATCATAGAGGAGATTAAGGTCGGAGGTGGGGAAGGGGGTGGGCATAAAATTTTGGCCACTTTCAATGCAAGTCTATGGGTGCACGTCCCTGGAGCACAGAAAAAATTAGAAACAAGAGGCACAGTCCAGTAAGGATTCAGAGAGGATAGCAGCGGTCCAATCACAGTGGACCACAGAGAGCGTTGGCCAATGGTGGCAACTTGCTGCATCCCCAGTCAGTCTGGAGTCCTTACCCAGCTGCGTGGTTCTCTGGGTCAGGCAGGAGAAGAGTGCCTGAGCGGCTGGTTCCAAGGCCATGGCGGCGGAGGGCTGAATAGAGCCCAGTCAGGGGCAAGGTCAAGTCTGCAGGAGGAAGGAGAGAGTAGAGGTGATTAGAGCTAGGACAAAGGAGGATGGCGTGGGGGCTAAATCGGGGTGTGGAGCTAAAAACAGAGAGAGAGAAATTACAGGCATAGGTGGGGGGGTTCAGCAACCAGAGAAAAGTGTAGCACAGGAGCTTGGTCTGGTGCCACAGGGGCAGGGGGGATGAGACAGTGAGAGCAAAGAAAGTCTTCACAGGGGAGATACAGGGCTCAGAAGGGTATGCAACTTCAAATCAACAGTGCAACTTTTGACCCTGGGCAATGTTCCAAATAGCATTGTTTTAGTTTTTAATTTATTTAACAATAAGTTATTGCAGCTCAACCCTTGCTGGATTTTTATAAACTCCAGAGAGCAATATCAATGTTCTCAATAGAGTCGGAATGATAACATAACACTACATCATCTACATATACAATTAGCACAAATTTGGAAGAAACAGTAGAGCTACTGGGTCAATAAATAAAGAAAAGAGTAGTGGATCGAGGGTCAACCACTTAGGTACCTCACAATACACTTTTCTACTTGATGAAAAATGGCCCCCAAATTTTACACTTTGTATCTGTCACACACAAAAAATCAGAAACCCAAGCTAACAATGAATTTTCTAAGCCTCATTTTCTTGATTGAGTGATAAGGATGGAATGATCAACTAAGTTGGATGCCTTGGTTTGGTCCAAGAACGCAGCAGTGGCAAGCTTCCCATTGTCAATTCCCAATGTGCTGCATCCATGAACATAACCAAGGCAGTCTCTGTCCCTTGCCCAATTCTAAAATCATGTTAGTGATGCAAGAGAAGATAAAAAAAAGTATTGCTATCATGCCTCAAAACAATTTTTTCACTGTTTTTGAATACCGCATTGAATAGTTGGGCAAAACTGGTAAAATTAAGCCTGATTTACTTACAGTATGTTGGCAGAGGAAAGGTTTTCCATATGAAGGGAGGAGACGATTGGTTGCAGAGTTTTCCCTGCTTTGGTGCACTCTGCTTTATTCGGAGAGAATATTCACTGCAGACACCAAAGTCTGCACAGCAGTGGTTAGACAGGCACCGAAGGGTAGAAAAATATTTGCAGCCACTTACCACAACATGGCTGGCAACCTCATTCAGTTTTCTATAGTCAAAAAGGCACACATATTATATGTCGATAGGCAGTGGAAACAGTGGGATGCAAAGAAAGTTCCAGACTGTGGAGGCACTTCTCCAACTCATCAATATCACTCATGGATTTACCAGGTAGCTGTCCAGTCAATGTGCAGTCAGTCTGGTTGGGTGAGGCTGATTAGCTTGTAGTTTCCTTCACAAAGTGCCTTATGCCACATTTCAATTAAAGTGCAATACCATATAAAGTGCAACATTTGTACAGGGTTACTTTTTCCCAGTTCTTTAGAGAAAACCCTATCCAACCCACTGTGAGGGGGTGCATTGCCACACACGTAGGCAAAGCCTCTGCTGACATTTCAACTATGCATTGGTATTCTTCCTCAGAGCATCACGCTTTGTAGAAAACTAGCAATAAGTAGTCAAACTATCAGCAGAGGCTTCGCCCACCTGCAGGGCAATGTATATACTCATGATGGGTTGGTACAGTCCAGGTCTACTCCAAAGAACTTGAATAATATAATCCCATACAAAATTTGATCTTTATATGATATTGCACTTCAGTTGAACTTTAAAATCTTTTGGCACTAAGGACTTTGGGGAAGCAAAAGTTTTTTTTTTGTCCTACTTGACCAGACTGACTGCATGCCAACAGGACAGCTACAGGGTCAATCTAGGAGCGATATTGCTGATTTGGAGGATTGCCTCCAGGGTCTGGAACATTCTTTGAATCTCCAGTGTGTCTGCTGTCAATCTAATGAATGTGGAAAATTAAATAAAATTAAATTACACACCTACTTCTTGTAGGTGACTGCAAATATTTTTTCTAACTTTAGGTGCTTATTCATACTGCCACCATGTAAGCCATTATGTCTGTTGATAGTCTTCATCATTGCAAAAATCTATGTTAAGGCATCAGTTCATGTTGAACATTAAAGGGACACTGTCATCCTTTTTAACATCTTAATATTTCTACTTAAAAACCTACATTTTATGATTGTTTGCCTTTTCTAACATCTCTTGGTATTGCTAGTTGTTCTGTCTGATTCCTGTCTACGTAGAACTGAAATGCATGTTAATGGTGTAGTTATAACCAACCTTGTTTTATTTCAAATCCTTGGTTTACTCTTATTGCATAATTCCTGAACATTAGGAAAACCCCCCTCCCAAATAATGCAACCACTCATGATGTAATACATTGTGAGTGGCTAGGCTGCAATATTGGGAGTGTTCCCAAGTTCAGGAAAGATGCAGTGGGAGTTGATTAAAGAATGTAAACAAACATGTTTTTGTGTGGTAACACCAGTACTGGTGGCAGTCTGTTTTTCACTTTTTAAAAGAAAAAGGAAATCAGAATCAAACTACTGACTGCATCAGCAGTCTCTTCCAATCGTGAACAATCATAATATTTGTTTTTCAAACTAGGGACATTTTGAGGCCTAAAGGGGTTGACAGTGTCCCTTTAAAGTAACAGAAGTAAGGAAATGCAATGTTCATGTTAAAAGTCCCATGAGCCATGGAGAATATGTGGCTGGGCACTCCTCAGGGACTGAATGATGATGTGATGCAATGTTAGCGTTGCCCTAAATTTGGCACAGTCTGTCCAGGCACACAAAAAATACTATCACAGCAATGCTTGGAGAGTGGCTACTGAAGTTAGGGTAATGCCTATGCTATGTCATGTGATCCTTCGAACCCCTAGGAACTCCAGACCACAGATTCATAACAGTTCAGTGGATTTTTAACACTAACATTCCAATTTCTTACTTTTGTGACTTTAATCTTTATTCATAACTGATGTTTTAGTGTAGTTTTTTTGCAATGAATTTCCATTCTTTTGGAAAAATCAGTTTAAAAAACAGATAATTACTTTGTGTTGACAATACTGGCTTGCAGCTGGCATTGTCAATAATTTTTAATAACTGACCCATCACACACACTGTCTCACATCTATAGTTGAATAGGTTTATGTCTGTGAGGGCCATATAGCAAGCAGCTGACATATTACATACTGTGTTGTGCATATAGCATGCTTTGTGTATGGCCTATGGCACTGGTGGCTGTACACCTTGGCACGTGCTCTGGTAAACAAATGCTGTACCCTAGCTGGTGCCCCATATGGTGAGAGTTTTCCCCATAGCAACAATTTATCAGTGCCATAGCTGCCAGAGGTTGTGCCCCACCAGTGCCCTGTTAACCAATAGTGACTACTGACCTTGGGGCCATACACATAGCATCAAAGGCACCTGTTTAATCCATCTGCAGAAATGCAAAAAAAAAAATACTTTGGCAGATGAAAAAAGGTTCACTAAGATTCACTAAGGTTGTAGCTAGGAGCAAAAGGCAGTGCCTAGGAAAGCTCCTATCAAATTAATTACATCCTGTCAGAAGCCATCACTCGAGTCTGTATTTAAAGGTAGACCTGGATTCACTGATGACTACATGTAAAGGAAGTGAATTGCAGGACCATACCACTTACAATGAGAAAAAGTGCCCCCAACAGTTTGAAACCTGGGTCTTGAAAGCTGCAGTGGACATCCTTGGATCTCTACAGTGATTTGCTTAAAAACCAGGCCAATTTCTGACATGAGCTGCTGGTGCAAAAGCAAATTTCATCTGTGAAAGCACAGCAAGACAGTTTTTGCACATGATAATAACTAAACCATCAGCAAAAGCATAACAGTTTTTTTCACTACGTATGCAACTGTGATCTGAGCTGTGCATCCGCAGCCACGTAAATATTTTTAATCATCACTTCATCACTTTGCAACCTTTTTTCTTCTAAATGTTGACAGTTTTCTAGTTGTCATCCCCTTCACAACCATGCAACTGTCATTATTCAAAACCCTGCTCCTCTTCTGTCACTACCTGCTGCTGCAGGTGAGACAAAGCACAACCCTTTTGTCACAGGTAGACCTTGTCACCAAACAGTGTAAACGTGCACCTGCAAACACATGTGCATGCACTGAGGCAGTGGTAAGTAAGTAAGGGTGGCATGTGAACTGACCTTATGTTTGAAAAAGCTGGTCTTTTGCTCTTTTGTTTTTTTTACTTATCTCCAGCCAAAAAAACAATGAGCAAGTTTCACCAAACTCACCACGTCAGGAGATTCTGCACTGCAGATCACACTTCTGAAGATTTTATGGAAATCTGTTGAGAAACAGCCAAAATATCAGAAGCTTCAAATCACAATTTAACATTATAGTGCCAACTCCGCCCTATCTATGGTGGCGCTACCATACCACTACAATATAATGGACCTCAAGTCTCTGTACAGTTTTGGGTAGTGGTATATTTACCTTCTAAAAGTCATAGCTGGTTGTATCATTTGTACCAAAAATGTGTGTAAGTCAGGGAACTTGCCCAGTGTTCCTGCAAGCAGATATCTGTATATTCAATCCAATGCCAAGTGATATACATTAATTATACTAGTGTATAAGTGTGGTGTGTATTAAGTACAGTAAAACACACTGTTGGCATCTTGTCAGGATCACATAGAAATACAGAATCTGTTGGCAGATAAAGACCTGATGGCCCATCTAGTTTGCCCTATTTTCCCCTACCTATAGTGTCACCGCAGACCCTACTCAGTGTCCGGTCCCCTCTCCACCACTAAAAGATCCCTCTGTGTATATCCCATGCATTTTTGAACCCTGTCACCATTTTCCCCACCACCACCTATGCTGGTAAGCTGTTTCACGCATCTACCACTCTCTCCATGAAGAAGTACTTCCTCACATTTCCTCTGAGCCTCCCCCTTATAACTTCAAGGCATGATCCCTTGTCCATAAGAATCTTTTTTTGTGAAAATGGTTCCCTCCTGTACCTTGCTTTTGCCTGTGAAGTATTTGATTGTCTCTATCATACCCCCCCCTCCTTTCCTTCAGGGAGTACATGTTAAGTTCCTTGAGCCTTACCCCATAGGGCTTTTGATGCAGGCCATGCACCATTTTGGCTGCTGTCCTTTGTACTGCCTCCACCCTCTCTATGTCTTAACAGAGGAGGGGCCTTCAGAACTGTATACAGTACTCAAGGTGTGGCCTAATCTGTGATCTGTACAGGGGTATTATTACCTCCTTCCTTCTGCTGGTGATTCCTCTTCCTATGCAACCTAGCATCCTTCCAGCCTTCCCCACTGCTTTGTCATACTGCTTCACTACCTTCAGGTCATCAGAAATTATCACCCTCAGGTCTCTTTCCTGCTTTGTAACTGTTAATACCTCTCCTCCCAGTTGGTATGTTGCTCATGGGTTCTTATGCCCCACATGTATTATTTTGCACTTTTTTGCATTAAAACTCAGCTGCCAATCCCTTGACCATTCTTCCAACTTTTCTAAGTCACTTCTCATTTCTTTCACTACTCCCAGTGTGTCTGCTCTGTTCCAGAGTTTTGTGTCTTCTGCAAACAGGCATACTTTCCCTTCCAGCTCTTCTGCAATGTCGCTGATGAAGACAGTGAAGATGACCAGCCCTAGTATTGATCCCTGTGGTACTCCAATGGTCACTTTGCCTACTCCAGAGTGACTGCCATTTACCACCACCCACTGACTCCTACTGCCCAGTAAATATTCCACCCATTTTACTACCTTAGGACCTACTCCTAGATTTCCAACTTGTTTAACAGTCTTCTATGTGGAACAATGTCGAAGGCCTTGCTAAAATCCAGATAGGCCACATCCACTGCTCCCCATTGATCCACTTCCCTGGTCATCCAATCAAACAATTCAATCAGATTTGTCTGGCAGGACCTCCCCCCTGTGAACCCATGCTGCCTTTGATTCTGCAGATTATTGGTAACTAGGTATTCCTCAGTTCTTTCCTTAAATCACTTTAGACAATGATGGGTACCTCCATGGGTGCAATGTGTGGGTTGTATAAACACATTTGAATTGGAGGAGTGAGGTGATGACAGAACCAGGGTGAAGTATTTATGTGGAGTCAGGGCCAAGAGCAACAGCAGACCCCCCCCCCCGGCTAAGGGAGCAACTTATGCCACTGATGAGTCTGCTAAGACCAAGACATCAACCAATAGCACCAAAAAAAGGAGGAACAGACAACATTATGAGGTTATGAGATGCAGCAGCAGAGACACTGCTAACAGCTCCAACACTATATCTGACACGAGCCATATAAACCATCAGAAGACCCAGAAGAGTCAAATGCCAAGTCAGCTGACTCCCCAGTAGATACAATGGATGTTAGAAGTACCAGTAGCCCACATTTGCTGGTGGCATATGTAAATTTAGGGCATTAAGGCACCTGCCTTCACAGGTGCCTGAACACCAGAAAGTCTGAGACTATATGTTATACCTCATAGCCAGTCAGATAAGGGAGGGCACCAAGGCAGAATTTTGGCTATTTTTTTCAGGTATAAGCCATCCAATAAAAAAGACAAAAATAAGAAATCAAAAAAGAGAAAAATAAAACAAGAGTTGACTGCAACCAACAATGTGAGCTGGCGAGTTCATTCCAGCATGGAGAAGGGCTAGGCACCACCTGTAGTTACAACAGTGTATCAATGGTACTGAGGGGCATCAAGCTGCCCCAAGCAGAAGCAGAACCCCACTGTAATAAGATGTGGCATCTCAGATGGGCTATCCTGTGTGAATAGCCTGCTTGTACTCTGGGAGCAAATGTATTTTTTACTGTCCTAGTGAGTGGAAAGAGGTGAAGTAATTTACATGCTGATCAGAAAGGCAAAGAATAATACACAGAATTCATAAATGATATAAGAGAACAGATACCTTCCAATTTGTCTGGTTTCCGTAAACAAAGCGCAATTTATTGCCAAGTGAAGAGACAAGCTTCAGCATTCTGGAGAAACTGGAGGTGTATGACTTGGCCAAATATACTACACTACTTATAACAACATAGGGTTGCATGATTATTTATAGCTTCAAGAAAGGGGTGACATCTGGCAATGGTTAAAACAGGCCCTAACTACAGCCAACCCCTAGAACTCCAGAGTCAGCATTTTAAGCTAAATCCCATAAAGCAAGGTAACAACTACTGCTTTTGCTTCCTAGGAGGCCTTAATCTTCTAGTCTCATTACTGTTATAATAAGTGGAAATAACTAAAATAATTTAAATTCTGAATCAAAAAGAAGAACAGATACTTAGGATGTATAAATAACAACCAAAGGCAGATACTTCCAAACTTGTGTTGTTTCTGTAAACACACATACAGTCCAAAGTGTCAAAAATAGCACACAGCATCAGGGGCATGCATATGTGTGTGTGTGTGTGTGTGTGTGTGCGCGCGTGTGTGTGTGTGTGTGTGTGTGTGTGTTTGTGTCAACCAACTATTAATGTTTCAACTGGTACTACATTCTGTTTCACATGCTACTATTCAGGCCTCACCACAGCCAACTCACAGACACATTTGAAGTCTTTTATTACGTTTGCGTGCACAGCATATTTTGTACAAAGAACCACATTTCAGAGGCGTGACACTGTTGGGTTCAATGCAGTTCAGGGTGCAGTGGACTCGATAGTGTCAAGCCAAAAGCAGGGAAGCCAAAGCCTTTCTAAAAGTGGAGTGGGGACAAGGTCCAGGAGGGTGAGGGACCCTCCCGTTCCCCCCAGGAGGTGTAGAAATGGTTATGAGAAATAAATGTGGTTCACACTGACACAGGCATAACTGGTTGCTATAGACACAAGCAAAAACATAAAGCCTTTGGCTTTATGTAAGACTTAATGTTTTCAGATCTTTCTAAAAAAGTTATGGCGTGTGTCACTGGCAACACAAATGTTACATACAACGTTTTTAAGATTCTTAGAATCAGTCATACGTTTGTAAATATTGAGGAAGAGGAGGAGGGGGTTTAGATGCTGTTCAGTCATGGATGGTCATAGGTATGTTTTCAGCCATCAAAGGCACAAAAAGCTGCACTCAGCCATAGCATTAGACATTGGGAGAATAAGGTAGATTCTTAAAAGATTATTAACTTGTGAAAAAAAACAACGCATTTCCGCTCTTTCTGCCAAGATTTCTATGATGGTGCCAATTTTTGTCACCTTTTTGATGCATGCCATAACATGAGATGTACTGTGAGTTTTCAAGAGATCTGGCAGCATCTTCAGCTGTATTAAAAGTCTGTCAAATGCAAAAGTATGTATCAATGATCTTTTGAGGTATTTGATCACATAGCTGACCATTGATAGCATTGATGAGCACTTTTTGATGCTCTTGAGAAGTGGCAAGGTGGGCTGGTCAAACCTGAAGTTCAGTTCAGCCTTGAGCAAGTCAGTCAGCTAAACAAATTGGCTTCTAAAGTACTCTTCAGGAGTTACCCACTGATGAGGCTCTGCACTATCAGCATAGCAACGTGGTGCTCTTCATCTCTGGGGCATGGCAGGATCCTCTATTAGTCTATCATTAATGCTTTGTTGTGCATCCTCAAAGACTGTTAAAATCCTCCGAGTCTCTCATTTTCATCAGATGAGTCTGCAATATTTCAACAATAGAATTAATAGCCTCTGACGTAATATTTTTGACTGCAGCACCCTGGCCACTTCTTCAGCTGCAAAGAAAATCTTCAATGACACTTTAAGACAAAAAAAACACATCGAAGCATGTCATCAGAGCTTGAAGTGCAGGTGCTTTCTTCGCTGCTTCTGTGTAACCACAAGCAGCAATTACTTCCTCAAAAGTGTCATAAATGGCTTCATAATTGAATAGTACTGATTCAATTGCCTGAGTTCTTGATGTCCAGAAAGTGGGACAGATAGGCTTTGGCGAATGTTGTAAACTACATGATGTGGAGGAGGAGGAGTAGGAGGCTTGAATAGTCTCAAAAATGGCTAGTCTTTTTGGCGATGACTGAATAATTCCATGAATTTACTGTAGTAAGCTCCAAGCACTTTGAATCATGACACACTAGCTACCAGCTTCCTGTACAATAAGATTCAAACTGTGGTTCATACAATGAAGTGAAACAGCCTTTAGATTGACATCTTTGATTCATTTAGCCATGCCTGACATCTGACCCTGAAGGACTGATGCACCATCGTAAGTTTGTCCTCTCATGCAATCCATATATATTCCTTAACATTGCAAAATATTCTTTATTGTAAAGAAAAGTGATTCTGCATCCATTTTTGGGCAGTCATACATTCCTATGAAGTCTTCACCTATGTCATAGTCCTGTGACACCCACAGAATTGAGAAAAATAACTGCTCATGTCCAGCTACATCTCGTGTTTCATCAACGATAATGGAGCAGATTTCTGCCTCCTTAGTTTGTGAAAGAAAATAATTGAGGCAATCTCGATGCATTTCCTTGATCAGTTCATTCAGAATATCATGTGGTAAATACTTTGCATTAAAGGTTTGTAACTCTGGGTTATTTTGGAAAACTAGCTTAACTAGCTTGACTAGCTTGCGGAACTTACTTTCTTCATCAGTATGACCTTCAACAGTGAGACACTGCCTTACAAGAAATTGCAAACAGCATAGTTGTTCTAAATGACACTGCTGGTTCATTTCTTGCTCAGCCATCTTTTGATGAACAAATTGTGAATCCACAGGTACTTGTTTCAAGTAACCATTGTGTTTAAGCAAACACTCTCTGTAACAATTTTAATTTTTATGCAAATCAAAATTTACAGGACAAGTTTTCCAATTATTCATTCTGACTTTCAAATGCATCATCGTCACATTTTGAGAATATCACTAGATGTTTTGCTATTGCAAAACGACAAACTGCGCAAAAAGCTCTCATTCAAGTTGTGCACATAACAAGCCTTCTCTGTTTTTTGACCACTCATGGTTGAAATATTTTTATCGTGCCTTTTCACCTTTCCCATATACTCTAGCAATGTCTTTCTTAGGGACTTTCAGTTGAACTGCCGTACCTGAGTCGTTGCTGACAGCATGGTCCATTAGATTCTATTTCTACTTTTTTGTCTGCATTAGGAATTTGTTCTCCCACCTACTCTGAAAATACGCCGCTGAGCCTGGCCCCGGAGATGTAGGCCTTGTGAACTGATCACTTACACTTGCGTTGCTTGGTGACTGCGACAGTAATGTAAATGCAACAAAATTCAACTTTGCCCGTATCAGATTTTGCTTATGTGGTGGTCCAACAGTTACTTCTTCTTGTTGTTGTTCGTTCATTGCTCAATTAAGTTTGGACCAGAAGACAATATAGCCAGTTTTGTCACCAGAATCTCCACTCCCCACCAATGCCCACTTGCACAGTTTGCAAAGTCTGCTTTTATGTTAACTTTTTTTTTAAATTCACTTCAGCACCACACTGACTGCTGCCCCCCCAATCCTTAATTCCTAGTTCTTTTTCCTTAAGGCAAACAGCAGGGACAGGTGCAGGATGGGTGCTCTTTTACTTTTTATACCCCCTCCCCACCAATCTTCACTTGCCCACTGACTCTCTACAAAGTCTGCTTTTATTATTTGCTTCAGCAACACACTACTGCCCCCCAATCCTGTTAATTCCTTCTTTTTTTTATTATCTTCAAAGTCTGCTTTTATGTTAACTTTTTTTTTTTTTTAAATTCGCTTCAGCATCACTCTGGCTGCTGCCCCCTAATCCTTAATTCCTTGTTCTTTTTCCTTATGACAAACAGCAGAGACAGGTACAGGTGCTCCTGCTCTTTTACTTTTTATCTCTCCTTGACCCCTCCACACCAATTTCCACTTGCCCAATCCCTACAAAGTCTGCTTTATGTTACTTTATTTTTTTTAAATCACTTCAGGACCACACTGGCTGCTGCCCCAGAAGCCTTAATTCCTAGTTCTTTTTCCTTATCGCCAGTCTTACTACTTTCTCCCAGGAGCCTCGAATGGCCACCAGCTGCCAGCTGCCTGCCTGCCTTCTTCAACCTGACCTGTTCCCAAGACTGAATTCAATATTCACCTGCCCCTCCCTGATAACCCTGTTCCTTTGATTTGCTGCTCTCCTCCCTCGCTCCCTACTACTTAAATTAATCCAGCTCCAAGTCCAATCTGTTCTTTGTTTTTTGAGCCCAAAACATCCCTGCATAGTGCCTAGCCTGGTTTTAGGTTGGGTAAGGGGTTGGAAGGAACTCGTCTTGTTTTTTTTTTTATTTTTACTTGATAAACAATTAATGCACCAAAAGCAAACAAACAGCACAAAAATATTATGTTTTGTCCTCACTCTACACTGCTCAGCACTTTAACCTACTGGGTCAATATGTCATATGCTTTACAGCACATGACATAAGCGCATAAGGGGAACAGTGTGGTAGGCAAGAGTAAGAGGGTGCAAAACTACGAAAGGATGTATGCGCGGTAGTACACCCTCTCACTCTCCCAGAAGAGGATAAGAATCCTGCTGGGACAAGGGACTGCTGCGCAGCTGCCATGGCTCAATGGGATGAGCCACAGGCAGCAAGGGAGGCAGTGCATTTGTGGACCAGGTTTCAATTCCTGGTCCCAGACACATGGAATTTTTATATTTTTCTCACTTTGTGTGAATTTAAGTGACAACTCCCCCTTCCCGGAGTTAGTTATTTTAGTTGGGGAGGGTTCAGGGGCATAGCCCCCCCCATAATGGGGGGTGCAAGGGTGGAGGCCCCCCCTAAAATAAAGACTTATGCTGCTGGCAATATATGCCACATTATGACCCTGTGCTGTGCTTTAAGACCGGGAGGACCAGGTCTCTCTGATAGTGAATCAACAGACGTGGCATGCCTATAACTGTCCAACTGCTGGAGGAGGTAGTACTAGCAAGCAACAAGTTTCCACTATATTCTGCCACTAACTGCTAACTACACTGCTTCCAAACAAGTTCCAAGCTGGGCAAACTAAGTTCCAGATCTTCCTGACAGCAATTGAACACCAAGTCCGATGCTGAGATGATGACTTTGCTGCTGCCACACAAAGTCACAGACAGCGCGCCAGCAAGTGGCAAAGCCACTGCAAAGTGCTGATCCCACAAGAACTTGCTGTTGACTTGTTAGCTGACTGCTGACATCTGACTGTCAGACCAACCTGATAGTTTTCTTTGACTGGGTAACACAGGTGGGGGATAAGGGCCATACTGTGGATTTGCTCTACTTCAATTTCAGCAAGGCTTTCAACTTGGTGCCACACAGAAGATGTTGAAAACACTGGTGGACCTTGGTACAGCTAGGAACATAGATGGATAGGAAACCTGATGAAGGAGATACAGCAGAGAGGGTGGTAAATGGGGTCAAATTTGAAGGGAGGGAGGGAGGTCGTGAATAGGATGGAGCAGGGATCTGTCCTGGGTCCTATTCTCTGCAATATGTTCATCAGCGACATTGGAGAGGGCATCCAGGGCAAGCTGTGTGTCTTTGCAGATGATACAAAGCTCTGTGGTAGGGTAGATAGTGATGAAAGGATCAGGAGGATGCAAAGGGATCTACAAAGGTTAGAGAGGTGGTCTAATGTTTGGCAGTTGAAATTCAATATCAAACAATGCAAGGTTATGCACCTAGGAGAAAAGAAACAGTACAGATTACTTAATGGGAGGGGTTAAACTGAGCACTATGGCAGAGGAAAGGGACCTGGGAGTCATCATTAGTGATTCCCTCAAGCTATCAGAGCAGTGTGACAAGACCTATAATAAGGCCAATATGACGTTGGGGTGCATCAGAAAGGGGACTAACAGCAGGAAAAAGGAGGTACTACTACCTCTATATACATCATTGGTAAGGCCACTCCTGGAATACTGTGCTCAGTTCTGGAGTCCTCACCTAAGGAAGGACAGGAACAGGTTGGAGATGGTGCAATGTGGGGTGGCCAAGATGATTCAGGCCAACAGGGCAGATCTTATCATGATTGCCTCAAGGCACTGATGATGTACTCGTGGAGACCAGGTGAGAGAGGAGGGTGTATGATAGAATCCTTCAAGTTCCTAAAGGGAATAAACAAGGTGAAGTGAACTGTAGGGAGCTATTTAGCATGAGCATAGAATCAAAAACTAAGGGTCATGAGTGGAAACTGGTGGGGGATGATTTAAGAGGGATGTGAGGAAAGCTCTATTTTAGGGAAAGGGTGGTGGAGTCATGGAACAGTCTGCCAGCAAAGTGGTGGGCACCAACACCATCAGTGGTTTCAAGCATGGATGGGATAGAGTGAAGGATATGGTGGTTGCTCAGGTCAGTAGTAGAAGTGAGGGTAGCAGGGGAATGGACTGGGAGGGATTAAACCCTGACTAGATCATAGGTTCTGGGGCAAACAGGGGACTTTGGGCAGATTGGATGGACCTTTGGTCTTTTTCTGCTAGCATTGTCTATGTTTCTATATTTACTTCTTCACACTTTCTATCCACAAGTCCCTGGCATCTAGGGGACCCCTTCTGGATCATGATGTCTCCATCCCCTCTCGTATCACACCTGCTGGTGCTCAACTACACTCCTCCATCCCTCTCACTAGCCCCAGTTGTGATCCCTGGCATCTACTGCTGTAGTAATTATATCATCCATATCCATAGGATGATATTTGATCAATCCATATGGGGCTCAGTCAGCTGATGTAAGGAGGTGAAGGTGAGGGTCAATACTGGTCTGGTATCAAATGCAGCTGAGATGAAAGTCCTACTTACCCTTAGTGTCAGCTCCAGTTTTGTGTGGTCTGCTGTCCTGCACTAGTCAATACACACTAGTACTACTACAACTAAATTGTACTGACAAGTAATATTCAATTTATGTAGTGTCACAGAGTGGTCTTTTTAAACCCAATTCATAAAAAAGTGTCCCTTGTCCCAAATATATGTCCCTGCCTCAGGCAGTCGTCTCTCTACTTTCCTTTCCCAATGCTTCCATACTTGCCCAGTCTTTTGCTGCACACATTGCTCTCTCTCTCCCTCTCACTCTCTTTCTCTCTCTCTCGTTCTGAGCTGACACTTACTGAGAGAAAGAGAAAAAGAGAGAGATCATGGTCGAGGTGCCGATCTGAATACTACTGCTTGTGCTGCAAGTTGGCTTATTGTTGCCCTACCGATAAGTTGTTGGGTAACTAACTTGGTTCTTAAGGTGGCATTAGTAAACACTGCAGGTGTGATGAGACTGGATGAGTTAGCTTACCCTGTCTACTGCAAAGGAGAGGGCCAATGGAGAAAAATGACCCTTGCCCCCAAGTGTCCCATGCCCAGTCAGGCAGGCCTCAACCACCTTCCTGACTCGACTGACCCAGCAGCTAGCCTGATCCATCTGCTCCTACCATCCATTGTGACAGGTCAGGGAGAGTGAGAGAGAGCATCAGAGATGTGACAGGAAACCCCTGCTACCATCCAATTGCTACCAATACCAGCTCCATAATTCCCAGTTTTTCCCCCAGTTTTGCCCTCAGAGCTTGAATGAATGAATGAATTTATTTATTTTTTCAACAGAACAGAACTGTTAGGACCTTACATGGCCCTGTTTACAAAGTTGTCCTGCATTTGATTTACACAGTTAGACGAAGCAGACAGAAGACATAATTGATATTGTTACAGACAAGCCATTACAGTTGAAACACAGAAACATAGAATTTGATGGCAGATAAGGACCGCCTGCCCCACCTAGTCTGCTTATTTCCCTACGTACTTAAACTCCAGATCCTAAATGATCTGAAGCTTACTCTCTGTTTACTACCACTAGGGTCGTCTTCTGTTTATCCCATGCATTCTTGAATTCACCTAATGTTTTAGCCTCTACGACCTCCACTGGGAGGCTGTTCCATGCATCCACCACCCTTTCTGCGAAAAAATGCTTCCTCATTTTACCCCTAAGTCCCCCCCAGCCTCATATTGTGACCCCTTGTTCTTGTACATCTCTTTTTCTGTAAGATGTTGCCCTCCTTAACCTTGTTGATGCCCTTGAGGTACTTGAATGTCTCTCATATCCCCCCTCTCTCTATTTTCCTCCAGGGTATACATATTGAGGTCTTTCAATCTTTCCTCATATGTTTTCTTGTGCATTCCTTTCACCATTTTTGTTGCCCTTCTCTTGACCGTCTCTATTCTGTCAATGCCCTTCCGGAGAGCTGGTCTCCAGAACAGAACACAGTATTCCAGATATGGTCTGACCAGTTGTCTGTACAGTGGCATCACCACCTCCTGTTTTCTACTGGTGATGCCTCTCTCTATGCCCCCCAGCATCCTTCCAGCCCTCCCCACCACCTTTTCGCATTACTTGGCTACTTTTAGGTCCTCCATTATGATTACCCCAGATCCCTTTCCAGTTTTGTTGTTGTTAGTATCCCCCAATTCCCCTCATTGTGTATTTCTCCCCAGGATTCCTGTGGCCTAAGTGCATACCTTTACACTTCTTTGTATTATATAGAAACACAGAATTTGATGGCAGGTAAGGACCACTTGGCTCACCCAGAATTTAAGCTGCCACTGTCTTGACCACTGCTCAATTTGCCTAGGTCTCTTCTCATTTTTTCCACCCCATCTGGAGAGTCCACCCTATGGCAGATCTTGGTATCATCTGCAAATATGCTTCCCTTCCCTTCCAGCCCCTCCTCAATGTCACTAATGAAGACATTGAAGAGGACATGCCCCAGCATTGAGCCCTGTGGCACCCCGCTGGTCACCCCTCTCTCCCAGGATTGTACTCTGTTTACCACCACCCTCTGTGTCCTGTTGCTCAGTCAGTTTCTGACCCAGTTTAGCACCTTGGGACCTACTCCCAGACTGTGCAACTTGTTTACTAGCCTCCTGTGTGGGACAGTGTCAAATGCCTTGCTAAAATCTAGGTAGGCCATGTCCACCGCGCCTCCCTGATCCACCATGGAGACCCAGTCAAATAAATTTATCAGATTTGTTTGACAAGCTCTACCTGCTGTGAATCCATGTTGCCTCAGGTCTTGTGCCCTGCTGGCCTCAAGGTATGCCACAATTCTTTTCTTTAGCAAGGATTTCATTATTTTCCCCGCCACTGAGGTCAAACTGACTGGCCTGTAATTCCCAACCTCCAACTTGCTCCCACTCTTGTGTAGTGGTACCAAATTTGCCCGCCTCCAGTCCTTTAGTACCACTGTCTTCTCCAGTGATTTGTTGAATAGGGCTGTCAGTGGCATCCCTAGTACCTCCCTGAGTTCTTTCAGTATTCCGGCATGCTTCCCATCTGGCCCCATTGCCTTGTCCACTTTTAGTTTTGAGAGTTCCATTAAGAATCTCTACTCTGTGAATGGACTGGTACCCATCTCCCCCCGCCCCATGTGTGTTTCTACTACCTAATTTTGATCCTTCCCCTTCCCCTTCTTTTGTAAATACTGAGCAGAAGTATTTGTTTGGAATTTATGTTTTTTCTAGGTCCCCGCTGCTGCACACTCCCCCACCCCTTTATTTAGCCTCACAATCCCTCCATTGGTCTTTTTTCCTGTCCCTGATATACCCAAGGAAGACTTTTTCTCTTTCTTTTACTGATTGTGCTATTCTTTCTTCGGTTTGTGCCCTTGCACACCTGACTGCATTCCCCACCTCCTTCTGTTTTGCCTGGTACAGTTCCCTGTCTCCCTTCCTCTGTGTTTCCTTGTACTTTCTGAATGCTTGTTATTTTTCCCTAACCTTCCCTGCCACTTCTTTTGAATATCAGTGTTTTTCATGTTTGCTTGCACGTGTGTGCAAAAAACATCTTGTGGCAGTAGCACATTTCAGAGGTGTGTCAGTGTCGTGGCCAATGCAGGGGACGATTTAGTGGGTGTGTCCCTCTGCCACCCGTCAGTGAACATGCTGGTGATGACAGCAAATCTGAAAGAGAGCCAAAGAGTTGAAACAAATCTGCTGCTGCAATCAAGTGCAATTTAACCATTGCAGCGGCAGATGAGAAGACTCCAGCCATGCGCATTACAGTGCACAGTAGTACGCATGGCTGGAGATACTAGCAGTTGCTTGGTGTGCCGTTCCTGGTGAAACATTTCAATAAATAAAACAGCCAGGGCATGGCTTTCCACAATGGCAGCTCCTGCCACTGGCCACACACTCCCACAAAGCTGACATTGGGGGTGCCCATTCCCTGTATCGGCATGCCCCCCCCACAGCCACATTGTGACTCACTGGGAGCCCAGTTGCTGTCCAAAGGAAACCAAGTGGGGCAGTAGGGATGGGGGGACACTGGGGGATGGGCTAAGGTTCACAAATTGTTTTAACCCTCTACGCCCATTGGTAGAAGAGGGGTGTGTGGGGGAGGAGGAGGATGATGATGATGATGCTGCTGCTGGTGAAGCTGGGGCAGGGATGGATAGAAAGGGTGAAGGGGCAAGAGCGCACTAGAGGGGGTCCTGGACAGGATGGGGAAAAGGGGTAGGAGGGGAGGAGAAGAAAAAGAAGGATCAAGGGAAAAAGGAGGAGGCTGATGGTACGGAACAGGGGAGCAAAACAGGCAGGAAGGTGCAGGATATAAGTGGGATAATAGTGAGCAGAAAGCCAAGTAGGCAAACGGATAGGATGGATGGATTAGTAAGGAGTGGGGAAAGAGATACAGAGAAAGATACTCGGGTGGGGGGGGGGACAAAGAAGACCAGGACACAGGTAGAGGAGGGGACCAGGGACAATAGTGAAGGGGTTACCTTCAACACCCAGATTGTGGGAGGTGCGAGGAGCCGTTTGAGAGGAGAATCCGGATGAAGGGATGAAGAGGGGCATGGAAGGAGGGAGAACCTGAGGGGTGAACAGGGAGGCAAGGGGGAGGTTAGAGTACTGCTATTGGGGGACTCCAAGATCAGAGGCATCCAGTGGAAGGGGCAGGAGGAGGGTAAAACCTGTTTCATCAGAAGCAAATGCCACCCAGGCCTAATGGTGCACAAGGCCAAGCATGAGTTGTATTCACTGGCAAGGAATGCGGAGGGACCCCGGACATTCTAGTGCACTTGGAGACAAATGACATAAATGGTAATAGTGAACTAGAAATTCAGGCAAGGTTCTGGGAGTTGGCCAGGGTATGTCTTTCCATAGGCTGTAAGATCTCCTTTTCGGAAATCCTGCTAGTGCCAAGGGCTAGTGGGGAAAACAAGATGAAGATTAGGGAGATAAATCAGTGGCTTAGGGACTGGTGTGGGGAATTGGGGTATGGCTTGGTGGGGGACTGGGGGGAGACCTGGGAGGATAAGGAGCTGTACGCTAGGGACAGGCTCCACCTTAATTTGGAGGGGAAAGAAATCCTTAAGCTCAAACTAACTGGGTTCATCAGCGAAAGGTGGGGTTTAAACTTGTGAAGGGGGGGGGATCAAAAAAGGGGCAGTGCCTGCAGGCACGATAAATGAGGGACATGGTCTCCACTCCTCTAGGGTTCTAGGGAGATATGGAAATGGGTCACCAGGTAGGGTGCAGGAGCTGAGAAATGGGAGCTCAAGGGGTAGAAAGGAGAGGAGCGGCGAGAAAAGGGGTGGAGAGTGGTTCTGATAAATGCCAGGAGCTTAGGAAATAAAATGCCTGAGCTCCAGGCAATGCTAGTTGAGGGGGAAGTAGATGTGGCAGCAGTCACTGAGACCTGGGCCACTCAAGGGCACAAGTGGGACCTAAATCTGAAGGGCTACACTAAGTTCAGAAAAGATAGGGAGGAGGGAAGGGGGGTGGTGTAGCACTGTTAGTCAGAAATGGCATGGGTATTGGAGGGGTAGAGGAGGCAGAGGGGAATGTGAAGGTTACTTGGGTCACCTTGCTGATGCAGGGGGTAAGACAGTAAAGGTCAGAGTGGTATACAGACCACTAGCACTGGCAGAGGTCCTGGAAGAAAGTTTAGTGGCAAATCTCGAGGGATATTATAGATTGGGAAAGGGAAGAGTAGTGGTAATGGGGGGACCTCAACATGCCAGGAACAGATTGAGGGACTATGACGTCACCAGTGGCCAGAGAGCAGAGTCTGCTGGATGTCTTCCAGGCTGCATTTCTGACACAACAGGTGGGTGAGCCAACTAGGGAGACCCAGACACTGGACATGGTCCTGGCGGACAGTGATCAGATTAGGGGCCTAGAGGTTAGGGACCCGTTGGTGGGGAGTGATCATGCCACAGTCTGGTTCTTACTGGACCTGGGGGTGGAGCCAAAGAAGGACGGTAGTAACCGACTTTGGAGTGCAGACTTCAGGGAGATGGGAAGGATCCTTAGAGAGCGTCTGGACAGGATAAGGCCGGATGTGGATGCTGACAGCAGGGGGGGATCATTAGGAGGGGAGTACAGAAGGTTACCAGATCCTGTGCAAGGGAAAGGCATACATTTGGTAAGGCCAGAAAACCCTGCTGGTGGACACGGGAGGTACAGGAGGTGGTGAGGGAAAAGAAGGCGGCCTATAGGCACTTCAAGTGCTCAAGGAGTGAAAGGGATCAGGAGGAATGTGAGCTGACAGCCAAGAGAGTCACCAGGGTGGTGAGAGCAGCTAAGGCATAAAAAGAGCAGTCCTTGGCCAGTGGGATCTGGAGGGGGACAAGGGGTTCTTTAGATACATAGGGGAAAAAAGGAAAGTAAGGGGACAGATCAGCAAGATAAGGATAGGAGATGGTTTGGCACAGCAGGTGGGGGAACAGGCAGATGTCCTAAATGAGTACTTTGCCTCAGTTTTTACCAGGGGGGATGGAGGGGCTATGTCTTGTGAGGGGAGCAGGGCAAACCGGAGCAAGGGTGGGACCAGTAGAGACCAGGGGCCCTGAAGGGTCTGGGAAAAGGGAGTGGCCAACACAGATGGGTGGCGGCCCAGCAGTGCAGGGTGAAAAGGGGAGGATGTGGAGGCTGAAATCCCAGTAGAGAGAATAAGGAAAGCCTTCAGGTCCCTTCGGATTGAGAAAGCACCTGGGCCAGATGAGATGCATCCCAGGGTGCTGAGGGAACTGGCAGATGTCCTGGCAGTCCCTCTAGCAGAGCTTTTTCAACATCTCTCTGAGGACTGGGTGGGTGCCCCAAGACTGGAGGGTGGCCCATGTTGTGCCGATCCACAAGGGGGGATCAAGAGAGGAGGTGGGAAATTACAGGCCCGTTAGCCTGACATCAGTGGTTGGCAAGGTGATGGAGGGTATTGTCAAGGAAAGGCTAGGGGGTTTACTAGAGCAAACTGGGTACTTGGACGATAGGCAGCATGGCTTTGTCACGGGAAGATCATGCCAGACAAACCTTGCTGAGTTCTATGACTGGGTGACGAGGGCCCTGGGCCAGGGTAGGCCAGTGGACATCCTCTTTCTGGACTTTAGCAAGGCATTTGATTTGGTACCCCACAGTGGCCTGCTGGCTAAGCTGAAGGAAATGGGGGTAGGAAGACAGTTGTTAAGATGGATAGGAAATTGGCTCTCTGAGCGTATTCAGATGGTGGTGGTTGGAGGGTTAGCCTCATCCCCAAGGTGGGCTACTAGTGGGGTTCCCCAGGGGTCAGTGCTGGGGCCACTACTGTTCAACACCTATATCTCAGACATTAGGAGGAGGATCAGGAGTGAGATGAGTCTCATTGAAGATGACTCAAAGCTGGGTGCAGTGGTGGATGGGGAGGATGGGAGGGTGGCCTTGCAGGAGGACCTGGAGGCTCTGGAAAGGTGGTCAGGAAAATAGAAACTAACATTCAGTGTGAGGAAGTGCAAGGCTCTGCACCTGGGAGTCAGAAATCCAGGCCAGGGGTATACACTGGGAGGAGACATGATTCAAGTCACGGAGGGTGAGAGGGACCTGGGGATAGTGGTAGATGTCAAAATGAACAACTCAGAGACCTGTAGGAGGACAGCAGCAAGGGCAAATAGGATGCTGGGATGCATCGACAGGGAGATTACCTCCAGAAAGGTGGAAGTGATCCTTCCACTGTACAACTGCTTGGTTAGGCCACACCCCGAGTATTGTGTGCAGTTTTGGAGACCACATTTAAAGAGGGACATTATACTCCTAGAGAGGGTCCAAAGGAGGGCAACCATAATGATCTGGGGCTTGGGGAGAGGACCTATGAGGAGAGGCTCAAGGAACTCGACATGTACACCCTGAAGAAGAGGAGGGATGGGGGGATATGATAGAGGTCTTTAAGTACATGAAAGGGATCTATAAAGGAGGCCCAGTCAGGGTGCTCGAAAGGAAGGAGGGTGGGACAACAAGAGGTCATGGGTATAAGCTGGAAGGGGGCAGGGTCAGAGGGGAGAGGAAGAGATGTTATTTCACGGAAAGGGTGGTGAAGCCATGGAATGCACTGCCCAGGGAGTTGGTAGAGGTGGAGACTGTGGACAGGTTTAAGAGGGGATGGGACAGGTACAGGGGGAGGGTAAATCTGACCAAGCCCAATACAGGTGGAACATCTAGGACTGGGGACAGTATAACCCAAGGGGAAGGGGGGAACACCAAAATCAGCCCTCAGTGCGGGTGCTCAAAATCGAGCAGACTCGAGAGACTGTTAGGCCTATTCTGCTGGCATTTTAGTATGTTAGTATAAGACAAACTGGTTTCAGAATGTAATGCAGCAAGCTCTTTAGGAAATGTATGGGAGTTGGACCGAAATCCTGGCAAACAGGATTGCTGAAAGACAGAGACAGAGTAAAGGAAAAACTTAAAAAAACAAAAACATCAGCCAAACTCCTAGAAAATGCATATGTTTATGAGAATAACATTTTGACTTCATGTGGGTTTATATAAAATATAAATTTTATTCATCAATGGGACTTTCTTTATATATTTTCACTATTATAACTCGTGTTATTAATTTCCTAATTTTACCCTTTGCACTGTCTATGCCCAGCAACTACACAGCAAATACAAGTAAGCAAACATTCAGCATTGATAAATGCTTGTAGTTTTAGTGGATGGAAAGAGGTGAAGTAATTCACATGCTGATCAGAAAAAAAAACAATACACAGTATGCATAAATGATACATGACAGTAGATAGTTTCCGATGTATGTGGTTTCTGTGAACACGAGCACACACACACACACACACACACACACACACACACACACACACACACACACAGCACCACAGACCATTTACAGACTGGTAAGGAACAGTATATGTAAGAGATACATAACAGAGACCTGTGGAATACAGTACATGATTAATTTTCACAAGAGCTCTTTGACATTGGGTAACTTCACAAGTGGCGTAAGCCATGAGTGATGTGCCAAAAGTCAAACAGCTAGAGTGAAAATAAATCATGTATTACACAAGGTTCCTGTTACATATTTCATTTACGCAACAGGGATCCTTTAGGACAGTGCAGAGAGTTTTGTTTTAAATTGTTGATCTAATTTTTAATTAAACTTACATGGACTTTTTGTGGTTTTCCCGCTGTAGCTCCACTTAGCATAGTATTTGCTAAGAGGTTGCAATGGATGCTCCAACTTTACATTATGGCCAGTACATATGAAAAGTTTGATACTACAATTCTTTCGTTTTTGCTTTTTTTGGGGGGGGGGGCATTTGTTTGTTAAAAAAGTAAATAAAAATAGAATTTTCAGGCATTTTTTGCAGATTACAAAAAATGTAAAAGGTATCTATACATAAAACAGCTCTCATTTTTTAAATATTTTTGTACTGAACAATTTTTGTGCTCAAAGTACCATGCTATCATTTTTTATTTTAAAGTGATTTGCATTTGTTTGTCAAAAAAGTGCAAAAAAAATTGAAATTTCTGGTGTTTTTTGCAAATTGTAAAAAACTATAAGGTATATATACAGTATATAAATGAAACACCACTCATTTTGTAGATATTTTTGTGCTGAACAAACTTTGCGCTCACAGTGCCATGCTATCATTTTTCATTTTAAAGTTATTTACATTTGTCCAAAAAGTGAAAAAAAAAAAAGATTTTTTTCTGGGCTGGGATATTCAAAGGGGTTGCGCCTGGCACAAAAGTGTTACGCTGGCACAACCCCGCAGTGTGCCCAGGTAGGATATTGAGAAGGCTGTCTGGTGCAGCTCAACTCCCAATGCACAGGGGCGCACTGAAAGTGTATTCGGTGCAGATGCAGGGGGCCTGCCCATGCATATACGGCACATCCTGATATTCATCCCAGGATGTGCGGCACATATGCCAGTGCTCCCCTACATTGCGCCGCATAGAGGGGCTCAAAGTTGAGCCTGTGTAAATGTGGAGCAACTCCTGGCCACCCACAGGCTGGCAGCCATATTGCAGGGCGCAACATAGCAGCCACCAGTGGTGGGTGGCCACCCGCCAACCCAGAACACCGTCCACAAGCACACACATACATCTCTGGTAGTCTAGTAGCCCCCCTCCTTCCCGAGTTCCCAATTACCATAATGGTAGCGATGCCCTGGTAGTCTAGCACCCCCCCATGTCCCCAATCGCTGGAATACGTCTGACAAGTGATGCCCTGGTAGTCTAGTGGCTCCCCTCCCTCCCATGTCCCCGATCGCTGGAATACATCTGACAAGTTATGCCCTGGTAGTCTAGTTGCCCCCCTCCTGCCCGTCCCGATCACTGGAATACATCCAACAGGTCATGCCCTGGTATTCTGAGTGGAACCCTCCCCGCCAGTTGCCGCGATCACAGTAAGGTGCCCAGAACACAATTCCCTGGTGATCTGGTGGCACCCCCCCACCCTCCACCACACAGCACCCTTGCCCACCACTCCCCCCATCATCGGTGGGCAGCTGCAACCACCTGCTTACCACCTGGCCACCCGCCGAATGACAGGTATAGTATGGGCTTGCAGGTCATACTGTACTAGACAGTCCCAAATATGTGAATGGACCAATGGGATTACAGCCCATACTGTACCTGTGATTCGGTGGGCAGCCAGGCAGTATGTGGGCGGGTTGCAACTGCCCGCTGATGATGGGGGGGAGCAGGGTAAGCAAGGGGTGCTGTGTGGGTGGGAGGGATTGAGGTGACACTAGATCACCAGGGTAATTGTTCTGGTGCCTTGCCATGATCACAGCAATGGGCGGGGGTTCACTAGACTCAGGGGCATCTTTCATCGGACGTATTCGGCCATCAGGGACATGGGAGGAGGTGGGGCCACTAGACTACTAGGGCAAGGCTACATTATGATAATCGGGGACTAGGGAGGGAGGGAGGGGGACCACTAGACTACCAAGGATTGTGCCTCACACATTTCCGCGTTCGCGGTTACAGGCGGAGTTTGCCACGGGATCCCCACCATACACACCATGCTGAGCAGGGTGCCATGCTCAAGTCGCCTGGCTGCCCTGCACAAGGCACACAAATGGGGCCATAATGACATGCAAATAACCCCATTTGCACCTTGTATATATTTTGGCCTCATTTGCAAGCCCTCCACTGAATATCGCAGGTGTTGCGCCTTGTGCATCTGCAGTTGCCCTAGCACATCCCCTTGCTCCCTGTCCATGACTTGCTCCAGTGCAGTGCCACTGCACCACGTGCAGTCTGTGCCACATTCAGTGGTGCTTCGCCATGGTGCATCGCTGTTGAATATCACCTGGCCCAGGCCCTAGCCCCAGCACATCCCAGTTGCCCTGAGCCCAGGCTTGCACCCCGGCCGGGCGCAGTCTGAATATCTGGCCCTTGCTGTTTCTTACTCAATATTAAAAAATAAATAAAAGGTATCTATAAATGAAACACTGCTTAATCTGCAGATATTGTTGTGCTGAACAACTTTTGTGCTCACAGTACCATGCTATCATGTTTCTTTTTAAAGTTATTCACATTTGTTTGTCGAAAAAGTAAAAAAAGGAATTTTCTGTTGTTTTTTGCTAATTAGAAAAAAAGACTAAAAGGTATATATAAATTAAACAGCACTCATTTTGTAGATATTTGTGTCCTGGGTAAATTTTGTGCTCACAGTACTATGCTATAATTTTTCATTTTAAAGTTGTTTGCATTTATTTGTCAAAAAAGTGAACAAAAAAGCTTTGATTGACAGGAGACATTTATTCAACATGTGGTGAATAAATCTAGGATTCTAAAATGTATTCAACATCTGTGAAAATAAATGGATTTATTCAATGACTTCTGAGTCATAAGAACATAAGAAGTTGTCAGCAGAAGGGGGCCGTGTGATCCATCTAGTCTGCCCATGCAGGACACCCCACCTCCCCAGTCCTTTTTATTTCCTATTTCTGCAGTGCCTATCCCAGGCTAGTTTGAACTCCCTCACGGTCTTTGCTGCCACTACCTCTGGGTGCAGATTTTTCCAAAGTTCCACCACCCTTTCAGTGTAGAAAAACTTTCTGATACTGGTTCTGAATCTACCTCCCTTTAGGCACATGTTGTGCCCCCTTGTAGACTGAGTAGACAAGTTCTCTCTGAAAAGACCCCGAGTCTATACAGAGTTTATACCTTTTAGGTATTTGAATGTCTCTATCACGTCACTCCTGTCCCTCCTCCTTTCCAGTGAGTACATCTTGAGTTTGCCCACGTCTATTGCATAAATAAATATATTGGCAGAACCAACAAGCAGCTATGTACTACCATTAATATGTGGACAAGTAATCTGCATAAGTGCAGCTGCACCACTGTCACAGCAGAGAATGCAGACAGAAAAACCCATTTATGTATCACAGTTTTAATGAAAGGCAGCAAAGGGACTTCTGTATTGCACCACCCACCCCTGAAAATCTACAATATATGTTTCTCCTTTTGTCTCAACCTAGGAAATGGGGGAGTGAAGGAACTTGTCTCATGATCTGATTTATTTGTATCATGGTGAGCCTAAAATAGATAAGACAAAGCATCATGGAAAGTACATGCATGGGAATTTGCATATATTAGAAACACAGAAACATAGAAGCTGATGGCTGATAAGGGCCACATGACCCATCCATTCTGCTCTTTTTTGTTGCATTGCTTACACTGTAGACCCATCCAGGTCTACAGCACTTTTTCTGGAACCCCATTACCTTTCCCTTATGACTCCCTTATGTTTATCTCAAGCGTTTTTGAATCCCACCACTGTTTTCACCCCCACTAGCTCCACTGGAAGACTGTTCCAGACATCCACCACCCTTTCTGTGAAGATGTATTTCCTCACATCTCTGCTAAACCTACATACCCTCCAGCTTCACATAATGGCCCCTTGTTCTGGAACAACCTTTCCTCTGAAAACTACCTCCCACTTGTAACTTCTTCACCCCCCTGAGATATTTAAAGGTCTTGATCATATCCCCCTCTCTCCCCCCTCCCTTCTCCATGGTGTACATGATTAATTCCTTTAGCCCCTTCTCATAAGACATTTGATGTAGACCCTGTACAATCTTTGTAGCCCTCCTTTGGATGTTCTCCATCCTGTCTATGTCCTTCATGAGATGAGGCCTCCAAAACTGGACACAGTACTCCGGTGAGGTCTTATTAAAGACCTACATATTGGCAACACCACTTCCCTCTTCCTGCTGGTAATACCCCTACTTATACATCCCAGCATCCCACTAGCTCTCCAAGTCTCTCTGTTGCATTGTCTGGCCACCTTCAGGTCATCTGATATGACTACCCCCATGTCTCTTTCCTGCTTGGTTGCTGCTAGTATCTCCCCCACCATTTTGTACTGCACTCCTGGTTTCTGTGGCCCAAGTGCATTATTTTGCACTTTTTGCATTAGATCTTAGCTGCCAAACTTTTGACCACTTCTCCAGTTGTTTCAAGTTTCTTTCCATCCTTTGTACCCTCTCTGGACTGTCAACACTGTTGTAGATCTTGGAGTCATCTGCAAAGAGGCAGACCTTCCCTTCCAGTTCTTCTGCTATGTCTCTAATGAAGATATTAAAGAGGACTGTCCCCAGTACTGATCCCTGTGGTACCCCACTGGTCACTCTCCTCTCCTCAGAGTGCACTCCATTAACCACCACCCCCGCCTCCTATACTCTAACCAGTTTCTTACCCAGATTACCACTTTATTGCTGATCCCAAGCTACTCAACTTGTTTACCAGCCTCCTATGTGGAACGGTGTTGAAGGCCTTGCAGAAGTGCAAGTAGGTCACATCCCCTCCCCTCCCCATCCAACACCCTGGTTACCCAGTCAAAAATATATAAGCAATCCACTGGATTCCATGTGTTCCACAATTCTTTCCCTTAATATTGTTACCATCAATTTCCCTGCTACAGATGACAGGCTGACAGGCTTGTAATGTCCCACCTTCTCAATGCTGCCACTTTTGTGAAGTGAGACTATGTCCACCC
Source organism: Neoceratodus forsteri (assembly GCA_016271365.2). Classification (NCBI taxonomy): domain Eukaryota; kingdom Metazoa; phylum Chordata; order Ceratodontiformes; family Ceratodontidae; genus Neoceratodus; species Neoceratodus forsteri. The sequence goes on along the minus strand of CM057450.1, from coordinate 429,106,503 downwards.
TTTTCCAGTCCTCCAGGACCACTCTGATCTCCAGTGAACTGTTAAACAAGTCTGTCAGGGATGCAGCTAGGGCCTCCCTGAGTTTCTTTAACAGTCTTGGATGCACCCTGTCTGGCCTCATGGCTTTGTCCATCCTCAAATTAGTGAGTGCTTTCCTGACCCTCTTCTCAGAGGGACTAGTGTCCACCCCCCCCCAGTCTCTTGGTGCTAATTTGTGGTCCCTCCCCTTCCCCCTCAACTGTGAACACTGAGCAGAAATATTTGTTTAAGATGATTGTCTTTTCTTAGTCTTCCTCAGTATAGCTCCCATACAATCCCCCCTTGGTCTTCCTCTACTTGCTGATATATCTGAAAAATGTCTTGTCCCCCTTCGTTACTGTCTGGGCTATTCTTTCCTCAGCTTGCTTTTTTGCACTCCTTACTACCTTGCCTGCCTCCCTCTGTTTCTCCAGATACACTACTATGTCCACCTCTCTCTAGGTCTAGTTAAACCTTTTTTTTTTTTTTTTTAAACTCAAGTGTATTAAGATAATTGCTTTTCAACTGTTATTTGCAGGTACCATTATTATTTCATTGCCATTGTTTTCATATCTTTACTAATGGTTTACAGAATGATTTGACATATGTTCCATATTCTGAATAAATTAATCTATGATGCAGTGTCCACCTGTGTCCTTTTTCCCTTCCTCCAAAAGGAGAAAAAGTAACGAGAGTCTTTAAAACGAGAGAAATCTTGTGTGCTTCTTCTTTCTGTCACTTCTTTCCTGCTGTGAACAAGTAAGCTCATTACCTTCCAGCAGTATCCTATAATCCAATTGACAAATTGCCCTATAATTGGGCAACCGTAGTTACCTTTTGAATGCCACTGCTTTTGCCCTAACCTTTTCTGCCACTTCCCTCAAGAACTATAATGGTATCCTCCTCCTTCTGCTGTTGCTTATTTGCCTGGCCTACAAGTTTGTTGCCTTTACTACGCTCTCTTTTATTCTGGCCCATTTTCCCTCCACTCTGTCATTGACATCTGTCCCCACCAGGTCTTTCAGATACATTCCCCCTTCTTTGTAAAATCAGCCCCTCTGAAATCCAGGACCCTTGCCCTTTTGCAGCTGGATTCTGCTGTTGTTCTTACATTAAATCATACTGTGGGATGGTCACTGTTCCCCAAATGTCCCCCCACTCTGACATCCACCACACTGTCCCCATTTGTAAATACCAGGTCCAGTATTGCCCCACCCCGAGTGGGTTCACTGAACAGCTGCCTGAGGAATGCCCCCCCGCAGGGAGGCCAAGATGTCTCTGCTCTTACATGATGCTGTAGCAGGTAGTCTCCACTCTACATCTGCCAGATTAAAGTCCCCCACAGCACCACCTCTCCCTTCTTAGCCATTTTGCCTATGCCTTCCAACATCTCTTTGTCTTTGTCCTCTCCCTATGTTGGAGGCCTGTATACCACTCCCATGTGAATGGTGGCTCCATTTTCAGACTCAGGGTTGACCTACAATACCTTGACCCCCTTGTCTTCCCAATACCTCTGTTGCTGTGATGTTTTCCTTAATGTAAAGCACCACTATCCCACCTTTCCTTCCTACCCTGTCCCTTCTAAACATTGTATAACCAAGTATGACCACTTCCCAGTCATGGTTGTTTATGCACCATGTTTCAGTGATGGCCACAATATCCAGGCCTGCCTCAGCCATGGTGACCTCCAGATCTGGTATCTTATTGCCCAGACTTCTAGCACTGGCACACATGGCTGTCCAGATTTTGTTAGCCCTAATCTTGTCCCTTTTCACATTGTCTAGTTGTTCCCCCTTTTTCTCCTTTGCATACTGTCTGCTGCTCTTCCCCCCCCCCATACTAATTCCTTGCACCCTTTGCTGTCCTTCATTTTGGTGGGAATCTTTTCTCTCAGAAATTCTTTACTGTCTATCGCAGCCTGCCTTCCACCATCCCTCTTGGTTAGTTTAAATGCCTGTCAAAGTAAAACTTAAACTGTCTGCCGAGATGCTTTGCATTACTGGATACATGGCATTTGGTATTCTATATAAGTCCTTGTTATGCAGTCTCAATGAGGTATCCTTAAGCTGGCATGTTTAGGTGGTGGCACACACAAATTAGTCCACGAGTCACTGGGTAATTGTCCTGATTCCTGTAGATCTACTCTGGAGGGCCCTCAAGAAGCCTGCTGGCTATTCCAAGCAGCCTTAAAAAGATGAGACAAAATGTTAAACTGAGAACAAAAACTTCAAATGAATACTCCATTGTGTACTGGATAATAGCCATAAACATTCAGCAAGCAAAAAAAAGTTCTGCATTGATAGCAAATGTAGAAATGTGAAGGCTGAGGAAAAGGGTCATGTCAAGTCAATTCAGTAGAGCCCCCAGGTGTGGAGACTTAGACAGCTGATGCTTCTTTCCTGGGCCTGGACCAGCTGTTGCCATCTGTATGTCATCTGAGCCCCTCTAGACACGAACAGCTCGCTGATTGATTGCCCGTTCTCAAAAGAGAGGCTGTTTGGTCTAGTAGTCAGAGTACTGAGCTGTGAACTTGGACACCCAAGGATGAATCCCACCAGTACCACTTATTGGGTGTCCCCGAGTAAGTCACTGAAACTCCCTGTGTTTAAAGGCTCTTTAATTTCATTGTAATCTATAGCTGCGTTGTTTAAATCTCCCTGTGCATCTAATGCAGCAACATTCTCTCCCCTGCCACTCTTGCAAGACATTTTGGATCCAGTTTGTGCAAAAGGCATTATATAAAAAAAAATAATTTCCATTTCAAACATTTTTATATGTTTGCTTTGCATGTTTGACATTTGTCTGTTTCAGACTTGGGGGTTTGGGTAAAACATGTCCGAACATCATGGCTCCCTAGCCAAGCAATGCAAACTCCAAACTGATGGTCCTGTTTGCACATGGGAAATCATAAAACTGAGGCAGTCAGTCTAGCCTTTTGGTTAGCTGGAACCATTGTGGTTAGTATGTAGTAAAACACATGGGTCCCGTGCATGTCTTGTCACCTAGTGAAGCAGGTGCATGTGCTGACAGGAGCAAGGGTTAAGGTTTTTTCATTAAATAAATTGGACCAATAGATTTGTCTTGTGCCATTTGTTTCATGTGGCATGTGATTGCTTAATATTCTCCCTGACACTTGTGCCTTATTGCTTTATATGGGAATAAAAGAAACTATTGAACCCAAGCCCCGCAAGTCCTAATATTAAATCAGTAACAGCTCATTTTTAAATGGAGAGTTACTCAATACTTCCAGTGATCAGTAGTTGGACAAACACCGTTCACATAGGCAAACCTACATCAAATGCCTCACAGCTTGTTTTGAAAGACCTTATGCAGTTTTGTATACTAAATATCCATCACAGCCAATGCACTAGAACAGACAAGTTTCAAAGCCTTTCAGATCTGGCTTATCTATCCCCAATTATAGTGAAGCTGATCTGTGCACTTCAGATCTTTCCTGTCTTATTTGGTCTCTTAACTGGACTCTCATGGGAGTTGGGGGGGAGCACTAGTATAACTGCACGTTGAAAAGATCCTCACTGTGAGTTAAACATACAGTAGTTTACATCACTAGTCAAGTGTATTTCCCTTCCCCCACCATCACTGCTGAGTACAACTCCTTCTGCTAGTTTGCATTATATTTGCACCCACAAAACATGGAGTTTATTAAATGTGCGTTGTCTTTATGTAATATGCCATATGTTTAACAGACATACTGTGCACCTTTCATTCATAATAATTTTCACTCTGGACCTCACAGCAGTATACAAACAGTATATATATCCCTGCTATTTCTTCTGTTATCCCCACTCCCTCCTCCTCCTGAAGAGTATCTGACAATCTAATATGAAAAGGGTCTTGCCTGTACCGTGGCAAAAAGCAAGTGTCTCAGTGTCTGCAAGTTTAACAGGACAGATTATTTTCTTTTTTTCACACTGCACTGAATTGGGCAGTACGCTGCACTCTTTTACTGGACTACCACAGAACTGAGAAACACAAGTCTTCTGGATTATCAAGATGTTTAAAAAAATCTCACTGAGCCTGTAGGAATTTGTACAGCAGTGTTTAGCTACTTCTACCTTGCTGATCTTATCTGGGACCCCTAGGACGTGAAAGGGTAAAGCATGTCCTAAGATACGCACCACACTAGGTAGAAAAGCAAATGTAAGTAGAAACAAAGCCCTCTTTTTCTCACTTTACATTAAACAAGTGGAAAAACTGGATATGGCCAAACCAAATTGTAATGTTTTAGCTCAGTCTGCTAAATGGATTTTTCTAATACAGCATTTTCATTTACAACTTGCCTAAACCCAGTGATTTATTTTTTTTTTTCACAGCTGCACATTCTGCAGGAGGAGTTACAAATGTTACTTCAGTTGGCAGCAACAGGAACGGATGATTCAAAGGAATCCAGCAAGCTGGGGCTTCCTTTCCACTACCTTCAAGCCTGTCTGTATGATCAACAGTGCTCTGCACATCTTATCGGGAGGTGCATCAACCACTGGCAACTACCTCATCACAAACCACCACTGTTTTCATCCTCGAGTAGTGGAGGCAGCATACAATATGTACCTGTGAAAAATAATGAAGTCTGTCCACATCTTACCTTTAGTGCGGAGAACCTCTGTGACTCTGTCATGCCAACCAGGATCTGAAGGAACAGCAGCAGGACTAGGAGCCTGGGCAGGACCCTGACAGAGCCCATGCTCAAAACCAATACCGATTCCTTAAGCAAGTTACTTTCCCAGTTGCTTTTTTTTCTTTTTGCCTCCCTGCTTTACCGCAAAAGTATATCTAGCTCTCACTCACTCTCCCTGTATAAGGATTTCTTTAGGTTTTTCCCTCAGATCTTCAGCTTTTCTTACACTGTCACCTTTAGGATCTGAAATTTTCCAAATGAGCTGTTTGCTTACATGGGTCTGTTTAATTTCTTTCTGCCAGTTACTGTAGCTTTTCTTGCCTTGTATCCTGTGTGCTACTGAGCTGTCTCCTTTCGGGTATTCTTTTTTCTTTTCTTGGCAGCCTTGACAGCTCTGTGCAACAGACGCTTTCCTGGGACTCTCAGATCTTTTTCTTTCCCCCTCCTGTGTCAGTCAGATCACTTATCAGATGCTGGCTCTCTCTCTCTCTCTCTCTCTCTCTTTCCTCTGTTGAAGGTTGATCTTGTGGATGTCTCCCATCTGCTGGTAGCTTAGAAGGAAAAAAAAACTTTACTGTCTCTGTCTCTCTTTTTGTGATTGTGTACCACCCTGACTGCAGGCAACCCTTGTAAAATCTCCTCTCTGTGTGAGTCTGGACTGAATGCCTCTGTGGCTCAGCAGATGGCTGAAGTTCCAAGGCACTTTCCTCTTTCACTGCCTCTGCCTCGCTCTCTTTTTCTCTCACATACACACACACACACACACTCTCACACTCTCTCCTGGCCCTTTTATTCAGGACCTGCCTCCAGAGTTTCTCCTCCCAGACCTGCTGATCCTCTGATGATTGATTAACAACACCCCAACACACACACACACACACACACACACACACACACACACACACACACACACACACTGGATTAACTGTGTTAAAAAAAATTACTAACCAAAAGGGGAAAGAAAAAGATTTACTGCCTGTGTCTGGGTTGCCTAAAACAAGATATACATAAGAAGTTGTCTGAAATGTTGCCACAGGAAAGAAAAGTGTTTTGGAGCACTTGGGTTTGCCAAGTAATCTTATCAGTAACAGATTTCATACATATTATTTATGCCTTTTTAGTTGGCTCCTTACTTCAGTCCTGAAGGGCAGGAGCTGTGTTTGAAATACGGCTGTTATAAAGCTAAAATGTTGACTGGCAGGCAAAATAACCTTCTGAAGGTGATGAGCAACTCTTTTAGTAGCAAATTATTTTTTACATGGACTGGGCTTCTTATATTGTAATCCTTTCCCAACGTGTACGCCCTACTCTTGATTTTAACAACATTAACTGAGGAGTCTCTTCTATTTAGTGTCCTATTGCTTGGGGTTTAAAAAAATATCCATAGCTGTAATAAATTAATGGGGGAAGGGGGGAGTCAGGTGAATATAAATCAATGCAGTTTGTGTTTATCAATACACTGTATAACCTTTCTGTTCTCCTTGCCTATTTTAAAAATAGATGGTGCTAGCTGTATAGAACAAATCATGAGGTGCAGGCATACAGTAGTTTCTACAGCACAGGCAGCCACTTGTGAGGGTTCTGAATGTTTGAAATTTGTCAGGAAAAAGAGTTTATTGCTTCAGTGCACAAACTAAGATAGATAAAAACTCTTATTACTGACAGTACAGTGCTCAGCATGTGCTCACAGTGGTTGAAATTCAGTTCCAAGATGTATTTTACTTAAGAACCCTTTCTCAGTTCAGACCCGGGCTTGGGCCGTGTACTGTAAGTGCTTGCTCTTTATTTTTTAATCAGAAACATTGATGTGTACATATGTTATAATAGTAAGGGAAACAGGCAAACACTGTATCAGCAATTAACCCTTTCACTTCCAAGTCAGCTCAGCAAAACTACTAATGGTTAGCTTAGAACAGAACTAGCATTGCTTCTGCCTCCAGGGGGCAGAAAGTTCTGGAAAGTGGAACTGTTAAGGAGAAAAGAGTTCCTGAAGAAAATGCTGTCTCTATGTGTATGAAAAAAAAGAAAAACAAAGGAATTCTAATCTGCCCACGTACATAAGGAGGCTGCCAAAGCTCCCTCCAGCCAAGCTGGGCTTGATAGACATAAGTTTGCTCTGCAAAGCAGAGTCCCTTTCTCTGTTTTGTACTGCTACTTTAACCCTGAAGCAAAGCTCCATAAATCTTTGAGAACTTAAAATATTATGTCTCTTCACATTTATTAGCATTTTGTTCACACTCTGTTTCTCTCGAATACTTTTGGCACAGGAAGAAAGACTTTAACTTTCAGCATATCAGCATTCATGATTTTAAGATGATGTACAGCTACTTGTTATGTGCATTGAAACAGAGTAATTAAAAAGATGAACAACTGGAAGACTGGGTCCTGCCAAAACAGGATGCTGTATGGCACACTTTAGAATAACAAACCTTCAAGGAAGGGACATTTGCTAAAAAGTAAGAAGAAAAAAAAAAAGATTGCCTCCAAATGTTTCTGGTTTGGTTACACAGCGATCTAAGCATGTATTGTCTTTGAGGCCTGCCATTCCTGTTAAAAAGTGGACATGATGTAAAATTCAATTCATTTCAGGACTGTTCAGAGTTAATTCCAACTTGAAGGTAAACTAGAACTCTTTAAGCCAAACCGAACATTTTTAAAGAATAACAGCAATTTTATTTTCCCTGTCTGAAGTTTGTTTTTTGTTAATTGTGGTTACTGTACTTCAGAGGAAATATAATGAATTTGTCTTTCTATGGAGGGGTTTGCTGGTCTTATGAATTATGAAGAATGTTGCAGGCTAACAGAACATAACAACAGGTCCTAGCTCAGTCTTCACAGAAAGGCAGAAGCTTTCCTAATGGTGTAGCATTTCTCATAGCTCTACGCTCCATCTTGCATCTGAGGATCTCCCATGTCACGTCTTCTAAGCCTAGACAGTCATAAGGGGAGACTCTAATGTTCCAGACATGAGGTCCTGACCTGTAGAACTGCCAAGTCTAATCCAGGGTTCAAGCCTTGTGACTGATGTGATGGTCCCACATACTTGCACAGCAGTTTTTCTGAAGACCTGCCTGTTTCAATTGTTAGTGGGACCCAATCAGATCACAAGCTTCTAGCCAGAAGGTCATGTGCTCAGTCTCATATCAGGGCTGATACTACAGTATAACATTGAAGTGCTGCCTGGTAGGATGTATTATTCTTTAGAAAAGATGAGAAACTTACTTCTCTGCTACACATTTCATAAGGTTGTCCAGGTGGCAGCTGAAAATTCATTAGAATGGTTGAAAAAAAAAACAGAGATAACCTAAGTGGCCTGGCCAATGTTTATTTGTTCATTTGCTGATTCATTAATACATTAATTTGTTCATTCATTCATTCATTCATTTGATCCCTGATCCTCTCTCTCATTTAAACAGGCTTTTTTACAATTGACTATAGCTGTGTATGGCTGAGTGCCTCATGGCTTCCTTGATTGTCTAGCTACAGTTCCTACATTATTGGTAATATTTGGTTTATTGAAATGCTGTGAGATGCCTCATGCATAAAAAATATTTAAGAATAAATACACCCATGTCGATATAAATAATGAACTGTTTGAACCTCGTGTCTCTCATTTCCTGTATCCTCCTTCCTTCTTTCCAAGTTTCCCAGTTTTCTGTGGTTCTACATTTTTCACATTTTACACAGGAATTCTGTTTGTTTCACATTTTTACATTTGTAGTCTAACTTCCTGTTTCTAAGCAAGTGATGTTGCTTGAAATGAAATACTATGCAGTTGCCATTAGATTTACAAGTGGGTAAGTAGTGGGTAATAATCCAGTCTTTCTTTGAGCATGACCCCTAGTATATCTACAGCATACTGCATGGTGGCTTCAATGGGTATACTAGTGTTTACAGGTGGACAGGATCTACAAACTAGGTACAGAATCTAGCATCTATTTTTCATCAATGTCTGCAGAGCACAACCATGATGAATACATAGACACAAGAATGTAATACTTGTAAACTTTAAAAGTATGTTCACTAGTGTTACAATATTGATGAAATCATCAATCTTTCTACTTTGCAAAAGGGCATTAGCAGACTATAGAAAATGGATTTGCAGGCAGAGGAAAATGTCACTGTCCAGTAAGGGGCTGACTTTTTTATGTACAGTATTTTACTCCTTTTGAGCTTTCATTCTCTCTTCCATTTTTGGTGCATAATCAGTTATGACAGTGGATAACGGTGTGAGTTATATGGAATAATGAAGGTGCAGATAGGTATTATGATTTTTTTTTATTCACTCAAGCTATGTGATGCTTCTTAAACCCCAAAAGTGAAGCCTAATTAAGCATCACACACCGAGGGTGTGTGAAAAAATGAGTGCTACACATCTGCACATATTTTAATTTTTATAATAACTGGTTAATTGCAGATTGGCTGCCTCACTCAGTTTTTGTTTCCCACACACACTCAAACACTTTGACCCACCAAGAAACCATTAGCTTCAGTAAGACATTCCAGATGCAAATTTCTTTATGTAACAGAATGTCTGTCTTAAAAATGTGTGCAGTATTAGCAGTATAAACAGCTAAAAACTATTAAAAAACTGCTCCAATCCAGTCTAGTGGTGCAAAAGGCTGAGGCACTTGAAGCACCTTACTTCTCCAAATCTGGCAGTCTGAGTTCGGGAATGAGCTTGAACCAGCAGGGGTTGGGCTGGGGGGGGAAGGTTGGAAGAGGATTGAGCAGCTGCTAGGCAGCTCTCCTTGCCTGGACTTCAGAAGGTGGTCTTCCCAGCTCTTGGCTGCCACTAGGTGGAGGCTCAGTGGTAACATCAGGCCAAAAGAGGACTGGCATTAGGCCGGGTGGGTGGAGCATGACTGCTGGATCCAGCACGCATGCACACCTCCATGTGCATGCATGAATGAGTTTGCTGAGACCCCAGGACATAATTGGGAGAAAATCCAGAAGGAAAAACAGCATGACAAGGATGCATGATGTCCAAGCACCAAACCCCCACCTGCCATGTCCCTAAGCCAACATGTGGTAAGAAAAATTGGAAAACGCCAAAGCATAGATAGGTAGCCCTACCATCAGGGGTAATCCATTGGGGGTACCCTCACCATCAGGTAAGGCTCAGAGAGACAGGAAACAGTGGAGATGGGTGGTGTAAGCAAGCAGAAGGGGAACTCTGACTCATCAGGGCCAAGGAGACACAAACAGAATATAGGAAAAAAAAACTCTTCACAAAGAAACAACACATTTATGAGACAGATGAAACAGTTTTCAGAGGCATCATTTCAGCAGTGCAATGGTCAGTGTAAAGGCTCAGAATAGTAACATGTCAACCTGTAAGCACTGCAACAGGAAAGTATTTTAAAAGCAGAACAAGAAAATCTGTTAAGGTGTGTTTATACTACATGACCTGTCCTATTGTGAGTAGTGAAAATGAGTTGCACTTTTGCTGATCTGGTAGTGTAAACAGCTTGCAGAGCATTCTAGGGTGCCAGTTGCAGCATGGAGTGAAGGTGTTTTGATGAGTAGCTGTGCCATTACAGATATTTTTGTTAGCACGTAAGCACACTGCTCAGCCTGCTGTGGTGCAGATCTACGACACCCTATGCCAACTTCATCCTGTAATGAGCCCTCATGAACCAGGTGGAAACACTGATCGAGAGGCAAGAAGTTCAGTCCGACATTGTAACTGATCCTGCAGTGATCCACAGGAAGCCACATGTAGATGACAGGTGGCAGCATTCCAGAGGACTGGTGGCAACCAGTGCAGCTGGGGCTGAAGCAAGCATGGTATATATAAATGTATCTTTAAACTTGCAGTTTTCTGTGTGTTCAGAAGTCAGCAACATTGTCAGTGTCACAGAGTTTTTCATACTGAGTTGCTCTGCAGAAAAATTTGGTCTCAAGTAACATTGTCAGTGGTGAGGCACCACGTGATTGTGTTTTTGAAAAATTAAGTACTGTAACACAGATAACCATCTGATTGTTTTAATTTTCATGCTACTGAGGGAACAGCACAGTGGCAAACACACATAAGAGGGAATAATGTTTTGTCCTATTCATTGAAAGAGGATCGACGGACATTTAAATGTTTGAACTGATAAACAGCCAGCAGCCCAATTATTACACAGCTCCATAATAACTGGGTTGCTGGTTGATGTGGCACTGTGGCACTGAGACCAGAACTGTACACTGAATCAGGGTACCAGAATACAGGTTAATAACAATGGTCACCAATAATTATAGCAGCATACTAACTGTTCCTCAGCCCCTAAACTGGAGCACCTTTGCTGCAGACACATCCAAGAGCAGAGTCATTCTCGATGCCCTACAGGGAGCATGCCTTAGACAGCTAGTGTTGAAACCCACTCGGGAGGGAGCTATCTTAGACCTGGTGCTCTCAAATGGGGATGGAGAGAGAGGATCTCAGATCTAGAAGTGAGTAGCCATCTGGGAACAAGTGACCACCAAACAGTGTGGTTCACAATAAACCCAACCACAGAGTCAAGCCATACAAAAGTGAGGGTACTGAACTTTAGGAGGGCTGACTTTGTCAAAATGGGAGAGTGCCTCATAAAAGCACTAGGAAACAGGCAAGAAGGAGGGGTAGAGAAACAATGGGGAAAACACCAAAACTGCCATAACAGAGGTAACACACCTTTGTGTGATGCAAATAAACAAATCAAAATGAAAGAAAAAAACACTATGGTTCTCAAAAGGGGTGGAGGGGAAAGTTAGGGAGAAAAACATAGCATTCAGGAAGTATAAGGAAACACAGAAGGAGCAGGACAGAAAACTGTACCAGTTAAAGCTGAAGGAAGCAGGGAAGGCAGTCAGAATAACAAAGGCCCAAGCCGAGGAAAAGATAGCCAACTCGGTTAAGAAGGAGGATAAAACCTTTATAGGTACATTAGGAGTGAAGAAAGACCAAGGTAGGGTTAGTGAGGCTTAATAAAGGGAGGGTGGGTGGGCAGTGAGGGACAGTGAAAAAGCAGGGATACTGAATGAATGCTTCTGCTCAGTATTCACAAAAGAAGAGGAGGGGAAGGTACCTAATCCAATCAATAGAGGCACTCTGGAAAAAGGGTCAATACCAGTCCTTTCATAGAAGAAAGGGCTCTGAAAGAACTCCTAAAACTAAAGGTGGACAAAGCAATGGGGCCTGATGGAATTCACCCCAAAATTCTAAAAGAACTAAGGGGAGAACTGGTGACAGCACTGACTATCCTTTTTAGCAAATCATGGGAAGATGGTGTGGTACCTAAGGACTGGAGGAGGGTGGATGTGATTCCCCTTCATAAAACTGGGAACAAAGCAGTGGCAGAAAACTACAGACCTGTTAGCTTGACCTCAGTGGTAGGGAAAATGGTGGAATCACTTCTGAAAGAAAGAATTGTTGAGTACCTAGAGGCCAGCGGGGCATAGGACTCAAGGCAGCATGGATTCACAGCAGGAAGGTCATGTCAGATGAATGATTTCTTTGACTGGGTGACCAAAGTAGAAGACCAGGGAGGGGCTGTGGACATGGCCTACCTAGACTTTAGCAAGGCATTTGACACAGTCCCACACAAAAGATTAATAAACAAATTAGATTGCCTGGGAGTGGGTCCTAGGGTGGTAGCCTGGGTAAAAAATTGGCTGGACAACAGGACACAGAGGGTAATAGTAAACTAAGTCCAATCCGAAGAAAGTGGGGTTACTAGTGGGGTAACACAAGGTTCAGTATTGGGTCCAGTCCTTTTTAATGTCTTTATAAGTGACATTGCAAAGGGACTGGAAGGAAAAGTATGTCTCTTTGTAGTCGACACAAAGATCTCCAACAGGGTTGATACACAAAGGGGTTGGAAAAGATGAGAAGGGACTTGGCAAGGTTGGAGGAATGGTCAAACGTATGGCAGCTTAGATTCAATGCAAAGAAGGGCAAAGTAATGCACCTGGGAAACAAAAACCCAGAGGAAGAGTATACAGTGGGGAAGGGGGTATTAACAACAACAAAAATGGAAAGGGACCTGGGGTAGTCATATCAGATGACCTAAAGGTAAGCAAGCAATGTTAGAAGGTAGTAAGGATAGCTAGGGGGATACTGGGATGTGTAGGGAGAGGCATCACAAGTAGAAAACAGGAAGTTGTTATCCCTCTGTACAGACAGTTGGTGAGACCCCATCTGGAGTACTGCATGCAGTTCTGGAGACCCCATCTCTGCAAGGACATAGACAGAATGGAGGCAGTCCAGAGGAAGGCAACTAACATGGTGCAGGGTCTGCAACAGAAGCCATACAAAGAGAGACTAAAGGAGCTTAATATGTATACTCTCAATGAAAGGAGGGAGGGGGGAACATGATATAAACTTTCAAGTACCTCAAGGGAATCAACATATTCCAAGAGGGTAGCATCTTTCAGTAAAAGAGATGTGCAAGAAAAAAGGGGACACAATTTGAAGATGAGAGGAGGGATGGCTCAGGAGCAATGTGAGAAAGTATTTTTTCAACAGAGAGGGTGGTGGGCACATGAAATGGCCTTCCTGAGAAGGTCGTGGGGTCAAAAACAGTGTGGGAATTCAAAAATGCATGAGACAGACATAAGACAATTCTGGTGGGGGGGTAGGAAGAAGTAGGCTGTTGGTTAACTAGGATCTTCAGCTTATCAATTAGGTAGGGAAATGGGCAGACTAGGTGGGCCAAGCAGTCCTTATCTGCCATCAAAGTCTATGTTTCTATGTTAAACAACTGAAAGTACAAAGGCTGTTATGGCAACTGCAGTGCATGGTGGCACAGTTCAGGACAGCTTTTTTTTTTTTTTTATAACCATATGGTATGCAGCACATAAAATATCACGTGGTCTTGAGGACTATCTGTTGATGCCCTTAACTACCAAAAACAGAAGGACTTATCCTTCCAAGGTTCAAATTATTTCATACTACTAGTTTAATAATGCAGTATAATAAAATTCAATTCAATTTATTTGGGAGAGAAACCTTTAGGCAACAAGTGCCTATTTGCAAAGGTGGCCCAGTCATACATGAATTGACATTAAATGGAAAAAGACACAATAACAGTATAAAGATACTTTGCCAAAAATAATACAAAATATACAAATTTAATAAAATTATGTAAAATGGCCAAATTGTGCAAGTTCATTTACGTGCAACTTTAACCCCTCTTTAAAATGCCTAATTTGTTGTCTATTTTTTGTCAATTTCAAGAGATGAGAAGTCTATGCCTTGACTGCCCAGTTTCTAAATCCTCTTTGTCCCAAACTTGTTCTTCAATTGGGTAATTCCAGGTACAGGTTAGTTATTGATCTAGTATTATATGTTTGAACATTTTTCCACCAGCATTTTAAGTTTCCTAGTGCTTAGCATGTTTATGAATTTCCAGCAATAGATATCATCATAGTATAATATTCAAGAATCAAAGGACAACCATCCTACCTGGTCATAGATGTACATCCCTCTTTGCTTGCAGTAATAATCCGCAGCCTTGACTGCTTGTTATTCTTAGCCTTGATAGCACAATGTCCATTGCCAAAGCAGAGATAGGCAGCCTGTAGTCAATATAAAATATCAGACTATAGGCTACCAATCTATAAGTATATTGACCAAAATTTATTTTGTTCCCATACAATAGGCCATATTTCCCATTAATCTATTTTACAATATAATTTACATACTTGGCATAGGACAGTGTACTATCAAGAAACATTCCTAAACACTTAGAAAACTAAAGCTGCTCTATAACTTATCTTGAGATCATCTTTACTTCTGATTGGCTATAGTTATCAAACTTTCTGAAGCAACCAAAGACCACTGTTTCTGTTTTTGTTTTATTTTTAATATTAATTACTAAATTACTTTCTATAAACTAATTCTGGACCCTAGGAACATCCCCATTAAGTTAGTTCTAAAGTAGAGATGCAGCGAATTTAAAATCCACAGGCGAAGTGAATGCGAAGTGGCCACTTCGTGTTTGCACTTCGCTACCCGGAGTGCTCCATAGGAAAGGCTCACTTCACCTTGTTATTATTACTTTGCATTGTCATTCGGCTTTAAACATGAAGTAAGGCGGAGTGACAACAATATTGGCAGCATCCCACCTACACAGTCACCAGAATGAATGTGCATCCCCAAAGTGCTACTGTCTTGTGTCCAGAAAACTCCCCAGTGCTGATGAAGTGAAATGAGAGTGTAACAAGAAATGCAAAGTCTCCCAGAATTAATGGCACACTCAGTCATGTGTGCAGTGGTCAGGTCACACACAAAGTCCCCTGAATTAATGTGCATCCCCAAAATGCTACTGTCTTGTGTCCAGAAAATTCCCCAGAGCTGACAAAGTGAAATGAGAACGTAACAAGGAATGCACTCTCCCAGAATTAATGGTGCCATGCAAATGCACAGACAAATTAAGATTGCACTGCACACTCAAGGGATGCATGCAAAAAGCCACAACAACACCTAACCAGTGCTCACAAGTCTCAAATCCAAATCTGGAAAGGAATACATTTTGTCAGTTGGGGATTAGTGCAGGGCAGTAACAATCCACTACCAGTAAAGATACCACAAAGCAGTATAAAAAATTCATGCAGGTGCGGTGGATAGCAGGTTCACACTGCTGCAATTACTCTGTAACACAATAAAAGGTGTCTAATTTAATGGCACGTATTGCACACACACTCACAAGTACATTTAAGTAATGTGCAGCAAATTGAAAACCTTCAGTAATATAACCAAATATTTTAAAACAGACAAACTGTACACTGCTGCACCACAACAATCAGCAAAAAAATGGCAAGAATTACTGAAAATACTACTGTGTATACATTAACACAGTTATACAAGAAAAATATAAACAAAACAGAAAGACAGCCTTTTTGTCCCAGTTAATCTACCTACACTACAAATACGCCCCACCCCCAAAGCACACTTGACAGCACACAGACTGACTGTTCTAAATTAACTTTCAAAATCCACACACAACAACAAACACTTGATGATATGAGCACAGAAGCGTTTCCTGCAATCGATGTACTAAATTTTGAGCAAAAAATATTACTCAAAAAGGCATTTTAAATAGCTTTTAGAGGTTTTGAATCGCAGAGCTCTGAGAGCAAACTGTCCCCAGCTACCACTGCACACACACTACCCAGGCTGTGCCAAACAATCTAGAGCCCATGTGACCTGCAATCCTATGAATAACTGCAGAATTTTATTTGGAGCTCAATTACAGGGTGAAGTGAAGTGAATTACATTGATTTCAATGTACTTCACCTTAAAATTGGTGGAGAAGTGGTATGGGGAAGGCAGAATAACACAAAGTCATTGGTTTCAATGTACTTTGCATTCCTCATTATGAAGTGAAGTACTCCATTTCACATTGTAGAGTTCTCCACTGATTCCACGTTACTCAGTGAATCACTTCACGGAGCAAATTGGGGCCACTTCGCCCACCACTACTTACAGTACTGTAACTCACATGCTGTATGGGAAGAAACGTGAATGTCTATGGCTGTACTTCCCTGATGGGCTGTAGCACAAAACTCCCAGACTTAAAAACGCTTATTAATGAGTACAATGGTGGAGTGGTGAAGCCTGGAGAGATACTACAAAATATGCTTACAATGCATCCAAGCAACTAGTAAAAAATGTAATGTTGTGATTTGTGATGTGATCATGAATCATGATTTGTGACTGCATTTGTGATCGTGATGATGAAGAATGTGAATCGGTGTCAACGGTGTGAGATAACCAATATGGAACTGTATTGGCAACCCAAATGCCTACGGCTGTACTTCCCCGATGAGCTGTAGCACAAACTCCCCGACTTAAAACCACTCATTAATTAGTACAATGGTGGGGTGGTGAAGCCTGGAGAGATACTACAAAACATGCTTACAATACATCCAAGTAACTAGTAAAAAAATTAATGTTTTAATTCGTGACGTGATCGTGAATCATGATTTGTGACTGCATTTGTGACCGTGATGATGAAGAACGTGATATGTATCACGAGTGACTCGTCATGATGGTCCTGACTTAAAAACGCATATTAATGAGTACAATGTTCATGCAGAATTATGCACCACACCTGTCCAGTACTCTGAAGGGAAGCCAAAGAAACAACTGTGACTTAAGTTACAGTCGGAGATTGGGCCCTAAAGAGATGCAAATGGACAGACAGATTAAGATTGCACTGTGCACTGAAGAGATGCAGACGCAAAGGTACAACACCTAACCAGTGCTCACCATCAGAAATACAAATCTGGAAAAGAATACCTTTGCTGGTTGGGGCGGGCAGGGGGCAGTGTACTGCACTGCTGCAGTAACAGTCACTAGTATTAGTACCAGTAAAGATACCACAAAGAAGTACAAAAATCACACAGCTGCAGTGGATAGCAGGTTCACATTGCGGAAATTATTATGTGGCACAATAAAAGGTGTCTGATTTGATGACATGCTTCACACAGACATACTCACACACACACTAAGTAATGCGTAGCAAATTGAAAACTTCAGAAATATAGCCACATATTTTAAACAAAATAAAATTATGCACTGCTGCACCAAAAAAAGGCAAGATTTATTGAAAATATTACTGTGTGTACATTAACACAGTTATACAAGAAAAATATCACCAAAACAGAAAGCACTGTCTTTTTCTCCAAGTTAATCTACCTATACCACAGTTACGCCCCTCCCCCAAAGCACACTTCCACTGTCTCTCAGTACACAGACTGAATGTTGTACATTAACATTCAAAATCCACAAACAAACAATCAATGCTCAATGATATGAGCACAGGAGGGTTTCCTATAATCAATGAGCTAAAGTTTCAGCAGCAAAAAAAAATGACTCAAAAAGGCTTTTTTAACAGCTTTTAGAAGGTTTGAATGGCAGAGAGCTCTCAGAGGAGATTGTCTCCCACAGCTTCCTACACACACCACCCCAAACTGAGGCTGTGCAGAACAATCTAGAGCCCATGTGACCTGAAATCCCATGAGTCACTGCAAAATTCGCCTTTGGAGCTTAAAAACAAGGCGAAGTGAGGTGAAGTACATTATTTTTCATGTACTTCATTTAAGAATTGGTGGAGTAGTGGTTTGGGAAGGCAGAGTAACATGAAGTCATTGTTTTCAAAAGACTTTGCGTTACCCATTATAATGCAAAGTACTCCACTTCGCGTTGCGAAACACTCTGCGAATCACTTCACAGAGCGAATTGGGGCCACTTCACCCATCTCTATTCTAAAGTGGCAGAAACTGACTTACATATCATTGCCACGACTGCATCATTAGCATAAAGGATGACTTTGTAGTCTTGGCAAACTGAGGGAAACCCATTCAAAAATAGACTGAAACTTAGGGGTCCCGATGTGGACCCCTGTAGGAACCCTGTACTAACAGGACTAAAAGGAAACATAGCATTCCCTAGCTTCACCTCTGTCATCTATTAAACAGACAGATTTGAGACCAGTTACATACATTCTTTGCCAAACCAAGACCAAATAAATTCTTTACTAGCAGTTCATGGTTGACTAAATCAAACGCTCTTGTTAAATCAATGTAGACTGTCCCAACCATGTCCTCACTGTCCAAAGCCTCGTGCAGAAAATCGGCATATTCCAATAATGCAGTTACTGTGCTGCATTTTTTTAAACTGTACTGTGTTTCTGTTAAAATATTTTTTCTTCAATGTAACTCATTAGTTGATGGTATACAGATCTTTCCAAGGCCTTGGACAGTGGGACAGGATTGAGATCAGCCTATAATTACCTGCAGATGTAACATCTCCTCGTGTAACAGTACAACTACTGCTTGCCTCTAAACTTCGGGAACTTCCTGTGTGCACAAAGAAAGGTTGAATATTTTCAGTTAATGCAAAATAGACAGAAAAAAAACAAATTAAGCTGCACTGTCATGGTTGATTTTAAAAATTTGGTACAGTAAATGACTCTGAGGCAAGAATAAAATATTTAAAAATAATTTTCTGAAGAAAAATATTTATACATGACATAATTTGTTGATCGAAGGCAAGTTCCCAACATATGAACAAACGAAAAGGAAGTTACAGAAAACAAACTGGAATGTTGTACTATTATACAATACATATGAAATGTCCTAAAGTGCAACACATTTTTGATTGTACTGTAACAAATTTAATAAGTATTCATAAGCAACAAATGGGAACTATACAAAAGAAAAAGGAAAAATGACTGGCAAGACTTTATAACATGATTGTAACCGTGAAGAAAGTAATATAGACACAAATAAAGAATTTAACCAAGAAGCTAAGCTAAGATTGACCCATCAACAATGGAAAGTATTAAGAACATTATCAAATAAAAGCTATATATCTGATAAGAATTAAACAATACAAAGGAAAATAATAGAAAGAGCATACTGTATGTAATCCCAGCTCAAATAAGTAATAGATAACCCACTCTGAGGTGTGCAGTCACGCTCTGATATATGCATGCCTTGGTGTGCATTGTTATGCACGAGGCCGCAGGCCGACTGCACCAACAACCCAAGGCGTGCATATATCAGAGCATGACCGCACACCTCAGAGAGGGTTATCTATCTTATAAAATGGCAAAATTGTTTTGGAGGTAGGTAAAAGTGCAGGTGTGCAGTCACGCTCTGATATACACACGGTCATGTGATACTTATCATCCATTAGATTCCAAGCAAATTCCCTACCCATTTCATAATTAAAATTAACCCAGAGTATAATGAATTATGCTGGCTTGGTTGTGGGAAAAAGGGAATCCTGTCCCACTGTATATGGGAATGTCCTCAGATACAGAATTGGTGGGTGAAGCTTAAAGGAATAATGCAAGACATAATCAAACAGTCTATACCGTTACAAGCTGATTTATTCCTTTTTAATAATACAACAGGAATAATACAAGATCAAACCTGTTGCAGAACTTTTGCACTAGCTACCATGGCAGTTTAAAAGATTGATTTTGGAAAGAAATGGAAAACAAATAACATGCCTTCTTTTGAAATATATACATGGTGGAGTATTTTTAAAGAAACAGATGTTATTTGATAACTTGATTTATGAAACAAATGATGCAAAAGATGATGTATATGGGACAACTTGGAGCAATATTCAGGAAGCCTTCCCCCATGAATGAGACTATGAGATACCTCTATACAAATACCATACAAGGAAATACCAACTGTTCCAATTGTTAGGTTGAGTGTACATTGTCGAAAATCAGTTTTGGCGATGTACACCCCCAGCGCATAGCAAAAGGGTGCCAGGGACTAGGTTTTACATTTTTATGTGGGAGGCTGTGCCCCCCCCCACACCTCCCTACTAAAAGATTCTCAACTCCAGGAGGGTGCATGTCGGGGGGAGGGTGCAAATTCTTAAAAACAAAATTTGGGGATGGGCACACAAAAATGTAGGCATGCCCTGACCCAAACATGGCACCCTCACAGCTCTAGGCTGTCACCCACCCACCATGCCATTGGGCCAGATCAGCAGCCCAATGCCAACCACACCACACAAACCCTCCTTCCCTTCTATTTTGCTTGCCCCCAGGTGCATAAACATATAGCTACATCCTGTTACTATATGCGTGAATCTCCCCCATCCAGTCACCCTTCCTCATCGGTAGCACGGTCGACATGCACCACAATTAAGCCACCCTTTTAAAAAGTGCCCAATCGCTGTCACCAATGTTACATGCTACCATTCCAATAAGTTAAAATAGGTCATTGGGATAGGGAGGGAGGATTGAGGGTATAATAGAGAGCTGTATGAATTATTGTTTAAACTTAAAATGGGAATGGGTTAAAAAGTATTGTGTATCTAAATATTTGATATGTTGAATGTGCCCATTAGGTTTATCGTTAAATGATAATTTTGATATAGAATTTGGGTGGGATGATGAATAATATTATTAATACACAAAAGCACTGGGAACAGGACAATGAATTTCTTGAGTTTCATGTATCTTTTTATCTAGGTTGTTTATGTTCCCCAGCTTATTATGAAGGGATGGTGTTTTTCTTTATGATCTTTATTATATAGGGAATACATATATTGGGTGAGTAAACAAATAAATAAATAAATTTGTTAAAAAAAGAAGACTGAATATTTTCATATTGGGAACTGCCACTTTATTTATAGCCAGTTTCAACAGTTTGATATCCACTCCATCACTGTACATCTTAGTTGTGGTGTTCATTATATTTAGATAATTCATTACCTCTTTCTTAGTGACCCTTTTAAATAAAATGCCCTACCTACTCTCCTTGTCCCACTATCAAGTGTTGCCCCATTTGCAGTTGTATTTGTTGCAAATGTTGATATAGAACTGAAAAATTATGTTAAACTCATATGCTGCCCTAATTGAATCAACCAATAAACCATCATTGGTCTGCAAATTGTATGTGCCACTTTCTTGTCCCTCTCCAAAATTTGAATTGTATTATTCAAGCAAATGGGGAGAGGGGTGCACAACCCCATACGTCGAATGGGAAGAATACCCCTCCCCCCTCAGCTAGTGGTCAAACATGAGTTCAGCATGTTTATAGTTCATTTGCATCACCAGGTAAAGAAAAAGTTCCGGCTTCCCATACGACGCACAGGGGAAACATCAGACCTCACCCAACAACTAACACACCGAAATCATGGAAATCATGTACATAAATGCTTGCAGTCTGGGAAACAAGATCTCAGACCTGCAGACAATAATAATAGAGGCTAAACTGGACATAGTAGCCACTAGCAAGACGTGGTTTACCAGTAACCACACTTGGGAGACTTCAATACCTGGCTATGTACTGTTCAGAAGAGCCCAAGGTGCAAAATTGGTGTTCAGGTGGCCCTTTGTGTCAATGAAAATATCAAAGCTACAGAAATTCAGAATACACATAAGGAGCCAGAAGAACTGTGGGTCACCCTGGAAACAGGAAATGGAAAGCCATACGAACTGGGGTTGTCTACAGGCCTCCAGACCAGGGGGAGGACATAGACAAGTTACTGTTAGAAGATATACAAAACATGACAGCTAAAGGTGAGGTTCTGATAATGGGAGACTTCAACATGCCAGGTACAGATTGATCAATACCAGCAGGAACATCTGCCAGAACTAGATACATGGTGAATTCTCTGCAGGGGGAGGGCCTCAAACAACTGGTACAACAACCCACAAGAGACAGGACTAGATCAAGTACTGACTAACAGAGAAAGGATCGCAGATCTCCAGGTAAAAGGCCACCTGGGTGCCAGTGACCATCACATGGTATGGTTCAATTTGGCCACTAGAAGAAAATCATCCCATTCCAAGGCAAAAATATGGGACTTCAAAGGAGCTGATTTTGATAAGATGGCCAACAGAGTTAAGCTAGCCCTGGTAAAAAGAAATACAGGTGAGGGGGTATAGGCAAAGTTGGCAAGCATTAAAGATGCAATACTTGAAGCAACATTCCATTGTGTTAGTGAGAAAAGGAAGTGCAAAAGAAGAAGGAAACCACTTTGGTTCTCAAACACAGCAGCAGAAAAGGTCAGAGCCAAAAGGCTGGTCTTCAGGAAATATAAGGGAACATGGCAGTGAAGATAGGGAGGCACACCAAACTTCCCTAAGGGAAGCAGGGAAGGCAGTAAGGCAGGCAAAGGCCCAAACCAAGGAAACACTAGCACGAACAGTAAGAGAAGGTGACAAGACTTTCTACAGCTACATTAGTGAAAGAAGAAAGTCCAGAGGGGGTATTGCTAAGATCAAATGGGATAAGGGGGCATGTGAGGAGGAGGACCATGTAAAAGCATCGATCCTAAATAGATACTTCTGTTAGTATTTACTGAAGAGAAGGTACAGCAGGACCCACAGCTCAGCACCATGGACACGGGGGGGGGGAGGTGTGCACTAGTCTCTTCACAAAAGAAAGGGTCCTACAAGAGCTCGATAAGCTCAGGGTGGACAAGGCAATAAGACCTGATGGCATTCATCCCAGGGTACTAAAGGAGCTAAGGGTGGAACTAACAGAGCCATTATCAGAACTGTTTAGTGAGTCTCTGAGCACAGGAGAGGTCCCAGAAGACTGGAGAAGGGCTCATGTGATCCCGCTCCACAAGAGTGGTAGCAGGGAGGAGGCAGGAAACTACAGATCAGTTAGTCTTACCTCAGTAGTGGGCAAGATTATGGAGGCACTACTTAAGGAAAGGATAGTGCAACACCTGGAATCCATAGAAGCACAGGCTCCAAGACAGCATGGGTTTACAAAAGGAAGGTCCTGTCAAACTAATCTCATAGATTTCTTTGACTGGGTAACCAGAGTGGTGGACCAAGGGGGAGCAGTTGATGTTGCTTACCTTGACTTCAGAAAAGCTTTCGATACTGTTCCACATAGAAGATTGATTAATAAGCTGGGTAGGCTCAGGGTGGGTCAAACGTTGGTCAACTGGGTGGCAAACTGGTTGACAGGCAGAAAACAGAGAGTGGTGGTAAACGGTATACAGTCAGAAGCAATGCAAGTCACAAGTGGGGTACCTCATGGATCAGTCCTGGGGCCAGTCCTCTTCATTATCTTCATCAGTGACATTGTAGATGGACTGGAGGGTAAGGTTTGTCTCTTTGCAGATGACACCAAGATCTGCAACAGAGTAGATGACCCAGATGGGGTGGGCAGCATGAGAAGAGATCTGGATAAACTATCAAAATGGTCGTAAGACTGGCAACTGGGGTTTAATGCAAAGAAGTGCAACATCATGCACATAGGGAAGAGAAACCCTAAAGTCACCTATAGGCTGGGAGGGGAGTTGCTGGCAGTCACAATGGAAGAAAGAGACTTGAGTGTCATCATCACCGATGACCTGAAATCATCCAAGCAGACCACTAAAGTAGTAGATAAGGCTAGAGGGATGTTGGGGTGTATTAGTAGGGTTATCACAAGTCGGAAGAGGGAGGTAATAATCCATCTTTTCAAGACACTGGTTAGGCCCCATCTGGAGTACTCCGTGCAATACTGGAGGCCACACCTTCTCAAGGACATTAACCAAATTGAGGCAGTCCAGAGAAGGGCAACAAAATGGTGCAAGGACTGCATCACAAAACATATGAGGACAGATTAACTGAGCTCAATATGTATACCCTAGAGCAAAGGAGGGGCGGTGATATGATTGAAACATTCAAACACCTTAAGGGCATTAACAAGGTGAAAAGAGTCTAACATGTTTCAATATAAGAAAAATAGCAGAACAAGAGGACACAGCATGAAGATTAGGAGGCCGATTAAGGGTAATGTGAGTAAGTTCTTTTTCACAGAAAGGGTGGTGGGTGCATGGAGCGGCCTACCTCGGGAAGTGGTGGATATAATATAGTGCAGGGCTTCAAACAGGCATGGGATAGGCATAAAGGAGCAATACAGATGAGTATGAATAGATAGGCCACTGACAGAACAAAGGCCAATGGCACATTCATAAGGTAGAAAAAGAAATGGGAAGACTGGATGGGCCTTGCAGTAATTATCTGCCATCAACTTCTATGTTTCTATTCCAAAATTTATCAGGATTCATTGCCTCCTCCCTTAGTTTTTTCCAAAAATATTCTGCCTTGCTTCAAATATGTGGTTCCAATTGAAAGGCTATGCCTGTGGTTCAATTGGGCAAGCAGCCAGCCACGCCCCCTTCCCGAGCTATATAAACACATCCTCCTGTCCTCTCCTGAAGCATTTTTCCTTTGCCCGGGCAGTTGTGTGGACCTTGTGGCTCTGCTCCCTCCCTCCATTCTGTGTCCTCTCTGTGTTGCTTCCCTGGTTCCTCACTCTATGCCCCTCCTCTTTCTTGCTCTCTCCCTACCTTGTGTTTCATGTCTCTCCCTTCTCTTTGTTTTCGGCGTCCCCCCATTCCCCCTTCCTGCTCCTGCCCCATCAGCAGTCCTCCATTGCTTCATTATACCCACCTCTGTTCATATGTCATTTTTGTTTCTCTTTCTGGATTCTCTCTGTTCTTTTTGGACTTTCTTGCTTCTTCGGAATGATCACTCCATTCCTCCTTTGCTTTCAGTTCTGACACACTCCGAAGCAACTCATGCTGCTACAGTTGTTCCTAATGCTTATTCCAGCTCACCAGACTCCTGGAGCTGCAGTTACCCGCGTTCTGTTGCTGTGCTACTGCACGGTGAGCTGTGGAATAATCATTCCTGCTGTCCAATAGCTCCCGCCTCAGGCACTCCAAAGGACATGCAGTTCTGCTACCAGGACCTGCTCAGTTGATGCACCACATATTTTTCATTAAGTGTAGAGCTAAGCAATACTAGGAATCAGTCTCCATTGGCCAAGCTTTACACATACGGTGAGAGAAAGCACTACTTGTACTATCTAATGAACTCCTACAGATTGGATCAATTCCATCCCATATACTCTAACTTTCTATTCTCATACTGCATATAACACCACACCATATTTTATTTAACAGTATATCAGATCCCTTCCTCTCAATTTAAAACCTGGTGAGCATGCCTTACGATAACTTGGGAATCAGTCAGATGGATTCATGAAGTTGAACCACCACACGCACTGTTATCTAATCTCCAAAGAGTCTCATAGTGAAATGTTTACAGCTGCCAGTGCCTTGACCAAGTTGGAACAAATCAAGACTTCATCTGTGTGTTTAGTCAAGCTAGCTCCTGCTTCTTTTCCTGCTCAGTCCTCTCTTTACATCCTACATGCTGAAATGTTTGCATGGCATCTCCTGACTGTCCATGACTGTCTCCTGGATTTTTAAGCGAAAAAGATGTTCCAGGACTAGAGGGCATGGGATTAAGTTGGAGGGAGGACGATTCAGAGGAAACGTGAGGAAGAATTTCTTCACAGAACGGGTGGTGGACAAGTGGAACACCCTGCCAGAGCAAGTGGTGGGGACTGAAACAATCACGGGATTTAAGAATGCATGGGATAGACATAAAGGAATTCTGGAGGTCAGGGGTAAGGGGCAACAGACTTCTAGGAAAACATAAACTGAACTTACAAGCTCAAATGGGCAGACTGGGTGGGCCATAGGCCCTTATCTGCCAACACTGTCTATGTATCTATGAGTGCCTCATTGGTGTTTCAATACTATTCTCTCAATATGCACCTCCTTGTGGTTTCAATTCAGGCAGCACTTACTCTCCTTCCAGTTCATTCATTTAATCTGTCCAGGCATTTGGATCACTAATTTCTACAAATTCTGGGAAGTTTTGTTGCTTACAGCTTTTCTCTAAAAATCTGCAACTTGAAATTCTCTGCCTTAACTTCAAATATTGACATCTCCTTACAAGGATTTTGTTCCTTTCTTTTGTACTGGTCCTTGGCATCATACGGTTCTAATTGTACCGTGTTCCAATCTCAGAGGCAGGTCACTCGCTACTTCCCCTCGCTCTTTGGGACTCAAACTTACTCCACAGCTCTTCTGCCTCATACTATGTACCTGGATTGCTTAAATATACTAAGAATCAAGTTTGTGACTTTCTACAGACAAACATTTTGTATAGTTTCAGCCATCCTTTCAAGGCACCCCCATTTTACTTTTCCATACTGCAAACTCGACTCTTTGAAAGATCACAAGACTTAATGAAGGAAAGCATGATATTCCTACCCAACATGAATGGTTAAGACTACATGGCTACTTCAATCATCCCTCCTTTGATGGAATTTATCTCTTGAGCCTTGAAGCATGAGCAGACTTGATAGACCAACAGACCTACTCTGCTGGCGTCTAGCATGTTAGTATATTAGCCTCCTATTATGCCTCTGGAATCTATCACTAATTTAATTTCATCTGCACCTACTCGAGCAAATAGCATTCCTGATTACCATTTCCTCTGCACTGGCATCCTAACTAAATACCTGGACAATGCTGAATCACATCTCATTACTGCTCTGCATTCAACTCATTTCTCCTATCCACTCTCCTACTGGTCATTGAAATGATTCCAGCCAGTAGCCTGACCGTCACTGACTGGGTGCGACATGCTGTAGCAGCTTTCTTTCTTCCTTCTCTCTCACAGCCCTCTCCAACAGCCTCCAAGGCTCCATTTACTTGACTCATTCCTCCAGGAAGTCTGCGAGTGTGGGTAAGCATCCTCTATCCAACAGGATGGGAGTCTCCATTTTACAGCATCACTCGCTACCTCAAAGACAGTCTTCAGGGATGCCCCTCGGATGACTTCTTCCATGCCTCTACTCTAAGGAGAAAGTCTTCAGGAAGCCCTTGGACTTCTCCTGACTGTGTCACTCTCTCACGGCTCTTGGTCTCCTTTCATCATCCAAATAATCAGGGATGGTCTTCATGGAATCCCTTGGATGTCTTCCTCAAGCTCAACCCCAATTATGTCTCTTGGACGTACTGTTCCAGTGAATTCTCCACCACTTTGGTTTCTCCAAAAGGACTACAATTGCCTGGCAGTTTCCTCAGAAATCATTAGATACAGCTGCCTCGCAGGATCCTTTATCACCTTTGAGGCAAGATAGGGCCATATTTTATTATTTTGGGTCATGTTTTATCTAACTTTATGTAAAATATATAATGTATTGAAGACACCTACAGTAGCCAGTGTAAGTGCAAAGCATCATGGATACCAAAAAAACATAAGCCCTCGACTAAGGTTGGAATTCCTGTTACTTGGCAGAAAAGCTGTTTGTTGCTAGCCAGGGAACTGTAGTTAATTAAATTATCTAAAAGGAGACAAAAGAATGATTAAGCCTAGCTGGGAGGCAAGGTAGGCCCATTTGTTTGTGAAAGGACAGGACCTCATGAAGAGTCAGGATGTCTGGACATCCTTCGTGTTGAGAGGTCTGCAATGACTTAAGCTTGTTACAACTGAATAGGGGTACCATTTATGTAAATAGCTGTATTTAGGGTTGAGTAACGATGACCATCTCCCAGCAGGGAGTCCTGGAATGTTCCCCAGAGACTCTAGTTTGGGCTGGCTACCTTATGTGTTTTTTCTATATTCAGAAACTGCATTTCTGTGTCATTGTAATAACGTACAGAACTCTGATTGGTTGGGTAACCATAGAAACTGAAATGCTAGCCAGTCACAGGTCTAGCCCCATTGACTGGCCCTGCCCTCTTGAACTCCTTTAAAACCAGGATGCAGAGGGGTATCTGAGCCTTTTTGCTGCCTTCTGTTGTTTTCTTGCTTGAAGCAGCTGGGACTCTGCTGTCTTGATCAGAGACAATTTTCTCCTGGATCACTGAGAGCCAAGACTTCATCTACCACATTTTTTAAGGACACTTCTGCACTTCAAAATTCCAGTTAAGGACTCAAGGTAGACTTTGAACCTCAGAGTTAAAGTGTAGGGTATTTTTGTACACTTTCCTTTTATTTTCAGTATCCTGTAACCAATCTCCAAATTATTTTGTCTTTTTATTTACAGTTTTCTTATAAATTTAATTAGTAAAGCCTTAGGCTTATTTCTAAAATAATTCTGCCTATGAAGTTTGTGTGTGTGGCTGACTGGGTAAAAGTTGTTCAAATGATACCATGCCTGTATGACTGTTTTAAGGCTAAATGCTACCAGGAGTTAAGTACCACTGGGGACTTAGTGATGGAAGGAGGGGAGGAAATACGAAGGGTCTCAGGAGGAGCCTATGGTGGAATTTGAACTGAGCACTGCATTTCTGGGAAAAGACATATAATCGGGTGTATAGGGCCCCCCCCCCGAAGCTGGTACCCACCTGTGGCTTTCTGGTTTCTGGTGCAGTGGCTGAAAGGGTTCTACACTAGGAGCACATACTTGAGACTGTATTTGTATCCCCTCACATGGAGAAAGGGTATCTCTGACCCTATTCTTCCCCCATTGTCATGAGAGGGATTTTCACAGTAACACAGAAAGAGGGAAATCTCGCCCCATGGGAGTGGGCTTATGACAGATTTCACCTTCAGCCTTTGCTAATGTCATGATTCTAAACATCACAACAATTGTGGGTCTCCAAAAGGATCTTCAGATCAGCATCTTCAATCTCCCATCATTCCAGTCCTCCTGTCTCGAGTCCTCCATCCAACCCCATCTCAGACCTTCAGTTCTATCTTGGGTATGACAAACTACTGACTCTCAGCATCTCAGAGACTAGACTCCTGTCTCTTTGCACAGCTCCTGCCCTGACATCCGATCAGTTTGGGATGGATCTCTCAGTCGTTCCTGCAATTGTGATAGGCATCTCCAGTTTTTGACACATTTAATCCACTACCTTCTGTACACTGGCTCCATTCTTCTCAACTGCAGCTACCATATTCTGCTCCCATGACGGAACTCTGCCAAAGCATTACACTTCAGTTATTCACCATGGCATCTTCTCCGGTTCTCCAGTATTTCTGCTACTGTCTCACTGAGTATGTCTACTCAAAATGGAAGCACTCATCACCTGAGTCACCCCAACCATGCCATTTGTTCATATTTCTGTTGTACATATATCTGCTAAAGTGAAGCACTCCAGAATCTGAGCCATCTTGACCATGACGAACGGTTTCCCTTCCGTGTTACCAGCATTCTAACCCTATGATGCACCAATATTTCAGCCACTTAACTTGGCCTTCTGCTGAAGAGCATTGCCTTGTCACATTTTTGTCTGGAACTGTCTAATTATCCAGTCAGTCTGCAGCAATCCCAATTATGAAGCATAAATCATAGCATTTCCTTATACTCCGTAAGGCCTGTTCAGCCTCACTCTGGCTCCTTAATTCATCAGACCAACATAAATATAGAATGTGACGGCAGATAAGGACCGCTTGGCCCACCCAGTCTGCCCATTTTCCTACCTAACAGATAAGCTGCAGATCCTAGTTAACCAACAGCTTACTTCCTCCTACCCCCTGCTAGGACTGCCTTATGTCTGTCCCATGTATTCTTGAATTCCCCCACTGTTCTTGACTCCACGACCTCCTCAGGGAGGCTGTTCCATGCATCCACAACCCTCTCTGTGAAAAAATACTTCCTCACATTACCTCTGAGCCGTCCCCCCTCTATCTTCAAATTGTGCCCCCTTGTTCTTGCACGTCTCTTTTCTGAAAGATGCTACCCTCTTGGACTTTGTTAATTCCCTTGAGGTACTTGAAAATTTCTATCATGTCCCCTCTCTCCCTTCTTTCCTCAAGGTTATGCATATTAAACTCCTTTAGTCTCTCTTCATATGTATTCTGGTGCAGACCCTGCACCATTTTGGTTGCCCCTCTGGACCAGCCTCCCTCTATCTATGTCTACGGAGGTGGGGTCTCAGAACTGCACACAGTACTCCAGATGGGGTCTCACCAACTGTCTGTACAGAGAATAATAACTTCCTGTTTTCTACTATTGATGCCTCTCCCTATGCATCTCAGTATCCCCCACACTTTTCTTACTGCCTTCTCACATTGCTTGCCACCTTTAGGTCATCTGATATAATTACCCCCAGGTCCCTTTCCATTTTTACTGTTGTCAGTATCTCACCCCCTATTGTGTACTCTTCCCCTGGGTTTTTGTTTCCCAGGTGCATTACCTTGCACTTCTTTGCATTGAATCTGAGCTGCCATACATCTGACCATTCCTCCAACCTTGCCAAGTCCCTTCTCATCCTTACCACTCCATCTTGTGTATCAACCCTGTTGCAGATCTTTGTGTCGTCTGCAAAGAGACATACTTTTCATTCCAGTTCCTCTGAATGTCACTTATAAAGACATTAAAAAGGACCGGTCCTAGTACTGAACCCTGCGATACCCCACTAGTAACCCTCATTTCTTCACTGTGGACTCCATTTACTAGTACCCTTTGCATCCTGTTGTCTAGCCAATTTTTTATCCAGGCTACCACCTTGGGACCCACTCCAAAGCTGACTAACTTGTGTATTCATCTTTTCAGTGGGACTGTATCAAATGCCTTGCTAAAATCTAGGTAGGCCATGTCCACATCCACTCCCTGGTCTACTACTTGGGTCACCCAGTCAAAGAAATCTATTAGATTCATCTGACACGACCTTCCCATTGTGAGTCCATGCTGCCTTGGATCCTGTGCCCCACTGGCTTCTAGGTACTCAATTCTTTCCTTCAGAAGTGATTCCATCATTTTCCCTACCACTGAGGTCAAACTAACTGGTCTGTAGTTTCCTGCCTCTGCCCTGCTCCCACTTTCGTGAAGAGGAATCACATCCACTCTCCTTCATTCCTCAGGTACCACCCCATCCTCCCATGATTTGTTAAAGAGAGTAGTCAGCTGTGTCACTAATTCTACCCTTAGTTCCTTTAGAATTCTTGAGTGAATCCCATCAGGCCCCATTGCTTTGTCCACCTTCAATTTTATTAGTTCTTTCAGAACCCTTTCTTCTGTAAATGGACTGGTATCGACCCCTGCCTTCACAGTGTTTCTCTTGTTTGGTTTAGGTACCTCCCCCTCCTCTTCCTTTGTGAATACTGAGCAGAAATATTTGTTCAGTATCCCTGCTTTTTCACTGTCACCCTCTACCCACATTCCCTCCCCTTTATTAAGTCTCAGTATCCCTCCTTTGGTCTTTCTTCACTCCCTAATGTACCTATAAAAGGTCTTATCCCCCTTCTTAACAGAGTTGGCTATCCTTTCTTCGGTTTGGGCCTTTGCTATTCTGACTGCCTTCCCAGCCTCTTTCTGCTTTAACTGATAAAGTTCTCTGTCCTGTTCCTTCTGTGTTTCCTTATATTTCCTGAATGCTATCCTTTTCTCCTTAACCTTCCCTACCACCTCTTTTGAGAACCATAGCGTTTTTTTCCTTCGTTGTGTTTTGTTGATTTGCTTTACACAAAGACTTGTTGCCTCTGTGATGGCTGTTTTGATTACTCTCCATTGTTCCTCCACCCCTCTTGCTTGTCTGTTTGCTAGTGCTTTTCTGAGGCACTCTCTCATGTTCCCAAAGTCAGCACTCCTAAAGTCCAATACTCTTGCTTTTGTATGCCTTGATTGTATGGCTGTGTTTATCGTGAACCACACTGTTTGGTGGTCGCTTGTTCCCAGATGGCTACCCACTTCTAAATCTGAGATTCTTTCTCCATCCCCAATTGAGAGTGTCAGGTCTAAGATTGCTCCCTCCTGAGTGGGTTTCAATACTAGCTGTCTGAGGCATGCCCCCTGTAGGGCATCAAGAATGACCATGCTCTTGGATGTGCCTGCAGCAAAGGTACTCCAGTTAACATCTGACGTATTCAGGTCCCCCATCAACAATATCTCCCCTTTTTCTGCCATTCTAAGGAAGCCTTCTATCATTTCCTTATCCATTCCCTCCCCCTAAGATGGGGGTTTGTATGCAACCCCCATGTGGATTGTGGTGCCATTTCCTGTCTCCAGGGTGACCCAGAGTGCCTCATCTGTTCCCTGTTTACTCTTTAGTTCTGTTGCTTTGATCCCTTCCTTTACATAGAGAGCTACTCTGCCTCCTCTTTTACCCTCCCTGTCCCTCCTGTATATTGTGTATCCTGGTATGTTGGCATCCTAGTCATGGTTCTCTGTGTACCATGTTTCTGTGACTGCCACAATATCCAGACAACCCTCTTCCATCAAGACCACTAGTTCAGGGAGCTTGTTACACAGACTATGGGCATTGTTACTCATCACCCGCCACATTTTGATGTCCTTACCCCTTTTAGCCCCATTTCTGTCCTTACTGCCTTTGCCTTTTTTTACATTTACCTCTGTCCTTCTCCCTAATGACTTCTCTACCTTGGTGTTTACCTCACTAATTACCGTATTTTGTTAGTGGGAGGCTGGGATTTCCCTGCTCCTTTTCAGTGCCTCCCCCCTTGGCTAGTTTAAATGCTTGCCAATGAAGTATTTAAACCTCTGACTTAGGATCCTGGTCCCTCCCAGACAGATGCAGACCATCACACGAGCATAGGTCTGCATCCCTCCAGTTGGCTCCCCACTCCCCAGTGAAGCCAAAACCCTGAGCTCCACACCAGTTTTTCAACCATTTATTGAGTTCCCTGTTGAGGAGTACCCTAGCATCACCCTTGCCATAGACAGGCAGCACCTCCGAGAAGGTTACCGTATGCGTTACTTGTCTAAGGCCCCTCCCCAACTCTACAAACTCCTCTTGCACTGCTCTGATCCCATGCCTAGCCAGGTCATTTGTCCCTAGGTGGACAATGACATCCAGCTCCCTCCCTTGTGCAGCTGCTCCCACAATCCTGAGGATTCATTTCCTATCCCTCCAAGCCATGGCATCAGGCAGGCACCTTACCTCCCTCTCCCCTTCCTCCCCCATTTCTACCCCCCTAATGATTGAGTCCCCCTCCAGGAGTTGTTTCCTTCCCCTGTGGGGTCCCATGCCACCCTCCTGTGGGTCTCCTTTGTGAAGGTTCCCAGCATCCTCCTTGGTCTCCACTGCAGGTGCCTCCATAGAGGAACCACTATCCACCAGAAGAGTGAATGAATTGTGGAGAGGTACAACTGGAGGGATGCAGCTCTGTTCCACCACCCTCTCCCTCCCTGAGCCCACCCTGGTCCAGCCTCTTCTCTTTCTTGGCAACATCTGAGGTAGTGGCATTGGCCCTGGTGGTCCCTGGGTGGGGGAGGAGGTTAAATAATCAATAAATATAAATAATTGTGTTTCTTTCATTAAATCTCCATTTGTCAGTTCAAATCATAAGATCACAGTAAGTTAAGCTCAACAAGGACCATTGTAATATCAACTCACTATCGCTTTGACAAGATGCTTCATCGCACCTGTTGCCATGGCCTGGGAGGTCCTCCCATTACTCGTGACAAAGTTGGTACTCTAAAGTACCGATTCTGCCATCACCATCAGAAGTCATTCCTCAACAGATGCATATTTCTATTCAAGGAAGACTCAAGTTATTCTCATGTTTTTATATCCAGCTGTGCCATGCCTTCTATTATGAAGCCTCAGTCACCAGCATTCCATCTTATATCAGCCATCATCAGTTGTTCCAGATGAAGTCCAGACCTTCTCATTGTCTATAAAGAACTATAAATCATCAGGCTACTCCTATTCACATTGATTCATCTGCCTCTGTCTTTAAATTTATCATGCAGCAATGTCACATATTATCTAGTACTTGAGCAACTTCTACATCACCCCTTAGTCCATTGCTTCCTCAAGTTCTCAACTCCAATCATGCCTCAGTCCAGTATCTCCAGGATGGACTTCATGACTGATACTGAACTTCAGTGCCTAACGGTTCCACCTCAGTATCAATCAAAAAGCAAGAGTCGCATCTATGAAGGCTTTGCCAACCTAATGGACCTCTTATCCTGAGCAAGGACACAATCAGCATTTTTCTCCTCTTAGTATGCCTAGAGGACAGGTAGGTCAGTAGCCATGGGTCCTCAGAGGTTTTCACTACAGGGGGTTTTCCTCTCCTGCATGCTACTGTCCACACTCTTCATGAGTTGGAGGAGATTATCTCTCTTCTGGTCATCTATTCCCTAAACGCTAACTGAACCTCTACTGAAGGCAGGAATGTAGAAAGTCCAAAGCACAAAAACACCAATAATCTCATCTAGCTAATTTTAACTGTTTTGAACCTTCATTCTTTAATTAGCTTCTTTTGTTTACATTCCTACAACAGCTTGGCTTCATCCTCTCTAGAACCTTGCCTAAAGGGCCCTGTCAAGGTTCCTACTGTACCATATTCAGTTGCTATCTGGTCTTGCGATGCTCAGCTAGTGACTCCCTGTTTTTCCCATGGCGGGGGACTGTGGTATCACAGTGAGGCAACATAGCTGCTATTAGCAAGAACATGTTTATTAAGCTATACGATTAAGCCCTGCACCTTTGCCTACATGACTTTCAATTATCCATGCATTAAATTATTAACCTACTGGCCAACATGGCTTTCATCCCATTCCACTACTGCATTATAAATCCTCCCTACTGGGAATACTGGAAAATTGCATCCGCAATTTTTCCGCAATATCCACAGTTTTCACCATTCTCCACACAAAATCTGCAATTTCTTGCAATTTAGTGAATTTCAGACTAAAATTTTATAAAAATATAGAAACTTTCAATGAAATCTACTCACATTTGCTAACAATTTGATACACAGACTTGGATTTGGTCAAACAATAGTGTGAGGTGAGTAGGGTGTGATACTGTTTCATGTGATTCACGTCCCTGGTTTGGTTTTAAAATGCTCTGGCCATGCATATGTACACTTGAGGACTAGAATCAGTGTTGAATCAGACTATCAGAAAACTTTTTGCTGCCACAGAGACTAAGGCCCTGTCCACACTATACCAGAAAAATCCCTCTGTAACATTACAGAGGGTCCAAACTGTTACCATAACAGTTTGCGTTTACAATGGTATCGTTACATAAAGTGTTTTCAAAACTGTTGTTGAAAATGGATATTTTGGGCCTGTCTATACTACATAAGTAAAATCCTGTATTGTTTTCAGTGGTAGGGTGGATGCACTGTAACGTTTTGGCCCTGTCTACACTGCACTGAAAATCTGTAATGGTTTGAAACCGGTACAAACTGGAAATGGTACAGTGCATCCACACTACAACTGAAAACATTTTGAAAACGTTACAGGATTTTACTTGTGTAGTGTGGACAGGGTTAAACAGAGCTTTGAAACCACCTCACAACAGGTTTCTGTAACAGTTACGAAAACACTTTCTGTAACATTGTCAGTATAAACGCAAACCGTTATAGTAACTGTTTGGGCCCTCTGTAACGTTACACAGAGGATTTACAATGTAGTATAGACGGGGCCTTTCAGTCTGTAATGGTTTCAAAACATTACAGATTTTCAGTGCAGTGTGGACAGGGCCTAAAACAGTAGGTGTGAGAAAAGGTGCAAATTGCTCCATTCATCTAAATAAAGCATTAACTACAATGCTTGCCTTTGAGTGGAAGGGAAGGTTTTCCTTGTATACAGACTTTAATTCTGAATGGACTTTGATTCAAATGTGTAAGCAATTTGGATGGCCTTGCTGATTATAAACTTGAATGTGCTTCTGAGGAGATTGGTGATAGTGATATCTTACTTAATAATCTACCACAACTACATGCTAACGTACAAAGCCTACCAAAAAACATTTCTGAAAAAACATGCTGGTAAAACAGGTTAAGTACAAATTCCCAGTGCAATGTATGGGAATTCACTGTGTATGTTAGATGTTATATACAGGTTTTTCATGTCTGACCTAGCTACCTATTGTATAATGTCTCATGAACTACTATGTACAGATCATATATGTATTGCTGCCTTTCAACTATGCCCCCTCCCCTGATTTCCCCTGGTTGCATCTGGAAACGAGTGGTTTCCTCCACTCAGTATGCCTGCCTGGTTAAACTCTTAAATAAATAAATAAAAGTATATTTAAACAGTTACCTTCAAATAGAAGAAATAAAATAATTGCAACCTGAGTAAAACAAAAGTGCCATTTAGTAAAAACTATTGTATGACATAGTGAAAAGTTATTGGTACGATTTAGTACTTTCATCATGTGATTTTAAAATGTTTGTAATTACAGTGCTGATTAAGAACAGCAATTATTTTAACAAGCTAGCCACTGCTCGATCAATGGTACCCTAAAGGCTGCCCAGGAGACCTTCCAGCCCTCAATCTCAAGCCGGCCAGCGCTCACTCAACAGGACCCTGAAGGCTACCCAGGAGCTCTCCCAGCCCTCACTCCCAAGCCAGCCAGCGCATGCTCAATGGGACCCTAAAGGTAATTAAACCCCACTGCTGCTATATTCCTTATGGGTGATTGTGGGACTTTGACTGCTGACAGAAACTGATTGATTTCCTCTCCTTCTGCTGCACCTCTCCGAGTCAGATTCTCAGTGCTGTGCAACCGGAGCTTTAAGAGCTGAAGTTGGACTGATTTTAGTTTGCTTGTAGCAGATTCTCTAGCATTTCAGGGCCTGCCTCCTTAACTGCAAATCTGTTGTTAGCTAAAGCTAGTTCCTAAACCAGAGTCACTTCGTTTAGAGTGTAATTTCACTCGCTACTATTTAACTCTCCATTTCAGTTGTATCTGTGCTATTTTACTCGCTACTGTTTAACTCTGCATTTGCAATGTTTTCTGTAAAGTTTACTTTCTCGATTGCTCCATTTTGGAACCTGGCCAGCTCTACCACACCATGGTAGCATTCTACAGTCCAGCTTGAAACCACTATTGCCATTGCTATTCTCCATGCATGCAAGGTGCTGTTGTCCCCCCCTTAGACAGACTAAGTGCAACCTGCCCCCCTTTCCTCTGCATACTAATGCCTCAATAGTTCTCTCCCTTCTGAGGCTGCCCAGGAGCCCTCCCAGCCCTCACTCTCAAGCC
The DNA here is from genome assembly GCA_016271365.2 of Neoceratodus forsteri. Lineage (NCBI taxonomy): Eukaryota > Metazoa > Chordata > Ceratodontiformes > Ceratodontidae > Neoceratodus > Neoceratodus forsteri. The sequence goes on along the minus strand of CM057450.1, from coordinate 429,069,607 downwards.
AGCCAGTGATCGCGCAACTGGACCCTAAAGGTAATTACACCCCCACTGCTGCTGTATTCCTTAGGGATGTTTGTGAGTCTTTAAGACTGCCGACGGACTGATTGATTTTCTTTCCCTCTCCTGCCCCTCTCCGAGTTGGAATCTCAGTGCTGTGAAACCGGAGCTTTAAGAGCTGAAGTTGGACTGATTTTAGTGTGCTTGTAGCTGTTTCTCTAGCATTTTAGGGCCTGTAGCCTCAACTCCAAATCTGTTGTTAGCAAATGCTAGTTCCTAAACCAGAGTCACTCTATTTAGACTGCAATTTCACTCGCTACTATTTAACCCTGCGTTTTAGTTGTATTTGTACTATTTCACTCACTACTTTTTAACTGTGCATTTACAGTGTTTTCTGTGTAGTTTGCATACCTTATTGCTCCATTTTGGACCCTGTCCAGCTCTACCATGCCATGGTAGTGTTCTCCAGGACAGCCTGAAACCACTGTCACCATTGATGTTCTCCGTGCATGCGCAGTCCTGTTGTCCCCCACTGCAGACATACTGAATGCACCTTGCCACCCTTCCCACTGCATACTAATACCTCCATTGTTCTTTCCCTTCTTAGGCTGCTCAGGAGCCCTCCCAGGCCTCAATCTCAAGCCGGACAGCGCTCCCTCAACGGGACCCTAAAGGTAATTACACCTTCCCGCTACAGTATTCCTTAGTGGTGTTTGTGAGACTTTAAGACTGCCCACAGAGATAGATTTTCTGTCAATCTGCTGCCCCTCTCTGAGTCGGATTCACAGCGGTGTGCAACCAGAGCTTTAAGAACTCAAGCCGGACTTATTTCAGTGTGCTTGTTGCTTTTTCTTTAGCATTTCAGGGCCTGTCTCCTCAATTCCAAATCTAATGTTAGCTGACGCTACTTACTAAACCAGAGACATTCCGTTTAGACTGTAATTTCACTCGCTGCTATTTAACTCTGCATTTTAGTTGTATTTGTTTTTTTTTATTCAAATTTTATTTAAGTTTTCCACAACAGAGAATACATCCAAGCCATAAAAATACATAACAGCATTTACATTAGTACATAAGACTGAAATTGCCAGGATGTATTCACCCCCTACCAAATCCCCCAACCCCTCCTCCTAATCCCCCCAAAGATCCCAGCACAGCAATACATTTCCTCAACCTATATTATTGAGATAGGGAAGAGTCACTCCTCAGACGGTAAAGAATACAAGGTATATAGGGGACCCCAGATCTGATTAAACTTTGGTAGCTTGTTCTGGAGGCTAGCAATGACTCTTTCTGTTCTAAGATTGGCAAGTAGCTCCTGTAGTCACTCACCGTAGGTAATTTCTGAAGTATCCTTCCAGTGCCTCAGGACCACTTTCTTAACTGAAGTGAAAATCAAACTCATATGATATTTCCTATTCCACCCAGAAATAGCGGAAACATCCCCTAACAAACATATCTCTGCAGTAAACAGCTCATTCAGACCCAGTAAAGGATCAATCTTTTGTCTAATCATAGTCCAGAGTGGAGCTACCTTGGAACATTTCCAGAAATGTGAAGGAGATCCCCACTATACTGCTGACATCTATAGCATGTAGAAGAGGACACAATACTTAACTTTGCTAGCTTAAGAGGGGAATAATAAATATTATGCAATAACTTAAATTGCATCAGTCTAAGCCTGTCTTACGACATATATTTATGGCAACTACGCCAAATTAACGTCCAATCGAGCACCGTATCAGGAAAAAGTGAGGACCCATAGGTAACCGGTGCCAAATTTTGAGAATGAACCCAGCTATAGAGCGTGCTATATATTCTGGAAACGGCATGAGCCATTCCTGCTAATGGCCCTATCACTGTTTGGAAGCCAAGTAATGAAGTGGTCGGGGAAATTATACCCAATCCTTTAACCAAAAGATGTCGAAGCTGGAAAACTTTGAATATATCAGTGTGTGGAATTTGAAATTTATTCAAAATTTTAACTGATGAGAGCCATTGCCCTTCTGCCGTAATTAGTTCACCGACTTGGCTATCACCCAATTGTGGAAGCCAACTACTCCTGAGGGGTTTACCATCCAATTGGAGGTTGAGATTGCCCTTTAAAGGCTGAGATAGGTCTTTGGTGTGGCTATATTTCAAAAAGACACATAACTGCGAATGGGCTCTAATGGATATCTCAATAGGAGAATTTCGGAGGGCCATGGGTAGAGGGCTTGGATTGCTATGCAACAATGCCCTGGCAGATAGGCCTAGCTCAAGTATATGGGATATCTCCACCTTTAACCAAAATGGGACATATGTACCTTGATACGGGGGATCTACTACCTTCATCCATCTGAGGTACTTATTCGCATGACTAGCCCAATAATACAACCCTATATTAGGCAGCCTTAACCCCCCAATTGACTTAGGAGTGCCTAGTTTATGATAAACCATTCTGGACTTCTTATAATTCCAAATAAATCCAGTGATTATAACGTGAATTTTCTTAAACCATTTTAATGGAAGCCAAACATTTAACATGTTTATTGGATAAAACAAACAGGGAAATACGTTCATTTTAACTAAATTAATTTTCCCCCACATCAAGAGTGGAAGCAAGGCCCATCTTTTTAAATCTGTTTCAATAGTGTGAACCAGAAAGTCTAGGTTTAACTGTTGTGTACAGGCCGGGGACCTTGTAAGAGTAAGCCCTAAGTACTTTATTGCATCTGCACTCCAAGCTAACCCTAATGCAGCAATTTCTTGTTTAAAAGTTTTTTGATTCAGGGGGAATACCAGTGTTTTTCCAGTATTGAGTTTATAATTGGCAACTTCACTAAAACCCTGAATAATTTCTAATAAGGCGGGAATGAAAGCAGCCGGATATGAAATGTGGAGCAAAAGGTCATCTGCATACGCAGATAGTTTAGTAGTATGCCCATACACCCGAATACCCTGAACCTCTTGGGCTTGCATAATCCGCCTGATAAGAGGCTCTAAATATAAATTGAAGAGGAGTGGGGACAGTGGACAACCTTGTCTAGTACCCACAAACAACTTAAAGGGGTCGGAGATAATACCATTACAGGAAATTCTTACAGAAGGGAATTTATAAATGGAGCCAATCCATGACCGGAATTCCAGAGGGAAGCCAACTATTTCCAAAGTGGCTAGAAGATACCTCCAGTGGACCCTATCAAATGCCTTCTCGGCGTCCAGAGAAACCAAAGTCATAGGATGGTCAGCCTCCCTGGAAACCGAGAAAACATGTGCAAGAGTCCGCAAGTGATCCACTGAAGATCTTCCCCTCATAAAACCCACCTGCTCTGCACCAGTTATCTCGGGAAGAACTTCACTTACTTGATCTGCCAATAATTTTGTAAGAATTTTAATATCATGATTGAGGAGCGTGATGGGTCTATAGCTTGACACAGAGTCTGGAGGTTTATCTGGTTTGGGTAACAGTACAATTAACGCCTCAAACATTGAGACATCCATTGCCAGCCCACTTAAAATGTATTGAAACAAAATCAACAGTATAGGGATTAATTCTTTAGAGAAAACTTTATAGAAATTAGAGAAGAACCCATCTGGGCCTGGGGTTTTATCCGAAGGAAGGGACCTAATAACACATTCTATTTCCCCTTGTGTTATAGCAGATGTAAGCCTGGCTTGATGATACTCCGACAGAGAGGGCAGGTGCAACCCTCCTAAGTAATGTTGCAGTTTCTCCTCAGATGGGGGGGTCATTCATTGCACCATATAACTGTTCAAAATATTTTTTGAACTCGCCCTCAATTTCCTTTGGTGATGTTTTAATAGAGCCATTATCAATTGAGTGAACAGCCGCAATTAGTCTAGCGGATTCCAATTGTTTTACTCGTCTAGCCAGCATATGGCCTGCCTTCTCCCTTGATCGGAATACACCGCCCTTGTTTTAATAATTGCCCACTCAGCCTGCTCCCCTAGCAAACTGAGGTATGAGTCCCGCAAATTAATTAAGTCCTGTCTATACTCCTCAGATGAGAAAGAAGAGAGCCCAGCCTCCTTTTCCCAAATCTGAGACAGTAATTGGGAAATCTGCTTCTCTCTTTCCTTTTTTCTCCGAGAGGCCAGTCCTATAAGGATCCCCCTCAGATATACCTTGAGTGCTCCCCACTCCATGTCAGGCCATCTGGTGGAATTGTGGTTAATAGATATAAACTCCGTTATTTGGAAGGAGATAAATTTAACAACTTCTAGGTCTTTTAGCAACTGGTTATTAAGTTTCCATCTACCCCCTTTTTTAGGGAGAGATGGAAAAGATAATAAGCAAGTAACTACCGAATGATCGGAGGGTAACCCAGAAGCTATGCCCGCATCCAGTACCCCTGAGATAAGAGTATTCAAAATCAGGACATAGTCAATCCAGGACCCGGTGCCATGCACCTGGGAGGTGAATGTAAATTCCCGGTCCTTTGGGTGAAGAATTCTCCACACATCACAGAGACCTATTTGGTCTAACAATTCCCTGACCGTCCTTTGGGCAGGGGAAAGACCCTTCCGGGAAGACCCTGATCTCTCTATTGATGGATCCATTACTAAATTTAGATCACCTCCTATAATAATAGGAATATTTAGGAATGGCGTGAGTACATCCATTATCTGCACAAAAAAACCTGGGGTATCAACATTTGGGCCATAAATCGATCCCAGCATTATTTCCAGAGTGTGCAAGTTGCCTCTAATGAAAACATGTCTCCCTAATGTATCTTGGATTATTTGAAGTGGTTTAAAAGGGACAGACCTATGAATCATCACCATCACTCTTCTACTCTGAGTATTGCCCTCCGACGCAAATACCTGCCCCACCTGCAATCGCCTCATGTGGTTAGCTTCACTGTTAAGTAAAATGGGTCTCTTGAATAAACATTATGTCCGCTGTCAAGTAATTTAAGTGTCTTAAAATCTTGTATTGCTTAGACTTATGAAGAGCCCCCTTTACATTCCAGCTAATAAAACTAATATCTCTATCCATAACTTACTCACTCATAGGCACTATATCCATATTACCTCCTATAACCAAAACATTCTTCCCTTTCCCTAACCTTATGTATGCTGTGCTTCCCTCCCCATTACCCTCCCATCCACCATACCAATTACCCTTAACCAAAACCCTCCCAAAACAACACCAACAAGACACCCAAGAACACCCCTTCCCCTCCACCCGTGCCCCTCCCATTCTATCATGGTCCATGACAACAGTCCACTCAGTAATGCCACCTCCTCCCAGTCCGCCCGTCCTCCCACCCCGACTAATAGCTACTAAGCCCTTGCCAAACTATTAACTTTAATGTTCTTATAACACTTATACAAATGCAGTATTATCAGTCAACAACTGTCTGAAACATGCTAGCAGAATGTAGGAACAAATAACAGTAATATCTAACAGGTTACATACCTACCTATCTGTCTTACCCCATCCCTTAAATTTTAATAAGGCATGTTCTAACAACACCTCCCCGCCATAAGCTTCTCCATATTTATTACTGCAACATGTAATCCCTACGATTTCTAATTCTTAACACTGATTCCATTTATAACACACTCTAAGCGAGTCCCTCTATCACTATGACAAATGCTTACAGGTAAAGCTGAGAAACTACACCTCCCAAACTTAAAATTAGGTGCAGATGGCCCTCTGAGCTACTAACCCCTTAACAGAGAGTCTAACAAACCCCTCGTCAGAAAGTAAAAGAAAACCTGAAAGTACATTTTATGCTGCATAAGGCGCTCGAGTGCTTTTATTCAGATTGGGCTTATACTGCTGCGTGCATTTTAGGCGACAGTCTCTGACTCCATCTAGCGACCGAGGGATGAAATCGGTCCAATAGCACCAATTCCATTACTGATTCATTCATGCAGCAAACTTTCCTATCCTTCACACACGAACGAACTCCTGGGATTCCTTCAACTTGCCGCGTCGTTGGACCCGAAGATCAGCACCCATCAACTCCGGGAACCAGTAGCACCATCAAACAAAATCGGCAGGTACAAGGCAGGGAAGCTGTGCCAAATAAAATGAGGGACCCCGATCTTTAAGCAGGAGGGCATAAACGTCTAAGCTCCCCTTAACATCCTGCAGATCCACTTGTCCAAATCAATGGGATCACCATTTGAGAACTCACCAAACAATTTGTTGCTAAAGCTACCACAGGTTAACTACCAGGGAGCGTATTTTAACCAGCCAATGCCCCCATATCACACTCAGGGATTTTTAAATAAATCAGGTAGCGCTGCTTTGAGGGCAGTTGTCGCTGCTTCTACATTTTCGTAGGAGCTCCAGGTTCCAGCCAGCAACACTTGAAACTTGGCAGGGTAGCCCATTTTAAATTTAATGCCCACTGCAATTAACTTTTTAACAATTGAGTGAAACGATGCTCTTTTGCCAAACTGTTAAAGGCAAGTCCTGTGCAACTCTTAACTTCACCCCTTCCCACTGCAGCTCCTTTATATCTTTTATTTTTGTAAGAAAATGCTGGCACTCCTGATAATTAAGAAAACGGAGGATAAAGGTGCGCGGGAGATCTCCTTGAGGAGGTAACGGGCGCAAGGCACGGTGAGCACTCTCTGTGATGTAGGCATGACCAAACGGAGAGGGCCCAGCTATTCTCTCCACGAACCTCTGCGCAAGTTTGATCGGGTACGCTCCTTCCTCCTTCTCCGGTAAACCTATGATGACCACATTATTGCGGCGGCTACGATCTTCGAGATCTTCGACTTTTATTTCTAGCTTGGAGATTCGCTGCCTTATTGCTGCAAGGTCAGGTTCCAATCTCTCACTCCTTCCTTCTAGCGAGCGAATGCGGGTTTCGTTATCGGACGTCCACTGAGAGGGGTCTTCCAAAGCATGAGTTAAACTTTTAATTTCCCCTGCAAACTCCTTCATTTCAACCTTAAAAGGTTGAAATTCTTCTAAGAATCTGGCTAATGTGAGAGGTTCAACTTCCGTGCTGTCTGCTGCAGAAGTCTGGGTCTGATGGGCAGACAAGGCCTTGGATTTTTTTAAGGCTTTCTCTGGGGTAGCCGGTGGGGTATGTCTCAGCATGGCTTTCTTCATTTCAATGTCCATCAGAGTCAGCCAAGTAAATGTACCTCCTCTCCAGCAAATGAAACAGTAAAGGCGCATTTCCCAGATCGTAAATATCAATTTGTACTTGTTATTTAGGAGGTCAGGCGGTCGGAGCTCTAGAAGAAGGCAGCTACCTAGTGCTCTGCATCACGTGACTCCCATTTTCATTGTATTTGTGATATTTCACTCTCTGTTTAACTCTCATTTACAGTGTTTTCTGTGTAGTTTACTTACCTAATTGCTCCATTTTGGACCCTTTCCAGCTCTACCATGACATGCCATGGTAGCATTCTAGAGCCCAGCCTGTAACCACTGTCACCATTTCTGTTCTCCACGTTTGTGCAGTCCTGTTGTCCCCCACCACAGACATACTGAATGCACCCTGTCCCCCTTCCTGCTGCATACTAATGCCTCCATTGTTCTCTCCCTTCTTAGGCTGCCCAGGAGCCCTGTCAGCCCTCACTCTCAAGCCAACCAGTGCACACTTAACGGGACCCTAAAGGTAATTACACCCCCTGCTGCCTTATTCCTTCGGAGTGCTTGTGAGACTTTAAGACTGCCGACAGAGACTGATTGATTTTCTCTCCCTCTGCTGCACCTCTCTGAGTCGGATTCTCAGCGTTGGGTAACTAGAGCTTTAAGAGCTGAAGCTGAACTGATTTAAGTGTGTATGTAGTCCTTTCTCTAGCATTTTGTTGTCTGTCTCCTCAGCTGCAAATCTTTTGTTAGCTAACGCTAGTTCCTAAACCAGAGTCACTCTGTTTAGACTGTAATTTTACTCACTACTATTTAACTCTGCATTTTAGTTGTATTTGTGCTATTTCAATCGCTAATGTTTAACTCTGCATTCACAGTGTTTTCTGTATGGTTTTCTTGAGTTATTGCTCCATTTTGGACACTGGCCAGCTCTTCCATGCCATGGTAGCGTTCTCCAGCCCAGCCAGAAACAACTGTCACCATTGCTGTTCTCCATTCATGCGCAGTGCTGTTGTACCCCCCAAACAGATTGAATGCACACTTCCCACTTCATTCTAATGCCTCCATTGTTCTCTCCTTTCTTAGGCTGACCAGGAGCCCTCCCAGCCCTCACTCTCAAACTGGCCAGTGCTCGCTCAATGGGACCTTAAAGATAATTACACCCTCCCTGCTGCTGTATTCCTTAATGGTGTTTGTGAGACTTTAAGACTGCCAACTGAGAAGGATTGATTTTCTCTTCCTCTGCTGCACCTCTCTGAGTCGGAGTCTCAGTGATGTGTAACTGGAGCTTTAAGAGCTGAAGCTAGACTTATTTTAATGTGCTTGTAGCTGTTTCTCTAGCATTTCAGTGCCTGTCTCCTCAGGTATAAATCTGCAGTTGTATGGTCCGATCACTACACGGTGAGATTCAATTTCCAGCCCCCTTTATAGGCCTGCCCCTGTGGAGATGGTCAAATACCGTCCATTGAGGGGAATAACCCCGAAGGCCTTCAGGTGGTGTTAGACCTATTGGAAGTTCTGTGGGAAGGCAAGGACCCAGAGAGTATCGTTTTGGCCTATAACATGGCCATCACTGAGGCCCTGGATTCCATCGCCCCAGTCCATGTTTGACCGCTCTCTCTCTTTGCCCTCAGCTCCCCTGGTTTGAAGGAGCTTTGAGGGAGTTGAGACAAGTCGGATGAAGGTTAGAACATCGCTGGCAGAAATTGTCCCTTGAGGCCGACCACCTTAGATTGACAGAATATTATCAATGTTATCAATCAGCAATCATGCATAAGAAGGCAGAATTCCTGTCTGGTGAGATTGCTGCTGCTCAAAACCGACCAGCTCAGCTCTTTCAAACCGTAGACAGGTTGTGCAACCCATCCTGTCTGCAGGTTCGACAAGCATTTTCACAAATTATGTGTGAGGAGTTTGCTCAATTTTTTTGCAGATAAGGTGGCCGACATCAGGGCCGAGATCTGCTCAGCATCTTCTATGGGAGTTGATGGTGATCGGTATTTGGTCACTCCCTCTCGGTCATCCTGGAGTTCTTTTTACCAGCCAGTGATGGGGGATTCATGCGGATTGTCCAGAATTTGCGGCCGACATGCTGTAGTTTGGATCCGGGCCCTACATGCCTATTATTGGGGTGTATTGAGTTTATTGGCCCGATCCTCGAGCAGATTGTTTGGTGCTCCTTAGACTCAGAGAATTCCTTAGCTCCCTGAAGGAGGCGTTGGTGACACCGCTTCTTAAGAAAGCTTTTTTGGACCCACACAACTGTGCCAACTACGGACCTATCTCTAACCTTCCCTTTGTTGGGAAGATGATTGAGAAAGTGGTAGCGCTGCAACTGGAGAACCATCTTACCATCCATGATATCTTCTATCCTCTCCAGTCAGGCTCCTGGAAGAGACATAGTACCCAGACTGCTCTGGTTTGGGTGCTCAATGATCTCCTGATGGTGAGGGACCAGAAACACTGTTCCATCTTGGTACTTCTGGATCTCTCCTCAGCGTTTGACACTGTGGACCGTGGGGTGCTGCTTGAGTGCTTGAGGGTTATTTGTGGCCTGGCTGGTCCGGCTCTCAGATGGTTTTGCACTTTCCTCTCCGGCAGGTCTCAGAGGGTCGTGTCTGGGATTTTTTCCTCTGAACCATTCTCTCTGCCGTGTGGTGTCCCTCAGGGCACAGTGCTGTCCCCCATGTTGTTCGCAGTGTATTTGCTGCCCCTCGGAGACATTGTAAGATGATATGGGCTGAGGTTTCACTGCTATGCTGATGATACCCAGCTCTATTTTTCTTTTGTGCCTGACCAGGATAGTGTGATCTCATAGTTTAACAGTGGTCTGGCAGAGATCCATGACTGGATGAAGGCTAGCTGGTTGAAATTGAACTCCGGGAGTCTGAAGTGTTGGTAGTGGTTCCGGGGCACTGGATAGGGAGGCAGGCGGTGGGTTTACCATCTGGGCTTTGGTTTGATGGTGCACAACTGCCTGCTTCTGAGCGGTTGCGTGATCTGGGGGTGGTTCTTGATGATGGGCTAATGCTGCGTGCTCAGGTGTTGCAGTCGTCAAGTCCTCCTTTTACCAGCTTAGGAACATCACCAGAATTAAGCACCTTGTTCCGTCTGATGATTTACCCACATTGATCCATGCCTTAGTGACCTTACGCCTTGATTACTGTAACTCCCTTTACCTGGGGCTTCCAGGGGTTGATATCCGCCACTTGCAGCTGATGAAGAACGCAGCGGCTCAGTTGTTGACTGGATCGTTGCACTCTAGTCATATTACTCCTGTGCTGTGTGTTCTGCACCGGCTGCCTATACAGTGGTGGATCACCTTTAAGGTTGGTCTGCTGACCTACAAAGCCCTGCATGGACAGGGACCGAGTCACCTTCAAGAGCTCCTGGTTCCCTACAGCCCTGGTCATCCTCTCTGCTCGTCCGACGAGGGGTTGCTAGAGGTTCCCAGGGTGCGTTTAAAAACATCTGGGGCCCTGGCATTTATGTTTGTGGCACCATCCCTGTGGAACTCTCTACTTCATCAGATTAGAGAGTGCAGGACCATGGAGAGCTTTAAAACCAGCTTGAAAACACATCTTTTCCAGCAAGCTTTCAATGACTGATATTTATGATTGGGGAAGTTTTTTAATTGAAGTTGAATCAGTGTTAGATTTTAAATTATTTGTGAAGTGTTTTGTATGTGCATCACTTTGAAACTGGAAATGCGCTTTATAAATAAAAAATATTATTATTAGTTAGCTACCACTAGTTCCTAAACCAGAGTTACTCTGTTTCGACTGTAATTTCACTCGCTACTATTTAACTCTGCATTTCAGTTGTATTTGTGTTATTTCACTCACTACTGTTTAACTCTGCATTTACAATGTTTTCTGTGCAGTTTACTTGCCTTATTGCTCCATTTTGGACACTGGCCAGTTCTACCACACCGTGGTAGTGTTCTCCTGCCCAGCCTGAAACCACTGTCACCATTGCTGTTCTCCGCACATGCTCAGTGCTGTTGTACCCCTCTATACAGACTGAATGCACCCTGCTCCCCTTCAGCTGCATACAAATGGCTCTGTTGTTCTCTCCCGTCTTAGGCTGCCCAGGAGCCCTCCCAGCTCAAACTCTCAAGCTGGCCAGTGCTCACTCAACAGGACCCTGATGATTATTTCACCCCTCTGCCGCTTTATTCCTTAGGGGTGTTTATGAGACTTTAAGACTGCTGACAGAGACTTACTGATTTTCTCTCCCTGTGCTTTACCTCTCCAAGTTGGATTCTCAGCAGTGTGTAACCGGAGCTTTAAGAGCTGAAGCTGGACTGAGTTTAGTGTACTTGTAGCTGCTTCTCTAGCATTTCAGGGCCTGTCTCCTCAACTGCAAATCTGTTGTTAGCGAACGCTAGTTAGTAAACCAGACATTCTCTGTTTAGACTGTAATTTCACTTGCTACTATTTAACTCTGCATTTCAGTTGTATTTGTGCTATTTCTCTTGCTATTGTTTAACTCTGCATTTACAATGTTTTCAGTGAAGTTTCCTTGCCTTATTGTTCCATTTTGGAGCCTGGCTAGCTCTACCACACCATGTTAGCGTTTTCCAGCACAACCTGAAGCCACTGTCACCCCTGCTGTTCTCCAAGCATAGCAGTGCAGTTGTCCCACCACAGAAAGACTGAATGCACCCTGCCCCACTTCTCACTGCATATTAATGCCTCCATTCTTCTCTCCTTTTTTAGGCTGCCCAGGATCCCTTCCAGCCCTCACTCTCAAGCCAGCCAGTGTACACTTAATGATACCCTAAAGGTAATTACACCCCTGCTGCCTCATTCCTTTGGGGTGTTTGTAAGACTTTAAGACTGGTGACAAACTGATTGATTTTCTCTCCCTCTGCTGCACCTCTCCGAGTCAGATTCTCAGTGTTGGGTAACTGTAGCTTTAAGAGCTGAAACTAGACTGATTTTAATGTGCTTGTAGCTGTTTCTCTAACATTTCAGGGCCTGTCTCCTCAGCTATAAATCTGTAGCTGGCTAACGCTAGTTCCTAAACCAGAGGTACTCTGTTTAGACTGTAATTCCACTTGCTACTATTTAACTCTGCATTTCAGTTGTATTTTGCTATTTCACTCACTACTGTTTAACTCTGCATTTACAATGTTTTATGTGTAGTTTACTTGCCTTATTGCTCCATTTTGGACACTGGCCAGCTCTACCACAGCATGGTAGCATTCTCCCGCCCAGCCTGAAATCACTGTAGCCACTGCTGTTCTCCGCACATGTGCAGTGCTGTTGTCGCCCCGACAGACTGAATGCACCCTGCCCCTTCACACTACATACTAATGTCTCCATTGTTGTTTCCCTTCTTAGGCTGCTCAGGAGCCCTCCCAGCTCAAACTCTCAAGCCGGCCAGTGCTCGCTCAACGGGACCCTAACGGTAATTTCACCCCTCTGCTGCTTTATACCTTAGGGGTGTTTGTGAGACCTTAAGACTGCTGACAGAGACTGTTTGTTTTCTCTCCCTCTGCTGCACCTCTCAGACTCTGATTCTCAGCTCTGTGTAACCAGAGCTTTAAGAGCTGAAGCTGGACTGATTTTAGTGTGCTTGCAGCTGTTTCTCTAGCATTTCAGGGAATGTCTCCTCAACTGCAAATCTGTTTTTAGTGAAAGCTAGTTCCTAAACCAGAGTCACTCCATTTAGACTGTATTTCTGTTGTATTTGTGCTATTTCACTCTCTACTGTTTAACTCTGCATTTACAGTGTTTTCTGTGTAGTTTACTTACCCTCGCAGCCCTCATTATCAAGCCAGTAGTTTACGTGCCTTATTGCTTCATTTTGAACCCTGGCCAGCTCTACCACACCATGGTGGCATTCTCCAGCCAGCTTGAAACCACTGTCGCCATTGCTGTTCTCCAAGCATGGCAGTGCAGATGTTCCCCCCCAGACAGACTGAATACACCCTGCCCCACTTCCTGCTACATACTAATGTCTCCATTCTTCTCTCCCTTCTAAGGCTACCCAGGATCCCTCAAAACCCTCTCTCTCTCAAGTCAGCCAGTGCACGCTCAACGGGACTCTAAAGGTAATTACACCCTCCTGCTGCCTTATTCTTTTTGATTGTTTATGAGACTTTAGGACTGCTGACAGAGACTGATTGATTTTCTCTCCCTCTGCTGCATCCCTCCAAGTCAGATTCTCAGTGTTCTGTAGCCAGAGCTTTAAGAACTGAAGCTGGACCCGATTTAAGTGTGCTTATAGTCTGTTTCCCTAGCATTTCAGTGTCTGTCTCATCAACTGCAAATCTGTTGTTAGCTAACACTAGTTCCTGAAAAAGAGTCGCTCTGTTTAGATTATAATTTCACTCACTACTATTTAACTCTGCATTTTAGTTGTATTTGTGCCATTTCACTCACTACTGTTTAACTCTATATTTTCAGTGTTTTCTGTGTAGTTTATTTGCCTTATTGCTCCATTTTGGACCTGGCTAGCTCTATTACACCATGGTAGAGTTCTCCAGCCAACCCTAAACCCACTGTCACCATTACTGTTCTCCACGCATGTGCAGAGCTGTTGACCCTCACCAGAAAGACTGAATGTACCCTGCCCCCTTCCTGCTGCATACTAATGCCTCCATTATTCTCTCCCTTTTTAGGCTGCCTAGGAGCTCTCACTCTCAAGTTGGCCAGCGCTCCCTCAATGGGACCCTAAAGATAATTACAACCCCTGCTGCTGTATTCCATAGGGGTGTTTGTGAGACTTTAAGACTGCTGACTGAGAATGATTGATTTTCTTTTCCTCTGCTGTACCTCTCTGAGTCAGATTCTCAATGCTGTGTAACTGGAGCTTTAAGAGCTGAAGCTAGACTGATTTTAGTGTGCTTGAAGCTGTTTCTCTAGCATTTCATGGCCTGCCTCCTTAATTGCAAATCTGTTATGAGCTAACGCTAGTTGCTAAACCAGAGTCACTCCGTTTAGACTAATTTCACTCTGCACTTCAGTTGTATGTGTGCTATTTCACGCACTGCTGTTTAAATCTGTATTTACAGTGTTTTCTGTGTAGTTTACTTGCCTTATTGCTCCATTTTGGACCCTGGCCAGGTCTACCACACCATGGTAGCATTCTCCAGCCCAGCCTGAAACCTCTGTCACCAATGCTGGTCTCCGCACATGTGCAGTTCTGTTGTCCTCCCCCCCCCCCAAGACAGACTGATTGCACCCTGCCCCTTTCCACTGCATTCTAATGCCTCCATTGTTCTCTCCCTTCTTAGGCTGCCCAGGAGCCTTCCCAGCCCACACTCTCAAACTAGCCAGCACTCACTCAAAGGGACCCTAAAGGTAATTACACCACCCTGCTGCTTTATTCCTTAGGGGTGTTTGTGAGACTTTAAGACTGCTGACAGAGACTGATTGATTTTCTCTCAATCTGCTGCACCTCTCTGACTTGGTTTCTCAGTGCTGTGTAACCGGAACTTTAAGAGCTGAAGCTGGACTGATTTTAGAGGGCTTGTAGCTGTTTCTCTAGCATTTCAGGGCATGACTCCTCAACTGCAAATCTGTTGTTAGCTAATGCTAGTTCGTAAACTGGAGTCACTCTGCTTAGACTGTAATTTCACTCACTAATGTTTAACTCTGCATTTCAGTAATATTTGTGCTATTTCACTTCATAACAGTTTAACTGTTCAGTTACATTGTTTTCTGTGTAGTTTACTTGCCTTATTGCTCCATGTTGGTCCCTGGCCAGCTCTACCATGCCATGGTACCACTGTCACCATTGTTGTTCTCTGCACATGGCAGTGCAGTTGTCCCTCCCAGACAGACTGAATGCACCCTGTCCCACTTCCCACTGCATACTAATGCCTCCATTCTTCTCTCCCTTCTGAGGCAGCCCAGGATCCCTCCCAGCCCTCACTCTTAAGCCAGGCAGTCCATGTCCAATGGGACCCTAAAGGTAATTACACCCCTCTGCTGCCTTATTCCTTTGTGGTGTTTGTGAGACTGCTGACAAAGACTGATTGATTTTCTGTCCCTCTGCTGCACCAGTCCAATTCAGATTCTCATTAATTAATGGTAGGACTAAAGGAGACTTAGAAGGAGAATATACGTATATGGAAAAAAGATCATCAACAATAGACCTATGTTGGGTAAATATGAAAGCTATGATGAGAATTAAAGATTTACAAGTTGGAGAAAGAGTGGAGGGATAACATAACCCACTAGAGATCAAGTTTGATTTACTAAATAAGACAGGCTTACCTAAAGTGAGAAAAGAGTTATTTAGGATGAGAATAGGAATACAATGGGCTCAGATTGATAATTTAAACTCTAATAATCTTATAATGGAAAGTGGTACAAGAGAAAAATTGATAGAGATATCTGAGAATATTGAAGGGAAGGATATTATTAGGGAATACGAGGAAGCTATGAAACATCTAGTGCAAATAATAAAGAAAGGAGTAAATGTGAAAAAAGAGAAGGAAGTCAGTGGTATGATAAAGATTGTAAAGAGACAAAAAGGGGAGTTAATAAATTGGCAAGATTATTTAGGAAAACAAATGATCAAAAATATAGGATACAACTGGTTAAAGCTCGAAAAGAGTATAAACTATTGTTTGTCAAGGAAGAGAGAACAACATAGAATGAGGTTATGGAAAGAACTAGAAGATGTAGTTGGACAAAACAACCAGAAAAATTTTTGGAGAATGGTGGCAAGAGGCTGTAGCTCTTTTAGTGAAGATATAGAATGCCATATTGAACCCCTTATGTGGGAAACATATTATAAATCACTATTCCTTGATACTTCCATACAAGAACAATCAAAGAAAGAGGGTAAATTGAATACTGTTAAACAGGAAATACAGGAACATGGAATTTATAACGCTTTGGTGGAAGCAAAAAAACATAAAGCACCTGGGCCAGATGGCATACCAGTGGATAGTATATTAAGCAATATATACTTATGGATCCCACTATTAAAAAAGCTGTCTGACCATATAATCAAGATGGGTGAAATAATTAATACATGGAAGGAAAATATAATAATACCTATTTTTAAGAAGGGGGATAGAAATAACCAAAAAGACTATAGACCAATAAGTCTGATTGACTATACTCAAAAGATCCTTACGAAGTTAATACAAAAAGGGATTATGGCAAGGATAAAGGAGTGTAAAATAATAGACGAGGCTCAGGCAGGATTTATGGCAGGTCATTCAACAGTCGACTAATGCTTTGTTCTATCCCATATAATCAATAAATACATCAATATAAAAAGACAAAAGTTGTATTGTGTCTTTATCAATTTAAGAGCAGCCTTTGATAAAATTAAGAGAGATAAACTTTGGAGGGTATTGGGAGAATATGGGATGGAACAGGCCTTGATCGATCAACTTAATAAAAAGACTTTATACAGATAATTGGACTTGTATAAGATATAATAATAAGGGTAATAAGTCAAAACAATTTAGTACAAATATGGGATTAAGACAAGGATGTGTGCTTTCCCCTATATAGTTTAATTTGTATTTAAATAAAATACTTATGAATTTGTATGATAAGGAACTACATATGCCAAAAATAGGGGAATGATGTTGTCCATACTTGGCATTTGCAGATGACGTTGTCTTATTGTCTACAAGCTATTTGGGTATAAAAAGAAGTATTGAAATATTTGGGAACAAATGCAAAGCAATGACATTGGAGATTAATTAAACAAAAACAAAGTACATGGTGTGCAATTGAACCTTACTAAGGAAAGGGAAAGACTTGAACTTAAGACATGATTCTAACATCATAGTTAGGGTTATTAGTTTTTATTATTTGGGGGTAACCATTACAAGGAATTTAAAATGGAAATTGCATAGAAGATATGTAATGGAGAAAATGAAGAAATTTGTACCGTTGGCAGAAAAATGTGCTTATCAATACGCAGGTCAATCTGTTAAAGGATTTCTTAAGGTCCTCAATGCAAAACTAAGAAGCCAAATCTTATATGGGGATGAAATCTGGGGTGGGGATGAGAATGAATCTATGGGGTTTAGAAGTGATATTAAATAAAATCTACAAGAGAATATTGGGACTGCCAAAGGAGGGCATCTAGCGCCCTGATGAGATTAGAGTTGGGACAATTGTCTGTCAGGTGTAATATTGCATAGAGAATGGCATGTTTTTGGATTAAGGTCTATGGAATGAACGAAGAGAGACTTCCTAGAATATGTCTAGAAGAATCCTTAGTATATAGTAATATAGGGTTTGTCTGCCCAGGTTTATATGCCCTAGAAAAAAATTATAAAACCCTATGGCCTTCTGGACTGTTTGGCTAAAAGCCTCACAACATCTAGAAAAGATATAGAAATATATATAAAAGGAAGAATTAAGGATATATGCATACAATATGAGACGGAAATTGGTAGAGAAGTGAAAATCAGTAAGTGGCTGTCAAAAAATTAAAAAATAAATTTTGCATTAGAATCTTATTTAACAATTATTAAGGATCCAAAAAAAGGAAATCTTTAACAAAATTTCAATTTGAATATTTTGATTCTCAAAAATTGAGAGGCATATTTGCCAAGCACAGAGAAGGCTCTTGTGAATGTAAATTAGGGGAGGACAATTTGTTACACATTCTGATACTATGCCCATTATATGTATATGAGAGACAGTTCTTTTTGGGAAATATATTGGGGAACATGGATGTGTCTCCTAATCTCCAATTGAATAATCTTCTTAAAAGTACTGATATTCGGCAACTGGAGAGTTTAACAAAGTTTTTAGGTCTTATTGAAAGAAAAAAAAATTGTAATAAAAAGTGTTGGGGAGACCTAATGATAAACTATATGTATAAAGACAATGACTTGGTAACTTGTAGAGGTGGATAAAACAGATGAAGGTTTGAAAGAATTATAAAAACCATTAATCTCAATATAGAGAAAGATTGTATAACATAATTAAATGATAATTGTGAAAAATGTAGAGGGTATCTTCATAAAATACTTATATTTTTGTATAGGTGATTTATTACACACAGTATATATAGGTACAGTGTATGTACGTGTTACAAAGGTTTTAATTGTAGTGACAGTTCTGTTTGTTACAACAATAAATTTTTACTACTACTACAGCGCTGTGTAACTGGAGCTTTAAGAGCTGAAGCTGGACTGATTTTAGTGTGCTTGTTGCTGTTTCTCTAGCATTTCAGAGAATGAATCCTCAACTGCAAATCTGTTGTTAGCGAAAGCTAATTCCTAAACCAGAGTCACTCTGTTTCAACTGTAATTTCACTGGCTATTTACCTCTGCATTTCTGTTGTATTTTTGCTATTTCACTTGCTAATGTTTACTCTGCATTTACAGTGTTTTCTGTGTAGTTCACTTGCCTTATTACTCTATTCTGGACCCTGACCAGCTCTACCATACCATGGTAGCATTCTCTAGACCAGCATGAAACTACTGTAGCTATTGCCATTCTCACGCATGCGCAGTGCTGTTGTCCCCAACCGAGATAGACTGAATGCCCTCCATCCCACTACATACTAATGCCTTCATTGTCCTCTCCTTTCTCAGGCTGCCCAGGAGCCCTCCAAGGAACTCACTCTCAAGCCGGAGAGCACTTGCTCAATGGGACCCTAAAGAAAATTTCACCACCCTGCTGCTGTGCTTCTTAGGAGTGTTTGTCAGACTTTAAGACTGCCAACTGAGACTAATTGATTTTCTCTCCCTCTGCTGTACCTCTCCAAGTTGGATGGTCAGTGCTGTGTAGTTGGAGCTTTAAGAGCTGAAGGTGGACTGATTTTAGTGGGCTTGTAGCTGTTTCTCTAGCATTTCAGGGCCTGTCTCCTCCACTGTAAATCTGTTGTTAGGTAATGCTAGTTCATAAACCAAGGTCACTCTGTTTAGACTGTAATTTCACTTGCTACTATTTAACTCTGCATTTCAGTTGTATTTGTGCTATATCACTCACTACTGTTTAACTCTGCCTTTACCGTGCTTTCTGCATAGTTTACTTCCCTTATTGCTCCATTTTGAACCCTGGCCAGCTCTACAATGCCATGGTACTATTCTCCAGACCAACCTGAAACCACTGTCACCATTTCTGTTTACATGGCAGTGCAGTTGTCCCCCTCCCTGACAGACTGAATACATCCTGCCCCACTTCCCACTGCATACTAATGCCTCCATTCTTCTCTTCCTTCTAAGGCTGCTGAGGAGCCCTCGCAGCCCTCACTCTCAAGTCAGCCAGTGCACGCTCAACGGGGCCCTAAAGGTAATAACACCTTCCTGCTGCCTTATTCCTTTGGGGTGTTTGTGAGACTTTAAGACTGCTGACAGAGACTGATTGATCTTCTCTCCCTCTGCTGCACCTCTCCGTGTCAGATTCTCAGCACTGTGTAACCTGAGTTTTAAGAGCTGAAGCTGGAGTGATTTAAATGTGCTTGTAGCAGTTTTTGTAGCATTTCAGGGTCTGTCTTCTCAACTGCAAATCTGTTGCTTGCTAATGCTAGTTCCTAAACCAGAGTCTCTCCGTTTATACTGTAATTTCACTCGCTACTATTTAACTCTGCATTTTAGTTATATTTGTGCTATTTCACTAGCTACTGTTTAACTCTTTATTTACAGTGTTTTCTGTGTTGTTTTCTTGCCATATCACTCCATTTTGGACCCCAGGCAGCTCTACCAAGCTATGGTAGCATTCTCCATCCAATCTGAAACCACTGTGCATTGTTGTTCTCCGTGCATATGCAGTGCTGTTGTCCCCCCCAGACAGACTGAATGCACCATGCCCCCCTTCCGCCTGCATACCAATGCTTCCATTGTTCTCTCCCTTCTTTGGATGCCCAGGAGCTCTCCCAGCCCTCACTCTCAAGCCAGCCAGCACTTGCTCAATGGGACCTTAAAGGTAATTACACCCCTTTGCTGCTGTATTCCTTAGGGGTGTTTGTGAGACTTAAAGACTGCCGACAGGGACAGATGGATTTTATCTCCCTCTGCTGCACCTCTCAGAGTCAGATTCTCAGCGCTGTGTAAGCAGAGCTTTAAACGCTGAAGCTGGGATGATTTTAGTGTGCTTGTAGCTGTTTCTCTAGCATTTCAGTGCCTGTGTTCTCAACTGCAAATCTGTTCTTAGTTAACGCTAGTTCCCAAAACAGAGTCACTATGTTTAGACTGTAATTTCACTTGCTACTATTTAACTCTGCATTTTAGTGTTATTTGTGCCATTTCACTCGCTACTGTTTAACTCTGCATTTACAGTGTTTTCTGTGTAGTTTACTTGCCTTATTGTTCCATTTTGGACCCTGGCCAGCTCTACCACAGCATGGTAGCATTCTCCCGCCCAGCCTGAAACCACTGTCACTATTGCTGTTCTCCGTGCATGCGCAGTGCTGTTGTCCCCCTACAAACAGACTGAATGAACTCTGCCCCCTTTCTACTACATACTAATGCCTCTATTGTTCTCTCTCTCTCTCTTCTTAGGCTTCCGCTGAGTCCTCCTAGCCCTCACTCTCAAGCTGGCTAGCAGTTGCTCTACGGGACCCTAAGGGGTGTCCGTGAGACTAAGACTGCTGACAGGGACTGATTGATTTTCTCTCAATCTGCTGCACCTCTCCGAGTTGGTTTCTCAGCGCTGTGTAAATGGAGTTCAAGATTTGAAGCTGGACTGATTTTAGTGTGCCTTGTAGCTGTTTCTCTATCATTTCAGGACCTGACTGCTCAACTGCCAATCTGTTGTTAGCTAACGCTAGTTCCTAAACAAGAGTGACTCCATTTAGACTGTAATTTCACTCGCTACTATTTAACTCTGAATTTCAGTTGTGTTTGAGCTATTTCACTTGGTATAGTTTAACTCTGCATTTACAATGTTTTCTGTGTAGTTTACTTGCTTTATTGCTCCATTTTGGACTCTGGCCAGCTTTACCACACCATGGTAGTGTTCTCCAGCCCAGCCTGAAAGAACTATTACCAGTGATATTCTCCACACCTGTGCAGTGCTGTTGTCCCAGCCAATCAGACAGACTGAATGCACCCTGCCCACCTTCCATCTGTATACTAATGCCTCCATTGTTCTCTCCCTTCTTTGGATGCCCAATAGCTGTCCCAGCTCTCACTCTCAAGCCGGCCAGCACTTGCTCAATGAGACCTTAAAGGTAATTACACCCCTTTGCTGCTGTATTCCTTAGGGGTGTTTGTGAGACTTAAAGACTATCGACAGAGACTGATTGATTTTCTCTGCCTCTGCTGCACTTCTCAGAGTTGGATTCTCAGCACTGTGTAACTGGAACTTATAGAGTTGAACTTGGACTAATTTTAGTGTACTTGTAGCTGTTTCTCTAGCATTTCAGGGCATGTCTCCTCAACTACAAATCTGTTGTTAGGTAATGCTAGTTCCTAAACCAGAGTCACTCCGTTTAGATAGTAATTTCACTCCCTACTATTTAACTCTGCATTTTAGTGGTATTTTTGCCATTTCACTCACAAATGTTTAACTCTGAATTTATAGTGTTTTCTGTGTAGTTTACTTGCCTTATTCTTCCATTTTGAACCCTGGCCAGCTATACAATGCCAAAGTAGCATTCTCCAGCCCACCCTGAAACCACTGTCACCATTGCTGTTCTCCGCACATGCACAATGTTGTTGTCCCCCCACAAACAGACTGAATGAACCCTGCCCCCTTTCTGCTACATACTAATGCCTCTATTGTTCTCTCCCTTCTTAGGCTTCCCCAGAGCCTTCCCAGCCCTCACTCTCAAGCTGGCTAGAGGTCGCTCCATGGGACCCTAAAGGTAATTACACCCCCTTGCTGCTTTATTCCTTTGTGCTTTCTGTGAGACTTTAAGACTCTTAACAGAGACTGATTGATTTTCTGTCAATCTGCTGCACCTCTCCGAGTTGATTTCTCAGCACTGTGCTACTGGAGCTTTAAGAGCTGAAGCTGGGCTGATTTTAGTGTGCTTGTAGCTGTTTCTCTAGCATTTCAGGACCTGTCTCCTCAACTGCCAATCTGTTGTTAGCTAACACTAGTTCCTAAACAAGAGTCACTCCATTTAGACTATAATTTCACTCGCTACTATTTAACTCTGAATTTCAGTTGTGTTTGAGCTATTTCACTTGCTACAGTTTAACTCTGCATTTACAATGTTTTCTGTGTAGTTATCTTGCCTTATTGCTCCATTTTGGACTCTGGCCGGCTCTATGATGCCATGGTAGCATTCTTCAGCCCAGCCTGAAAGAATTGTCACCACTGATGTTCTCCGCACCTGTGCAGTGCTGTTGTCCCAGCCAATCAAACAGACTGAATGCACCCTGCCTACCTTCCCTCTGTATACTAATGCCTCCATTGTTCTCTCCCTTCTTTGGGTGCCCAGTAGCTCTTCCTGCCCTCACTCTCAAGCCGGCCAGCACTTGCTCAATGGGACCCTAAAGTTAATTACACTCCTTTGCTGCTGCATTCCTTAGGGGTGTTTGTGAGACTTAAAGACTGCCGACAGAGATTGATTGATTTTCTTTGCTTTTGCTGCACCTCTCAGATTCAGATTCTCAGCACTGTGTAGCCAGAGTTTTAACAGCTGAAGCTGGACTGATTTTAATGTCCTTGTAGCTGTTTCTCTAGCATTTCCATGCTTGTGTCCTCAACTGTAAATCTGTTCTTAGTTAACGCTAGTTCCTAAACCAGAGTAACTCCATTTAGACTGTAATTTCACTCACTACTGTTTAACTCTGCATTTACAGTGTTTTCTGTGTAGTTTACTTGCCTTATTACTTCATTTTGGACCCTAGCCAGCTCTACCATGGTAGCATTCTCCAGCTAGCCTGAAACCGCTGTCACCATTGCTGTTCTCCGCACATGTGCAGTGCTGTTATTTCTCCCCCCAGACATCGTTCATGCACTGTGCACTCCCCCCCCCACATATTAATGCCTCCATTGTGCTCTCCCTTCTCTGGCTGCCTAGGAGCTCTGTCAGCAATCACTCTCAAGCCAGCCAGTGCTCGCTCAATGAGGCCCTAAACGTAATTACTCCCCCATGCTGCTGTATTCCTTAGGGATGTTAGCTAGTCGATGCTTTGTGTCAACTGCCCCTCCCTACCCCCAGGGGCATCTTCAAATTTATTGCTCCTCCCTAGTCATGTGATCAGTCACATGGCAGTCAGACTCTTTTTCTATCTTCCCCTTGGCCCCTTATGTTTTCTGTCTGTAGGAGTCACTGTCACACCCTCTATCTTCCAGTCTACCCTACTCTAACTCTGTAGCACCACTTAAAATCTCTCCTGCTTTTACCTCCCCTCTCTGGCTATTTCCTTTGCTCTCCCAGTTACCTTCTCTTGTCCTCTGCTGAGGCTCGAACCTAGCACTCTCTGCCCCCAAAGGCAGTGTCACTACCACTGTACTATGGCAGCTTCCCCTATAAGTGCATTGCCTTCTCTGCCCTTTAACTATTTCACTGCACACTGTCACTACCTCTGCTTCTCCTCACTATGGCCACCTTCTCCCCCTCTCATCTGCTATTTTCCTCCTGCTGCTCCCTTCTCTTGTTCTTGCCCCAGTCTTGGCTCCCTGCACCCCCACCTACCCAGCTCCCCACCCACCCACCCACCTTTCCACCCACTGCCAACACTTTGTTGTCCCATGCCTCCGTACTCTCCACTCCTCCCAGCAACCCCTCTTCCACCCCTCCTTCTGCCCTCATCTTTCCTTGTTCACTGCTCCCCACATACTCTGTCTCCCCATCCCAGTCCTTTGCCCAAATATCTCCCACCAAGCTTCTCTCAGTCACTGCTCCCGCAAGCAAGTACAGCTATCATTGCTCCTGCCCTTGCTTCTACTCTGCATGCTCATGTCTGGCAATGTTCACCCCAACCCAGGGCTTCCCTCCTCCACCATCCCCAGCCACTCTACAACTGATGGCATGAGGCTAGCTTCTCTTAATATCTGCAGCCTGCAGAAAGAATTCAACTCCCTCCAAGTCTGGATTCCCCAGCATCAATCTACATATTCTGCTTGGTTGAAATCTGTCTCTCCAAGAATACCCCAGATGCTGCCATCTCCATCCCTGGTTATTCTTTCTTCTGGGCTGACAGGTGTGGCAAACAAGTAGGGGAAAGTGCCATCTACCTGCATGATTCTCTGCAGTGCCTCACCCTTCCTTCTACCTATCAAGCCCTCACTCTGAAAATTACGTTCAGTAAGCCTCTGCCCCTCTCTCTGTCACTGCTGTCTACATCCCTCCTAGGAATCAAAAGTCTGCCTTCCTCGCCGTCGTAACTTACCTGTCTCAGCTGCCTCCTAAATCAGAATGCCTAGCACTTGGTGATTTCAGTGTCAACTGGCATTCCTTCTCTGCCACCCCCTTTAAGGATGCCATCGCTGTGATGGACTTCTCACAAGTAGTCTCCACCTCCACCAGGCATAACTTCAAAACTGGCACCACCACCCTGCTTGACCTGATACTAACTAACTGCCCCTCCAGAATCTCATGTGTATCAATGCACTCCAGCACCATGAATGATCACTCTCCTGTGACCTGCACCTAGTCCTGTAACAACTCAAAACAACTTTCTAAACTCATTTTTCAACAGCGTCTTAAGCCTGGAATGCTTCAGCACCTAAAACTACACCTCAACTCCCTTGACTGTTCAACCATCTATAAAGCTCCCGACATCAACTCGGCATTAGATTACTTTATCTCCACTTTCTCCTCTGTCTGCGACATATTTGTCCCTTATGTGAAATGCATCGTCAAGGGACAATCCACCCCTTGGATTACCCATGCCCTCCTGGACTTGATATGCCGACATGACTCCCTCTGGCAACCAGCCCTTGACTCTGGCAGGCTGGCCAATAGGCAAATGCATTGTGCCGTGAGAAACAAATGCACCTGGAAGATTTGTAAAGCTAATGCTGAACACTACAAGTCCTCCCTCACCTCCACCTGGGGCTCAGGCAGAATGGTTTGGGATAATCTTAAGGAACTGAATGGCAAACCCTTGTCTCCACCCCCCATCATCAGCAATGGTGCTGCTGCTTCTGACCCCAAACACATAGCCAATATCCTGAACACATCCTTCTCCGACCTCAGTAGTATACTCCCTTGCAAAAAGAGAAGGTGGCTACCAGAATAACTGGTGCTCAGGCAAACAATATCATATGCAAGCAAAAAGAAGTCTGGCAACTCAGAAGGACCACATTCTCAATGATTTAAAGTGAAACTTTGTCTTAACTTATTATAAATCCATCACATCATAACAGCAGCAAAAATATTAGCACAGTGCAAACATGCGCCATAAAAACACCATCCTTTCACGTTTTTGCCAATGCTTTGTCAAGGGTATAATGATTATACCTTGACAAAGCATTGGCAAAATGTAATTATGATGTTTTATGGAACATGTTTGCACTGTGCTAATATTTTTTGTTACACACGACATGATGGATTTATAATAAATTAAGACAAATTTTCACTTTAAATCATAGTGAATGTGGTCCTTCTGAGTTGCCAGTATACTCCCTTCCCACTTTTTCAACCTCCCAACCCCCCAGGCCCTTTCACCCCCCCCCATTTCACTTCAGGACGGTCTGCCCAGTGGAAGCCAAGCCCTGTCTTCTAAAGGCCTTAGGTCACGCCTGCTTCAGCACAGACTCACTCAACCTGAAATTTCTATGCCTTATGCTGGACAATGTCCTCTCCCCCATCACCTTCATCATCAACCACTCCCTCAGTCTTAGGACTTGCACCCATTTGGAAAGCTGAAGTCATCATGCCAATCCACAAGGGTGGTGACCACTCTGATGCTGGAAATTACTGCCCTATCTCTATCCCCCCCATTCCAAAGTCCTGGAAAGAATTGTTTCTGACCAAATTACTGAACATCTCACTAAGTACAATCTGCTATGCCAGCAACAGCATGGTTTCCGATGGAATCACAGCACCACCTCTGCTTTGCTGGAGTTCTCATCCCCCTCTGCACTCGACAAAGGCTACCTTGCTGGGGCTGTCTTTGTGGAATTCTCGAAAGCATTCAACACACTTAACCATTCCCTCCTTCCCTCTTTCCTAACCAACTCAGGTCTCTCCCTTGAAGCCACTAACTGGTTCGTTGACAACCTCTCCAGAAGAATGCAGCAAGTCATGATAGGTGCTGCTCTCTCCTCCTCCCTCCCAGTCAGGTCTGGGGTCCCACAGGGTTCCATCCTTGGGCCCCTCCTCTTCAGCCTATTCCTGAACACCCTTCCTATGGCATGCTCTGGGCGACTAATACTTTATGTTGATGATGTAGTCTTGTTCACCTCCTACTCAGACCACCAACAACTCCAACTTTCTCTACAGAAAACCTTCTCGGAAGCTGAGGCCTGGTTCGCAGAACACCGACTAGTCCTAAACTACAAAAAAATGAAAGTTATGCTTTTCGCCAACCCCCAGAGCAGGCATAAGGACCACACCCTCTGTATCCTCAAATCCCAGTCACAGCCACTTGATCAGGTTACCTCTTTCAAGTACCGCGGTATTTACATGGACCCCGCTGTCAAATTTCACTGCCACATTCATCACCTCTGCTCTGCTATCAACACCTGGATTGGTTTGCTCTACCATTTCAAACATTACCTCACTCTTGATGTCCTCCATCTTACTTTTTCCTCCTCCATCCTTGCCCTCACTGACTACGGGATCCTAGTCTATGGTGCAGCCAACACCACATCTCTCCAGAGAGTCAGAGTAACCCTCAACAAGGCCTGCTGCCTTATACTAGAGTGTGACCGCAACACTCACACATGTTCCCTCTACCAACAGTCCGGCTGGCTCAACCTCAACAACAGACTAAAATACCACACCTGCCTCATGGCTAAAAAGATCTCTGTTGGGCTCCCCCCCAAGGCTGTCTCCCTTCCTGACATCTGCTCCCCTAACAAAAAACACCTGCAGCTCCACTAAATCCCCATTCTTTGTCCCCCACTTCAGAACCTCTCTTGGTCAGTGTATCTTTGCCTACAGAGCCCCACTCTGGATGAATGCCACTCCTGGCTCCATTACATCTGAACCCAAACTCAGCCATTTTAAAACCCTCCTCAAGGATCACCTTCAGACCAACAGTGGCTGTGACTGCCCATAGACTCCTATGTTCACCTGACAATGGATTCTCCTCCTGCCCTAGCACCAGTACTATTATAAATTAAAACTGTAGTCTCTGTTCTCCCATTACCTTGTAGTACTTTGACACTGCCAGATCTTAGACCTGGCTAAGTCTGACTCTTGGAATCCTATGTTTTACCTCCTGTAATTCTACTGTTTACTCAAATTGTTTATGTTGACCTTACTTGTTGTATATGTGTCTAACGATGTGGAACCTTTGGAAATGAGTCTATGACTCAATGGTTTGTAAATCTGAAATGTTCAATGATTAACTAACTAGCTAACTAACTAAATAAATAAATAAAATTAAGTTTTTTTTTACTAGAACTTTATTAGGCACCCCAATTATCTGTTTTTTATCTTGCACCATAGTAAGTATTTGTTAAACAGGCTTCATTATGTAACATCCAGAAACTGACAAAATATATTGCTTCAGGATTTATTCTATATCGACTGACTGTGAATTATTAAATAAAATATTTAACATTACATGAGGTAGATGTCTTTTGATTTTAGAAGATATGCTACATAAAGATTAAATTGCAATTGATTTCAAAAACAAACCTTTATTCATTTTGAAAACTTATACCAAGTGGCAATACATTTATCTAATAATTTCTGTGAGCAATACATTCTGCAACAAACAATAAAAAATGTATTAGAGAGCACTAGGGATGTATAGGGAGCTCCTGCAATTTCTGCAAAAGTCTCTGCATTTTGGGGTAAAATTTTCCACAATTTTCCAGTGACCCTGCCTACCACTGCTTTAAAGGCATTTAGATATCAGGCAATCTTATCAATTCACTAATCATACTGACTTCATACTAAATCATAACATTTCAATTATGCTAATTCTCATTGATTCAATCACTGACATCACAGCCTCTCATTATCTAATTGCCTCTCACTGCTAAACATCAAACCACAAACGCGTTCTCGCACCAGCAAGCCTCCTACTACCTAATTGACAGCTATTCAACTTGCCATCACTAGTTTCCTAGCTAGGTTTCCGCTGCCAGATGGAGATGGATGGTGGCCCTACTCTCTGTTCCCTCTCCCCTTAGGAAGTCCCCTGATGTCATCAGTGCATCTGGGTATCAGCACTATCTTGACAACAATACATCCATACAAACTCATCAAGCTGTCTCGTTGACATCAACCTGCTCCATTGCAGTCAACATTTTCTACTTAAAGCTCTTTTGGGGTTTCTTCCTAAGGTACCTTTAGCCAAGGGAATCTCCCATGGCACTTGTAGGGGTGGAACCCTCTCGAGGGTTCCTTGCCTCAGTACCACTACAGGGTGGCAATTCCCTGTGGAATAGAGAGTGCGAATGGCCAAACAGTCATCACAGTTGCACAAGCATAACACTACTCTGGTTGTGTGGGCCCAGTCAATTGAAAGGCTATGTCTGTGGTTTAATGGGGCAAGCAGCCAGTCATGCTCCCTTCCCAAGCTATATAAACACTTCTTCTTATCATCTCCTGA
This sequence comes from Neoceratodus forsteri, assembly GCA_016271365.2. Classification (NCBI taxonomy): domain Eukaryota; kingdom Metazoa; phylum Chordata; order Ceratodontiformes; family Ceratodontidae; genus Neoceratodus; species Neoceratodus forsteri. Next base: position 429,040,964 of record CM057450.1, on the reverse strand, counting down.
AGCATTTTTTCTTTGCCCCACCATCCTCCGCCTCCACCACCAGTGGCACGCTTCTCTCCTCCAGGGGTTTCTTTCTAAGGTACCTTTTGCCAAGGGAAGCTCCTGTGGCACTTATAGGGGTGCAACCCTTTTGAGGGTTCCTTGCCTCGGTACCCCTACAGGGTGATAATTTCCCATGGAATAGAGCGCGTGAATCATCAAAGAGTCATCACAGTTGCACAAGCATAACACTACTCTGGTTGTGTGGGCCCATTGAACTAGTCTGCAAATATTTATAGGCTATTTTGCCCCTTTGTAACCCATAATCTCTAAATGTATGCCACATTTTGTCTCACTTCCATCAGCTCCCTCATTTCTCTAGTAACCTAATTTAATGCCCTACCTTTTTCCTTATACTTCTCATTGGTGAACATTTACCACAAGTTTAGTTAAATTCCACAATGAAATAATCCAAGGGCAAATCCACTGTTGGAATACAGTCCAAAAACAACCAATCAGTATCACATAATGCCTGTTTAAAGGCCTCTATCCTGTTATTTAAAATCTTTCTAACAATATTTATTTCTGCCTTAGGCCTATACATTTTAACCAACTAGAGGCATTAAACAGGTGACTGAATACTCAGATAATCTGGTAACACCTCAATTTTATCTACATATGCATAATTTGATGTTAGTACCCAGTCCAGCAAGCTACCAGTGTTTGTCTTATAGTTCATCCTTGTCATATTATTTACTATCTGAACTAAATTTAGTGCCCCCGGTCTATCACTTATTATATTATTTGCCTTTTTCAACTAATTATTATTAATGTTCCCCCCAAAATGTTCATGATTACTATTCCACTGTGCAATGTGCAACATATCCTGAAAAATAATTAACCCCAAACTCACTGAATTTTGGAGGAATATACACAGCCCAGATAATTAACTTGTTCCCCTCCAACAGTTAAACCGGTGTCACGTCATAAAGAGTGACCCACAATGAGTGACTAGAAATAGAGTGAGTCATTTTGGGCGATATTATTGTGGGCTACCCTGCAGAGTAGCGACCAGGGGAAAGGATGAACAGAAGGGAGGAATAGCGAGGGGAAGAGGAGGGACAGGGAAGGGGTTTTCAGGAACTGGTATACTTGCTGCCACCGAGCCGTGTGGTGGTGTGGGAGGCTAGCTGTGGCAGAGCAGGTAGTAAGTTTGAGACCAGAAGTGGGTTACATTTTGCCACAACTATGAGGTGCAGCACTTAAGTTTTTCCATGATCTCCCCCTCCCTGACAAGCACCCCCCCGGAGTTGAGAATCCTAATTCAGGGGGGGGTGCAGGGGGCACAGCGTTCCCCCCCCGGCAAAAACACTTTTATGTACATTTGAAAGTCAGGTTGCCTTAAAGTGTATATTGACGATTTGCTTTTCAGCGATATACACTCGCCATAATAGCGAATGCTGTTTTGTGATCGCTATTATGATATTGAACTGTTAAACCAGTAATCATAAACTCACATTCTGGACTGTGGCCTATAACATCAATCTGTTTATTTCACAACCAAATTATCGCTAACATAGATAGCACAATCTTCACCTCTCTTACCATTCCTATCATTTTAAAATTAAGAAAAATGTTCCAGTGCTACCAGTCAATCCTCTTTTTTTAGATATCAGCCAGGTTTTAGATAGTATGACTCCACCTGGTCTCACCATGTCAGTCCAGTAGTGAGTTCAGTAAACATTGGTAACAAACCACCAGTGTTCATATGTACCATATATAATCCATTTTTCTTTCCACTACTTATATTCCAATCATTTCCTGGACCAGAGTTTACATGGATGTTCCCAGATATTATCCAGAGCAAATTAATTAACAGTCACACTGCACCATACATTTCCATTCCAGTTTTTGCTTTTTGGTTAAACTCCTGTCATACCTTGTTTGAACTCAGCATTTTAAGTATCAATCGCAATACTTCACTACAGTTCAACTGACACATTAGAGTACAAGTCAGACAATTATACTTTCCACCCACTACCCCAACATTAACCTCCCTACTGTACACCTTATCATTTGAGTGTTCACCTTTATTCACCATATATCCCTCACAAATAAGATCAAACAGTTCTACACCTTTTGCTAAGTCATCCCCTTCAATTATTATGGTCCCAAACAGACCACAAAATATCAAAATATAACACCACCCAATATAACCCATTGTTCAGATAAGCACACACCAAACTATAATCAACAGTATAAACCAAATTACCCAAGGGGCAGAATTTTGTGCCCCTCGTCCCATCTGATTAGGCTGACTCTAGCAGATGCCATACTCAACCAGAGTACTCAGTTGCTGCTTCAAACACACCGCTGAGTCTTGCAAGATTTAACTACCTAGCCCACAGCCCCACCTATAGTGCCGCTGTCTCTGCAGCTGTTTGGTGGGGTAGAGCTAGGCAGAGACTCAGGTAGTGTCCAGTAATAATCAACAAAGGAGAAGGCAGTTCACGGGGGAAACAGCTAACAGGTAGCATCTGTCAACAGTTACAGAATCAGTTTCACACTCCCAGCAGGTCAAAGAACCAGGAGGCAGATAGTGTCATTAAACAAGCCATGAGGAACTTTACAATCAGTATAAAATGTCAATTGAATTAAATAGTAAATAACCTGCAGCTTGTAGACTCAGATGGATCATTGAGTTCATGAGGCAGTTGATAATCTCGGACCCCCCAGATATTGAAACACAGACAGAGATTCGAGCAGCAAAACAGCAGTGTTTCACAATTGGTCCAACACTGGCACAGTTCAAAGTAGTTCAGTCAGGATTACACACAATCCCCCAGGATAATCAGTTATAAGTAGGGGTTTCAGGCAGATTTCACACTGGCACAGTTCACATTAGTGTAGCCAGGAAACACATTTCAAGCTTGAATTGTTTGAAACTGTCACCTTAATATACACAGTGGGATACAGAAATGAAAGGGTGGATTGGACAGCTGACTTTCTCACTCACTGGCTAGTTGTAAAGGCTCTGAGTTATGAACAGACAGACAACTGTCTTAAAATGGAGCCAAATGTTAGGGAAATGAACGTCCCTGTAGAAAGAACTTTGATGAATCACTATATCATATTGCAATATTATACAATGTCCTCAAAAAAAGTTGGAGGGAGACATTTCTAGAGAAATTTCTCAGTGTTTATTCTATGCAGTTGTATGATCTCCAGTTTATCTTGTTATATCCAATGAATGTTGTTGAAGCTAGTACAGTTAAAATTTTCTGCCTTCACATATTCGTAAGAAAAAACTAGCTGCTCTGAGCATCTCCATGTTTGGGGATTATTGATGGCATTACTACCATCATTGGTTATAGACCCAGGTACCCAAGAGGTTATATCAATTTGCATGCCCAGGAGAGGCCATTAGCTAATGCTTCTTCTTCCCCTATACGTCAACATATATGTATGGTTTTATCTGCATCATATTTATAGGGTAAAGATAATTTGCTATAGAAAGTAGGCATGTAACATTCCCATAGAAACATAGAAGATGACAGCAGAAGGGAACCTGTGGTCCATCGAGTCTGCCCAAGCGAGGTATCCCAAGATCTATTGTGCATCGGAGTTCTGTCCTCCTAGACACCCAGCCTAGCCCTTGCCAGTGCCATGTGTTTGTTCCCAATACTTGTCCCACCCATGCTTAACGCTTGATAATAACTTTGCTGTCACCACCTCGGGAGGTAATCCATTCCAAGGTTCCACCACCTTCTCTGAGAAGTAATACTTTCTGATGTCCCTCTTGAACACTCCTCCCTTCAATTTCCACTTGTACCCTCTTGTAGTACAATTGACATTTCTGGTAAAAAACTGCACTTCTGGCACCTTGCTGATGTCTTTAAGGAACTTGAAGGTCTCAGTCATTTCACCCCACTCCCTCCTAGTCTCCAGCGAGTAAAATTTCAGAACCCAAGCCTCTCTTCATAGGTGATTTCCTGAAGGCTGTGTATCATTTTTATTGACCTTCTCTGGACCACTTCCAATCTATCAATGCCCTTTCTTAGGTGAGGCCTCCAGAACTGTACACAGTATCCAGATGAGACCTCACTAATGACCGGTGAAGTGGTAGCATTACCTCCCTGTCCCTGCTGTCCATCCTCCTGCCAATGCATTCTAACACTCTGCTAACCCTGATGTAAGCCTTATTGCACTGACTTTGTTGCTTGAAGTTGCCCCTAATGATGACTCCATATCACGTTCCTCAGCAGAGGAGTTCAGCTGGACTCCGTTTAGCCAGTATTCTTCCTTGGGGCTGGCCCTACCCAAGTGCATCACCTTACATTTCTTAGCATTGAAGTTAAATTGCCATATTTGTGACCACCTTTCCAACTTCTTAAGGTCCTCCTGTAGTTGTCTGATTCCCTCCGTACTATCCACTCTTCCGCTGAGTTTAAGGTCATCTGCAAACGGGGCGATGTTGCCATTTATGCTCTTGCTGATGTCACTAATGAATACATTGAAGAGGACTGGCCCGAGGACTGACTCCTGAGGCATCCCACTAGTGACCTGTCTGGTTCTATGTGATAACAGTGACTGCCTAAAGGTGAGCCACATTATCGCGACGTCAGAGTGGTGAAAACATTTACGGCGCTCTGACATTTTCAGTGCACAGAACAACGGCGCTAGGGACTTACAATTTCATGCTTTCTGTGGGGGGGCCCCTACACCCCAATACTAAAGGATTCTCAACTCTGGGGAGGTGCATGTCGGGAGGGGAAAAAGCATGAAAAATAAAGTTTTGGGCCGGGCGCAATAAAATTGCACCAGCACCCGCACCATAACCCAGTACCTCATCCACCACAACCGCAGGCCAACCCCCAATGCCACGGTGCAGCTCGGCAACCCACTGCAGTGTCACCCCCTACATTCCCTCCTCCCCCTCCCAGCCCATGCTCTCCATTGCCCCCCCACTCATGTGTACTTATAGCAACATCCTGTTACCAGATTCACCCACCCCCACATCCGGTCGCCCTACTCTCCCCATCACCATTCGGGCTTTCACCCATAAAGCGTCGCTGTTTCAGACGTCGCCCTTGTGCATGCGCCCACATTACAGGCTACCTCCTTCCTCTTGTTAGATTTCACCCCATTTACTACCAGCCTTTGTTTTCTGTCCCTCAGCCAGCTCCATTCCCACTTTGCTACCAGTTCTGCTACCCTAAGGTATTCTAGCTTTTTTAAGAGGCATCTATGCAGGACTGTATCAGATGCCTTACTGGTCTAGGGTATAAACCATCAGGGCCAGGGGCCTTGTTGGATCTGATGTCTGAAAGGCCCTTCCTGACCTGTCTGTGGTGAACTCCTGGGTGTACATTCTCTGAACCCCTCTGGTCTCGACTCTGATACCGCTGTCTGGCAGTGGGCCCTGATTCTCCCTCATGAATACTAAGTACTGAGCAAAAGTATTCATTTAGGGCCTCCCCCCCTTTCTCTCTCTTTTGCTGATTTGACTCCATGAGCAATTTGCAGCTCTTTTGCTGCCTTGGCCTCCTTCACTATTTTCCTGCCCTTCTTACTTTTCCGTGTGTAATCCTCCCACTACCTGTCCCCTTTATGTTGCCTGGCCTGAACCATTTTTATGAATACTGTTTGGCTTTGATTGCCTCTCTTACTGGATGGGAGAAACACAGTGATCTTTTAAACCTATTTTTCTTTGTTGTAGTCCTGATGCATAGTCTTGTTGCCTCTAGAATGGCATCCCTAATATAATTTCAAATTTCCATATTTCTTCCACGTGTGTCTTTTCTCTGATGTTTGTTAACTTATCCCTCAGTGTCTGCCACAATTTACCAAAATCAGCCTTCTGAAAGCACAACACCTCTGTGCTTCAGGTGGTTTTAGTAGCACCCATGGTTATTTCAAACCAGACTGTATTGTGATCACTATTTTCTCAGGTTTCTTCCACCCTCACAGATCTACTTACTTCAGCGTTTGTGAGGATCAGATCCAAGATGACATCCCCCTGGTCAGGTCCTTCACTAGTTTGGACAGCAGGCAGTCCTGGAATGTGTCCAGTAAAGCCTGACTTCTGGAGCTCTTTGCTGCTGGGATATACCAGTCCATGTCTGGCAGGTTAAGGTCCCCAACCACCGCTATGTCACCTTTATCAGGCATTTTTTATAACTACTCAGCTAATTGTTCATCTGCGCCCCCCACCCCGATGGTCTGTAAATCACACCCATGCACAATTTCTTTCCTGCATTGGTGGCTAAGTGGACCCAGAGTGACTACAAACCCCTTCCCCAGCCATGGTGCTTTCATTCTCTGTTGCTTCGATGCCCTCCCTCACATAGAGGGCAACCCCCCGCCTCTCCCCACCTGTCTGTCACTTCTAAACAGTGTGTAGCCTGGGATGGCCAGGTCCCATTTGTTGTTGTTTCTTGGCCCAGCTTCCAGTAATAGCTACCTGATCAACCTTTGTGTCTGCTACTAGAACCTGGAGGTCACTGATCTTTTTTGCCCAGGCTCCTAACATTGAGGCAAACTCCTCACTATGAACTACAGTAGCATCATGATTCTTTTTGGGCAATTTTGTTTCCCTTTTTCCTGTTGGTTGCTCCTTGTGTTGTTTTTCTGATGCTGGCCCTTTGTTGTATGCTTTGTTTGTCCTAATGTGATTGGTGCACTTACATTTGCTCTCAGTTTTCCTTTTGGAGGGTTTGGCAAGGCACCCTACCTGTTCCCATGCATTAGCCTCCCCTACGAATAGTTTAAATGGTCCAAGTATAATTCCATCTTCTGGGCCAGTGCTCTTGTTCCCTCTTGTGTGAGGGAAAGTCTGTCTTGTTTGAAGAGTGATCTATCCCAGAAATTCCTCCAGGATCTGATAAAATGGAAGCCTCTTGTCTGGCACCAGCTCTTCAGTTGTTGAATTTGTCGATTTCCTCCAGTCTGATTCTTTCCATGTTGCCCTCTTTACCCCATACAGGCAAGACTTCTGAGAAGGCTACTGTGGTTGCAGTTGTTAAAAGCCTATCTCCCAGCTTCTCAATACTCCATTTTGCATCTTCCACTGTCTGGTCAGCCAGATCATTTGTTCCAGTGTATACCAGTATTCCCAAGTCTCCTTCCTCCCTGTCGGCAGTTCTCCCAATGCGCTCACAGTCTCTTGTTGATAAGGTACCAGGAAGATATATGACTGTCACCCTCTTCTGTGAGTACTTGTGCATCCCAGATTCCATTCCTCTGATCATGGAGTAGCAGACTACCAGGATCTTCTTGGTTCCTTGACTGGCCTGCTGAGGTCTGCTGCTGGTTGTTGAGGTAGCTGCACTCTTTGCCCCCTTGATGGTTTCTTGACTGTCCTGCTGAGGTCTGCTGCTGTTTGTTGAGGTTGCTGAGGTTGCTGCAGTCTTTGCCCCCTTGATGGGACTAGCGTCCCTCAAAAGTGGAGCTGACTAATTCCCTTCTGCTAGTAGCTCTAAGTGATTTGTTGTTCTAATTGGGGGGTCTCAAGTTGTGTTGTCCATGCTTTTCTTTGCTGGTTTCCCATGTTCTCTTTTCACCACTTTCCAGCCTTCTGATCCTGTGGATCTTTGAGGTAGGAGGGATGGAGTGCTGCAAGTCAAATGTTGCTGAAGCCTTTCAATTTCATTCCAGGCTCCTACCAGCTGGGCCTGCAGGTCATGTATCTTCATGCATACTAGGCAATGACCTGTCCTCCAGAGGTGCTCCTGGGAGATAAGTACTCCACAGACATCACAGTGCAGTATCCCCAAGTAGAACATTCTGGCAAGGTATTTCCTATATGGTTATGAGATTTTACGAGATTTGTGCTCTGCATTTCAAATGCAGCTCCTTTGAATGATTTACTTATTGTATTTTTTCTTTTTCATTTTCTTTTTTCCCCTTTTTTCTGTTTTCTTTCATGCTATAGTGATGAAAGTTGACCTTCTCTGTCACCAAGAAGTGTTCAGCAGGAGTGGTATCACAGATCTTGCCTATAAAGGAAATATGGAGCTAGGAGTGGGTGGGGTGAAGGGCAGAGTGGGTGGGACTGACCCACTGCTGCCAGAAACAATCAGTCACATACAAAAAGAAGAGAAGATGCTCCCCTCTTCCTCTTCAAAATTAGGTACTCTTAAAAGCAAATGCTATCTCCCTTTACCTGATAACTTTCCTCTCCAAAATGAGATCAGTGAAGCTCAGCAGACAGTAAGGCTAGAGGCTAGACCACTCTTGGTGTATGCTTCCTAGGGTTGCCCTTTGTGTCTGAGCTGTTGCTTCTGGCTGGATCTTTTGTTTATATTTTCCTCATCTTGTTAAATTGTATTCTTTTTATGATATCTGACTATAAATACTGTTTTCAAACTGTTGAACAATAAAACACTACACCTGCTACTACTAGTCCTACTCATTGAAAGAAGTTAGGTGTTGATTTGGTGTCTAAACTGCTAACAACCCACAACCCAATAATTGCGGAGCTCTGTAATAGCCAGGTTGCCAGTTGTTATAGCACTGACCAGGGTGATGCACTGAATCAGGGCACCAGCGTACAGGTTAATAACAATGGTCACCAGTAAGTAAAGCAACATAATTGCCTGTCCCTTGGCCCCTAAACAGCTGAAAGTGCAAAGGCTGTTATGGCTATTGCAGTGAAGTGCAAGGGTGTAGGCAGGCATACTCACTGTACACATTTGTGTACAGTTTTGTTGAGTGCACATTACAAACTATATGCCTTTCTGTGAACATTTTCAATCTAATCTGTAGTATTTGGGTTGGTGCAGGCCACTGGGGAGTGTCTCTGTTTAAACTTATGTTGTTTAGGAGACAGATAATGTCTAACCTCTTTAGAGATTAGAGGAATCATCTGACAACCATCTGACTTTTTTGGAAGGGGGGTACCATTTGTAGTTGATGAGTCAATTTTTTTTAAAGGGGGTGTAACTGTTGGAGATTGTGTGTACAAAATGGAATTTTCTGGCTACACCCTGGTGAAGTGTGGCACAGCTTTGGACAACTCCTTCTATAAACAAAAGCCAAATTTGAGAGAAAACACCTGAAAGTCTGCTAATTCTTCAGGTTATCTAGAGAAGGCTTATATAACTTTACAAAATTTTGCCACAGTGTGTTTTTTTTTTGCCATAAACACCAGATTTGCATAATATTTTTTGATAGTGGCCATGATGCTTGACAACTAGCGTTTCTCCGGATGAATCTGAATTCACACAAGCTAACTAGAGATGATCCTGGATTTGGCAAAGAGAAGAGTATTACACATAAATGATGACCCTGTTGAAGTAATGAAGATTATCTGACTTAGATTTTCTCACTTTTTGAATAATGTATGGGCAACCATATCCAACAAGACTGTGTTTCTCTTTGAGTGGTGTGATGACATCAGGTACTTCAAGACAGAAGCTTATGAAGCCCCTATGATGTCATCTCACCTTGAGCTGTCTGGTTCTATATGGCTTAGTCCACACATTATTTTCTATAATATATGATTCATAACATTGCCTATTATTAACAGAAACCCAGAAATGCTCCCTGTCCTCTAACTATAAAAAACACTTACTGCTGTGTGCTATATTTAAAAAACAAAACCCCCTCCCCCTCATCCAGCTGCTTAGTAACCCCCCCAAGTGTCTAGTGTAGTAACTTTTAATAGAAAAATATTGCAAATGCAGCTTTTTTCATAGAAAATTCCTGCACTTGGCAACAATCCTGTCTTTCTAAGCTCTTATATATGTATGTTGCATATTCACATTGAGGTGCTTAGAGAGACAGGATTATTGCATGGGACTGTTGTCTAGAGAAAATGGCATTTACATGATTCAACAATTTAAGAGCTTCAGTGTTGGGCACTAGGAGGGTAGAAGCAGCTGCCTGCTGGGTGGGTGTATATGTTGAAATGCAGAACAAAATAGCAAGTTTACTTTTTGTTTTTAGTTTGTGGGAGAGAAAATAGATAGCTGCGAAAAGGAAGGGAGAAAAGCAGCTGGATAGTGCTTTGTACTGTGATGCGGTTACCATGGTACAATGACAAGTCTTACCACAGTAGCCACAGTGTGTCATCACTGTGATAGAGTGGCAACCATACACAACATGACTGTGTTTCCATTGTGGGGTTGAGATGACAGCATATGAACCTCAAGAGCGAAGCTCGAGAGGCCCATGCTGTCGTCTCAACCCTGAGATGGAACTACATGCTGAGCTGTGTTTGGCTTCCCATATTTTATTTGATATATTCTTTTTTTTACACAGGAGTCCCAGAAGCCTCCATTCTCCACAAAAGTAAAAACATAAAAATATGCCCTTTCACTGTTCAGGTCTATGATTGAAATTAAAGACTTTTACAAGGTAAAATGAATAGCTGTAAGCACTGGGTGGTTAGTAACCAGTTGGGTGGGAGGAGAATGAGGAATTTAAAATGTTATGCCCTTTGAACTGTGTAGACCAACTGTTTGGAATGCACACTACAACACTTCAGAACCAGAATGCTCAAAACCAAATACATGGAGGCAGTATAGCGCAGTGGTTTAAGACTCTGAGCTGCAAATCTGGTGATATCCAACAGGTGAGACCTGGGTTTGAATCTCACAGCTTCCACTTGCATACTGTGTGACCCTGAGCAAGTCTCTTAATGTCCCTGTGCTCCCAGGTTGCTCCTGTAAAAAAGCTTTCAGCTTAGTGTGCTACTGCTGGTTAAACAACTAAAAAAAAGAATGCTCACAACAGTTTTTGAACATTCATAACAAGGATTTTGAGCAGGCTGATTTTTACACAGAACAAAGGCTAGCCATATACTATAATATTGTTGAGTGCATGGAAATTCACACACAGCAAGCAATAACCACATTCTATAAATGGTTTACAACATCTCAAAATATGTGCCCCGAAGTCATGCAAACAAATTAAACAAGAAACTTTCTTGTTGTGTTACAAATAGAAATGTTTTCCTTTCTTTAAAATGTGTTCAGTTGGCTAGGTATAGCCATATAAAACAAGGGTCCATGTAAGATTATTGGAAGCAGTAGCCCTTTATGTAGGTGTTAATTATTATCCCATTTTTTGTAAGGAGGCAGCCTTTTGAAGCCAACTGCAGGTCTGACCAAATATTTCCCTAAAAGATGGCTATGGGCTGTATCCATCAACACTTTGTTGCACATTTCTTTAATAAACACTGAGGAAAACAAGTCAACTGTTGCTTGAGAAACCCATTGAATGTCTATATAGTCCAATAACAGCAGAGGACAGATGTAATTTCTTCTTTGAAGCAGCTTGACTATATGTTTCGTGTTTGTTTCTTTGCTCATATGAAAAATGATTAAAGGAAGTTAAGTAAGGAAAGGCATTTGTTTTTACATATAGTAGCTTAGATGCAATGTATCCCAAAACACTTTACAATGTTTGAATTTTTGAAATTTGAATACTTAAATCAGCCATTACTTGTGTACCAGGAGGTTAGGTAGGACTGAGGTGATTAAGCAAAGCTCACCATGCCATTGAAGGAGGTCATCTACGAGTTTTGATTCACCCCATGGCACACATCCTTCCTCCATCCCCTTGACCAAGTATGGACGTCGCCCAAGCTGATTCCAATCATCCTGTCAATCTATGGTGGTGGCAAAGTAAGGGGCATGTTGAAGGGTACTGAATTATGCAGTATGCTCCAAACAAAGTGCACCTGGTTTCTGGCACCTAATAGGTGCTTAGTTTATTTAAGTAGTACCCCATGTATCCCTCAGCTGTGCCCCAAAGCTAAACAGAAGAACTACTGCACACTGATTAACAGTCCCCAGCTCCCTCCATGGTATGGGGAGTTATGATGGAGTAATAGGGTCATCTTTTATTATTTAAACCAATAATCCAGTCCCTGCTGTGCAGGAACATATCAGTACTAGAGGACTACCACATCTCATATTCTAATGCTGTTGTAGTGGTGATCTCTCCTCTTGGGGCAAGTAGTGTGCGGTACCAGAGCTCCCTGGATATTACCAGAAAATAGCTTTGTAAGCACTGTACTATGGAACACTCTGCAGTGAAAATGAACTATCACTGAAAAACATGCTAATCTGGTGTCATGCCTTGAAGCTTCTGAAGCCAGGAGAGCATGCACAGCTTTCTGTTTTGTGTATTTGAACTCAGGTTGGCTACCAAGCAGTGCACAACTTGTGAGAGTGAGAGTCTGTTTTGAACAACTGTAGTGATGGCATGGTAAAGGTTTCTAATTGGAAGCCTGGAGCTCAGCTAAACTCTACCCTTCCTGCATCTCCTCCCTCTTCATAAAATTCCATGTTCTTGCAAAAGTTTTGCCTAGGAGGGATCACAGAGAAGCTTCATGGTGCAAGTCATTGTGGGCTGGTTACACCTGAGTCATATTTAAGCCAGCTTGATAGACAAATAGGACTCAGAGAAAGTGAAACAGAGAGAAAGCCATGCACAAGGAAGTCTAATGACTTGCTTAAAGTCACAAAGTGAATTGGCAGCAGTGCTGGGATTCAAATATGAGCCACCAGGATTATAGCTCTGTGGTTTAATCATCTGATTACACTGCTGAACAGGAGATTGTTGAACTGACTTGGAAGTTGAGGGCTTGTAGCAAAGCACAGTACCTATCCTAGCACGGCATGAATTCTCCTAATTTTTATATTGGCTGGCGCATGCGCAGCCAACATATTGTGTTAGTAGCAGATTTGGAGGTGCGGTCACTGTTGGGCGAATGCAGGGCATGCATCTGTAGGTGCGTCCCTCATTCCCCAATCAGCCAGCAGTAGGGGCCGACACCCTGCATATCTAATGTGGCCACCAGATCTGAGAAAAGGTCATATACAAATACAAGGACCACAACACGCCTCCTGATATGCAGGCAACACGGTGGCAGTGACTACCGGCACCTGTCACAATGCCGATGGGGGGAGCCCATTCGCTATCAGCATAATTCCCCCCCATTTCCACTGTGTGCTGAGGGGGTGCCCAATCCCCCTCAGCATCGTGCACCTCCCCAAAAAAATGCTTTTCTTTGCCGAAGTCCACAACTCCATTCCCATCCCGCCCCCATGGAAGCCTACAGAAACCCCCGCCCTTCTCTAGCTCCAGGAATAACATCCACTACGATGAGGAGCTGACTGACTGAATGAATGAATGAATGAGTGCATGCTTGTACAAGCATGTGCTCATTCATTCAGAATGAGAGAGCACATTAGTCAGGCTGCCAGTTGCGGAGGCGAGTAGAGAACTGTGCTGGTGGCCCCTTGGGGTCAGGGACAGGTTGGGACTCTGGAGCCCTACCTGATAGGGTGGGGGTGCTGGGGAGATTCCACTAGACACCAGGTATTGTTATTATTGGGGACAGTGGGGTGTTTCACATGCAAAATTCTACACTTTTGCCTTTTAGCCATGCTCCGCAAATCGGTGACTTTCACAAATTGCGCTCCGTGGAATGAGCACAATGTGTGAAATACTGTTCATAGCAAATTTTGCCAACTTCACCTAGCTCTAATCATATTCCCACTTTCCCTTTTTGTCTCAAGCATGTACATGCTCAGATCTGCTAACTTCTCCCCATATATCCTTTACTACTGCCCCTGGATCATTTTGATTACCTGCTTCTGCACTGCTTCCACCCTGTCCCTGTCCTTTTTTTCAGATGTGGACTCTAAAACATATTACTCCAGGTGAGGCTGAACCTGTAACCTATAAAATGGCAGCAGCACCTCCCTTCTCCTGCTGGTGATCCCTCTGCCTATGCACTCCTGCATCCTATTCGCTCTGACCACCACCCTGTTGCATTCTGATGGTGCCTTCAAGCTGTCTGATATTATTACTCCCAAAAGAAGGGAGAAGCACGGAACAGGATGTTGACCATGGGGGCTTGGGTGCATGGAGGCCATCATCCAATGCAACCAAGTCAGCTGAATTTCATGCTTTTGTGGCCTCAACCACTTCCCTGAAGGCATGTCCATGATGGGGTCCTAAAGTGGGAGTGGGCTCGATATGAGGTCACCCACATCATGTACACTACTATATGTCTACTACCAGGAGCTGCTCTTAGAATGGACATTGCTTAATCGCCCCCTGCAGGAGAGTATCCATGAGGATGCTTTGTCATCCTGCCTGCCTCCTCCATTCCTAGCATCTTGGGACTGGGGGTGTGAACCCAGGTCACTAGCATCCTGAGTAGGCACTTCACCGATCAGAACCATTGAGCTGGCATAGAATTATTTTAATGAGCAAGAAGTGGGTGGGAAACAGTTCAGGGCTGATTTTAATGGGTTGAAAGTGCCCAATATCTTTTTTCTCAACATTTTTATAGGCCAAAATTGTCATTTCATGGTAAGTGAAATATTAATTGTATTTATTATTAGTTAATAGTATTAGGGCTGTAAATAGAAGTTCTGGTATTTGTGTTTCAAACATTTGTATTTATATTTTTTGGAGCATTTATGTTTACCAAAAAAATAAATATTTTTTACATTTCAGAGTGGTTTCTATTGTTACTGGGGCTTGATTTTCTAAGACTTGCAGCATGATTTTGACACACTTGCATTACTTGTGACGTGACCGATAAACTAAAGTAAACATGATCTAAAATCCTTCTCACGAGTGCCAAGAGTTGCACTCCAAAAGAGACTCATATTTTTTTTTATTTATTTTTTATTTATTTCAGTTTAGGATTAATACCTTTGAGTCCAGGACTCATTTTCAAAGGTTCCAGGTCATTGTTGAACAAACACTACAAATATAACAGTGTTTACAGAGAACAGAAAACAGCTACACAGACATTCAAATACCAAAGAAATATTATATATCCAACTAAAGGTTGAAGAGGATAGGGTAACTAGGTTTTAGCCTTGTAGTTCACTGTTTAGTTGGTCAGTCTAGCCTAAGGGGGGTAGGGGGTCAGCCAGGGATGGCATCGTGGTGGTGGAAGTGGTTTGTCAGCCGAGTGGGACTCATTCGGGGATGGGGGGTTTGATGAGATAAAAGGGGAAGTGAAAGGGAGAGGGTTGGGTGCTGAAATTCTGCCATATTGGTGCAGGCAAGTACAGTTCTTTTTTGTGTCAAGAAGGGATCTGAGCCCAGATTTGAAGGTACTAATCTTGGGTGATTCTGTAAGGTTAATAGGCAACTATCTGTACCATTTTGGGCCTTGGTACAGGATGGAGTTCTGGGAGAGTTTCGTCCTTTTGAAGGAAATCATCAACCTGTCTGTAGCCATGCTTCTTGTTGATTTGGTGGGAACTGCTGGCATAAAGAGGCAGCCCAGTGCAGGGGAAGAAAGCCCAAGAAGCACTTTTTTCAGAAGTAGGCAGGTTTGGTATTGTGCTTTAAGATGGAGTGGGAGCCACCCAGTTTCAGTGTAGAACGTACAGGTGTGGGTGTCCTGGGCAGCCCCTATGGCTAGTCGACAGGCCTTATTTAGTAGTGTGCTGACCCTGTTTAGGGCAGTTTTACTGCCTGCCTCATAGATAGGCAGCCCATAATCTATGGAGGACATCATTGAACGACTGATGGCAAGTTTCAGAGCATCTGGTGTCATAGAGTGCCTATGGCGGTACAGGACCCCAAGTTTTGTATTCACTGACTTGATGACTGAGTCTATGTGGCTGGAGAAGGTTAGTGTATCATCAACGGTAATGCCCAAGTACTTGAACTTTAATACTTGTTCCAGTGTTTCACCATTAAGGTTCTGGATGAGCAACGGCTGGCATTTCTTTTTGCTTTGGGAGGTAGAGAAGAGTAGACTTTTCATTTTTTTATGGTTTAGTAGTAGTTTGTTTTGTGTGAACCAGGATTCAAGCTTGAGGAAGCTGTCTTGGAGTTCGGTTGTGATGTAGTTGTGATCTTTCCCAGTGGCTGATATCACTGCATCGTCAGCATAGAGAATAATGCATGCTGTACATGCAGATGGTGCAGAGTTGATGAAGAGGCTGAAAAGCAGTGGACCAAAAATAGAGCCCTGTGGGACCCTGAGGGACACTTCCCTAGCAGACGATAGGGTGTCTCCAATTTTGACTCATTGTGACCTGTTTGTGAGGTAGCTTCTGAACCACAGTACTGTGTCTGGGGATAGACCAATTTGAATGGAGGCAGTTTAGGAGTAGTTTGTGGTTAACAGAGTCAATGGCCTTTGTATGGTCAATGAAGACTGAGCCAACTGCCTCCCTATTATCTAAGGCATCATAAAGCTGGGAAGAGTAATCAACAAGGGTGGTAAGTGTGGAGTGCTTTTTTTGGAACCCATGCTGCTGTGGATAAAGTAGGTTATATTTATCAAGATATTCTGTAAGCTGCTCCAAGACCATTCTTTCAAGTGCTTTAGAGTGGGGTGGTAGAATGGATATTGGTCTGTAGTTGGACGTTAGAGTTTGTCCCCAGCTTTAAAGACAGGTGTGACATTGGCTAACTTCCATAGTTTTGGAAACACCCCCATTCTTAGAGATGCATTAAACACCATTGAGAGGGGACAGCTCAATTCATTTAGGAGAAGACCCATGAGTTTCATATCCACTTGATTAGTCAGCCCCATCCTGGTCTTGCCAAAAACCCTCTTAATGTGCTTGGTGGTTTCGGACTTGGTGACCTGCATAAAGTAAAATGGTGGTATTGCATCCTTTGGGGGGTTAAGAGGGGTAGTGGGGTGTTGTTGCCCAAGTTGATCTTTAAAGTAGTCAGCAGGGAGTACTCCAGATAAGTCTGTGAAAGTTTGGTTGAGCTCATTTGCGATGTCAATGAGTTACTGTAGGGGACCCTCCCTTGTTACTAGTAGATCGGGTGGGGCCTTAGGGGTCTTTCCTGTCCGGGATTTGATGGAGTTCCAGAATTCCTACTGGAGCCCAAGCTCTTGCTTAAGAGGCCCTTATAGTAGGAAGCTTTTGCCTGCTAAATGAGCTTGGTGCAGGCGTTTCTAACTGCCCTGTAGGCAATGAGTGATGCAGGAGTTCCAGATGATTTTGCAGTGTGCCAGAGATTGTCTCTATTCTTCATTAAACTGATCAGGGGGTTAGTGAGACATGGTTTGGAGGTACCCCTGACTTTCTTTGTTTTGCATGGAGCAAAAATATCACAAGCACGGTTGAAGTTCATTATGAAATAAATAAAAAAAAAAATGTATTTTGTCTTGTACTCTCCCGGGTCGTGCCTGAAAATAGTCACCTGTTGGCTAGTGCACTTACCCGGTAAACAAAACCTAAATAAATAAATAAATAAAACTGAAGGCCTTGTTACCATCAATATCTTCTGCCAAAGAAGACCAGTCCAGTTGTGATAGGTACTGCATGAAATGGTCATGTAGCCCCGGCCTCAGGCAGCAATTTTTGGACACCTTAGGTGGGCCTTTGGTGAAATTGTTTGTCCAGATGCACTTCACTGGGGAGTGATCACTGAGGCTGTCAGGCAGGATGGTGACATCTGATATATATATATATTTTTTTTTTTAAGTTTGACAGCAGTTTGGAAAACCTTTGAGCCATAGGCTCATTTACAAAGGTACCTTGTCACAGTAAGACAAAGAAAATACACAGCATAACAGTAGCTTAAGACAGCAATAAGTACATAGATACAAACAAGCTGGTACAAGTAGGATTGATGCAAACAATAACAGAGTTAGGTTGTCACTAAGCAGCTTAGTAGTAAGCTTTGTCATAAGTATTGAGTACGGCTTTGATTAGTGGCAGTTACAGCTTCGGGTGTTAAAAAGGTGGTTCCGTAAGGACGTTTTGAAGCACAATATAGTTGGAGCTTTGGAGATGGAGGAGGGCAGCATGTTGAACAAAGAGGGGGCCCTAAAGCTGAAGGCTCTTTGGCCATGAGAGGTCCTAGCTCTAAGGATAACAAGAGGGGTTTTCCCAGAGGTCCGAGTATGAACTAGTGGGACAGAGCGGCGGATGGTGGTGGTCAGTCCTGGTGGGGATAGCCCAAGGAGGGTCTTTTTAGTAAGGGTACAGGTCAGATATTTGAGGCGCTCATCAAGATTAAGTACCAGCACTTTAGAGTACAGTAGACAGGGTGTGTGTTAGCCTAGGTGCCCCAGTAATTAACCTGCAGGCCTTATTCAGAATAGTGCGGATTTTATGGAGCGCAGTCTGATCAGCAGCACCATACACCAGCAGTCCATAGTCCACTAGGGACAGGATGGAAGAGGTGACTGCGAGTTGAAGAGCCTCAGGGGGGAGGCAGTGTTTATACCGATGTAAGATGCCTAGTCAGATATTAGTGGCAGAGGCTAGGGCAGCGATGTGTCCATGGAAGGAGAGAGAGGGGTCAAAATGGATCCCTAATGTATTTATAGGAGCAAACTTGTTTGAGTGGGAAGGAGGACCCAGAGTGAATGAGGAGTTTGAAGTTGCAGGAATTGTTTTGAGGATGAGTGAAGAACATGGTTTTGGTTTTTTTAAGATTTATCACCAGTCTATGTTCCTTGAACCAGCCCTCGGCTTTGGCGAAGGACTTCTGCAGTGAGTCCTGGAAGGCAATAGGGTTACGACTTGAGGCAAAGATGACCGCATCATCAGTGTACAATAGTATGTTCCCAGAGCAGGAGCATGGAAGGGTGTTAAGGTAAAGGGAGAAGAGTAAGGGGCCCAGAATGGAGCCCTGGGGAACCCCAGAAAAGATGGGACAGATGTCTGAGTAGGACCCATTAATTTTTACACGCTGTGAGTGGTCAGACAGATAACTGGTGCACCAGGAGACAGGCCCAGCAGCAAAACCGGAGAGACTAAGGGCATCAAGAAGGAGGGGGTGGGAGACAGTGTTGAAAGCTTAGAGAGGTCTATGAAAAACAGCACCAGCCAGAGAACCAGTGTCTAAGGAGGAGTGGAGAAAGTTGGAGAACTCTAGGAGGGCTATGCTGGTACTGTGGCCCGCTCGGAAACCATGCTGCTCAGGACAGAGGACATTGTAGATGGTGAGGTAGTCAGAGATTTGAGAGGCCACCACCTTTTTCAAGGCCTTGGAGAGAGGAGAGAGAATGGAGATTGGCCGATAGTTTCCAGCCACAGACCTATCACCACCTTTAAAGATAGGGGTGACTGTGGTGATTTTCCATGCAGTTGGAACCTTCCCCAGGCAGAGAGAATGGTTGATGAGGCACATGATTATGGTAAGGACTATATCTAAGACCAGCCTAAGGATACACGGATCCAGGGAGTCACTGCCCATACTATTACTCTTGAGGGCAATGACAAGGTGCGGCCTAAGTTCTTGGGCAGAAACACGGTGGAGGAGAAAATAAGGGCGAGAAAGATTTATGGCAGGTGCTGGGGGAGGAGGGTCAAAAAAATTAGTAGGGAGGATAGGGCTAAGGTCAGTGAATGAGGTGTTGAGGTGGTTGGCTATAAGGGCTGGTCTGAGGAGATCACACCATTAATGTTGGTCTGGGAGGGTGGAGAGGAGTGTGCACTCCCATTTAACTATTTAATGTTATCCCAGAAGGTTCTGGGGTTCCCCCATGAGGCAGTGAGCGAGGCCCAATAGTGCTCAGACTTGGCCTTTCTGATGGCCCGAGTGCACTTGTTTCAGTTGGCAGCATATAACTGCCTGTCACTGGGCCAGCCAGTCTCAATGGCACTGTGCCATAGGTTGTCCCTATGTTTGAGTTGGTGGATCAAAGCTGGGGTTACCCAGGGGGCATTCTGCCTTTTAGAACGGCGGGTTGACATTGGGGCAAAGATATCACAGGCATTATTAAAAGTCTGGGTAAAGAAGAAAAGGGCTGTGTCAATGTCAGAAGTTGCATGAATAGGAGACCAGTAAATTTGGGACAGAAGTTCCTTAAGTTTTATCAATCCACCAGGCATTAGGCGCCGCCGGCAAATGGACTGTGCTATGGGTTTGGGGACTGAGGATGACCAGTGGAATAGAATGGGGGAGTGATCACTGAGAAAGTCTGGGAGGACTTGTACATTGTGGATCCGATTAGGGTGGTTGGTGAGTACCACATCAAGCAGGGTACTGGAGCCTCTCTTGGAGTTAGTCCTAGTAGGGTGAGTAACTAGTTGCGTTAAGTCTATTGCAGAAAAGGAGTCACAGGTAGAGGAGGAGGAGGAGGGGCTGAGCCAGTTGACATTTAAGCCACCCACCAGAATTTGGTCAGCGGAAGGAGGTAGTGAGGAAAGGTATTCTGTAAGAGAGGCAATGGCCTGTGTTTGGTCCCTGGGGGGCACGTATGCAGTAGTCAGATAAAGGGGTCCCTTTAAAGGGTCAGGGGTTAGTTTCAGCGTAAGAGCCTGGGCCCTGGAGTCATGGATGGGAGCAGGCAGGGCCAGTACAGGGAGAGATTCCTTGACATAAATAGCGCAGCCGCCACCCCGTCTCCCAGCATGGTCAGACCGGAAGAGGGTGAAACCGGGAAGGGAGACTAGGGAGTCTGGGGAGGATTTTGACAGCCAAGTCTCAACCAGAGCGATGACATCAGAGTTAATCGATGTGACCAGGCATTGTAGTGAGTCAAACTTTTTTAGGAGGGTACAGATATTCATGGAGACCATGTATAGGCCTGCGGTGCTAGTCGGGGAGCTCCTGGGAACCGGGCCAGGGTTTGGATGAATGTTCCCTGACAGGAGTAGTAGCATGACTAACATCCTGGCCGGGAGATGGTGAAAGGTTTTCCTACGATTGACATGAGGGGGAGGGGAGTTTAAGGGAGCAGGGGGTGGGCAGGGTGGTACAGGAAGGGAAAGCAAGAATAAGAAGACACCCAAATGTGCCTGAAGCGAGGAGGAAGCTGGAGGGAGGGCAGGGAGGACCGAGACACACAAAGGTCCCAAGGGGCATGAGAGCAAGCTCAGGAGCATGGGGAGGGAGGGGTGCTAGGGCACAGTGCGGAGTAGCAGATGGGTAAGTGGGCAAGTGCACTGCTAGTGGAGATAGACACAGGCAGAGCATGAGGCCAGGCCAGTACATTGTGGTGGGCATGATCCAAGGGAAGTAGTACTGTACAGGTAGGAGTAGGATGTAGTGAGGGAGCATAGGTCCCTCTAGTGGCCAGCAGGTATAACCTGCAAATGGGAAAGTGGGGATATAGGTTCTGGGCAACAGGAAGTGATGTCATGGGGTGGATCCTTAAATTGACTGCCGCCCCTGGGTGGGTGGGTGGTTGGGGCGGACGGGGCAGATGACATGAAGCATCGTCGGGCTAGCACCCCTCTGCAGGTGTCCAGATGGAGAGAAGAGGTTCTCTTTACCTCGAAAGTAATCAGGCTGTAATTCAGCTTCCTCAGCTCCTCAGCTGAGCTGCTTGTGTTGCTTGGTTTGTCCCGAGTGCCTGCCGTGGTCGGCAGTGAGCTTGGGGGGAGGCCGGCCTATGTGGTGGAGAAAACAA
Organism: Neoceratodus forsteri; assembly: GCA_016271365.2. Classification (NCBI taxonomy): domain Eukaryota; kingdom Metazoa; phylum Chordata; order Ceratodontiformes; family Ceratodontidae; genus Neoceratodus; species Neoceratodus forsteri. The sequence goes on along the minus strand of CM057450.1, from coordinate 429,019,660 downwards.
AGCCTCTCATTACTATGCAGCGGGAGAAATATTGTGACTTACACAAAGGGGCTCCACTCTAAACAAACATGGCCATTCCAAAATGGGGTCACAATAGGACCCAGCTATCCTAATACCTTCAGTTACAAAGCACAATTAGATCCAATATCACAATTTTAAACAAGACTGCTATGTATTAGAGGCTTAGCATATCTGGCTGTAAGGTATAATCAGCGAGGCAACTCGAGAGCACCCAGTGTTTCCCTAGCTTTACACATCAGCATTAGTAGCACAAAAATAAAGAAAAACAAGCCCACCCAGCAGTGAACAGGGAACAAAGTTCATAATACAAAAATGTTCAGCAGGCAGCACCCCCCTGCAGGCGTCCAGACATAGAGAAGAGGTTCTCTTTACCTCAAAAGTAATCAGGCTGGAATTCGGCTTCCTCAGCTCCTCAGGTGAGCTGCTTGTGTTGCTTGGTTCGTCCCGAGTGCCTGCCGCAGTCAGCAGTGAGTTTGGGGGGGGGGCGGCCTATCTTCTGGCACAGCAAAATGATTCAATGCAGTTCAGTGCATCTTGCCTCCAACTTCAAGATATTCTGATCTGTCGCAAGCACCACCTCCTTACCCTTCAGAAATGCAGTTCAGAACTGTGAACAGCTGCTTTTCTTTAGAGTTTGGAACTAGAGAACTCGAGCGATGACTCCAGAAAACAAGTTACCTCTGCATCTCCATGTGCTGTTATTTTTACTGTAGCCGCTCACTGACACTAAAGGACACTCTGGATGTGTGGAAAGGAGCCAGTCTATAAGGGAGCTGCCCCCTGTTTTGTAGTTGATCTGAGTGTATTGACAGGGCCACTGGAAAACTGTGGAAAAGGTAACCCAAAATCACAGAGCATTTTGCAAAAATTGCTGGAAATTGCGGGGGTTCTATTATAGACCTTGAGTGTTTCACAATAAATCTTTTAATGTTTTTTGCAGCATATATTAGTCAGTATAAATTGCTAAATGAATACGTTGACACCTGAATATTTTTAAGACATAAAGAAAAGTTTGTTCCTAAAATTAAGACTAAACTGATAAGCTATCATAAGCATTGCCTAGCTTCCAAAATTTAAAAGCATCTGCCTCATACAGTGCTAAATAGATTCTGTAAAGTGAACCACAGCAAATCAATATTAAATAAAGCCAGAAGAAATATATTTTTTTGTTTCTGGCTGTAGAATAATGCAGCCTAATCAACAGCTGTTTACAGTGCTCAGCAAGCTTTTCACCCACTTTGGTACAGGAAAAAATAAGCAGATAGAGTGGTAAATAATTGAGTTTTAGTAAAATGTTGTTAAAGTGTTTAATGGTCATAATTAGTACTGTAGGTACTGTACACTATTTTTAAAATCACACATTTAACATTAAATCTGGGGGTTATTGGGGCTGGCAGTATAACCTAGAGGATAGCTTAACAAATTGTGAATGAGCTGACGACATTTAGCAGACCTGGATTTGATTCCTACAACTTCCACTTGTATACTGTGCAAGTCTGAGCAAGTCACTTAACCTCCTCAGTGCTCCTGGGTTGTACCTGGAAACAGGTACTTGTGCCTAGTGGGCCTTACGTGGTTACCAAAAAATGTAAAAAAATACCAGTATATTTTTACTGCATCATACAGTAGTCAGGGTACCCTGTAATTTATCTTTGTTTTACTCTGGCTGCAATGATTTTGTTTGGTTAACGATAAATGTTCAGATACATTTTGCATTTTATAAGCTTGTTTTTAGACTTTATTCAAGTTTTTATTGTAGTCTTTGCATGTGAACATCTAGGGGGTAGTTGCTAAGAGTGATATCACTGCTAGCAACTATCTTATTCAAGTTTAAAATCAGCAAGGCCATCCAAAAATCCTCAGCTGTTTGAATCAAAACTAGTCTGATTGGAAGTATGCTCACAAGGAAAAACTTGCCCTACCACTTACAACAAGCATTTGTCAATGCCGAACATTCACTTGCAGGTATTTGCAGTGGTATTTGGCACTTGGACGTGGCTTAAAAAAATCAGTGACAAAGAAGTACAAGCATTTGTCAATGCCAAATGTTGCTTGCTTCTATGTGCTGTTTAGGTATTTGGAAGTCATTGGAGTACAAATATTGAAAAATCGTGAACTTACGAGCGTGCATAGGAACTGCGCAACGCACGCTTGTAAATCAGTCATTTTAGAATTTTTTACCAAATTTTCAACATAGCCATTTTAAGAGCTCTGCTCATGAACAGCTTCACTGTGATTTTCTTAATGTGTCCCATACATTGATTTCGTACACCAACTGCGCCATTGTGCGCTGCATGGGCGGAAACACATTTTGGGTGAGATGTGAAAAATGACAGCTGTACTGCTCATAAGGAGGTGTGGTAAAATGGCAATGTTGAAAATCTGGAGTGAAAATATTGAAAATTGCAAAACTTTACAAGCGCATAGGAACCTGCGCAACGCACATCAGAAACAGTTGCTTTTTAGGATTTTTTTCACCACATTTTCAACATAGCCATTTTAAGACCTCTGCTCCATGAATAGTGTCACTGTGATTTTCTTAATGTGTCCTATACATTGATTTCTAACACCGACTGCGCCCATTGTGCGCTACATGGGCGGAAACACATTTTGGGCAGGATGTGAAAATGACAGCTGTACTGCTCATAAGGAGGTGGTTAAATGGCAATGTTGGAAAATCTGAAATGAAAATATTGAAATTCGTGTGTCCTACGAGCCCGCGAGGAACTGCACAGCGACGCCAGAAACAGTTATTTTGATTACAAGGACCATAGAATATGTCACATGATGAGGCTCAGGCCTGGCGGTGATTTCACGCAGTGACTGTGCAGGATCAAAATCACCCTTCGGGCCCAAATAACGCCATGACAGTGACATCATTCATGAGAAGGGGTCCCAAAAACCCCATGTTGAAAATTTGCTGCAAAAATTCCAAAAAATGCCTGAGATATGCAATAAAGTTGAAAACCCCCTATCTAGCCCATTATACAGCTCACCAGCATTTCCTCAGTTCGCAGTCGGTTTTGAAGAGTGCAGACGTGTTCCCGGTCCACCGATGATCGTCACGCCGAGCTCCGGAGGTAAGTATGGGGTGAGGGGGGTGTGGGGAGGCAGGGTGCGCAGTGGGTGGGTGCGGGTTGTGGGAGGGGGCTGGGAGAAGCACTGTGGGACCGTTTTCAATTTACAGGTCTGTAAAAAAAAAAAGACGACGGGGACGCTTCCACACTGGGGTGGGCCCCAGCATGGCAGAAGGATGGCTGGGGGGCGTGGAGCCAACGGGATTGGGACCCCGTCTGCAGATGATGGACATTTGCCACGCTGGGTGGGCTCCCAGCTTGGCAGCAAGATTTGGGGAGTTATGATCGCTGGTGTTGTGATGACAGCGGTGGTTTTGAAGAGAAAGACCACCGATGTCATACATAGCACCGCATCCAATTGGTGCAGGACTGCCACGCCTGCTCAATGGAGCAGGGGATTGCAGTGGAGGGGCACACCTCCAAAGTGTCCCATTCTCCCAAGACGTTCCTTGCGCATGCACGCAAGCGAACGTAAAAAGGCTTCATAGTCAGCACCCCATTTAAGTGAATGGAATAATTTGTACCTTTTATCCCATCTTTTGTTTCAGTCTGTGTGGCAACAAAACGTTTTCTGATAGACTGGTTCAACACAGAACAAATGTTAAGTGTTTAAGTGTACTTATGCTTGGCCAGTGAATTTTGAAACCAAACAAGACAAGGATTCAAAATAAATTAGTGTCACATAAAATCCTTGCCCTACCTTGCACTGCATTGTTTTGGCCAAACCCAAGTCTGCATGCAAAATTGCCAATGTATTTGAGAGTATTTTATTAAAAATGTTAATACTTTTTACACAGTTCAATATAAAAACTTAAAAATTGCAAGAAATTGTGGAACATGTCAGTTTTTGCAGAGAATGGTGAAAATTGTGGATTCTGCAAAAAAATTGCAGGTGCAATTTTCCAGTGGCCCTGGTTATCGGTTACCATCTGGGTTAAGAATAGGCTGGATATTAGATCCCTGGCTTTTGTCTCCTTTGGGGAGTACCAGTTTATGTTAAAGTCACCTATAATGATCTTCTCCAAATTAGTACCTGACTGCTGCAGGTTGTCTGCAACTAGTTTTAGTTCGGTAGTTTGGTGCCCTGGTGGTATACATACTGTAGAGAGCAGCAGTGGTTTGTTCTGTTGACCTATGCTTAGCTGAAGATTCAGGATTTGGACCTCTTTTGTGTGTAGGCTGGAGTCAAGGGCTTGCATCTTTACTCCGGATTTGGTATAGACTAGGCACCCTCCATCTCATTTAGTGGTTCTATCTTGCCTGAAGGAGTTGTATCCATCAAGGGAGATTGATGCATCCAGGATGTTTGGGGAAAGCCAGGTGTCCGTGAGTGCAATAATGTCTGGGTTAGTCACCTGTACCCAAGCCTGGAATTGGGAGAACTTGGATAGGAGGCTGTTAACGTTTAAAGAGACGATAGTGAGTTGTCCTTTGTGTTTAGGCAGTCTAGTGGGGGTGGGTCCAGGGTTGGGGTGCACATTCCCTGATAGAAGCTGCAACAGTAGGACATAGAAGTATGTCTTAAAATAGTGCTGCTTGCATAATTTTTATGTCATAAAATTGAAACAAAGAAACAGAAATTTTCTAACAAAATGACTTGGGGCTTAATATTAAGAAGTCCACTAGATCAATACACATTGTGCCAAGCCACACCTGCGGCAAACTCTAGGTGAGTCAGGGACTCTGCACCTTCTTCCAGTACAAAGGGGGTCCCTGTGCCAAAGTCCTGAAAGTTGCTGCATTTGGAGTGTTGTGGCAAACCTTTGGCACACTGGAGGGGTTTGATGGAGGATCCTGTCAAGTTCCCCCCAAGCCTGGTGCAACCTCAGCCCAGACTGGTGATGTTGGGGGAGAAGGCTAGTGGTACACAGTAGCCAGAATGGTGGGGGTGCCAGTAGTGGGCAGCATGGACACAATGGGGCATGGGAGGGTACAGTGGTGGAAATGGGCAGACATGCCTAGGACTGTGCAACAGAGCCACAGACTGAGAATGGGCAGTATGCTGGCATGAATCATGTCCCCGACTCCTAATGCCACCAGCTCTGCCAGCTGACCCACATCATGCAACTACCTCAGCAGGGGCTGATAGTCCATGGTGGCATCGGAGGAGGTGCTGTAGCCAGTGAGGGATATACCCTGGGCAGCATCACCTGCCCAATGCACAGTCACAGGTGCCTTAACAGTTATGGTAGGTGGGTGGGATGGGCACCCCAATTGACAGATGCCATCCTGAGGTCTGGCAGACAGCATGTTGGGGAGTGCAGCTAGCAGGACTGCCAGTATCAGTGGTCTGGGACATGGTCCATGCCAAAATACTGCCCATTCTCCACCTGTGACTCTGTTTCACAGGCCAGGGCATAGCTGCCTGGTGCCAGCAGTGTACCCTCCCACACACCACTGTGCCCATGATGCCCACTACTGGCACCCCACCAGTCCATCTGCTCTGTACCATGCACCCTCCCCCCTCAACATGGCTTACACCAGACACGCAGGGCAAGGGCTATTAGCCCAGCTCATGGCTGGTCCAACCTCAGCACTGAGTGTGTAGGACTTTCAAAATCCCAAATAAGCAGATGCTGCAGCCCTGCTGTGATGCAAGTTCCCTTATGACCTGGTGCACTGGCACTTCTGACATGGGGTGGTGCAGGGCTGCTTCAATAGAAGGCATCCCGATTTTGATGCAGCCTGCCTTCAAAAAATTGGGATTGCCACAACACTTGGCGCAAGGTGCTACTTGCATCAAATTATTTTGGCACAGGCACCTTGTGTCAAATTTTGCCTTTGAAAATCAGTCCCTTAGAGTACATCAAGGAACTGCTGTGTGGTCCTAGACTAATCCCCCTCATAGGAGCTCTGTGCCATGCATCATCACCCCCCCCCCCAGTTCCCATAGTTACCATGTCCCTATACCTGTCTCATCCCCCTTAAAGCCCAGGAACAGTCTTGGCTGTTACCAATTCACTTGACAGTCTAGTCCAGTTGCCCACCATTGTTTCCATGTTCTGGTACTTTTTTATGTCCCTCCTAAATGTACCCCCCTACCAGCTTGTACTCATGGCCCCTGGTGCCTGACCCCTCTCTACATTTAAACAGTATTGACCAGTCCACTCTGCTGACCCTATTTGAGAGATTTGACATGGGGAGAGGGTTTGTTTTAAATTCCTTGTTTTAACTGATGTATGCCATAACGCAGTTGCACCCCTAATGAAAAAAGTGTTTAAAAGTTTTTGAATGATCAAGGATTGAGATGCTAACTTTGTGTTTGTTTAATGTTTGGGAGATGAGTGGCTTTTCTTTATTAATAGGCTCCACATCAGTTACCTGTATGATGGTTGGGGATTGCACTTTAGGTAGGGAGTCCACTGTGATGCTTGGTAGCTGAAGCTAAATTCACCTCAGAGCTCTGAAAAGAACAGAAAGAGACCCCTGCTCTCATTGGTGATAAAATAAGAAAGTAGCCAACAAAAATTATATTATTCAAAATATTTGCCATGGGGGATGGGTGTGCACTAAATTCTCTGTTACAACTGATGTACAGTCTTCCATAAAGCAGTTGCACCCCAATGAAAACAGTGATTGCATTTTTGTGAATGAACAAGGCTTGGGCTACTCATTTTGTGTTTGTTTAATGCTTGGGAGATGAATGGCCATTATCAGGCTCTCCCACAATTATCTGCACAGTGGTTGGGGACTGCACCTTACTTAAAGGAAGCCAATTGAGGCAGTGACTCTATATAAAAGAAGCCAATTCAGGCAGTTACATTTTAGACTAAAGACCCAACCGATGGGTGGATGGTCAACCATGACATTAGGTAGTTAGGCTTAATGCATATCAAAGCACTGAAATGAACACTAAGAGACCACAACTTCAACTAGAGATAAGATAAGTTAGTAGCAAATTCAGGCAGAAAGAAAATGATAGTATTTGCCATGTGTGGGGATCTGCAGTGAATTCTCTGTTTTTAACATTCTGCTAACCTGGCCAAGGCATTCGACACAGTCTCCCACTCCCTACGCCTAGCCAAACTCACCATCGCCAGTCTGTCCAGTAGGACCACCTCCTGGTTCCAATCATACCTTGCTGACAGGTCCCAATCCGTCCGTATTAGTTCCTCCACCTCAGCACCTCTCCTGGTCACCTCAGGTGTACCACAAGGTTCTGTCCTAGGCCCACTCCTATTCTCCATCTTGCTGAATGACCTGCCCTCTGCTTGCCCACACACCTCAATCCATATGTATGCAGACGACACTGTGCTGTATGTATCCGGCCCCTCGCCCTCAGAGGTCATGACCCAACTGCAGCAAGACTGTATCTCAGTCCAGCAATGACTTCACTCAAATCATCTCCTTCTCAATGCCAAGAAAATGGTCTCTCTAACCTTTGGCACTAGGTAGAGACTTTCTAGGCTCCCTTCTCCGATCACATTTCACACCCTGGAAGGGACACCACTGGAAGCATGTACCTCCTTCAGATACCTTGGTGTATGGCTGGACCAGCACCTCAACTTTTCCGCAAACATTGACTCCTTACCCAAGAAGCTACATCCCAGGCTTGGCGTACTTTACCGGAATTGTGACTGCATCCCTGCACCTACTCGGAGGGCCATTGTGCAGAAAATGATTCTCCCTGTCTTCGACTACAGAGATGTAGTCTACAGTGCCGGCCCTAAATCAACCTTAGTCAGGCTGGACCCTTTTTTCCATTCCTTCTACCGCTTTGCACTGAACTGTCCCTACTCCACAAACCATTGTGACCTTTACCAATCTATGGACCTCCCCTCACTACATAATCGCAGACAATCCCACTGCACCAAAATCCCAGCCAAGCTATGGTCCCAGCATCTCCTCTCCTACCTCACCGCCACCCTGGCCAACCCCCACACCCTAGCTTACTCTCTCTGAAACTTGGACTCCCATTCCCTGGCTGTTCCACATAGGTCCACTACTGCAGGTCAGGCTGCTTTCAGCTACCGCATACCAACATTGTGGAACTCCCTACCAGCAAACATCCATCATTTCTCCTCCCCTCAGCACCTTAACTCCTTGCTCCAAGTGCACTTCGCCACTACCTGCACATGTGGCTTGGCAGTTCTGCTCCCCGTGTGAAATGACAGTACTTTGTTCTGCACTTAGTACTGCAACCAATGTGGGTCACTAACTACTGATCTCCCATTTCTTGTTGTCTGCACTATGCTGTCAAGCTATTGTATATTCTACTGTTTTTCTGACCTCTATGCCTAGACACTTGGACCAAATGTTAGAGAATACACACTATGTATTTTCACCTGTATATATGCTGTTCAACTATTGTCTATGTTCCCCCTCCCCCAGGATGCATCTGGAATCGAGCATTTAGCATGCTCAGTATGCCTTCCTGGTTAAACGCTTAAATAAATAAATAAATAACCCCCATGGAAATAATGTTGGTTTCTATCATATACCCCCTTCTTTCTTGCTTCAAGTGTGTACATGTTCAGACTGCCCAGTTTCTCTTCATATGACCTTCCCTGCATACTCCACACCATCTTAGTGGCCTTTCTCTGCATCATTTTCAAGTGGCAATGGTCCTTCCTGAGGTGGGGCTCTAAAACTGTACACATTACTCCAGGTGTGGCCTCACAAGAGACACTTACAGTAGCAGAGTCACTTCCTGTCTCCTGTTGGTGATGCCCCTACTAATGCAGTATAGCATCAGGTTGACCTTCACATGTGCCCTGATTCACTGGGCTGATGAATTGAGGCTGTCTTTAATGATGACCCCTACATGGTCTTGTTCCTCATTAATCAGCTTTACATTGACACACCTTATCCAGTACTTCATTTGGGGGTTCTTTTTCCTATCAGGGCCTCTGCATTAAGGGGTATAGGGTATGTGCTACAGGCATGTACCCAGGCCATGGCCCTCCACACCTTTAGTGAAGGGTGCTTGGGGCACCACAGTGATGCCAATGTGCCCATCCATAGCACTGTCTCACAGGCATGTTGGAGCATAGCAATGATGGGGGCACAACATGGGTGGGGTGGCAAACACTGGCAGGTATCCAGTCAGATGCATATCCTGCTGATGGACCAGATCCCCTGCTTTATGCAGAGCAGGGGATTCACGGTAGTGGTATACCCTTGTACCGAGCGAGGACTATGTACCACCGCAGGTGCAGGCCAGTAGCCTTCAGCTTTGCAGAATGTGAGAATGGCTTGTGGCTGCAGTATGGGGCATCTGTTTGCCCTTCTGGGACACCATCCATGGGATGGAGGGGGACATATTGGCTGTGACCCCACATGCCAACACTCCAAGCCTTCAAGAATGGTGCAGAGGCTGGCACATTCCCAGTCACGCACCCCTGGTGAACTGCCCACCATACCATAGCCCAAAAGGGGATATGGCGTGAGAAAATGTGCCGTGCCCCTTTCATGAATGCCCCAGGGGTCCAATGGGACCCTCGTTGCATGACAGCCTTAAGGAAGCCTACATACTGCTTATATAGGTCACATAGGCTTGGTGTATATGGTCTATTATGCATCACTTTGCATTTCTTCACATTGAATTTGAGCTACCAGATTATAGGACATTTCTCCAATTTCACCAGATCATGCTTCAGTTCCCCACTTACCTCCTCTGTGTCTACCATGTCACGTAGCTTTGAATCATCTACAAACAAGCTAATCTTATACAGAATTCCCACTCCTGTCTCACAGACATATACAAAGAATATCTATGTGGGAATCTCTGACAAATTTGGATGAGCTGCCAGTTAAGAATAATAGATTAAAACAAATCTATATAAATATATTACACATAACTTATTTAACACCAGCTAGATTATATAAAATAAATATTAGCAATTCAGAAATGTGTCCAAGATGTTTAGAGGTTAGAGGTTCATTGGAAAAAATGTTGGTTTCCTGTGACAGGCTAGAATCATTTTGGCAAAACATATTTAGTATTTTTGGGAAACTTATAGGTCAGGAATTCTCGTTTGACCCAGGAATTGCTCTATTTGGGCCTGGAGGAGGGGATGTAGATCTGGGGGATATTTGGGAGTTACGTGCAATGGGGTTATTAATGACTAAAAAACTTATATTGGTTCACTGGAAAGATACATCTCCTCCTTCCTTTGTAGAATGGGTTCAGGGAATGACAGACTTACATAAGGTGGAAGAAACACATTATAAAATGGAAAATCAATCTGAGCTTTATCTTAGGATATGGCTTCCATTCATGAGTTTCAAGTTTAAATTAAATTAAGTAGATTTTTACTTATAGATAGGGATACGGGCGACAGGGACAGTGCTTGATAAGTATGAGATGGGAAGTTGTGGAACGTTGATATGGTGAAGAGAGCAACTATATTCTCTGAATCATCCACCTAAAGAAAAAGGAAAAAAAAAGACATAGACAATGAATAGTACTGGTCTAAGAACGGACCCCTGAGGTACCAGGCTAGTCACATTTCTGAACACAAAATGACTCCCATTCACCACAATCTTGTCTGTTCTATCACCTAGCCAGTTTCCAATCCATTGCTAGCTATCTCCCACTCTCATTTTTTTTCAGTTTTTTTACCAACCTGCTGTGTACCTTACAATGGTGGGCAAAGTTAGAAAACTTCACTCTTCGGAGAAATTCGTAAATTAGACCAAATTCTCAAATTTAATCTGTGATATGAAGTTCAGCTTCGCATCACAGTTGAAACTTTATGAATGGCCAATTTGATAACTTTGCTTGAACATTGTGCCTCCAAAGTGAAGTTTGCAATGTTCCATGGGGTTCAATGTCACATGGTGCTGCAATGAACTGTACTGCCATGCATAGGCTGAACTCAGCGCAGTCCTATGAAGAGAGAGTTGGTGTTAAGTATGCACTGAATCTCTGTGCCCCAAAACCTTTGAGAAGTATTTTAAACATACAGGGGATTTTCAAAGCCCTAAGATGGACACAAGGTGCCTGCATCAAACATTTTTGACGCAACTGGCACCTTGTGTCAAAAGTTGCAGCTGTGAGCTTTTCAGCAAAGCAGCCTGTATCAAACACAGGCTGCTTGTGGCAAAGGGGCTTTGAGCTGCCTTGCACTACAAAAAGAGCTGAGGCATGGTGCTAGGGGGCTTGCAGCAGATGCAGGCTGCCATATCCCGTTAACTGGTATCCAGAGAACCCTCCAAGAGGACAATGGTCTAAGTACTGTTAGACCAGTCAAATGCTGGTTTAACAGTACTTAGAAACCCTCTAGGAGGGTTGGCAACTCTACACCATTGTGTCACCCCCCCAAACCCAGATTTGCCCGTTAGTGGAAATATGAGCCACAATACCATCCATGGTGATCTAGTGGCCCCCCCGAAGCCTGACATGCCTGTAATGTAAAGATGTGTTACCTAAATAAAGCAATAAATAGTGTGCAAGGATCCACACCCCCAGCCCAATATGTCTGAATATGCCAACATTGCCAGGATCCTTACCTGATGGTCTAGTGGCTCCCAAACCCCACTCCAGCAGGTAGTGCCCACCACTCCACTCCCCCCATCCCAAACCTGATGCAGCAGCCAGCATAACCCTCCACACACCACCATGGCCAGCAGCTGAATGAACTGTCAGAGCACGTACTGTATACAATCAATGTTTTTTGTGTATTGTGTGTAATGACGCAGTGCTGCATGGGAGGGGAGCTGTGTTAACTAGCTAGCAGCAAGCAAATGGCAACCTTTTCTGTGTGAGTAGCACTAGTGGTATTCTAGTCAGTGTTTTGTCTGCATTATTTTTCCTGCTTTCTGTGGTTTGTAATTTTAGTTCTGTAGAAGTTTGGTGTGTTTTGTTGAATAATTTTTCTTAGTGTGGTTTAAATATATTGATTTAATTTATTTTGTATAGTGATTCAAGTGAAAACTTTCATGTAGACTGTAATATCATTATAATTATTTGAGTTGTTGCGTGTATCCCCTTAGTTCCTGAATTCCTAGTCATGTATTGTTTTTATAACAAAAATATATATATATATTTATACAATAGGGGTGAGTTGTAAACATTTCAAATAAAAGCATGTATTCTCACCGGAATGAGAATAAGTGCTGATGAAGTCACAACAGTGAAAATAAATTAATTTATCACACCCGCACAAATGGTACCTTTTTCAACAATAGGGGCCCCATTGTATAAATCGGATACATGAAGTGCACTCGTGCGATATGGAAAATATCTTCACTCCTGCACAGTGACCTCTGGATACTCACTCATGACTTTGTCACAAGTGAATAGAATATCCAGAGGTCACTCTAGAGGAATGAAAATATTTTCCATATCACACTCATGCCCATCATGTATCCCCTATTTATGCAAAAGGCATGAACATAAATGCTGTGTGATAAATCTGTGTATCTGAGCTACTATGTGTATAAATGTGAAATCTCACATTTATACACAATAGTAGACATGTTATCACAGATTTGTACACATAGTAAACTTGTCATCACTTTTGCCACACCCACTCAGTACCGGCAAAAGTAGCTGAACTACTGAATGAACAAAAAAAGGGATTGCTTGCCAGTTTCACCCACCTGAGATGGCGAGCAACACAGTACACCAAAAAGACAATGAAATCACCTCATGCTCCCTCAGACTGTTCTCCAAGTAAATGAAAGCGGTACCCCTCGTAGTCTGAGTTTGTCACAAATTTAAAACATCTGGTATTAAATTTGAAAAAAAAAATTTACTGAAATAAATAAATAAATGTTCACGATTACCCAGAATGAGCGCTTCAATCTACAACTAGAAGAAATTATGTCAAAAATAGAAATTGACACTGAGCCATTAGAAGAGCCAGTGACAACCACCATGAACAACTCAAATAATGAACATAATGCAACTACCAAAACCTCAGCCAAAATAGGCTTAGAAGAAATAAACAATTTTGCTGACAGTGCCAAAAATCTAAATACATCCTGGAAAACTCAGGCTGACATAGCAATGTTCTGCTGTTACCTGAGAGAAATCCTAAGGGTCCACCAGGCACTGCCTGAAATAAGCCCCACAGACCTGCAAAAGTACTTATGCCACTGTTTTTTAAACTGCCAAAAAAAAGATGGCACAGCTTATGAACCTCTTACATTGAGGTCAATTTTTCAGAGCACAGAACAGTTTCTCCATTCCAGAAACTATCCCTGCTCACTATCAACCTCATTAGCCTTTGAGAAAGCCCGACAGGTATAACTGTCCAGACATAAACAATTTATGTCAGAGGGAAAAGGCTACAAAGCCAAAGATGCTGACAAGACTCACGGAAAACATCATTGACATGCTCAACACCAAAAAACAACTTGGCCTCCACACCCCTGACTCCTTACTAAACACAATGTGGCAACTAATAAGCATTTATTTCAGAGACAGGGAAATACTGAAATACGGAACACCAAATGGGGAGACATAGAGCTCCAGCAGAAGGAAAACAGGATGAGGTACGTAGACATAGATACATAGATACATAGACAGTGTCGGCAGATAAGGGCCTATGGCCCACCCAGTCTGCCCATTTGAGCTTGAAAGTTTACTTTACGTTTTTGTCCTCCCCCAATAAAAAAGAATTAGGAATATGTTCTATACCCAAATCAGACTATCGTAATTTCACTTTAAACTTCCATCCCCCTGTCCAGAACTGCTCCAAATCTAGAGTAGGTTCAGGGTCACTTTGCACCTCACATTTTTGTGATAACCAGTAAGTAATATCCTCAACGTGGACTCCCTCAGTCCTGAACATCACCGTGATATTTTTAATTAAAGGTTTAGTCAAGGGAATTACTAAAAAGGGAGTCCACATTGGGGAGAACTTTACTTGACCATATCTTTCCCAGAATATATCTAGCAAATAGGCAGAATGAAAACTTATATCATAATTATCTTCTCCTGAGATGTTAATAAAAACAAACACATATCTGGGAGTAGAATGCAATGATTCTTTGATAAGGCATTTCCCCACATAGTATCTGTCCGGTCTTTCTACCAAACCACCTTGATATTTAATACGAACAGCACTGAGGACAGAGACGTATGTTTTTACAGTGGTCAACCAAGGGCCTGTTATAAATGTGGTTCTAAAATGCATTTTTCAAGCACCCGTGACCAGCCTAGATGCAATAATTGTGGGGAGGTGGGACACGTCACGATGCAATGTGCTAACCATACAAGATGTGGCCTCTGTGAAGAGTATGGGCATGCTTTTAGGGAATGCCCATTGGCCGCTAAGAACAAGGCCACTTGTGGGAGCCCTGACTTGCTAATTCAGCAGGCCCAGGAAACAGTGGAGAAAATGGGTGGTACTATTATAGATTTGGAACCCCCCTTACCCACCAGAGTAGTGGATACCCAAACTGTGACTATCACTACTCATCCTCCTGACACCCCCCCCCCCGAGTTAAAACAAAAACCAACTATAATTGATGCAATGGTACCTAAATCCGATCTGATGGAGCCAGTTTGCTATGTGGATCCAGAAGATAAAACTGCAGAGGTTTCTACTCAACAGCCCGCATTACCTCCAAGAAGGTCAAGTAGAAACCTTGAAACAGTTTCACTCCCCCTCAATCAAGCCAATTGACACCCAGAATTCATATGATGCCCTTTTTACTGCATGGGGAGATTCAGAAATGGAGGTGGGGGACGCTGATTCTCAGAGATCTGTTCAGGATACCCTTGGTATCCCTGCTGAGGATTATAAAGAAAAGAAAAAGAAAAGACAGAAAAAATGAGGTCTTTCCTTTTCTAGCTAGGTTTTATGGTTGGAAATCTTTGGGTCTGTCTCAATTCACACAGTATCATAAATAGTGCTAAAAGACAAGCAGTTTTTCAGCTTGTGAATGACAGGAACATTTCCATTTGTTTTCTGCAAGAAACCTGGATGTTCTCTGAGGAGCAAATTTCATCCTTTAAAAAAGATTGGCCTTGGGGACGATCTTATTGGTCCTTTGGTAGAGAGAAAGCCAATGGTATTGAGATTCTTTTTAATTCTTTACAATTTATTTTGTATAAACTAATCGACTTAGTCCCAGGCAGGATTTTAATTATTGATGGGAAATGGAAATCTAGTATGTATAGATTTATCAATAATTACAACCCCCAGACAAAGGCAGCCAGAATTACTTGTATGAAGGATATTCAGCCTTATCTGGTCACCTCATTACACATTCTCTGGGGAGGAGATTTTAATTGTAGTTTAAATTTAAAGGGTGTTTCGGCTAAGAAAATATATTGTGATTCCAACTGCTTGAAGACAATTGTGCAAACTGCAGAGTTGAATACATGTAATCTGTTATGTAAAAAGGGCTCTGGTTGTACCTTTTTTAAGGGGAGAGCTGGATCTATGATAGACTATCTTTTCACATCTAAAGAATTCCCTGTTACATCCTTTATTACAGTCCCAGTAGAGTTCTCAGATCATATACTGATTCAAGTGGAGGTGGGCGACATTGTTAAACAAAAGGGTCAGGGGAAAAGATGGAAGTTAAATACTTCTGTTTTGCAAGATAAGATAGTCATAAATTCAGTAAAATTGATTCTTAAAACCAGATTATCAGTGGCTTTCTTATATCCTGATCTTGGGGTATGGTGGTGGGAAACTAAACATGATTGTATAAAATAGTTTAAAAGTTATGGGACACGTCAAAGGAATTCCAATTTGTTTTGTTATTTAAAATTAAGATCTCATTTGCAACACTTAATTTCAGTAGCTAATACCTCTAGACCGGATTTTTCTGTACAAATAGATACACTAAAGCAGCAGATGCGGCATTTGCAATATGATAGAGCTAGAACACTTCAAGCACTTCTTAATAATCATTTAAATAAATCGGTTATAGGTGACCTTTATGTATTATGCAACACTCTTAGAGATTCTACTTCTATAGAGTTTTTGGATCATAATAACAGTAGAGTAGAGGATGTGTGATTCCATTAACACTATTACTGATCTGCATTTTCAGGCTTTACATCCACAGTCTAACCCTTCTCGCCAGGATATAAAAGGTTATTTAGGCCCCTTCCCCCCTTCTGTGGGATCCATCTATGATTTCTAATATAAAGAAACCTTTTTCTCTATGAGAAATAGAAATGGCAAACAATGGCTTAAAAGATAATATTTCTCCTGGCTTAGATGGTTTATCCAATCTCTTTTACAAAACTTTTCGGGAAGAATTGGTTCTTGGTTTACACTCGGTATTTAACAGATTCTTGGCGGGGAGATCCTATCCTAGAGTGGTTTACTGAGGGGCTACAGATTTACATTTATAAATCTGGAGAAGAAGGAAACATTAGGAACTGGAGACCAATTACACTGTTGAATTCTGACTATAACATTTTTACTACCCTACTTAATGATAGAATTAAAAATATAGCAAACAAAATTATTTTACTGATTCAGTTTTGCGGGTTACACAATAGACGGATCCAGTCAGCTTTAGCAGCTATACACGATTTAATTGAGAATTTGATGGTAACTGGGAACTCAGGCTGTCTCCTGTCTCTAGGTCTTGAGAAAGCATTTGGTAGGGTTAATCATTTATTTTTATTTACAACACTGTAATATTTTGGAATTCTGGAGGAAATAATTAAACCTATTCAATCACTATAGAAATCTTATAAAGCATATCCGGTAATCAAAAATACAATAGGGAGAGGGTTTATTGTCAGAACTGGGGTACGTCAAGGTTGCCCTTTAAGTCCGTTATTATATATTTTTTCTTTAGAACCCCTAATTAGAGTGTTAAGTATAATTCCTAAACGGGAAAAATAGAAACATAGAAACATAGACTTTGACAGCAGATAAGGACCGCTAGGCCCATCTAGTCTACCCATTTCCCTACCTACAGGATAGGCCGCAGATCCTAGTTAATCAACAGCCTATTTCTTCCTACCCCCCCACAAGAATTGCCTTATGTCTGTCCCTTGCATTCTTGAATTCTCCCACAGTTTTAGACCCCACAACCTCCTCAGGAAGGCTGTTCCATGCATCCACTACCCTCTCTGTGAAATAATACTTCCTCACATTGCCCCTGAACCGCCCTCCTATCTTTAAATTGTGTCCCCTTGTTCTTGCAAGTCTCTTTTTCTGAAAAATGCTACCCTCTTGGACTTTGTTGATTCCACTGAGGTACTTAAAAGTTTCTATAATGTCTCTCCTCTCCCTTCTTTCCTCAAGGGTATACATATTAGTCTCTTCTCATACGGCTTCTCTTGCAGACCCTGCACCATTTTAGTTGCCCTCCTCTGGACTGCCGCTATCCTGTCTATGTCTTTGCAGAGATGGGGTCTCCAGAACTGGACACAGTACTCCAGATGGGGTCTCACCAACTGTCTGTACAGAGGGATAACAACTTCCTGTTTTCTGCTGCTGATGCCTCTCCCTATACATCCCAGTATACCCCCAGCCCTCCCTACTGCCTTCTCACATTGCTTGCTAACCTTAAGGTCATCTGATATGATTACCCCCAGGTCCCTTTCCTTTTTTGTTGTTGTTACTACCTCCCCACCCATTGTGTATTCTTCCCCTGGGTTCTTGTTTCCCAGGTGCATTATTTTGCGCTTCTTTGCATTGAATCCTAGCTGCCATACTTCTGACCATTCCTCCAACCTTGCCAAGTCCCTTTTCATCCTTTCCACGCCTCCTTGTGTATCAACCCTGTTGCAGATTTTTGTGTCATCTGCAAAAAGGCATACTTTTCCTTCCAGTCCCTCTTCAATGTCACTGATGAAGACATTAAAAAGGACTGGACCCAATACTGAACCCTGCGGTACCCCACTAGTAACCCCCCTTTCTTCATCATGGACTCCATTTACAATTACCTTCTGTGTCCTGTTGTCCAGCCAATGTTTTACCCAGGCTACCACCCTGGGTCCCACTCCCAGGCTGGTTAATTTGACTATTAATCTTTTGTGTGGGACTGTGTCAAATGCCTTGCTAAAGTCTAGGTAGGCCATGTCCACAGCCCCTCCTGGTCTACTACTTTGGTCACCCAGTCAAAGAAATCTATTAGATTCGGCCTGACAGACCTTCCCGCCAGAACCCATGCTGCCTTGGGTCCTGTGCCCACTGGCCTCTAGGTACTGGATTATTCTTTCCTTCAGAAGTGACTCCATCACTTTCCCTACCACAGAGGTCAGACTGACAGGTCTGTAGTTTCCTGCCTCCGACTTGGACCCACTTTTGTGAAGGGGAATCACATCCGCCTTCCTCCAGTCCTCGGGTACCACACCATCCTCCCATGATTTATTAAAAAGAGTAGCCAGTGGTTTCACTAGTTCCTCCCTTAATTCTTTTAGAATTCTGGGGTGAATTCCATCAGGACCCATTGCTTTGTCCACCTTCAGTTTTAGGAGTTCTTGCAGAACCCTTTCTTCTGTGAAAGGACTGGGATCGACGCCCTATCAAGAGTGCTTCTGTTAATTGGATTAGGCACTTCCCCCTCCTCTTTTGTGAATACTGAGCAGAAATATTCATTCAGTATTCCTGCTTTTTCACTGTCCCCCTCTGCCCACCCACTGTTCATTCTATTCAGCCTCACTATCCCTCCCTTTGTCTTTCTACGCTCACTGATGTACCTATAAAAGGTTTTATCCCCCTTCTTAACTGAGTTGGCTATCTTTTCCTCAGTTTGGGCCTTTGCTATTCTGACTTCCCTCCCTGCTTCCTTCTGCCTTAACTGGTACAGCTCTCTGTCCTGCTCCTTCTGTGTTTCCTTATACTTCCGGAATGCTATATTTTTCTTCCTGACTTTCACAGCCACCTCTTTTGAGAACCATAATGGCTTTTTCTTTCATTTTGATTTGTTTATTTGCTTCACACAAAGGCTTGTTGCCTCTGTGATGGCAGTTTTGATGATTCCCCATTGTTGCTCCCCACCTCCTTCTAGCCTGTTTGCTAGCGCTTTTCTGAGGCACTCTCCCATCAGAATTCCACGGACAGATACACTTTTAACTGTTGAGGCATATGCAGATGATGGATGTCTTTTTTTTACAGAATTTGAGCAAATTGGAGAATTTTTTAAAGAATTTCAGCTGTATGCGGGTGTCTCCAATGCAAAACTAAATTATTTTAAATCTAGAGGGCTGTTGATAGGAGGTAATTTTCAGGCCCCCTATCATTACAAGAATATAAAAATATCAAATGAACCACTTACTATTTTAGGTATAGCTTTTGGGTCTCAAAATCTCCCTGAGGTTAACTGGGATGGGGCATTAAAAAAGTGGAATTAAAAATTTCCAGATGGAAACAGTTCCGATTTACAAAACTCGAAAGAATTTGTATTCTAAAGCAATTTATTTTACCCTGTCTGCAGTATGTGACTTTAAATTTTCCCCTGTCATCTCAATTTGAAACCAAACTCTATAGTATTTGCTTTCAGATGTTATGGAGCAATAGACTTAACCTAGTAAAACAATGTTTCACCTATCTGAAAATAAACAAGTGGGGTTTAGAAATGGTAGACCCAGTTGTATTCTGTTCTACCTTGTTTTTTTCCCATTCTCTAAAATTAAGTCTCACTGTTCCAGATAGTAATGAGGGATTATGGTTTAGGGAAGTTTTAGGAAGATATCTGTCAGCCTGGCTGCATTGTGCCCCAAAACTAAATCCCCATATCCATATACCGGCCTATTTTAGGCCTGCGGCTCAAAAACTACATAAATGGTAAATGACCAAAAGCCACATTAGTTCAAGCACACCTCGAAACCTTTATAATGCAGTACTATCTCACATTTATCCCTTAAATCCTGGTTTTAAAAACTGCCTGGAGGCTTGGAACTCTAATATTCTGAATCAGTTTAATAATCCTAGATTACCTATACATATGTGGGAAGTTCAGTGGCTAACCATTTATGGGCGTTTAAACATTAGAGGGACTGCAAAATATAAGGCCAAGGAGAAGAGGAATTGTCCTTATATGGAATGCATTAACCAAGAGGAAATGATGGAACATTTTTTTCTGTTTTGTTCTTATTCTAAAGCATTGTGGGCATATCTGGCAAAAAAAATGGACAATGGTTTGGTTAGACAATCTAACTTATGATATATTAATAATAGGAAAATTTCCTCCCAGGTTAAAAATGTATGAAAAAGGTACACTGTTTTTTGGGGTTTTTTTTTTGGCATCTTTAAGATTCTTCCTCTGGCAGGTAAGATGCCAATGGGTTCTATATCAACAGAAAATGTCTTTTGACGGGTTTAGCATATATGTCTCAAAAGAATTGCAAAAAGTATACTTAAAGGATATGCAATTGTATAATGTAGGAAAAGTTAAATTATGGTGGAAAGGGTTTTCAGATATTAAGTATAAATAAAGGAAGTTATATAACTATTTATAAGACTAGGAATAAGTGTATATGGGTATCATAGGCTGAGTTTTTTTTTTGTGAGTTTTTTTTTTAATTCTGTTATAGAACATTTGATTTCTTGTAATTGTATGTTTTTTTCCTTTTTGTCTTTATGTATAATGTGAAATCTCTGTATTATGTTCTATTATAAATAAAATCACCCCTACACTTTCCGAGAAGTGCCATGGGATCTTTAACATCCACCTGAACTACCACCAATCCAGGCAGATGGGACCTTGGTCTCATGCTGCACTACAGTGTCAGTACTGGGATATATTAACCCAAGTGGCAGCTGTGAGAACTGAACCCACAGCCTTCTGATCTCCCAGCCTCAGAGGTGAGTGTGCTACCTACTGAGCCACTGACACTTCCTCTGGCAGGGTGTTCCACTTGTCCACTACCCTTTCTGTGAAGAAATTCTTCCTCCCATTTCCTCTGAATCACCCTCCCTCCAACTTTGTCCCATGCCCTCTAGTCCCAGAATATCTTTTTTGCTGGAAAATAGTGTATTCCTGCACTCTGTTTCTCCCTGTAAGGTGCTTGTATGTCTCTATCATATCCCCTCTCTCCTACCTCCAGGGAGTACATATTCAAGTCACAGATTCATAGATTCATAGAAGTGTGATGGCAGAAAAGAACCAAACTAGGGCCACCAAGTCTGCCCATTTGCCCAGCTATCTGCTTGGACCTGTGCCTCCCCCCCTTAACACTCCCATGTGGTTGTCCCATGCTCTTTTGAATCCCTCCACTGTTTCCTCTCCAACAACTGCCTGTGGGAGTCTGTTCCACTTTTCTACCACACTCTCTCTGTGTAATAGTATTTTCTAATGTTACCCCTGAACTGCCCTCCCTCCACCTGCAGGCCATGCCCCCTCATCCTTGGTTTTCCTTTCATCTTGAAGATGCTCTCCCCTGGCACCCTGTTTATACAGGTACTTGAAAGTCTCGATCATGTGCCCCTTCTCCCTCCTCTGCTCCAGGGAGTACATGTTCAGATCTCTCAACGTTTCTTCATAGGATAGGTGGCCTATCCCTTTTACCATTTTTGTCGCTCTCCTCTGAACCCTCTTTATCCTCCCCACATCCTTCCTGAGGTATGGCCTCCAGAACTGGACTCCGTACTCCAAGTGTGGTCTAACTAAATGGGTGTACAAGGGTACTATGACCTCTCTGTTCCTACTGGTGATCCCCCTTCCTATGCATCCCAGCATTCCACTCCCCCTGGCCACTGCCCTCCCACACTGTCCTTCCACCTTCAGGTCCCTGGATATAATGATGCCTAGGTCCCTTTCTTGTTCTGTCCCCTCCAGATCTCTGCCCCCCATACAGTACCCTGCCTTCTGATTTCTGTAGCCCAGATGCATGATTTTACATTTTTCTGTATTGAATTCAAGCTGCCACCTTTTTGACCATGCCTCAAGTCTCCTCAAGTCTCTCTGCATTTGTTCCACCCCTTCCTCCGTGTCCACCCTATTGTAGATTTTGATATCATCCACAAACATACTCACACCCCCCAAGGCCCTCCATGAGGTCTCCTACGAATATATTGAACAGTAGGGGCCCCAACACCGATCCCTGAGGGACCCCACTCATGACTTTGCCCTCCCCAGATGCCAACCCATTTATTATGACCCTCTGCCTCCTTTTCCAAAGCCAGCTTCCCACCCATTTGACTACCCTCTGCCCCATCCCCAGTCCTGCCATTTTACACAGCAGCCTCCCATGGGGCACTGAGTCAAACGCCTTTCTGAAATCCAAATAAGCTACATCTACCGCTCTACCTTGATCTATTTCCTTGGTGACCTAGTAAAAAAACTCTATCAAATTTGTTTGACAGGATCTGCCCCTAGTAAACCCATGCTGTCTTGGATTCATCAGGTCATTTGTCTCCAGGTAGCTGGTGATCCTGCCTTTACTAGCTTCTCCTTGAGTTTGCCTATCACTGATGTCAAGCTCATGGGCCTGTAACTTCCCACTTCCTCCCTCCCACCCCCTTATGCAGAGGGACCTCATTTGCCAGCCTCCAGTCTTCAGGCACCACCCCCATTTCCAGGGACTGATTGAAGAGTGCAGTTGAGGGTACCACCAATACCTCCTTTAGCTCCCTTAACACCCTTGGGTGCACCCCATCTGGCCCCATTGCCCTGTTCACCTTCACGCAGCCCAGTTCTTCCAATCTTTCCTCCACGAGAAATGGCCTCATCTCCACCCCCCTCAGCCATTTAATTTCCTGCTCTGTTGCCTTCTTCTCCTTCTTCCTTCCTCTTGAACATAGAGAAAAAATAGGTGTTTAGTAGGTCTGCCTTTTCTCTGTCTCCTTGTAGTGCCTCCCCCTCTTTTGTTCTTAACTGGAGAATCCCCTGCCTAGTCTTTCTTTTTTCATTTACATATCAAAAGAAAGTCTTATCCCCTTTTTTGACCCCTCTCTCTATACGCTCCTCTGTCTGTGCATTTGCCCTCCTTACCTCTACCCCGGCTTCTTTCGTCTGGTATTTTACCCAGCTTGCTTCTGTCTGAGTTGTCTTGAACCTCCTAAAGGCTTTCCTTTTTGCCTTTACCTTTTCTGCTACTTCCCTCGTATACCACAGAGGTTTTCTCCTCCTCTTATTTTTACTCTCTCTCTTGTCACAGACATCAGTGGCCCCTACAATAGCTTCTTTTATCCTCCCCCACTTTGCCTCCACCTCCATCAACTCCCCAACCCCCTGCAATGCCCTCGCTATTATTTTCCCCATTCTCCTGAAGTCCATCCTCCTGAAATCCAGGACCTTTAACCTAGACTGGTGAACTTCTACAGTGTTTCTCATTTTAAACCTGACTGTGTTGTGGTCACTTGTACCGAGATGTTCCCCCAGCGATAGCTCTGCCACCCTTTCCCCATTTGTCAGGACTAGATCAAGAGTAGCTCCTGCTCTGGTTGGCTCCCTGACCAGTTGATTTAGGAGAGCCAACTGCAGGGAGTCCAATAATTCCCTGCTGCTGGTTGAAGCAGCCAAAAGGGTGTTCCAGTCTATGTCTGGTAGGCTTAGATCCCCCATCAGCACCGCCTCCCCCCTTGCTGCTATTTTCACAAACTCGTCGGCCATGCTTCTATCTGCAGATTCGTGCTGCGCTAACTCCCCCTTCTCCACTGCCGATGAGACCTAGAGTCCTTCTGCCTCTCCCCACTTACCCTGCAAATCTAATGCTGTGATACCCTCCTTTACATAGAGTTCAACCCCCCCCTTTCCCTCCCTGTCCTTCCTGAACAATTTTTACCTTGGTATCTCCATTTCCCATCCCTGCTCCTGGTGGCACCACGTTTCTGTTACCCCCACTATGTCAAGGCCCTCCTCTGCCATTTTTGCCATTAGAGCAGGGATCTTTCTACCCAGACTTCTGGCATTCGCACACATAACCATCCATGCCCCTCTCTCCTCCTTTCCTATACGTTTGTCCCCTTTACCCTCTTGTTGTGTGCATAGGTTTTTCTGCTCCCCCCCGCCACCTGCCTCAACAGCCGGGCTTTTCCCTGCCCTCCGCCGCCCCTTGTTTAGTCTAAATGGTAGTGTCTGTCCACATAATCATCCAGTTTACATCTGAGCAGTGCCTTCCCCTCCCCGTTTAGGTGCAGCCTATCTGGGGCATATAGGCTCGTGTCACTCCATGTTGATCCCCAATCTCCTATCACACCATACTCCTTCCAGGCACACCAACCTACAAGCCAATCATTGAATTCCTCAATATTTTGCCTTGCCTCCATGCTGGCCCTTGGTACAGGTAGCACCTCCGAGAAGGAGAGGGATTTGAATTCTGAATCACTACAGAACCTTGCCAGCACCACAAACCTGGCCTTCACCTCCATCACGCTGCTCTTTGTAAGGTTGTTTGTGCCTAGATGGAAGATCAGATGTGTTTTCTTATCTATTTCCCTCCCCCTAGAGGGGGACCCAATGGACAACTTTGGCAGCCGTCATACCTGGCAGGCACTCCATCCATATTTTTTTCTTCTCTTCTCTTCTCTTCTCTTCTCTTCTCTTCTCTTCTCTTCTCTTCTCTTCTCTTCTCTTCTCTTCTCCCCATGTAACCCCTTTTATAATAGAGTCCCCCACTATTAAGACTCTATCTCCTTTTTCCTCCTGGACACCACTCACTGCTGCCATTCTCCTCCTCTTTTCCAATTTCTTCTCCTCCATTCCCTTGCTTTCTCCCCCCCCCCCGAAACTACCTGAGCCTTCCTCCCCTCATCCTCCATCTGTAACCTTCCCTGTTCCCCTTCCTGGTTCTCTGGTTTCTCTGTGCCAACCTTTCCCTCCTCTGAAGCTTTTCAATTCTCTCTTTCTCCAACCTGCTGTTCTCCCTCACCCAAATCCTGGTTTTCTGGCACTTCTATTATGCTATCCTTCCTTGTGCTTTGCTCCCTTTGATCTCCCTCCATGCTTTTCCTTCTACCTCGACCTTTATTGCTGGGCCCTGTTCCATTTCCCTTCTTGCCAAAGCCCCTTTTCCCGATATCCCAGCTTCCTGCCTGTTTTTTTTTCACCAAACATCTTCCTTTCCCATTCTTATCTGTTCATGTGCCTCTCTCCCTGGTCCCCTTTCTGCTGACCCTGGGTCTTCACTCCTCCCTGCTACCCGCTGACCTCTTCCCGTACTACCCCCCCTCTCTCTCTGGTCTCCATTGACCCCCCTCCCCTCACCTGGTGTTACGGGCACTCCCACCTTCTGGGCTCCTTCTGCCAGGCTGCCCCTGTTCCCCCAGCCAATGTCCAGTTCCTCCTCTTGTGCTTGAGGTTTCATCCGCCTGTGTATGTTTCCAGGCCACCCCATGTCCCTTCCTTTTCCACTCTACCAGCTGTCTCCGAAGTCCTTAAACTTCCTCCCTGAGCTTTGCCAGCTGGTGGCATACTGGACAACCTCCAAACTTCCAAGCCCAGTCTAGTACTATGGCTGCTCCACACCCCGTGCATCCAACCACCCTCCCAAAGATGCCAGATCTAGCAACTCGAGGCCACATTCTTATTCTGTTTTGTGTCACTGGTCACTCTCCCCTTT
The DNA here is from genome assembly GCA_016271365.2 of Neoceratodus forsteri. Classification (NCBI taxonomy): domain Eukaryota; kingdom Metazoa; phylum Chordata; order Ceratodontiformes; family Ceratodontidae; genus Neoceratodus; species Neoceratodus forsteri. The sequence goes on along the minus strand of CM057450.1, from coordinate 428,994,184 downwards.
TAATAATACTATATAAGCATTTCCGCTCCTACAATAGGTAGTTCCCTTTCTTCTAGCCTTTACAAACAACCACATATTATCAAGTTCCCGATTAAACTGTCCTTTTGTGCTCCTACTCTTTTTTTTTACTCTTACTGCTCTTGAGTACAAAACCTGTATTAATGTCCTTTAAAATCCACTAAAGTCAGGCCCAATAACCCAAAATCAGGTACAACCCAAAGTAACGTACAAAAACCTCTCTCAATGTTGTTTAAAATCCACTAAAGTCAGGCCACTCCTTCCCCTAGGCTCCACCCCCACTGCCTATTTAATAGAGGTCGGGGCTGGGGTGGGTGGTGGGGGAAGAAAAATACAGCTCCTTTGCAGCGTCTGTTGTGTGAGATGCTGGGCCTGCCTTTTATGCCCAGCCCTGATTCAAAAACTTTGCACTGTCTCTCCTGATTGGCTGCCTCCCCTTAATTCCCCCTGGTCCACTGCCGACTGCAGCCACTGGGAACTCCTGCTCACCCTGCTCCTGCTGCCAATGCAGCACTGGCTCCTCTGCCCCCCGATGCGCTCCTTTCCTGCAGCCCTGGTCTGCCCAGATCTGAGCCACTGGGAAATCTCTGCTCCATGCCTCCCGCGACGATGACTACAGCTCCTTTGCGGCATCCCAGCACTGATCCTTGTAGTACCCCACTGGTCACTCTTCCCTCTGTGGAGTGACAGCCATTTACCACCACCATCTGTGTCTTGTCACTCAGCCTGTCCTAATAGGACTTGTGATGCAATCCCTGTACCATCTTTGTTGCCCTCCTTTGACCCTTCTCTACCCTGCCTATGTCCTTATGTAGGTAAGGTCTCCAGAAATGTACACTGTACTCCAGGTGGGTCCTCTCTACTGTCTTATATAGTGGAATTATGACCACCCTTGTCCTGATGGTGATGCCCCTGCCTATGCATCCCAGCATCATATTTGCTTTACCTGCTGCCTTGTCACACTGTTTCCCTAACTTGACATCATCAGAGATGATAACCCCAAGATTCCTTTCCTGCTTGGTGCATGCTATATCCTCCCCCCCCAACTGATATGTTGTTCCAGGGTTTTTGTACCCCATATGCATTATCTTGCACCTCTTTGTGTTGAATTTCAACTGCAAACCCTTGACCATTCTTCAAGAATCTGCAGGTCCCTCCTCATTCTGTTTACACCCTCTGGCATGTCCACTCTGTTACAGAGCTTCGCGTTGTCAGCGAACAGGGAAAGTCTGCCTTCTAGGTCCCGTGCAATATCACTGATGAAGACGTTGAATAGGACCGGTCCCAGCACATATCCCTGTGGTACCCCACTGGTCTCTCTTCCCTCTGTGGAGTGACAGCCATTTACCACCAGCATCTGTGCCTTGCTGCCCAGCCAATTACCTACCCACCCACTACTCTCCTTCCAACTCCCATATTTCCCAGTTTGTTTTATAGACTTCTGCATGGCACAGTTTTAAAGGCCTTGCTAAAGTCCAGATAGGCAGTGTCCACTGCCCTCCCTGATCCACCTCTCTTGTCACCCAGTCAAAAACTTCAATGAGGTTGGTCTGGCATGAGCCCCCTCCAGTGGAACCATGCTGCCTTGGGTCCTGAAGTCCATTAGCAAACAAATGTTCCACCAATCTCTCCTTCATTATTGCTTCAATGATCTTCCCTACTGCTGAGGTCAGGGGATTACTGCCAGCCTGGCACACAGTGCCCCAGACAGGCGAGCAATGTTGCCACCAATATGGTGACCTCATGCGGTGGGATCCAGAGTGCCTGAGCAAGCTTCAGGCATGTACCAGGTGTGGGGCTGTGCCACAACCAGGTAAGTCATCCCGTGTTGCATGTCTGCCCTGGTACTGTACTGTGGTGTTGGCTTGGCTGCCTGGCATGCCCTGCAGAAGGATCCACTGTCATTGTACACATTGCGGGGTGGCATTGCCAGCTTCCACTTGCATTGTGATGCAGTCATGCAGGCATGCAGGACATGTCAGGCAGGGGCACACCCTGTACACAGGGTTTGGGGTGGGGGGCAGCTGCTGTGGTCAGTTCCTGATGTGCACCTGTCTTCTTTCCATTCCCAGGACCAGAGGGCCAAGGAGGGCCCAGGCTGCAGCAGCGCAGTGGGCCACAGCTGGCTGTAAAGGAACAGGACCATCACCAGCAGTGCCACAGAGGGCAGGTAGGCACTGTCATAGTCCATCGCACTGTACATGGGGGTGGTGGGGGAGTGGGTGCGGGCATGGCTGCCTGTGCCATGTGCAGTGGCAGCTGTGTGTGTTGCACTGTGTATGGTGTATGCCACTGTGGCGCATACATTGGATATGTGTGCCAGCTGTTGGTGGGGTGGGAGTGCACCCAGCTGCCACTGTTGTTGCTGTGGTGCTGCCAGTGCACTGTGCCATATGACTGTCAGTGTGCATTCGAGTGGCCATTGTGTGGCGGGGGGGACCACCTTTGTGCAATGTCATGGTTTGCCAAGTTGATTGCTGGTGTTGGCCCACCCCCCTTGCAGGTGGCCATTACAGGCCCTCCATGGGTGTGTGTTCCCGCTGCCTAGTGTGCACTGTGAGTGGCCATGGTTCCTTGGGACATTGCAATGATCACTTGTCCTGTCCCTTGTTCTAGGTGTCCAGAAGGCAAAGACCACCAGGGTCGATGATCTCCAGACTGGTGTGCCAGACACTCCTTGTGGTCTCAAAGATGCTGGAGGCAGTGATTCAGATCCACAGGATGCTGGTGGCAGACAGGTGACAGCATCTGAATGCCTTGGCAGCCGGATGGGGCCGCTGTTAGTTTGGACCCTGATTTCCCCTATTTCCCCTGCTGTCCCTCCTCCTCCTGCAGTCCCCCCCCTCGCACTGTACAGTCCCTGTTCCCTGTCCCTTTCCCTCACTATACCTTCCCTTTCCCAGCCCCTGATTGTTGTATATAGTTTGTCATAATATATATTTTTCTGACTTACCTGCCTGTGTGTGTGTCTACTTTGCAGGTGACATGAGGAGCCATGCTGTAGTAGCCTGGTGTCCATCCATGTGGTGTGCATGTGAAGGGGTGCATGTTGTGCTTCCGTGGTTCACTGCTGTGTGCTGTGGCATGTCCCACTGTGGAAATGTCCATCCCCTGGGTCGGTGACTGTGCCTTGGGGTGACCATGGGCTAGCTGTCAGTGTTGTGTGGCAAGTGTGTGGGTGTGGTGGTGCTGGTGGCACACAGCCATGTTCATTGGTCAGGTGCTGTCCGCACGCTGTGTTGGGGCCCCTGCTTGGTGTTGTGCGGCCTGTCCCCTGTGGTCTGCCATGCTACCTGCCACCTGGCACATTCAGTGTCTACTGTGTGGGCTTCCTGTGTGCCTGTGTGGCATGTGTGTGCTTGGATACTTGGTCCTGGGTGTTCCCTGCTATGTTCTGGGGGGCACGACCATCGGCTTGCAGGAGTGGCTCACTTGGTGGCCCTCTGTTGGCCAATGGCACCTCCTGTTGCCTGCTATCTGTGCCACTGTTATGTTGTGGGGTCAGGTGTCTGGGTGCCTATGTGTGCCCTGCTGGTGGAGGCCTCCTGTAGCCTGTCACTGTGTTTCCCTGGCTCTGTCCCTGAGTCTGTTCTCTGTGCCATGCCCCCCTCTGTTGCTCTGCTGCTCTGCTCCCACAGTTGTGCTGGAGCATGTCTTTTTGCACCCTGGCACAACTCTGACATATTCAGCCAGGTTGCGCTGGCACAGTTCGGCCTGCACAACTGCTAAATATGGCTCCTGTTGTGCCATGGCACATCGGCTTTGCACTGCATTGGACCTCCACATTTCTGAATATCTGGGCCTTGATGTACACAACATAAAAGACAGTGAACTAATTATGGACAAGTTTATCCCAATAAGCACATAAAAATCACAGTGACTTAACGTTTTTCTTCTTTCCCTTTCTTTTTATTTAGCAACATTGCAGAAGTTTACGTCACCCTGAAGGACTTGAAATAGAAAACAGAGCAGTTTTTTTCCCCTATTTTCCATTTGTTCCTGTTTTTATCTTTTTTATTTTCTTTTCTTTAACATAATTGCAGCAGTCTATTTCACACTGAAGTACCTGCAACAAAACACAACATGCTTTAACAACATAAAATACCTAGAAAAATAAATAAAACAGATCAACAGTTTGGGCCTTGTTTCCAAATTTTATAAACAACTTCTGGATTTTGAATCGGACCCTTTAGTTACAGTTAAATATAAATGGGAGGCAGAACCTGGGGTTTGCATCTTAGAGGCAGAATGGGCTCAGATTTGGCAAGGTGTTCATTGCACCATGGTGTCCCCCTCATGGTGAGAATTCCATTGGTGTGTAGTAGTAAGGTATTTTCATACTCCTGTTATGGTCAGACACTACCGGTGCCATTGGTCGGATCTGTGTTGGAGGGGCTATAGGGCACAGGGGACTCATACTCACATGTTTTAGACTTGCCCATGCCTCCATCCTTATTAGAAGAGGATAGCTGGGGTGATAGTTCAGATAGTTGGGTCTACCATCCCACTTCAGTGTCAGACTTTGATCCTGACACTACCCCCTCCTGGAATTTGGGGCAAAGGGACCAAATATTTATTTTATATTCTTTTGGGGGCTGCCTTCAAGGCACTCAGGTAGCTGTGGTTGACTCTGCCCATCCCGTTGGAGGCCCAGTGGCTCTGAAACAGTCATAGACTTTTAGTTATGGAGCAGGCGACAGCCCCCCTCTGGTTACAGATTGAGTGGTCTAGAGGTTGCTGGCTTCCCTTCTTTTATTTCTTAGCAGAGAAAGAAGGACTTGATATTCTGGATATTCTGGCTCACTACAGTTAAGTTTGTTTGAGGTTATTAGCATTGGTACTTCCCTAGCTCCTGACACTTAGTTTTGGAGCAGTGGGGTTTTGGCCCCTTGGTGGGTTATTCCCTGACTTTCCCTTCTATTGTTATATCATTGTATTGTTACATTGTTGTTATTTCTTGAGATGCTTTGTTTCTTTTTTTCTGTTACATTGATGTTTTGCCTTATTTAATCTTGTGTACAGTGCCTTGTTATGTCAACTGGCCCCTGTATGGTAACTTGTGAGTGTTGGTACCTGATTTGTTTGCTGTCAATGATGGGCCTGAATGTATATTGGTTGTATTGTATGGAGTTAAAATTTAATAAAGTTTGATTTCCAAACAAAATTAAATGTCTCTTATTTTTCTTCTCCCTTAGAAAGAAGAGCTAACAGCAAAGCAAGAAAAAAAGGCAGCCATCTATTAGGCGTACAGCCAAGCAAAGAGCACCTGCAAGAAAAAAATAAAGAAAATGACTACTGTAAAAAACCCTTAACCTTTCTACCTTTTTCTCCTTTTGCAATTCCCTCTTTTCTAAAAATCTATCAATGAAGGTGTTTCCACACTTTAAATCTTTACACTAGCCCTGCCCCCCCCAAAGAAAAAACCCAACACTTCGCCTATTCAAAGTTCCTATTTGGCCTGTTATTTTAAATCAATATTTAAAACTGACTTACCTTGTGATTATGTTCATTGCTGCAGAAAATGATAGGAATACCCATAAAGTAAACAAAAGCCATAAAATAAACAAGCATTTGTCAATGCTGAATGTTTTCTGCTTGTTAAACACTTTTTTGTTTTTAATTTGGACCACACCTTTAGTAGATACTTGTTTTAGGATTTGCCCTATAGACATGACATGTACCATTTATAGTATATTGGACAAAATGTCACATCTCATCCAGGATTTAAAAATGACATGTCACGTTTATGAGGTGGTGTGGAAAACTGGCTATGTTGAAAATTTGGAATCAAAATATTGAAAATGAGTGAAGTCAGCTGGCCTTGGATTGCCGCTTGTGACGCAGGCAACCCAGGTTCAGGAATGGAATCGGGCTGCAGAGGGCTGGCTGGGGGAGAAGGCTTGAGCGTCAGATGACTGCTCGCCTTCTCCTGGGGGGAGGGTAGGGATGCAACCTGGTGCTTTCTGACTCCTGGCAGAGGCTGGGGAATGGCAATGCATTGTTATGGTCCCACTGACTTGGGGGCATGGCGAATGTCAGCGTATGCCTTGATGTTAGTGGCATGCCATGCCTGGGGAGAAAACTGGAAAAAGTGCTCCATTGTTGACTGGATTATGGTCGCTGGCCACCGCTGTCACAGATGCCTTGGGACAGCCCAAGACCATCTCAGCAGCACCTGGGCCAAGACTGAGGGCACTGGCTGGACCCCCAGCACCTTCTACCTTGGAGGAGGGGGACTCATCCAGTGAAGGGTTACACCAGGTTACCTGGGGGGGGGCTGCATTGTGGGACGGTGATGGCTGGTACCAGCAGGGTCCCTAGGCAACCTGAAGGAGTGTCTGGCCAGGAGCTGTGGAGGAGCCAAAAAAAAAAAGAAAATGAGTGAAATTATGAGTGAACGCTGAAGTAGTGTAATGTTCAGTCATAACCCAGGCATTTTATTGTATTTCTACACCAAATTTTAAGCATAGCCATCTTAATACCACACCTAATGAACCTGGTAGGTGAAAATGTTCAAATTCCCACCAAAACTTCATTCAGTGCCACTAAAACATCATTCCGTATCACAGGTACGAAAACACATTTTGATGAGGATTTGGAAAATGACAGCTGTCACATTGATGAGATACTGTAAAGAAATGGCTATTTTGAAAATTTGGGGTCAGACTGTTGAAAATGATCAAAGTTACAACCCTGCATTTGCAAATTTCAATACAGGCTCTAAAGTTTGTTGTTTTTCAATATGCTTACACCAAATTTTCAACATAGCCCTCTTATGACCTCACCTCATGAACAAGACCCAAAAAAATTTTCAGCTCTTGACTGAAAGATGACTTCATGCAGTATCCATGAAATCACCTTTTGGGATAGATTTGCCTAATTTCACTACCATTGTTCATGAAGTGGGGCCCCAAAAAAGGCATGTTGAAAATTGTGGGCAAAAATATCCAAAAATGGCTAAGTTGTGCCACTAAGTTCAAAACCCCATTGAAATACATTGAACCGCATACCTGATTTCCTCAGTTCGTGGTCCAGGCTTGAAGAATGAAGATGTGTCTGTGGTCCAGAGATGATTATGGTGTTGGGCCCCCAATGGGTAAGTATGGGCTTGGGAAGGTGTGGGGTGGTGTGTGCTGAATGGGAGTGCCGGGTGGGGGGGGGACTAATGCCTCAATAAACAATGATGGACAGTTTTCTTTTTTACAGGGTTTAAAAAAAAAACACCAAGGGACAGTTACAGATGCATTCCGACATGGGAATTGGGCACCCCAGTATTAGGCTTGTTGGGGAACAGGAGTGGGTGACCTGAAAGGAAGGGGGTCAAGAGAAGCAGTAGCGAGGGTGTGCACCCTGCACTGCTTACATTTAAAAAAGATATACATAAAGCTAGGAAGGGTGGGTGAGTGGGTGAGCCACCTGGAGTGTATGGGGATAAAGAAGCTGTAGTAGGGGTGGGAACCCCACTCTGCTTACTTTAAAGGGACACTGTCAGCCCTTTACATAGTCCCCATACTCATGCAGGGACCACTGTACCCCAGTTCAGCTAAATATGTTTTTAAGTACTAGCAAAAAAGCTGAACTCAGGAAACTAGTTGGTTTTTTGAAATGAGGGCTAAAAAGTACTTTAATCATGCTCCAAAAGTGGAGCCGCGATACTGGGCATGCACGTATACATATTGTATTCATATGAATATGCATACACGCGTGCCCACTATAACGGCTCCAATTTTGGAGCTTGATTAAAGTACTTTTTAGCCCTCATTTTAAAAAACTAACTAGGTTCCCAAGTTCAGATTCTTTCTAGTACCTGGAAACATATTTAGCTGAACTCAGGTACAATGGTCCACAAGGGACTGACGGTAACAAAGACAGGCTGCTGGTGTTGACAGTCAATCAGCTACTTGCTGACAAGCTGGCTTCATGCAAGTCAAAGAACCGAAGCCCTTTGTGATTGGGGCGGCTTCAGTTCTTTGAAGTACACGGAGTTTCTGCCCAGCAAGCAGCGAGTGGTGTCATGACCACAGTGTGTGTGGTTATTGGTCTAGACTACCAAACCCCTTCCAGTTTCAACTGCAATGGGCTCGACAGTGAAACACCCCGGAAATCCCCTTTCACTTGCCAGAAAAGGTTTGTTGCACAAGCACAGCAAATGTGAAAAAAAGGTGTGCACAATAATACACAAGAAAATGGACTCTTCATGTCCTAATAAATGGCATGGACTCTTCATCTGGTAATCCACAACATAAAACAAAGTCCCAAAAAAACCTAAAATACAAAAATATATTAAAGTTCCACATGAGTCAACTCTTCAAAGTTGTAGTCCACCAAAAATGCCTTCCAGAACAGACTGAAGATCAATACTTCTCACTGGGAACACTGAAAGAAGACACAGCTGCTGCATGACCTTTAACTTAAGAGGTGTTCCACATGAACCCATACAATGCTGCTTCTGACTGGGACAACTTGAAGAAGACACCACTGATCCATGAACCTCCACCAGTAGCTCCTCCAGAAGACGTCCCACGAAAATGACCAGGTCCACAAGCTGTTCCCTCGACGCTCCTCTATGGATCAAGATACCCAGCTTCTCTGGACACAATGAATGCTGCTCCTCGACCATCCCTCACTGGTCCTCTGCTGCTCCTCTTACTCTTCCCACTCCTGGATTCACACCACCGCTGCACAGTGTACACCCACCACAACCCCTCTAGACATGATAACCACTGCTCCCTGATTGTCCCTCGCTGCTTCTCCAACTCTTCCCACTCCTAGACCACACCACCATCATACACATTCCATGCATTGCACCCCTGATGCTCCACCTTTGATGCTGATCTCCATACTAAACAGCAGCTTTACAGTAAAGTGAATCCATGCCCCTAAAACACAAGCCACACCCTACAGCTAATCACAGCCATTCTCCCACATTATGTGGCCCAATCAAAACACACCCATTCATAACACACTGCCAATCAAACACTACATACTCCTCCATTCGTTACAACACATGAAACCATGCAAAGATACACAATCCCAGCAAAGAGTCCCCCAAAATCACGATAAAAAACAAAAGAAGTACCTTTTTTTTGTTACAAATTCAATCCCATGCTCTGAGAAGGGCCTTTTGCATAAATCAAATATGCAAAGTTGAGACTGTGTGATACGTAATTTATCTCTACTCATTGACAGTGACTGCAGTGCTGCGCTCCATCACTCATGAGATCACCTGTGGTCACTGTCAACTCATGCAGATAAGTTATGTATCACGTAGCTGACTCCCACATATCCCTTATTATATAGTGGTGTGGTAGCACCACTGTACTGTAGTTAGGATTGAGTGCTCACTTTTATGTTATAGCCCAGTTTTTGTACTTTAATAACTTTACAATGGTTCAACAGATTTGCATGAAATCTGCATGCATAATCTTGTAGGGTAGGTCTGTTGATGTACCAAATTTCATTTGAATCACTTATATGGTTTCTGAGATACAGAATGTGAAAAATTGTTAAATGACATTTTTTTGCTGTTTCTTTTTCCACCTGTATCTCAAAAAATGTCTTACATTGTGGTCTGCAATTTTCAGAATAGAAAGTCTTTGCCTCACAGATGTACCTTTTGAAGATTCTGCGAAAAAATATTAATCGATTCAAAGGTTCTTACGTTTCAAAATTTCCCATGATTTCCTATGGAAAAATAGATATCCAGCATGAAAATGGATTCTGTGTCATAGGAGTCAATCCATTTTTGCAGACAGATCATCCTGTGTCGCAGGAGCCTAATCCCTTTGCGCAGATGGGTCATCCCGTGTCACTGGTGGGAAATCCTTTTCTGTGGGTCTGCTTTCTTTTTTTTTAATTAGTGAGACAAAGAAAATAAAGAAAACACCTAAAAATGGATGGAATTGAAGAAACAAGCATCAGAACCTAGCGAAACGGGAACCATTTAGCTACATTCTGATGTTTGTTTGTTTTTAAATTATGACAACAAACGCTTTTTCTGGGCACCCAAAATCCTGGGTGCCCACCTTAGCGAGAGGAGCGCTTCCCCTGTGTTCTTTCTATGAGAACACCAGGAATTTCTTGACTTCTGCACCCACAACTGAAGTCCTGTTGTCAGCTGCAGTGTTGTCTGTGAGTCATCCTTTTTCCTAGTGTCTAGTGGTACCCCCCCCACCCACCGATCACTATCCCCGTCAGCTTTTCATGATTGCACGACACGCCCACAGCCACTCGAGTGCCAGTCTGTACCTCATCTTTGTATACAGCTGGGACATGTAGTTTGAAAGCTGGAGCTTTTAATGGCTGCCTTTACGTAGACAGTCTATAGGCATGTACCCCCCCGCCTGTTCACCGTATGAAATGACGCACACTTAAGACAGCCAAGGGTGGCTGTGGGCATGCCGCATAAACTCATGAAAAAACAACAGGACACAGGCAGGATCAACCAGATATGAGGGATACTTAACCCATTCTTACTGCTAGTGCCATATGGTGCCAAACCATCAACATTTACTTACCCGACCCAAAATGGACACACAAGATAGAATGAGTTGATTTGTCAGGAAAAAAAATAAATTTTGCAAAACAGCTAACAGTTCTTGATGGACAAACATTGGCATTGCCCTTTAAACCAGTACTGGTAGTAGCCATGGTGGAGGCACTAGTGTGGGAGCATGTCTGACTTTCTCAATACAGAGGGGGCGAGGTGGGATTTTGCAGGGAATCTAAGCCCTATTTATCAGCTTATTCTGGATCGCTCTTTGAGTTGGAAAACTTCAGCCCCCCCCCCACACACACACACACACCCCTAAGGTAAAAACAAAACTCGTTGGTGCCAGTCTGGTGGCACTAAGGGCTGAAGCACTGGTTACTTTACCTCATGCTACATCAGCGGCCTGTGTTCAGGAATGTGCAGCGGCCTGTGTTCAGGAATGTGCAGGCTGGCTGCAGAGAAGGATTGAGCATCCAGCAGACTGCTCTCCTTCTCTGGGGAAAGGACCCTCAGTGGTCAGCTCCCTAGCAGAGGCTGGGGGACAAGGATCTGCACTGCTGAAGGGGGAGGGGTTGGGGCTGACACTTGGAAGGTGTGCGTGACTCCTCTCTGTGGGCATCATTGCACACCCCAACTCCTAGGACAAAAACAGGAAAAGGAAGAGCACACTGGTGGAGGGCGTCTCACAGGCTCCGCTCCCAGTTAGCCACAGCACTGGCCCAATGAATACGGTCCCCAGTGGGGGCTGGAGAACCCCACCTGGCCTCACCAGTGGGGACAAGCCCTGGGAGTTTGGGTCAGTGCTGGATGGTGGACAGTTTGTTTAACCCCAACACCCCTCACCAAACTTGCTCTGGGTGCACAGCAACAATACTGCCCCTTCAGACGTGCTCCGAGGTGCAGCACTACCAACTCTCATCCATCAAGCGTGCCCATGTTAGCATGCTGCATCATTCCGTCACCTCACTCCACCTTCTCTGAGGCACACAGCAGGCAGACAAGGGCACTTAACCCCTCTCCATACTTGTTCAGGGGCACACAGACCCTCTGATGTTACAGATGCTCCAACTCTTACTCCAACCATGCCCACATTAGCATATATGCCATTCCCCCTACTGTAGTGCACATAGCAAGCTAGGGGATTCTCCCCCTCCCACATACACATATGCTCTGGGGAACACAGTAGCTGCTTGGGAATCTTCAGACCCCCAAAAAGGCCAATATGCCCAAGTACCCGAAAAGGGTGTACAGCTCCCTGGTGCACTGCACTGAGGTACTTTACAATAGCTGTATACCCTTTCTTGGTACAGCACTTGATTTCTTCCAGTTAAAAAGCCCTCACTTCTACACTCGAACACTCTCACTGTAGCAATATGCAAAAATGGACAGTGACCCACTCTCAGCACCCAGTAAAGCACATTATATAGGCAGTTCAGAATGGACTGGGAATTGATGAAACCCACACATAGGTAGCTGTAGGAACTGTTGTATTACTTAACAGGGAAGGGCTAGCCTTTACATTTCTGAGATCAAGTACCTCAGTGGAATCAACAAAGTCCAAGAGGGTAGCATCTTTCAGAAAAAGAGATGTGCAAGAACTAGGGGACACAATTTGAAGATAGAGGGGGGACGGCTCAGGGGCAATGTGAGGAAGTATTTTTTCAGAGAGAGGGTGGTGGACACATGGAACAGCCATTCTGAGGAGGTTGTGGGGTCTAAAACTGCTGGAGAATTCAAGAATGCATGGGCCAGGCATAAGGCAAATCTTGTAGGGGGGTAGGAAGAAATAAGCTGTTGGTTAACTAGGATCTGCAGCACATCCTGTGGGTAGGGAAATGGGCAGATTAGGCAGGCAAGCGGTCCATCAAAATCTATGTTTCTATGTTATTCCACAGCTTCTCCAATAGTAAATAGAAACCTTCGGCTACTGGTCTATCACGCAAGAAAGCCCAATGCTAGAGCACGTTTAAAACCATACAAAAAGCACCCCCCCCCAACGTATGTTTCACATCCAAAGATGCTTAATAAAGCATCTTTGGATGTGAAATGTATGTTGACGGGGGAGGAGGGGTGCTTTTTGTATTCAAATATATTCAGCTCCTCTTTGGGTACTTTTAGCCAATGTGACATTGACTCTCTAAGGGCCAGCATAGTGTATACTGGCAAATATCTACCCATATCCTCCCGACTGCCAGTTGTGTTCCATTTGCCCTTTCCCTTCAGAACACCACAAATGCTCACACAGCTTTGCCAGCCACTTAATCTTCCCTCTCGTGGCTTGAATTGGCTCAGATTAAAGGAATTCAGAGAAATCTGCTTTAAAATAGCTGCACAAATTACAGAATTTCCTAATCTCTCTCTCTAAGTTAGCAGAAACAAAGTTTAAGGTAGGTGAGGTACTACTGACTCTAAGGACATCAGTGCATAGTGTATACTGGCAAATATCTACCCATATCCTCCCGACTGCCAGTTGTGTTCCATTTACCCTTTCCCTTCAGAACAGAGAAATCTGCTTTAAAATAACTGCACAAATTACTAACTTTCCTTATCTCTCTCTCTAAGTCAGCAGAAACAAAGTTTAAGACTTTAAGGACGTCAGTGCATAGTGTATACTGACAAATATCTACACTGGAAGTTAAAATGAATGGTTTAGAGTAAAAATGAAAAACATTTAAAATGGGCTACTAGATCGTGATGCTGCTGCTGCCCTACTGCACTCTTGCAAAAGACGATCTTTTGGCATTTCTATGCCCCCTTGCGACGGTTGCCTTTATTTGGATGCTTGCCCAAGCAGTCTGCAGTGAAGTCCCAAGGCATGAGAGGCATGCGAGAGCACACAGCTGCACTTGACTGTGCCACAGCAGCCCAGAATTCACACAATCTTCATCAGTAGCAGAAGGGAACCGGGTACCGAATGGGAGGGGATTCTCAGTGGGGAATAGGCAAGAGCAGAAGCAGCAGCTCCCCACCACCAAACTCACTGACCATCCTCCATCAAGACCACTGGAAAGGCAGCATATTGTATTCTGCCTCATCATCATTGTCTCCAATCTCTTCCCATATCTGCTACTGCTGCAGTACATGGCTAACTCGGGATGGCTTTAATAGTCCATCTGAAAACGGTCACCGATCTGCATGGAAAGGGCAATCGGATGGCTAAAGTGTGAGGGGTGACTGATAAAGTGAGGGCGCACTAAATGCATAATCTGATTAAATAACAGCTAGGCAAAATATTGCAAATACCTGAAGGTTTGTGGCCTGGTGTACATCAGAACGGTCGTTCTTGAGCTGGGCGTCCTTCAGGTGGTGGCTGGGGTGGTTGTTGTGGCGAGTACAGCAGCAATAAATACTTTTTTTTTTTTATTTCAGTTGTCATGATCGAGAACAACTGAAAAAAAAAGCTAACAGCAGCGAGGTTCTCTGGCGTCCAAACCACGTGGTTTTCAGCATTTGCAGTGCATTCTCTCCTCCTTCTTCCGGTTGGTTTTCCTGAAAATAGGAAGAAGCTGCGCTATGTGCCTACTTTTAAAGGGACAAACTCCCGAAAGCAGCATGAGTTCCGCAAGTCACTGGCGGGAAGTTTTAAATTCCAGCAGCCAATGGGAATTCCGTGATTCCGTCCATGATCACGGAATTACGGTAAAACAGTGACCTTGGTAATGAACATTTGTTGCAATTTCGTTACGCCTGCTCGTAACTTTGGAAATTTAAAATATTTTGACCTCAGATTTTCAAAATACTTTTCTTATTTCCCTGCCTCATGTATGTTACAGCTGTCATTTTTCAAATCTTGCCCAAAATGTGTTTTTGCACCTGTGGCATGGAATGACATTGCAGTTGTGCAGAATTTCGTTTTAGCAGGGATTTGAACATTTTCTGTATTGGGTGCATGAGGCATGGTAAAAAAGATGGCTATTCTGACAATTTGGTCACTGTTGTTATATAAACGGAAGCTGTGCTTCCTCAGCTTCAGACATGTACACATATAAGGAAGGCCGGGCCCTATGCTCCCACAGACAATAAGGATATGATTATACTATCTGAAAAAGTAAGGAAATTCATTGCAAAAACTTTGTTAATGCATCAGTTAGGGTTGTTACTGAAGCAACAAAAGTAGGGAAATGTGGCATTAGGATTTCCAACCCTAACACCCCACCCCCTCCCTGCAAACACTGACAGGCATTATGGGTGCACTGTGGTTGACAGCCCTAACACTCACCCCATGCTTCTATACTGTCCCCATATCAGCTTATTTACTTATGGAATGTGGTGAGTGTCAGGGGTGACGACCCCAAGGCACACCCCCAATGCTTGTCGGTGTCTGCAGGGTAGGGGTGGGATGTTAGCGTTGGAAACCCTAACACCACATTTCCCTACTTTTGTTGCTTAAGCAACAACCCTAACTGATGCATTAACAAAGTTTTTTGCAATGAATAGATAAACAGTACATATAGATATAATTTGGTGGTGTTGTTGTTTACTGTCTTTGTAGCTGCTGTTAGCTCAGCAAAGTGTTGTGTTGTGTTCCCAAATCTAAACATACAAAAAAATACTGGTCAAGAGACACTCTGGTAAAGTAGGAGTTCCTCGCAGTGGTGATATTGCTATAAAGAGTGTTCCTTCTGTGGTTCAGAAGGGCGCCATATGTAAAACAACTACTTCTGACGCAGGTTCATCAGGGGCTGGTACTGCTGTTAGTACTCAGAAAGAAGTAGTTGATGCAAGGGGTGGGGGCATTAGAGTGGCCAAATTTTTCTCAGGAACATCTGTGGCATCAGTGCTGGTGCTGATACTGCTGGTTGTGGAGGCAGCAACAACAGGAGCAGTCCAAGAACCCTAAACAGGTCTTGCTCTGGGAACGTGGTTGAGGAAGATGAGGAGGTTAATGCTCCCATGACTGTTGTTGATAAGCTTGAGCATGCCTGATATGGCAGATCCGACAGCTTCTTCATACATGGAATCAAATGCTGAGAAGGAAACACAAGGTGGAAAGAGCGAGGAGGAGGAGGACATATCCCTGGAGGTTATGAACCTAAGTATGGATGGAAATGATGATCTAGACCCTCAACTGGAACCTGAGGGGAAAAAAAAGTAAGGGCCAAGGAATTACCAAAGTCCCCACCCCCAGTTCTCCAGCTGTTGGCACTGTTGAGCCAATAATAATAACAGAGCATTAGTCACCTACTATCAAAACAGTGCATAAAGCATGTCCCAACATATCCATTTCTACCCCTCCAGTGTCCTAGTATCCAGGCCACCATCATGTAAAAACAAGGGCTACAAAATCCCTAGTTTGGGATTTTTACATTCTGGATCTAGCTGATGAAACAGTGGCTATCTGTCAGCTATGCTGAGCATCTGTGAGCTGTGGTAAAATGTTCAGCCACCTATGTACTGGTGGGCAACACACACGCCTCAAGTCCAAGCACCTGTTAGGCTGGACTCAGCACCAAAGGGAAGCTGGTGCAAGGTGGCCTTCTCTCTTATTGACCTCACTATGCAAGGCATCCAAAGTGGCACGTATACAGTCCCAGTGGAGTCAGAAGTGACTGTAAACTACTACAGACATGAAGAGGGGGAGTCATTGGGATTTCATAGTAGTAGGAAGAGTAGCAGTGGCCGTTTCAGCATTAGTAGCCAGAGTGAGTGAAACACATCAACCCCAGTCCCTAAACAAACAAAAAATCTTGTTATTCATTCATTCATTCAGCATCTGTGACCCCACCCCCCGAGTCAAAACCTACCCCACCAGCCATGCCGCTGGTGCCTAGAGCCCAGCTGGTTGGTATCCCAAGCCCATTATCCTGAAAGGTGCAGCCTACATTGCATATCATATTTGAGTATCATACCAAATACCCACCCACTCATTCTGCTGCACATGAAGTTAATGTGGCAACTGATAAAAAGCTGGTAATTGATCTATTGCCTTTCTCTTTTGTGGAGAATGTAGGATTTCAAAGGTTGATTGTACTCACCTGTCCAAACTGGCAGATTCCATTACAAACTTATTTCTCCACCTGTGCCATTCTGGAACTTTATAAGACTGACACACACAGTAATCCATGCCTTGCAGCATGCAGCATCATCATACATACACCATAGTATCCTGCCCTGTGAGGTTGACTGCCTGACTGCCTCCTCCTGCAAGCCGCAGGAGCTGCTCTGAACCCAAAGGCTGTTCTGCACTGACCCGTCTGCCTCTCAGTCTACAACCAGGTACAGATTTTGAAGAGCAGCCCAGAGCCATCAACGGGATTGAACTTGTCACTTTTTGCCTTTCTGGCCATTTAGCTGCACTACTACTGATCCTGAGCTCTGATTAGTCATAACGCTATTCCCCCTTCTCTTATTGGCTCTTGCCACTACCCTTCCTGAGCTGTCTCTTTTTTAATACAAGAACTGCTAATGCTAAGTTCACCAGTACTGACTGCTTAGTGGAACAGAATTGTTCATTTTTCTAGGTTTTTTTTGTGTCTACGTTTTCATTTGCAAATTATATTGCAAAGCCACTAGAGGGCAACAACACGTGGAGGTTGTAATCCTCTTCCCACTGCTCTCCCCTAACACTCCTAGTCCTGAGTCCTTCATACCTAAAGCAAATTACCTACACCCTAACAAACAATCAGTGGTGAGATCTGTAAGCGAGTACATCATGGCCAAGTTCACAGCATTGTACATTCCATTCTGCCTGATGTTTCTATATATTGCTGACTATTTCATAGCTGCATCCCTAACTCACCCTCCACTGCACAGTAAGGAGGTCCAACCACACAATCTCGATACTGAACCTCGGTCTGTGTATCTCACTCCTATTTGCCTGCCAAATCATGGAGTTATATATATTGGTAACTGGCTTACCAGAAGGCTGCAGTTGTCCTCTCTTTTTGCTAAAAATGTAAAGCAGCTACTTACTTTTGCTATCCAACCATTCTCACATCTTCTCCTGCTATTAACCCTTGCAGGTGACATTGACTTAAATCCCAGATCCACCACACCTTCATCTGCCCCTAACCCCCTGTCACCATCATATCAAATGCCGAAAGGCCTAAAAATTGCTCATTTAAATATATGTAGTCTCAGACCTAGGATGTCTGAGCTAGAAGCCTGGATTAATCAATACACTCCTGACATCCTGGGCATCTCTGAGACCTGGCTGAAACCATGCATCAAGCAACATGAGGTTGCTGTGCCTGGATACAAATGTTTCAGGAAGGATCGACTGGAGAAAAGGGGTGGTGGTGTCCTCACGTATGTCAGGGAGCACTTAGACACTGTTGAAATACCTGTGCCTGAATCTGGACCTTCTGCTGTTGAATTCATCTTCCTTTGCCTCACCCTTGGCACTGTAAAAAAACTCATAGTAGGTTGTGTATACATGCCCCCTAAGGAAGCAGTCCCTGGCCTCCCCTCCTTCATAACCTTCCTTGCTAGCCTCCTGTGGCACAACCTCATACTTGGAGGTGACTTTAATGTTGACTGGCTGCATTCTAACTCTTCCAAACTGACTGCCATCCTGGCTGACTCAAATCTGGCTCAAATGATTGGTGACCCTACTCGTATTAATACAAAGATGGGTAACCATACTTTACTTGACTGGGTGGTCACAAACTGTGCCCCAAAGATAAAATCAGCAGAGGTCCTCTCAGACAGTATAAGCAACCACTCACCAACACTTTGTGTATGGCATAACAACTTCCCTAACCCCCCTCCTAAGATCATCACTGTTCAAGACATGTCCAGGTTTGACACAAACAATTTTGTCAATACCATCCACAAAACTTATTGGGATCCAGTTAGTACCCTGCTGGATGTTAAGCTGGCACTAGACTATTTCGTGGCAAAATTCACTAACATTGTTGATCCACACGCCCCTTTAAAGAGTTGCTGGTTAAAAGGCATTAAAGCGCCATGGCTTACCAAGGAATTAAGGCAGTTTATGTCCACTCGCTATAAGGCATGGAGGACTTATAAGGATAGTGGGCTACCTACCAACTGGCAGACATATAGGCAACTAAGAAACAGCTGCGTGAACTCAATCCAAAAAGCTAAATGACTACACTTCAAGAGACTCCAGATTGAGCATTTCAGTAATCTAAAAGAATTCTGGTGACAGGTTAGCTCCCTTTTGAAGGGTAACACCTCTGAGACCCCCGGTTCCATTGATGCCCAGGGGGTCTCTCTCGCTGACCCCCCCAACCATTGCCTCTGGCTTCAATGAGTTCCTCAACAATCTGGATAGGTATACATCAGGATTTTCTAATTCATCCACTCCCTCCCAACTTGACCCTCTGCCATCAGTCGACTCTATGGACCACCCTGCCTTTCATCTAAGGCTTGCATCTCTTGCGGAGGTTTGCTGTCTCCTCATGAACCTAAGGGCTGACAATTCATCTGACCTTGACACTCTAAAGCCTAAATTCCTTAAGTTGGGAGCTGATGCCCTAGCCCACCCTGTACAAGATTTATTTAATTGATCCTTCCTTACTTGCACCGTCCCTGAAAAATGGAAAGCAGCAGTGGTCATCCTCATCCACAAGGGACAGTGGACAATGTCCAACCTATTTCAATACTTTGCCCTCTAGCAAAAATACAAGAGTGGATAATCTATGACCACCTACAGGATTACCTTGATCTCCACCATCTGTTCTCAGCATGGGTTTAGAAAAAAACACAGTACACTTACAGCTCTGATTAAAGTCACCTCTGACGTATTCCATGAGATGGACCATGGCTGAGCCACTGGAGCAATTTTAGTAGACTTGACCAAGGCTTTTGACTTGGTTAACCATGACCTTTTATTACAACAACTGCATGTCCTGGGTCTTGATGCCACTGCCCCATCCTGGACCCAAAGTTACCTTTATGGCCATTCCCAAAAAGTAAAATGGGCAGGCTCCCTGTCTGACCTGAGGCCCATTACCCTTGGTGTCCTCCAGGGCTCCATATTGGGCCCATTACTTTTTATGTTTGCTTGCACGCATGTGCAAGAAACATAGTGCCATCATCCGAGATTTCGAAGGTGTGTCACCCCCTCTTCCAATTCAGTCAGTGTGTTGGCAGGCGCGGCCCCTGTAAGCCAATGCATGCTGGAGCTGTCTATGACAAGCTCCAAAATGCAGTGGCATACAGTTGAAAGGGGGAGCTACGCTTGAGTGAGCAGCGATAAGATATCGCCTGCTCATGCGCAGCTCCCCCTACACACACACACACACAGAAACGCATGCATACTGTGTGCTGCCCTCAAGACACACATATAGCCGACGGGGTGCCAATCTCTCGTCAGCTTGTGCTGCCCCCAAGCCTTCCACATGCCACGCCTGGTGCCCTGATAGAATAGCCGACAGGGGTGCCCAATCCCCATCTGCTCCACTGTCCTCACCCCGGTACTGGGTGCCCGCTGGGGGCCACCCCAGCGTGGCAACTAATCATATGGCCAATGGGGTTGCCCAATCCCCATTCGGCTCCACGGCCCCCAGCTATTTTTGTGCCACGCTGGGAGCCCACCCCAGCATGGCAAAATGTCCCATCCTTTTTTTTTTTTTAACCTGAAAATAAAAACGGTCCCACGGGCGCTTCTCCCAGCCCTCCCTCCCACAACCCTGCACCCACCCACTCGCACCCTGCCTCCCCACACCCCCTCACCCCATACTTACCTCTGGAGCTTGGCATGACGATCTTCGTGGACCGGAACACGTCTGCACTCTTCAAAGCCGACCGCGAACTGAGGAAATGCCGGTAAGCTGTATAATGGGCTAGATAGGGGTTTTTCAACTTTATTGCATATCTCAGGCATTTTTTGGAATTTTTGCACCAAATTTTCAACATGGGGTTTTTGGGACCCCTTCTCATGAATGATGTCACTGTCATGGCGTTATTTGGGTCCGAAGGGTGATTTCGCAGTCACTGCACAGTCACTGCGTGAAATCACCCTTCAGGCCTGAATAACACCATGACAGTGACATCATTCATGAGAAGGGGTCCCAAAAACTCCATGTTGAAAATTTGGCACAAAAATTCAAAACATGACTGTTTTACGAGCGTTTTGCACAGTTCCTACGCAGGCTCGTAAGTTCACGAATTTTCAATATTTTCACTCCAGATTTTCAACATTGCCATTTTACCACACCTTCTTATGAGTAGTACAGCTGTCATTTTTCACATCTCACCCAAAATGTGTTTCTGCCCATGTAGCGCACAATGGTGCAGTTGGTGTGCGAAATCAATGGACGGGACAAATTAAGAAAATCACAGTGACACTGTTCATGAGCTGAGGTCTTAAAATGGCTATGTTGAAAATTTGGTGAAAAATTCCAAAAATGACTGTTTTCTGACGTCGTTGTGCAGTTCCTACTACTTTCGTAAGTTGCGAATTTTCAATATTTTCACTCCAGATTTTCAACATTGCCATTTTACCACACCTTCCTATGAGCAGTATAGCTGTCACTTTTCATATTTCACCCAAAATGTGTTTCCGCCCATGTAGTGCACAATGGCGCAGTCCGTGTGCGAAATCAATGTACGAGACAAATTAAGAAAATCACAGTGACACTGTTCATGAGCAAAGGTCTTAAAATGGCTATGTTGAAAATTTGGTGACAAAAGTCCATAAAATGACTGTGTTACGAGTGAGCATTGCAGTTTCCATGCACCGTAAGTTCATGACTTTGTAATATTTTCAGTCCAGATTTTCACCAGTGGCATTTTTCCACACTTCCTTATGAGCAGTACAGCTGTCATTTTCACAACATGGCTGAAGTGTGTTTTCACACTTTCAGCGCAGAGATGCGTGGTTGCTGTGGGAAATCATTGTTCGGCACAAATAAAGAAAATCACAGTGACTCTGTTCATGATCGGAGGCACCAAAATGCCTGAGTTGACAATCTGCTGTAAAAAAATCCCCAACCTAATTATATTACAGGTGTGAGTTGCACAGTTTCTATGTACGCTCGTGACTTCACCATTTTTTTTAATATTTTTACTGCAGATTTGCAACATTGCCATTTTTTACACCTCCCCATGAACAGTACAGCTGTCATTTTTTTTATCCGTTCAGAATGTTTTTGCACTGTTGATTGCTAAATGCCGTAATTAAGCTGTGCATAAGCTGCTTCTCGGCTAACAAACTGATATTCCCCTGTTCATGAGGTGGGGTCACAAAAAAATATGTTGAAAATTTGGAGTGAAAATACCAACGAATGCCTGAGGTATTAGGGTTTCCAACCATAACACCCAACCCTGTAGAGAATGACAGGCATCAGGGGTATGACTTGGGATTCTTGCCTGTAATGCTCATACCATTCCATACTCTGCAGCCAGTGAGAGGCATCGAGGTATGCCTTGGA
This sequence comes from Neoceratodus forsteri, assembly GCA_016271365.2. NCBI lineage: Eukaryota > Metazoa > Chordata > Ceratodontiformes > Ceratodontidae > Neoceratodus > Neoceratodus forsteri. The sequence goes on along the minus strand of CM057450.1, from coordinate 428,972,332 downwards.
CTCTTAGGCCCCAAAGTTCACCCCATTCTCCTATATCGCACCCATCTCACCATATTTCCTAATGAAATGGGGTGCACATAAGGGCCAAAGACCCCAAGGAACACCGTGACACTTGTCAGTGTCTGCAGGGTAGGGTGTGGTGAAATGGCGTGGCTGTCATGCCTGACAAACCCAAACACACACTCCAATGCCTGTCACTCTCTGCAGGGTGGTGGTGGGGTTGGCTTCAGTTCAATACTTCACTGCCTTTCCTATTACGCAGCTCTGTAACTTCTACACTACCACTGCCAATGCCAGCAAGCAAACATTCGGCATTGACAAATGCTTGTTTCTCTGTATATTAATGACCTCACTAATAATTGTGTTGGGGCCTCTGTTCACCTATACACAGATGATGCTGTCATATACCATTCCTCTCCTGATACTGGGCGGCTCAATTCAATGCTAGCCTCCAATTTCCACACCCTTGAGGACTGGTTCCTTCAGAAGCAGCTCATCCTTAATACTAAAAAAACAAAGAACATGTTATTCTCCAACTCATCTGCACCAATCCTCCCCCCTCTGGCTATCCTCTCACATACAGGGGATGTACTCAAATCGGTCAGGTCCTTCAAATACTTGGGACTCACCTTAGATCCCTCACTTACCCTGGATGCGCATGTTACAGCCATCACTAAAACTATAAACCAAAAAATCGGTGTCCTCTTCCACATCCATCCATTCCTTACATTGGCCTCATGCCGCAAGATTGTGGCTGTCACACTCCTGCCCCTCCTTATGTATGGTGGTCCATTACTATTCCCTGCTTCCACATCCATACTATCATGCTTATCACAGGCCTACCATAGAGTTGGCAGGTTTGCTCTCGGGGCCATTGCTCAGCACCATCACTGTGATGTCCTGTCTGTCCTAGGATGGCTACCCTATGAATTTAAATTATACTATGCCACACTAAGCTTTATACATAAGCTTGTATGTTGCTTCACTCCTCCTTGCCTTGCTGATATTGTTCAACGTCATCTCCCTTAACATACTCTCAGAACTACCTCCTTGCCTCTTTTCTCAGTGCCATACTTAATGCTCTCCATGGCTCAGAGATCATTTGCATTTTCTGCTGTGTCACACTGGAACTCACTACCTCCTTCTATACTGGTCTGCACCTCCCTTTCTCAGTTTCAAAGGTCGCTGTTAACTCACCTAACTGCATCATTTTGCTCTTGCTACCACTGACTCCTAACCCTTGCTCACTTCTTGCATGATTCTCCTAGCAAAACTTCCCTCTCTCTCTCTCTCTCTCTCTCTACCTCATGCTCTCCAAGACAAAAAAAAACGTAAAGGATGTCTGAATGTATGTAAGGTTTTGTTGACTGTGCTTTAAATTGCTTATTTTTGTGTAACTGAATGTAACTGATGCACTCTCTTACTGTATGGCTGTTGACTGTGCTTTAGATTGCTTATTTTACATAACTGAATGTAACTGATGTACTCTCTTACTATATGACTGTTGGCTGTGCTTTAGATTGCTTATTTTACATAACTGAATGTAATTGATGCACTCTTTTACTGTATGACTACGCATTGTCTAATTTCTTGTGTCAATGAATGCACTATCAATGTACGGCACTTTCCGGATTGCCCCCCTGAAAAAGGACTGTTTTGTCTCAGAGGGCCTACCTGGTTACTAAAACGCAATAAATAAATAATCCCACCAGCCAACCTGTCAGCCATCCTACCAACCAACCCACCAGCAGTCAGCAAACTAGACCTCAAGCTGAGCCTCCAGCCAAACAGCGGCCAGTGCACCCCCCCCCACACACACACACGGTTAATCTGAAAAGTAAAACATTTTTACTCCCTAAATTGGCTATTTTCTTACTTTTAACTCCATGGAAAAGGGGTTCTCTTAGTTATTAGATTGGAATTCCTATATGAGCAAGCCAAACCACCAAATGCTAAAGTGGAATCCCATAGTTTGGTCCTAACTATGAAATGCCTATAGTGAATACTTACAGATAGGTGGTTTGGCTTGTTCACATGTTCCAATCTGATAACTAAAGAAAAACCCATTTTCCTGAAGGGAGTGAGGTTCAGGAGTAATACAAGGAAATTCTCTTTTACAGAGAGGGTGGTGGACCCATGGAATAGCCTACCCAAGGAGGTAATGACGGCCAAAATGGTAAATGAGTTCAACAACGCATGGGATAGACACAAACGTTGCATACGGAAAGCCAAAGGAGGGAGGGGGAATAGCACCAGGTAGGTTCCTGGGCTGACTAGATGGACCTTGAGGTTCCCTTCTGCCATTACTTTCTATGTTTCTATGTTCTATGTTTCTGTGTTTCCATGGAGTTAAAAGAAAATAGCCAATTTAGGTAGTAAAAATATTTTACTTTTCAGACTTACCAAGTGTTGGGGAGGGTTGTGCACTGACACTGTTTGTTTGTTATATGCTAAAAGCCACTAGCACCTCTCAGAAGAAGTGTGATTTTAACTTTGTGAATATTGCAAAGGTTAGGGCATGCTAGTCTTGGAATGAACCTCCAGCCAGCCAGCAAGCCCATCTAGGCAGCAATAGTAGAAGTCTAGCAATGGTCAAGATTGTCTGATGTGATGGTAAGTTAATGTCATTGTTTTTCATAGTACTGACCCTCGCTGTTGGTGGTGATTCTGTCATCACACAGAAGGGGCCTCCACCTTGCTTGCAAGACACTGACATGTGTTTCTTTTTTTCCTTTTGTCTCCCTCTCACTTCAGACAGCACACCAGAAGCCATAGACAAAAAATGTGTCTTCCTGCACCACCACTTTCTGTGGCACCATTGTGTCAGTACATGGTACGAGCATCACTGATTTGAAGGTTAGTATCTGACTTTTTTTTCTGTTCTTAAGTTTTAATGTTATCTTTTTCCTTTAACAGGTAAACAGTGACAAAGTGGCCATGCCAAGTCAAGCTATAAAATATATATTTCTTTCTTTCTTCACAGTTGACATGTATAGATTCAGAATGAGTGAGATGAGAGAAAGGATCTGTCAAAGTCAGGCTAACTGATTTTTTTTTCTTCACAGGTGACAGGTACAGATTCAGAATGAGTGAGGTGAGACAACTATGTTGTGCAGCCACAATGCTGGCAAAGTCAGGCTAACTGTTATACACAGTCACATGCATAGTAACAGTTGGAGTGGGCAACATATATGCTGTCCATGTGGTTAGTCACCCACTGTGGCCACATTAGTAAGATCTATACAATTCCCCCTTGTCTTCACAGGTCTCCTCCTTCTGTTGTGGTATGTTCTCGTCCAGGTAGCAAGACTTCTCATCCTCCACCTGCTGTGTCTGGGAAACCTTTGTTCCATTTCAAGGCCAGGCCATCACCTATGTGACAGTAGGTCTCCTTTTATAAATGTATTTTCTCTTCTAATTTTTTAACTTTGTTTTCCTTTCCCAGGTGTAGGGGTGGGCGAAAAAAATCTTCCACAGGCAGAAGATAAACAAAAGTCTGACTTTTGCTTCCGCGAAAGTTCAGAAATCAATTTCTGATCTTTTAAGGAAATTCCTTAAACATCCAAACCCTCTTGCCTAGTGGCCCATACCCCTAGTATAATATTACTGTTTACCCCCTCCCACACACATGCTATCCTCATCCTCCGACCACCGTATAATAATTTTCCCTGGTGGTCTAGTGTAGTAGTAAAATTACCCTCCCTTCCAGTCCCCGAATCCCGATCCCCAGTATTTTTTTAAATGTCCTTATATCCTGGCTTGTGGTCTAGTGGCCCCACCACACCACCCCTCCCCACCCTAATAGGTAGATTCACACCCCGCTCCCCCATCCCGAAACGTAGGCAGCATGCCACCGGCAGAGCCTTCCGCTCTCCTCCTTGGCCAGCAGCCCACTGAAATTTGTGAATGAATAAGCACATGCGCATGCACTCATTCATTCATTCACAGTGGGCTGCCAGCAGAGGTCGAGGGGAGGGGACAGTAATATACCATAAGGAACACTGGCAGGTGGTCGAGTGGGGGTAGGGGCTGCTAGCCACCAGTGTTTGGGTAATTTTTTTACAATGTGAGGCTGCTGGGTAAGTTGGGCAAAATATTTGGTGGATGGAAGTGGGTAACTGGGCAAAATTTTGCTGGTAACATTCGCGGACGTTTTCCGCTCTGCCACAGGCTGAAGTTTGGAAACCTCCATGAAAGTTACCTGATTTCCGTGGAGGTTTTGTTGTGTCGTAAAATCCCACTTTCACCCACTCCTACCCAGGTGTAATGTAACCTAATATGAGGCATGCTACAGTCTAAATAATTTGTATTTTGTCTTCACATCCGGTCTGACTGTGATTAGTCTACCAGCAAGATGAATTCCTTGTCCTGCTACAGCAGGCAAGCCATTGCCAGATCATTGATATGTTCAACCTTGCCAGCTAATGCTCGGACCTTGTTCTGCAGCACTTTATTTGGTGTACAGTCATCATGTTTTCTGTATCTAGCAAAACAGTCCTTCAACTGATGCTGCTGCCTCATTGTGCAATTTGCAATTGGCACACATCGGGAAAACACCTGAAACAAAAGAAATAGGAGAAGATAACAGTTATAATACCATACGGCTATGGATATGATTTTAGAAAAAAAAAAATACTTAACCTTCCCATGGTAGAAACAGTCTGAAATGAATTAACCAAATGTGGGCAAGACCCATGCAGCAGCACACTGAATCACCCCAGTGATAAGCAGCTGCGAAAAGAGAAACAGTGACAAACTAGTCGTGTGGCCTCGTGCCTGCTTCTGTTGATGATACATTCTTCCTTCCCCTCCTCCTTTTATCTATAACCCTGCCTGCCCCTTGTGCATGACCACAATGCCTGTATTTGGTCCTAACCCTCCTAATCCTCATTGACTGTCCCCTTCCCTCCCTCCCCCTCTCCTCCTCCCTTCTTCCCTTCACTTTTACTTGTTGCTTTACGTTCCTATGGCATATACCAAGAAAATTCTGTTTGTTATTCAAGTACTTATTCCTTGTTTGTCACATTGTTTTAAATACCTATATGCTGTATCTCTATATTTGCCTTTGCTTATGCTGAATCTCAATGTCTGCAATTGTATATGCTGTGTCTCTATATCTGCCATTGTATTTGTACCATTGTATTCTTGTAATGTCTCTTTGCTGTTTATTATGACCCCGAGTCGACCCTGAAAAGGGACTGTATTGTCTCAGTGGACTTACGCGGTCACCAAAACTCAAATAAATAACTAAATAAATAAATAATAAAAGATGATTAGAAATACAATGGTTTCAAATATCCTTTCATACCCACAACCCGAAAAAGACAAAAAAATGCTTACCTTTGCTGGTACATCACTACATTTCTGGGAGCACATCTCATTTTTGGGTGTCCTGAGAATATTCCAAGATAAGAGAATTAACTTTTATTTTCCTGGCACTAATGTGCATCTTCTTGACAGTTGCTGTCGGAGACTCGCTCGGCACAGCAGCACCAGCTAGCAGCAGCATATGACAGTTCTGGAAGCACACCTTGGGCTCAACTCACAAAGGTCGATGCAAGCTGCACCGAACGCAGTTTGCACTGACTGCTGGTGCACCAGGGATCCTGCGCCTGATTCCCTATCAGGTAGGGTTCCACAGCTTGTGCCAACCCTGGCACTATGCCAAACAGACGGCACATCCTGAAAGTGTGCTGCAAGCTATGAGGCAGCCATGCGGCAATAGCACCATGGACAGCAGTCCCCAGTCACTGTCACCACCCCAGACCCAATCCCCCCTTAATTTCCGTAAATAATCCCTGGTGGTCTTGTAGTCTCCTCTCCATAGCCCTGATCTCCTGTTATGATATTTATAAATATTTATAATAAACTATTGCTTATCCCTGGTAGTCTAGCAGCCCCCTCCCAAGCCCCGATCTCCTGTTATGAAACTATTTCTTATTCCTGGTAGTTTTGAGGCCCTCCCCCAAGCCCTGATCCCCCATTATGATTTCTAGTACTATTCATAATATAATAGTGATATGCCCTGGTGGTCTAGTGGACCACCCCAGCCCTGATCCACTGTTAAATGAAATTCCAAAATTCCTGGTGGTCTAGTGGACCCCCCCACCCCACAGTGCCCTACCTCCCTGCTTCCCCCCCAACCCATAACTGAGCCGGTGACTGGCACAGCACACACCTCATCCTCATGGCCAGCTAACACTGAGATCTGAATGAGCGCATACCGATACAGTATGTGCTCAGTGATTGATAGCTGCTGTCAATCACTGAGTGAGTATTGTATACAGTACATGCTCATTCAGAGCTCAGTCGTTAGCTGGCCATGGATGGTCTATGCCAGTCACCTCGCTCAGTTATAATGAGTGGGAGCAGGATGAAATGTGCACTGGGTTCATCGACCACCAGAAATTCATATCATTTAACCGTGGATTAGTGCTGGGGTGGCCTGGTAGACCACCAGGGCATATAGCTATTATATTATGAATAGTACTAAAAATCATAACAGAGGATTGGGGCTTGGGGGCTGCTAGACTACCAGGGATAAGAAATAATTTATTATAAATATTTATAAATATCATAATGGGAGACTGGAGCTTGGGGATGGGGCCACTAGGCTACCAGGGACAATATATGAAAGCATTACTGGGGATTGGGGCTGGGGAGACCGCGGCACATTGCCACAAATGTCAAAACCCTCCAAGAGGACAAGTCTAAGGGTACTTAGAAAGTTTCCCTTTGGGAGGGTTTTGTGAATAACAAAATGAGGAATATGCCAGCCTGCATCTGCCACAAGCTTCCTAGTGGCACGTCGCAGCTCTCTTTGGCACATGCAGCCTGCATTTGACACAGACTGACTTTCTGAATAGCTCCTGGGGCATCTTTTGGTGCAAGATGCCACTTGCATCATTTAAGCTTGATGCAGGCACCTCGTGTCAATCTGTGGGCTCTGTGAATCGGGACCCTCATTTCTGGGCATCGGCAACATTCACAGTAGTGATGCATTTAGCATCATGGATTATGTATTGTCTAACTGATGCCTGAAAATATTGCAGTACATAATGTATGTGTATTGTGATTTGCAAAATCATGATTATCAATTAGGAATTGTGATTAATGCACAAGTAACACAGACTGCATTGCAACAATGGTGTTTGAACCAATTACACACTATGAACTATGGTGTGGCAGCATGTAGCAACTTGGTAATTTTTTATTGCACTCAAGAAAAATTCAGCAGGAAGAGAATTTGTGTGAACTGTGGTTGGAATACACTCCACACTAACTGAGTGCACAACAACAGCGTTGGCGCACTACAAACACACAGCACAGTACCTATAGCAGACTGTGAAATTGTTTTCTGGTATTTGAGAAAAATTAAGGAAAGAGACAGCAGATATAGATACGAAAGTTAACAAGAAAATACAGGCTAGAAACAACTTTTTGGGAAGTCTTTTTTTTAAGACAGTAGCAACAGTACAGAATGAAACAGACATAAAGACATGAAACAATAACTGAAACTATACAGTTAGATAGTAAAGAGAGATTGAATTTTTTTACTAGTAAACTTTTTTTTGGTACTTTTCTTTTTTCTTGAGGGAAACAAGCAAGTAAAACCCTTGGATGTGAAGTATAGAAAGTGGATAAGAAATAGTTAAACTTTCACAGGGATTTTACAAGATTTAATGTGATGAGCTTTTTGCATGTCTCTACAATCAGGACCCCCATTACCATGGTGAAGCTTTGCCATACCCACCAGCAGCTTCTCCTGATTGGAGAGAATAGTTTTTACATCTTTTCCCACCTCCGTGAGCTGGCAACACAGGCCCCCCACTTTCTTCCTTAGGGTAGCAAGCTCCACTGCTGGTGTTGTTGCTGGTCAAGGTGCAGGTGCTGCTGGTTCAGTAGATTGAAGTGGAACAGAGGGTGCAGCCACTTCAACAAGGTTTGCTTGCTGCCCCACCATGAGACAGCAAATTCCCTTATGTTCTGTTCTGCGCACCGCTGCCAGCATGGATGGATCACTACCTCTACCATCCCTGCTTGCTGCTTCTCTCTGTCTTTCCTCCCACTCACCACAGTGATTTATTCTAACATGTGTCCATTGGCCCCCAGTACCCACATAGGTACCCTGCTTGCCCTGGTGGACCCTTGCCTTACATAAATTATAAGTAACCATGTTGTGGTCACTTGGGTCACTGGTAGAAAAAAATACCACACCTAGGTTAGGCCAGTGGTGACAAGGCTTGAGGTACTGGATGCCACACCTCCCACCATGCTGGTGACCAGTGTTCAGAGGCTAGCTTGGGCCACTGGGGATTGGCTCGGGGAAGGGCTGGGAGATGACTGTAGCAACCACTGGGCTGCTTTCATCTCCTGTATTGGGAAGGCTAGTTTCCTTCCTCTTGGCTGACACCTGGTGGAGGCTGGATGTCAGACCAAGGGAGGTCTGGGAGACTGATGAATGTTGGGATGATGGAAGGACACCTGGCTTCTGGGAGTGCATGCGCACCTCCACATATGCACACTTGCCTGTGTGTCACTGTTCCGGGTGGAACGAGAGAAAAAACAGAAATTCTTATGTCTCCCTGACTGATTGTGATGGCTTCTGATGCTCTTGAATCCTGCTCCTTATTGATCCCCAAGGGAGGGAGAAGATGATGGAGTTGGAGCAGGAGGAGAGCCCAATAGCAGACGTAGGTGGCCATGGGGAGCAAATGACACTTAGAAAGCAAAAAAAATTAAAAAATACTATACAAGAGAAAACATAGGGTATGGGTGGCGTGGGTGGGATGCTGCTGCTGGACGAACAGAGGAGCCAGAGGATGACAAGTGGGGTTGCTCTGCATGGGGAAAATGATGCCAGTGGTGGTGGAACCATGATGGGGAGCACGGGGGGTTTTGCCTCTACATTTTAGAACTAGGAACAGAGGTCTGCTGTTCCTCAATATTCATTTCTGCTTCTTGCTGCTGCTGTTGCTCCTGATAGTCCGGGGCAACACTAGTCTCCTCCTCCTGGTGTGGGCACAGCCCAGTTGGAGGATCAGGTGGGGCTGTTGCTGCTGCTGCATGGTTGGGAGATGGAGGAGGAGGTGAGGTGCTATTGGGGGGTGCTCCCAAAAAAACATAGGATGATGAAGACTGATGGGACCGCCATGGGTACGAACACCACAACAATGGCTCTAAATCAGCAAATTAGAATCAAAACAAAGAAAGAGAGAGAGAGACAAACTGTAGGCAGAAAAGAGTCAAAACAATGAGAAAAATAAAAGTAACAGGTATAAAAACAGATTCAAAATAAACATTAACTAATAAAGTAGTGTTCATTAACTCAAGTACAGTAAAGCAAAGACAAAAAGATAATGCAATTGCTGCTAACAGTGTCTGAAATACATATTTTTTTTCTGGTACAGAACAGGCTCCTTCCACTATCTCTGTTTGACTAGAAATGAGAAACAGGAAGCAAGTCAGGCAGTCACTGTACAAACAATGTACCATCTGGCCTTGCAGAAGCTCTTACATGTGAACAAAAGCCTCAGTTTCATGAAACATTACCTTGACAATATCAGACGTGAAGCTGCAAGGCAAAGCCACAAGACGAAGTTGAAATTCACAAATGTTTAACATGGGGGTGAATAATCTTGAATTTATCTTCAAAGGCGGAGTTTGCCAATTCGCCGGAACTTCGCAGGTGGATTACAGTATGACTTCACAGTGTCTCTAGGAACAGAGTCGAAGGCCTTACTGAAGTCCAAGTGCAGAACAGCCACAGCCTGACTCATATCCACTGCCTGTGTTACTGTATTATAAAAGTCTATGAGGTTTGTTTGCCATGACCTCCCCTTACAATGCCATGCTACCTCCCATCCTGCAGTCCTTTTCCCTTCAGAAATTCCACCATTCACAATTTGATGATCATCTTGAGTGGTTTCCCCACTATAGAGGTCAGACTGACCAGCTGTAAGATACCTGGATCCCCCTTATCCCTTCCCTTGTGTAGTGGAATCAAGGGTACATCCTTCTACGTTTTGGAGTGACTCCAACACAGAATCCTACGGACATGAGCATTCAGAATACAGCAGTACCTCAGTTTATCTTTGTCCATGCAGCACTCAACATATAAATAGCTATCAACCACAAAAGGTATAACTATCAATGTCCGCATCCCCAGTCAAGCCGTTATAAAAAAACAAATAGCATAAACTTAGATGTGATTGGAAAAATACTGGGCTACCTTGGCTTGAGGAACAGAACTCCTGTCGAAAACAGCATACAATTAGAAATGACAGCATACAATTAGATATGACAGGAAAAACACAGACCTGTCTTGATTTGAAGAATGGAACACCCATCGAAGAGTTATATCTTGACCTCATCTCTACGTGGGAGATCAGTAACAGCTACTACTGGATGTCAGGATCACCACTGAGTCTTGTAGTCTTTCAAGTCTCAAATGCCCGTCTCAAAATCAAATGATAGTGCAATGTTTAATGAAATACAAACACAGCTAGTCTCTAAATGAGTGGTAGGAATTCATGCTGGTTCTCCAGATGACCTTGACTTCATAAGAACTGACCTTATGACCTACTGGTTCACAATGCAACCATAAGCTTATGTATTTGAGATGTCCAGAATAGTCAATGAATCCTCAATCCCTGCAAAAAGACATTGTAGATATCCATCAATTAAAAGCCACTGCTGCTGGCTCCATGGCACTGAGTGATGGGGCATCGCTCTGGCACATTGGTGACCCGGGTTTGTGCCCCGAGCCTGGATGTCAGGAGCAGAGACCAGCATGGAGGGAGTTTGAGTGTCCTTTGGATGCTTCCATCCTGGGTGGGGTGGGTCATACTGGACTGCACAATATGCGGATCCTGGAGGTGGCTTGTGTAGGCGTTCTATGTAGTGTTAGCCTTGACACTCTGACAAATATCCCAACCCCCAGGATGCCACTACAGTCATACAATTGAGGGAGGGGCCACAGAAAAAGTGGAAAAATCACCCACCTGGCAGACTGGATGACAGCTGCCATGTTCCCTCATGCCATGCAGGTTCATAGCCCCTTCTGTTCTCATCATCCCCCCCATGCTCCCAGTCAAGGCAATGGAATCCTCTCCCCCCCACCCCAGGGAAGGGGGCCCCAGGCAGGGATACACTGTGGGTCTACTGGGACATGGGACCAATAGAGGACAGAGAAGATGTAGACAGGGAACAACCCTGTGGCTGGGGTTAACACTGAGTGGACCAAAAGAGTGGCTGGGCGGGGGACAGGGTAGGAGAAAAAAAAAAAAAAGCATACATAAATGCATATATGTATGTGTATATATATATATATATTTGTACAATGGGGCGAGACATATTACAGTGAAATAAAACAAGTTATTTTCACCCCAGTGAAATAAATCCTGATGGTGTCAGCGGAGTTAAAATAAATGCCATTTATTACACTCGTGCTAAACCTGTGCTAAACCCACAAAAGCCACACTAAACCCATGCAAAACCCATGCAAGCCATGCTAAACCCATGTTAAACCCACACTAAACCCGTGCAAATTGTACATCTTGCAATGAAGCCCCCATTGTATAAATAGGACGCATGATGTGCTCATCGTGGAATATGAAAAATATTTTCACTCCTGCCTCGTGAGCACTGTATATTTCACTCGTGCCTTCAACACTCATGAAATATCCAGGCTCATTCTGCAGGAGTGAAAATATTTTCCATATTCCACTCATGCCCATTATATAGGACAATATTCTCCAGAAGAGCCAATGGTTCCAGGGAGAGGCCTTGTTGCTAAGGAGCGGATAAATAGATCAGTTAGTGGACTTGCTAGTGTCAATCCCAGCAATCTGAGTATCCTAGGGTGGAGATTGTCAGGGACAGGGCCTTGTGTTTTTTCAGTCCCCTGAGCATCTTGAGCATCCAGTCTTCTGCTATTGAGTTTATATCCTGCTCCTGCCCTCGTTACTTTGTTACTTTAGTTGGTGTAACTGAGCACTAGGGGAGAGGTCTGCCATTTTCCCTTGTGAATACAAAGGTGAAGTATTCATTCTATAGATTCTGCCTTGCCAGCATCATCAATCATGCACACCCCATCCTTCCTCAGTCTCTCTATGCCTTTCTTCATAATTGTTCTCTCCCATATGTACTGGAAGATGGCTTTGTCATTTTACCTGACTCTGAGCAATTTTGACCTCTATCTGAGCTTTGGATCTCATCACTGCTGCTCCTGCTTTCATGAGGCTGCCTTGGTAGACTGCACTGCTCTGCTTTGTCTAAGTTTTTGCCTGTTTTTCTCTCTGAGAGACCTCCAGAACTGCTCATTTGATGGCCTCTCACTTTGTCAAAGCCTTGCTCACTCTCTTTATTCACATCAGCAGTAGCTGAGTCTTTCTCCTGAAGTCTACTTCACACACGTCCAATACCTGACTCTTTTATTAGTGTGTATTGACATGAGGAGCATGGAAAAACCACACTGTGTTATGATCGCTGGTCCCTTGAGGAGCTGTGACTTTAATATCACACAAGATATCCAGATTTGTGAACACTAAATCCAAGATAGCTGGTGTGATTCCTTTCATGCTGCATTAAACAGCAATCCTGGAATGTGTCTAACAATATCTGGATGTGTTTGCTCCTAGACACCACGATGGCCCTGTCTATGTTAGGCATAATCCAACAGAGTCACCCTTCTCCATCCCTGCAGCTCTTCAGATCTCTTCTCTTCCCTAAGGAGTTTTTGACCTGCTTCTGAAATGTTTTAGCACCTGTTGATCACTCCCAACCTTTTACAATCCCCCCTTTCACCACTAACTGTATCAACAGGATTTCTACCCACCCTGTCAACTAAAGATGGAAAGGAAGGAAGGGGAAATTGTTTAACCAGGAAAGGCCCACTAAACCGAAGCTTGTTTCCAGGTGCGACCTGGGAGCACAAGGAAGTTAAGTGATTTGCACAGGGTCACACAGTATGCAATTAGAGGCTGTGGAATTCAAACCCAGGTCTCCAGGTTTTTAGCTCAGAGCCCTAAACCACTGTGCTATACAGCCTCCTCTCTCATCCATTCCTTTTATGTTTTTGCTTACATGTAATGCCCTGCCCCACTTTGCTATTTCTGTGTCCCTTCTGAAGAGGTTATAAGCTGGGACAGTGAGATCCCAAAAAATATTTGGTGAGGCCCACCTCTCAGTGGCAGCCATTACATCTGCTTCAGCCTCTGCAGCCTGTGCCTGCAGGTCACATATCTTGTTCCCAAGACTTCTGCTGCTGTGGCTGACTGTCCTCAATGCTCATTTCCTTCACTGACTCCTACCTCTTTCCTTCTCACAGCTATACCTTTGCTTTGCCCCAACCTTTTGCTTGTACCCTTCAACCCTGCCTGTGTTCACCCTCTCATCTGATTGGAAGAGCACTAGCTAGGTTCCCTATAGCCTTGCCCCTGCTAGAAGGACCTTTATCTTACTTTTCCCTTCCTAGGTTCCCTACAGCCCCCCCACCCCACCGCTAGAAGGACCTTCAGCCTTAGTCACATTCAACATTAGTATCCCCTTCCTAGTTTAAATGTCTACTGATGTAGGCATTAAATTTATGCCCAAGGACACTCACCCCCTCTTTTGTCAGATGGGGACTGTCCCTCTTGAACAGCCTCCTATCCCAGAACTGGTTCTGGCCCCCTAGGAATCTTAACCTTTCCTCATTGCACCACCCCTTCAGCCATGAATTGAATATGTCAGCTTATAACTATCATGCATCTTCCATGCCCCACAGTGTCAGGATCTCAGAGAAGGTCACTCATGCCAGTGTTATCCTCAATGTACCTTCTAACATGTGGAAGCTATCCTTAAGTATTTCCAATTCATGGGTGGCCAGATCATTTGTACCTAACTGGACAGTCGCATCTGTATCCACCATGCACGTAACCATATAGCAGTGAAACATAACATTTTTACAGCGAAGACCATTACAGCGACAGTTTCGATATAGCTATTGTACTGGTCCCACTGTACACCAGTGCCAGCTTTGCTGGTGTTTCACCCCCTTTCAAATCAACTCCATCTCGCAGTTGATTATTAAAAATTCAGGAGTACAAGGGGCAGAGCTTGCTGCATGGGTGTGCGGGGGGCACAGCCCCGGAAAAAAGACCAGTGATTTCCTGACGGACTAAATTTTGCATGTCGACATTTTCACCTGTCAATGTCAGAGATTTCGACAACTTCATTGTCGAAGTGACTTGGTGGAACCGCACATAGCGGGGGGGGGGGTCTGACTCTCATAAAGGCTGTCTGTTATCACTGTCATCCTGTCTGGGATCAGCTGCTTGCTCTGCCATCGTGGCCCTTATGTGGGTATTCCCTGTTGACATTTCTGCATTGCACAATGCAGGGCATTCCATAACCTTGAATGCTGGAGTGAAAGGGTGTTTTGTGGGTGTGTCCATTTTTCATGACTACTGTTAAACTCCATGCCATTCTATGCATGGGTCAGCCCATCCCCTACCTGTGTGGATCTGGTGATGTCCACTCAAAAGAAAATATATCTACATTGAAACATTAGTGTTGTGTGTGGCAGGCTGTGACTCCTGGGCTCCAGTGTGAGAAATATTGCTGAACTATTTCAGATTCTTCACTTTCTAAAAGCTGGATCCAAGAACTGTTGCACTGTAGTGTGGGGTATAATTGCAAAATTCTGCTTCGGGAAGAATTCTGCAGAGTTTGCAAAACTGGTGTAATAAGCTTTTCTTCTGTGAAAAATCATGGAAAATGAAAAATCTTGCCAACTGGTGTGATATTTAATGGAAAATTGCACCATTTCACCATTTTGGCAGTTTCTTTTTTTTGTTGTTGTTGCAGAATGTTTCCACAATTTATAAAACAAAAAGTGGGTTTTACCCAGAAACTTTAACAAATCACAGTTCACTTGACGGAATTCACCATGGAATTCAGCTAAGCATAGTGGAAGCAAGTAAGAATGGCGATTCTGCATTCTGCTACACTTGGCGGAATGTCAAGGCTATGTCCATAGAATTCCACCAGGACAACTAACTACATTTTTAGTGGAAGCAGAACTGACATTCTTCAGGCATTCTGAAATCCAACAAAGCACAACAAAAGGGCATCAGCACTGCCAATAAAAAAGAACGTGGGCAGTAGCGGTACTCTTTTTTTCCTGCTTTGTTGGTCTAATCTGAAAGTAGCATGCCTTATAGTGGGGAGGTTTTCCTTGTTCTTGTTATTCTGTAATCCACACAGCACAATTGTACAGACTGATGGTTTTTGCATTTTAGCCTGCAGGCCTAAATAACTGCCTGATTTATCCAAAGGCCATTTTCCACTCAAAAACACAAAATGTTTGTGTGGTCTGGTTGAAAGCCATTTTGCTCTGTTGCTATGCAGCTGTTTCAACCAATAAACACAGAGGTGCCTGATAGGTTTTTTCCTTCGTTTGAATGCTTACTGGTCTGATTGCTGCCACTATGCAGATTGTGTGTTATCTGGTGATGTGTATATTTGCTACGTGTTGTGTTGCTTCACTTAACTTTTATGTGTTCAGTACATCTCATTTTTTTGATCGGGCCCCAAGATGAATAGAGATTTGCAATCCCACAGTTAAGTATTGCCAGATCATTTAATATAACATCTATTTCTTGCCTGCATATAGATCAGGGGCCCAATACACAGTCACAGTTCAGATATCATCAAACTGTGAGCCTAAGAGACCCAGTTGACCTAGGTTTGAATCCCACAGCTACCACTTGATTTCCCAAACATTTGTAGTCTTCCTGTGCAGCTTAATGTGCCTCTTTCCAGGATGGCGGCTGAACACTATGCTGACTGAGGAGGAGCAGCAGCAGCAGTAGGACTAGTACATGCTCGTTGGAGTTTATAACAGGTATACCATCGTTACCTGGGGGTGCTAGTCTTTTCTAGTCTATCCTGTGCAAGCTATCTTGGTCATTGTACTGCCCTGTTGTGTCTGTTCATTTTCTGGGGGAAAACACTAAACAGTGGTGGTGTGGGACTGGAAATTAAAAAAGAAAACACCTCAGGCGGGCTTGAGCAACAGAAGCAGCATCACGAAAGCAAGTAAGCAATGCAAGCTGTAACATTTACAGAAGAAAGGGTTCTAAAAGAACTAATAAAATTGAAGGTGGACAAAGCAATGGGGCCTGATGAGATTCACCCAAGAATTCTAAAAGAACTAAGGGTTGAACTAATGACACTGCTGACTACTCTCTTTAACAAATTATGGGAGGATGGGGTGGTACCTGAGGAGTGGAGGAGGGTGGATGTCATTCCTCTTCACAAAAGTAGGAGCAGGACAGAGGCAGGAAACCACAGACCAGTTAGTTTGACCTCAGTGGTAGGTAAAATGATGGAATCACTTCTGAAGGAAAGAACTGTTGAGTACCTAGAGGCCAGTGGGGCACAGGACCCGAGGCAGCATGGATTCACGATGGAAAGGTCGTGTCAGATGAATCTAATAGATTTCTTTGACTGGGTGACCAAAGTAGTAGACCAGGAAGGGGCTGTGGACGTGGCCTACCTAGATTTTAGCAAGGCATTTGATACAGTCCCACACAAAGAGTAATACACAAGTTAGCCAGCCTTGGAGTGGGTCTCAAGGTGGTAGCCTGGATAAAAATTGGCTAGACAACAGGACATAAAGGGTAGTAGTAAATGGAGTCCACAGTGAAGAAAGGAGGGTTACTAGAGGGGTACCGCAGGGTTCAGTACTGGGACCAGTCCTTTTTAATGTCTTTATAAGTGACATTGCAGAGAAACTGGAAGAAAAAGTATGTCTCTTTGCAGATGACACAAAGATCTGCAACAGGGTTGATACACCAGATGGAGTGGAAAGGATGAGAAGGGACTTGGCAAGGTTGGAGGAATGGTCAAATGTATGGCAGCTCAGATTCAATGCAAAGAAGTGCAAGGTAATGCACCTGGGAAACAAAAACCCAGGGCAAGAGTACACAATGGGGAGTGAGATACTGACAACAGTAAAAATGGAAAGGGACCTGGGAGTAATTATATCAGATGACCTAAAGGTGGGCAAGCAATGTGAGAAGACAGTATGGAAGGCTGGGGGGATATTGGGATGCATAGGTAGAGGCATCAATAGTAGAAAACAAGAAGTTGTTATCCCTCTGTACAGACAGTTGGTGAGACCCCATCTGGAGTACTGTGTGCAGTTCTGGAGACCCCATCTCGCAAAGACATAGACAGAGTGGAGGCTGTCCAGAGGAGGGCAACCAAAATGGTGCAGGGTCTGCACCAGAAGACATATGAAGAAAGACTAAAGGAGCTTAATATGTATACCCTTGAGGAAAGGAGGGAGAGAGGAGACATGATAGAAACTTTCAAGTACCTCAAGGGAATCAACAAAGTTCAAGAGGGTGGCATCTTTCAGAAAAAGAGATGTGCAAGAACAAGGGGGCACAATTTGAAGATAGAGGGGGGACGGCTCAGAGGTAATGTGAGGAAGTATTTTTTCACAGAGAGGGTTGTGGATGCATGGAACAGCCTCCCTGAGGAGGTTGTGGAGTCAAGAACAGTGGGGGAATTCAAGAATGCATGGGACAGACATAAGGCAGTCTTAGTGGGGGGAAGGAGGAAGTAAGCTGTTGGTTAATTAGGATCTGCAGCTTATCTGTTAGGTAGAAAAATGGGCAGACTAGGTGGGCCAAGCGGTCCTTATCTGCCATCAAATTCTATGTTTCTATGTTTCTAACACCCATGCAACATAGCAACGTGGCTTAAAGGGTATAGAGATCACAAGGGACTGCACAGACTACAAAGAGATTACAAAGATTGCCAAATTGACCACAGACCACACTACATGAGGCAGAAGCTAAAAATGGCAGCCAAGCTCATGTTGGGTGAGAGGTAATATTATTAATCACTATGGAAGAGGAATTAACACTAAAATGCAAGACCGTTACCAGCACTAAACCTCAAGTCACTTAGAACATTAACAGATTGACAGTAACACTGATATTCCTTTGCTCTATCAGAAGGTAACATTGATACTCCTCTGCTCTATTAAATGTCAATGTGGGGAACTGGAGGGAGTGTTGTGGTTGGGAAATCATTCTGTGGAATATTTTACTTATTACAGTGCCCAAGGTGTCTAGCGAGCAGTGAGCAGTTTTTATAGAGCTGCAGAATACACATATTAACAGTGTGAGTTTATGAAAGTCACTGCGAAAGGTTGCGTGTTGCTTTCAAATAGCACTCCTTGATTGACCTTAAGCAACCCCTCATTAAACAGGCAAAAATCAGCATCCGAGGGTGGAGTGAGTAAATATGCTGAAAAAAACTCAGAGGAGCGGCGTAGCTGGAGTTTATGAAAGAAAGTGAAGAACTCTGTTCAAATGTTAATTAAGTGTTCAAGTGTTAAGCATTTTACCGCAGTCTCATATCTTTAATATTTTGCCATTTTATAGATGACACATTAGCTGTCTATGCTACATGGTGTTTAATGCTTACCCCATGCTCACATTTTTCCTTTTTGTCTTTTTAAATAACACTGGACTAGCACTTATTTCATCTATAGATAAACTTGCTTGCCGATATGTTTTTATACTACTGCAGTTTAGGTAAATGATGTATTTATTTAAGTGCATTTTTTGATTTTTAACCTCCATATCCAACCGTGTCGCATCTCCTGAGATGCATGTGCTGGCGTCTAGAAACTCAGAACGCCATTCCTTGGGGAGACAATAATTGTAATAAGTAGAATGATAAAGGGAATAGCGGATTGTAACTGCCTGATTGGGATTTGGTTTTGTAACTTGCTTTTTCTTATTTTTAAAAGTTGAAGGTTTAGAAATATACTAAGAAGCAGTGCCTAGACTGATTTAATTGCTTTGGAATACACAGTCACAGATGGTCTTGGCACAGTTTCAGGGTGAAGATTTACTTCATTGTATTGCTACCAAAACCTGACATACACAGAGCCATGGCATATCTGCTGGGGGAGGAGTCTCTCTTTGGTGGCTAAGATGCAATCCAACTCTGCCTGCCAGATGATATGGGTGCAGCTATGGCTTTCACCCACTAACATGCTAATGTGCACCATTGGCAGAGGTCTGGGCATGGCATAGCATCAGTTGCATTGCACTATGATATGACCAGAGTCCATGGTCTGTGGCTCTACTGCCTTGGTTCCAGCCTGTATGTTTAGGTCCACTCCAGTCCTAGGTTGCTCTGAATGTTTAATTCTCAGTCCCTTACTAGTTTTCCCTGGTGGTTCAGTGACCTACATCAGCTCCACAAGCCATCTATAATCCTTAACATTTAGCACAAATCTCTCCTTAGCCCCACTACTCCACATGCTGTTTACTGCCACCTTGTCTTTTGTCAGTGTGAGTCCCCCAGTGTCACTGCCTTCAGCCACTGTATGCCTGCACAAAACTGCAGAACTACTTCTAACAGTTCTTCAGGTTTGAGGTTGCTCTAGAGTGTAACTGTGGTATATGTTAGCTGGCATGCATCTGTGCATAGCACACTGCACCATTAGCATGCAAAATACCACCCCTTTCCCTGTATTGTCACAAACTGCATTGCAAAAGAGCAGGAAAAGACTTTCTACCTTGTGGTATATATCACAATGTGGTACAAGTTAGAGCAGTAACACAAAGTGGTCATTGTGAACTTGGATAGTGTTTTTTGCTATCAAAATGGGATCCATTGGATAGTCTGTCATATTCGAGATCCTGGCTCACCCCATTCAAACTTCAGATCTAAGGACACATACCCAGATTGGGATCCATACTACTGCCAGACATGAATTTGCCTGACAACTAAATTCCTGACGCCAACATCCTGACACCATTGAAAGCCTGACAATCAATCGACCGACACACACAATCTTTACATTCATTTGTCTGACGCACATAGTGTCATTTTACCTGATCTTGCAAATGAAAAACTGATGCACAATTTTAGTGTGCCTCGTTCTATCCAAATTTACACTAATACAGTATTTTCGTTATATTTCCAGTCTTCATTCTTTTCTTTATTCATTATTATGCATTTGAGATTGAAGGACTACATCCAATGCAGTATGTAGATTTGGATTTACATTGGCGACGCTTGTTGAAAGAAGTAAATACCCAGTTAAAAACTTTTTAAAAAGTGGCATCTGTTATGATATAGCGTGAGACGCCACTCTGAACCCCTCTTGTTTCCATAACACCTCAGACTTCAGCCATAGCAGAACCTAGGCAAAGAAATCATATCAGCATAGCTGAAATGTCAGGGAAATATTTAGGCATGAAAGATGTACTCCCCTTGGAGCTACTGATCATCACTCTCCTTGCAGCAATTTTGCCCATCCCACTTACACCACTAGCAGTACAGAGCACTGCAAGCAGTACAGAGCAACCCAATGTATTCGAAGAACAAAACAGAGCAACAATGGAAGGATATTTCAAATCCGGAAATCGAGCCCTACACACAGAAGACCTCAGGACAGCAGATGGCTGGACCGACACAGCATAGTATGACACAGACAGAACCTATGGATACAGAGCTGATCAATGAAATAACTAAACCAGTTTCACCCAAAAAGTTCAGCAAAGATACAACTACAATAGTAAAACATTATCAGGGGAGCAGGGACCCCTCAGGCTGACACAGAAGAACTATGCAATATAAAAAAAAAGACATCTTAGTTACTGTTCCTAATACTGAAACATCAGTTTATCCTCGCTCTACTACAGTGCAGCCTCAAATGATAGAAAATATTTCTGTTGTAGAGACCATAACAAATATTGAGTTTTGTTGGGAGTACAAGAAAATATACAAGCAAGTACCACTTCCTAACAGTTAGTATATCAACCTACAACTGTTTATCATGAGTTAGTGGACTCAAATGTCGGGCTGAAGTTTGTATCTGGAATTACAATGTCAGTAAACTGAAGTTGGGAACTTGACAGTCGGGAAGATACGTGTTGGGCAAATGTACCTCACCCAGTGAGAGCTCCCTTACAGAAATAATTATATGAAAGGTTTGCATGCTGCATACATAAAACTACCCATGTGACATGCGTGCTGCAAGCATGATTTTAGGCTAAATTGGAACTGATTGCATGCATATGGCATGCGTGCAAAAAGCAACTGGTCACTGATAACTGCACACATAAAAGGTTAAGTGACATACTCAGGATCACACAGTATACAAGTGGGAGTTGATGAGATTCAAACCCAGGTCTTTAGATTTGCAATTCAGTGCCCTTAACCACTACACTATACTGCCTACATGCATATGGCTTGCTTATATTTCAATACAAATCTGCACACATCTGCACTGATATGGCATGCTTATAGCCACTGATATATTTTTTAGTTTTCTTGTTTCCCTCATCTCAGCTGCACAGCTGAACCATAGGACACATACCATTGGAAACACATGTGATTCTTCCCAGCTCCCAAACACACAAACTTACCCACAGAACTACTTAATCACCTCTGTCTGGCCTGTACACCTACTATTTTCTCTCCATAGTTTTGAATGCTTCCTCACAAATAGAATTTAATGGGTAAACACAAAATTAACAATAACTTGGCACCCACCCACATGACCAGTCCCTCCCACCACAAACACACACACTTTAGCAGATGTAGCCATGCTGTTACAGACAACCCACCAAGTCTAGGTATAAGTCAAGAGTCTCTTTCTTGAGTACTAGGGAGCTAGAGGCAGGAGTCTTTAAGAAATTATGTCCATTGGACAGAGTACTGAGGCTTGCCCCTTTGACATGAATGGAGTTATATTTTATACATTATGACGATGAGTTGGAGATTAATGAAGGCCACTGTCCTACTAACGAGGCCCTTGTTAGTTGAGCGGTGTCCTTCGTTAATCTCCAACTCACCATCATAATGTATAAAATAGTAATAAAAAAATGCCACCATTCATTTCAATGGAGCTTGCCTCTGTACTCTGCCTTGCCCTATGTCATAACGTGCCTAAGCATGGGGATGTGAATATCAGCTACCCTGGTGGGGGGGCATAAGCCTGACTATAGTGGGGCTCCAATACTCTGTGTATACCATACTGCTCAACTGTCCCTTATTGCAAGGGACAGCCCTCATTTTACCCCTGAAAACTGCTCTGTCCCTCATCCATCCCCCATGGAAAACACGCTGCTCACACAGAGGATGGCCTGTAAATTTAGACTTTATGGTAGTGGCATCATTTCAGATTTCAACGTGGGTGGAGCCAACAACCAGTGGAGGCCAGGTGCCAGTTAGCCCCTAGAAGGCAAGCCCTGGAACATCTGGTATGTCTCTAAAAGTTAAATTTATCTGTTGTGATTGAAAAGTGGTATGCAAATCAGGAAAAATTCAAATGTATAAGATTCAACTGTCTATACCCCAGAGCAGTGCATCAGATTTGGGCTTAAACCCACCCAGTTACTAACCATTTTTTTTCCTGGCTGAAGTTCTGATCCCCCCCTGCAAAAAAAATTGCCCTTCTCTCTGTCCTTGACTCCATTCCATTCAATACCCATTCCATATGGTTCATGAAGCCACCCAAAGGTGCAGAAACATGAAAATCACATAAATATTTCAGTCCTTCCTCCTTCCCCAATCCTCTGATAAAAAAAAAAAATACTTTTACTTATACAGCCAATTGTCTGGAACCTGTGGCCTGGCCCAGTGTGCCACCAGCCCAGTTTTCAGTCCGCTTCTCCTCCGTCCTTCTGCCAGAAGCTGAAACTGACTCTCCCAGGTCCCCACTGTGGTCTGCGACCAAGTCACCTCACCGACCAAACCCACCCGACCTATGTTGCTTGCTTCTTGCTTGGCTGTTGCTACATCACACTGATCAAGGCCTGTGAAGGCTGCCCACACTGCTGTAGCCACTGGTGCTAGGCCTAGTTTGCTGCCATGGGGGACCTGCACTGTTTTTATTGTGAGGTAAGCCTAGCAGTGTAGGTAGGTAGCCTAGTCATTGAGCTAGCTTCTAGCTTACCCCTTGCCCCTTCAGTCACCAAGGGAGATGGAGACTTACTAAGAGTACACCAACAAAAATATGGCACTGCAACACTGCTATCGAGAGCTCAGTGCTCACCAACTCCCCTGAGCTGTAGTGTAGCCTGTCTACTCTGTGGTGGGAAAGACAGTGTGGCCCTTGTGTGACTCACACACTCTTGCTTGTTTGGAACTCCTCTGTGTCACATGTGATGGCACCACCAGCACAGATGCTAATAGGTGGAGAGAGTGGACAACACAATACAGACACAATCGAGTCAGGAGCACACCCATAGTATAAGCACACACAGGCCAGGGGGGCACTTATTGTGCAAAAGATTAAATCCAAATTTAATGCCATTACTGCCACACCATAAGAACAACCGAAGCACAAATGCAGGGGGAGCAGCTGCCCCCTCTGCCCTACTTAAATGGCACCCCTGCTTTATGGTAGAAATTCATTGTCAGGTGCTAATAGCTGTACAAGTAAATACAATGGTTTCCACTGTGTTCTGAGGTACTATATCTCCATGTTTCAGGATGTGTATTGATCATTGTGAGAGTTAGTGTCCCTTATTGCCCCTCATTTTGAGTGTCCATGTCCCTCATTGCAGTGACAAAATGTGAGATATGGTGCATGCTTCCAATGCCCTAATCAGCACAAATAGTGCTGAGCATGGCTATAGTATATAGCTATATAGTATATAGCTCCATACAGAATGACCTAGGGAAAGTAAATGAGTCATAACAGTCATGGAGAAACACATATGTAGCACTAATTATGCATAAGGGGATTTGCATAGCCCACAACAAAAAGGTCAGGCATCACACCACAGAGGTCCCTCTTCACACATCTGGAATGGGGGTGTTGGATGACTTTCCTGCTTCGCATCTCCACTGGTACAAGACATTTTCCATCACCATCAGACAGTGGCCCATTAGCCTGCCAACTTCCTCTCCCAGTCGCACGTCTGCAATACTAACTGCCTATGGTGCCCTCTATCTATTATTGTTACCACAGCCAGCTGCCTACTCAAGCTGCTCATTATATGAATATTATCTCAAAGTATGTTATAACTAAGTATCTTTATTTTTTCTTTTAGTTGTTTTGGTTGTTTATTGTGCATTCTTTTACTACCTCTGTATGTATGTTGACCGTCATCCTTTGGCATGGAACCTTTGTAAACGAGCAGTTTCTGCTCAAAGGTATTTGTAATCTGAGAATTTAATAAATAAATAAATAAATAAAATATATCTTAGGCATTTAATGCATTAAGCAAACAATACTTTACAAATTAATGGCAATTTAATGACAAAATTCAAAAGCCATTAAACAACTTGCAAAAGGATTTACTGGTCAGAATTAATGAGTTTGCCTAATTTTACTGGGAAATCAATGGAAATTTTATTTTAATGGCTGTAATTGCTAGCTTTAGTATGAGACATAGAAATGGATATGTGTTTTTAGATGAGATTTGCAACAGCTTAGCTGCTGCATGCATGGCAAGTGTGCAACATGTGAACCTGATGTGATTTTTAAATGATGTTCACACCAGCTTAGCTGCTGCACTCATGTCAAGCGTGCAACATGTGAACCTGATGTGATTTTTAAAAGATGTTTGCACCAGCTTACCTGTTGCACACATGTCAAGCTTGCAGCTTGCAAACCTGATTTGCTTTTTAGACCTGATTGGCATAAGTTCACTTTGTGTATGCAAGCCACATGAAAACATTACACAATTAAGCATGTGGCATGCATTGTGGATGTACGCAGCACACTTGTATTTCTGTAAGGGTTGAGACCGGATCATGGGATCTGAGGTTAGACAGTGAAATCCAAAGTCCAATTTTTGTCATGGATCCCAGATAGTTACATTAGATAGCTAGTATCTGGATCCCAGATAGTCACATTGGTAGCTAGTATTGGAGCCTAGCTGATGGGATCTAGTAACTGGATACCAATGGGATTTGATGCCATCCAGTATCCGGGAAGATCGGCAGTATCTGATTATGTCAGATGCAATCTGAGCATCATTAATTTGAAATAAAAATTGTAATAACCTGACCTAATCTGGTGTTGAACCGAACACCCCCTGAATATCATCTGAGGGTACTGTCAGCTAAGCTATAAGGCCAACTAACTAGCATATGTAACATAGTTACTACAACATTTTTATGTCCATTTAATTTTCAAAAAGACTATTTCCTCCCCACGCAGATTATTGTTTACAGCCAAGTTTCTTTTCTGTAAATTGCTATTCCAGCTCCAAACTACCATGGATCACCACACTGGAGAAATTAGAAATAAAAAGACTGCAGAATATTAAATTGTCGAAAATAAAAACAAATTAAAGTAGAAGTATTTGTTTCAGTTTCTGTCAGGATATGAACTCCAGTCTCTCAAATAAGATAAAAATACCGGATTTCTGTCAACATTCAAACCCAGGTCTCTTTCTTCTTCCCTCTATGATGCAGCCATTGAGCTATAGCACTATACTGTAGTGAATACACCTTGCTATGTAATAGGACAGTGACCTCATACATATTGAATTAGGAGAAATAATTAACAGAATTGGGTATATAAATTCAGATAAATTATCAGTACAGCTGTGCAGAATACAGAACTCTTCCAATTAAATTCCAGCAGAATGATGATTCTGATTCAGAAATGCTTTTCAGAATTTTTCAAAAAAATTCCACGGAAATTCCAAAATTATTTTATTTAATCCACTGGCTAATTTTGCACAGATTACATAATCCGCAGATTTATTTTACTGCACATTGCGGAAATATAAACTGCAGTTTTTGTATGTACAATGCTAATTACTAATCTGCAGTTTAAGCAAACAAGAAAACATGACAGGGTGGGCTTTATGCTGAGAAAACTGCCAGCCCAAGGATGTAGTAAGGCCCAATGCTGCAAGTGGAGTGCTTTACAGCCCTTGGAGGAGTGGCTATCTCAGCAAAAAACCCACCTGGCATGCTTTATTGTGCTTACAAAATGGCAAACTGTTGTCCTGTAAACAAAAATACATGAGATGTGAAACAATTAATAATAATTTTAATAAGTAAAATATTGATAAGGGAACAAAATAGTCCCACACATGTAGGGGAGGCAACACAAAAAAGTGAACTGAAACTCATGCTGCATGTTACCTGGGGGTTGGGCAAAACAACAAATAAACTGCAAAAGTATTTCTTTGAAAATATCAGGTTTCTTTATTTTTTCACTGTTTTCTCACTTCTATCTCAGCAGGAGTCAGTGTCTGTTTGGATTAAGCAAACAAATACTTTATTCAAAGAAGGGGGTCTCATTTATGTAAAAAAAAAGAAAGTCACTGTATGTTTCTCTGTGGAAGGGGGCTGTATCAGCTTAATTTACTGAGTCAGGAGCAGAGGGTGAATCTATTTGGGGGTGTAGCTTAGGAGTACAAAAGCAGGTGTCTCCAATTACAGCTTCCTGCTGTTTTTTGACAGAGGAGAACTTTGCTTTCAGAGCAAGTAACAGCAGTCTATAACTACAGCTTTAGTTTATTGATAAGTCACTTCTATCTCAGTAGAAGTCAGTGCCTGTTTGGAGTAAGCAAATACTTTATTAGAAGAAGGGGATCTCATTTAAGTAAAAAAGAAGAAGAAAGTCACTATGTGTTTCTTTGAGGAAGGGGGCTGTATCAGCTTAATTTACTGAGTCAGGAGCAACAGGTGAATCTAATTGGGGGTGTGGCTTAGGAGCTTAGGAGTACAAAAGCGGGTGTCTCCAATTACAGCTTCCTGCTGTTTTTGACAGAAGAGAACTTTGCTTTCAGAGCAAGTAACAGCAGTCTAAAACTACAGCTTTTTTACTAATTGCCCTCTTCCCCACCCCTCCACCCTCCCACCCTAACCCATTTCTACTTTTATAGCCACTGGATTTGACTGACAACAGGAACTTCCTGTTTGGCAGTAGGAATGGAAGGATTACTGAGACACATTAGTTTCATCAACCTTTAAGGAACCTAAAAAATAACTCTTCCCCCCCCCCACCGGCTGCTGGAGGTCTGAATCCAAGCATGGAAGAAGGAGACTACTGAAGACTACAGAAAGTTCCTGTCCCAGAACAGGAAGGGTGAGAGTTGTAAGGGCACATAGGCAGTAGGAAAGTAAGTGTAAAAATACATAGAGGGAGGAGACAGCAAGCATACAAAGCAATAGGAGAGGGGACACAAAATAAGTCAAGATGGGAGTGGTGCAGTACAATAGCTGTGGGGCAACAGTGTTCTGGGAGACATTCTGGAGGCTGTGATGCTGCCCTGTTTGCAGGCACCTCTCTGGTCTGAGGGAGGAGGTTGCCCGTCTTAAGGCTGACCTGGCTAGGATTTGTGAAACCTCTTTCCCCACCCAGGGACCACCAGGGCCACCACCACCACTACCTCAGAGGTTGCCAAGAAAGAGGAGCGGTTGGACCAAGGTGGGCTCAGGGAGGGAGAGGGTGGAAGAACAGAGGTGCATCCCTCCAGTTGTACCTCTCCACAATTCATATGTTGTTCTGATGAAGAGTGGTTCCTCTATGGAGGCACTTGCAGAGGAGACCAAGGAGGATGCTGGGAACCTCCACAAAGGAGACCCACAGAAGGGTGGCACGAGACCCCACAGGGGAAGAAAACAACTCCTGGTGGGGAACTCAATCATTAGGGGGTAGAAGTGTGGGAGGAAGGGGATAGGGAGGTAAGGTGCCTGCCAGGTGCCATGGCTCAGAGGGACAGGAAGTGAATCCTCAGGATCGCAGGAGCAGCTGCACAAGGGAGGGAGCTGGATGTCATTGTTCACCTAGGGACAAATGACCTGGCTGTGAATGGGATCAGACTTGTGGAAGAGGAGTTTGCAGAGTTGGGAAGGGGCCTTAGACAAGTAGCATGTATGGTAAACTTCTTGGAGGGTGCTGCCTGTCTATGACAAAGATGACGCTAGGGTATTCTGCACCATGGGATTCAATGAATTATTTTAAAATCTGGTGTGGAGCTCAGGGTTTTGGCTTCATTGGGGACTGGGGAGCCACCTGGTGGGATGCAGGCCTTTACTGACTTGATGGTCTGCATCTGTCCTGGGGGGGAACCAGGATCCTAGGTGATAGGTTTAAATGCTTCATTGGCAAGCATTTAAACTAGTCAAGGGGGAGGCACTGAAAAGGAGCAGGGAAATCCCAGCCCCCCCCACAAAACACAGTAGTTAGAGAGGTAAACACCAAGGTGGAGACGTCAGTAGGGAGCAGGACAGGGGTAAATGCAGAAAAAGGCAGTAAGGACAGGGATGGGGCTAAAAGTGGTAATGCCAAAAAAAATGGAAGGTGATGAGTACCAATGCCCGCAGTCTGTGCAACTAGCTTCCTGAACTAGTGGCCTTGATGGAAGAGGGATGCCTGGATATTGTGGCAGTCACTGAAACATGGTACACAGAGAACCATGACTGAGATGTCAACATACCAGGATACATAATCTACATGAGGGACAGAGTGGGTAAAAGAGCAGGAGGAGTAGCTCTCTATATAAGGGAAGGGATTAAAGCAACAGAACTAAAGAGTAAACAGGAAGTTGATGAGTCACTATGGGACACCCTGGAGACAGAAAATGACACCACAATCCGCATGGGGGGTGTGTACAGACCCCA
The DNA here is from genome assembly GCA_016271365.2 of Neoceratodus forsteri. Taxonomy (NCBI): domain Eukaryota; kingdom Metazoa; phylum Chordata; order Ceratodontiformes; family Ceratodontidae; genus Neoceratodus; species Neoceratodus forsteri. The sequence continues at coordinate 428,943,706 of CM057450.1, read as the reverse complement.
ATCTCAGGGGGAGGAAATGGACAAGGAAATGATAGAAGGCATCCTTAAAATGGCAGAAAAAGGTGAGATATTGTTGATGGGGGACCTGAATATGCCAGATGTTAACTGGAGTACCTTTGCTGCAAGCATATCCAAAAGCATATCCAAAAGCAGGGCCATTCTTGATGCCCTACAGGGGGCATGCCTCAGACAGCTAGTGTTGCAACCCACTCGGGAGGGAGCAATCTTAGACCTGGTACTCTCAAATGGGGAAGGAGAAAGGATCTCAGATTTAGAAGTGGGTAGCCATCTGGGAACAAGTGACCATCAAACAGTGTGGTTCACAATAAACACAGCCATAGAGTCAAGCCATACAAAAACAAGAGTATTGGACTTTAGGAAGGCTGACTTTGGGAAAATGAGAGAGTGCCTCAGAAAAGCACTAGCAAACGGACAAGAAAGAGGGGTGGAGGAACAATGGGGAATAATCAAATGAAGCAAATCAACAAAACAAAATGAAAGAAGAAACCACTATGGTTCTCAAAAGAGGTGGAAAGGAGGGTTAAGGAGAAAAGGATAGCATTCAGGAAATATAAGGAAACACAGAAGGAGCAGGATGGAGAACTTTATAAGTTAAAGCAGAAGGAGGCAGGGAAGGCAGTCAGAATAGCAAAGGCACAAACTGAGGAAAAGATAGCCAACTCTGTTAAAAAGGGGGGTAAAACCTTTTAAAGGTACGTTAGAGAGCGAAGAAAGACCAAGGAAGGGATACAGAGACTTAATAAAGGGAAGGGAATGTGGGCAGAGGGTGACAGTGAAAAAGCAGGGATACCGAATGAATATTTCTGCTCAGTATAAAAGAGAAAAATCCAGCATTCATCACCAACAATAAATGAAAGCCTCTTCTTATTAATGCTCAATTTAGTTAAGTGTTACATATCACAATGCCTTGACGCTGCCTCAGATACCAACTTTATCAAAACGTGTCAAGGCATTGTGATATTGTGGCACTTTAAATAAATTTGGGCATTAATTATATCTTCAGAGGGCAGTGTCCTTTGTTATATTTGGTGGTGAGTGCTGTATTTTCTATTTTGTACTATGTAATTTATATCCTGAGCACCCCTAACCTAGTGTGTTTACTCTGTTTTTGATACTGTTTTTGCTCAGTATTCACAACAGAAGAGGAGGAGGAGGAGGTACCTAAACCAAATGAGAGAAACTCTGAATGGGGGGTCAATAGCAGTCCATTCACAGAAGAAAGGGTTTTGAAAGAACTCTTGAAACTGAGGGTGGACAAAGCAATGGGGCCTGATGGGATTCACCCAAGAATTCTAAAAGAACTAAAGGTAGAACTAGTAACACCACTGACTACTCTCTTTAACAAATCATGGGAGGATGGGGTGGTACTTGAGGACTGGAGGAGGGCAAATGTGATTCCACTTTGCAAAAGTGGGAGCAGGGCAGAGGCAGGAAACTACAGACCAGTTAGTTTGACCTCAGTGGTAGGGAAAATGATGGAATCACTTCTGAAAGAAAGAATTGTTGAGTACCTAGAGGCCAGTGGGGCACAGGACCCAAGGCAGCATGGTTTCACTGCAGGAAGGTCATGTCAGATGAACCTAATAGATTTCTTTGACTGGGTGACCAAAGTAGTAGACCAGGGAGGGGCTGTGGATTTGGCCTACCTAGATTTTAGCAAGGCATTTGACACCATCTCATACAAAAGATTAATACACAAGTTAGCCAGCCTGGGAGAGGGTCCCAAGGTGGTAGCCTGGATAAAAAACTGGCTGGACAACAGGATGCAAAGGATAATAGTAATGGAGTCCACAATGAAGAAAGGAGGATAACTGGTGGGTACCGCAGGGTTCGGTACTGAGACCGGTCCTCTTTAATGTCTTTATAAGTGACATTGGAGAGCACCTGGAAGGAAAGGTATGTCTCTTTGCAGATGACACAAAGATCTGCAACAGGGTTGATACAGAAGATGGGGTGGAAAGAATGAAAAGGGACTTGGCAAGGTTAGAGGAATGGTCAAATATGTGGCAGCTCAGATTCAAAGCAAAGAAGTGCAAGGCAATGCATCTGGGAAACAAAAACCCAGGGGAAGAGTACACAATGGGGGGGTCAGTTAATAACAACAACAAAAATCAAAAGAGACTTAGGAGTAATTATATCAGATGACCTAAAGGTGGGCAAGCAATGTGGGAAGACAGTAAGGAGGGCTGGGGGGATACTGGGATACATAGGGAGGGGCATCAACAGTAGAAAACAGGAAGTTGTTATCCCTCTGTACTGACAGTTGGTGAGACCCCATCTGGAGTACTGCATGCAATTCTGGAGACCCCATCACCGCAAAGACATAGACAGAGTGGAGGCTGTTCAGAGGAGGGCAACTAAAATGGTGCAGGGTCTGCACCAGAAGACATACAAGGAGAGACTAAAGCAGCTTAATATGTATACCCTTGAGGAAAGGAGGAGGGGGGACATGATAGAAACTTTCAAGTATCTCAAAGGAATTAACAAAGTACAAGAGGGTAGCATCTTTCAGAAGAAGACATGTGCAAGAACAAGGGGGCACAATTTGAAGATAGAGGGAGAACGGCTCAGAGGTAATGTTAGAAAGTATTTTTTTCACAGAGAGGGTTGTGGATGCATGGAACAGCCTTCCTGAGGAGGTTGTGGAGTCAGGAACAGTGGGCGAATTCAAGAATGCATGGGACAGGCATAAGGCAATTCTTTTTTTTCCAATTATTTAACCAGGTGAGACAAACTAAGCTGAAAGCTTGTTTACAGTTGCAACCTGGGAGCACAAGGAAGTTAAACAACTTGCTTAGGGTCACACAGTATGCAAGTGGGGGTTGTGGGATTCAAACCCAGGTCTCTAGATTTGCAGCTCAGAGCCTTAAACCACTGCGCCATACTGCCTGAAGTAAGTTGTTGATTAACTAGAATCTGCAGCTTATCCATCAGGTAGGGAAATGGGCAGACTAGGTGGGCCAAGCGGTCCTTATCTGCCATCAAATTCTATGTTTCTATGTTTCTTCCTTTCCTTAGAGTTGTCCATTTGCAGACTTGAGGACTGGTCTGACTGGTACATTGACTGTTTCTGTGCTTGAGATCTGGTACAGTTACATTACGGCTTGCTGCTGTAGTTAATAAAATTAACAAAAGCATTAAATGCAGGCTGCATAAAGTTGTAAGGCTGCAGAAAGGAATGCAGTGTTTGTACCTGAACTGCCTGATTCAGTGGTATGGCGTTGGTGATCTGTTCAGTTCGATAGTGCAGTGGTTTGTAAGAGCCATCTGAGACACTCTTCTCTTTTCTGCTCAAAAGTGGCAGAGGCACTCTTTCTTGACAGGCCCAGGGCTCACTGTACGCAGAGGCTGCTTTAGAAGGCTGCTCATTCCTGATCAGGAGCTCAGTGGTGCGGCCTGTTTCTGGCATCCAATTGTTAAAGTGAGGTGTGGTGCTGAACTAGTGGTCACTGTTGTAAGGTTCAGGAGAACAACCCAAGTGGGGGTCAATGGCACTGATGTCGAGGAGCCACTGAAGTGGCAGTATCTGTCGATGGAAATCTGAGGATCAGTAGCAGGTTATGTATCTCTGGCAGCAGTGCCTGGATGAGACAGGGATGATTCAGCAGTTTAAGGACAGTGATTGAAACCGCAGTCTGGTACAACAGTCTTGGGGGAGGAGCTGAACTTTTCTGCAGTACTGTAAATGAAGAAGTTTTCAACCAGTACTTTCAAGTCTGTGGAGTGAGTGGCAGTTTCAGGAGGGTTTGCTCAAGAAAAAAATGTCTGTTGATTCAAAACTAAAGGTTCTGAGCCTGGCTCATGGATATTCCTTGCACTGAGGCAGGCTGGCACCTCCATTTTTTTACACCTCGGCATTAGGCTGAGGTAAATGTATGGGTATCAGCCTGCTTCAGCCAATCAGAAGCTAGGACTTTCTTACCCATTGTATAAATTTCACCTATGGGATTTCAGAATTCTGCTTCTAATGCAATTCGATGGAATTTGTTGTCATTTTTTAAAATTCTACAGATATCTACACCATTGGAATTTAAACATTCCACACAATACTAATCATTAGGTATAAATGTACTCCTACCAGAAATATATAAAGAAGCAAGGAAATGCTGGAGACAATATTTTAGAAGCTGACAAGAATAATTCAACAACAGAAGCATTACCAGATGAATGGAAAGGGAATTCAATCTACCTAATATACAAGACATCAGATGCTTCAATACCAAATCCCTACAGACCAGTGATCCTGATAAGAATGTCTGTACAAACGTATGGCAAAATGCAATTCAATAGATGTGACTGTGAGAGATGACACAAAAAAACCATGTGAAGTACAGGCAGGGGTCCAGAGTGCATTGTCATGTATACCTCAATGTTTTGTTTTGTAACTTACAGATAAATGCACAAGATGTAAGAGTTAAACCAATATGTGGCCTTTATACATGTTACCGCAGACACTGACTCAATAAATTGACACAGATGCTGGCAGAAAGTGTCACTATTGGGGGCAGATCTAAATTTGTGCAATTGGAGTGTGTGTTTAAAAGAACAGATAAAAAAGTTATCTTAGCTGCTGCAAAAATAATTTATCCTCACCATTCCAGTGGTTATCTTCATAATTCTAAGACTCTCCATGCTGTACTGACAAGCTTCGTGAAATGTCGGGATCTATAAGCAGAATGCTACAAGTCACCCACACGGATTCACACACACAGCTGCACCTTGGCACATTCATTCAAACCACGACACCAGTTACCAAGCTGACATCGGGTCTTAGCTTTTTTATTCCCTTCTGCCCCTTTCCTGAGTGATATATACAGTATCAATACTGTATTGTCAAAAAAAGAGAGACAAATGCCCAACTTTATGATGCATTCATATTATTTTATTTATTTCAAAAGTTTTACCAGGAAAGACATACTGAGCTGATATCCATGTTAGATATGATCCATGTTCACATCCTAAGGTGTGTTCAGTCTTTCACAAATAATAAATAGCCAAAAAATGATAAAGTGCCCTAAAAACAAGCCTTAAAATAAAAAAGAAAATTTTAGTTGTAATCCAACTAGTATGCTGCTATGCTGAATCCACCCATAGAAACCCCATCTTCAATCACTCAATCAATCAATCAAAATCTTTATCCAGGCAGGCACCATTGAGCAAGGCTCATTTGCAAGGTGGACCTAAGTGATGATCAAAAAATTATTATTATTTCATGATATTCTTGACAACTCCACTGAAAACTTCTGATGAATCCCTACATATGACTCTCCAAGATGGCCTCCACATGCATGAAATGCCACCACTTCAAACCCAAAGATGCACTACAAAACAACAGACCCTTCTACTCCAGAGGCAACTACCATGTGGAAACATAGGAACATAGATAATGACGGCAGAAAAAGACAGACAACCCATCTAGCCTGCCTGTATATCCTATCATACCTCAGAAGGTTTTGTCTCTTTGGGGTCTACACTTACCCTGTTCTCCCATTTGCTGTCTGTGTTTTTGTCTTCCTCACTCTGTGGACTATCTGATATACCCTTAGCTCAATCCTAGCTGTGTTTGAAGCTGTTTATGATTTGAGTACCTACCACCTCTGCTGGCAGACCATTCTATGGCTCAATCACTCTTTCTGCAAAATAATACTTCAGCACGTCATTGTTACCTCTTCCCCTCATTAACCTCCATTTGTGACCTGGTGTCCTTGCTTCTTTTTTCTTGGTAAATAGCTCTTCACAGTTCACCTTGTTTAAGTCTCAATCTTACCCTCCCACCATCTTCTCTCAGGTGAATATATGTTCAGTGCCTTTATTCAGTCCTCATAGGATCTGCCTTCCTGGCCCTGAATCACCTTGAGTACCATGTGTTGTACTGTCTCTCGCCTGTCCTTGTCCTTTTATAGGTTGCAACTTGTTTATTGAAAAGAGTTATACATGACAAATAGCAACGCAAACATTCATAAGCAATATGTACATTGACAATATTATTTATAAGAGTATGTCATACATCCTGGTGATAGTACAATTCAGAAGAAAAAAACAAGATGTAATGTCTGATGCAATTATGTATACTTGATTTAAAAGAAAAGAAATAAAAACAATTATAAGAACATGTCTGTCACCAAGTGACACGATCATGCACAATTGATAAGGAAGTATTGTGTAGACAATATAGCTGTATTACTACATTGGTAATGAGTCTCAGTAGTATATGTAAGGTCCCTCATCTTATTCTATAGGGAGAACTTAAGGCTGAAGTTTAAGCTTGAATGGCAGGAAACTATGAGTCCTCTACAGAAGTTAATATACCTTTATAAAGGTCCCATCTAGTCCATCTGTATGTATAAGCAGATAGTCTATGTTGGACTAAGAAGGTTAATCTTTCCATTGCTTGAGTCTGATGTATTAGTTCAATCCATTCAGCAATATTGGGAGGATCCACCTTGAGCCATTCTCTCATGATGGTCTTAGTGGCTGTTATAATGAGAATGAACCACAGCTATATTCTCAGAAATCCCTGCCCAGTACCCTTGAAGCTTTGGACATGACCAGAAGACATAGGCTTGGATGACTACATCTCCTCCACGGTGCCACCAGCACACTGCTGAAATATTGTGATCCCATTTGTCTTGTAGCTGGGGCACTAAAAAGTATTGAATTCTGAGCTTTCAGGTGAATTCTTGCCAAGTGGGGGAGGAAGAAGTTCGCCAAACTAATTACCATAATTTATCCCACTGTTTAGCATCAATTGAGATATTTAGATCTTTCCCCCACCAAAATTTGACATACTCTGTGGTATGCCCCTGGTCTCTAATGTAATTACTATATAATAAGTTGATGACTCCCTTCCCACATGTGGAACCCCACATTACCTCACATGGTGGCAGAGAAGGATGCTGCATGGCCTACCTGCAAGCCTCTTGCACATGTTTATTAAGTTCTAAGTATCTGAATATATCAGTGTGCTGCCATCCAAACATTTGGATACCACTTTCAGAGGATATCATTGTGTCTGCCTGTAGCAGTTGCCATGCAAAATGCAGGCCCTTCTGTGCCTGGTGTTGAACCAGAGATACATGGTAGCAGGCAGAAAAGAGTCATCCCACACCCACCACCCATACCTCCATTGAATCTGTTTGGCATCTGCTATCTTCGTGCCCCATTCCTTTTCCTCCAAAACCATTTGTAGTCCACTGATAGAGGGCTTCAGAAGTGTATTTAGAGCTTTAGTGGGAGGTAGTATAGCGCAGTGGTTTAAGGCTCTGAGCTACAAATCTGGAAACCTGGGTTTGAATCCCACAGCGACCCGCTTGCATACTGTGTGACTCTGAGCAGGTCACTTAACTTCCCTGTGCTCCCAAGTTGCACCTGTAAACAAGCTTTCAGCTTTTTGTGCCACTCCTGGTAAAACAATTGCAGAAAAAAATTAACAAAGGGGGATGGGGAATTTCTTCCTCAAGATCTGTCTGTCCTCAATGGGATGAATAGGAGGCATTTCCCCATAATGAAGTAATCTGCATTTGGGCTGCTAGCCAATACCCTATAACTATGCCATCTTTTGGGAAGATAAAGTGTCTGATGAACCAATTAATAAGTAAGTGATTGCACTTAACTGAGCAGTGGCAGGGCCTTGGATGGTGCAGTCATAGTGAGCCTTTAAGAGCAATGGTAGTGTGGCAGACTCCCTGTGCTGTACTGGCTTAATTGGATGTTATTCTGGCCTAGTCTGCTCCTGTTAATTAGTGGTATCTCCTGCCAGGTGCTTGAAGTGGCAGTTCAAGGATCCTGATTAGGTTTTTTCCTTTGGAGCTGGCATGACCTGCAAATCAGTCCCTGGTTCTGTGCTGTTCAGTGGTTGGCTGTTTGTTTTATTTTTTTCCTCTCCCTTTCTTGATTGGGGTTAAATATGTTTTATTTGGGGATATATTTTTTTTTTTGTAGGATACCCTGCTATTGCTTTTGTAAGTAAGGGGGTAAAATGTCTTGTGATGTAAATAATTTATCCTGGGCAACTGTTTTTTTTTACAAAAAGTTTTAGCTTAGAGTTAATTTTGCCTGTCTTAATATCTAACGATAGGGTCAGGGACAGATTGGTATTTACCTTTAGGAAGTTACAAGGGCATATTACTATGGAATCTCTCTATAGCCTGTTCTTAAAGGTTTCCCAGTCAGAGGTACTTGATAGGTATATTTGTACTAGGCAGTGCCTTTACAATTTTTTGCTTAGGAGAAGTTTAATATTATTATTATTATTAATGTTTGGTTCAGTACATCCTAATTCAGGGCCCATGGGCAATATGGATTCATTTGTGTTACCAAAGCATGCTCTGAACTTTGCTCATTTGAATGTTCAGAGCTTGCTTGCAAAATGGGATGATTTTACTGTTTAGATGGATTACCATCAATTTGATGTGGTTGGAGTGTCAGAGACCTGGCTTATTGACAGGGTCTCGGACAGATCAATCGCTATTGAGGGTTATAGGGTTTTTAGACACGATACAGACTCAAGAAGTGGAGGGGGTGTCCTTTTTTATGTAAAAAACATTTAAAAGTATTGCCTGGTGTAGTTCTTGTAGGTCCTCCCACCTGTGAATACTTACCTTTAACAACTGTTTTAGGTAAACAAAAAATGCTGACTGTGGTGGTTATTTATGTTCCACCTGGTTCCCAGGGGGATGGCCTTTGGTTATTAGAGAACATAAGAGGGTCTTTTCCTAGAAATAGAGTGCTTATCTGATGGGTGACATGAATATTAATTGGCTGGGGAAGGACAATATAAAATTTAGAGATACGGTTATTAATCAAGGTTTAGTACAGATAATAGATGTCTCAACTAGGATTAGTTACAAATCTGGAACTTCCTCATTGATAGGCTGGGTGTTGGTCTCTGACACTAATAAAATTGTGCAATATGGGGTTCTCCCTGATAGTATCAGCGACCATAGCCCAGCCTATTGTTGGTCTACAAAGAGAAAAAACATTCCTCCTGTTTTTGTTTTCTCATGTAATATAAAGACACTTGATTTGGCTGCATTCAGGCAGGCTGTTGCTAATATAGATTGGTCTAAGGTTACTCAGAGTCTGAATGTGGATACAGCATTAGGGAATTGTATTGATTTATTTAACCTAGAAAGCGATAAATTTTCACCCCTAAAGAAGTTAAGGATTAGAGGTAATAAACAGGCATGAGTTACATCTGAATTAATAGAGCAAATCAGAATCCGAGATAGACTGTGAAAGGCCTATAGGAGGACCCCTAGTCAAACTAGTCTAGTTTTATATAAACAGGTTAGAAATACATGTAAAGCCATGGCTAGACGACTAAAAAGAAATTATTTCCTTGAGAGGCAGAAGGACTTTCGGGGAAGGAATGTTTCTGAAACCTGTAAGTCAATTCATGAACTTACTGGGAATAAGCACACTTTCATTATTCAGTGTTGACAATCTGAGAATGGTATCATTACTGATCCATCTGAAACTGCCCAGTAACTGAATGATTATTTTTCTGATTATTCTAAGTTTCTAAATGGGAATTCATTGTCGCAAGTTAGGGTACCCCAGGAAGATTTGGCCTTGAACATCCCAATGTTCTACTTTAAGTCCTTGTCACCAGGTGATGTTTTGAAATACCTCCTAACAATGGAACCTCGTCCATCAGTGGGTAAGGATGGTATAGATTTTTGACTTGTAAGGACCACTGCTGATCTTCTTTGATTTCCCCTTTCTGCTGTCTTTAATTTATCTTTATGTGAGTCTAGTTTTCGTAAGATTTGGAAAGATTCTACTATTGTTCCTATATTTAAAGTGGGTGATGTTTCTGATAAATATAATTATCATCCCATTTCTTTATTAGCTCCTCTCTCTAAAGTATTTGAAAGGAATATTTTTGACCAAATCATGGAGTACTTGTCTAAATTCAATGTCTTAACATCTGCTCAGCATGGCTTTAGGCCAGGACATAGTACCATGACTGCCTTGGTGGGATTCACGAGCACGGTTCACAAGGCCCTTGATAAGGGCCATTTTACTGGAGCCATGTTCATGGACCTTAGCAAGGCATTTGATTTGGTCGATCACCCTCTTTTGCTGTCTTCTTTAGTTAATTTGGGAATTTCTAAGGATGTCGGGGATTGGCTAGGTAATCACTTGGCTGATCACACACAGGTCACAAGGGTTAGTGGTAAGCTTTCTTCTTCTTCTAAGGTTTCACTTGGTGTTGCCCAAGGTTCTCGTCTGGGTCCCCTTTTGTTTAGTCTTTTTCTTAATACCTTAACTTCTGTTTGTACCAGATCCCCAATTTTTTTATATGCTGACGATGTAGTGGTCCTCACAAGTGTTTCTCTTTTTGAAAATGTACAGAAAGATTTAGCTGATGATTTCTTGGAGGTACAGAACTGGTTCTGAGCCCATGGATTGGTTTTAAATGAAAAAAAAATAATCCATGGTTTTTGCAGGTACTAAAAAAAGATTGTATTGGACCCTATATTGTCATTATACAGTGTTTCTGGTACCTTGATTGGACCAGTTAAACAATTTAAGTACCTGGGTTTATTGATGGATGAGAATCTTTCTTATGAACCTCATATTCTTCATATGGTAAAGGTGACTCACCAGCGTTTAAGGGCCTTATATAGGTTATCTCCTTTACTCACTGATACTACACGTCTGTTGGCTCAAAGTTTTTTACTACCATTAATTGTAATTGATTTTGGGGTTTTGCTTTACTAATCTGCAAGGGAGGGATTGTTATCCAAGATAAAAGCGTTACTTCAGTTGCTAGATTTGTAGTGAAATCCCCATTAAGGCTCCATCATTGTCATCTCTTAGAGCAAGTGGGTTGGCTTCTTTTAGACGGTAGACATAAACCTAAATTGGGTATTTTGGCAAAAAAGGTGATACTTAATAGAGTCCCTGATTGTTTTTCTATAATTTTTAAAAAGCAGAACTCTCTGGCAAATACTCTGTCAACAGTTAAATTTTCTCTTTGCATTCCAAAAATGCGTACTTGCCTTGGACAAAGGGCAATATCCTATAAGTTACCCATTTTTCTTAACATGATACAAGCAGTTTTTGACTGTATTAACCTTTCCCTTTGTTCTTTTAGGCATAAGTTGAAAGAGTGCCTTTTTACAGAATGTAAGTGTAAATGTTATTGAATGACAATGTAGTGATATATCAATTTGTACCTGTCTTTATTTAAGTTGTATGTATTTATATTGTTTGTAATTGTTATTTGTACCCTGATCGCCCATGAAAATGGGTCTTTTCTGGCCCATGGTCCTATCAGTATAAATAAATAAAACAAACAAACAAACATAGTGAACTGCCTCTGAGGCTGGGCCAGAACCGCATGGTACAAGGCCAAGACCTCAGTCTTACTGATGTTAAGGGAATAGTCAGATAGTTCTGTAAAAGACTGAATGAGTTTAAAGAGCTCAGGGAAGGAATTTTCTACTTCTCCGAGGTATAACAAAACATCAGGTGCATAAAGGGTTAGTTTATGCTCTGCCCCCCAAGACAGATGCCTTTAATGTTCACATTATGCCTTATACTATGAGCAAACGACTCTATGTACAGGGTGAGGAATAGCAGGGACAAGGGGCACCCCTGTCTAGTACACTGATCCAGTAAAAAATGACTAGAAATATGGCTATTGACCCTCACATAACCAGATGGTTCCATGTTTAACTAAGAAATGAAATGGACAAAATGGTCATCAAATCTGAACCCAGCAAAGACCCCTTGTAAGAATGACCAAGAAACTTTATTGAATGCTTTTTCAGTATCTAAACCCATCAGCAATGCTGGTTGTTTTATCCTTTTTAAGTGACCAATGATGTGGACTGTCCTACGAATATTATCTTGGGCCTGATGGCCAGGAACAAATCCAGTTTGGTCTATGTCAATAAGCTGAAAAATAACCTTCTTTAGTCTCCTGGTTATTATGGCTGTCAATATCTTATAGTCTATATTTAAAATAGAGACTGGCCTGTACAAGGCACAATGTGAGGGGTCCTTGCCGGACTTTGGAATAATCAAGATAGTTGCCTGGGACCAGGAGGGGGCCATTCATCCCGTCACTCACTGCAGAGTTGAATGCTCTGTGTAATAGAGGGGATACCAGGGGCTAGATTCACAAAACTTTGCCCCTGAGCAAACCTGATTTTATATGAGCAAACCAGGTTTTGCACCGAGTCGGTATTCACAAAAGCCTGGTTTGCATGCTCAAAGTGGGTTTGTACCAGGGCAAAGTGTGAAGGCAACTGCATTGCAAATAAGAGTGAGGGGATGTAAATAATGGCGCTGTCCGATTCAAAAAGTATTTGCTCTGCGCAAGGGTCTTTTGCAGGGTTCTCTTGCATGGAGCAAATACTGCTGACTGAGACCCTGTTTTTATCCCATGCAACCTTAGCGGTTGGCGGAGGCACTACAGTGCCCCCCCCCCCAGTGGCCTAATAACAAAAATATAGATTTCACTGGTAGTAGTGGTCCCCCCCCCCCAATTGCTGATTGCTGGCCCTATAACAGAAATAAGTTTCCTGGTGGTAGTCAGCGATTGCTGGCCTGAAAACAAACATATAAGTTTCCCTGGTGGTAGTGATTCCCCCCAATCGCTGATTGCTGTCCCGATAAAAAAAAAAAAGATATAACTTTTTCTGGTGGTAGTGGTTCCCCCTCATAGCTGTTAAGTTTGCCTGGTGTCCAGTGGTCCCTCCCCCCCAATCACCCACCCGATGTTGACTGCATATTCCCTGGTATCCAGTGTAACCCCCATCCCAATCCCCTGTATAGTATATTTAAATATTTCCCTGGTGGTCTAGAGGACTCCCTCCCTATCCCTGATCCCCTGTACAGTGAAATTAAACCTCTGCCTGGTATGTAGCAGACCCCTGCCCCCCCCAGGTAGTGTCCCAGCACCTTGCTCCCCCCATCCTGACCGCAAGCTGGCTACCATCACAGCCCTCTGCTTTCCACCACTGCTAGCCACTGACTGAGCTGTCATTGCGTGTATACGTTAAACAGTTGCACTCATTGATTGACATTTCAGAGTGCGGGGGAACCATAAGACAACAAGGAGACAGGGCTGCCTCTGAGGCAGGGGCTGGAGGCAAGCTAAACTCCATCACAGCCCATGTAAATGGGCCCATAATGGGCATGCAACTAACCACATACTGCCTTGCCTGCCAATGGGCTCATTTACATGGCTCCTTTTGTGAATCGGAAATAGCACACTGGCTCTATTCATTGCAGGGCCATACTCCTGACTGCATGTCAGGGCAGTACTAGTGGGACTTGCACTGTGGTATTGCGGTTAGAGTCATGTTGACCTGGCCCTATTCTCAGTCAGATAGCACTGTGTGCTATCCAACTGCGAATAGCAACATTTGACACCTGGGCAACTGCAAAGCGCAAAGCAAACTTTTGTGCTGTGCTTTGCGATTGTTTGTGAATCTAGCCCCTGATCTTTAAATTGTTTAGAAAATCCCCCCATGAACTCATCTGTCCCTGTACATCTTCCCCTTTTAAGCCTACTGATTTCCCTTTCTATTTTGTGTTGGGAAATTGGTGCAGTGAGGGCTTCATAATGTGTCTCTGAGAGCTGAGGGAGGTGGAGTTGCTGAAGGAAGATAGTTATTGCTCCCTTTCCGGGAGACTCCCCTGCCAAGTATAGATTTGAGTTACTAGGTCCTAAAAGCTTCAGAAATATCAGAAACCTTACGTAAATGTTGCTTGGTGGTAGGGCATGCTATTCTAGAGATATTTGCCCTGGCCTGTTGAATACACAAGTGGCCAGCTTGGAGTTTTAATGCTCTAGGGCCACATTAATTTCTGCTCCACCAAATGGAGCCCAATTCCAAGGCTGACAAGCCTGTAGTTTCCCCAACTGCTTCTTGTCCTCTCCCTTGTGTAGCGGAACTATGTCCACCATCCTCCAGGCTATGCATCACTCACTTGCATCAAACAGCCCAATACAAAAGGTGTTCACATGCTGCAGGGACCAATAACATCATGCTGATTGTTTACCAACTGAAAAAAAGATTGTAGAACAACACATGGCCAAAGAACAAGTCAAAATGAACTTTTCAAATCTTGACTGAAAAAAAAAAAGATAACACTTTTAAAACAAGGTACCGAAAAAAAACAGTTGTGTGAAAAAAGCACACACAAAAAAACTGCATACATTGAATATGCAACAGTACATCATTAGATAAATTATTTATGCAGGTATGCTGTATTGACAGGATGGACACTGCACTTGTAAGGGCAATAATGTCAACAGAACTCATTTGAATAAATATTTTATCTTACACTGCCCTGTTGCATATCTCCTATTTAATGTACTTTATAAGTCTAATTAATTATTTATGAGCCCTAGCAAGGCTCCTGATTGGCTCCTGGATCGGTCATTAATTTCTTATAATTGACAGATCCAGCTTCCACCTGACTGTGTGTGGCACACATAGCTCATGCCACACAGCTAAACCTATTTCAAAACTAAAACAAACCAGCAAAAATGAAAGTTGCTATTAGACTTAAAATCGCTATAACAACCACAAAGTCGGTCATTGCCTTGGATTAAAGACTGCCTGGAGGCAGGTGACCTGGGTGACCCATCCCCCTAACTGATCCTTAATTACTTGGAAATGACTGGCTTTTCAGTCTTTATTGCTTAAGTACAAAGCACTTCTAGAAGCATATCTAGGCATGGTATCCCATAATATGGGTGAAGCAAATTGAGTGACTCAGTTTGTGTACCCGAAGAAAAAAGCAACCGTGGAATAATAGCGAAGTGGAATCAATAGTGAGTGTGGAGGGATAGAATGGCAAACAGTAGTAACTAGCAAGTGTAGAGTCAGTGAGCAGGTATGTTAAACAGATGAATTGCATTGGACACTGTCGATCTGGCTGCCTGGTATAGTGGTTACGGCTGCTACCTGCAAGGTAAATGGACCTGGGTTTGGGACTGTATCAAGGATGTTTACTTTTTGTACTGTTGTGATTTTTGTACTTTAATTAAATTTTTTTATGTTCTCCCAATTCCCCAAATTTGTTTCTCCCCACCCATGGGTCACCCCTCTTTCAGTGGTCTCCCCCGAATACTGGTGGCCCCGTGGAGTAGCCCCCTCCCGTGTATTTCTCTGTCCCACAGTGTCCACTCCCCTGGAGTTGGTTATTATCATTTGGAGGGTGCATGAAGCATGTCCCTCGCAAAGGGTAAGTGTAGATCGTGTCCTGTATGGACAGTATGGTGTCCTCGCTGTTACCGGTTTTCAGTGTTGTGCAGTTCCCCAAGTTTGTTTTCGGTGATTTGGACTCTCTGTTTTGCAAGTTGCGGTTTACCGGTTTTCTCTTACTGTAGCTGTTATCAGATGGAGCCCTAAGCACAGGTGAAGGTGGATCCAGGATGCACTCTTTCAACTAAGTGTAACATAAATTCTGGTGTCACACAAGGCTGTGTTATAACTCCTCTCCTTTCAACCTTTACCTTAATAACATATGAAGGGCACTGGGAGATAAAGATTTTCATTCTCCAAAGTTGAAGGATGGGGAGGTGTCATGTCTTGCTTGTACAGATGAAATAGTGCTGATATTTAGAACTAAAACAGGATTGCAGAGGCAACTAAACAGGTTAAAAAGTTAAGTTCCAAGAATGAATTGAAACTAAATATAGAAAAAAACAAAAACAGTGGTATTCACAAAGGAAAAAAAAACATGGATGATTGATGATATGTGGGAAAGGAAAAAATTACAACAGTCAAGCAAGCAATAATGCCCTACAGGGTGGGCAGTATTGGGCAATACTAGACCGCTCAGGGGCATAATGAGGCCTGACACCACAGGCTGAGGGCCTTACAGCCCCTGGAAGGTCTGGTATTGCCCATATCACCCACCCTGGAGGGCATTATCGTGCTTCGAAAATGGGCTAACTGTGGCAGTTTAATGCAGGATTTTTAAAAAGTAAGAAGGCAGTGTCAGTGGCTCAGTAGGTAGCACACTCGCCTCTGAGGCCGGGAGATCAGAAGGCTGTGGGTTCAGTTCCCACATCTGGCACTTGGGTTAATATCCCAGTACTGACACTGTAATGCAGCATGGGAGGGGTGCTGTCTTTTGGATGAGACGTTAAACCGAGGTCCCATCTGTCTGGATTGGTGGTAGTTCAGGTGGATGTTAAAGATCCCATGGCACTTATCGAAAAGAGTAGGGGAATTTCCCCGGTGTCCTTGCCAAATTTCCCTCATTCACTAAAAATACCACCAACAGCTTAATCTGGTTCAAGGTCAGGTGGCATTCATCTGTATCCCCCTCCCCCGGGTCGTGCCTGAAAATAGGCAGGATTTGTCTAGTGCACTTACCTGGTCAACAAAAAGCTAAATATAAATAAAAAAGGAGAAAATTAAAGAAGTTTTAGTAATTTGATTTTAAAGTAGTCCCTCTTTTTTAAGGTATTCCATATCTTGTTGCCTAGCATTTCACAGCTATTCCCTTACTTTCCCCACTGCTACTCCTGGAACACGTACCCTGCACTTTAGAAAAGAACAAAGAAAGACAAGTGTTCTGTGCCATGGTTTTAAATAACATTTTTTTTTAACCAGCATTTCAGCATCAGAACGTCATGGTGGAGCGTGACCTTATTTGACCCTGGGCATGAAAGCAGGAAGTGCGTTCTGTTTGCTTTGGGAATTTTAATAGTGGCTTTTGTAGTTTCCCAGTCCTCGCTACATATGAGCTCACTTCTTCCAGGGTTTTTTTTTTTTAGTTTTTCGTTTTTAGTGGTTGCCAGTCCTCGCTGCTTGATGTGAGGACTGGGAGTGTGAAGAGGAGTGCCATTTGTTTTATTGATGTAGTCTCTCTGTGGAAGGTATGAAACTGCAAAGACGAACTGAGCTGTATATGGACAGGAACCATTAGGTACTGCTGCCTATTTCTTGATTTATGGATTGGAAGTTTGTTCTTTTTTTTCCGGCCGCAGATCAGGGAATGCTAGTTGAGAATGCTGTACCAGGACTTGAGAGGGGGGGCTCTCACTAACTCTCACTAGCTGTCACGGGGAACATGGTGGCAATTTGAAATGCGAAACAAAAAAAACAGAAAGGTAGCCAGTAATACATCCAGTGAAGGTTGATGTGTAGTTCTCTTTGGCAGTTGGCACTGAAATAAGGAGTGTTGGAGAGAGTATCTCTCACTTAGCGAGAGAAAAAAATGGCGGTAATTTTAAATTAAATTATGTGCTTTCAGACAGTCAGAATGCAGGTTGGGCAGAAAGCTGCCTCAGTGAGTAAGCAATATTAGGTTTCAGACTTTTATTTCCTGGTCGTCACATTGAAATTAATGTACCCTCTCTGGAAGAAGTACCAGTCAATCTGAGACCTGGAAATAAAAAGCCCATTTTCTAATAATTACTAGTACCTGGCCTAATTTTCTCAAATAGTTTAAGGTGGAAAAAGTATTGTGAACAAATTAGGTAAAAAGAAGGTAGAGCCTTATTTGGGATGCTTTGATGCAATCAGAAAAGTGCTGAAACTTTTTTAGAACATGTAAATAGAATCTTTCATACAGCGTTAAATGCAATAATGTTATATGAATTGTAAGTAAGGGACGATAAAAAGAAGCAAAATCGCTGAAGGTAACTGAGAATACATAGAAACACAGAAACATAGAATTTGATGGCAGATAAGGACCGCTTGGCCCACTTAGTCTGCCCATTTCTCTACCTGATGGATAAACTGCAGATTCTAGTTAATCAACAGCTTACTTCCTCCTACCCCCCACTAGAATTGCCTTATGCCTGTCCCATTCATTCTTGAATTCTCCCACTGTTCTCCAGAATTGCACGCAGCACTCTAGATGGGGTCTCACCAACTGTCTGTACAGAGGGATAACAACTTCCTGTTTTCTACTGTTGATGTCTCTCCCTATGCATCCCAGTATCCCCCCAGCCCTCCTTACTGTCTTCTCACATTGCTTGCCCACTTTTAGGTCATCTGATATAATTACTCCTAGGTCTCTTTCGATTTTTGTTGTTGTTATTAACTCACCCCCCATTGTGTACTCTTCCCCTGGGTTTTTGTTTCCCAGATGCATAACCTTGCACTTCTTTGCATTGAATCTGAGCTGCCACATATTTGACCATGCCTCCAACCTTGCCAAGTCCCTTTTCATTCTTTCTACTCCACCTTGTGTATCAACCCTGTTGCAGATCTTTGTGTCATCTGCAAAGAGACATACCTTTCCTTCCAGGTGCTCTCCAATGTCACTTATAAAGACATTAAAGAGGACCGGTCCCAGTACCGAACCCTTCGGTACCCCGCTAGTTACCTTCCTTTCTTCACTGTGGACTCCATTTAGTATTACCCTTTGCGTTCTGTTGTTCATCCAGTTTTTTAACCAGGCTACCACCTTGGGACCCACTCCAAGGCTGGCTAACTAGTATATTAGTCTTTTGTGTGAGACTATGTCAAATGCCTTACTAAAATCTAGGTAGGCCATATCCACAGCCCCTCCCTGGTCTACTACTTTGGTCACCCAGTCAAAGAAGTCTATTAAGTTCATCTGACATGACCTTCCTGCAGTGAAACCATACTGATTTGGGTCCTGTGCCCCACTGGCCTCTAGGTACTCAACAATTCTTTCCTTCAGAAGTGATTCCATCATTTTCCCTACCACAGAAGTCAAACTAACTGGTCTGTAGTTTCCGGACTCTGCTCTGCTCCCACTTTTGTGAAGTGGAATCACATTTGCCCTCCTCCAATCCTCAGGTACCACCACATCCTCCCATGATTTGTTAAGGAGGGTAGTCAGTGGTGTTACTAGTTCTGCCCTTAGCTCTTTTAGAATTCTTGGGTGAATCCCATCAGGCCCCATTGCTTTGTCCACCCTCAGTTTCAAGGGTTCTTTAAAAACCCTTTCTTCTGTGAATGGACTGGTATCGACCCCCCCTATTCAGTGTTTCTCCCTTGTTTGGTTTAGGTACCTCTTCCTCCTCTTCTGCTGTGAATACTGAGCAGAAATATTCATTCAGTATCCCTGCTTTTTCACTGTCACCCTCTGCCCACATTCCTTCCCCTTTATTAAGTCTCTGTATCCTTCCCTTGGTCTTTCTCTGCTCCCTAATGTACCTATAAAATATTTTATCCCCCTTCTTAACAGAGTTGGCAATCTTTTCCTCAGTTTGTGCCTTTGCTATTCTGACTGCCTTCCCTGCCTCCTTCTGCTTTAACTGATAAAGTTCTCTGTCCTGCTCCTTCTGTGTTTCCTTATATTTCCTGAATGCTATCCTTTTCTCCTTAACCATCCCTGCCACCTCTTTTGAGAACCATAGTGTTTTTTTCCTTCATTTTGTTTTGTTGATTTGCTTCACACAAAGGCTTATTGCCTGTGCGATGGCTGTTTTGATTATTCCCCATTGTTCCTCCACTCCTAATTCTTGCCGGTTTGCTAGTGCTTTTCTGAGGCACTCTCTCATTTTCCCAAAATCAGCCTTCCTAAAGTCCAATACCCTTGTTTTTCTATGGCTTGGCTCTATGGCTGTGTTTATTGTGAACCACACTGTTTGGTGGTCACTTGTTCTCAGATGGCTACCCACTTCTAAATCAGAGATCCTTTCTCTTTCCTCATTTGAGAGTACCAGGTCTAAGATTGCTCCCTCCCGAGTGGGTTCTAACACTAGCTGTCTGAGGCATGAGGCATCAAGAATGACCCTACTCTTGGATGTGCCTGCAGCTAAGGTACTTCAGTTAACATCTAGCATATTCAGGTCCTCCATCAACAATATCTCCCCTTTTTCTGCCATTTTAAGGATGCATTCTATCATTTCCTTGTCCATTTCCTCCCCCTGAGATGGGGCTCTGTATACAACCCCCATGCGGATTGGGGTGCCATTTCCTATCTCCAGGGTGACCCATAGTGACTCATCAACTTCCTGTTTACTCTTTAGTTCTGTTGCTTTAATTCCATCCCTTATATAGAGAGCTACTCCTACTCCTCCTCTTTTACTGACTCTGTCCCTCCTGTAGACTGTGTATCCTGGTATGTTGACACCCCAGTCATGGTCCTCTGTGAACCATGTTTCAGTGACTGCCACAATGTCCAGGCATCCCTCTTCCATCAAGGCCACTAGTTCAGGGAGCTTGTTGCACAGATTGTGGGCATTGGTACTCATCACCTTCCATGTATTTTTTATGACCTTACCCCTTTTAGCCCCCTCCCTGCCCTTACCGCCTTTGTCTGCATTTATCCCTGTCCTGCTCCCTACTGACTTCTCTACCTTGTTGTTTTCCTCTCTAACTACTGTGTTTTGTGGGGGGAGGCTGGGATTTCCCTGCTCCTTTTCAGTGCCACCTCCTTGGCTAGTTTAAATGCTTGCCAATGAAGCATTTAAACCTGTCACCTAGGATACTGGCTCCCCCCGGACAGATGCAGACCATCGCACCAGTATAAGCCTGCATCCCTCCAGGTGGCTTCCCAGTCCCCAATGAAGCCAAAACCCTAAGCTCCACACCAGTTTTTCAACCATTCACTGAATCCCATGGTGCAGAATACCCTAGCTTCATTCTTGCCATAGACAGGCAGCATCTCCGAGCAGGTTACTGTACATGCTACTTGTCTAAGGCCCCTCCCCAACTCCACAAACTCCTCTTGCACTGCCCTGATCCCATTAACAACCAGGTCATTTGTCCCTCGGTGGACAATGACATCCAGCTCCCTCCCTCGTGCAGCTACTCCTGCAATCCTGAGGATTCACTTCCTGTCTCTCCAAGCCATGGTGCCAGGCAGGCACCTTACCTCCCTATCCCCTTCATCCCCCACTTCTACCCCTTAATGATTGAGTGCCCAACCAGGAGTTGTTTCCTTCCCCTGTGGGGTCTCGTGCCACCCTCCTGTGGGTCTCCTTTGTGGAGGTTCCCAGCACACTCCTTGGTCTCCACTGCAGGTGCCTCCATAGAGGAACCACTCTTTGCCAGAATGGCATATGAATTGAGGAGAGGTACAACTGGAGGGATGCACATCTGTTCCACCACCCTCTCCCTCCCTGAGCCCACCTTGGTCCAACCGCTCCTCTTACTTGGCAACCTCTGAGGTAACGGTGGTGGCCCTTGTGGTCCCTGGGTGGGGGAAGAGGTTTCATGAATCCTAGCCAGGTCAGCCTGGAGATGGGCAACCTCCTCCCTCAGACCAGAGAGGTGCCTGCAAACAGGGCAGCATCACAGCCTCCAGAATATCTCCCAGAACACTGCTGCCCCACAGCCATTGCACTGCAACGCTCCCATCTTGACTTATTTTGTGTCCCCTCTCCTGTTGCTTGGTATGCTTACTGTCTCCCCTCTATGTATTTTTACACTTACTTTCCTACTACCTATGTGCCCTTACAACTCTCACCCTTCCTGTTCTGGGACAGGAACTTTCTGTAGTCTTCAGTAGTCTTCTTCTTCTGTGCTTGGATTCAGACGTTCAGCAGCTGGGGGGGGGGAGTTATTTTTTTTTTAGGTTCCTTCAAGGTTGATGAAACTAATGTGTCTCAGTGATCCTTCCCTTCCTACTGCCAAACAGGAAGTTCCTGTTGTCAGTCAAATCCAGTGGCTATAAAAGTAGAACTGACGTTGGGTGGAGGGGTGAGAAGGAGGGCAATTAGTAAAAAATCTGTAGTTCTAGACTGCTGTATCTTGCTCTGAAACCAAAGCGTTCTGTCAAAAACAGCAGGAAGCTGTAGTTGGAGACAGCTGCTTTTGTAGTATTAAGCTGCAAAGCCACACCCCAATTAGATGCACCCTCTGCTCTGACTCAGAAACTTAAGCTGAAACAGCCCCTTCCTCAGAGAAACACACAGTGACTTTCTTCTTTTTTTTTACTTAAATGAGACCCCCTTCTTCTAATAAAGTATCTGTTTGCTTAATCCAAACAGGTACTAACTCCTGCAGAGATATGTCATTTTATCAGTAAACAATCTGTAGTTCTAGACTGCTGTGTCTTGCTCTGAAACCAAAGTATTCTGTCAAAATCCGGAGAATGTTCTAGGACCCCCAAAATGTACCATGGTAGAATTACAGAGACTGGAATAAGGACTGGCCCCATTAAAAGTATACAGAAAAGTAAAGGTAATAGGATATTGGGACAAAACATTGAAGGATGATGCTGAAAGGTTACCAAGATTTTGCTGGGAGGAAGAATTAGGAAAAGAGAACAACAGAGCATCATTCCTTTGGTATACAAAAGTTAAAACTATACTTTTTATGTTGTCTTACATGCGCAGTGCAAGGAACATTTTGTAGCAGCTTGCTGGAGTAGCAGGTTGTGAAGGTGCAGCAGTGTTGTGGCCAGTGGGACCACTGCTTTTTTGGACTGGTCTCTGTGGCCCCAAAGAATGAGCATGCTGTCTATGACAGCAGTTCAGAGGTGTGCCACCAACTTGAAAGAATTTTGCTGCCACAATGAGGGAGCACCCCGTCATTGCAGGGCGTGCCTTGCCTGCTGAAACATTTCGATAAACATGGTGGAGGCTGCCACCGTCTGCCTCTCACAGTCCCTAGAAAGCTGACGTCAGCTGGACCCAATCCCCCTGTCGGCATGCCCCCTCCCAGTTAATCCACCTTGGCATCATGCCCTCCCAAACACAGACATGCTTTCTTTGTCAATGGGGGGCCCAATCCTCATCAGCTTCAGTCCCCTGTCCCCAAAAAACACAGGTGGCACACTGGGAGCCCACCCCAGTGTGTCCAAAGCAAACCTGTAAAAATAAAATTCCTGCAACGTCCTTTTTTTCTCCCCCTGTAACACAGAAAATGGTCCCTCATGGTCACGATGCCCCCCAACCCACACTCACCCTCTGTGCACCCCACCTCCCCGCACCCCCCCTCACCTCATGCTTACCTCCAGAGCCCAGCGCGATGATCTTCAGTGGAGCGGGAGATGTCTGAACTCTTCAAAAGCTGACTGCGAACTGAAGAAAATCATGGTTAACTGTATAATGGCATCAATGGGGGGGTGTTCAACTTAGGTGGATATCTCTGCCACTTTTGTGACTTTTGGCTCCAAATTTTCAACATGGGGTTCTTGGGACCCTACCTCATGAACTCAGTCATTATCATTTCGTTATTCAGTCCTGAAAGGTGATTTTGTGGTCACTGCGTGGAATCACCTTTCAGGACTGATTAATGAAATGACAGTGTCATTGTTCATGAGGTGGGTTCCCAAAAAGCCTATGTTGCAAATTTGGTGAAAAAATTCCAAAAAATGACTGTGTTGCCAGCGTGCATTGCACAGTTTCCATACATGCTCATAAGTTTGAGATTTTTTTATATTTTCACTCCAGAGTTTCAACATTCCCATTTTTACACACCTCCTTATGAATAGTACAGCTGTCATTTTTCACATCCTGCCCAAAATGTGTTTTCGTACACCTGGCACACAATGGCACGGTCGCTGTGGGAAACCAATGTTTGAGACAGATTAAGACAATCACAGTGATATGGTTCATGAGCAGATGTCTCAAAATGCCTATGTTGAAAATTTGGTGAAAAAATTCCAAAAAATGACTGTGTTACCAGCGTGCATTGCGCAGTTTCCATGCATGCTCATAAGTGCGAGAATTTTTAATATTTTCACTCCAGATTTTCAGCATTGCCATTTCTTCACACCTCCTTATGAATGGTACCACTATCATTTTTCTCATCCTCCCCAACATGTGTTTTCGTTCATCTGGTGCAGAATGGAGTTGGTCACTGTGGGAAATCAACGTTTAGGACAGATTAACAAAATCACAGTGCTACTGTTCATGAGCGGAGGCCCAAAAATGCCTATGTTGAAAATTTGGTGAAAAAATTCTACCAAATGGCTGTGTTACGATCGTGCATTTCGCAGTTTCCACGCATGCTCGTGACTTCGAGAATTTTAATATTTTCACTCCAAATTTCCAACATTGCCATTTCTTCATGCCTCCTTATGAATGATACAGCTGTCATTTTTCACATCCTGCCCAAAATGTGTTTTTGCACATCTGGTGCAAAATGTTGCTGTCGCTGTGGGAAATCAACGTTCAGGACAGATTAACAAAATCACAGTGCCACTGTTCATGAGCGGAGGTCCCAAATGCTTTCATGAGGAGGGGTCAGAAAAAGCCCATTTTGAAAATTTGGAGTGTACATACCAACAAACGCCCGGGGCGTTAGGGTTTCTAACCATAAGATCCCACCCTGTAGAGACTGACAGGCATCAGGGGTGTGACTTTGGGTTGTCAGCTGTAATGCTCATGCCATTCCACCCCTTTAAGAGGAACACTTCCCTGCATTTTCAGTTTCACCATAACGTTCCCTTTTATGCAGACAAGGTTTATGGAGGTTGTAAAGTGTCTTCTGTCTATTTCAACACAGTTGTGATTTGTGCTGTGCAGCTGGACACCTTATTCGTTAACAAATGCCTCTGAACATTATGGGTCACTAATGTGGATTACAATGTCTTATTTGAGAAAAGCATAAAAAGAACTGACAGGAATAGAAAGAAAACTTATTTTGATACAGCTGAGCTAACTGAACCAGGTTGAGGGCCTTGCATGTAGGTTAAAGGTTACCACTTGTTAAACCTTAATGTATCCTATACACAGTACCGTTCTATCTTGAGGGGGAGCTATAGCTGTTGCAAACCAGTGACACCTAAGTGATGCATTTCTTATAACTTCACCATGTGCAAGTGCTGATGGAATCCAGTGGAGATAACTACACATATTTATGCATTTGTTTAATCTTAATGCATTATATGCACAACACATTTGTACCCTGAGAGGGTAGTTATAATTTTGCAAACCACTGGCACCTAAATTATGCATTTTATAATGTCAATATGTAGAAGTATTGGGAGAATGCAGTTGAAATACTTGCATATAGTTTAAAAGGTATGCACTTGTTAAATATGAATACATCCTATGCACATAGCACATTGTATCCTAATAGTGCTGAGAGAATTCAGTTGAAACAGAAAGAGCTGCTTTTCCAGGTATAACCCTCAAGGCTTGGCTGACCCCCCACACCAGCCGCCATCCCTCTGCCTCCACCTTCTTCCCCAGCCACCGTCGTCACCTGCATGCTGAAATCTAGGAAAATCCTGATCATCATCGCAGTGGTGGCTTTCAGCAATTAGCGGTGTCTGCGAAGGTTCACAGGAACTCTTCCTCCGGCAGCAGCACAATAAGTCACACTGCAATCCAATTAGTGAGCAGCGGCTGCTGGGGTAGTCTTCGAAGCCATCCCAACACTCGGCTGCCTTGCTTCTTCAGTGAGCAAGTTGGGCAAGGTTACAAAATGTCACCATTGCTGCCCATGTCTTGGAGAAATGTGTGCAAAATGCACTGTCAGTGTGTGGAGATTGCTGCCGTGGAAATCCTAGCTAACGTGAGTGATAATGGAAGCACTTTTTCTAGATGCCCCATGCAATACCACCAAGTGCTGAGCAACAATGTGGTAGCTGCCTCAAGTGGCTTCCAAAAATAAGGTCCCCCCCCCGAGCAAACAGTCTGTTGAGTTTATCTTGGCTGCTGCTGACCCTATTACTAACGTGAACTGTTTCTCGAGGGGGGAGGGTGTTTTACCTCAGTTCCTTTCTAGTTATGCCAGACTTGCTGCCCATACAACTGCTTTAACAGGAAATGTGCTGCTCTGCTATTGCCGAGTTGTGGGGTAGACTCCTCCTAGCGTGCAGGCAATGTTTTCACTAGTAAAAGTGATAAAAATGCATTAATTATGTACATTGCTTTGTTGAAATCCATCCCCGTTTATGATACAGGAAACAGTTCGGTCACGGTAATGAGTGTGGAGTGCTTTAGTCCCTAATGTTGTCTCAGCAGTGACAGGCAAATGTCACTTACGAAGTTTTCTGTGATAGTACCTATATTGTCCAGAAGACATGTTGCAGTTTAATTTCTTTTGGTGAATGAGTTTAGCTTCCTGTGGTAGTGTGCAAAAGGTGCCTTCTGGTACAGTTTGGGTGTCTTTGTGGGGGTGGGGGGGAGTGGTGTATGTGCCCAGCAGCATGCCCTAATGCGCAACAATAGTAAAAGGAGATGACGTCAGCCAGGCTGATCAGGACACCGAACAGCTGCTTGCTGGGCAGTGTCCTGCAGATAAAAAGAAGAAGCTGCCATATGATTGGTTCAGCTTTTTCTTTACAACATGACAAAATTTCTGCTCATCAAGGCAAAACAGCATCATGATCAGCCTGGCTGACGATTGGTGTGGCACTGTCTCTCCCATTGCAGACAACTTTGCACTGGATTGACAGTGTTATACCCTTCAAAAATCACTCAAAGCAAGAAGTTTGCTGTGTGTGCGTGCACGGTGAATTTAAAAATGAATATTTGATCAGGAAAATCAAAGAGATTTTGAATGTGTGAGGCATTTGAGAACAGCACAGTGGCGGATTCAGGCCTTGGCACAAGCGTGTGTGCCACCCCCTTTGATTAGCCGCAAACTGCAGCTCAACTTGAAACTGCTGCTTGTATTGAAATTATGGGGGGGGACACTACCTAGCATACTTCTGTAAATTGCAATGCCAGCACCGAGTCAGCTCCAGTGATAGTCAGGCTCAGCTTGAAACTGACAGAGTCAAAGATTTATAATGGGATACTAATTACTCATTGATCAGTATTCCACTGCCTCGTGTGTTTCACATGCACAACGTGTGGATACTGGAGTTGGACCAATCAGTAATGGACTCTGGCCTGGGGACCGTTTTGATTTTAAATTCCTGCTGCATGCTCTAGCCGTTCTGAGGTATAAATAAGAAGACCTCAGGGACAGCTTTCTTTTAGTCTGTATCTGATACCCGGCTAAATATTGCTTCTACTTCTCTTACTAACCTGTCTGTCAGATTTCCACCCCCTGTTTCCTTCCAAATAGTGCTGCCGCTGTTTCCCTTCAGTGCTGCTGCCATCCTGCAGTGCTGCCGAGTGCAGGTAAGACATGCTAATTGGATTTGCTCCCTTAAGTTAAAAAATTCTCTATCCCAGATTGACTATCTCAATGCCCAGTTTGCACTGGTGTGTCTTTATTAGCCCTGCGTTGGGGTTGGTCATCCTGCCGGGGTCTTGTAGAAACCCTGTCTTTTCTGTTCTTCTGCCTGTGTAGCGTCTATCGTGTAATGTTCTTTCTCCTCTCTCAGTTCTGTCAGGTTGGCCACCTACAGAACACCCCTCCTCCTTTTCTTCTCTTCTTCCCTCTATTTTGTTCTGTCCCTCCAATAAATACTCACTGTAAGGCTCAAAGTGATAAAATAAAAATGTAGGAACTAGCTAGAAAATTTAGAAGTTTGTTTTAAAATAAAGATGTGACAGCTAGCTAGGACAGTTTTGATTGCCATATAAAAATGAATACTCATTACAGTAGCTATGTTAAAAGTGCACAGTTAAAGTATGAGCCGGAGTGCTGCACTGCTGATATATGTTTTATTGCCAGACTGGGTATAGTGGAAATGTGCCCTCACTAAGGAAAGGGATAAAGGACAATTTGCAGTGTAAGAAGCACTGGAGGGAAACATGAGAAGCCATTTCCCTCCAGGCTGAGTCATGAATGAAAAAGTGTGTTCTTCTTTCTCCTTTAGTAGAGACACCTTTCAGTTAAACCCCTTGATTGCCTAGGCCACTGCACTCTGGAAGGCTTGACCTGTCACTGGCTACCTGTAAATTTCAAGAAGGAGATGTCTGCAATTAATTGCACCACCTTATTGCTTCTACTGTCCCTATCTCTGTGCAAGTCTAGTGGGACAAATCAAAACCGAACTGCCTCCTGACTCCTTCGTCCCAAGTCTTGCAACTAGTGGGCAACTAAAGTCACTTGACATCACATCTCCACATTGCTGGTGTCTTAACATGCAGTCATTCCTGAGTCCTTTGGATTTCCTATACTCAAACCAGTTAATGTCATGCCTGCTGCATCCCCCCCCCCCCCCGTGTCCACGTATAGGCTTCTACCTTACTTTGGAAAATTCAAACTAAGGAAGTGTAAATCACTTATATTCCGCAGCTTCACAATCAGGAAAGCCTTGTTACTGCTGCTCCTCCTATCGGCAATGTCCATCCTAATCCCGACCCACTGAGAGGGTCAGAGAAAAATGGGTCTAAGGGAAGTAGTTTGAAATTAGTTGCCATGAATATCTGCAGCCTATTCTGAAGTTGCCACAGCTGCAGGTATGGGCAACCTTACATGATCCCGATATAATATGCCTGACCGAGGCTTGGCTATCCATTCGGATAAGGAATAGTGAGATAGGGCTATCTGGGTACAAATCATTTAGATGTGACAGGAAAGGAAAGAGAGGTGGGGGTTGTCTTACTTGTATACGGGGTACCCTGCAAAGTGTTGTGCTCCCCATCACAAACTGCGGCAACAACCATGAACTTTTAGCATTAAGACTTCTATTTGGAGCTCACAATAAATCTCTAGTCATTGTATGCGTCTACCTCCCACCAAAAAAGGCTTAAACAAAATCCTAGGGGCTGTGGCAGGGTTTGTCAGTAACTGTGAGCTTATTGTGACAGGGGACTTCAACATAAATTGGCTCTGTAGTGAATCATCCAACCAGAAGGATACCATTGCTAGTTCTTACCTCACACAACCAGTCAGTGAGCTCATTAGAATGAATCATAAATCCGGCAAGTGCTCGCTCTTGGACTGGCTCCTCGCAAGATCACCTGACAGGACATCAGAGGTCTCAGAACTCCTTGACTCTCTGAGTAACCACTCCCCTATCATCTGTATGTAGTCTAATAAAACCAAAAAAGCTCCACCTATTTTTGTGAATAGCAGAATACTTAGGAAACAGCAGCTCACTGCTTTCAAGGAGGCACTCTCCCAGATCTACTGGTCTCCCATTAAGTAACTGCAAGACCTCAACAAAGCTCTTCAATACTTTACTGATAACTTCAACAAGGTTTGCAACAGATTTGCTCCATTCAAAAAATTTAAATCACGCAGCCATAATAACCAGTGACCTTCTGGATCATATGAGGGAAAGGGCTTACCTCTGAAGTAGAGCTAGGGCCACCAGGGAACACTATGACCTACAAAAATACAGGGTGGACAGAAACAAATGCACACACCTAATCCAGAGTGCAAAGGCTAACTTGTATAAAGAACAGCTGGAAAGAAATTGGTGAGATGGGAGGCAGTTCTGAGACAATATAAAGGACCTCACAGGAAAGGATGTCAAAACACAACCGTTACTGATAAATGTAAATGGTTCGAACACGATGGACCCATATACCATTGCTAAAGAATTCAACTCCACCTTTATGGACCTAAGCTCCATTCTCCTGGCTGAATACCTCAAGCCCATCGACAAGAATAACCTACCAAATAACAACCAATACCCACAATTCTACTTCAAGAGAATTACTGTCAAAGAAGCCTTGGGTTATGTTAACCCTTAGGCTGCCAGAAGATTTAGAACGCATAGGTTTTTAGGACAAGATATCTTGTCAGCGGCAGCCTAATTAAAAAGGTCCTGGGAAAAACCAGAATGGGAAGTGACAACATTGACATGAAGTTGTTAGTGCTGGCCGTTGATGAACTCATAGTTCTCATCACAAATATCTTTAATAAGTCACTCCTGCTCACTAAATTCCCCTCACTCTGGAAGCAAAGTGCTAGTGACCCTACTACACAAGGGCGGGGATAGGTCTCTCACCGTGAACTTTAGGCCCATCTTTATTGTCTCCTCCCTTTCTAAAGCCCTGGAAAGGATTGTGGCTGACCAGTGCACAGATTATATCCAAAAATACCAGCTGCGATGTCCCCAGCAGCATGGATTTAGGAAACACCACAGCACTGTCACTGCATTTGTGGACCTCACTGACTATGTCAACAAGGCTCTGAATGATGGTAAACTGGTTGGATCGATCTTTATCGATCTAATCAAGGCATTCGATACAGTCTGCCACCCACTCCGTTACAACTGCATGCCCTTGGTGTTGCCCTGAATGCTGTCTTGTGATTTCAGGACTACCTATCATCCTGGTCTCAAAGAGTCATGATAGGACAATCTGTATCTGCTTCTAAAGAAGTCTTTTAAGGAGTGCCCCAAGGATCCATCCTTGGACCCTTGTTGTTCAACATGTTTCTGAATAATCTACCGGATGCCTGCTCCAGTAAAGTTATTTTGTACACTGATGATGCCGTCATTCTCAGCAGTCACTCTTACTTAGACCGCCTTCAAGCTGAGTTTCAAGCATCCTTCCAGCAACTGCAGACCTGGTTCAGCTTCCAAAGGTTGATACTAAACTATAAAAAAAAAAACAAGACAATGCTCCTCTCGAGCCCCCAGCTACAAAGGCGGTACTCTGACTTGACAGTCACAAACAACATGGCAGTTCCCTTGGAACAGGTACACTCCTTCAAGTACCTGGGTGTCATGGCTGATGATACCCTTTCTTAAGTACAACACATAGACTTGGTGGTAAAAGCCATGTATTCCAAGCTAGGGATCCTGTTTGGGTACTGGAAAAGCTTATCTACTAATGCCCTCCAGCTCTCAGTCTCCAACTCCATCCTATTCATTGTTGACTACGGTCTTGTGGTTTATGGCATGGCCACAGACACAGCCCTCAAAAGGGTAGGCACACCCCTGAACATAGCTTGCAGACTACTGCTACATGCGGACCTCCTCACGCATACCTGCAGTCTATATGAGCAGACCAACCTCCTATCACTCAAGAACAGAATCAGATACCAAACCTGCCTACTTGGGAGGAAGGCTATGCTCTCCCTGACCCCTCCTTACATATTAGACCTAGTGAAGGAAGCCAGCTACAGTTACAATACTAGAAGCATGACTTCAACCCCACTCAGTGTCCCATTTTGTAGAACTGCACAGGGACAATATTCTTTCCCATACCAGGCTCCACTGTGGCTTAATGAGATCCTCACTGCTGCACTTAACACTGCTAATATTCTGCCCTTTAAATCTGAACTGACACAATACCTACTGAGTCTAAACACCTGTGACTGCCTGACTTGAATATGAATATGAATTTCCTACTGTGATACTCCTCTCGTCTGACTGTCCCAACTCCCTTGCCTACTTCCGGCTTTGGTGTCTCCCCCTCCATCCCTCCCCACCTCACCCTCTGAATCATCCCCTTGCTTCTCCTCCCTAGCCCCGCCCTTCTTCTACCTATCTCTGTACTCCCCTATCTCAATGCTCCCTGGATAAGGCCTATCCTGGGCTGCAATTTTGGTACTTCTCACTGCTGTAATTAACTCTTGTTGTTACTGGGATCACTTACGCCTCCCATG
This sequence comes from Neoceratodus forsteri, assembly GCA_016271365.2. Lineage (NCBI taxonomy): Eukaryota > Metazoa > Chordata > Ceratodontiformes > Ceratodontidae > Neoceratodus > Neoceratodus forsteri. The sequence continues at coordinate 428,912,411 of CM057450.1, read as the reverse complement.
CTTCTCAATCCTTTGTACTGTGCTAGTCAACTGTACATTCTACTTGTTTCACTATATATGCCTATATCCTAAATAATTGTAAATCTGCTTGCTGAGTAATGTCTGTACTGCTTCCCATGACATGGAACCTTTGTAAAAGAGTTCATACCCAAAGGTTGTTTCTGAAATTTCAAATAAATAAATAAAAGTATATAGTTTTGTTAAATTTGTTTATTTATTTTAGATGTGCAGCCCCACAATGAGCCTGTCAGCTTCTGAGGTTGAAATATACACCCAAGAGTGGAGCATCTTACATTTCAGCAGTTTTCAGAGCTTTCAAATAAAAGTATCAATCAGACAAAACAGTGGCACTCAGGTTAAGAAATCAAAACAAGCTCAGTATTCTTCAAGGTGAGTTTACTGAACCACAGCTAAGCTGGACGCTGACAAAACTGAGCCCCAGCGATTCGACCATGTGGGTCTTCCTCAGAGGTTGTGCCAGTACACACTGAGAGAAGGACCTTTAATTTAATGTGCAAATTTAAAATGACAAACAAACATTTATGTTGAAACCTCGTAGTGAATAAGTATGCAATAATAATACACAGTATTTATCTCAAACATTATTATTCTTAAATCTTTATCAAAATTGAGATGTTAAAAACATTTTAGTTATTTATTTATTTAAAAGTTTCACCAGGAAAGACATACTAAACTAACAAAATCTCGTTTCCAGATGTGTCCTGGGGGGGGGAAGGGAAAGGGGAGTACACTTCAAAATACAGAGTCAAAAACAACATGCTACAGCTGTAAACAGCAGAGAAATAAATAAGAAAGCAACTATGTACAGTAAATTGTGTACATGGATTTAACCCATGCACATGAATAAATAGATAATCAAACAGTGTGAGAACTCGCAAACCATGCACCACTCCATTTAAAATTATAGCTGCAAGCTGATGGTGTGCCAGCACTGGCTAGTAGTAGAACAATACATGTTACAATGGGGGGGGCAGGCTTGAGGGGGAGCATAGAAACAGAGTTACAGTCAAGGACTAAGGGAGGTGGGTTAGGTGTGGGGAGGAAAAGAAAGAGAGAGATAGATGAGCAGAAGGATTAGGAGTAAGGAAGGGGTTATGAGAGGAGGTGAATGAGGAAAGGTGAGGAGAAGGAGTGGAGTAGGGAAAGGTGGGCAGAGAGGAGGGGTAGGATGAGATAGTATAGGGAATGGGATAGGGTTGTGAGAGGAGGGGAGATGAGGAACAGGAAAGGGGTGGTATAGAGAAAAGAAGGAGGGCAAAAGATGGGGGAAGGAGATAGATTGGATATAGGGGAGAAATTAGGTGAGGTTACAGTTGCAGGTGTGGGAGGAGAGGCTATGCAGGAAGGAGGATAGAGAATAGGGAGAGGTGGCTGAATGGATTGGGAGAGGGAGGGAGGAAGGGAGGGAGGGAGGGAGTTCCAGAGCTTAGGGAAGTGATAGAAGAAGGCAGACTGGCCAGCAGCGGAGGATCTGGGGGGAGTGCAAGGGAGTAGGAGTGGGAGCTGCAGAGGGCATAGAAGTTGGGGTGAGGCAAGGAGCAGGTAGAGGACAGGTAGGAAGGGAGACAGCCAAATCAATACTTGGCAATAAATGAGGAGCAGTGTTCTATATGCCTAGCTTCAAGGGAGGGGAAAGGAGAGGGACATACAAAGAGTACGGTGATGAGTACGTGTAGGGCTATATAAAGCAAACTGACAGAATGAGTTAAAGAGAGATCCAGTCTGGAAAGGGTAGATTTAGAGGCAGAGCTATGGACTATTTCACCATTGTCAAATATGGGGAAGATAATTTTCTGTACAACAGCTATACGGGTCAGGAGTGGGATGTAGCTGCAGTGGTAGTACAATGCTCCCAGTTTAGGTTGGAGTTTTTTACATATGGCATTAATGTGTTCAGAGAAGTCGAGGTGGTTGTCAAGCCAGATCCTGAGGTACTTGAAGAATAGTACATCCTTAATGGTGCACCCATCTAGGGTAAAGAAGGAGGAAGGACTGCCAATTCTAGAGAGCTTTTGCGAAGTGTCAAAGGTCATAGAGATAATTTTTTTGGTGTTACGAGCCTCCTGATTTGAGTGGAACCAGAGCTGGATGTTGTCAAAGTCCCATTGAAGTCTATTAGCCAGGTCAGCAGGGGAATGGCCAGAGGCAAATAGGACTGTATCATTGGCATACATGTGATTGGATGCTAAGGTGCATGAGGCAGGAGGGTCATTTAGAAAGACTGAGAAAAAGATTGGACCGAGGATGGAGCCTTGAGGTACCCCAGTGGTGATTGGGAGGGGAGAGGAAAAGGACTCCCCAATATGGACCGATTGGGACCTACCCATGCGGTAGGAGCAGAACCAGTTGGTGGCCAAGGAGGAGAGTCCTGCTGCAGAATGCTTAGATAGGAGAATGAGATGGGCAACAGTGTAGAAAGCTTTGGCCAAGTCGACAATGATGGCTGATGTGACTTGCCCCTGATCCATCCCTGTGAGGATGGTATCAGTTAGTCAGAGGAGGGAAGAGGAGGTGGAGTGTTTTTTGCAGAATTCTGACTGGTACAGGGTGAAAAAGGAGGAAGAATCAAGGAAAGGGGAGAGCTGAGGTAGTACCAGATGTTCTTGGAGTTTGGCGAGGGTGAGGAGGAAAGCAATGGGATGAAAGTTACCAGAAAATAGAAGGATCGTTACCTTTAGGAAGAGGAATGACTGTGGCATGCTTCCAGGCAGGTGGGACAGAAGCAGAGGAGAAGATGAGTTTTAGAAGTGTGGAGATGGGGATACCAATGGCAGGGGCTGCCAGGTGTAAGAGTTTAGGATCAAGCCCATCAGAGCTTTTACTCTTGAGCGGGTTGGGTGCCAGTAGGGCATTGATGGTGGCATCAGGTGTGATGGGAGACAAGGAAAATTGGTCAAGTTGTGGGGGAGGGATGGGGCTGTTGAAGCTGGTGGAAAGGATGAGAAGAGGGAAGAGGCACAGCAGATGAAGAAGATGTTCAATTCGCTGGCCACTGAGAATGAGTCAGTAATAGATGAGTCATTCGACTTTAGAACTGGGATGGTGGGTTGGGCCTTAGGAGAAAAAAGGGCATGGACAACCTACCAGAACTCTGAGGGGTGGCTGATATTGTTATGGAAGGTAGAGGAAAAGTATTCCACTTTGGCTAACCTAGAGGCTCTGGTTCAGGCATTGCGCATGGCACGATGTTTTGGAGATCCGGGGGGGATCCTGAGGATTTGTGCTCATTCAAAACTAAGTCTCTGGTACCCAGGCAGGCTAGGAGTTCAGCAGAGAGCCAGGGGAGTTGGGAGCCCCTGACCCTGGTTTTCCTTATGGGGGCGTGACAATCCCAAGTGGAGAGACATTTGGATTTGAAGTAGTCAAGGGCATTGTAAACAGTGCTAGAGGCTGATAAAGGTGACCAGTCGGTAGCAGCCAGGTCATCATGGAGGGCTGACAGATCTAATGATCTAAAGGAATGGAGCGGCAGAATTTGGGGGAGGGGAGGCTTTGAGACGGTGGATTTTCCAGACACAATAGACCATATGGTGGTCGCTGACGGAATCCATTAGAATACCAGCAGTAGTTATGTGGTGGGGGTTTATTTATCAAATATTATTCACCTAGGAGTGCTCTACAGACCTTCAGCACAGGGAGAGAAGTGTATAAGGGCATTATGGAAGTCATCCAAAGGATGGCACAGAAGGGGGAGGTGTAGCTGGTGGGGGACTTCAGTTTATCAGACGTGGATTGGAGCTTACCAGCTGCAGCAATAGTCAGAAGTAGGGACATCCTGGACTCCCTGCAAAGGGCATTCCTTAGGAAACTAATTAAGAAGCCCAATCATGGGGGCGATACTGGACCTGGTACTGACAAACAGGGACAGTACTGCTGATGTCATGGTGTATGACAACCTGGGGTCCAGTGATCACCATACAGTGTGGTTCAGTATAAGGACTGGACCAAAACTGAGCCTCACTAAGATGAGGGTCTTGGACTTCAGGAGGGTTGATTTCAGGAAAATGGGAGAATGCCTCAGGGACACACCAGCAGGGATATAGGATCTGTGGGGAAATGAGGAATTATGGGCAAAAATAAAGGGGGACATTAAAAAAGCAACACATTTCTGTGTCAGGCAGGTACACAAGGGCAAGAGAAAAAAAAGACCACTATGGTTCTCTAAAGATGTAGTAGAAAAACTAAGAGCAAAAAAAGCTAGCATTTAGAAAGTACAAACAGACACAGGAGGAGGATAGGGAAAAATACCAGGAGAAACAAAGGGAAGCAGGGAAGACAGATGCACAAAGGCACAAACAGAGGAGAATACTGTCCAGTCAGTAAATGAAGGGGATAAAACTTTGTTTAGCTATATAAGGGAAAAGAGTAAGACCAAAGGGGGAATAGTAAGGATAAAAAGGAAAGAAGGAGTTTGCAAAGAGGAGGACCAAAAGAAGGCAGACATATTGAATAACTACTTTTGTTCCATATAAATACAGAGGAAGGGTTAGGTGATGAGCCAAAGATAAGGCAAGGGCATAAATGGTAAGGAGATGGACACCAGTCATTTTACAGAGGAGAAAAAGTCCTCAAGGAACTAGCAGAATTAAAAGTGGACAAGGCTGTGGAACCTGATGGGGTACACCCCAGGATACTGAGGGAGCTCAAAGAGGTGCTGACTGTACCTCTGTTAACTCTGTTCAACTTATCATTAGAAACAGGGGAGATTCCAAGGGACTGGAAGAGTGCAGATGTGGTCCCACTTCACAAAAGTGGGAACAGGGAGGAGGCAGGAAATTACAGACCTGTCAGCCTGACTTCAGTAGTAGGCAAAGTAATGGAAGCACTACTGAAGGAAATGATAGTGGAATGCCTTGTAACCTGTGGATTACAGGATCCAAGGCAACATGGTTTCACAGTGGGGAGGTCTTGCCAGACAAACCTGATCGAGTTATTCGACTGGGTGGCCAGGGTAGTGGATCAGGGAGGAGTGGTAGATGTGGCCTACCTGGATTTCAGTAAGGCCTCTGACACTGTTCCACATAGAAGACTGGTGAACAAGCTGGCCTATCTCAGAGTGGGTCAAAAAGTTATAAACTGATAAGAAGCTGGTTAAGCAACAGGTGTCAAAGGGTTGTGGTAAATGGTGTCCACTCTGGAGGGCACCATGTCAAAACCCTGTGGGCAAAAACTGTGCTGTGAGGCCAATGCAATCCAGCACAGTCCAGAACCACACTAGATTATATAAACAAACTGCAAGACCACGCATGCTTTTATGCTCATATGGTTTTTGACCATGTGTATGTGCCATCAGGTTTTTGACTGGTTACCACTTTGGAGAAGGCAAAGTGACCAGCAGGGTACCTCAGAGCTCAGTACTAGGCCCAGTCCTCTTCAATGACTTTATTAGTGACATTGTGGAAGGGCTAGAAGTGAAAGTATGTCTGTTCGCGGATGACACGAAACTCTGCAATTGAGTAGACACACCGGTGGTGGGGGGTTGGACGAAATCAGGGATGATTTGAAAGCTTAAAAGAATGGTCAAGGGTTTGGTAGCTGGGTTTCAATGCAAAAAAAAAAGTGCAAAATCATGCTCTTGGGGTCCAGAAACGTGGGGGCTACTTACGAATTGAATGGAGAAGTACTGGCAACCACCAAACAGGAAAGGGACCTGGGGTAATCATTTCTGGTGACCTAAAGGTAACCAAACAGTGTGATAAGGCAGTGGGGAAGGCTAGCAGGATGCTTTGGTGCATAGGAAGGGGGTCTCACCAGTGGAAGAAGGAAATAATATTACCCCTTTATAGATCACTGGTAAAACCCTTCCTTGAGTACTGTGTCCAGTTCTGGAGGAAACACCTCCAGAAGGACATTAATAAAGTGGAGGTGGTACAAAAGAGGGCTACCAAAATGGTGCATGGCTTGCATCAAAAGCCCTACGAGGAGAGACTCAAGGAACTGTATATGTACTCTCTGGTGGAGACGAAGTAAGGGGCAATATGATAGAAACATTCAAATACCTAACAGGTATTAATAAGGTACAGGAAGGTAGCATTTTACATAGAAAAAGCAGCTTGAGGACTAGGGGTCAAGCTATGAAACTGGAGGGGAGGAGACTCGGAAGAAATGTGAGGAAATACATCTTCACAAGGAGAGTGATGGATGCCTATAACAGCCATCCAGTGGAGATGATGAGTGCCAAAAGAGTGATGGGATTCAGGCATGCATGGGACCGATACAAGGGGACCTTGGTAGTAAGGCAAGGGAAGGAGATGACCAGAGATCGAGTAGGGTCTCCAGTGACACAGTAGGCAGGGACAGCTTGGCAGACTAGGTGGGCCAAGAGGTCCTTATCAGCCGGCAACTTCTATGTTTCTATGTAAATAGAAAAGTGACAGTAGCAGCATATAAATAGGAACCTACAATCTGCCCCTATATCCGTAACACATCCCCAGTTATATACATGTGGTACATTCATTTGCAAGTTTGTCATCCCATTGATCATTTCATCACATAGCAACACAAAACATAGTCTCAAAATAAAGTAAGGAGTATTAAGAAAGAAAACCACATATTTATTTTGAGGACTATGTTTTGTTACTGATGTGATGATGAAATGAACAATGGATGATATACTGTAATTGCAAATTAATGTGCCATATGTACATAATTGGGGATGTGTTACAAATATGGGATTGGAATGAAGATCCCTGTTTATATGTTGCTAGTGTCATTTTTCTGTTTAACATATTAACATACTGAAAGCCAGCAGAATAGGCAAAATGGTCTGTCTTGTCTGCTCGAAAACCAGCAACCTAGTGGCTGCTAGTGGCTTTATGATAAATGTTTTTAACATCTCAGTTTTGATAAAGATTTAGGAATAATAATGTTTGGGATAATTATTGTATATTATTATTATAGTGTACTTATTCACCATGGGGTTTGAACATAAATGTTTGTTTGTCGTTTAAAATTTGCACTTTAAATTGAAGGTCCTTCTGTCTGTCTGTACTGACATGCTCCCTGAGGAAGACCCATGAGGTTGAAGCGCTGAGGCTCAGTTTTGTCAGCGTCCACCTTAGCTGTGGTTCAGTAAACTCACCTTGAAGAATACTGCTTGTTTTTTGATTTCTTAACTGAGTGCCCCTGTTTTTTCTGTTTGAGAGTTCAAGTTGAGACTGTGGTCCTATGTGGACACTGGTACAGCTATCCTGAGTGACCTATCTGGAGCAGAGCACTGGGTTCAAATAAAAGCAAACATTTTGCTGATTGCTCCCCTGTTGGACTTAAAAGCCCTGAAAAAAGACTGCCAGTTGTACCAAGGCCTAAAATATTTGCACTACTACAAGGCAGGAGGGAGATGAGTGAGAGAGATGCAATGAAACTCACTTAAAATGTGATCTCTCTGGGGCCGGCCCGCTGGCAGAGCGGTTGGATTTCCGCTTGCGACACCAGCGACCCGGGTTCAGGATTGAGCCCAGGGAGCTGAAGGGCCTGCCGGGGGAGAGGACTTGAGCGCCCTAGGGACCGCCTCATCCTCTCCGGGGAGGGGTGCCAGAGCTCGGCTCTTGTCTGGCCCCAGATGGAGACCGAGGTACAGCAAGTCCTCACAGCTTAACAAGAGGCGGCGTGCCAGGCGTCAGGCGCTTCAGTGCTTTGATGTCCAAGGACATGGCATGCCGAGAAAAAATGGGAAAAAAAACACACAGCCTCCCAGTAGATGGAGCACCAGGCCCCGACCTTCAATGCCCCTACCAGGCCCGGAGACAGTGTTCCGACAAAATACAGATGTCTCGGGGTGTAAGGCCCCCGCCCCATACCCACCTGGGGGTATAACCACGGCTTCATGGGGGACGGACTGCACCGGTCACGAGGTAGGTGAGCAAGGGCTGAAAAGGCTGTAGGTGTCTCCCGAAGAGGGGGAGAGCTGCGAGGAGAGGGGAGTATAAAAAAAAATGTGATCTCTCTCTCTTTCTTTCAGCAGTATATGACAGTGCATTAATGAACGAAAGTGTACTGGAATCAGAAAGGTGGTCTTCCTGGGTCTATCATGCCCTGTTATCTGACAAATTTATATTGTTAAAAGGGAAACAGGCAACCTAGATTAAGGAAGCAAGTAAGGATAGAATTTTTGCTTCTCTCTCTGGGAGTCAAGCGGTCGCTGCATAGAAGAGTGTATAATAAATATAAATCAGTCTCGCTGCTCATCCCCATTTGGACTTAAAAGCCCTAAAAATAAGTTAATCAGTGAGCAGAGTGAAATATTCATGGGGGTGTTTCAATGAGAAGAGAGAGAGGTAAATGATAAAACAGCATGATCACTGGAAACAGGGGAGGTACCCAAAGACTGGAGGGCAGCAGATGTAGTCCCCTTATACAAAAGTGGGAACAAAGAGGAAACGGGGAACTACAGAGCAGTCAGCCTCACCTAGGTAGTGGGGAAGATCATGGAAGCACTACTGAAGGAGAGATTGGTGGAACATCTGGTTGTCAATGGACTACAGGACCCAAGGCAGCGTGGTTTCACCAGGGGGAGGTCATGTCAGACCAACCTCATTGAATTTTTGACTGGGTGACTAGGGAGGTGGATCGGGAGGGCAGTGGACATGGCCTATCTGGACTTCAGCAAGGCCTTTGACACTGTGCCCATAGAAGACTATTACACAAACTGGGAATATGGGTGTGGGCAGGACAGTAGTGTGGTGGGTAGGTAACTGGCTGGGTGGCAGGACACAGAGGAGTAGTGGTAATGGCTGTCACTCCACAGAGGAAGAGTGACCAGTGGGAGTACCACAGGGATCAGTGCTGGGACCGGTCCTATTCAACATCTTCATCAGTGACATTGCGCGAGACCTAGAAGGCAGAATTTCACTGATCGCTGATAACACAAAGCTCTGTAACAGAGTAGACACACCAGAGGGTGTAGACAGAATGAGAAGGACCTGCAGAAACTTGAAGAATGGTCAGGGGTTTGGCAGTTGAAATTCAATGCAAAGAAGTGCAAGATAATGCATATGAGGCACAAAAACCCTGGCACAATATATCAGTTGGGGGTGAGGATATAGCATGCACCAAGCAGGAAAGGGATCTTGGGGTTATCATCTCTGATGACCTCAAGGTAGGGAAACAGTGTGACAAGGCAGCAGGTAAAGCAAATAGGATGCTGGGATGCATAGGCAGGGGCATCACCAGCAGGAAAAGGGAGGTCATAATTCCACTATACAAGACACTAGTGAGGCTCCACCTGGAGTACAGTGTACAGTTCTGGAGACCTTACCTATGTAAGGACATAGACGGGTAGAGAAGGTTCAGAGGAGGGCAACAAAGATGGTGCATGGATTGCATCAAAAGTCCTATGAGGACAGGTTGAAGGAACTGAACATGTACTCCCTGGAGGAGAGGAGGAAGAGAAAGGATATGATAGAGACATACAAGTATCTTACAGGGAGGAACAGGGTGCAGGAATACACTATTTTTAAGCGAAAAAGATGTTCCAGGACTAGAGGGCATGGGATGAAGTTGGAGGGAGGACGATTCAGAGGAAACGTAAGGAAGAATTTCTTCACAGAATGGGTGGTGGACAAGTGGAACACCCTGCCCGAGGAAGTGTGGGGGCTGAAACAATCACGGGATTTAAGAATGCATGGGATAGACATAAAAGAATTCTGGAGGTCAGGGGTAAGGGGCAACAGACTTCTAGTTAAACATAAACTGAACTTACAAGCTCAAATGGGCAGACTGGGTGGGCCGTAGACCCTTATCTGCCGACACTGTCTATGTACCTATGTAGGTGCTGTGAGAAGGCTCTGTCTCTCTCTCCCCCCCCCCACAACTGCATTCCGTGGCACTGTGTTAGATTTGGTGCTGTGTGGCAGGTCCAGATTGGGTCCTCTCATTTTCAAACTCCGCCACCTTGCAATTTACCCCAGTATTTACTGCTGTGGACTCTGAGCCCTCCCCATGATCTCCTGTTACTGTTGCAGAACGTTGCTGCTTATAGGTGTGACAGGGATTACAAGATTATTGCCATCCAGCAAGACCCTCAGCTGTTTGGTTGTCCTGTCCCACACCTTAAAGAAATGTGTTCTGTGCATCCTGAAACTGGCCCTAAAATGCACCAAAATTCATCATTTCACACATTACATTTTCAAAATTTCTTGGGGGAACGCCCCCAGACCCCTCAGAGAGGTTTGGTTTTCCTCACCAAGTGCAGCCCCCTTCTGTCAATTCCTGGATCCACCACTGGATTAGCAGATACATATTATATAACAGTCAGTTATGTCAACTGTATAATTTTTGTGATATGCCTTGTACTCTGTTATGCATGTATTGAATCATGTATGACACCGGTACTCTGTGCCCCTTTCTCCTCACCTTATTTGCCCTCTTCCCGCTCCTACATCCCCCCTGCTTATGCTTCTCTACTGTCCCAAACATCTACCAACTCATTCTCTCTCTCTCTCACCCCATCCATGGGACCCTCTCTCTTGATCTCATGTACCAGCCTTGGGCATCTCCAATCACTATGAAATGGCCCTCTCCCACAAATGGCAGTTGGGTAATCCCCTTGTCCACCGCTACTACTGCCACGCTTTACCCACGGCTCCACCTGTTTACTTGCCCTGGTGAATCTTGGAGTTCTCTGGCCCAAAAATATAGGTGCCAGTCATGGATATCTCACACCAGTACTCTAAAACGTATACTTCTTCTCCTGCTATTGTCGGGACACATTCATCCCAATCTCGGACCAGCCCCTACAATAAGAACAACTCAGACCAATCAACCAGGATCCCTCTTAATAATCTCACTTAACATATGCAGTCTTCTTCACAAAGCTGACACCCTTCAGACTTTTACCTGCCAGCATAACCCAGACATACTAGCAGTCGTAGAAACCTGGCTCTCACCTTCGGTTCCTGACCATGCTATTACCCTCCCTGGGTATGTCTATCAGCTTGATCGAACATCAAAAAGAGGTTGTGGCTGTGCCCTGTACCTTAAGGACACAATCCAAGGGGACCTCATCAACTTAACCCCCCAAACCACCACTTCACAGATTCTTCCTGTCAAGATCCTTCTCAGTCTGCACAATAAAGCCATCACAGTTGTGACAGTCTACATTCCACCAAGAGAGCAAGGTAATGGGCTTAACACAGTCCTGGAGTTTACAAAATCTCTCTCACCTGACTCAGAAACCATCCTCCTCAGTGACTTTACTATTAACTGGCCAGCTGCAGAGGCAGGGGCATACAGGAACTTGATAGCAGCAGCAAACCTTTCTCAGATGGTTAGCTTCCCCAGCCAGGACAAACTATAAAATGGGTACCAGCACCCTTCTGGATTGGATCCTAACAAGCCATCCCACCAGGATCACAAACACCACTGTCCTCCCTGACACACTTAGTGACCACTCCCCCGTCATCTGCTACTGGTCCAATAAATTCATCAAGCCCCCTCAAAAACCATTACTAGCTGGGTTCTACCTAGAGGCAAGCTACTTCATCTTAAAACCTTCCTTCGTCAACAGAATTGGTCCCCAATTCTCACTGCAACCAATGTGAACACCACACTGGAACACTTCATCAGTATCTTCAACCAAGCATACAACATAGTTGCACCCCTCAAGAAGCGCAAGGCCAAAGCCCTATGTAACCCCTGGCTCACCGGAGACCTACTTAGATGACTAAAAGCTCGGGACCACCTTTGGGAGATTGCCAGCAACACCGGGAGACAAGTTGATATTGTTAACTATAAACGTGCATGAAATGACTGCACCAAATATATCCGGGATACGAAGACCACCTATTTCCATAATGCGCTCACTAACTCATGGGGCAATGGTAGGGACTTCTGGAATAACATTAAAGAAGTCACTGGGAAGCAATCTAAATCACCCCTATCAGTATTCAGCATAAATGATGAAACTACACTTGACCAGAAACTCATTGCTGATACATTCAATGACACCTTCATGGACCTCAGTGCTGTACTCCCACAGGTTTTTTTTTGATGAAGTGGTTCCCTTTACCCCACAGCCACCTCCAGCCACCCTCCCTTTTACTTTAAAGCAGTAAAAATGCATCAAGTCCGCAGCTACGTTACCAAAGCCATTTGCAACTCCAGAGCCAGCAGTGACTCCCTCGACCTCAAACTGTTATCACTCACACTTGAAGACGTATTCCAACCACTGACCAGGATTTTCAACCTCTTCCTCAGCCTCAGCCAGTTCCCTGACTTATAGAAATCTGCCACGGTAACCCAATTCATTAAAGTGGTGACAAAACAGCTACTGAGAATTACCGTCCAATTTCCATCCTACCTCCACTCTACAAGCCCCTAGAATGGATTGTGTCAGACCAGCTCACCGACTTCCTAGACAATCACAACATCCTGTGCAAGGAGCAACATGGCTTTAGAAAAGGCCATAGCACCTCCACAGCGCTACTTGAATTCAATGGTGCAATCCATCACTCACTCGATAACAGTCATCTTACTGGGTCCACCTTTATCGACTTAACTAAAGCCTTTGATACCATCAACCACAATCACCTACTTGCCCAACTTCGACTAGCAGGACTCTCACCTAACTGGGTGAACTGGTTCAAAAGCTACTTAGACAACCGCTCCCAAAGAGTGAGAACTGCTGGCACACTCTCAGACCAAAGACCAGTCCGGTCCAGTGTCCCACAGGGCTCAATCTTGGGACCCCTCCTTTTCAGCCTTTTTCTGAACTCACTGCCAGAATCCTGCCCTGAACAGATCCTACTCTTCACAGATGATGCTGTCATCCTGGCATCCCACCATGATCCAGTCCATCTACAAGGTAACCTCCAACAGGCCTTCTCTGCAGTTGAAAACTGGTTCACAAAACACAGACTTATCCTTAACCAGAAAAAAAACAAAGACTATGACCTTCTGCAGCTCCCAAAACAAATACAAACAATATCAGCTCTCCATTAAAACCAAGCAAGGAATCACCCTTGAACAAGTTCATACCTTCAAATACCTTGGCCTCACCCTCTACTGTAATCTCTCCTATGTCCCACACATCAATAATGTGGCAAAAGTAGCCAACACCAGGATGGGCCTACTATTCTGACATAGGAAACCTCTGACCCCAGAAGCTCTGTCCATAGCTGTCCAGAGCTCCATCATCAGCATAATTGACTATGGTCTCATTATCTATGGATCTGCCACAACCTCATCTCTCAGGCATGTTTTGACTTCCCTCAATCAAGCTTGCCGACTCGTTACTAGTTCCCACCATCTCACCCACACCTGCGACCTCTACTCCAAAACAGGCTGGCTGCAACTGAACAATCTTATCAAATACCAAACCTGCATCACTGCTAAGAAAATCATGATGGGAAAGGCACCACCAGGAGTCAGCACCCTCCTCAAACCCAAAATCACCAACCATAACACCAGGAACTCTAAGCCCCAAATCCTTGAAATCCCCCACTGCCGCATGTCCCAAGGCAAAGGTCGCTTGCATACAGGGCTCCGAGTTGGCTGAATGAGCTGTCTAGTGACACCTCATCCACAGCAATGCTTGGAGCATTAAAAATAAAGCTCCACCACTCCATAACTGGCACCTCCACCTGTGTTTGCACCCCATAACATCTTCATCCCCTATGCTGCTTCTGACCTTATAGGTGTCAGTTTCTGCCCTCTCTTCTTGCACTTACATGTCTAATGCAACTTCTAATGCACTTGTCCTGTGTCTGTCCTGACAAGACTCCTCGGCTGCCTCACCCTGACCCTCTACACCTATGCCTTCCCCTACCCTCAGCCCTCTCCCCTTCTTGCCCTCTTTCTCCTATTGTTTCTTGAGTTACTCATCACTCAGTCTGATTTTGTGAAGCTAAGTTACTGTCTAAAACCATGTACCTGTAACTGTTTTATCTTTTAGTGTCTGTTACCCTGTAACCAGCATGACGTGGAACCTTTGTAAAAGAGCCTTGGCCCAAAGGTATTTTGTAATCCTCGACACAAATAAATAAATAAATTGTATGTGCCTGATGTGGCCTGGGTCATCCCGAAAAAGGAAACATTAGTCCAAGTGGAGTTTTGCTCAGTTAAAAAAAATAAAAGAAAGATACAGGTGAGGTAGAGCCTGTATATTAGAGTTGAGTAAATGTTTGTGTCAAAAACGGGGATTTTGACAGTTTATAGACAGTTTCTACTGTATCCTGGTAGTCGTAGGCCTAGGAGAACAAGATGTAATTTGCACAGTCTCAGTCTTAGGGGTTAATTTTTGGTAAGTCTGGGGTAAATTGTTTTGGTAGTTCAAAAGTTATTCATTACTGAAATGGCATTAAAAAAATTAAGACTTTTTTGCCCACAGATAGTAAAAAGCTAAAAGAGATTTTCCCAAAATAAGGTCTTTTCATGTTGCAAAACAATTTTTGTTACGTTGCGTGATTTTGAAAGTTTTAAGATTGTGTGCATGTGCAGAACACTTGAAACAATAGCTCAAACACACTATTTTTTCAGAGTTAAAGCTGAACATGAAGAAAAGTTTGAAAGCTAAAAACATAAAACAAATGTGTAACCTGCAAGGTTAACAGTTGTGTACCAAGATGTTTGAGCTGACTTAAAAAAAACATTAATAACACAGTAATTTAATTACAAAAAATTGAGGTTGTGCTAAAAAAACATTGAGATAGACTTTAATTAATGCAGTGTACTTGGTAAGACTTGACAAAAAAAAAAAAAAACACTGAGATAAAAATAGTCAAACATGACCAAAAACTAGAAAAGCATATTGTTTTTTCTTCAGTTCATGAGTTACGTGGGGAATTGCAAAAACGGTCATGAAACATGACCTTAGTCTCACACAAACAAAATGTTTACAGCTACACAACACAAAAACTACTCAAGAACATGACCAAAAAAAGTATCTGTTTTGTACTACAGTGAAAGTCATGCATGAGCAAAATACTAAGAATGTTATGTTTTATGGCTTGCTTAATGCAGGGCATTGCACAAGAAAGTTAGGAGTCACATCCTGCTTTGACCTAAGTGAAGCAAGTTAGGACTTACTTCCTGCTTTGCTCTGCATGAAACAAAGTAGGAATCACCTCCTGATACTCACATGCACAAAGCAAGGTAGAACTCAACGTTCTCAAAAAGTAAGGACATTCATTGCAAAAAAAATTACATTATAGTATACATGAGGGTTGCACAGTCACAAAAAGATGGAAATGTGGAAATGGACAGACCATAACGTCATGCCCAAGGCCTAGCTATAAATCCATGGCCTTGCCCCATGGTTCTGCTTCTTCAACTTATAGTCATGGGGAAGTGCTATGTGGAATGGAATTTTACAGAATTCTCCAAATTCTGCCAAAATTCTGCCAAATTTCACCGAAAACAAAATTGCAGAATTCCACAGCAGAAAAATGTAGAAAGAGTTTCCTGCAACATTTCCACAGAATTTTATTCCATAGATTTCAATATTTTCTGTGGAAATGGTTGTGGAATGATTTTTTGTGGAAAAAAACACTGTTCTGAGGAATATTATTCAGCAGATCACAGCAGGCTGAATTCAGGAAGTTATGACAGATCCCATGTTTTGTTCAGGGCCTATAAAGAGAGTAATTACAGATCTCATGCTTTGTGCACAACATGTAAAGAAAGTTATAAGAGATCTCATGCTTCGTGCAGGGCCTGTAAAGAAAGTTATTACAGATACCATGCTTCATGCAGAGCCTGTAAAAAAGTTATGACAGATCTCATGCTTTGTGCAGGACCTGTAAAAAAAGCTTATGAGAGATCTCAGTCTTTGTGCAAGGCCTATAAAGAAAGATATGATAATCCCATGCTTCATTCAGGGCCTGTAAAGAAAGTTATGACAGAGCCATCTCATGTTTCACGCAGAGCCTGTAAAGAAAGATATCATGCTTCGTGCTGGGCCTGTAAAGAAAGTTATGACAGATCTCATGCTTTGTGCAGAACCTGTAAAGAAAGTAATGACAGAGCCATCTCATGCTTCATGAAGGGCCTTGTAAAGAAAGATCTCATGCTTCATGCAGGGCCTGTAAAGAAAGTTATGACAGATCTCATGCTTCGTGCAGGGCCTATAAAGTTATTACAAATTGGATGCTTCGTGCTAGGCCTGTAAAGAAAGTTATGACAGATCTCATGCTTCATGCAGATGCATGAAGAAAGTAATGACTGATCCTGTGGTCCCTACATGAAGCAGCAGACTTGGGGTACAAGGCACAGTACCTGTAGCTTGAGCAGTAGATCTGTGGGGCACTGCAGTGGACCTGTAGCTTGACATTGAGTCATGATGGTGGATGTTGAAGGAGGGGAGTGATTGCTAGGATTTAAAGAATCCCTAGCACCACATGTCCTTCTTTTTGAGGCTTTGTATCCACAGCAAATGCGTTAATATAGTATTTTTTGTTCAGTGAATGAGATATATACAATGGCTCTGTATGGAAAAATACATGCACATGTGTTATAAAGAATCCATATGTTGGAAGTTCACTAGCAAGGCTTAGACTGCATGTTAATGAAACAAAGATATTAATGGGAAGAGTTGTAGCGGTTCTGCATAATGAGAGAAAATAGCAATGCAAAATCGATGAAGTTGAAGATGTTATATATTTAAGCAATAAGGCTTGACAGGGGGTGTCCTATGGTGGGATAATGAGCTGCTTCAGGTGGGCTGAAGCACGAGTCAAAGCTGAGTGCTTCCACAACCCAAGAAGGGCCTTTAGCCTACTATTTGGCATCCCCTGGAGTGCCCTATTGCGATTATGAAATCAATCCTTTTTAGTAAATTGGATGTATTTTTTAAACATATTTTTGTTGAGCTACTTTCGGTTAACTATTGTTCCAGGATAACAACCAGGCTAAAAGTACCTCCTGGCCAAACAGGAGCCAGCATTCTTTCTACACATTTCATAATTACTCAGTAAGACATGACCAGGGGTTACATTAATAGTCTGTTAATCACCCCGTTGTCATAATGTGGCATAAGACGCAGTGGAGTGCTATATTACCCGTGGTGGTGATTTACTGACTGTTAATCTATCTCCTGGGAGTGCCTTATTGTTATTACAAAAAAAAAGCAATTTCAAAAGAAAAATGTTGGAAGAGTACCCTTTGAATATTGAACTCATTGAGAGAGAGATTTTTAATAAAATAGTTCATCCACCAGCTGTTTAAGAATTCTTGTTCAGAATGAAAATGCATCTTTCCAGAAAATCAGCAGTGCTAGAAAATGAAGTGCTGACCGGAAGAATTCATGTGATATGGTGATTGGGCTGTACATGACAGTGTAACAGAGATTAATGTAAGGCTGTCAGAATAAGATCCCCTATACTTAGTGTGGCTGACTATCTCTCCCTGGGCTGAGGTACAGATATAGCACACTGATAAGTCCAAATGAGGATGAAACACATGTCTGTGTCTGATGTTCTCAGCCTTTGCTATTGTATTCTGAGGACTTCTGGCACCATGCAATTCTGCTTAACGTTGAGCCAGTCCAGATTAATTCATGGGCATTTTCATATGCTTCCCATGATGCTTTGCATTATTGGGGTGTGTGCAATTTGTGTTTTCTTTCAAATTTAGCTGTATGGTCAATGTTCTCCGGGATATCCCTTGCCCCAATGCATTTGCTCTGGGGTTCTTTTGTTGTTCTCTTCTCTCTCTACTTTGGGCTGCCCATGACCCAAACCAATAGGATCCCCTATATTTAGGGTGGCTGGCTATCTTTCCCTGAGCTGAGGTACAGATATGGCACACTGATGAGTCCAAATGAGGATGAAACACATGTCTTGTCTGCTGTTCTCAGCCTTTGCTGATTGTATTGTGAGGCCTTCTGGCACCATGCAATTCTGCTTAAAGTTGAGCCAGTCCAAATTATTTCATGGGAATTTGCATATGCTTCCCATGATGCTTTGCATTATTGGGGTGTGTGTAATTTGTGTTTTCTTTCAAGTTTGGCTGTATGGTCAATGTTCTCCAGGATATCCCTTGCCCCAGTGCATTTGCTCTGGGGTTCTTTTGTTGTCAGAATGTTGACAACCATTCAAAATGGAACATTTCTGGGACTCTTTTAATAATATGTACAGTATTATGAAATGCGGAGACAGAATCTAGGAATCTGATTGACTGAGGACCTTGGAACCATGTGATGAGATTCCAGCAGAACAGCATTGGAAGAAGATCCAGTCAGCTGTCTTGCTTGTTTACTTTAAACCTGCCATAAAATCACCCTTTTCTCTGTATCATCGAATTTCTGTACCACTGCATGTTTGTGAACATGGGCATTTTTGGTCACATACAGTACTTTCCAGTATAAAAATACAATAGAATTGCTGTTGGAACTGGCGACTGCAATTTGAGAAACTAAGGTAAATGCAGTTCAATTTATTTCAATGGGGATTTAAACTTTAATGCATATTGACCTCAGATTTTCAACATGACCTTTTGGGGACCCCACCTCATGACCAATATGACTGTCATTATGCAACTCCTGCCCAAAAGGTGATTTCACAATCAGTTGGCAAATTCACCTTTTGGGTGGGATTTGACAATTTTTCCTGACCTTGTTCATGAGGTGGAGTCATAAGAAGGCTATGTTGAAAATTTGGCATCAAAATATGTAAAAATGTTATACTTGGAAATATACTTGGACATTAAGTCAGGCAGAAAACTTCATAGCCTATTGTGTCTGACTCCCCTAAACAAGGGGTTTATTGCCCTGCCCTTGTTAATAGATATTTGTCAAGTTTGTTTTTAAAAGCACCAATGTTTTCAGAATTCACAATCTCAGAGGGAACTGTGTTCCATACATTTATAATTCTATGACTGAAAAAATGTCTACTCTTGTTGTTATGTGGATATGTCAATTTTATTTGCTTATTATGACTCCTGAGATTGAAATTACGAACTGAATAACATATACTCGGTTCCTCCAGCATCCCTGCATCTTTTGAAATTTTAAACATATGAAGTAAGTCCCCTCTCAGTCGTCTCTTCTCCAAGGTATGTACATTTAGATGCGGTAATCTACTCTCATATGGCACGCCAGCCATGCCTCTAATCATCCTAGTTGTTCTTCGCTGAATTCTCGCAACAGCATTTACATCCCTCCTCAAATAGGGGCTCCATAGGGGACTACAGTAATCTAAATGTGATCTAACCAATGCTCTATATAATGGCATACTACATGCTCTATGTCTTTATACAAATGATCTCTGAATCATACTAATGATTCTATTTATTTTATTTACTATTTCTTTGCAATGGGCTGAAAAGGAAAAATCCTTACTAATTAGAATACCCAGATCCTTTTCTTGGGTAACTGATTTTAAAATTTGGTTGTTAAGATAATATTTCACATGTGTATTCTTTGTCCCTAAGTGCAGGACGACACATTTATCTATATTGAATTGCATTTCATTTTGATTGGCCCATCTCTGCAGTTGTGTTAAATCATGCTGCAATTTAGTCACCTCATGCACATCCCCCACATCAGCACATAGTTTTGAATCATCAGGAAATTTTACACAATTATTCTCTAATGATTTATTCATGTCTAAAACAAATAGATTGAACAAAACTGTCCCATTTGTTGCAGTTTCACTATGCACACCCGTAACGGTGTAAATTTTCCATATTTGACCCCAAATTTACATCATAGACTTTGTATTTCCTGACCTAATTTATGTCACAGCTGTCTTTTTTCAAATCCTGGTCAAACTGTCTTTTTACACCTGTGGCATGGAATGGTGTTGCAGTTGCGTGGAATAATGTTTTGGCAGGGATTCGAAAATTTTCAATTCTGGCTATATGAGTTGGGGTAATAAGATATTTATGCTGATCATTTGGTCACTGTTGTCCTATAAATGGAAGGCCCATCCACAGCTACATACATATATGCATTTATGGAGGGATGGGAGTGCAGGGCCCAAAGGCCTCTGCACTCCCTCAGTTAAATATGGATATGATTACTGTATCTCAAAAACTATACCTGGCTGGGAATGCAGGGCCCAGAGGGCCCTGCACTCCCACAGGCAAATAAGACTATGATATCACTATCTCAAAAAGTAAGGAAATTCATTACAAAATGTATGTTAATGCATCAGTTAGAGTTGGTATTAAAATGTCAAAAGCTTAGAAATTCAGTGTTAGGGTTTCCAACCCATCTCCCCACCTCCAAGCAGCCAAAGGACAAGACCACACAAGCAACCACAGACAGCCATAATCAAGTAAAACAAAAAAACATACAAAGGTTGTCATTGCAGATAGAAATCCATGATACTGGTGGATGCCTGGAGCATCCTTCCAGCATAGGTGGTTGGGTCAAAAACAGTAATGAGATTCAAAAATGCATGGGCTAGGCATAAGGGAACCTTAGTGGTATGGAAAGGAGACCATGAAGGGTCTGTGGTGTTACAGTAAATAGGAAAATGGCAGACTAGGTGGGAAAAGTGGTCCTTTCAGCCTTTCTGTGGTCTCACATAGCCATGGACACCTTAAAACATACACACACTTGATGGGCCTGCTCTTCTGCAGCTGCAGGTGTAAGAGGTACACATCGACCTCTGGGGGCAGAAGCACAGATACCACAAAATCCATGATAAGAAAAGTGCAGCAGTACTTTTGTCTGCAGAAGCAAAGTCCCCTGAGGGTCATGCGTCTCTTCAGAGATTTTCTATATGCAAGGAGCCTGTTCTTCTGGAGCCATAAGTTGGTGTATGTCTTAAACCTCTTTCTGAACAGGCACAGGACCCTATTTGCCACAGAAAGCCTGGTCCCATTGGGGCGTAGAGAAAAGAAGTCTTGTAATTTGGATATCATGGGTTTGCATCTAGATGGAGGGGGTCTGTGCTTCTGTATACAGAAGCAGTATGGTGATTTCAGTATAGAAACACAGAAACAAAGAATTTAATGGCAGATAAGGACCGCTTTGCCCACCTAGTCTGCCATTTTCCTAACTACTGTAACACCACAGACAATACTTGATCTCTGGTCCCCCCCATTCCTTACTACTAAGGTTCCCTTGCATTTTTGAATCCTGTTATCATTTTTGCCTCCACCATCTATGCTGGGGGGAATGCTCCAGGCATCCACCAGTATCATAGTTGTCAATCTGCAGTGAAAAGTGAGTGTATATATTTTGCAGTTTGCATGCTGCAGATACAAATCCATGAAGGTAGAACAATAGTGCTACATCATTTATGTCATCAGGAAGCAGTTGTATGTTGTTTGTGTATGATGGCTGTTTGTGGTTGCTTGTGTGGTCTTGTTCTTTTGCTGCTTGGGGGGGGTGGGAGTTAGGGTTGAAAACCCTAATGTCGACTTTCCTAGCTTCTGAAGCTTTAATACCAACCTCAGCTGATGCATTAACATAGTTTTTTGCAATTAATTTAATATATATTGAGTATTTCTTTTATCTTCATTGTTTACAGGTGGTGTAGGGCCCTTGGGATAGCGAATAAAAGGAGAAGGAGGGCTGGAGACTCTGAACTTTGGGGGAGGAGTGAGCAGGGGGGGCCGAATTGGGGTAGTTACATCCAGTTGATGCCCTTGGGCAAAATGGGTTCCAGATCATGGTCCATTTTATCTGGTTCCTGTACCCAAGGGCTCCTGTATCTCAGTGCCGGTAGTCCAGTTGAGTCCGGAGCCTCGTCCATCTCGAGTGGTGTTGTGCAATGCCAGGTCTATAAAGAACAAGACAGCTATTATAGATGATCTTGTTGGAACAGCCAACCAGGCATGCATCACTGAGACCTGGCTGGATGAAAATGCTGGTCTGATTCTGGAGGTGGCTGTTCCTGCCGGGTTCTTGGTGACACACCACTTGAGATTGGACCGCAGGGACAGAGGTGTAGCTATTTGTTTTAGAACAGAATTGGGCCTTTCAGAGGTTCCAGTTGAGGGTCCTGGTTCACATGAGTGTACTGTGGCTGCAGGTGTGGGGTGCAGGATCATTCTCATCTACTGTCCACCAGGGGGTGAGAAAGTGTTCTTGCAGGAAGTCACGGAATTCATCACCGACATGGTGTTGGAGTCACCCAGGTTGATGGTGCTGGGTGACATCAATGCCTGGATTGATGATGAACTCTCACAATTTGGTCAGGACTTCCTTCAACTTATGAATATGTTGAGCTTCACACAGGTTGTTGCCTTTGCGACCCATGTTCATGGTCACTCACTCGATCTGGTTTTCCTCCTGGGAATGGAAGCCTCTGACCTGGTGGTGGAACCGGTTGGATGGTCTGACCATTACACTGTAAGATTCAGTTTCCAAGCTCCTCCCTATAGTCCTGCCTCTGTGGAAGTGGTCAGATACCGCCCTTTGAAGGATGTTACTCCCACTGGTCTCTCAGCAGTTCTTGACCTATCAGGATTTACAGATGTCAGCGAGGGTCCAGGGCACCCAGTCCAAGCCTATAATAAGGCTGTGGGAGGCACTCTGGATTTCATAGCTACATCCAAGTTTGCTCCCTCACTCTCCACCCTCAGTTCCCTTGGTTTGATGGGGTCTTGAGGGAGTTGAGGAATGTGAGGTGAAGGCTAGAGCATTGCTGGCAGAGATCCGCCCTGGATGCCGACTGCCTTAGATTGATGGAACATTATCGAGTCTATCAATCAACAATCTCCCATAAGAAGGCAGAGTTCCTGTCCAGGGAGATTGCTGTGGCTCAGAATCAACTGACTCAGCTCTTTTGAACTGTGGATAGACTGTGCAATCCAGCTTGTCTTCAGGTTCCGAGAGCATTTTCACAAGATAAGTGAGATGAGTTTGCTCAATTCTTTGCCAATAAAGTGGCCAACATTAGGGCTGAGATCCATTCAGCGTGCTCTGTGGGGGTTTACAGTGGTCAATGTATGGTTACTATGCCTCAGTTTTCTTGGGATCACTTTGACCGGCCAGCAATCTCTGATGTTGTGCGGATTATCCAAGGTATACAGCCTACTTGCTTTAGTCTCGACCCAGGTCCTACATGCCTCATTTTGGGGTGTGTGAATATCATCAGCCCTGTCCTAGCAGAGATAGTTTGGTGCGCTTTAGAGTTAGGTGAGTTTCTGAACTCCCTGAAGGAGGCGGTGGTTACACCCATCCTTAAAAAATCTTCTCTGGACCTAAACTGCCCTGCCAACTACAAGCAAGTCTACAACTGTCCCTTTATTGGGAAGTTGATAGAGAAAGTAGTTGTCCTTCAGTTGGATAACCATTTGACAATCCATGACATCTATGATTCCCTCTAGTCCAGTTTTCGGAAGAGGCATAGTTCGGAGATTGCTCTGGTTCGGGTGCTCAATGATCTCCTGATTGCTAGAGATCAGAAATGCTGTTCTGTCTTGGTTCTTCTTGATCTCTCTCTTCAGCCTTCAACACTATGTACCACAGGGGGGCTGCTTGAGTGCCTGAGGGACATCTGTGGCCTGTCAGGTATGGTTCTCAGTTGATTTAGATCTTTTCTCATTGACAGAACTCAGAGAGTGGTGTCGGGGATTTATTCATTCTCACTGCCATGTGGGGTTCCTCAGGGCTCTGTGTTGTCCCCTATGCTGTTCACGGTGTATTTGCTGTCATTGGGAGATATTGTAAGATGGTATGGGCTGTGGTTTCACTGTTACACAGATGACACCCAGCTCTATCTGTCTTTGGCCCCCGACCAGGATAGTGTGGTCTGTTTTTAACAGCTGCCTTGTAGAGCTCCAGGATTGGATATGGACCAGTTGATAAAGGTTGAATCCTGAAAAGACTGAGGTGTTGGTGGTGGATCCAGGTTATGGGATAGAGAGGACGGGAGCACAGCCTGCCTCCGGGCTTTGGCTCGAGGGTAGCCAGCTCATGCCATCTGTTCAGGTGTGGAATCTGGGCATGATATTTGATGAATGGCTGACACTTTGTATGCAGGTGTCGGCTGTGGTCAAGTCCTCTTTATACCACTTGAGGAAAATTGCCTGGATTAAGCGCCTTATTCCATCTCATGACCTTCCAACGTAGATCCATGTCTTTGTAACCTCTCACCTTGATTACTGCAACTCTCTATATCTAGAGCTTCTGGGGGTTGATGTCCACCACTTGCAGCTGGTGCAGCACGCTGCAGCCAGATTATTGGCAGGGGTTTCCCGGGCTAGTCATATCACCCCTGTGCTGCGCGAACTGCACTGGCTGCCTCCTCAGTTATGGATCACCTTCAAGGTCAGTTTACTGACCTATAAGCCCTACACAGACTGCTGGCTACCTGCAAGAGCTCCTGGTTCCTTACTGCCCCCTCTGACCTCTCTACTCAGCCGATGAGGGATTGCTAGAGGTTCCCAGGGTTCGATTGAAAACTTCTGGTGCTAGAGTATTTATGTATGCAGCCCCGACCCTGTGGAATTCTCAACCTCGTCAGATTAGAGCGTGTCTGACCTTAGAGAGCTTTAAGACGGCTTTAAAAACCCATTTGTTTAGCCGTGCTTTGGGGGACTATAGTTGAATACTGTGATATTTTATCTTATTGACGTATTTTCCTGATATTTGATATATGCTGAATTACGCTATATAAATACACTTTATTATTATTATTCAAGTTACTTAAGATAGTAATTTACAGTTGCTATTGTAGATTGCACCACATAATGGTGAATTTAAATACTGTACAAAATCAAATAAATTGATTTCAGACAAGGTTAGTGGAAATTAAACTTACTCAACCATGTATGTGGCCCAACATGGTTCCATTGTGTATATTTTGTTAAAATTAAAAATATGTTACATTTTATATCAGGAGGAATGTACTGATCTGCTGGGTTAAAACTTTTAGATGGTTACTTCATATTGTAATGGCATTGTGTTGACCATGATGTACTTAGGATATCAATAACAATAGGACTGTCAATATTTTAACAATCAATTCATAAGTTATGGGATGGGACTGATATATAAAACAACTGATAGAATGTGCTTTTTTAATGTATGTATATTTTAAAATTGTTAAAATAAGCTGCTCTGACAAAGTAAGAAGAAGCTAATGAAACATTGTTTGTATTGGGCTTGGTCTGACATACAGTATGCAATAAAAAAAAGTCTGGCCAGAGCCGAAAGGACTGCAGCTGAGGAATTTGGGATAAAAATATTGAATATTTGTTTTTTAATATTTTTACACCAAATTTTCAACATAGTCTTGTTATGTTCCTGCCTCATGAAGAAGGGCAGAGAACATGTTCAACTCTTGACCTAAAGGGGATTTTGCACAGGGACCATGAAATCAACTTTCAGGACACAAAAACACATTTTGGGCAGGAGTTGAAAAATGACAGCTGAGGTACTGTAAAGATATGGCCATGTTGTACATTTGGGATGAAAATATTGAAAAGCATTAAAGTTACAAGCCTGTATTAGCAAAAATCAATGTAGGCTCATAACATTATTGTTTTTTAATATTTTTACACCACATTTTCAACATAGCCTTCTTATGACCCCACCTCATGAATAAGGGCAGAGAAATTTTTCAGCTCCTCCTGACAGGTAGTTTCACACAGGGACCACAAAATCACCTTTCAAGATGCAAAAATATTTTGGCCAAGATGTGAACATACCAGCCATCACATTCATGAGGTGCTGTAAAGATATGGTTATGCTGTAAATTTGGGGTAAAAATATTGACAATGACCAAAGTTACGAGTTTGCATTCACAAAATGCATTGTAGGCTAATAACGTTATTGTTTTTTAAATATTTTTACAGCACATTTTCAACATAGCTTTCTTATGACCCCACCTCATAAACAAGGGCAGAGAAAATGTTCAGCTCCTGCCCAAAAGGTGATTTCACGCAGGGACCACAAAATCATCTTTCAGGACAGATTTGCCAAATGTGAGTGCAACTGTTCATGAGACGGGGTCCCAAAAATGACATGTTGGAAATTTGGGCCAAAAATATGCAAAAATGCCCATGTTATGCCACTAAGTTCAAACTCCCATTGAAATACATTGAACCGCATACCAGTTTCTTCAGTTTGTGGTCCAGCTTAGAAGAGTGAAGATGTGTCTATGGTCCAGAGAGGACCACCAATGGGTAAGTAAGGGCTTGGGGTTTGTGGGGTGGTGGGTGTTGAGTGGAAGGGTGGGGGGTAAGGAACGGCTGCAATATACATTAGTGGACAGTTTTCTTTTACAGGTGAAAAAAAACAAAACAGAGGATTCTCAAGCATGACAGTGGGGATTGGGCACCCCAGCATCACTGTTATGTTTCTGGGGGGGGTTGCTGGAAAGGCAGTGTCAGGTGGGGGGAGAAAAACATAATTTTAAGCACAATAAAAAAATAAAAATAGAAATTGTCGAGTGCGACACTGGGAGACTGGGCACCCCCAGTGTTACTGTTATGTATATGGGATGTGGGGTGATGGGTGCTGAGAGGGAGGGTCTGGTGGGGGGAGAAAAACAAACATGTATAAAAAAATGGTCCAACGGATACTGGGGGATTGGGCACCTCCAGTGTCACTGTTATGTTACAATCATGACACTTGGGGATTGGGCACCCCAGTGTCATTGTTATGTTCTGGGGAGGAGGTGCTGAGAGGGAGGGTTGGGTGGGTGGGGGATATGTGTACTTTAAAAAAATGGAAATTGGCAGTCACGGTGGAACACGGCACAGTCCACCATGACCAAGATGTCCACCACAGCGTACTCCACATGCATTAGCAGTCGCACATGTGCAATATGGTCTGGCAACCATCTTGGACCCAGTGGAGTGTGCCGTGTTCTGCCATGGTCACCGACAAACAAAATAGTGCAGTGACACAACCAATGCAGACAGAGAGCAGAGGGCTTCACAGGTATGAGCGCAACTGTGTTGCAACTCCAACATGTTTGGTCAGAAGGAATGTGCTGCCTGTTTTTTTGATAGTAAGAGGTCTGCAGGGCTATTCCCACTGCAGCCCTAAAAATTACTAAAAGTTGTTCTCTTGTAAGTATGTCTGGTTATTCCATTGCTTAGTGTATTTGTCATTTTACTATGGTACCAGATCAACTGATTAGCCAGGATTCTCTACTTTCAAATTATTTGTAAGAATGAAAATCCTATACCTTGGAACAATTAGGATTGTAAGGAAAAATGTTGGTGATATGCCCTGATATAGCTTACAGCAGAGATGGTACTTTACTGGTAACCTTCAGGCTGGGGACAGGGAGATTGTCACTGGATGCCAAAGAGTGGTTGGAAGGGGATGTCATATAGAGAAAGAGGGTGTGCCACTGAACATGGGGAATGCTTGGAAAGGGAAGAGATAGGGAGACAGATGGATTGTTACTGGACACCAGGAAATACTTAAAAGGGAATGAGACAGGGAGAAAGGAGAGATACCACTAAACACCTGGGAACAGTCAGAGTGGGTCAATGAGAGAGACTGAGTGCCACTGGAGAACAGAAAGAATTTGAAATGGAACAGAAAGAGAGGTAGAGGGTGTCACTGAGCACCAGGGAGTCTTCAGAATGGGACAGGGAGGTGGGGTCCTTCTGTAGATTGAGTTATATATTAAAACTGGAAATGGGATCCCAGGGGCATTCCAATCATTTTTTGAGGGGTAGGGTAGGGGGTATTTAAAGTTATGGAAATTTGCAACATAAAACTTAGATAAGATAATATTAGAGTTGATAGGTAAGTGCTAAAATTCTGAGATCCAAACTTGGGGTTCTCCATTTGATAAATATAAGAACTCTGGCAGAAGCAAACCACACAAAGCCAAGGGTCCTGGACTTCAAGAGGGCTGACTTTACAAAGATGGGGGAATGCCTCAGGGATGTAATGGTGGAGGGGGGAGGACTTAGGTGGAGTGGAGGAACAGTGGGCAAAACTAAAAGCGGGGCTAATGAGGAAAACAAACCTCTGCATCAGACAAGTAAACAAAAGCAAGAAGAAAAAGAGACCGCTGTGATTCTCAAAAGAGATGTCTGTGAAGGTAAAGGCAAAAAAGTTAGCATTCAGAAGGTATACGGAGACAGAGAAGGAGGAGTATAGGGTGGTGTATAGGGAGAAGTAGAGGGAGACAGAGAAAGCAGGCAGGAGCACAAAGGTGCAAATGGAGGAGAAAACAGCACAGGAAGTAAAAAATGGGGACAAGACATTTTTCAGGTATGTAAGTGAAAGGAGAAAGACCAAAGGAGGGATCGTAAGGCTAAGGAGGGAAGAGGGGAAGTGTGGGGAAGGGGACCAGGAAAAAGCAGACATCTTGAACAAATGCTTTTGTTCAGTGTCCACAGAGGAAGGAGAAGGTGAGGGTCCACGAATAAGTGTTAGGGGCATCGATGATAGGGAGGTGGACACTAGTCCATTTACTGTGGAGAAGGTCCTAAAGGAACTTGAAAATCTGAAAGTGAACAAGGCAATGGGGCCAGACAGGATACATGCGAGGATATTGAGGGAGCTCAGAGAGGTGCTAACTGCACCTCTGACAGTCCTGTTCAACCACTCACTGGAGACGGGAGCGGTCATGGAGGACTGGAGGAGGGCATAGGTGGTCCCACTTCAAAAAAGTTGTAGCAATGCCGGCCCAGTGGTGCTGAGGGTTGAGGTGCTGGACGTCACACCTCATGCCATGCCAGTGACCTCGGGTCATCAGGGCACCGGCATGGGGGCGTAGGGACAGAGCAGGATCAAGCAGCCTAATAGCAGCTCTCCTCTCTAGGGGTGGTTGTCACCCCCTCCCCATAGTTGCACTGCCACCTGGTGGAAGTCTGGTGGCAGTGTAGACAGGATGGGGCGGCAAGTTGGGAGGGAGCCTCAGAACATGGGGTGCCCGTGTCTCCACACGCGTGTGTGCATGCCCGGGGAAGGGGCCGGACAAAAATGGGGAAAAACTCCTGATAAAAATAGAATAGAAAAAAGAAGTGGTAGCAAAGAGGTGTCTGGCAATTACAGACCAGTCAGCCTGACTTCAGTGGTGGGGAATTAATGGAATCACTACTGAAGGAAAGGATTGTGGAATACCTTGAATCCAGTGGCTTACAAGATCCAAAGCAGCATGGATTCATAAGAAGGAGGTCATGTCAAAAAAATCTGATAGATTTCTTTGACTGGGTGACCAGGGTCTGCAATAGGGTTGACACTCTGGGGAGGTGGTTGGGGAGACTGAAGAGGGATTTAAGAAAGCTTGAGGAGTGGTTAAGAGTGTAGCAACTAAATTTCAATGTGAAGAAGTGCAAAATCGTGCAATGGGGTGCAGAAACATGGGAGTGGAGTATAAAATGGGGGAGTGGTTCTGACGACCACCAAACAGGAAAGAGACCTGGGTGTAATCATATCTGATTACCTAAAAGTGGCCAAACAGCGTGACAAATTAGTTGTGAGAGCCAGTGGGATGCTAGGGTGAATAGAGATGGGCATCACCAGCAGAAAGAGGGAGGTGGTGATACCGTTGTATAAATCACTAATATGGCATCACCTAGAGTACTATGTCCAGTTCTGGAGACCATGTCTCAGAAAGGACAAAGACGGAGTTAAGGCATTCTAGAGGAGAACAACTAAAATGGTGCAGGGTCTGCATCAAAAGCCCTATGAAGAGAAACTGAAGGACCTCAATATGTATACCCTGAAGGAAATGAGAAAGAGAGAGGGGATATGACAGAGACTTTCAAATACCTCATGGGTAACAAGGTGCAAGAAGGAAACCTTTTTCAGAGTAAAAGATGCTCCAGAACAAGGGTTATGCTGTGAAGCTGGTGTGGGGAAGACTCAGAGGAGATGCAAGGAAACTTTTTCACAGAAAGAATGGTGGATGCCTGGAACAGCCTCCCAGTGGAGGTGATGGGGGCAAAAACTGTAATAGGATTCAAGAAGGTATGGGATAGGAAAATGGGAACCTTAGTGGCAGAGAAAGGGGGAGATAAAGCCGCAGATCAAGTAGGGTCTATGTTGTTACAGTAGGTAGAAAAAATGGGCAGACTAGCTGGGCCAAACGGTCCTTATCTGCTATCAAACTCTATGCTTCTATGATAGCATTAACTGTGCATCTTCTCTGAATAGCATGGTAAAAAGGTTAACAGTTGATTGGTAGAGATGTTGCAAAACTTTCCTTCACCAGCAAAAAAGTGGTGAAGTCGCAACCTTTGCCCTTTGCCAAAACCTCGTGAAATGACTCCACATCAACAAGTTTGAGGCAAAGTATACTTTGCAAAACTATGACAGATGCTTCACTGCTGCTTTCTAAAGGATGAATAGCTGGGTAGGTCACATGGTGTGCTAAAGGATGATCACATGGTTATATTGCTGCAGGAGGCAAATGGATGTAACCAAGTGACAGTGTGTAGTCATAACCTGTTAGAGGATGGAGTAAGATGTGTCTCCATTAGAGATGAACTGGAAAACTTCAAGTTCCACTATTTTGCAAACTCAATTTGCTTTGCAGACTGCAGTCCTTTCATGAAGTGCATGAAACTGGAACTTCGCTTGTGAATTTCAAAGTACAGTGCCCTTCCCCCACCCATGTAGCACCTTTATCCCATCTTCCTATGCTCAGTCACCAACACAGTCCAATAAATATGAAAATACTCCTTCTACAGCCACCTCAGCACCCATCATCCCACCCTCCTCCCCCAGTAACCCACAAACAGCCTGGTGTGCCAGCCCAGAGTAATTTGCCCTCACTCTCTTATTCATTCTCAGATGGTATCTGGCCAAGGTGGTGTGTAGATGTTTTGTGCTGGTTGTCATCTTTTTTTAGTTATATGTTATATTTATTTTTTTTAAAGTGTTGCTGACAGAGGAGGATGGTGGTATGGGAGCAGAGAGGGCTGGAGGAAGAATGTATATTTTCTTTACTGTGTTTGTATGGCTCACAGGGTGAAGAAAGTGAAGATCATAAGAGGTGAGTGGGATTGAAGGAGGCCTTTTTTCCTTTACTGGACTCTGTGTGATTGGCTGTGGGGAGGAGGTTAAGGATCATGGGTACTGAGTGTGTTGGGGAAGGAGAGTGTATTGTCTTTACTGGCCTGAGTATGGGTGGTCTATGGGAGCAGGCTAGAATAATGGGTGCTGAGTGGACTGGGTAAGTTTTTTTCAAACAGAATTCATGAAGTGGCACTTTGTTAAGTCTAACTTGAAGCCAAAAAGCCAAAAACTTCATGAAGCTGCACAAAGAGTAGTGTCAGCCTTTCGATGCAATGAGGCTGTGAAGGTAGATTAACCATCCCTCAGACTGCACCATCCTGCTCATGGCAGGATCCTTACTTCCTGGACTGTTTGCCTCCACCATACATTCTGCAGACTTACAGCTGATGTCCTCTTTTTGTTCCTCTTCCACCTCGTCATTACCCACCTGTGATTAAACTACCCACAGTGGGTTGAAACTACTACTAGGGTGACCAATAAAGGTGACACTGATGGTGCTGCTAGTGATGCTGGTGTCAACTGTGTCCATTGATAAGACAGGGTCAGAGTCACTATTTCAATCATTTTGAAAGGACTGAGAGTTCTGGGGGATTCATCCTATATTTAGTTCCATTAGTGCTCAGGGCTTAGGGATCAGGTAGTTCAGGGGTCTTTCTGTTGCTGGTAATTTCTGGAGGTTTCTGAAGCTACCCTCAGCTAAACTCACATTGCAGATAGGAAGCAGTATAGTGCAGTGATTTAAGGCTCTGAGCTGTAAACTTGGAGACCTGGGTTTGAATTCCACAGCCCTCACTTGCATACTGTGCGACCCTGAGCAAGACAATTAACTTCCTTGTACTCCCAGGTCGCACCTCTAAACAAGATTCAGCTTAGTGTGTCTCTGCTGGTAAAAAAAAAGTTCTTGTGTGTTTTACAGAAGTTCCTGGATTTGTTTAACACAGTTGTTTTTGTGATTTATATTGTGAGTTTGGGATTTATATTTCAGCAGGCTGTACTAGCAACCTTCTGGAAGCTTTTGTGTTTCCCCCTCACCTAGTATCAATTTACAGCTAATTGTGTTTAACTACCTGCAAGTTCTCTCACATA
Organism: Neoceratodus forsteri; assembly: GCA_016271365.2. Lineage (NCBI taxonomy): Eukaryota > Metazoa > Chordata > Ceratodontiformes > Ceratodontidae > Neoceratodus > Neoceratodus forsteri. The sequence goes on along the minus strand of CM057450.1, from coordinate 428,880,472 downwards.
GCAAGAGGGCTGCTAAAGTAGAACTAGCTTTGCTCAGGTAGTTCAGGTGTCTTTCTGTTGCTGGTAATTTCTGGAGGTTTCAGAAGCTACACTCAGCTAGTATCACATTCCAGGTACCTGATTGTTTTTTTACAGCGGAGGGGCGAGAAAGGAGACACCCCCCTCCAGGTGCTCTGCTTTTATAGACATCGATAGAGACACACCTACTTAAAGGCACAGGGAACATTTGGCAATACCCTACAAGATAGGGCCTACAGGCAGCAATACAAGGGAGAGAGCAGCAAACTAGATTAGCAAAGGTGCTTGAAGCAGAAAGCAGAGGAGTAATTTAGTAGGAAAGGGGAGAAAGGGAAGAGAAAAAATTAACTGAGAAGGAGGAGTAGTAGTAGTAAGCAGGTTCAAGATGATGCAGGGAGTGGTGCAGTGCTCTGGGTGTGGTGCAGCAGTCTTCAGATGAGCATTCTGGGTCCTGCAGTGCTGCCTTGTATGCAAGCACCTCTCTGTGCTGAGGGCAGAGGTTGCCAGTCTCTGGCCGAGCTGGCAGGAGTACTGGTGACCCTCACCCCCACCATGAGGCCACTATGTTCCCATCCATTGCCACAACAGCTGCCCAGGCAAATGATTGAGTGGACTATGGTGGGCTCAGGAAGATTCAGGGGAGTGGGGCAAAGACACATCCACCATCTGGTCCAGCTCAAAAACCCCTTCACTGTTTTGGAGGAGCAGGACAGTCCTGCAAAGGAACCTGAGGCTGAAACCAGGGAGGATGTGAGGGTCCTCCAGCAGAGAGACCCTGTGATGGGAGGAAGAGAACCACAAAGGAGGAAGCAGAACTCAGGCCACAATGTAGGTCTGAATCAGGGTGGCAACAGTAACAACGCCAGTAGTAGTGGGTAGGATTAAGTAATATGTACAAGATTCTGGTGTCAGTAGCAGAGGAGGAGAATGGTACCCTCAGGAATGGGGCAGGCGACAGTCAGGGTGGGGAGAATGCTGGGGACAGTAGTTCAGATGTGGAGAGGTGGAAGGCTCAACAGGCAGGGGGAGGGGGTGACAGGGCAGGAGGAAGCAGTAGTGGGATGCAGCCAAGGGTGAGTTGGAGTGGCACTTGGCGAGATGGGGGGGATCATAAATGGCATGTTGGCCACAGGTAGTGGGGTGGCAGGCATGGGGGGAAGAGATGTTCAGCAGGAAGTGGAGAGGGAAATTGTGGGGGGGAGGGCCCAGGTGCTTGTGGGCAGGGAAGGGTGAACACTCAAGAGAGGGACAGGGTTTGCAGGCAGTTAAAGGCAAGAGGTGGGGAAGGGGGAGGAGTATTAGTGATGGGGGACTCTGTAGTAAAGGGGATCGGATGAGGAGAGAGGGGTGAATGGCACAGTTGGATATGGACAGAGAGAGAGAGAGAGAGAGAAAACAAACAGCCAGAGATTCCTTAAATCAAGGAGGTTATTTTCTAGACTACACTGAACTGAATTATTACTTTTTGGACCCGTGTAAGTAACTAGTATTGATTCTGTTTTTGGGGTTGACTTGACTTACTTTTAACTTTAATTTGCCAGGGAGGAACTGTAGCTGGGAGATATTTGCAGTCATTTTGTGACTAGACCTGGTACTTAACCTCTGTAAAATAGGTGTCTGAAAGGAAGGAAGGCACTCCCCGGGGTGGAGGGTCAGAGATGTAGTTGATTGTTTCTGGATGGAATAGGTTTACTCCCTCCCACCCCTACCCCCACCCCCCCAGCCCCAAATGCATAACTCCCTTTATAGCAGGGGTTCTGACACCACTTCCCCAAAACTGCTAACAACATACACCTGTTCATATCCTTAAGGGCACAGCACACTGAATAGGGGGTAGAGACAGTCACAAGCTTGCACACACTAAAACAAGAACAAAAAAAAACAAAAGAAAAGCATCTGTAACAGGAAGGGACACAGACATGTGAGGAGTGGTGCAATGTACTGGCTGTGGAGCAGCAGTCTTCCAGGAGACATTCTGGAAACTGCATTGCTGCCCTACTTGCAGGCACCTCTCTGGTCTGAAGAAGGAGACTGCTCGTCTCCATGCTGACCTGGCAATGATTCAGAAAACCTGCTCCCCCACCCAGGGACCACCCAGGCCACCACCACTACCTCAGAGGTTTCCAAGAAAGAGGAGTGATTGGACCAGGGTGGGCTCAGGGAGGGTAAGGGTGGTGGAAGAGGTGCATCCCTCCAGTTGTGCCTCTCCACAAGTCATTCACCACTTTGGCGGAGCATGGTTCCTCTATGGAGGCACCTGCAGTGGAGAGCAAGGAGGATGCAGAGAACCTCCACAATGGAGACCCACAGGAGGGTGGCACAGGATCCCACAGGGGAAGGAACAACTCCTGGTGGGGGACTCGATTGTTAGGGGGGTAGAACTGGGGGAGGGAAGGGAAAGGGAGGTAAGGTGCCTGCCCAGTGCCGTGGCTTGGAGGGACAGGAAACGAATCCTCAGGATCATTTGAGCAGCAAGGGGGAGTGAGCTGGATGTCATTATTCACCTAGGGATGAATGACCTGGCTGAGAATGGGATCAGAGCAGTGTAACAGGAGTTTATGGAGTCAGGGAGGGGCCTTAGACAAGTAGCATACACGGTAACTTTCTCGGAAGTGCTACCTGTCTATAGCGTGGATGAGGCTAGGGTACTCTGCACCATGGGATTCAATGACTGGTTGAAAAACTGGTGCAGAACTCAGGGATTTGGCTTCATTGAGGACTGGGGCTCCACGTGGAGGGATGCAGGCCTATACAGGCATGATGGTCTGCATCTATCCTGGAAGGGAACCAGGATCCTAAGTGATAGGTTTAAATGCTTCATTGGCAAGCATTTAAACTAGCCAAGGGGGAGGCACTGAAAAGGAGAAGTGAAATCCTAGCCCCCCCCCAAAAAAATCAGGGTAGTTAGTGAGGTAAACAACAAGATAGAGCAGTCAATAAGGATAAGGGCAGGGGTAAATGGAGAAAAAGACAAAGGCAGTAAGGACAGGGATGGGGCAAAAAGAAATAAAGCCAGAAAAAAATGGAGGGTAATGAGTACCAATGCCCGTAGTCTAGGTAAAAAGCTCCCCGAAATGGTGGCCTTGATAGAAGAGGGATGCCTGGATATCATGGCAGTCACTGAAACATGGTACACAGAGAACCATGACTGGGATGTCAACATACCAGGGTACGCAATCTACAGGAGAGACAGGGAGGGAAGAAGAGGAGGATGAGTAGCACTCTATGTAAGGGAAGGGATCAAAACAACAGAACTAAAGGGTAAACAGGGAGGAAAGGAGGCACTGTGGGTCACCCAGGAGACTGGAAATGTCTCCACAATCCACACAGGGGTTGTATACAGACCCCCATCTCAGGGGGAGGAAATGGACAAGGAAATGATAGAAGGCATCCTTGGGATGGCAGAGAAAGGGGAGATATTGCTGATGGGGGACCTGAATATGCCAGATATTAACTAGAGCACCTTTGCTGCAGCCGCATCCAAGAGCAGGGTCATTCTCGATGCCCTACAGGGAGCATGCCTCAGACAGCTAGTTTTGGAACCCACTCGCGAGGGAGCAATCTCAGACCTGGTACTCTCAAATGGGGAAGGAAAGAGGATCTCTGATCTTGAAGTGGGTAGCCATCTGGGAACAAGCAACCACCAAATAGTGTGGTTCACGATAAACTTAGCTGTAGAGTCAAGCCACACAAAAGTGAAAGTACTGAACTTCAAGAGGGCTGATTTTGTCAAAATGAGAGAGTGCCTCAGAAAAGCACTAGCAAACAGGCAAGAAGGTGAGGTGGAGCAACAATGGGGAAACATCAAAACTGCCATCACAGAGGCAACAAGCCTTTCTGTGAAGCAAATAAACAAATCAAAATGAAAGAAAAAAACACTATTGTTCTCAAAAGAAGAGGTGGGGAAGGTAAGGGAGAAAAAGGTAGCAATCAGGAAGTATAAGGAAACACAGAAGGAGCAGAACAGAGAACTGTACCAGTCAAAGCAGAAGGAAGCGGGGAAGGCAGTCAGAATAGCAAAGGCCCAAACTGAGGAAAAGATAGCCAACTCAGTTAAGAAGGGGAATAAAACCTTTTATAGGTACATTAGGGAGCAAAGAAAGACTAAGGCAGGAACACTAAGTCTGAATAAAGAAGAAGGTGGTTGGGCAGAGAGCGACAGTGAAAAAGCAGAGATACTGAATGAATATTTCTGCTCAGTAGTCACAATGGAACAGCAGGGGACAGACCTAATCAAGTCAATAGAAGCACTCTGGATAGGGGGGTTGACATTAGTCCTTTCACAGAAGAAAGGGTTCTGAAAGAACTCTTAAAACTGAAGGTGGATAAAGCAATGGGGCCTGTTGGGATTCACCCCAGAATTCTAAAAGAACGAAGGGAAGAGCTAGTAACACCACTGACTACCCTTTTTAATAAATCATGGGAGGATGGTGTGGTACCTGAGGACTGGAGAAGAGTAGATGTGATTCCCCTTTACAAAAGTGGAAGCAAGACAGAGGCAGGAAACTACATACCTGTGAGTTTGACCTCAGTGGTAGGGAAAATGATGGAATCACTTGTGAAGGAAAGAATTGTTGAGTACCTAGAGGCCAGTGGGACACAGGACCCAAGGCAGCATGGATTCACAGCAGGAAGGTTATGTGAAACAAATCTAATTGATTTCTCTGACTGGGTGACCAAAGTAGTATACCAGGGAGGGGCTGTGGACATGGCCTACCTAGACTCTAGCAAGGCATTTGACACAGTCCCGTACAAAAGGTTAATAAACAAATTAGCCAGCTGGGGAGTGGGTCCCAGGGTGGTAGCCTGGGTAAAACACTGGCTGGACAACAGGAGACAGCGAGTAATAATAAATGGAGTCCACAGTGAAGAAAGGAGGGTTACTAGTGGGGTATCACAAGGTCCAGTACTGGGGCTGGTCCTTTTTAATGTCTTTATAAGTGACATTACGGAGGTGCTGGAGGGAAAAGTATGTCTCTTTGCAGATGACACAAAGATCTGCAACAGGGTTGATATGCAAGGTGGGTGAGGAGGGTGGAGGTGACTGACAGGGTAATTCTGGAAAGCAAGGTATTGGAAGGTCTGAAGGCACTTAGGGTGGATAAGGCACCAGGTCCAGATGGCATTCACCCTAGGTGTTGAGGGAGATGGTGGAGGTGTTAGCTGGGCCACAGGCTGACCTATTTAACACCTCTCTGGACATGGGATGCATGCCGCAGGACTGGAGGATGGCTCATGTGGTGCCTATCTAAAAGAGTGGCCCAAAGGATGAGTCAGGTAATTACAGACCTGTCCGTCTCACTTCCATAGTGGGTAAACTTATGGAAGCAATCTTGAAGGAGAGACTGGTAACCTTCCTGGAGGACAATGAACTCCAGAATGGGCAGCAGCATGGGTTCATCTCCAGGAGATCATGCCAAATCAACCAAATAGAATACTACACCTGGGTCACAAGGGAGTTGGACAAGGGACAGGCAGTGGATGTCCTATATTTGGATTTCAGCGAGGCCTTTGATTCAGTCCCTCACGGGCGACTGGGGGCAAAGCTTAAATACCTAAGGGTGGGGGCTAAGATGGCTAACTGGATCAAGAATTGGCTGGTAGATAGACTACAACAGGTGGTTGTGGCAGGGGGGACTCTCATATCCCAGACCAATGACCAGCAGTGTACCACAGAGCTCTGGGCTGGGACCAGTGTTGTTTGGTCTATTAATATTGGATATTGCACTTGGGGTTGGGTGCATGATCAGTTTGTTCACTGATGACACCAATATGGGGGCTGTTGTGGATGATATGGAGGGGTGGCAGAAGCTACAGGCAGACCTAACCAGACTTGAGGAGTGGTCAGCAAGGTGACAATTGGGTTTTAATGCAAAGAAGTGCAAAGCTATGCACTTTGGGGCAAAGAGCCTGAGGAGGACTATTGGTTGGGTGGGGTGGGGTGTGGTTGGGTGTCACTGAGGAGGAGAAGGATCTAGGGGTTGTAGTAACGGGCAGCATGAACAACTCTGCTCAGTGCAGGAAGGCTGTGGCTAAGGCCAATAGGATGCTGGGGTGCATTGCGCGGTGCTTCTCGGCCAGACACAAAGATATGATTCTGCCCCTGTACAGATCCTTGGTCAGGCCACATTTGGAGTACTGCATTCAGTACTGGCATCTGTATTTGATGAAGGATGTCAGACTGCTCAAGATGATGAAGTGTAAGGCAACAAAAATAATACAGGGGATGGAAGGCAGAACCTACCAAGAAAGGTTAAGACACCTGAGTTTATACACCCTGGAGGAGAGAAGGGACTGTGGGATATGATTGAAACTTTCAAATACTCGAGAGAGATCAACAGATCTGGCACAGAGGGGTTGTTTAAGCTGAAGAAGTGAATTGACACGAGAGGGCATGGGTTAAGACTGAAGGGTGGCAGATTCAGGAGGGAGATGAGAAGGCATGATTTCACTGAGAGGGTAATGTCGAAATAGAATGCTCTACCAGAGGAAGGGGTGGCATGCAGGATGGTGGGCAGTTTCAAAAGAGCATGGGACTGGGCAAGGGGGGCTGGGTAAACAACACTGAGCAGTTTCTGAGAGTGAGAGGGGGGATGGGGTGGGGCAGCTGCAGTACAGGGGTGCTAGCTGCACATTCAAGCAGACTTGATAGACCATGAAACCTGTTTCTGTTGGCAAGTTTTGTATGTTCGTATGTTTGTATTAGCTTTGCTGTTGGTTGCTCTGCATATACCTTTTCAATCAAGAGATTCCTCATCTGTTGGAGTATATCCCCCCCCTCCCAAGAAATGTTGGAAATTTAAGTTTGTACCATGAATCTAATAAGGTGGCAATGTTTTATCACATGGATTTTCAGATAGATTGCAGGATAGCATTGCTATCAAACAGTGAGTGTAGTGCTAGTAGAATCATCAGCTGTTTCAAGTTGCTGATGCATGCTGCACAATGCCTGCTTCAGCACATGAGGAAGTAGGGCTGCTTGGCTTATGGATGCCATCTGGCCACAAATTGTCTTGAGTGTCATTTTCAAAAGGCCACAAGATGGGATTCATGCCATACATGAGACACCAGTGCTCTGTTTATAAGCTCTTGGAAGCTCCTGAGGCATAACAGGTGTAAATAAACTTATAATCAAACCACACTTGGTAGTGTTGAAACATAAACTTAAAATGGTTTTCTGAGATTTTGCAGATGCCTTTTTCACATTGTGTGCCATTACCACCTATGCTTCAGATGTTGAAGCTGCAATTTGTTTTGTAAAAAAATCTATCATAGTCTTTTTTTTATATGTTATCAGCACTTTGTTTCTGCACACCCTCCAGTTTTCTATGTGCGGCCACACCCCCAGAATGATGTCATGCAAGGTATCTGTCAATGTTTTACATACAGCAACAAGGAATTCCTAGTAAAATATATAGTTCACTTAAATGTTCATTTCTCAGAGGTGCAGTCCCTTATTTTGGTGGTGGTGACTGCTTCTAATATGTAGATGTGCATAGCAGGTTATTGTGGGTACAATAAGAAGTTGTTTTCCAATTTCCTTACTGTGAGGTGCAGTCTCATATTTCTGTAGTGGATTTAACAATAAAAGTTTTCATATGTTTATTTTCAAAACAAGGTATTGTTCATACTAATTTACATAATGATGCGTTGTGGGTACAGTATATAGCAGTCTCCTATTTCGGTAGTGTAGATGTCTGCAATACCAAGATGGACCAACAGAGATCTCTGTTTCAAAACAGTGCTTAAACAGTAGGTCAGGAAGTAGAGAGCCACCCAGCGAGGATCGGGTTCAATGTGTCACAGTGTAACAGCAAAACAGTCAAGTCACAGAACACTCACCCAGACAAAAAACAAAAATTCACTGCAATGGTTGAATTCCGATAGGATTTTACTTGCAGAAAAGGAGTGTACAAATACAGAAGCACCTCGGTAGGAGAGGTGACCACAACTTATGATTCACCCAGTAGGGCTTTGTCAAAGTAAAATCCTATTGGAATTCAAACTTTGCAATGAATTTTGGTTTTTTGGCTGGGTGAGTGTTCTGTGACTTGATTGTTTTGCTTACACAGTAGAGACCTGATATTCAGACCGCGTTGAGCACTGGTGCAAGTGGGGGCGCAGCACATCTGAGATGCGTCAGGGCAAAGACAGGGAGATATTCAAAGGTGATGCGCCATGGTGCATCACCTTTGAATATGCCTGGATTGTGTATGGCGAAGTACAATGCGCTACCGTGCATTCCCCAGACAGGAGGATCGACCGCGCCAGCACATCTGTAGTTGTGCTGGGTGCATCACCCTGATATTCAGAAGTGGGCATGCAAATGGGGCCATAATATATGCATGGAGCAAATGGGGCCATTTGCATGTCATTATGGCCCCATTTGCATGTGTTGCACAGGGTGCCCCAGCGAAATGCACCTGATGCCCTGTCTAGCTGCTGTCGTCAGATGTTGGGTCCCTATTGGGCTATTGTACCCCCCTGTATAGGTCCTTGGTCGGGTCGCATTTGGAGTATTGCATTCAGTACTGGCATCCATATCTGATGAAGGATATCAGGCTGCTCAAGGCGGTGCAGTATAAGGCAACAAAAATAATACAGGGGATGGAAGGAAGAACCTACAAAGAAAGGCTGACACCTAAGTTTGTACACCCTGGAGGAGAGAAGGGATTGGGGGGATATGATTGAAACTTTCAAATACTTGAGAGGGATCAACAAATCTGGCACAGAGGGGTTGTTTAAGCTGTAGAAATGAATTGACACGAGGGAGCATGGGTTAAGACCAAAGGGTGGCAGATTCAGGAGGGAGATGAGGAGGCATTATTTCACTGAGAGGGTGATGTCAAAATGGAATTCTGTACCAGAGGAGATGGTGGCATGCAAGATGGTGGGCAGTTTCAAAATAGCATGGGACAGGGCATGGGGCTTATCACTGGGGCACACCGACTTTCACATACCTGTGATCTATATGCTCAAACCTGCTGACTCCAACTCCAAAATCATATAAAGTTCCTTACCTGCGTAATGGCAAAGAAAATTAACCTCGGTCTTGCACCACCAGGGGTCACTGCCCTGCTCCACAACAGCAGAAACAACAAGCAGATTACCTGGGGTTCTAAAACTCAACTCCTTCAAATCCCCCTCCTGCCGCACTGCTCAGGGTCAACACTCCTTCGCATATACTGCTCTTCTCTGGCTGAATAACCTCAGCCCAGCCATTACCTCAGCTCCAACTCTTGGTACCTTCAAAACTAGACTACGGCTCCACCTTATAGCCTCTAGCTCCTGTGACTGCTACACTTATTCCTGAGCTGTCATGTCCTGCCACTAATACCACCACCTTTCCCCCCTCCCTTGCTGCCCTGTACCCCACTTGCACTTATTATCAATCTACTGCCCCCGCAACTCCACCCCTGCCCATTCTCTACCATCCCCTGCCCTTCTTTCCCTTCACCCATGTTTGCCTGCACCCCTCCTCCCACTGTCTGACAATTGTCTCTGGCTGCATCTTTATGTCCCCCTCCTTCGTTTTCCTCAAATGTTCTCTGGGTCCATCTGCCTCTATACCTAGACCCACTGTTATTCCACTTGTCTCCTACTTGGCTCCTCACCTGACTGTTATAAGTTCCTGTCTCTAATTATCTAATGTTGTTGTACCATGACCATTGTTCTCCTATTTTGTGTCATTTCATCCATGTTCGTAATGCCACTGACGTGGAACCTTTGTAAAAGAGCCTTGGCTCAAAGGTCTTTGTAATCCTAGAATTAAATAAATAAATAAATGGGGGGGCTGGGTACACAATGCTGAGCAGTTTCTGAGAGTGAGAGGGGGGATGAGGTGGGGCAGCTGCAATATAGGAATGCTAGCTGCACATTCGAGCAGATGTGATAGACCGTGAGACCTGTTTCTGTTGGCAAATTTTGTATGTTCGTATTAGTTTTGCTGTTGGTTGCTCTGCATATACCTTTTCAATCAAGAGATTCCTCATCTGTTGGAGTATATCCCCCCCCCAAGAAATGCTGGAAATTTAATTTTGTACCATGGGTCTAATAAGGTGGCAATGTTTTATCACGTGGATTTTCAGATAGATTGCAGGATAGCATTGCTATCAAATAGTGTCTGCATGTGTTCAGTGAGTGTAGTGCTAGTAGAATCATAAGCTGTTTCAAGTTGCTGATGCATGCTGTACAATGCCTGCCTCAGCACGTGCAGAAGTAGGACTGCTTGGTTTAGGGATGCCATCTGGCCACAAACTGTCTGGGTGGCATTTCAAAAGGCCTGTGTAGTACAGTATGGTCTGCAATCCCATTAGTCCACACTGTGGACCAATAGGTGAACAGATCAAACTGTACGCTGTCATTCAGCAGGCGGCTGGGTGGTATGCGGGTGAGGTGCTGCCGCCCACCTATGACGGGGGGCTGGGTGGCTGGGGGACCTTTGTGGGTGGGTGGGGAAGGGGGTACCACTGGACCACCAAGTTATAATGCTTTCCTACAAAAGCCCACCATCGGGCATGCGGGGAGAGAACTACTAGACCACCAGGTTATAATTCAATATTACAAAAGCTCACAATCGGGCATATGGGAGGGAGGGGGGTCCACTAGACTACCAGGGAAGGTCCAGGTGCTTGCGGATGGTGTTCCTGCTGGGCAGGTGGCTACCCATGGCTGGCAGCTGTTGTGTTGTGCCTTGCAATACAGCTGCCCGCCTGTGGGTGGTCAGCATTTGAGCCTTTAATTTTTGGCTCAACTTTGAGCACCAGTGTGCAGTGCATGTAGGGGTTGCGGCAGCATATGCGCTGCACATCCTGGGCTGAATATTGGGGTGAGCTGCATATGCATGGGCATGCCCCCTGCTGTTGCACTGCATACATTTACAATGCGCCCCAGTGCATCGGGACTTGCGCTGTACAAGGCACCCTTTTGAATATCGCACAGGGGCGCATTGCGGGGTTGCACCGGGGCAATCCCTTTGAATATCTTCCCCTCTGTGTTTACTTCTAATAAAAAGAAAACTGACTATTTTATTTATTGTATTTTGATGGGTTAGTAATTACTTTCTACTTGTATGATAAAATACTTGTTAGTGCAGTGAAACAATTGGATTTTCACCTTTGCGTCTCACACTGCTAGTTAAAAAGAATTCAGTAGAATTCTGGTATTGTGATGTCAAAAAAATGCCAGCTACTTAAAAGCCCAGTGTATTTCAGTGAGAAACTAAACATATTCTTCTATCCTTTTCAAAAGAAATAGATACTTATTTCATCAACAAACTTTTCCTTCTATGTGTCTGCACTATTGTGCTCTCGCTGTATGAATTTTTGTTTCTAAAAATCATAGTTTCTCTTTTCTTCTTTTCAAGTAAAATCTGGTTATGAAGAAAATATTGCTTGCTAAATTATAGCAAAAGATCATGTTATCAAAAATCACATATTTCTATTAGATATATAATATTTTTGTGGCAGGAAGTATTATTTCTCCATAGAAATCTGGCAACAGATCTGCAGTTTCCCATGAAATACACTGGCAGCCTTGCCAGTAAAGAGTTCCTGACATCATAATACAAGGATTCCAATGAACTCTTTTCTCACTAGCAGTTGGAAAAATATTAATAAAATTTTGGAAAAGTAAGGAAGGAAACAAATAAAAGCAAACTGAATGACTGCAGATGCATCTAAACGCTCCAAACCTTCATTCTTTATGATATACACCCTTATTAAGCATTTGCTCTTTAAAAGCTTTGCTTCCCTTGCGTGATGTCATGGTTGTGGGTTGCAGCACTGAGAAAAAAAGGAAGCATGGTGTCAGACTGACACCCCCCACAGCGATACCACAATCCCAATGCAGAACAGCCTGATAGCCGCCGCAGCAGCAACAACAGTAACAGAGTAACTCGCCACCACAGCGTCAGCTCTGCTGGGGCTGGCATTGAACAGCAGCCTGCAGGCTTCAGCACTGGGGTGCGGGGGAGCACTGTACACAACCACTGTGTAACCCCACCCAGTGGCTGCCACTGGTGTCATGCATCTACCACCACAGTGCACCCTGTACGGTCCACGGAGCCAGGTGTCCACATGCCTGGCATGCTCCTTTGTGCTGTGACTGGTGTTGTCTGTTCACCACAGTGTGCGCATTCCTGACCTGTATGCAGCAAACCATGCCCTGCTTCCCGCTGTGCCTCCAGGGTCTGTCTGTCTGCTCCCTCGTGTACTGACCCACTGCCCAGTGGTATCATCTGCCATGGGGGGGTGCTCCTGCATTGGGTCAGTCAAGGTGACGTCGGTAAGTTGTGTGGCATGCAGTGGCCAGTCGTGATAGTGTCCAACTAGGGGTCTGTGGTGGGTGCTGCATCGCTGTACAGTCTGTCGGTCTAGTGTGCATCAGGCTGCTGTGTGGTGTTCTTCGAGTGTCACTGTGGGGGGTGTCAATTGTGTGTCTGCCGCTGACATGGTGCTTCCAGAAAAAATGGGACAGGTTATGCAAATGAAGCAGAGCACAGAAATAAAAGCATTTTTTTAATTGGAAAACAGCACTTTTTGGCAGTTTGGATGGTAGGAGATTGAATCACAATTCATACAGGTTACTACTTTCATTTGTTGTGGCAGAAAATCGCTTTAATCATAAGGGTAGAGTTCTACCACAAGACCACCTTTTGCATCATATGGTTCTGAGACAGGTTATTTTATTTATTTATTTATTTAGTGTTTGTTTACCAGGTAAGTGCACCAGACAAGAATGTTGAGCTGTCTGAATGACATATGAACATATGAAGAAGCCAGCAGAAGAAGGCCATTTGGTCTATCAGGTCTGCTTGTATTGCAGAGACCACAGCTTGAGCTAATGTCCCTGCCCTCCCTCCCCACTCCTCCCATCCTCCCTACCCATGATTCTTACCTTCTCCCATGCCTATCCCAGCCTCTCTTAAAGCTGCCCACTGTCTTCAATGAGAAAACCTCTTCTGGTAGTGCATTCCAAGTGTCCACCACCCCCTCTGTGAAGAAGTGCTTCCTGACCTCCCTCCTAAACCTCCCACCCTCCAGCTTAAGACTGTGCCCTCTTGTGATATGGTTGCCACTCAGCTTAAAGAGACTCTCCTTATCAACCTTATTTATCCCTTTCAAGCATGGGTGTAGCCAAGCATTCTCCAAGTACTCCATGGTGTGCAATTTTATTTAAGGGGGTAGCAAATAGACTCTGAGCTGCTTCCTTTTTCCATGAAAACTAACAAAGAAAATGCTGAACCTTTCTGTAATTTTATTCATAGGAGTCGAAACTAGAAAGACTGGTCACTAATACTCTCTTTGCATCCCAAGGACAATACAACTTTACAGGTTCTGGGCTGGTATGTGGGTGTCTTAGGGAACAATGCATGGCATTTGTATTTACCCATGCATGGCAACAACCATTGTCATGAGATACAAAAGTTGTATTTATTGTGCCAAATGAGGCAACAAACACGGTCCTGTTGTACATTTGTATATTGTCTGGCTACACCCTGGGGAGGTGGCAGCACACCCTACCTGGGGTAGCAGTGAGTCCACTTGGTGTGCAGATCTGAAATCCCTGGCTACGCCCCTGCTTTCAAGTACTTGAATGTCCCAATCATGTTTCCTCTTTCTCTTCTGTCTTCCAGGGAGTACATGTTCAGTGCCCTCAACCTCTCCTCATATGCCTTGCCCTGCTGACCGGCTATCTTCTTTGTAGCTCTCCTCTGTACTTTCTCCAGCAGGTTAATGTCCTTTTTAAGGTGTGGGCACCCGTACTGAACACCATACTCTAGATGCGGCCTTACCAGTGACCTGTACAAAGGCAGTATAACCTCCTGTCTCCTACTACTGTTCCCCCTAGCTATGCATCCCAGCATCCTGTTTGCCTTTGCTGCTGCTTTACTGCACTGCATGGAGTGCTTCAGGTCACTAGTGATCATCACTCCCAGGTCCTTCTCCTCCTCTGATGCAGATACTTGGACTCCACCCAGGTAGTACTCTGTCCTGGGATTCTTGGCTCCAATATGCATAACTTTGCATTTCTTGGCATTGAAGCCAAGCTGCCAGATCCTGGACCACCTCCCCAGCTTTTCCTGATCTTGCTGTAGGTCCCGTATCCCTTCAGCTGTGTCCACTCTCCCACAGAGCTTGGTGTCATCTATGAATAGGCACATTTTGCCTTTAATGCCATCTCCAATGTCATTGATGAAGACATTGAACAACATCGGCCCCAGAACAGAGCCCTGTGGGACCCCACTGGTTACCTCTCTGGTGCCAGATAACTCTCCCCCCCACCACCCTCTGGATTCTGTCCCTCAGCCAGTTTCCCACCCATCTGACCATCTTTTCCCCAACTCCAAGATTCACCAACTTCCTGATCAACATTTTGTGGGGCACAGAGTCAATGGCTTTACTGAAATCAAGATAGAGGATGTCTACTGCTTGGCCCCTGTCTACTGTCTTAGTGACAGTGTTGACCAATGGTATCGCAGTGCTTACTGTAAGCTGTCATTCAATGACAGCTCAGTCAGCATGCAGCCATGGAGGTGTGCAGGTGGGTTTTGCTGCCCACTGGCTTCAATGGCCATGCTGGGACGGTGGGAGCCGGGAGGGGTGTGGGTGCCTCAGTAAGTGGGAGGGTGGGGGGTCCACTGGACAACCAGGGAAATATTTGGGTTTCTTTTCTGTGTTACAATTGGGGCTGGCAAGGGAGCTGCTAGACTACCAGGGTATTTTGATCTAGGATTATTCTACAGATGGGGTTTGGGATGGGAGGGGGGAACCACTGGACTACCAGGGACTTTCAGAAATGTATTATTTTATGGATGGTGTTCAGGGAAGGGAGGAGATACCACTAGACTACCAGGAAGGATCATGGAAGGCTTTTTATTACACAGTGGGGTTCAGGAAGGGAGGAGGGCCACTGGACTACCAGGGAGAGTATTTTGTGACACTATTTCCACTACGATGCGAGAGGGGGAATCTGTTTTAACAATATTTATGCTTCAATCGGGTTCAGGGCAGGGAGGGGGAGACACTGAACTACCAGGGACATTGGCTTCCATGTACATGCAGGGCGGCTGGCTCATCCTGCTGGGTGCATCCCTGCCCAAGACATGCAAATGGGGCCATAATGACATAATGCATAATAGCCCCATTTGCATATGTCAGGCTGAATATCTGGAATTTGTGCCCAGTGCATCCCAATAATGTGCCACGCATCCCCATTCCAGGTATTCAGACTGTACAGGGGGATACGCCAGCGCATCTTTAGCTGCCCAGTTTGCACCACACATATCTTTTGCTATATTTAGATGGGATGCGTGATTGCACATCTTGTTTGAATATAGCAAGTTCACACTACGGCACAACTCAGTTGTGCGATGCACACACTTGTGTCCTTTCTGGGCACAGTTTGAAAATCCTGGCCTTTGAGTTTAGAAGAAGCTTGTTTAGTAGCAACCATGCTTGTAGACAGCCAAAATCAGATTGAATATTGGAATTTATGGAGGGCAGGTCTTCAGCACTTGAGCAAAGTACCCTGTCATCCGCATAGAGGATCCTAGAGGAGGAACAGGGCAGAGTGGGAAGATTGTTAATAAAAAAAGTAAAAAGGAGGGAACCCAGGATAGATCCCTGGGGGACTCCGACAACAGCAGAAGCAAGGTCAGAGATTGCAGTTCCTGTTTGAATTAATTGCTTTCTTCTTGAGAGGTAGCTCTCAAACCAAGAGGTGGCATCCTCGGAGAAGCCAAGTGAGGACAACTTGGATAGCAGTAGTGGGTGATCTACAAGATCAAACTCTTTTGTAAAGTCAATAAAAATGGCCCCTGTGAACATGCCGTTATCCATTGCCATTAAGGCATCATCATTAGACAATTGAATTACAGCAGTTGTTGTACTGTGCCCTGATCGGAAACCATGCTGAGCAGGGGATAGGAGCTTGTTTATATGGAGATATTCAGTGACCTGGGTGGCCACAGCCTTCTCAAGTAGTTTGTTAAGAGTAGGGAGAATGGCAATTGGTCAGTAATTGTCCATGTTTTTTGTGTCTCCTTTCTTATAAACAGGAACCACTCGAGCAATTTTCCATAAAGTGGGCACTGTCTGGGTTATAATGGCTAAGTTGAAAATTCTCACAATTGTGGCAGCAATGGCAGGAGCTGTTGATCTGATGAACTTATGCAGTAAACCATCAGGCCCTGCACATCAGTGGATGGGGATAGCGTTAAGAAGTCACAGCACTTCCGCAGAAGTAACCGTCCTTAGGGTAAAGGTTGTTCAGGCAGGCACATCATTACAATCAGTGAGTACAGGGGCTGACCTGAATTTTCCAAGTATGCAGAGAGGTCCGAGAAGTGGGTGTTAACAGAATTTGCAATCTTGCCTAACTTGTTGCAGTTGACATCATTCAGTGTCATTTCAGTCATAGATGGCTTGGGCCCTTGTCCCATAAAATTTTTAATGTGGTTCCAAAACCCCGGGCATCCCTTGTGGAGGATTGGAGAAGTTTATTACAATATTCCCTTTTGGCCTCTTGTATGTCTTTTTTACAGGCATTCCTCATGGTTCTGTACCAATCCTAGTCGGCTGGCAGTTGAGACTTCTTAGCAGAGGCACAGGCCTTGTCCCTTCTTCTCACAGAAGCCAGGAGATCACTATGGAACCATCTTGTTTCAGAGCCCGGTATTCTCCTCCTCTTTAGGGGAACATGTAAGTCCTGGAGATAGAGAGAGTAGCTTAGTTATCAGGTAGTCAAGAGCTGCCTCAACATCATCTGTGAGACAGATTGGAGACCAGTCAATGCTTTTCAAGTCAGGTTGAAGCACTGCTAAGTTTAGCTTAGAGAAATCTTGAAACTGCATTTCCTTTGGGGGGGTCTTGGGACAGTGCCCATTCCAGATACAGAAAGTTGGCAAATGTTCACTAATAGAATCCAGGAATGTGCCTGCAGCAATGATCCTATTTGCTCTATTGGTAACAATCCAGTCCAATAGAGATTGATGGTTGCTGTTGGCAGAGATTCTAGCCAGTCCAGTAATCGTTGTGAGAGGTGAAGTTTCACGAGCTCTTCAGTGTACAAACCATAGTTGCTCCAAGACCAGTCCAGGTTGATGTCACCCAGTAGAATGACTTCAAATTTATCCTTTAGAGTAGAAAGATAGTCCACGATACTGTTAAGCCCAGAGAGAGCACCCTTTGGTGGGTTATAGGCACATATCAGGTTGCATCTCTTTGCACCACCTAATACCATTACAATGTACAAGGTTTCACAAGAGCCAGTTAACCCAGCGTGTCGAACAGTGACATTGAGATGGTATCACATTGCAACAGCGATGGGACTACAGCAAAAACCATCACAGCGACATTTTCGGCAGTTCGCTGTGATGGTATGCTGGGTTCCCGACACTGTTGCCCCTCCAGAATTGTTCACCCCTCCCTTTAGTTAATTTAAGTGCGGGGGGTCTGGGGGTGAAGCCACCCATGGAGAACACTAGTTACCCCAGCGATGGCACAACACCAATTGGTGGTGTTGTGCCATCGTTGTGCTGACGGTCAGCAAATTCCATGTCCCTGCGGCATGGTGAAACCCATTGAAATGCACTTTATAATAGAAAACAACCCACCTCCACTCCATTTGTAGTGGTGATCAAATCTAATAAGGTTATAGCCATTTAGATTATTCATAGCGTCAGGAATATCAGGCCCAAGCCAAGTGTCAGTTAACCCCAATATTTCGGGGAAGTGTAGGGCAACCCACGCTTCCAGTTTAGGAAAGTTGGCTGGCAAGCTTCTTTTATTCATGTGGACAATTTTAATGCTCTTAGTGGAGAACCCGTAAGGGAAGTTGACAGGATTTGCAACGGTAGAGGGGTCAGGGTTTAGCTCTATGTCATAAGATAGTGATAAGCACAGGAAGGGAACCCATGTCTCTTGGAGGAGCTGAAAAAGGTGCCTGAAACCTTTAGGCACATGGGGAGGGTGAGAGCAGAGGTAGTATCCTAGTCTGGCAGGGCAGACGACATTAAGGGATCAGTTGCATATTGGGAGAAAGTTTTTATTAATCAGGAGATTTGAGTAGACAAAAGAGGATTCATCATAAGAGTGAGGCCTTGGGTTGCAAGCTGGTATCATAAGAGTGAGAGTGGAGAGGGTTGCAAGGGCAAGTAACAATACAACTGTCTCCAGGATTATCCCTGGCCAAGTTGAAGAAACCAACATGGTAGGCAGGAATCTATAGTCAAGTAAGGGACACAGATACCTCACTGGATTAATTGATTGATTCAGTTTAACAGATCCCTGAGTGCAGAGGCAACTGGATGCAGAGACAATCCGAATTCCAGCAGTAATGCCTCTAAATTCAGAAGTACAAGAAACATAAGCAGATCAGCTTCAGTTAAACTGGTTGGAGCACAGAATTAAGCAAAAGCTGTACGAGAAGATGGTTTTGCCCAACTACTTTCCAGGGAAAATAATGGAGCAGTTATCACTGTGTGTACAGCCAGAGGAGAAAGCACATGAGGAGGGACTGAGAAGACAATGGAAATTGGAAGTAAAAAGGGTATACAAACTCCAGAAACAGTAAGGATCCAGGTGACAGGAAAAGACCCACCCACAAATGTACTTCCCACCCACAAACATACTTCCCAATCAGTTAGCAGTAGAAAACCAGTAGACAGGAAAGGACCCACCTACCACGGTACTTCCAGTCAAGTTAGGGAGGGAGGACAGAGCAATAGTACATTTAATAGAGAGCAGGGCAGGAGTGTATGGGTGGGCCAAAAAATAGCCAAAGACAAGCAGCAGCTCCTAAGGAGCTAGTACAAATTACAGAGATTAAATTCAGGACAAGCAGCAACTCCTAAGGATCTGGTACAAATTAAGGGGATTAAATTCAGCTGTCTGGGCATGAGCACATAAGAAAAAGTGCCAAACTCAGAAGGGAGCATGTCCTGTACCTTCACTGCAGCAGGCTCGCTCCACTGGGGAATTCGGTGGCGATCACAGAGAGGGGCCTGGGGAGGGCTAAAGCCATAAACTAGCCCTCAGACCCTGTAAAAGAAAGTGACAAAAGAAATTAACCTCTTTGTATTTCTAGCTCTCAGAACTGATGCCTTGTTTTGTATAAGTGGGCAAAATGGCCACAAATGCACTGGCACACACACACATAGCATCTATTTGATGTCTGCTTGGCTGAGAAAGTTCTGAACTACCACGTTAATACAATTCCACTATTTATAGAACTCTGTAGAAATTACCATCATCTAACTCTTCAGCCACATTTCTTCCACTATTGCTAGATAATCAAGCCATCTTAAAGTCAGAATTTATTTATTTATTTATTTAGTTAGTTAGTTGTTGACTGGGTAAGTGCAATGGTCCAATGGGCCTTTTTCAGGAACAAACTGGACCTAGTTAGGTAAAGAAAAGGGCAGATAATAGAAATGCATCAACATAAACAAGCTTCTAACAGTGGGAAACAGGCCGGTCCTGGATACACTAAGGTAATTTTCTAAGTAGCAAATTTTGTGGCAACTATACAGTGATATATAGTTCCCCAGGAGGTCTTGCTAGCTGGATTACTTTGTAAGTTAAAAGCCTGAAGATAATTTTTTTTCCCCTGAACATTTGCAAGTCATTTTGAGAGAAACCACCATTCCTGAAGAACTGGCCTCATCACAAAATTTTGATTCACTTGGTGGAAGATAAAATATGTTTGGATCATATAAGAGTTCAGCCTTCTTTGTTGCTTTTTTATATAAAAGCTGTGAAATTAATTTTCAAAAATAACTAAAAGTATAGCTAAAAACTAAGTAAAGATATATATAGAATTTCAATAAAGTGGCACAAAAACAGTTTTAATATCAATTTTATTTGATTTTCGAAACAATAGTATAATCAATACAAATAAAATATGAAATGAAACAACTGGCAGGAGAAAAAACGTACCAAGAAACAACTGAAGAACAAGCTAAGCAAACGTAAACCAGTTAAACAGCCAATTTAACTGTAGTCGGATAAAATACTAACACCAGTAAAATGAAATACAGCTATATGAAAAGAGTTAAATACAACACTCTAGTCAGGCTATAAATTAGAGGTATGGAAGAAGAACAGAAGGAAGAAAGATGAAGATAGAGAAGATAGAAATCATGAAGAAGTACAAGGTCCCAGACAGTGTATACATACTCAATAACCAGTTCTGAAATTGAAAGTAAAAAGGTTGGAAATGGGATGTGCAGAAATTGACAGCTCACCCCCTTTTCTCCTAAAAACCTTTTTATTGTCGTTTTCACCATATACTATTTTTTCTAGTTTAAGGTTTTCAATTAGCATTTTTTCCACCCTCAATAGATGGGTATTTATCATCTATTCATTCCTTTTTTTTTTCACTGTTCATTTTTATGTTTGCTTGCATGCCTGTGCAAAAAACATAGTGCCATCATCCAAGTTTTCGGAGGTGTGGCAGCCCTCTTCCAATTCAGGCAGTGCGTTTTCAGGTGTGGCCACAGTTCTCCAATGCCTGCTCGAGCTGTCTATGACAGCTCCAAAATGCAGTGGAGTATAGTTGAAAGGGGGAGCTACGCTTCAGTGAGCAGCGATAAGATATCGCCTGCTCATGCTCCCTCCCCCTACACACACACACACGCACACACGCACGCATACTGAGTGCTGCCCCCCCCACGCACACACTGTACAATGGCTGGGGTGCCTAACTTGCCGGCTGTGCTGGCGCCCCTCAAAGCCTTCCACATGCCATGCTGTGTGCCCACCCCAGCATGGCTACATGTATAGGCCTGACGGGGGTGCCCAATCTCCCATCGGCTCCACTGTCTCTCCCCCCCAAGCATCCAGGTGCCACGCTGGGAGCCCACCCCAGCGTGGCAAATGTCCCTCATCATCTCAGTAAAAAAATAAACCTGCAAATAAAAAACTGTCCCTCTGAGCTTCTCCCTGCTCCCCTCCCACAACCCGCACCCACCCACTGCGCACCCTGCCTCCCCACACCCCACCCCATACTTACCTATGGGACCTCAGTGCGACGATCTTCGGTGGACCGGGAACACGTCTGCACTCTTCAAAGCTGACCGCGAACTGAGGAAATGCCAGTAAGCTATATAATGGGATAGATAGGGTTTTTTTCAACTTTGCTGCATATCTCAGGCATTTCTTGGAATTTTTGCACCAGATTTTCAACATGGGGTTTTTGGGACCCCTTCTCATGAATGCTCTCACTGTCATGGCGTTAATCGGGCCCAAAGGGTGATTTTACAGTCACTGTGAAAAATCACCTTTTGGGACCAAGTAATGAAATGACACTGCCACTGTTCATAAGGTGGGCTCTCAAAAAGCCTATATTGAAAATTTGGTGGAAAAATTTCTAAAAATGACTGTTTTACGGGCGCATGCTAGTGCAGACCTACGACGCCGTAAGTTCACGAATTTTCAATATTTTCATCCAGATTTTTTCAACATTGCCATTTTACCACACCTTCTTATGAGCAGTATGGCTGTCATTTTCACATCTTGCCCAAAACATGTTTCTCACTACGAAGCGCAGCATAATGGCGCAGTCGGTGTGCGTAAAATCAATGTATGGGACACATTAAGAAAATCACAGTTACACTGTTCATGAGTAGAGGTCTTAAAATGGCTATGTTGAAAATTTGCTAAAAAAATTCCTAAAAGTGACTGTTTTACGAGCGTGCGTTGCGCAGTTCCTACGCACGCTTGTAAGTTTGCGAATTTTCAATATTTCCAATCCAGATTTTCAACATTGCCATTTTATTAAACTTCCTTTTGAGCAGTACAGCTGTCATTTGTCACATCTTGCCCAAAACATGTTTCCGCCCATGTAGCACACAATGGCGCAGTCGGTGTGTGAAATCAATGTATGGGACACATTAAGAAAATCACAGTTACACTGTTCATGAGCAGAGGTCTTAAAATGGCTATTTTGAAAATTTGGTGAAAAAATTCCTAAAAATGACTGTTTTACGAGCATGCGTTGCGCGGTTCCTACGCACGCTCGTAAGTTTGCGAATTTTCAATATTTTCACTCCAGATTTTCAACATTGCCATTTTATTACACTTCCTTATGAACAGTACAGCTGCCATTTTTCACATGTCACCCAAAATGTGTTTTCGTACAAGTAGCGCACAATGGTGCAGTCGGTGTGCGAAATCAATGTTTGGGACAGATTAAGAAAATCACAATTACACTGTTCATGAGCAGAGGTCTTAAAATGGCTATGTTGAAAATTTGGTGACAAAAGTCCATAAAATGACTGTGTTATGAGTGAGCATTGCGCAGTTTCCACGCACCCTTGTAAGTTCATGACTTTGTAATATTTTCAGTCCAGATTTTCACCAGTGGCATTTTTCCACACTTCCTTATGAACAGTACAGCTGTCATTTTTCACAAAATGGCCAAAATGTGTTTTCACATTTTCAGCACAGAGATGCGTGGTCGCTGTGGGAAATCATTGTTCAGGACAGATAAAGAAAATCACAGTGACACTGTTCATGATCGGAGGTCCCAAATGCCAGTGTTGATAATCTGCTGTAAAAATCCCAACCAATTACATTACGGGTGTGCGTTGCACAGTTTCTATGCACGCTCGTGACTTCACCAGTTTTTTTAATATTTTTACTGCAGATTTGCAACATTGCCATTTTTTACACCTCCCCATGAACAGTACAGCTGTCATTTTTTACGTCCTGTTCGGAATGCATTTGCACCTGTGGTGCTAAATGCCGTAGTCACTGTGCATAAGCAGCTTTCAGCTAACAAACTGATATTGCCACTGTTCATGAGGTGGGGTCACAAAAAAATCATGTTGAAAATTTGGAGCGAAAATACCAATGAATGCCTGAGGTATTAGGGTTTCCAACCATACGCCTAACCCTGTAGAGAATGACAGGCATCAGGGGTGTGACTTGGGATCCTTGCCTGTAATGCTCATACCATTCCACACCCTGCAGCCAGTGAGAGGCATCGAGGTATGCCTTGGACTCTTGACCCCAAAGTTCACCCATTCTCCTATACACACCCATCTCACCGTATTTCCTGATGGAATGGGTGCGCGCAGGCAAAAGACCCCAAGACACACCGTGAAACTTGTCAGTGTCTGCAGGGTGGGGTGTGGTGAAATGGCATGGCTGTTATGCCTGACGACCCAAAGGCACACCCCAATGCCTGTCACTCTCTGCAGGGTGGTGGTGGGGTTGGCTTCAGTTCAATACTTCACTGCCATTCCTATTACGCAGCTCTGTAACTTCTACACTACCACTGCCAATGCCAGCAAGCAAACATTTAGCATTGACAAATGCTTGTTTGTTGAGTATCAGAAACATAAAAAATACATTTAAACATGTCGTACAGCAAATGTTACATTAATTTGCATCACATTGCTATGACAAGCAGCGTTTGTTTTGGTTTACATATACAGCATTGAGATGGTGCAGGCATCAACAGACAGGTAACATTTTTTTTCTTCTCTTGGATGTATCAGCAACCTATTATTTAGCCTTATCTAGTACCCGTCTGTTTGGCTGGCATAGGGCTATTAAGTACGAGAACATACGATAAAGGCTTTGCTGAGACCGGGGTGGGGAGGATCTCATCTATATGAAGTCAAACAGGAAAGAGTAGAAACTTTTAGTTCGTTAGCCCTGTGTCACCTTCCAAGTGTTCACGGGGGTTATCTATTCATTTCTTGACGATACGGCTTTTAACTTTTATGGCTATTAACATTACTTATGCTTTTATCTTCAAACATCAGGTGCTGCTGACTATTAAAATGTCCTAAAAGGCAGGAATTGAAATTTAGATTGCTTTGGATTTTAGGCATTTTGATAAACAGTTGCAGTATCTGGTCCCTTTGGACATTTCTTTCTTTACAATTCCACATCACATGTTTTGAGTCAGTGTTGTGTTCTCCACATTTGAGACATTTTGCATCTTGTTTTAGCCCCATCTTTTGCATACAGTATGTACTGGAGTAAAGTGAAGATTGTGAATAAGTGTGTACTGTAAAATCCTGTAGTTTACTAATGAGAAAACCTTATGTGGAAGCTCCCAAATGTCTTCTCAAATCCATTTGGAAGCATCCTCTCTATGTATTTTGGATAACATTTTTATTGTTTCCATGGCCTTAGCACGTAGAGTATCCAAAAGTAATTCTGGTTTTGTTTGGGAAATAGCTAGGAAGTTTCTGGTGTTCTCATTTGTTTCAAAATCTTTCTTCTCCACTCTTATAAAGTCCATATATAACAGACTTCTGGTCTTCACATAAAATCAAATTGCCTCCTATCGCATACTACCCAACCTGTAGAATCTCCTGGTATAAAGCAACATACACACTCCTAACAATCCCTCCCTACCAGGAGCCAAAGCATCCAACAGAACTCACTGTTATACTTATAAATATATTTCTACTGTCACTGAAATTCAAGGCCCCACAGGTGTTTTTCACATCACCAAGCAGTTGTCATGCACTTCAAGTAATGTGATTTATTTATTTATTCATTTATTTTGCAGTAACTGTGCAGTTAGCTACATCAGAGAAACTGGCAGACGCCTGGCTGATCAATTCAGGAAGCATTACAGAGCAGTCAAGAATGGAGACACTTTAAACCCATTGTACCCCATTTTACTTCCAGGGATCATGATGTCATTGATCCTTCTGTTTGAGTCATCCAGCAGGGTTTCGGGATGCTGACCATAGAAAAAACATGGAAACTAAGCTGATCATCTGCCTTGGCTCACAGCGGCCCTCTGGGTTAAATGACAGACTTATTTTCTACTGACATCTTTCAGTCACCTTGTGACTTACCACTGTAGTCTGTCCTTTTTAACCTCACTCCCATCATATCTTTGCTTGCATGTGTGCATGGTACATTTACATGTGTGGGTATGCATACTTGCATTTCCATCATATGTGTGTGTGTGTGTGTGTGCGCGGTGTGTGTGTGTGTGTGTGTGTGTGTGTGTGTGTGTGTGACATGTTCACATGGGCATTCCAGCTATGTGTTCACATCTATTTTCATTTTCTACAGATATCTCTGTCTCTGCCTCCTTCCCCCACACTTGTCACCTCTCAGCCTTCTTACTAGGCCTTGTTAATTGATCCCTACTTCAGGACTCCTCAGCTTATTCACTCCTACTATGTCTTTGCATACCCATCATCACCATTTTGTTTTCCAGTTGCTGTTCTTACTTTGCCTGTTATAACTTTTTCTTCTAGATCCTCCCCCTATTTTCTTTCCTCACATAGTGTCTCCTATTTCCCCTTACCACTCCTCTAACTTTGCTTTTTTCTCTTTCAGAAAATTCCTAAAGAAGACCTATGGTCAAAATGTTGATTCTTACTCTATTTTCTATTTTCAGCATGCATTTAACATTACCACTTTTGTTTTGCTTTCAGACCACACGCTGGCAGCACCTTGTTTTTTTTTTTTAACTTTTTAATTTTTTTTTCCTTCATATTATAGTGCATCAGGACAGTTAATTCTGGAAAGGGAAAGTGGAAATTGTTTAACCAGGAAAGGCACATTAAACCAAAATGTGTTTCCAGGTGTGACCTGGCAGCACAAGGAAGTTAAGTGACTTGCTTTGTGTCACACAGTATGCAAGTGAGGGCTGTGAGATTCAAACCCTAGTCTCCAGGTTTGAAGCTCAGTGCCCAGCTAGGTCAACTACTTTAACTCTAATTAGTCTCTGTCATTTCTTAAATCACAGACCTTTTTAATACCAGTTGTTTCCCAATCTTTTCTGAAAAACATTCTCTTTTAAGATTTTAGATTTGGATTTCCCTATAGGAGTTTTGATTTTGACTTGTGAAGTTTAAGACTTAGAAATGTTAAAACCTGGCCAGTTTTCTCAGTGAGTCAAAAATTCACTTATTTTTATTAACTTTTAGAAGTGATGGTGTTATAGTGATAGTGAAATATAGCCTTAATATTTTTTTTTTTCATTTTAAATGATTTTTTTTCAGTTTAGACTTAATCAAGTATATTGATCGATTCTGATTTACTTTTAATCCATTTGCAATATTGACAGTCTCAGCATGCCAAAGAATAAGAATAAAAATAACAGTGTAGTAGCTTTTGCAAAGCCCTCCTTCTTTTTCGATCTAGTGAGTTTATAGCAAGCTTGTTTCAGGTTTTTGAATGCACAGATGGATTTATTTATCAGGTTCTGTAGAGCTAAGAACCATGTTTTCGGGATGAAGTTTGGTATCATCATAGGGGATTGCAGGATTTTAGGCATACTGATTTTTTGTATAAGGAACACCAAAGTAAGGTACACAGAGACAGGTTCAAAAGCATGGAAGATATTGGCAATCAGTCTCCAAACGTGAACAATAACTTCACTATCCCATGTTTTAAAGTCCCAAAAATGGGAAATCAGCAAGAGATGTTGAAGATATCAACAAGATACATAAAGAGTTCTGTGAAGGTCTATATAAAGAACTAGTGTCCCTAATGCAACAGAACGTTTCAGAAAATTTTGCAATTATATTTGCATGAAAAAGTGCAAGCAGGTGCAAAACATTAGAGTGTGGGGATAAAGAGCGCACTGCTATACCTTGCTGCAATTTGCATTGTTTTTATTCTTTGTGAAATAAATATTTAAGCTATACTGAACTACTTTTGTCTCTTTTCACTGGTGGGCTAGAGATGGGTTTCAATATTTTGTGTGGTTTGTGTGGTCATTTTTTCACCCATGCTCAGCCACACTGGAAGTGGCTCTGATTGGTTTAATGATATATAGTTCCCAAAAGTGAAAGCTCATATACTAAGTCTTCAAAACACAATCAGTAAAGAGGAAACAAAAAGTACTACACAGTCACTAAATACAAATAAATCCCCTGGCCAAGATGCTTACCAGATTAGCTTTTACAGCACATTCTCTAATGAACTTGTGTCCAT
This sequence comes from Neoceratodus forsteri, assembly GCA_016271365.2. Classification (NCBI taxonomy): domain Eukaryota; kingdom Metazoa; phylum Chordata; order Ceratodontiformes; family Ceratodontidae; genus Neoceratodus; species Neoceratodus forsteri. Next base: position 428,853,527 of record CM057450.1, on the reverse strand, counting down.
CCTCCTAAAAATGTGTAATGAAGCATGGACCAAAGATTTGCTACCTGTAACTTTAGATCAAGGGTTGATAACTCTAATACCCAAGAAAGGAAAAGACCCTGAGAACTGTAAAAACTATATGCATAATACACTAATAAACTCAGATGCCAAATCTTTAGATAATGTTAGAAAACTGCTCCATCTAACTAGATGTGCTGAAATATCTGCAATTTCCATGACCTTTGATGCACTTAATACCATTAAAGCCTTTAAAAGGGTTACATGGTCCTATTAATTTAATACACTGCTGGCCTATGCTCTCTTGTTACAGTTTATACAATGGGCTAGGCTTTTAAACACACAACTGTGTGCAGAAGATATGACAGATGGCACTATTTCCCCCTACTCTAAAATCAAAATGTGTACAAAATAAGGTTGCCCCTTTCTCCAGGAGTCTTTATCATTTCTCTGGACCCTTAAGAAGGACGCTAACAGATACTTCTAACTTTCAGGATATTATGATAGATAGACTTAAATACATATGCTCTGCTTACCCAGACACAGAAACATAGAATGTGATGGCAGAAGGGGTGCTTAGATTATTACCCCTTCACCCTGTTACCCCCTCTTTTGTATGATTCCTTTGTGCTTATTCCAAGTGTTTCTGAACCCCACTACCGTTTTGGCTCCCATAACCTCCGAGAGTAGGCTATTCCAGGCATCCATCACCTTCTCCGTGAAGAAAAATTTTCTAACATTGGTCCTGAATTTTCCCCCTTTTAGTCTAAGATCATGACTCAGTGTTCTGCTACCCTGCTTGGAATCAAAAAGTTCCTGGACTTGTACCTTATTTATACCCTTAATGTATTTGAAGGTCCCGATCATGTTTCCCCTCTCCCTCCTCTGTTCCAGAGAGTACATGTTTAATTCCTTCAACATGTCCTCATATGAAATATTGTGTACTCCCTGTATCATTTTTGTTGCCTTCCTTTGTACTGTTCCTATTCTGTCAATGTCCTTTCTAAGGTGTGGTCTCTAGAACTGGACACAGTATCCCAGGTGGGGATGGACAAGTGCCCTATACAGCGGAAGTACCACCTCCCTCCTCCAGCTCATGATTCCTCTCCCAGTGCATCCCAGCATGCCACTGGCCTTAAGTGCTTCCTTCTCACATTATCTGCTCACTTTCAAGTCATCTGATATTAACACCCCCGGATCACACTCTTAGCTGGTCATTGTTGGTTTTACTTCTACCAAGAAGTACTCACTTTGTGGGTTTCCTCTCCCTATGTGCATGACCTTGCATTTTTTGGTGTTGAAATTCAGCTGCCATGCTGCAGACCACTCCTCCATTTTCCTTAGGTCTGCTTCCATTTTCATTTGTCCTGCTGGGTAGTTCACTCTGTTGCTTATCTTGGTGCCATCTTTGAACAGACACACCTTCACCTCGAGCCCCTCTGCTATGTCGGCTATGAACACATTGAATAGTAGAGACCCCAACATGGAGTCCTGGGGTATGCAGCTGGTTACCCTCCATTCCACTGAAAATGTGCCATTTACCATCACCCTCTGCATTCTACCATGCAGCCAATTTTTCACCCATGCCACCACTTTCTGTCCCTCCTCCATGTAGTCCAACTTCTTTATCAGCCTTCTGTGTGGGACAGAGTCAAAGGTTTTGCTAAAGTCCAGATAGACTACATCCACTACCCCCCCCCACATTATCAATTGTCTTGGTAACCCAGTCGAATAATTTGATTAGGTTAGTTTGCAAGACCTCCCCACCATGAACCCATGTTGTTTATGATCCTATTGCCTGCTGGCTTCAAGGAATGCTAGTATCCTCTGTTTGAATAATGATTCCATCAATTTTCCCAGCATGGAAGTGAGGTTCACTGGGTGGTGGTTTCCTGCTTCCTTCCTGCTACCAGGTTTATTAAGTGGGACCACTGTTGCCCTCTTCCTGTCAATGGGAACTTCCCCAGTCAATAGTGATTTGGTGAAGAGTTCCACTAGTGGTGCTGCAAGTTCCTTTCCTAGTTCTTTTAGGATTCTGGATTGCATATCATCAGGTCCCATAGCCTTGTCCACTTTCAGGTTGTCAAGCACCTTCAAGACGTGGTCTGCTATGAAGGAGTTTGTATCAACCCCTAGTCCAGGGGTGCTGTTCCTTCTTAGTGCTGGACCATTTCCTTCCCTCACCTCCATAAATACATAGCAAAAGTACCTGTTTAGGACTTCTGCCATTTCCCTACCCCCTCTTCTAGGTTGCCCCCTTCTGCTTGTAGCCTTACTATTCCCCCTTTGCCTTCCTTTTTTCCCTTATGTGCCTAAAAAGGTCTTGTCCCCTCTTTTAACACATTCTGCTATCCTCTTCCCAGTTTGTGCTTTAGCCTTCTTTAGTACTTTGTTGGCCACCCAGCATTCTATTCTAGGTCTTGAATCCTACTCATACCATCCCCAAAATACTAGACTCTTGAAGATTCTGGTAAGTTCGCAGGTTATAATGTTAGCAAAGAAAAATCCCAAATATTGGCTTTAAACAATCATCTTCTAAAACATGAGACTACCGCCTTAGGCCTTGAGTGGGCTAAAGAAAAAAAAAATAAATATAAAAATTAAGACATCTTACACCTCTTTTGCTAAGGAAAATTTTAAAGAAATAAAAGAAACAATTAGAAAATATATTGAGAGATGTCCCAAATGGTTTCTCAATATATGATAAAGAATATATTCTATTAGGATGATGTTCATGCCTAAAAACACAAGTTAAACAATTACTATAAGAATTCAATACTGGTGCTACTATACCATAGTGAGTACAACAGGTGCTAGCGAAGTACATAGTGTCAGTGGCTAAGTAGGTAGCACACTTGTCTCTAGGGGCTGTGAGATCTGAAGGTTGTAGATTCTAGCCCCACACAAGGTAATTGGGGTAATACCTATAACTGACACTGTCAGGATGGCTCTGTACTGTTGAGGTGCAGTCCGTTAGATGAGATATTAAACTGAGGTGCCTTCTGCTCATCTGTGGTCACTGCTGAGCTGGAAGTTAAAGACTCTATGGTACTTACTGATGAAGATTAGGGCATTTTTTGTTTCATTAAACATGATCAGAAAACTAAGACAAAACAAAATCAATACAAATGATACATCAGAGAAATAAAAATAAAGAGATCAATTTCTCTAATTCCCCCCCAAAATATTGCAAAACCCAGGTTACCATATTGGTAAGAAACTACACAGAAAAAGAAAAATATGCAGCTTCTGCACTCCTATGTCTCCAAGACCTGAAGGACTTAACCAATCTATATTACACAACAAATGTGTAAACATGGTGCTGGGCAAAATGTTACCTTCTTTCAGTGGCATCATGCCAAAAGGGCATGGGAGGAATGCCCCCCCCCCGCCCCATAAATGTCACACATCTTGAAAAAAATAGCCTTTTATTTTTTTTTTTTATAAGAAATATTTTATCCAAAAAGTAATATGGCCATTTCTTGTGTTATATATGTGTGTGTGGGGGGAGGGGTGGGGGTCAGGTCCCAAACTTCAGGTCCAATGCTGGCAGGGATGTGTGATTAACTTTCTACCCAGCACAGCTGGCTACTCAGCCTTTGGGGACTTGCACAAGCCAGATAGTTTCTTTGTCATGTGTGTGTGCTTGTTCCCCATTGGATGAGATATTCCCACTCCATCAGTTTACTCCTCCTGATTCTCTGGGTCACAAAGGTTTAGTTGAGTGAGTCATTATCTGCCCTTTCTCAAGCCAACCATACTACCTAAAGTCTCACAACAATTGATCTTTCTTGTTGCAGTGCCACTGGGACTGGGTGGATTAAAGCTGACAGGCAGGAGCCAGACAGGGTCTGTGACACAGTACAATCTGAATTATGAGGCAATGGGTCATCAGGCAGACAAGTCATCACAGCTCTCACATCAGCATTTTTTCAAATTCTTGGATCTACATCTTGGGGGGGGGGTCTCTTCATGGAACTCAGAAACACAACTCTTGCAGCTGCCAGAGTTCCATGCTGTTCAGCACTGACCAATTACTGGACTTTGTTTGCTTTTTGGGAGCAGAAGCAGGTTGACTGTTGCTGGGTTTCTGAATGAGAATATCTATGCTAACCCTAACTATTCTAAGTGTCCTTGTATGTTGGGGGCTGACCTGGTCTCCATCTAAAGACAGGAAAGTGCAGTGTTGATGAGTTCCAAATTGAACAAAACTCATCCCAGTAGTTAAGTTGATACTTGCAGCCTTACTTGACAGTTTGTAGAAGCCAGTAGTGGCTTTATGTAAGTCTTTCTAAGAACCTGTCAAGCGGCTGTTCTTAGTAATGTGTATACTATTACCTATTTGGGGATTTGGAAGTTATGATAACAAAAGCCCTAAAGCAGAAGTATCAATGCAAGGAAGCTGTAAAAATCTAAGCAAATAGCAGGTTGCATTAGAAGAAATTCTGTCAGCAGTTAGAAGATCAAGGGAGATTATTGTCCTGTTTTATGAAGCATTTGTGAGTCCTCAGTTAGAGTACTGCTCTGTGTGCCATATCTATGGAGGGACACTGATAGGATAAGACAGTTCAGCAAACATCAACTAGGGTGACAGAAGGATGGAGGATAACTCTTATCAGGATAGACTAGAGAATTAGAGTATATTTAGTTTGGAGAGATGGGTGAGAGGTGACTGAATTACAATATTTAGCTTATCAAAGGATCCAGACTTGAGACAAAGTTTTGGACTAGAATTTAAAGGACACAGTTTTATACCCGGAGGGCACAGACTACATACATACATACATACATATATGCATAGATGTTGACGGCAGAAAAAGGTACATGACCCATCCGATCTGCCCACCCTGTCTAATTTTTCTGCTTTACTATGGTGGTAATTGCCCTCTTTTTTACTGTCACCACTTTTTTATGTAAACCCATATACAGTGCTCCCTCACTATAACGAATCCCAGTTATAGCGAACAGCTGTGATGACTCCCATTGTTTTCAGCTTAATCTATTATACAGGCGTTAATGTGTGAGTAATGAAAACAATGGATTCCATCACAGCTGTCCCCTACTGCCACTCTACCTTTTACAATCTCCTGTAACATGTTAAACACTGTTAGCCTCCTGTGTAAGGAATTTGTATCTACTAGTGTTTAAAAATTAACTTCTTTGCATTGTGCTTTTTTCCTTCTAGCCACAGAGATTTCCCACTGCCTGCCAGCCTATGCGCTATCCTGTCCGTGGAACAAGCAATAAATAAAAAAAAACTCATGTACTTACTCCAGATTCAATGGTTCACAACAAAAACCTGATTACAGTATTGGCAATTAGTAGTGTGTGCGTGTGATCTGAACTTCAGTCAGTGAAGAGCAGCTGTACTTTATCGGACTTTCTCCGCGCCACTACAGAGATTACTATAATTAAAAAAAACACAAACTCTCCCTTTGCACTCCTGCTACATTTGTTTAAAATTGTTCTCAGCACTTTGTAGGGCAGCTACCAATTTGGAGTTTTCTCTAAAAGAAAGACGAACCATTCATTCGTCTTGGTCCTGCTCCTGTCAGTCGGTCTTCCTGAACATGGCATATTTGGTTTAAAACTAAAATGTGAGGACTGCGATCATTGACTGGGAGTTCAGGTACAGTGTACCACTGGGTTTTTTAATTAAAAATAATGTACATTCACACTTAAGCCACAGTTACTACTGCATTTCCATGGAGTGTTTGAGGAATTGACTGGGACTGCTATAACTCATGGAAAATGCATTTCCTCCTTATAACAAACCCTCTCTATAAGGAACAAATTGGATAGATCCAGAGGTGTGCATTGTGATGAGGGACTACTGTATCTGTCCCATCCCTGCTTGAAGTTTCTGATTGATTTGGCCTATACCATTTCCTCTGGCGGCTGACCACAATCTCCATGAAGAAGTGCTTACGGACATTCTTTTTGAATCTTCCTCTGTCAGCTTTAATAAGTTCCCTCTCACCCTTTGTATTTGAACTACAGATTTAGAGAAAACAGTTTGGGGGGACTGCAGAAAATACTTTTATATGGTGGAGGTGTAAAATCATTTTCCAGATGCTGTGGCATATGCAGAAAGCTTGCATGAGATTAAGGTTAACCTGGACAGGGGCATGAAGGATGTAGATTTAAGTAGGCACTTGGAATTGAATGTAGTAGATGGTCTAAATGGACCCACACGAAGTGCCCACTTCCATCTGTTCCTCTTATGTTCTTATTTCCTAAGAGGTATCTAAGTTCTTACTTCCTAAGAGGTGCCTAAGTGTCCAGCTAACTATTCCTACCCTCCTTGTTTCTCTTGCTAATTTTGTTAAATCTGTCTCTGCTCTCCCATTCTTCTGGCCCTGGTGCCTTGTCCTCCCCCTGCTGTTCTCTCTCTTTTGTTTTGTCTGCAATGCCCACCGTTTAATCTTAGTTTTAATTCCCTATTTTTGTTCTTCTCTCCTCAGGATCCTCGGCCCCTGATCGGGTGCGATCCTCCAGCTGGTGGTGAGGTTCAGCTCTGTGCTCTGCTGCCCCCTGTCTTTCTACTCCCCCTGCCTGAAGCATTCCTGGGAGAAGGTAAAGATAGATCCTGGGGCTTGGCTTCTTCAAACTGTGGCGCTTTTTCACTCCACTGGTCGCCTGCCTCGTCAGCCCCTAGCTGATTGGTTTCTGGTTCTCAGCTAGGCCAATTGGGTAAGCAGAGCCGAATTCCTTCTCCTGTTGATAGTGCTCTATTCTCTGAGCCCTGCTGTTCACTCAAAAAGCTTTCTGAGGGTGAATTTTCTCCTGCCACACACCCCCCTCCCGTGACCTGTATTAAATCCACCTAAGCTCCTCTCCTTATCATCACTCCCAATCTCATTGGCCAGAGCCATCAGCAGCCCACCAGTCATCTAGGACAGCTCTGCTATAATCTGTCCAGTTCTCTCTCAATTTTGATACTTCTGTGGCTACCCTAAACAAGGACACTCACAATTTCTCAGCTAGCATACACTGCACTCTCCTCCTCTGCCTCCATTTATTGCCGGAGTAATTGTAGTTATAACCTAATAGCAGCATCATTAATTGTTGAGCTTATATTTAGCACTCTCAAGCAATAACACATGGCCAAATTGGCTGCAGTGTACATCCCAGTCAGCTTATTGCTACTTTTTTACAGCAGACTATATGATTGCCCAGTCCCTTACTCACCCTCAGTTGCACAATGCTACAGTCTTCACACCCCTCTGGAAATCTGATACCCTAGGTGGGCATTGTTTTGCTCCCTATCTCCCTAGGCAAAGCATAGTATATCTTGGTTATCTGGTCCATAGAAGGCTCTGTAGGTCTCCTGCTACTGCTAATTTCTTGAGGCATTATCTCATGTCCACAACCAGGCCTTTCCTCCTCCTCCTTCTCTTAGCTCTAGTGGATGACATTGAGCCCAATCCTGGCCTGGCAACCCCAGCCCTCGCTCCTCACCCCCATCACCATCTCATCACCTACCTAAGGGATTAAAAATTGCACTTTTAAATGTACACAGTCTCAGACCCAAAATTCCTGAGCTAGACGTATGGATTAATCAACATATCCCGGACATTCTGGGTATTTCTGAAACTTGGCTGAAACCAAGTATCTGGCAGCATGAGGTTGTTTTGTCTGGGTACAAGTGTTTTAGGAAAGACAGGCTGTGTAAGAGAGGGGGTGGTGTCCTAATGTATGCCAGAGATAATTTAGATGTTCCAAAGTCCCTGTTCCATACACAGAACCAACAGCTGTTGAATCATTATTCCTCTCCCTCACACTTGGTGCTGTTAAAAAGCTCCTGTTGGGATGTGTATACCTCCCCCAAGGAAGCCTCCTCATGCCTTCCTTCCTTCATTTCCTCCCTTGCTAATCTACCAAGCCATGACCTGGTACTCTGCAGAGACTTTAACATTGATTGGTTGAGTTCTAACTCTAATAAGTGCATACTCCCTTACTGATTTAAACGTGGTCCAACTCATAGTCAACCCAACCCGTCTTAACAGCAAGTCAGGAAACCATACCTTACTTGATTGGGTGGTCACTAACTGCACTGCTAAAATCAAGTCAGTGGGAGTACTCTCTGACAGTATAAGTGATCACTCTCCGACATGCTGTGTGTGGTGCAACAACTTCCCAAACCCCCCTCCTAAGGTCATCCAGGTTCAGGATATGTCCAGATTTGATCCCAGTGTTGTTATTACCTCTATACATGATACTGACTAGGGGCCAATAAATACTCTTCTGGATGTCAACAAAGCTCTTGACTTTTTTGTGGCCAAGTTTATAGATATTGTTGATAGTCATACTTCTATGAAGAAATGCCGGTCAAAAAGAACGAAATCACCTTGGCTCTCCAAGGAACTCAGGAAATGCATGACCACTCATGATAGAGCCTGCATGACTTACAAGAATAGGGGGCTACCCTCTGATTGGCAAACCTATAGGCAGTTGAGGAATAATTGCAAGAACTCCATCCTGAAAGCTAAATGCCAGCATTTCAAGTGACTCCAGACTAAGCATCTCAACAATCCAAAGAACTTTTGGAAACAGGTTAATTCCCTCTTTAAAGGATAGTCCTCTGAGATCCTTAGCTCCCTAGATTCCCAAGGAGCAGTACTCAATAACCCCCATGCCATCGCTACTGGCTTTAAGGAATTCTTCACTGATCTACATAAGTACGCATCTCTCTTATCCAGCTCTCCTTCTTCCCACCATTCTGACCCTCTGACTTCTGAAGCTCCCTTGGACCACCCCTCATTTCACCTGAAACTGGCTACCCTCTCTGAAATATATCAGCTTCTCAAAAATCTGAAGACTTATAGCTCCCCAGGTCATGATACCCTTGAACCGAGATTTCTAAAGCTGGTGGTGGCTGCCCTTGACAGGCCAGTTCATGACCTGATCAATCGCTCCTCCCTTACTTGTACTGTCCCAGAGAAATGGAAGGTCTCAGTAGTTGTACCTGTCCACAAGGGTGGTTCTCACTTCACCGTTGAAAACAACCAGCCTATCTCGATACTTTGCCCACTAGCTAAAATCCAAGAGCGCATCATCTATGACCACTTGCAGGATTACCTGGCACACCACCATCTACCCTCTACCTTCCAGCATGGGTTCAGGAAAAACCAAAGCACCCTGATGGTACTGATAAAAGTTACCTCCGATATAGTCCATGCAATGGACCATGGCCATGCCACCGGAGCAATATTCACTGACCTGACCAAGGCCTTTGACTTGGTCAATCATGACCTCCTACTTCAGCAGCTGCACCTCCTTGGACTTGATTCCAATGCCCTATTGTGGACCCAGAGCTACCTCCATGGCCGCACTCAAACAGTTAAGTGGGCAGGTTCCCTGTCAGACCCTAGACCCATAACCAGGGCCCCTACTTTTCTGCAGCACAGTGGGACCAAGTTCTGTGGCAAGACTACCATTTGCTACAGAACTTCTGCGGCGGTGATTTGTAATTTCTGCGGAAGTTCTGCAGCACTAACAAGCAACCACATCACAGTGTCAGCTTGTCATCCTGACTTCACTTTCCGGACAGTGGTTATAGCAATCAGGATCATGGAAAGCACAGTAACACTAGTTCAAAAATAACAGACTTACAAAAATAATTTTATTCCTAAAAAAGCAAAACAAATGTCTCTCCCTTAAGGTCCTAGCCTGTTGCATAAATGAGATATGCAGAGGAGATCTTATGTGATAAATAATGTATTTCTATATACATGCTATCTATCCCACTAATGAGGTTTCCACTGTCTATCACTTATATTCGTATGTGCTTTCTACACCACTCATGAGGTTCCCACTATGTATCACTTATATATTTATATGCAATCTGTAACATACATACAAATGTGTGTGTGTGTGTGTGTGTGTGTGGTGAGAGAGACAGAGCTACTGTATGTGGGTGTGTATATATATATAAAATTTTTTTTATTATTTCCATGAACTTGCATCCTCATTCATACAGGTCCCATTGGAAATGGAATAGAGGAGTTATTGCAAAACTCATTTTTCATGTCAATCTGCTTTCCCTGACACACTACGTAACACCATCAGGCCATGACACGCATGTGAACCGATAGTGAGATAGTTCTCTCCAGCCCATCACAATGTGTCCACCATGTGACAGAATACTGCACCATACCTTCCCAGGCTCTGAGCAGTGATGTGTTCCACCAATCCTTGTGCTGCCCAGCCAGATCCCAGAGCTAATCTCTGAACCCCAGTTGCCAGCACGGAAACACAGCATGCTACCCTCTGGCCCAACAGCTGTCCCTGCACACAACATTTCTCCATAACTTTTAGGTGATTCTATCAACCAATGACAATATGTAATCAACCCTGACAAAAATGCATATAGTGCAATTATTTATTTACATACAAACATAGAAACATAGACTTAGATGGCAGATAAGGACCACTTGGCCCACCCATTCTGCCCATTTCCCTACCTACTGGATAAGCTGCAGATTCTAGTTAACCAACAGCCTACTTCCTGCCACCCCCCACTACAATTGCCTTGTGTCTGTCCCATGCATGTTTGAATTCCCCTACTGTTTTAGCCCCAACAACCTCCCCAGGAAGGCAGTTCCACGCATCCACCACTCTCTCTGTGAAAAAGATTTCCTCACATTACCCCTGAGCCGTCCCCCTCTATCTTTAAATTGTGTCCCCTTGTTCTTATACATCTCTTTTTCTGAAAGATGCTACCCTCCTGGACTTCGTTGATTCCCTTGAGGTACTTGAACGTTTCTATCATGCTCCCCGTCCCTCCTTTCATCAAGGGTATACATATTAAGCTCTCTCAGTCTCTCTTCATATGATTTCTGATGCAGACCCTGCACCATTTTAGTTGCCCTCCTCTGGACTGCTTCCATCCTATGTCCTTACGTAGATGAGGTCTCCAAAACTGCACACAGTACTCCAGATGGGGTCTCACCAACTGTCTGTACAGAGGATAACCACTTCCTTTTTCTACTTGTGATGCCCCTTCCCATGCATCCCAGTATCCCCTGGCTCTCCTTACTGACTTCTCACATTGCTTACCAACCTTTAGATCATCTGATATGACTACCCCAAGTCCGTTCCATTTTTGCTGTTGTTAGTACCTCTCCTGCTGTTGTGTACTCTTCTCCTGGGTTTTTGTTTAGGTGCATTACTTTCAGCTTCTTTGCATTGAATCTAAGTTGCCACATGTCTGACCATTCCTCCAACCTTGCCAAGTCCCTTCTCATCCTTTCTACCCCCCCTTGTGTTTCAACTCTGTTACAGATCTTTGTATCATCTGCAAAGAGGCATACCTTTCCCTCCAGACCCTCTGCAATGTCACCTATAAAGATGTTAAAGAGGACTGGACCCAGTACTGAGCCCTGAGGTACTCCACTAGTGACCACCCTTTCTTCGCAATGTGTTCCACTCACTATTACCTTCTGTGTCCTGTTGTGCAGCCAGTTTGCAACCCAGGCTACCACCCTGGGACACACTCCCAAGCTGGCTAACTTGATTATTGATCTTTTGTGTGGGACTGTGTCAAATGCCTTGCTAAAGTCTAGGTAGGCCATGTCCACAGCCCCTCCCTGGTCTAGTACTTTGGTCACCAGTCAAAGAAATCTACTAGATTCATCTGACATGACCTTTCAGCTGTAAATCCATGCTGCTTTGGGTCCTGTGCCCCGCTGGCCTCTAGGTACTCAACAATTCTTTCTTTCAGAAGTGATTCCATCATTTTCCCTACCACTGAGGTCAAACTTACAAGTCTGTAGTTTCCTGTTTTTGCCTTGCTCCCACTTTTGTGAAGGGGAATCACATCTGCCCTCCTCCAGTCCTCAGGTACCACACTATCCTCCCATGATTTGTTAAAAAGTGTGGTCGGTAGTCATTTTTAACAGGTCTATTCTTTCAACAGGTCTACACATTATTATATTTCACTTTTCTGGGCATAATTACTTTATTTTTCTTAAAAATGACAGTTAAATTAATTTTATCAGTTATTCATTTCAGATGGCATCTCTATACCTTAAAGGCACAAATAGGTTTGTACAAAGTGAATTATGGACTTAACAGGTCTGTGCTATTGAGAAGGTTTTGTTTAATTTGGTCCTAGTGCAATAATGTAAGACTGAAAATTGCATTAGGCTGTAGTGCAGGTTGAGCAAATATCACCATGCATGATGTGCTGTGCCACAGTCTCTGGCAGTGGGAGCTGTGGTAGATAAGTGACTGTTCATTTCTGTTGCAGACTGCAGCCATTTCATTAGCTAATGTATTATGTTATAGCAATTATAACATCACATTCTGAGCATATGGGGGGTCTTGGATATAAAAAGAGGGGAAGGGAAACAGATTCAATAAATAAACAGAAATATTAATAAAAACTCACCAAAAAGAGTGAATTCTGCGGCACCGCAGAAGTTCTGCGGTAGATTGCAAGTTCTGCGCAAAATTCTGTGGCTGCAGAATTTTAGGGGCCTTTCCCATAACCCATGGTGTCCCCCAGGGTTCTATCCTGGGCCCATTACTGTTCTCACTCTTTATCAATGATCTACTGCATAACTGCAGTGGAACCTCCATTCATCTCTATGCAGATGATGCTATAATTGATCTTTCTTCTTCTGACATAGGGTGGATGAACGCAGTGCTAGCCTCTGACTTCCATATTCTTGAAGACTGTTTTTTACAGAAGCAGCTAGCCTTAATACTAAAAAAAACAAAGTGCATGCTGTCCTTGAACCTAGCATCACAAAACCTCCCCCCACTGGTAGTAAAATCTCGCACAGGAGCTGTCCTTGAATCTGTCAAGGACATCAAATACTTAGGAATTACCTTGGATTCCTCTAGTTCCCTGGACATGCATGTTTCTGTCCTGACCAAAACCCTTAATCAAAAGCTTGGTGCCCTATATCGTATCCACCCCTTCCTCACATCTACCTCCTGTCGCAAGACAGCAGCTACAACCCTCCTTCCACTCATCACATATGGTACCGCTTACTACTTTCAGAAACCTCAACCATGCTTCCTTGCCTATCACAGGTCTACCATAGCGTAGAATGGTTTGCTCTGGGGGTTAATGCTCGACATCACCACTCTGATGTCCTTTCCTCCCTGGGTTGGTTCCCCTATAAGTCTAAGTTATGGTATGCTACTTTGAGCTTTGTACATAAACTGGTCTACTACTACACTCCTCCTTGCCTTGCTGACATTGGTCAATGGCGACACCCATGGTGTACTCTTAGATCCGCCTCTACCCCTTCTCCAGTTGCCAAACCCTAGGTTCACCATGGCCTGGAGATCCTTTGCCTCTTTTACTTTGTCTTGTTAGAACTCACTGCCTCTCTCAATCCTGGCCTGCACCTCCCTCCCTCTTTTTCAAAGCTCATTGCTTCCTCGTCTTGCTGCCACACCTTGCTCCTGTTTTCGATGAATCTTGCTTCTCTCTACCTTCCCACAAGACTTTTTCTCTGCAAATCTGTGCTTCTTCTTGTGCTTCACCATTGTCAAAATGTATCTAAATTGTTTGTTCTAATGTAAGTTGTTTTACCTCTGTCAAAATGTATGCATGATAATGTATGCTAATAGTGTAAGATGTTGTTTATCTTCGTTCCTACCCTTTGATGTATCTGTATCAGTTGTTTACTGTAGTTGAATATGTACTTGATCCATGTACCAACCTTATCATCTATGTCTTATACTGCCAATGTAATGCACTTCCCGGGTCGTCCCTGAAAATGGGACTGTTTTGTCTCAGTGGGCTCACCCAGTTACCAAAATGCAATATATAAATAAATAAGTTGAAATCCCATAATTTCATCCATGCAGTACAAACGGCTGTTGTAGATACTGCCCCATGGAAATAATCATCAGAAATCACCTGTGCTATTGCATTTGAATCCTACACCACCTGTACTAGATTTCTTTAAGCATGAGCTAAGTACTTATGATAAGGTTCTGCACTTTCAGCACCACTTTGCTGCAGTACAGTGCAGTGCTGTATGCTGTGCATCCCAGGAGACACATATCTGCAATGAAAGTTGTCTCCAAGGCAGAACTGCTTACAAGGCAAGCCTGATTCTGAGACACGTCTGCCTGTGAGGCAGACATTATGGAAAGGGCTGCCTCCCAGGCAGGGAATTAACCTCTGTAGCTAATGAGCTGAAATTCAGCATGGTGGCATAGTGGAAGAGTCCGCAGCCTTATGAACAAGAAAGCATGTGGATGAATTCAGACAAGATCTCATCTGATTTCTATTATCAGAGTTTCACTAGAGTGGTGATCCATGTTGGTGTGAAATTAGAGTAGTAAATACTGTATATAAGAAAAGAGACAGAAACATGATACAGAATAAGTGCAACAGTAAAGCAGTGCCTCAATGACATGCCTATCATGCAGACAGAGCTGCCTTAGAAGCAGATTTGACTCACAGGTGACTTTTGTTGCAGAAATGCATCCCTTGCTTGTGCCCCTATAGGGGAAGGGAAGTATTGCAGCCCTCCCAATTCATATTCACTTAACCTGATTTCTCTTCATGTATATATCTTTCGTGTTTATTTTCTATTTCCCTGCTCTATAAAACCAGCTCTGTATGTACTGCAGCCTAACTAGGCCATTGTACGGACTCAGCTGGCAACATTATTGGTTACAATTAGCTCAGTGGGTCCTGGCACTGCTACTGCTACTTGCCTGGCTGTCCTGCTTCAATGACAATTTGGCACACTGACACTGTGGAGTGACTGTGTTTTAATCCCTGTACTGGTAGCAGCTCAGACAAGTAAATGATAATTCATGACAGTGTGTACAGTTATAAAGAACTAATGCATGCCTTGGGTGGCTGTTAGGCATAAGGGGTAACTGAGTGTAGCAAAGTGCCACAACCACCCAAAACCATGCAAAATCATGCACCTAAGGCACAGGAACCCAGGAGATGAGTGTAGGATGGGGGAGGTACCGACAGTCACTAACATGAAAGGGACATTGGTGTTATTATATACATCAAAAATGCTAAATTGCCTCATCATTATGCTGAAATTTAGCATGTTGTGGGGTAGTTTATGGCTTGCTAAATGTCAACAAATTACACCATTTGACTTTCTTTTCTGACAATTTTCCTGGGACCTATGTCCTCGAACTCTGATGGAATGGTTTGGATTCTGTGTCCCTCCAAAATTTGGGTTTGAGTGATGCCCCTGCCTTCCTTTACCCTAATTTTTGCTAAATCATTCTCTATATAATTTATTAAACAGATTAGAGGAATTGCTTTATTTTGTAATACAAACTGACATCTCATCTGCCATATCCACCACTTAAGGCGCGAACAAATCAAGTTCATTGTACTGCAATTCTATATGCCCATGGAGGAGTCCCGTCTCCTAGAATTAATGTCTTGCAAGTAATTCAGCAAAACTTGGACATTTTCCAGAGGGTGGCCAATGGAGACTGAAAGCTAATTATATAAGAGCAGTGAAAAATGGTGTTCCATGCTTTTCTCAATGTCCATGCATCCTGGTCTGATGTACACTTTTTCTGACACCTATTTATATTTAGCGTTGCCCTTCATGTTCAGATGACCACTGGCTGATAACCATGTCACATTTTACGTTATATGGAGACTCTCCCATCCATGAACAGAGCTATGAGTACCTTATCCTCAACTCCATGGGTATAGGGGAAATCAAATAAAGTCAGAAAGTGTGTGCAAAGGACCCAAGAGTAAAGTTTCTTCACAGAGTACTTGCAGAAACTAACACCTTAGCAATCTGCCATTGTTTTAGTCTGAAAAAGAACTACTAGATATAAGGGGACAGCCCTTGCCTCTAATCAACCTCAGGGAATTATTTTTCCACAACTATATCAAAACCCCACACTTGGAAGCAAATAATACCAGACCACATGTTACATGTCCCAAACTAACAGACCTTAAATTAAAGCTGAACAAAAACACACAAAAAGAAAACTATAGGATTTATCATATAATGTTCCCCTTCTCTCACTTCTGGGTATACAGTATATGGTAGCATTTAACAGAGTTTAACTGGCTATTCCAGAGCAGGGAAAGGAAATGCTGCATAATTTAGCCTCTAGATATGCCGGGGGAGGGTGGAGGTAACAAAAACATAGGAATTAAAAAAGTTTTAATCATAAACTCTTTTGGTTTTGCACATAGGTAACTTGTGCTTCTATCTTATTTCATTTACATTTCAAATTGTATATTCCCATTTCAAACAACATGAAGTCTTGCTATATTATGACATAAGCAGTTTGTCCCAGCCTTAGAACTGCTCCGGAGGTGAAAGAGTTAACTTTCCATGCCAGGTATGGAATCTTGAGCACGAGCTCGGTTGAAAACTCTGTCTGTTCTTCTTCAAACCCAAACTGTCAGATTCTTTACTCTGCCTCACTGAACAGTCGCTCCAGAGATTTCTCCTTCTGCTCGGTTCATTTTGTCTGTTAAAAAGTGTAATTTCTCATTTTTTTAAACCGCATTTGTCTTATTTTAACCGCAACCGGTCGGTTCAAGCTCTGTCTGTGGTATCGCAAGTAATAGATAGGTTTTACATTTTCTCTGTGTGGAACTTGCAAACGTTATTATCGATTTGGTTTGAACCGATCAGGTTGTTGTTAAACTTAATTAAATTGCATTTAGAGTGCAGTTCCCGGTTCTTATCGGTTCTAAAAAAAACAGATTTCATTACGGTTTGTTCCACAACCCGTGACACGGTTGGGAACCGATAAGGGTGTCTTGCTTGGCGATTTGCCATAAAAGGGCAAGTTTTTGGTTAGGCTGGCATTATGTCTGAGAAACCCAAAAGGAAAACCGGGCCCACTGGGTTTCAGCACTGTAGTGTCTGTGGGGAAGCCTTTGCCAAGGCTGACCCACACACACCACGTGTTTATTGTCTGGGGTTTGACCACCTCAATGCAGACTGCCAGATTTGCAAGAATTTCCCTGCAGTTACCCTGGATAAGAGAGTTGGTAGGCTCAGGGAACGAGAGGCCAAAAAGTCCGCTGACCTGGATGGCCAGCCCGGTTCGGTGCCAACCGAATCGGAGGGAGTGCCCTCTGACCAAGGCGAGACTTCCTTGGGCAAACGAAGAGCTGACTCGGAGGATCCAGTTCCAGCAAAGAGGACTAGAAAATCAGCAGGTGTGGAGCCAAAATTTCCTTCTCCAACCACTGCAGAGATAGCCAAAGCGATCCAAATTGTCCAGTCGCTTTCCCCGGTTCCGACCGAACCGGCACCATCAGGTAAGCGGTCGGTTCGGTCGGTTCCACCGGTTCAGGAATATGATATAGAGGAATTTTATGAACCGGAGGAGGGGGAGGAGGATTATGAAGAGAGTGAATGTGATTTTGAAAGTCTGGATGTGCCCATTGAGCGGACATCTCCCAGACAGACCTTCAGAGTGTCTCCCCTAGGCTTTCTGAGTCCCTTCTCATTTTATGTTTTATAAAAAGTTGTTGAAACCCTCCAGCTCCTTTGAAGAAGCTGTGGATGAACAGGAGGAGCCTGACTATGTGGAAATGATGGATATCCCAGAGTCCAGGAGATTGTCTATTCCTTTACATAAATCTTTTAGGAAACAGACAATAAAAATTTTAAAAGCTCCTAACACTATACCTCCTGTGGATAAAAAATGGACAAGAGGTACACACTTGTCAGGCTCAGATGCGGAGTTTCTTTCACAATAATGCAGCCATGTTGAGGCAGTGCAGGCTGCAGCCTGTGATAAGGCAAATATTCCCTGGCTTCACACCCCCTGACAAGGACTCAGAAGGATTGATGCCATGGCAAAGAAACAATACATGGCAGCATCCTTGGGACTCAGACAGGCAAATTATATGGCCTATGTTGCAAGATACCAGAAATCCAGATGGGATACTGTTATGGCTTTTAGCGAAACAGGTCCCTGGCCAGCTGCCAAGAGCTGGAGCAGGGCTGCTGATGGTATTGAGGCATCCAAGGTGCAATTCCATGCTGCAGTGGACTCTAATGATGTATCTTCAAGAGTCATGGCTACATCTGTGGCTTTTCACAGAATGGCTGGCTCAGGTGTACTAGCCTGTCACATGATACCCAGGCTAAGGCCATGGATTTTCCTGTTGTGGGTAATTCTCTGTTTGGGGAGCAGACAGAGAATTACAAAGAAAAATGGATGAGTATAAAGCCACTTACAGGAGTGCACAGGCCAAGGAGAGGCAAGCCACTCCTCAGAGGCAGCTTTCCAGGGGCAGGGGCAGGCCTTTTCACAGGCCTTTTTACCAAGCCCAGGCCTCTTCTTCAGCTTATGCCCAGAGGGGGTTCTTCAGAGGGAGAGGCAGATGGGGTACGAGCAGGCCTGCTCCCACCCCTCAGCCTAAAGCCCCTGCCAAACAGGCACCCTGATGGGATGCCCAGGGCCGATTCTCCATTACCTGTAGGGGGCAGGCTGGCTTACTTCGTCCAGGACTGGGAGTCTTTAACATCAGACAAGTGGGTCTTGGAAGTAGTAAGCCAGGGACTGGTTCTCAGCTTCAAAAAATTTCCAAAGATGAGAACCAGATCCTTTCCACCTGCAAATCCTTTAGAGGCTGTCACCTTGGAAACAGAAGTCTCAACCCTCCTGGCTCTCAGAGCTGTAGAAAGGGTTCCTCCCCTACACCAAGTCAAAGGACTGTACTCCAGGTACTTCCTTACCCCAAAAAAGACAGGAGAATGGCAGCCCATCCTGGATCTCAGATACCTAAACAAGCACCTTTTAAAACCAAAATTCAAAATGGTGACTCTGGGAGTTATTTTACCCTCCCTAAGGCCAGAGGACTGGCTAGCGTCCCTGGACCTCAAGGATGCCTACTTCCATGTTCTCATCAGAAGCTCCCACCGAAAGTACTTCAGATTCGAACTGCCCTCAGGCCATTACCAGTTCAGAGCAATGCCCTTGGCCTCACCTCTGCCCCAAGGGTATTCACAAAATGCCTGGCAGTAGCAGTTGCTCACTTAAGAAGGCAAAGATTGCCATCTTTCCTTACCTGGACGACTGGCTCATAGTGGGTCAGTCTCCAGACCAAGTCAAATTACACCTTCAGGTTACCCAGCAGCTGCTTACATCTCTATGTTTTCTTCTCAATCTTCCAAAGTCAGTTCTAGAGCCTGTTCAGCTACTCACCTTCATAGGCGCAGAACTGGACACAAAGCAGGCCAGAGCTTTCCTTCCTCTAGAAAGAGTAAAGACCCTGGTGGCTCTGGCCTCCTCCTTCACTCTGCAGGTCTCTCGACCAGCAAGGCACTTTCTACAGCTCCTAGGGCAAATAGCTGCTTCCACAGCTGTAGTGCAAGGAGCAAGATTTCAGATGAGGGACATTCAGTTCCATTTGAGAGCCTTCTGGTCTCAAAGGAGAGATCCTCTAACCAAATTGATCCCAGTAACTTAAACCCTGATCCAGGCCCTGCAGTGGTGGCAGGATCAGAGCAATCTGAGACAGGGGGTTCCTTTCATCCCTCAATCTCACTCCTTGACCCTTACTACAGATGCATCCCTCTTGGGATGGGGAGCTCACATGGGCGACCTCACCACCCAGGGATTGTGGTCCCCTCAGGAATCTCTGCTCCACATCAATCTGTTGGAACTCAGAGCTGTTTTTCTAGCACTTCAGGTTTTTTCTGCATCTGTTCAGAACAAAGTGGTACAGGTCAGAACAGACAACACCACTACAATGTGGTACATCAACAAGCAAGGGGGCACTCGGTCTTCAGCCTTGTGCACCGAGGCAATGAAGTTGTGGTCTCTGGCTTATTCCCTGAACACTTCCCTCATGGCAGTTCATCTCCCAGGCAAGGACAATGTCCTGGCAGATGCTCTCAGCAGGATTTCCCAGGGCCATCACGAATGGTCACTGGATCCCCTAGTACTGGAGTTAGTATTTGCCAGATGGGGCACCCCTCAGATAGATCTTTTTGCAGCCCCAGACAATCACCAACTTCCTCTTTTTGTTGCAGACCCCCAGTGTTGGGCTCAGTCCCCCTGGATGCCTTCCTTCTCGACTGGGAAGGGAAGTTCCTCTATGCCTTTCCCCTCTTCCCTCTCTTGTTCAAGGTGCTAGTCAAAATCAGATCTCAACCTTGCAAGATGATTCTGATTGCTCCAGATTGGGCCAGGCAGCCCTGGTATCCACTCCTTCTGTCCTTAGCAGTACACCTTCCCCTGTGTCTTCCCAGGAATCACAATCTGCTAACCTGTGCCCAGGGGAGAGTTTGGTATCCGAATCTCAAATCCCTCAACCTCAAGGCCTGGCTCTTGAAGAGTTAGAGTTTGCTGACCTACACCTTTCTCAAGGTGTACTAGATATCTTGAAAGCTTCTAGGAAGCCTTCCACCAGGGCTACTTATAATTCTAAATGGAAAAGGTTTTCCATATGGTGCTCTGGTAAGCATATTTCCCCAGAATCTGCTGATTTGCCCACAGTCCTGGATTATATGGTCTACCTAAATACTTTGGGGCTGAGGCCAGCTACCCTGAAAGTGCATTTGGCAGCTGTCTCTGCTTTTATTTCAGCAGGAAAGCCCTCTTCTCTTTCTGCTCACCCTGCATTCTCCAAGTTTTTCAAGGGATTGCTTCACACCAACCCTCCATTCAGGGACCCTGCTCCTGCCTGGGATCTTAATGTTTGCATTGCTCAGCTAATGCAACCCCCCTTTGAGCCTTTGTCTTCAGCAGAGCTTAAGTACTTGACTTGAAAAACTGTGTTTCTAGTAGCCATCACTTCTGCCAGGTGCATAAGTGAATTACAAGCTTTGTCAGCGGAGCCTGATTTTATCTCCTTTCACAGAGATAAGGTAGTCCTCAGGACTAACAGGAAGTTCTTGCCTAAGGTGGTTTCAGATTTCCACCTTAATCAATCTATATCTCTTCCAGTGTACTTCACTGACCATTCCTCCTCTGGCGAGAGGAGGCTGCACAGTTTAGATGTAAAGAGAGCCCTTAGTTACTACATAGAGCGTACCAAGGGTCACAGGTTTGACTCCCTCCAACTGTTCCTCACTTATGGTGAGGTTGGTAAAGGGAAACCTGCCACTAAAAGATCCATTGCCAGGTGGATTGTCTCTTGTATCCAATTTTGTTATCAAAAACTGGGTAAGGTTCCCCCTTCAGGCCTGAGGGCTCACTCTTCTAGAGGTACAGCTGCGTTCCCTAGCTGCAGCCAGGGACATCCCTGTCTTAGAGATATGTCAAGCAGCTACCTGGAAAACAGTACACACTTTCACCAAGCATTACTCCCTGGACATCCAGGCTAGGAGTGATGCTCGGTTTGGCACAGCTGTGCTTCACAGCCTATTTCCTAAGTAGGTTGTGTCCCTCCTCCATGGAGGTACTGCTGTAGTCTGCAGATGTATAATATAGCAAGACTTCATGTTGTTTGAAGAAAAATTACTCACCTTAGTAATGTTGTTTCTTCTAATGGAGTCTTGCTATATTATGACCTCCCCTGCCTGCCCCTCTCAGAACCTCTGCTCTTGGGATGTGGGTGGGCAGTGCAGTGTTGGCACTTAGTGATGCCCACCTTGTGTTTTTCACCCCTCCTTTTTGGGGTGTTTGGGTATTGTATTTTATTTTATTTTATTTTTGGATCCCCTGACTTGAGTCTTTGTTTTGGGACCAAAAAATGTGTTAATATTTTAGTAGCCAGTTGGCTAGTGTAGGTTTACAGCTTCCACACAGAATCTTAATGAGTTTTGCTCGTAAAGATCTGACAGTTTGGGTTTGAAGTACAACAGACAGAGTTTTCAACCGAGCTCGCGCTCAAGATTCCATGCCTGGCATGGAAAGTTAACTCTTTCACCTCTGGAGCAGTTCTAAGGCTGGAACAAACTGCTTATGTCATAATATAGCAAGACTCCATTAGAAGAAACAACATTACTAAGGTGAGTAATTTTTTCATCTAGAATACCAAACCATGCCCCAAAATATGCAGTGGGTCTGAGGTGCATTTTATCCTTCAGTGTCTGTTAATAACCCACACTCCATATTCCCCATTAATTTCCTCATGCTTTTCTCTCTATTAATCCTGGAATCTGATACCTTTTCAATATCAGCCGAGGGCTGAAGTGCCTGTTGTCCATCTACAGAGCCCCTTACAAACAGGCAGATTATCATGTACGTATGCAGATGTCTTGCATTCCAATGGTCTTGAAATGACTGTTAGGCACTAGACAGTCTGGTCCTGCTTTATTTTCCTCAGGATTGGGTACATACAGAAACAATACAGAGTAGGGCTAAGTGACCAGCCCTGCCTGATACTCTATAACACAACAGACATTGTGTGCCAAGTTGTCCGTTTATTAATGGCATTACAGATGCCTCTTTATACAAGATTTTTACCCACTGTACAAATACTGCCAGAACACCATAGTGCTATAAAACTAAGAACATGAAATTGTGTTGTATTCCATAGAAGGCCTTCTCCTGATCCAAGGATAGGAGAAGGTGCCTAGAATCCCTCACAAAACCACTATTGAAAATGTATCAAAAACTTCATGCAATAATGAAAGATGATCCTGAATTTTCCTGTCTGGTATAGCATGTGTTTGGATTCTTATCAGTAGGGTGGATGCTACTGCTGATAGATTTTTACTTAGAATCTTGGCCAAAAGTTTTATAGCCATGTTTGTAAGGGTAAGTGGCCTCCAATTTTTCACTGCGATCTGTCTTCCTTTTTAAATAAGACATGCACATTTCCGTTCAGAAGGACTGAGTTCAGTGTTTCATAGAAAAATAGAAACATAGAAACTGATGGCAGATAAGGACCGCAAGGCTCATCCAGTCTGCCCATTTCTTTTTCTGCCTTATGAATGTGCCATCGGCCTTTGCTCTGTCAATGGCCTATCTATTCATACTCATCTGTACTGCTCCCTTATGCCTATCCCATGCCTGTTTGAAGCCCTGCACTGTATTCATTTCCACCACTTCCTGAGGTAGGTCATTCCATGCATCTACCACCCTTTCTGTGAAAAAGAACTTCCTCACATTACCCCATAATCGACCTCCCTCTAATCTCATGCTGTGTACTCTTGTCCTGCTATTTTGCTTATATTGAAACATGTTAGACTCTTTCACCTTGTTAATGCCCTTAAGGTGTTTGAATGTTTTGATCATATCACCTCTCTCCCTCATTTGCTCTAGGGAATACATATTGAGCTCTGTTAATCTGTCCTCATATGTCTTCTGATGCAGTCCCCGCACCATTTTAGTTGCCCTTCTCTGGACTACCTCAATTTGGTTAATGTTCCTGTGAAGGTGTGGCCTCCAGTACTGCACACAGTACTCCAGATGGGGCCTAACCAGTGTCTTGTAAAGAGGGATTATTACCTTCCTCTTCTGACTTGTGAAACCCCTACTAATACACCCCAACATTCCTCTAGCCTTACCTACTGCTTTAGTGATCTGCTTGGATGATTTCAGGTCATCGGTGATGATGACGCCCCAAGTCTTTTTCTTCCCTTGTGACTGCCAGCAACTCCCCTCCCAGCCTATAGGTGGCTTCAGGTTTTCTCTTCCCTATGTGCATGATCTTGCACTTCTTTGCTTTAAACTTCAGTTGCCACTCTTCCGACCATTTTGCTAGTTTATCCAGATTTCCAACTGGAACATGGCATTACATACTTTAACTAGTGCATCACCCAGTTCTTCAGTGTAGCTATGCATCTTATGCAGCTCCCCAGGGAGACCATCCTTACCAGGAGCTACACTGTTATTTAGGGATCTCAGTGCTTACATTACTTCAGGCTTCATAATTCCTTATTTCAGGGTTTCTAAAACATGTGATTCAAGGGAGGAACAGACAAATATCATAGAAAGTGATTTTCATTTTGTTGTTTAGGGCCAGCATTCCCAAACGTGTTCCAGACATATGTATCCACAGTTCTCTTTTGCTATGTGAAATCAGTATGAAAAAGCCCAGTGTCATTCTTAAAGAGCACCTTTCTCAGTGCTGCACGGATATGACAGAAAGTTCCCTTACCTCTACGGGAGCTCCTCTGTACCAAAAACAGCTTTTGTAATTATGCCCCCAAGAGAAGGGAAGGGAAGGGAAGGGATCATAAATTGCTTCCGAGGGGCTAGCACCATGATCCCATTCCACTTTCCTGTTGCTGGCCATGCTCCCGTGCTCTGTTTTATGGCATGGCAATAGGGAGAGTATGTGGTAGCATTTCATTGAAGTGTATGGAGCATGATTTTAAAGCACATTTTTTGGCACTTAAGTGGCCATTTGGTAAGGCCAGAGCCAAGTTTAAACTAACAAAAGTCTTGTTAGTTGAACCCTGGCTCCAATTTTACCAAATGGCCACTGAAATGGCTGAAAACTGTGCTTTAAAATCATGCTCCATACGCTTTAATGGTGCACACCCCTGCATTCTTACTATTGCCACATTGAGAGTGGAAAGAGATTGTACTGCTAGCCCCTCAGGGACAATTTACAATCCCTTCCCTTCCCTCGGGGGCATAATTACAAAAGCTGTTTTTGGTACAGAGGAGCTCCCGCAGAGATAAGGGAAGCTTCCTGTTATTTTGGGGGTGGATTGAAAATTACCAGGAATGGTTCTCTTTAAGAGAAGACATTACCTGGTGTTGTATTCTATGTGTGAAATGGAATCACATGACCTTTTTTCCCTGGGTTCCAATTTTTTCTTCCTGGATAAGTGTACTTATCCTCTGATATTCATAGAGGGGCATTTCATTCCTTAAATCAGAAATGTGTGATGAATAGGCAAAAATAGAATCTTCAACCATGGAAAGAATTTTTCAAGCTGGTGTCTCGGGTGAGGATCTAAGTACTTAAAATATGCAGACCGCTTTTTTTTTAGCCAGTTTTATAATATATTTTGTAAGTTCAGACATAAAATTGTTCCACCGTTCAGTGCATGTATCAAACATTTCAAGTACTGATATTTAACCTTTAATAAAGGACTGGATAGTCTTATTTTACTTTAGATCATCCAAGAGTGAAATATTGCATCTCAAAAGGGTCCATCTACCTTAGCTCAAGAATAACTACATATGGCTATACAAATTGCCTTATGTTTGGGTACTTCAATAGGAATTTGTGATGCACCTTTAGTACCCAGCCATGCTGAAATAGAAAAAATTATTAATATGAGAGGCACAGGCTCTGTTATAAAAGGTATTCTTCACTACCCCAGGCCTTTAAGCAGCAGCATCCACCAGGAGAGGAGCGACTATCATATCATAAAGATAGGCAGAGTCATAGTACACTTTTTTGATGTCATGGCAAGTTTAGGTTTCAAGAAGCCACAACTGAAGTACCCTCCAGAAACGATTCCTTGAGTGGAAAATAAATACAGTTGTATTGCCTTAAACAGATCTAAATACCCCAGTTTTGTTTTTTTGGAATGTAGATATTGATTATTCTCAAATCCAGATTCCACTATGTAGCATCAAGAATCACTGCCTTCCTGGTACCAAATCCACAAGGGTTATTAGAGTAACCTCATGGGATGAAAACTGAACTCCTAGGCCAGAGCAGTGGTCTTAGTCTATATACTAAAAAAGATGATCTGTGTGACTACAGCTTCTTAGTCAAGGAGATAGCTTCAAGTGTATGTAAACTTGTATACTGTAATAGTACTATGCCTGACTTGACAGACTGCGTAATAGATAATATAGATAATCTCTTGGAAGTGCTGCCGGTTCCAAAAGTTTTAATGCCTGCTAGGATTTTATATTCAGCATGTCTCTTCACTACATGGACTTATTTTAGGTTTTGTAAGAATTATTGTATTGGACTGCTGCATTTGGAGAATTGTTTTTTTTTTTTTTTTACATTTTACTCCCTAGGTGGATGTTGGCTGTAGCTAGATGACCCTAGCAGATGCAGGGGTGAAGGCCAACAAGCTGACACTTGAGCCAGAAAATCTGAAGTGCCTGGAGATTTGGAGATGGTTATATGGGCAACAAAGTTGTGCAAACAATATGATGGATCTGAATTAATTTGGAAATGTTTAAAGACGATATCTGAGGATTTCCTTGTAGTGGTGGTACACTGCTGTTGATTTGCTTGAGACTCTTTTATGTGGAGACATTTTTCATTTGGTCTTGTGATTTTGTGCAATTGTATGAGTTTGAGTTATTTTATATTTTCTTTTTTTCCCTTTCAGATATATTGTTTTTGAAGGCTTTGGTAATCTGCTTACCCCTGACACCTTACATTTGGTGTCTTACTGGCTAAGCTCAATTCAGTTTGATACAGCCTGCTGAAAGCAGAGTCTGTGGACTGTCATATCCAGCAGTACAGCACAAGTAGCGTTATTTATTTTTTTTCTCCTTGCTACATATAGCAGTAACTTCTAAACTCCAGTAAGTAAGTCAAGTGAGGTTGGCTGATCCAAGAGCCGTGACTTGATTCCATCTGTTCTGGGATATCAAACTTTTGAGAATGCTGTCTGGGCCTTGGGCGGTAGCAGTGTGGGTGATATACTGTGCAGTACCTCAGACCTTCAGGATGCAAGTAAGTCATTGCTGGTCCATATACTTATTATTCTTCTGGAAATAACCAGTCTTCGTTGCAAATAGAAATTTTATATTTTGCCTTCTATTTTTATTAGGACAGTAGAATAATTCAGCCTGTCTCTAGAAATCTTATCAACTGGGAGAACTTATTTACCCACTGTCATCCAGGAAGGCTTAAATTATTATCCTTGACTGATTCTGTCTGAGCTCGACATAAAGAATATAACTTTTGGTGACATTTTAGGACCTTTGGTTATTTGAACTGCTTCTTTTAATCTCCTGGCTTCTTATAGCTAAAAGTTGATTCTTCAAAGCTTAATGAACTGGCTCATTACTGGCATATTTTTTTTCATAAGAGTCACTAAAGCCTCTGAATTGTGCTGCAAAGTCCTTTGCATGAGAATAGTTTGGTGGGAAATTTCACACTGTGAAGCTTAACTGAGGTTCAATTGAAACCAACAAAAGGATGTGCTGTATATGCAGGGACTTGTGCTGCAAATAAGTATTTTTTTTTGGTAAGGTACACATACTGCTTTTTTATTTTACATGGGGACACATAAGAGATGATTTGGAACAGGAATAGAATACAATTCATTCATAGTTAAATGTGTCCCCTCTCCCAAAGCAAAAAATTGGTAGTTGCACAAGTTATTAGGCAAACGTCTCCTCATGCTTCGATGCCAATAGACAATTGAAAAAAGCAGTAAAAATGGAATTGCAGCTAAAGATACTTTTTTATTGGATTATATTGACAGTTTAGAAAAAGATGACATGGGTGATTTAGGGAGACAAGATGCTATGGCAGATTCTGGTATGAAGGAAATAGCAGAAATTGATGTTGAGACTCGACAGGCCCTGAAAGTACAAAATAAAATAAGAAAGCTAGTAAGAAGTCTCTTGCAGGTATTAGAAAAAATAGTAAGTTGGCAAAAGGACAACAAATGCCTGATAAATGTTGTGTGCTAAGAGATAATAATAATTTAGAAGTTAATCTGAATGAAATAGCTATTCAACTTATTAATGAAGTGCATTCAATTAAAGGGAGTGAGCCTGCACAAGAAGAAACTACCAAGATTGAACTGTTAAGCCCAAGGATATTATATTAAATGAAAATCTTTCTGTGGACTTGGAGAAGGATAGAACTAGCCCCCATAAACCAAATATACTGACTGTTGATTGTGATGCACCAAATAATTTGATTGTTACTACCAATTATAATAAGTATCCTACTAGTTTGAATAAAGAGATGATTGAGGCATTAGGGCAACCACATTTGGTGAATATTGTAATCGTAGTATATTTGCAAAGTCTGAATGCTGAAATTGCTGAATTACCCTCCCCAATCCCCGATGTCTGCCCTTTGGTAATAAGGAATACTGCCTCCTCCCCACTCCCCATGTCTGCTGTTATGATATTAATCATGCCCCTCCTGATCCCTGATGTCCACCATTTTATCAGTTATTCCCAATCCTTGATTTCTGCCCTTTGTTCATAAGGAATAATGGCCCCTCCTTGATCCCCAATGTCTGCTCTTTGCAAATACTTAATTACTCCTTCTCCCTGATCCACAATGCCCCATGTTATGTTATGTTATGTTATGTTATGTTATGTTATGTTATGTTATGTTATGTTATGTTATGTTATGTTATGTTATGTTATGTTATGTTATGTGATTTATGAAATAATAATGCCCACTTTCCTGATGGTCAAGTGAGTCCCCACCCTCCCACCCCAGCAGGTAGTGCCCAGCACCCCTCTCCAATCCCAGAGCAGAGCAGGCACTGGCACAGCCCTCCCTCTCATCTCTGCAGCCGGTGCCAACTGAACTGTCATTGAGTGCTGTGCTGTATAAGTACAGCACTCAATGACAGTTCAGTCAGTGCTGTCTGCAGAGGTGAGAGGAGGGCTGTGCTGGCGCTGGCTCTGTTATGGGATGGAGAGAGTGGGGTGGTGAGCACTACCTGCTGGAGTGGAGGGCCACTTGACCTTCAGGGAAGTGGGCATTATTATTTCATAACAAAATGAATGGCAGCCCTCATACAGTGTGGTAGTGTAGATAACAAATCTATGCACCTTCTCCTTCCCCTGCAAAAAAAAATAAATGAAAAACCTTTTTACTGTTTCATTTACCGTCGGGTGCCTGACATAGTCTGAAATACGTTTCACGAAACGGAATGTTGTGTCCATGTGTTTTTGTTGTTCCTATACTTTTCCTTTCATTGTAATATGTTTCTGTTTGTCTAAAGAGCACACACTAATATTGCAGTGGCAATATCAGAGTTACAAAAAAAAATCTAAAAAATGTTATCATATTTTACTACAAAATACAATGAGTGGGTGGAGGGAGGTGGGTGGACTGCAAACACTGTCACTGCATGCAAGTGATGTTGTTTCTGAACTGTATAAACATAAAAAATTCATCATTCACTAGGCAAGTCAGTGAATTTTTTTTTATGGGGGGGCATGATTGCTTTTTTTAGAGTTTGATCCGGTGATTCTGGGACACTTATTGCATTTTGTACTATAATGTGATAGCCTTTTTTAGATTGTTTTTGTCTTTCCAATATTTGTCTTAAGTTTAGGTTTATGTTTATACTTTTACACTTTGACATGATGTTTCTGACTAGTGGTGGGCAAAGTGGGCTCAATCCGCTCCTCGAAGTGATTCATGGAGCAAAGACAGATTCGCAGAGTGCTCCGCAATGCGAAGCGGAGTACTTCATGTTATAATGAGGAACGCGAAGTCCATTGGAAGCAATGACTTTGCATTACTCCACCTCCCCAGATCACTACTCTGCCAAATTTAAGGCAAAGTGCATTGTGTATCAAAAATCTGAATTTGGTTAGATTATTTGTGGTTGATCCCCAAAATGCCTGCAAAGAGACGTGCAAGCAAAGCTGTTTCTCACCATGGCAATGTTGGCAGTAAGATGGTCTGTGGGCGTGGTAGTAGTATGCAGACGCAGAAGTGCATTGCTGATGTGAGGAAAGGTATTTCTCCTGCAATGTTTTTTACAGTCCAATCAGTAG
Organism: Neoceratodus forsteri; assembly: GCA_016271365.2. Lineage (NCBI taxonomy): Eukaryota > Metazoa > Chordata > Ceratodontiformes > Ceratodontidae > Neoceratodus > Neoceratodus forsteri. The sequence continues at coordinate 428,823,992 of CM057450.1, read as the reverse complement.
CTTCACTCATAGTTGGAGGAGATGATGTTTTCCCAGCTGGTGGTGTTAGTGTTAGTGGTGCTGGAGGTAGTATTAGTATAGTTGTGTCAAGTTCTAATTCTGACCAGTGTACCGTATCCAAAAATATTGAGTGTGAAGCAGTGCAAGTGAGTGGCAGCATAGATGATGTCATACTTCCCAGTAACATCCCAGTAACTGAACCTGAGGATTCTGATAATTATGTCAATGATAGCATAAAATGTGATATTCTGTCCACCATGGCACTTAACATCACACATTTTCCATGCAGTGATTCACAGTGTGATGAAAAAATATTAGGTGATGGTGGTGTAGATGCTGATGATGAATGTGATGATGATGATGTTGCTCTTGTCAATGTGCAATCCATATGCTAGCAACCAAGCAGAAGATGTGGATGTGTGTGGCATTGATGAATATGATGATGATGTAATTGACCCCAGTTGGGAACCTGAGAAAAAGAAATTAAAAGTGGCTGTGTCTGAGTCTGTTTGCAGGAATCCACCCCCCCCCCCGTAAAAACTTGTGATCTACCAGTTTTAGTTGATGATGATGATGATGATGACCCAGCAATCAATATGATAGGTAGTCATGGTGGTCAGTTGCAGTCCAGGTGTGCAGTGCCGAAACATCACATGCCCCCCCCCCACTTCAGTGCTGAAAATAACGGACTTAAATAAGCCACATCATGGACATGTTAAAAGCAGAGCATCACAATCCCTTGTTTGGGATGTTTTTGTTCAAGATACAAATGATGTTTCAGTTGCAATCTGCCAGGTTTGACATGTGCGTGTGAGCTGAGGTAAAAAGGGGAGCCATCTGGGCACAGGAGGATAGTATACACATCTTAAGAATAGGCACTTAGCACTGTGGACCCAGCACAAGCTGGCAGCTAATACCGCAGCGGGGCGTTCCCCGTGTCATCATCGGCAACCATAGCCAGCATGTTATCCCCTTCCATGACTGTTAAGCCCTGTAGGAAATTAAACGTGTGCACTAGTGCGGTAATAAGAGCAGAGGATTACTACAGGCATGATGAGGTGGAGGAGTATAATGACTTTGAAATGTTGTCCAGTGCTGGTGAGAGTAGCAGTTTTTGTGGTGGTGGTGGTGGTGAATGCAGTATGTCTAGTGCAAGTGGTACATCAACCCCGGCTGGCAAATCTGGCAAAATAACAGCATTTCTGGGTTTTTCATCATCACCTGTGCAACCGTCTTCATCAAATGTCCACACTCCACCCCCTGCCAATGCCATTTATCACACAGCACAACCATTTGTGATCAACACACCCCGTGTAAAATGATTAAGTCAGCCCACGTTACAGAGTGTTTTTGCACATAAGCTGAAGTACCCCCGGAATCATACAGTGTCACGTGAACCCAATGCTGCTGTAACAGAAATGCTGGCAATTGATCTTTTGCCCTTCTCCTTTGTGGAGAATTCTGGGTTCCGTCAGTTTGCTGCACGTGCCTGTCCAAAATGGAAAGTCCCATCCAGGACATACTTTTCGACCCATGCTGTCCCCGAGTTGTACCGTATTGTGTCCAACTCAGTAAGACATGCCCTTCAACATTCCTCCTCTCCATTCATCCATTTAAGTATGGATATGTGGACAAGTGGCAAAACAGCGGGGAGTTCATATCTGTGTATAACTGCACACTGGGCACAGGTGCCAGGGGTTGTTTGTGATGTTGGTAGTGTGAATAATCAATGCAGTAAGCTGAATTGTTGCGGTAGCAATCTTCCAGGAATTCAACGGCATGCAATGATTGCTATGTGCAATGTGACCTGTTCACACACTGGTGAGAACATGTTGGGTGTGGTACTGACTGAAATTGACAGATGGCTAAACCCTCTGTCCCTGAGAGCTGTGTTCATAGCAAGTGACAATGGGTCAAATGTGGTGAAATGCTGCACGAATGGTGGTTTCTTTTGTGTTCCATGCATGGCCCACTGTTTAAATCTTGTGGTTCAGGAGTTTCTGCAGCACCCTGATATAAAGGAAATGCTGAACATTGCATGACGTATCTGTTCTCACTTTTCAAGATCGAAAGGCCCGCGGACCAACTCAGTGGGCAGTTGCAGACACAAACAACCTGCCTCAGCACCGCTTGAAGCTGGAAGTTGTCACCCGATGGAACTCCACTTTATACATGGCAGAGAGGTTGTATGAACAATATAAAGCCATCTCAGAATATCTTGTTATGCAAACTAGCCGTGATGGTGTTCCGGGGCCTCCATGTCTGCACGACTGAACAGTGGCGTGCCTCATGGACTCTGTAATAATAATTTTGCGGCCTTTTGAACATGCCACACAGGCAGTGAGTGGCAAGTCTGCCTCCATTAGCCAATCAGTTCCACTGCTGCGGGTGCTGAGGCAGACATTGGTGAATGTACAGCATTGCCTTGATGTTGCCAGAGACAGTGGTAGCAGTATGTTGATGCAACACATGCTGACAGTATTCAACCAGAATCGTCACATTGTGTGCATTCAGTGTAGTGACAACTTTGCCATAGCAACAATGCTGGACCCACGATACAAATATGGAATTGCATCAGTACTGGAGGGAGGGTCTGAACAGGTGAAAAATATCAGTGGTCAACTGGTGCGCTTGGTTCATGGGGCACAGAAGTCACGTGCCAAGGTCAGCAAACCTCAGCAGCATAATCCGGCTGAAGGTGTACCTGGAGGACCATCAGGCATATCCTGCAAGGGGAAGGGGACTGCAGTTCCAGGTGGTCTGTCATCCAAAGTGGCTGGCATCAACCCACTTTGGGAGGCTTTGTCCCAAGTGGGTATTTGTGATATAAATGATTCAGGAGAACAGGATGATATATCAACAATTGGACTTAGTGTGGCACAGAGAATGGTTACATAGATACATAGACAGTGTCGGCAGATAAGGGCCTATGGCCCACCCAGTCTGCCTATTTGAGCTTGTAAGTTCAGTTTATGTTTTCCTAGAAGTCTGTTGCCCCTTACCCCTGACCTCCAGAATTCCTTTATGTCTATCCCTTGCATTCTTAAGTCCAGTGATTGTTTCAGCCCCCACCACTTCCTCTGGCAGGGTGTTCCACTTGTCCACCACCAGTTCTGTGAAGAAATTCTTCCTCATGTTTCCTCTGAATCATCCTCCCTCCAACTTCATCCCATGACCTCTAGTCCTGGAACATCTTTTTCACTTAAAAATAGTGTATTCCTGCACTCTGTTCCTCCCTGTAAGATACTTGTATGTCTCTATCATATCCCTCTCCCTCCTCTCCTCCAGGGAGTATATATTCAGTTCCTTCAACCTGTCCTCATAGGACTTATGATGCAATCCATGTACCATCTTTGTTGCCCTCCTCTGAACCTTCTCTACCCTGTCTATGTTCTTATGTAGGTAAGGTCTCCAGAACTGTACACTGTACTCCAGGTGGGGCCTCACTAGAGTCTTGTATAGTGGAATTATGACCTCCTTTTTCCTGCTGGTGATGCCCCTGCATATGCATCCCAGCATCCTATTTGCTTTACCTGTGGCCTTGTCACACTGTTTCCCTACCTTGAGGTCATCAGAGATGATAACCCCAAGATCCCTTTCCTGCTCGGTGTATGCTATATCCTCACCCCCCAACTGATATATTGTGCCAGGGTTTTTGTGCCCCATATGCATTATCTTGCACTTCTTTGCATTGAATTTCAACTGCCAAACCCTGACCATTCTTCAAGTTTCTGCAGGTCCTTCTCATTCTGTCTACACCCTCTGGTATGTCTACTCTGTTACAGAGCTTTGTGTCATCAGCTAACAGTGAAATTCTGCCTTCTAGGTCCTGCGAATGTCACTGATGAAGATGTTGAATAGGACTGGTCCCAGCACTGATCCCTGTGGTACCCCACTGGTCACTCTTCCCTCTGTGGTGTGACAGCCATTTACCACCACCCTCTGTGTCCTGCCGCCCAGCCAGTTACCTACCCACCACACTACTGTTCTGCCTACACCCATATTCCCCAGTTTGTGTAATAGTCTTCTGTGTGGCACAGTGTCAAAGGCCTTGCTGAAATCCAGATAGGCCATGTCCACTGCCCTCCCCTGATCCACCTTCCTAGTCACCCAGTCAAAAAATTCAACGAGGTTGGTCTGACATGACCTCCCCCTGGTGAAGCCATGCTGCCTTGGGTCCTGTAGTCCACTAACAATCAGATGTTCCACCAATCTCTCCTTCAGTAGTGCTTCCATGATCTTCCCCACTACCGAGGTGAGGCTGACTGGTCTGTAGTTCCCCGCTTCCTCTTTGTTCCCACTTTTGTATAAGGGGACTACATCTGCTGTCCTCCAGTCTTTGGGTACCTCCCCTATTTCCAGTGATCAGCTAAACAGGTTGAGTCATATTTGCCTGAAAACAGGCATCTGACAATCACTGAAGATCCTCTTTTGTACTGGAGTGGAAAGGTCAGTGAATGGCCAGAGCTGACTGCAGTGACACTGAAGTACCTCCAATGCCCACCCTCCAGTGTAAGTGTTGAGAGGGTATTCAGCTCAGCAGGTGCAATAGTCAGGGATCGTTGGACAAACCTGTCTCCTGCAAATGTTAGTTTGCTAGCATGCATTAAAATGAATGAGAGGTACATACCAGCACAGACTGCAACCTTGGTATTCGTACCCCAGCCTAGTCATGGTGGTCTTGCTGATGTGGAAATGGAACATCCTGGTGGCACTGGCAGTGGCTGCCTGAAATGACCCACCACAGATGCAGATGATGACACAATGGAGAAAGAATTTCCCAGTGGTCAGACTTCAGACATCGATGGCTGTGAGGGCAGCTTTCTTTATGAGGATGATGATGTGGTTAATGTTGGCAGGTTTTAACTGAAGTTTTTCAAAGGCAGTGTGCCCTCCCCCAGACCACCACCACCGGGACTGATGTTAGCCACTGCCACCACTGCCACCATGAGTCTGTCTGCCCCCTGGACCACCACCACTGGGAATGATGTTAGCCACTGCCACCATGAGTCTGTCTGCACCCTGGACCACCACCACCACCGGGACTGATGTTAGCCACTGCCACCATGAGTCTGTCTGCCCCCTGGATCACCACCACCAGGACTGATGTTAGCCACTGCCACCATGAGTCTGTCTGCCCCTTGGACCACCACCACTGGGACTGATTTTAGCGACTGCCACCATGAGTCTGTCTGCCCCCTGGACCACCACCACCAGGACTGATGTTAGCCACTGCCACCATGAGTCTGTCTGCCCCTGGACCACCACCACCAGGACTGATGTTAGCTACTGCCACCATGAGTCTGTCTGCCCCTTGGACCACCACCACTGGGACTGATGTTAGCCACTGCCACCATAAGTCTGTCTGCCCCCCAGACCACCACCACCAGGACTGATGTTAGCCACTGCCACCATGAGTCTGTCTGTCCCCCTGACCAGCACCACCGGGACTGAAGTTAGCCACTGCCACCACTGAGTCTGAGTCTGTCCGGACCACCACATCCATCAGCCAGAGACACAAGCTTCTTAATATTTAAACCATAAAGTGAGTATGTGTACTCATGTTTGTTATGCTGCTTCACATCCTTTAGTTGTATGTTTTGTTTTCTGTAGCTTTTCAGAGCCAAAATGGTAAAACACATACGGTACACTTCTTTTGTTTCTTTTACAGGGTAATAAAAAAAGGCTCCATCGCTAAAACTCTTTGAGAATGGTACTGTAGCTGTACCATACAGAGAGGAAGCGATGTAATATCCATATGAAATCCATTCTGGTAAGTATGACAATTTTATTTCATCCATTTCATTGTTTTGTAAAGACTGCAGCAAATATTGCACACAGGTTGTATTAGTTGACAAGATGTGGGTTTGAAATGTAACTTGACTTTATATTGAGATTTGAGAACCAGGGAGGGACACATAACAATTAAGTTGTAACTTGTAAGAAGTCATTCATTTCTTTTTTAGGAGACTTCCAAATGCTTTGTTGTTCTGTCAAAGTGGTCATATCCAAAAAAGTTCTTCAACATCAGGCACTCCATCCCCCGAGCTTGGGCACACATGCAACACGCAGAAGTCATTTCATTAGATGACCATGACCATCCTAACGCAGCCGGACTCCAGAAGGATGCTGATGAAATCTGTGAAGTAACAAAATAAGAAACCATTAGAGACAAAACTGCAAATATAAATCCCCCCACCCACCACAAAAAAAAATACTTACCTTCATGTGCTTGAGAGTTATCCATTTCCAATTTCAGTGCAAAAAATTCTCATTGAACACTGGAATGTGCACACCAACAGTTTCTGTGTGACCTGCGATGCAGAACAATACCATGAGTACATGTCCATGTCAACCCCCCTCCTCACCTACAAAATACACAACATAACCATATATCTATATATATATATATATATATATATATATATGCACATGTATATATATATATATATATATATATATATATGTATACATATATCTACTCACCAAGGCTACTATTAGTGTACAGCCCAAGGGCATCCTTCAATCCAGTTGAGATGATCACATTGCATTTGCTGGAATCATCTCGCAGAACACATTGGACCAGCAACACGACGCTCATATTCATCATTTTATACTGGGGAATGTGCTGAAACAGTCTCATTTCACTGTGTAACCACATGTCAATTTTCTGCACACAAGGAGGATGCATTTTGGCCTACAGAAAAAATCTGGGACTCTGTGCCACTTTTGTGTGCATGACTGAGTGCGCCATTAATTCTGGGGGACTTTGTATGTGCTGAAACACTCTCATTCCGCTGTGTTACCACTTGTCAATTTTCTGCACACAAGGAGGATACATTTTGGGCCTGCAGAAAATCTGGGACTCTGTGCCACCACTGCATGCTGAATGAGTGTGCCATTAATTCTGGGGAACTTTTTATGTGCTGAAACACTCTCATTTCACTGAGTAACCACTTGTCAATCTTCTGCACACAAGGAGCATGCATTTTGGGCCTGCAGAAAAAAATCTGGGACTCTGTGCCACCACTGCGCGCATGACTGAGTGTGCCAATAATTCGGGGAGACTTGGTATGTGTTGAAACACTCTCATTTTTCTGTGTAACCACTTGTCAATTTTCTGCACACAAGGAGGATGCATTTTGGGCCAGCAGAAAAAATCTGGGACTCTGTGCCACTTTTGTGCGCGTGACTGAGTGTGCCATTAATTCTGGGGAACTTTGTATTTGCTGAAACACTCTCATTTCACTGCGTAACCACTTGTCAATTTTCTGCACACAAGCAGGGTGCATTTTGGACTGGCAGAAAAAATCTGGGACTCTGTGCCACCACTGCGCGCATGACTGAGTGCACCATTCATTCGGGGGGACTTTGTATGTGCTGAAACACTCTCATTCCACTGTGTTACCACTTGTCAATTTTCTGCACACAAGGAGGATGCATTTTGGGCCAGCAGAAAAAATATGGGACTCTGTGCCACTTTTGTGTGTTCTGTGATTGTTGCTGTGAGCTCTTGATGTCACTGACATTTTTACAATTAAAGCAGCATTGCGAGAATGTCCTCACAGTTTTGAACTGTACTTTTTTATGCTACTTTACATTGCCACAGCCACCACTAGTTACCTCCGAGTCGTGACTTGAATGATATGATTCTTTTCACAATTTATGTCTGCTTTACTTACTTGACTACTTTTTTTCACGTATGAAAAAAAAATGAGCACGCCTTCCAATATTGTTCAGACCAGGTTTGTATTTATTTGCAGCTGCTTATCAATAACTATTGTTCCGTGGTGTCATAAAATGCTGCCTGCCTGATGCATAAATGTTAATTAACAACAGAAGTGATATATAACAACTGATGTGATGGAGAAAAGCAGAGGAAAACAATGACAAAGACCTGGTCAGCACCAATTTAAAAGGAATGCTCCTTTCATTATTTCATACATGAAAAAAGGTAGTACAGCAGACTTAACTACTGCAAATTCTCGTATCATTCCAGTCAGTCAGGATGTAAGTAAAGGAAGTTGTAACATAACATTAAAAAATATAGGTCAGAGTTATCAACAGATTGTTGCACTGCTGCTTTACAGACAGTCACCACATTACATAGTTATGGTGATGCACATAAACTAATATGTGGGGGCATTACTCCCACTGGAATATTTCTTGCTCCACAGAGTGCAATATATTTCTGTGAAAACCACCCATTATTTCATTACAGTGAGTCACGTGACGGAGGAATTACCTATCAGAAAAGCCACCTACATTCTGACCCCCTTTCTCATCAATGTTAGGATGTGATGCCAGGGGGAGCGCAGGTGCATGCTCCACTATACTGAATGTCCGGCAGCTATCCCAATGTTTCCTTATGTTATAAGATTCACTTTGTGGTGAAATGTGGGAATGTTTCCACTAACAAGGCTCTTCTTATTGGAAAGGTGCCCACATGTTTCATCACAAACTGACCATTATAACATAAAGAAACATTTGGAGAGCTGCCAGACAATTGGATATTCACTGTAATGGAACACACACACATGAGCTCTTCCTGCCATCACATCCTAACATTGCTGAGAAGGGAGGCAGAACGTGGGCAGATTTTCAGAATGGGAATTCCTCTGTCACGTGACACACTGTAATGAAATTAAGGGTGGCTTCCACAAAAATGTATTGCACAATGTGGTGCAAGAAAGATTCCCGTGGAAGGGAAAATGTGTACGATTAAACAACAACAAAGAAAAAGCACACAAAACAGTACAACACAGTAGTGGGGTGGGATCAGGGGGGGGTGGGGGCAGAAAACAATCCCTCACTTACTGTGGCTGTGGGATGTCGTGGTGGTCCAGCAGCATGTGCAGCATTGAAACTGTTTGCTGCTGCTGTGCTTCTACTCTGCCCACCTGCTGCTGCAAAGCACTGAACCCCTCATTATTTTCTTCAAGCACTGCCCACACCAGGCCAATGTCAGACTGTGTTGCAGGGACTGTGGTGGGGTCCACTGCAGCAGGGGATCCAGGTAGTGGGGGTGGTGGTGGACAGGGTGGTGCTGGTGGCTGTGGTGGCAGTGGTGGTGGTGGTGGTGGAGCAGCTGCTGAAGTAGCCCTCCTCCTGTGGTGGCGGTGACTGCAAGGCACAACTCCCACCCCATCAGCACCCTTGGCCACTGCCATGGAAGGGCCAGCAGGTAGACGCCTGGCCCCTTCTGTGGCAGCTTGCCACTCTGCCCTGTGGTGGTTCAGCATGTGGGTGTGCTGGCCACCGGTACTCAAATGTGACCCACAGGGGCCACGGCACACCACCACACCACACACATGGCACACCATCACAGTGCTGTCTCCCCCCACACAGTTAAAAAACTCCCACACTGGGGAGCTGCAGGGGGGGGACCAGACACAGTCCTTGCATGAGTCTCACCACCACCTAAATTTTCCGGGGCCACCTCCTGTGGCTGTGGAGGTGGTGGAGGGGGTGCTGCTGGAGCTCCAACAGCTGGTAGTGGTGGTGGTGGTGGTAATGCTGGAGAAGGTGGATGCGCAGCAGCCACCGGTGGCACTGGTGCTGCTGCTGCTCCTGTTGCCTCAATGGGGGAAGCAATACTGGCCAGGAGTCGGGAGCGGTCCAACATGACACAACCTCCCTTCCCCCCATGGGTCCGTACTCACCTCCTACTGCACCCATGGGCCAGCGACTCGCCTTCTCCTAGGTCCATCCTCCTGAAGTCCACGGGCTGACACACAGACACACAGACAGTGGACACGCATACACACACACAGTCAGTCACGCACACAAAACAAAACAAAATGTATACAAAAAAAATTCACTAACAAAAAAAACCACAAATACAATACAAAACTAAATAAAGATATAGCTTTTAAAAAGGCTGTTGGTTTTCTTCTTGAACTAAAACACAATGAAGTGGCAACAAGACAATCAAGAACTGTAACTCCTCTCCTCTCACAAATGCTTTCTCCCTCTACAAATGCAAAGGAGAAAGTGAAACTGCTTCTGTGACTCACTTCCTTTCTGCGTGGCTAAAGCATGTGACTTACAGTACTGTAAGCCATGTGATGTGTGGGGGGCTGCCTATTCTCTTCTCACTTCGCCTTACTTCACATTAAGGCATAATGGCAATGTGAAGTGGTAATAATAACATGATGTGAGCACTTTGCAGTGCCCACTTCACGTTGTGCTCTGCAGACATGAAGTGGCCACTTTACGTCCACTTTGCCTGTGGATTAAAAATTCTCTGCATCTCTATTTCTGACACATATTGTTTGGATAGTTTCCCATCAGAGCAGTATTAGGCTACACACTAGATGTCTGTCCTACTCTGAGACAGCTCTGTACACTCCATCCCCATCTATAATTTCCACTGTGATATTAGTACGTACTCTTTAGACAAGCAGAAAAAAATGCAGTGAAAGGAAATGTACAGGAATTACAAAAACACTTAGACACAACATTCCATTTCATGAATCATATTTCAGACTATGGCATCACCCGATGATGAATGAAACAGTAAAGAGGTATTTTTTTTGTAATTTTTTTATTTGGGATGGTGGGAGGAACATGGTGCATAGATCATCCACAGCAAAGTGCAATACGAGGGCTGTCATTCATCTGTCATCCACAGAGAAACCTCTCAATACTTAACCTTCTAACTGCCACTGCGTTCCAATGAGTGACTCTAAACAGATATCATCTAACCAGGTAACGTTAACATTTATGACAATGAGATTACATGCTTCAGACAATTCTTGAGTGACACCTATATAATATAACTATTACTTTATAACTTTACACGACTGGAAAGGTGTAGCATCTTGAGCAGGCATGTCATTGCCTTGCTCCTTCATGTCTTAAACTGTTGCCTGCTCAGGCAGCACGTTAGCAATGTAAATGCACTCACAGCACATAGGATAGGTGACCTGTGTCATTCACAATGTTGTGCATTACAGCCTACAGTACACACTGCAAGCTCATTGGTCAGCACGGTCAATCAATGGACTTACAGTTGTACAGTAGCTGTCATTCTCAGACAACTCTGTTGGCAGGCAGCTGAGGCGGTATGAGGGTGCGTTGAGCTGCCCGCCAATGGTGGGGCTATGCCGGGATGGGGGAAGCGGGGTGGGATGGGGGTGCCTGAGGTGGAGGGGTGGGAGGTTTGATAGACTAGTGGTGAAGGGGGTTTATGGATATATGTCACCGTGCATTCGGTCGGGTAGGGAGGGTAGATTCTTATGATTCACCAGTAGTGCCACAAGGAGTGGCTTATGAATGGGGATGTGGACAGTGGGGTTCTATGATCAGACAACTACCGCTGCAGGGAGCGGCTTGTGAACAGGGATGTGGGTGGGAGGGAGGGTTCAGTGAGTTCACAACTACCACCGCAGGGAGCAGCATTATGATGGGGACGTGGGCACAGCGGGGGGGGGGCCAGGACCCCTACTCTACCATCGCAGTGTGCAGCATTCACACTGCATCTCAGGCAAGGAAGGGGATTGCATTGATCTGACAGAGGTGCTGCGTATGTGGCAGTACTGCTACACATGCAGGGCACCCGGCGCATTCTGCTGGATGCAGTCTTGCTTGGCACATGCAAATGGTACCATAATGACATGCAGATGGCCCCATTGTGCCATGCATGCCTAATGAGCTCATTTGCATGTTGTTGGCTCTGAAGGGCACATTTGGGCACAGTGCATCATGAAATGCACTGCCCCATTAGTTTCCCAGCCAGACCAGGGGGTTGTACTGGTGCATCCTGGGCTGGACGCAACTGTGGTATTCACAGAAGGGATGCACAGGAAGCATCCCCTGGCACATCTTCTGTGAATACTACAGTTTGCACTTGGCGCATCTCATTTGCGCCCGGGCATCTGAGATGCACTGAGCGTAAGATCTTTGTGAATCCTGCCCAACATGTTTTTGACAAATGTAGACATGCTAGCATTTTTTATGATTGTTTTGTAAGTTAGAGATATAGTTCTGAATGCAGGAGAAGGTACTGTGTTCATTTAGTAACTCTGGCCAGCACAATCATGCTACTACTAATGCTGACATCACAACCTCTGTAGTTTGCGACTTTGTTACTGACGGCAATCATCCTACAAAGTTAGAAGTCAGCAATTATTCTGTAGTGATTTCACTGGCAAAGCTTTTATTTCAGTTATACTATGAATATTCATTACATTAACTGCAAACAGATAAAATTTGTGTTTTATTCTTTTTTACCTGAGAAGAGTGAGTCAGTTATTTTACCACTTTGTCTGTAAGCATGAAGCGCAAACCTCTAATCTTTTAAAAAAAGACACACAAAAAATCATGCATTTCATTGTATTTTGTTATGCCTGTGCCCTCTTCGGTGTTTCATGTGTTCAGATAGTGGACTGATTATGGGCATCGATATCTGTAGTCACAAAGTAAGTTATTTACGCCTTTGTCAGCCACTTCAGATAATTTCATTTTCTTTCATGAACAGCAGTAATGTAAATTATGTGTTACCAATTTAATGCATAATCTGTCAGGCTGTCATTTGTGTTGAAAGCTGCACGATTATTTTATGTTAATGGTTTACTACAACGAATCCCCATGGAATACTGTCTGCTTCCTATGATCAGACAAGATCAGTTTGCTACAATGAATCTCTGTGACACACCATATGCAGTGTCCCATGATCAGACCTGGTTCTGAGAAATGCAACAATGTAAACCATACTAGAACAAGTACAAAAATAATCTGAAATAGCCCTAATTTATATTTATTTACTAACAAGTACTTCCTGTAGTTTATCATGCTCTGTAACTCCAAAAAGTAACAAAAGGAAAACAAGACCCTCTGTAAATTGAGATATTACATTTCAGTCTAATGCTCAGTGGTGAATACATAGTATGCAATGCTCTTTTGTTTCTGAATATTATTTTATGTGTGCGTGAGTGCGTGCATATGTGTATGTGTGTGTGTGTGTGTGTGTGTGTGTGTGTGTCGTAGTGTTCCGTCTGACAATGGCTGGGTTGTATGCAGTTACATTCTATTGTTAATGCTTTGCTAAAATGAATTTATATGATATCTGTACAATACCAAGAAATAAGACTCTATTTTACATTAATAAATGGGATCTGCTGTGAGCACTTGAAACTATGCTTCACACCACACTGCTCTCACCTGATGGATAACTGAGGCTGACAGGTCAGATGAGAGGCTGTGATGTGTGTAATCACTTGTGGCCAGAAAACTGAGAGTGAAGCCCCTGGCAGGACAATCTACTGTAGCGGTCATTTCCAGCTGAGCACAGTCAAGTGTTACACCTGGTGAAAAAAACTTCCTTTGAGATGTAGAAAACATCAATAAATAAACTGAACTGATCAATACTTTGCCTGACAAATAAGACACAGGATACTGTCACGCTTCTCAGATAGTTTTTATTACATTTCACCTTTAAGGAAGAGGAGATGGAAATTACTTTATCAATGGCTAAATGGAATAAGGCTCTAGGTCCAGATACCATTCCAATGGATTTATTAAAGGTTAACCCTGCATTATGGGTGACAATTTTAACTAAGTTGATAAATGATTATATTAGATATGAAGAATTTCCTGATACATGGAAAGGTGCCTTAGTTTTTCTGTTTTTTTTTTTTAAAAAAGGGCGATACTACTATCCCTGAAATGTATAGATCAATAAGTTTGTTGGAAGCTGCCTCTAAGATCCTCTCTAGAATTTTGTGTACAAAAATTAAAAATCATTTGGGAAGACATGGGACTTGATTCTCATGTGATTTAGAATTCTGCAAGTGCCTGGTGTACCAAACCCATGGTGCATGGGGCTGGCACATGGGGCTTGTGGGATTGCCTGGCTGGCAATTGAGAATAATGATCCCTTGCGCCCCTTGCCCCAAGTTAGGCCAGCTTTTTCTGGTCTAACTTTTCTGACCTTTTTACGTGGTTTGTGCCAAATAATTGGTACAATATGCCTTAAAAAGGATTAAGTGCCACAAATGCATGTGACCTTTTAGAATCAGGCGCACGGTGCACCAATGTGTCTGGTGCAGAGCAGGGTTTGATGTAGAGCTTGTGCAAGCCCTGCATTAACCTTTGAGAATCGAGCCCTTGCTCTTTTATCCGACTTGCAGGCTGGTTTTAAAAAAAGGGTGCTCCACAACTGATCAATGTTATATTGTCTCCCATATTTTGGAAAAATATGTAGATATAACAGATCGAACAGTATATCTTGCTTTTATTGATTTTGGGATAGCTTTTGGCTCCCTTCACAGAAACATCTTAAGTAGACCTTGTTAGTTGAGCAGTGGCTTTAATTTTTTTTCATATCTGCAATCTCACATATGAAGAATGTGTCTAATAAAACCAGCTCTGCTACTGCCTGTGAAACATGCCCCCACTCTCTCCAGACTATTATGTTACCAAATATGGCAGCGCAGGGGTGTGTCTCAGAATTGGGAAGTGGAAGGGTCGGGCTCTCAGCTCCATGGAGCATAAATACAATCCCTTTCCTTCCGAAATCCCCGAATAAGAAAATAATCTTTTATGCGCCAGATGACTCCTGGGGAGGTAAAGCTCCTATGTTGGATTTGGGGAATTTTTTGGCAATGACTACAATAGGTACTCTTTAATGTTTATGTGTGGTGTGTTGTGTTTGAGAAAGGCTAAGGAATGAGGATTGTCTACATCTAGCCTTGAGTAAAGTGATGAAACAATATACACAGATGTACTGAAACATTTTCTTGAAGTGACCAAAGTCAGATGGCATCCAAGAAAATACAAAGCTACTTTAGCCACTAAAATGAAAAAGAGAACAAAGCTCTGCACACACCAAACAGGTACAAGATAGGATTTATTGACTCAAAATACACTTAAATTCTACATTTACAGGCAAGGCTAACATCCCTATGTTTTGCCTCTCATAGAAGCTCCTTCATTTTAAACTTTATTAGAAGTTTGTGATAACATACATAAATCCACAAGGCACCCAAAGAATCACACAAAGATCATAAAAATACCCCCTCATGTCACCCCATGTTCCAGTTGCAGAACTCCTCCCCTTTCATCCAACAATCTAAATAAGAAGGCAAGAAAAAATGATTACAGAGCTAGAACCTAAAAGTATAAGAGCCATCACAGTATGTCATACATCCACATAAGGCATATAAAACACTTCATTCTATCAAGGGAACCAAAAACTTGACCCCAACTATTCCAGCTGGATTATGAGGGGAAATAAAAAGTCTTCAAAACAGTGTCAGCTGGATTCACAAGACATAGGCTCTTCAGACTCCAAGTATGCCTCAACTAGATAAGAATAATACAATACGGGTGGGATATTCAAACTGCACCCAAAAAGTGCGCAACAGCAGGAGCAAGCGCAAGTCACTTGGGCACATGTGCAATTGTTGCGATATTCAAACATGGAGCAAGGCCAATTTCGCAAGCAGCTAACATCTGAATATCACACAAACTGCGCCATAGCGCAACCAGCAAGGTGAAGCTGAGCAGAAATGATGTGCCATAGCACAACAAGGCTAGCCCAGCTGAGCAGTCCAGAGGCGCCATAGCTCAAGCAAAGAGACCCCCGCATCATAGCAATGGAAGTGCACAACCAGGGAGGTAGGCAGGGGCACACCACCCATGCCACAGATGGGCACAGGGACACACTGCTGAACCAATAATGTACCCCCACACCCCAAGCACAGCATAACTGGGGCAGGGATGGAGCAGCCACCGGGCCATGGGGCAAGCAAACAAAGCACATCCCGGCCGTGTTACTGCAGCACACCTACTGTCAACCTGAGAATGGCACACAAAGGGGGCGGAGCATCCCAGTGTCCAGCGGCCCCCCCCCGTGCACAGCACTCCCAGCACTGTGACCCCAAGACACCACCCATGCGCACTGACCAGCACTGCAGGAATCCCCAGGCCCCCCTCCCCTGGAACACTGCAACCTCGTGAACCACAGAACCACACAAGCCAAACCCACCATGACCACCCAGCAGTGAGTGGCAGCACACAGCAATACTGACTGGAAGCCTCACCCACACCAGAGACACCACCTCACACACACGCACACACATACCCATGACCATACCACACCTGATGCCATGCACACCACTACAACTGAGCACCTATAGCCAGCTGCAAATCAGAGACCACCACAGTATTCATATCAAAATATATATGTAATAAAGATGCATAACAAGAACAACAAACAGTAACATATGTACAAAGCAGGGGTGGGGTATGGGTATGGGTATGAGGTAGGGGTGGGTAAGGGCCAGGGGTGAACAACTGGGAGAGGGAAGGTGGGGATTGCCGATGTCTGGCTACCTCCTGGCAGCCTGTCCTCCTCCTTCTGCCTGGCACTGTGCCCGTGGCCTCCTCCGGCGCTGCATGCCATGCTGCTGTAGGTTGAGGAGGATGGTGTGCGAGTCCATGGCCATTTGAGTCAGCCTCCGCATGCCCTGCTCCAACATGTGCAGGATCCGGATACCTAGGACAAGGGACCAGAGTCAATGGCTGTGACTGTCCACATCCCTGAATGCCACCCATCATGCATGGCATACAGCCAAGTGCCCCGCTCCTGTGATCGACTGCACCCACCCACAGTGACCGTGCACAAGACATGCCCAACCAGCCAGCAACAGCCATGTGTACCACTGCACACACACACCGCCTATGTCCAGCACAGCACAACCAAGGCTGCCCAGTGATGTGGCTACGTGGTGGGATGCTAGTGCCACAGCCATGTGCCCAGTGCATGCATGGACCACCAGTGATGCACACACACACACATGCAGTGCCACTGGACAGTGATGACTGTCACATGTTGCGTGCATGGTAGTGTCGTCCATGGAAGGTGTCCGTGCCCCCCCAGCATGCAATAGCATCCATGATGTAATGACACTCACCCTCATCAAGCCGCTGCAGCAAGTGCTGCTGCGGCTGCTGCTGTGGCTGTGGCTGTGACACACCTCCTCCACCAGCCACCCTGGCACCACCATCCCAGGCCTCAGCCCGTGCCCGCCTCTGCTCCTCCATGCCTGTGGGAGACAAATGAAGAGAAACACATCAGTGAGATCCCAAAGCAGACAGCCCCTTGCCCCATTGAGTGTGCCTGCCCACACAACCAGACCCAAACAGCACACACCTGCAAACACCCTCACAGCAAACCATAGCCCAACCCACCCCCATGCGCAGATCACATTACACAGTCACCCATGCGGACAATACCGGTGCATACACAGCACACCCACCTGGCCTGGGCACAATGCCCCTCCTGGCACGTGATCTGAGGCGCTCAAGCAGAGCATGCTCCCTCCTCTGCAGGTCGCTGTAGCGGTGCCTGCACTGCTCAGGGGTCCTCCTCCGCCCAGTGGCCTGCTCCAGGGCAGTGGCGACCTGCTGCCACACATGGGTGTGTGGCACCTGCAGGGGCACTCCCTCAAACAGTGAGCCATGGTGAGGCTCCACCACAGCCACCAGGTTTGCCAATTCCAAGGTCCCCCATTGTGGTGCTCTCCTGCGTGCCATTTTCAAAATGTACAGTGGCAATATGGCACTCCGCAGAGCGGCAACCCCATGTGGAAATGTTGCACAATACAACTCCATCACTGCCTATCGCACTGTTCAGACAGCGCCGTCGGTCCACATCGCGCTGTCACCGAACAGCGCGATAGAGCCGTACACATGCCAGACGTACAGCGCCAGGGGGAAAAGGTCAGCCACAAGGTCATGGGTCAGTGGCGCAAGGCCACGCACAGCGCCATAGGACATCCACACGTCCTGCGTGATAGGTCACCTGCGTGCCAGTGCCACAGTGGACTATTGCGAGTGTACTGCCACAGCGCCATATGGTGACCAGCGCTGTAGCACCACTGGCACAATGGTGGCCGTGTCCTGAGTTGCTGATCGCGCACAGCACGTCATTACCGCGGCAGACACCTGTGTAAGCTACCTGGGCATGTGCAATGCAGTGTACCACACAGTCACAGAAATGCGCCATTGGCTCAGCCGTCTCAACCATATTGCGCAAAGCGCAACGGCGTGATATTCAGCCGACACATGCAAATCATCTGATCAGCCATTCAAAGGTGCAGTGGCGTGATTAGCATGTCATTAAAGTTGTGCCACTCCTAATTTGCATGCATTGCGCTATAAATACGCGACATTGGGCTGCGCTGGCCAGATTTGGTTACTGCAGGTGAGAGGTGAGTTGCATGCTGTGTGATGTTCTGGCCAATGGTCATGGGATAACGCTGTAGACTGCACAGTGACATGTGTCCACTTCCACCCATACAGACCGACTTGACCAAGCAGAGCCAAGGTGAGGGTGAGGATGGTGGGCGAAGGAGGAGGCCCAACTTCACCACGGCGGAGACAGAGGCCCTCTTCCAGGCCTACCTGGAAGAGGAGCCACTCCTGGTGGACGGCGGGGCACCCCTCAGGCCCGTGCGGCTGCATGGGAGGGGGTAGCTCGGGCAGTGAACCTACACGGAAGCCACCAGCGCTCCATGCAGGAATGCAAAAAGAAGATGGGGACAGACCGCAGAAGGGTGAAGGAGAAGGTGGCAGCCCTCAGGGCGGCACGTGCTGGCACAGGCGGGGGCCAGCCAGCGGTGGCGGAGCTGACCCCGGCTGAGGACCGACTGGCTGCATCAATGCAGTGGAGTGCTGTAGAGGGCGTACCAGGAGGTGGATTCCAGACAGGTGGAAGCCCATCACTGCACGGTATGACATGGTGGTGGTGTTGGGGGGGTGATCACCTGCACTAACATGTCCTCACTTTCTGTTACAGATCCCGTTCATCTGCAGGGGATGGTGGTGGTGGGACCATGGAGTGAGGAAGACCTGCCAGAGGTGGAGGAGGGTCCATCCACCTCTGTCGCCAGCCGGCATGCACTGCACCAGCATGAACGCCTGGCTGCCACCTCTGTTGTCGGTGAGTCAGGTGGGGGTGCACAGCCTGTGTCTCAGCAGTCTGGCATGCAAGCATGCCAGCACGCTGTGACTGTGGCTGTAGCACGTACCTGCACCATTGATGATGCAAGGACTGCAATGTGCAGTGACATGTGTGTGTCCCATGACGGACACACAGCAGGCCAGCACATGCCCCTGGACCTAGCTGGTTCCAACGTGTGTGCAAGCACATCAGCACAGTCCCAGGCTGTGCCTGTCCACACCAGTGGGGCAGCACCAGTGGCTGTGCAGGTCTCTGGCACTGTTACAGCCACAGCAGTGGAACGAGTGGTCCCTGGGGCACAGCAGTTGGAGGGGCAGCAGCAGCAGTCACCCACCAGGTCTGGGGGTACAGGGTCCAGCGGTGGCACGTGCACACAGCCTGTTGACATGCCCATACCTGGTCCTGGTGAACAGCGCCCACCCTCAAGGGGTGTTGAGCATCAGGCCCTTCCATACCCTGGGGACAGAATGCCGATGTGGCACAGGACCCATTGAACGAGCACACCCGCCTGCTGCGGGCATCAGTAGAGCAGCAGATGCAGGTTGGCTAATGTGGAGGCACGTGCGTGGCTGTGGAGTGGAACAGCAGGGACAATGCGATTGATCCTTGCAGAGAAGGTCAGACTGCGGACGGATGTGACCGCCGCCATTGACAGGCTGACCCAGGCAGTGGTCTCTGTCGGTGGGTCAGACACACACAGTCAGGTGCCCCGTACCACACACCCACACAGTACGCTTCCTCCACTCCATTCCCGCATCATGCGACACCCAGACTGTCGACGCTGGGTTCTGCTGTGGGCATCCCGAGCACACCTGGTGCAGGTATGTTCGGCATGCTGCACACCCCTGTGCAGACAAGGTCACGATCTCGCAGTGGGATCCCTGGTGGTCCATAGATGCCACCCCATGTGGCCCATGATCAGCCTGCCAGTGCTGCTGGGACACGGCGGAGCTGCCCACGCATCCGCGGTGGCCGTGGAACAGTGCAACATGACTGACCTGTCTCCCAGTGTGGGCCCTGTCTGGTGCTGCCCTGTGTGCAATGTGTGTCATGGTGGGCAGTGCACTGGTGGGTGCCCTGCCCAACACACTGACACGCGGACCACCTGCACACCCACCCGACTGCTGTCCACAGGTGCGTGTGCATGATGATGCCTGCATTGTACTGTACACCAAGGTGCAAGGGTGCCCGGCATCTGACACACATACTTGGACAGTACAGGTGGTGGGGGTGGTCTGTGGATCTGGGTGTTTGCCATGTCTGTTCCTGCTCTGCTGTGCACCTGCCCATGTACGCTTTGTGCCTGGTGCATGTGTGTGTGTGTGTGTCCATATGACTGTTCACCCCTCCCTGATGGTGTGTTCATGTGCCTGGGCCCTTCCACTCCTCTTGCAGTCATGCACCCCTGGTGTGTTACCCTGTGTGCCTGTGGGTTGCGCCTGGACAGTGTTGGTTGCACATGGCCCCTTGACTTACCTGTGTCATGCATAATGCTCCTCCGTGATGGTGTCCTGGTGCAGCTGGGCCTGCCGGATCAGTCGGGGGTCCTGCCGTCCAAGGGGGGGCTGCTCATCACCATCATCACCAGTGCTGCTGGCGTCCCTGTTGCTGTCCCCCTCCTCGACCTGTATGGCTATTCCACAGTCTTTGGCCATGTTGTGCAGGATACAACAGGCCAGGAATATCCCACAGGCCTTTGAGGGGCTGTACTGTAGGGCACCGCCGGAGGTGTGTAGGCATCGGAAGTGTGCCTTAAGCATCCCAAACACCCGCTCGATGATGTTGCATGTGTCGGCATGTGCCTCATTATAGCGTTGCTGCAGTGGGGTCATGGGGTGCCGGTACGGTGTGAGCAGCCAGGGACGGAGTGGGTATCCACTGTCACCTGTGTGGAGATAGTGGAGATAAGTTTCATATTCAGGTCCATATTGCCCATATCCCTGTGTGCCACTACCATGGCACCTGTGGCATTCCCACCCTTGCCCCAATTTTGCAATTCCTACATGCGTACTCACCCACTAGATGGCCTGTGGGGATGTCCCCATTCTCGAATCAATGGCACAGTGCGGACTGATACCATATGAAGGCATCATGTGCTCTGCCAGGGTGTGTGGCACAGACATTGATTATGCGCCCAGTGGCATCACACACCACCTGGCAGTTGACACTGGAAAAGCCCTTCCTGTTCCTGTATGCAGCCCCATCGGGGCCAGGAGGCATGCGAATAGCCACATGGGTGCAGTCTATGGCCCCTAGCACGCCAGGCATATGTGCTACCCTGTGGAACTCCTGCATGTTTGCTGTACGCTCTGCCGCGGTGCTGGGAAATGGATATACTCCGCAGCATGTGGCAGCAGTGTGCTGAGGAATTGAGAGGATGCGACTTGGCCGACTGTGTTATGCCTGTGGTGTCCCCTGTCGGCCTCTGGAAGGTACCCGTGGCGAGCAGGCACATGCAGGCTGTTACCTTTGTCTCCACTGACAGGGCGTGACTCCGTTGTGAGGGTGCCTGCATCACATCACTGCACAGCTCACAGAGCCGCCTCAGTATTGCCCTGTTCAGGCAGTACCAGCCCACAATCTCTACATCTGAGTACAGCTCAAAGCTGATGCGGGCACGGTACTGCCTGTTGGGGGCATACCGCCGACGGGCCCTTCCACGGCCACGTCCCCCTGCAGCATGCCTTCTCACCCCTTCATTACAACTTCCATGTGGAAGCTGGCACTGTCCATCTCCCTGGCTTGTGTCCCCCCCCGGCTGTTGTTCTGTTACCCCCGCTGTCCTGACTGCTACCTCCACTGCACTGGGTACACCTACTGGCCTCTGCAGTCTGTGGTCCTGCACACCCTCCCTTGTCCCTCTCCTCTCCTGTGCACTCCCAGGCCTGCACTGTTTGCCACTGTCTCCCTGTTTCTCCCTGCCTCCTGTGGCTTCCCTGTAGCGTTCTTGCGCCTCTTCCTTGAGCCTTTTTATTTTGGCTCATTTCCGCCGTGGCACACCTTCCGGCTCATCTGCTGTTGTGCATTGCGCAAGTCTTTGAATATCGCATTGTGCTCTTTATGCATGGGTCCACCCCCTTCGGTTGCGCATGCCTTCATTTGCATTGCGCTGTTGCTCAGCCTGTTTTCAGTGGCACATCTACCTCCTGCTGAATATCGCAGAATGGCACAATTTCGGACTTGCGCATGCACAACCCTGTTGCACATGGTGCAATCCTTTTGAATATCCCACCCTACATCTGAAAAAGAAAAATCAAGGGAGGGGGAGAGAGGAGAGACAGACTGGGAGGGGGAGGGGGAGGAGAAACAGCACCTACCAACATGGTGCATCAACCCCTAAACCCCCCAGCAAAAACATTAAATAACAATAACCTACAAAGGACTAACTTGGCAAGACAGTACAACTGCAGACCCAAACAGGGGGAAAATGAAGCCAACAGGAGATGAGAATCAGAAAACACCCCACACAAGCAGCGGGCCCCCATCACTCACCCCGCATGGGGGGAAACATCAGCCTCTACTATTCAGGGACACAAACGGGTCCATCTGACACCACCATAGTAGGCTGGCTGAGCCTCAAAAAGGGTTCCCACACTTGCTCAAACAGCAAAAACTTCCCTAAAGCTTTATAAGAGAGGCGTTCCAAATTTTCCAGGCAAAAAAAACTGTCATCCCACTCCTCCATATTGTGAATTAACTCTAACCTCCATTTCCTAAGTATAAGTCCCTTAGCTTCTGTGGTTGCTGCCACAAACCACAGGATGGCAGGCTTGCGTTGAACTGGGAGCTTGATAATGTTCCCCAAAATGAAAAGGGAAGCATTCAAAGGAACCTGAGATTGCAGGACTCTAGAGAGCTTCCTGCAGAGCTCCCCCCCCCCCACCAAGCAGACAGTTTAGGACACAACCACAATATATGCAATAAATCACCTCTGTCCTGGTGGCACTGCCAACAATTAGGAAAAGGACTAAGCTGCATTCTGAGCAGAAGATCCAGGGTCCTGAACCATAAAAGCAATGTCTTCTAATTAATTAAATGCCCCCAATGTTCCTGCAAGTTGCTGAAACACTTACCTAACAACCCTCCCACTTTTCCTCTGTTAGCACATGACTTAGCAGTTTTTCCCATCAGAGCTTCAAATTGGAAGTCATGGGCAGACAAATCCATGCTAAGCTCTTATAAGTCCTACATATTTTATGGGGTTTATCAAGAAAATTGCCCCTTCTGCTTGTCCCATAACATCTTCCCAAAGCCCAGGCTGAGCAATACAGAGGTTGGGACCAGTATATGCAGATATCATATGACAGATATGGAGATACTTCCACATGTAGGACTGTGGTAGAGATGCCTGTGATTTAATATCTCCACAGTCTCTGATGTGGCCTGTGACTGGGTGAAACAAATTGGCAACCCATCATAACCCTACAGCCACCCAGTTGGGCTGGAAAACAGGACCACCCCCCAATTTGGAATTTGGGATTGTTCCAAAGCTGCCAGTGAGGCAATGGGATCTGCCAACCAGGGAGAAGCAATTTCAAGACCACCCTCCAAATCACTAATACATACGTATGCAAGGGGTAATCTTTCTGAATCAACTTTGGGTTCCAGATAATCATATCCGGCACCCCCCACCCCAGGAAATAAATGCTTCTCTAAATCAAGCCATCTAGGAGCCGTCCAACAATTATCTGCCCAAAGCCATTGTCAAAGCTGTCTCAGGCCTGAAGCCAAAAAACAACCTTTAAACCAAGGGACCCATAGGTCACCCTGGCTCAAGGGGGCCATTAGACGAAGCAATGAGACTCTGGGTTTCCCACCTTCCCATAAAAACAACCAAATAAATTTATCCAATGAATTCCAAATTGGCTCCAGAAATCAGCAATGGAAGGTACCAAAGCAGATACAGAATCTGTGACAGAACCATCATCTGCAGGGCCTGGGCCTTCCCCCACAAGGTCAATCGAAGGTGTTTACACCTGTGTATCTCATCCAGCAAGGAGTTCAATAAGGGGGAAAAATTAAGCTGAACCCATTCCCTCCAATCAGGGGAAACCAAAATACCCAGGTACCACAGAGGGTATTGTGCCCACTGGAGCCCTAATGTTCCCAATGGACCCAACCAACAGGAGGCATTAAGAGGCATCAGCTTCATCTTTCCCCAGTTGTCCTTAAGCCCCAATAACTCTGCTAAGTTGGATAACTGTTCAGTTAACACTGGGAGAGACCTGACAGGATCCTGTAAGGTGAGAAATATGTCGTCGGCAAACAACATTGGTTTAAATACTTCAACACCCACCTCCACTCCCTCAAGACCAGGACAGCTACAGAGTTTTTGTGCCAAGGGTTCAATAGCAGAACAAAGAGAGATGGGGAAAGGGGACACCCCTGTCTCATACCCTTACACAATGAAAATATAGGTGAAGTTACCCCACTGGTAACTACAGAAGCCTTGAGTGCAGAATATAGAGTATGAACCCATCAGATGGACCCCTCCCCTACACCAAACTTACCAACACAGCAAATAGGTATGGCCATTCTAAAGAATCAAACGCCTTCTCCGTGTCCAATGCCAGCACTGCCATTGGGCATGGAGAGGACTCGGCAAGTTGACTAGCCTCCTAATATGATCCACCCCATCTCTACCTGCCACGTATCCCACTTGATCCAGATGCACCAAGTCAGGTAAACCCCGCTGAAGCCTTAGAGACAATATTTTTGCCAAGATTTTATAATCAACATTCAGCAGGAAGATAGGGTGGTAGCTGGCATAGAGACAGGGATATTTTCCTGGCATGGAGAGGACTGTAATAGATGCCACTGACATCGATTCTGGCAGAAGGCACCCTTCCTGAGCATCCTGAAATGTGACAGCTAGAACTGGGCCCAGGACATCGAGAAAAAACTTATAAAATTCAATGAAGAGGCCATCTGGCCCAGGAGCCTTACCACTAGGAATCGAGTGAATAGCCTGGGTAATCTCCTGAGCAGTGATCGGAGCATCAAGCCCCAGTTTCTGATTGTCCGATAGCACAGGCAGCTCAACAGAATGTAAAAAGGAGGTTATAGCCGCCTCAGTTTGGGAAGTGGGGAGAAGCCTAGTGGAGTATTACCCCTTATAGAAACCAGCAACGGCCTCATTAATATCCTTAGGAGCCGTAAATAATGAATTACCCACCCAAACTCCAGGAATTTTCAACTCCTCCACAGATTTCTTCAAATGGTAGGCCAGCAAGCAGCCTGTTTTTCTCCCCCCTCCCAAAATGCATGCCACACTCTACACAAAGCAAACTCTGCCTTCTGTGAAGTAATAGCATTAATCCGATACTGAAGAGTTCTCATGTTGTGCAGCAACTCAGCTGATCAGTCCCCACTCTTATGCTGAGATTGGAGATCACCCAAGTGAGCCTCCAAGGTTTCCAACTCCTTTAGCCTATCTTTCTTCCTGGCTGAGGTGTGGGAAATAACCCTCCCCCTAACAAAGGCCTTCAAGGCATCCCAAACCCATCCAGAGGCAGTCTCACCCATAGAGTTAATGGTGAGAACATCTGTAATCTCATCAAACTAACACTGAATGACCATCTCCTAACCACCTGCATCAGAGAACCCAGGTCAAAAACAAAAGTCACTGGGGAGTGGTCCAAAATGAGGATCAGTTCAATAGAGGAGCACAGTACCCCCTGAAGTGCAAACCCCAAGGCCAGGACCATATCAATATGACTGGATGGAGGGGGGGGCAGAATAAAATGTATAATCCCGGCCGAGGGATGCTTCAGGTACCACACATCTTGTAACCCGTGCTCCTGCATCAGAAGGCGCAGGCCTTTACTACCAGCAGAAAGCATCAGATCTGTCAACCTACTTTTGTCACAGAGGGATACAGGACCTGATTCATGTTACCCCAGAATGATAGGGAGGGAACCCAACTCCAAAAGAACCTGGGAGATCCCATAAAAAAAGTGTGAATCATCTGAATTGGGCCCATAAATAGAACTCAATAATACCAGGATCCCATCTAATCAGGCACCAACTAATAACCGGCAACCCTCCCTATTCTTACGGGTCTGATCTGCTACCCAGTTTACATTCTTATGACAAAGGATGGCCACGCCACACTTCTTGGAGTTATAGGAGGATTCAAAAATATTGCCCCTCCCCCAACAAGTGCTTCAGCTAATCCACCTTTTTCACCAAGTGAGTCTCCTGTAAAAAATTTATTTGCCCACCAAACCTCCACAATGCATAAGCACCCTCCTTCATTTCACAGGACTATTTAACTGCCAAGCATTCCACGTTATTGTTTTATAAGCCATAGCAGAAGAAGAAAGGCCCCACCCCAACCTGAAAACACCTCCCCCTCTGAATAGCCCAAAATCATTACCTAACCTATCAAAATCTTATTGAAGGAGCAGTCCTATATAACTATTGGTAACATCTATTAACCTCCATCTGCAAATTCAGATTACACAACTGATATGTTTAAAGAAATTACACATTTTTCAGAATCTCAAGATACTGTAATATTTGGTGACTTTAACCTCCCTCATATTAACTGGGACTCATTCTCAGGACAGTCCTATGCCGAGAAAGGACTAATAGTTAGTACTGGATTACAACAACTTGTTACTGAACCCACTGAGGTCCTAATATTTTGGATCTATTATTTACTAACATAGAGCAACAAATTAACAATTTACAAATTTGGGATCCACTTGGGACCAGTGATCATTCATTTATTCTTTTTGAAATTCAACAGTTTAAAACTACACAAAGGAAGTTATACTGTATAAAAAAATTATAATAAAGCAAATTTTTCTAAAATTAATGAATACTTACAAAACATAAACTAGGAATCTAATCTTCTTAATTGTACAACGCAACAAGCTTGGGACTTTTTAAAAAACATTGTACATTATTTGGAAAATACCTTTATTCCATCTAAAAGGAAATTTAATAATAAAGGAAAAATTACCCCTTGGTTCAACAAGACAATTAAAAATCAGATTAAAATAAAAATTAAACTTTTTAGGAAACTTAAGAATAGTTATGTTCCATTTAAAACTACTCTATTACATAAATACAGACTATCTGTGAAAAACTTAAAAAAATTCCATTAAATTGGAAAAAAATAAGCTAGAATTTAAACTAGCTCACACAAAAGACTGTCACAAATCTCTTTTCTCCTATATAAATAGTAAAAAAGGTGTATCAAGGAACATTGGTCCCATTATAACCAATGGCTCTTCTCTATCTGATATAGAAACCTCACATCTCTTTAATAAGTAATTTTGTTCTGTCTTCTCTCAAAAATCACCTATTAGTACATTTAAAGTTCACCACATAGATTATCATAGGTTCTATCCAACTGACATTATACAGGCTATCAAAAAACTAAAAAAAAATACTAGTCTGGGCCCAGATGGTATTCATCCATGGTTTCTGATCGAAACCTTTATAAATATTTCTATACCTTTGCCAATTATCTTCAACAAATCCTTACAAGAAAGCATTGTACCAAATGGTTGGCGTTCAGCAATAGCTACTCCCATATTTAAAAAAGGCAATAGAGGTTCTGTGCAAAATTATCATCCAATTAGCCTGACCTCAGTGGCTGGTAAATTATTGAAACGAGTAATGAAGTCTCTAATACTGTAGATCAAGACTGTAAAAAATTTGGAATTTATGATTCAAATCAGCATGGGTTTACTCCCAAGTATTCCTGCACCACCAATCTGATATTTTTTTACAATAATATAAGTACTCTACTAGATGTGGGTATCCCTACTGATGTAATTCTTTTGGACTTTAGTAGAGCTTTCGATAAAGCCTCACATGAAAAACTTATTACTAAAATGCACAATCTAGGTTTGTCACCTGATATTGTCAACTGGACTTTAAACTGGTTGACAAATCGTTCTCAGAGAGTCAGAATTAATGATATCTTGTCTGATTCGGGTAGTGTGACAAGTGGTGTACCAGAGGGGTCGGTCTTGGGACCAACATTGTTTAATCTCTTTATCAGTGATTTACAAACAGGGCCAAATAACTTCATGGTTAAATTTGCAGACGAGACTAAATTGGGGGGCAAGGTTAATAATCAAGAAAATATTTCTGCATTAAAGAAGGATTTTGAAAAAATAACACTTTGGGCAAATGAAAATCATATGCAGTTTAATCAAGACAAATGTTTAGTAGTGCATTTCGGTGTAAATAATCCAAAAACGATATGTTATATAAACGGACTACCACTTCACTCATCAAATTGTGAAAAAGATTTAGGGATATATGTTAATAATAAACTTACATCAAATGATCACTGCGTTAGAACTGCTTGCATGACCAACAGACTTTTGAAGCAAATAAAATGCACTTTTGTTAGACCGTGACTGAACAATGCCTTATTCCATTGTATAGGGTATACATTGACCTTTGTCAGACTATGGCTCCTTTCTGGAATCCAAACCAAAAAAGACATAGCAATTCTTGAGCAGGTTTAAAGGAGAGTAACTAGAATGATTCCAAGATTAACAAACTTGGATTATCAGAACAGATTAAAAGCTACTGGTCTCTTCTCTCTTCAAACTAGAAGATTAAGAGGTGATATGCTTATGGTTTTTAATTAAATAAATTCACCAGATCTAATGGAAAAATGTGGTCTAACACTCTCCAAAAGGAGACATGTTCTGAGACTGCATAATAAACAGCTTGAAGTAAAACCTTATAAAACCAGCAAAAGGGGAAACTTTTTTCCAATAAGAGCATCCATTGTGTGGAACACCTTGCCACAAGAATTGGTAGAGGCAACTAGTGCCACTGCCTTTAAAAACAAATTAGATGTTTGGTTGAGGGATAATAGATAAATAATGTCTCACATAGTGTGGGGAACAGTCTCGATGGTCTCTGGCCTTCTTCTGTTCTTTCATTCCACGTAATACCAAGTAATACCCCCAGGTCAGCTGTCTTGCCAAGGAAACAGAGAAAAATAACAGTAAGGAGAATATAAGTCAAACACAATAAAAACAAGGAACATCAAAACACAGAACTATATACAAAACTACAAACATTATAGCTCAACATTAAGAGATGAAGAAACATGATGGCCACTAAGACTCTGCACCTATCAATTTCCAGACACCCAGCAACCCCCCACCCCCATACCCTTCATATAAGTGAGATACAAGAAAAAATAAGAGGAGCACCAGAAGAGGAAGAAAAACCCAGAGGAGCGCCATACTGCACCCTGCCATCCCATACCCCACAGGGCACCCCCCAGCACCCCATCTAAAGTTAAACAGCCACAGAAAAACCAGCAGCAGGATCCGAGGTACCAACACTCCAAGAACACAATAAAGGGTTACCCAGTCTGGAAGCTGCCTATTGCCCATGGACCAGACTAGACCCCGACCAGGGAAGACAATAACAGGTACATCAATCCTCACCTCTCCAGTGCAAAAAAAAAACTTAACAAATATAATGGCCCCCATGAAAAGAAATGTGTTAAGCGCCCCCCCCACGAAAACACTAAATATCCAGGTTAACTACCACACCTCCCAGCTCCCCACAGCCAAATCTTCAGTGAACACAGCTCTTTCAAGAAAACAGCAATCCTGTCCCATGGGAAAAGGCAGTAAAGGCTATAACATGCAGCAAGGCGAGGCTCAAAACCAAGACCTCCCCAGTACCTCGATGAAGTCCCATTTCACAGTTGAACACATCGGGGACATCGCAACAGGCAAGTCACTGCCTGATAAAGAGACCCAGGAAACACACACAAGAGTCACTCAAGCAGGCTGGGATTTATAGTCCATGCTAGAAGCCACTGCAGAACAATTCAATGATCCCTCTGCTTGAAACACCGATCCTTCCTGATCCATCTCTGGAGATGAAGGGGCAGACCCTCGGGATGACTCCACTCGCTAGTGGGGAGGCCGCTGGGACTTTGGAGCCACAGGGCAAGCAGACAAGGGAACTGCACCACAGTCCTTGTGTGAAGCAGGTTTTGAAGGCAATGCTGAGTGCTGGTCTAGCTTAGGATCTTTGTCCACAACAGAACAGGAACTCACATGAGAAGTAGGGTCCACAGTCTGGCTGCATGGGGCAGAAGGCACAGGTGCAGAATGAACCAGTGGGCTTCCTCCATGGAGGAAAACAGATGGGAAGAGGAGCCCGCAAACACTCAGAGGGTAGTAGTGGGGGTTAGGAAACAGCATACCGCCTGTTGCTTAGATAGGTCCCACATACTGTTGAAGGATTTGCGCTGGTCTGTGACTCTTAGGGAAGTCCAGTGTGAGAAGTACTGTATGCTCTTGCCATGCCAATGTCCTAATTGCCTTCACTTTGTTTAACAGGAGCTCTTGTTCCCGGAACTGGAGGAGCCAAAAAATTAAGGGATATGGCCGGGAAGCAGATGAGGGTGGCGGCGGATCGGAGAAGACCCTGTGTGCCCTATCAGTTTCAATAGGTGTGTCCCAGTGACAGTTCACAAAAGCTGGTAGCACTCACTGAAGAAAGGCAATTGGATCACTACCCTCACTGGATTCAGGAATTTATTTATTTATTTAAGGATTCGGATTTCAACCTTTGAGTCAGGGACTCATTTACAAAGGCTCCACATCAGAGTACAATACAGGTCAATAACAATCAGTGTACAAAAAACAACAATGGGGTATGAACAGTGCAGTACAGATAGTCCTATCCGGTGTGAAATAGTTCAGATAATCTTACACAGTTTGGTAGCTACACAAGTCTTGAGAGGAGTTTGTGCGTGTTAGTGAGCAGTACAAGCAGGGAGAGGGTGACACTTAAGTGCTTTCATGTGGCGTGATCCGTTGGGATACCAACATTGTCCGAAACATGTAGTCAATCCAATGATACCAGTGGAAGATACGGTGACCTTAGCCTAGAGTTCTCGCCATTTTTTAGGCAGTTTCCCTTATTAGCCAGAGTATTGGCAATGACAGGTGGAGAGTATATGGTTTTTGAGGGCCATCTTGTAGGAGCCTAGTCTGGAGATAGAGGTAATGGCCGGAAGGAGTTCATTATGCCATAGTGGCGCTCTGTATGAGAACGACCTTTGTGCTAAGGAGGTTGAGACCCTGGGAACAGTCCACATTAGTTTATCAGCCATGCACGTGGTTACGGTGGTCTGCGCAGTGAGGAGGGAGGCAGAAACTCCAGTTGGGGTGAGGCCTCATATTTTTTTTGTGAGGAGACAAGTTTGATAACGGACTCTTTCGTCTAAGGTGAGAATGTTTGCTAGGGCATACAGTGTGCAACTGTGGGTACGTTTATCTACTCCAGTGAGGAGCCTACAGGCTTTGTTGATGGCTAGGTGGATTTTATTCAGGGTGGTGGGGTCTGCAGCTGAGTAGATGGTTAATCCTTAGTCTACAAGTGAGAGAACAGAGGAGGCAACGGCAATGTTTAGGGCCTCTGATGGTAGGCAGGCTTTGTGCCAATACAGAAGTCCTGTGCGAATATTTATGGCAGAGGACAGGTCACTGATATGTGGATGGAATGAAAGGTTGGGATTGAAAGTAAGGCCCAGGTATTTATAGGAGTAAACCTGTTCCAGCGGGAGATGTGCTTTAGATAAGATTGTTAGCTGGGCATCGTAGTCCTTGCTCTGTCAGTGGGCAAAGAGCATTTAATTAGTCTTTTTTACATTGACCACCAGTCTGTGGTCAGTGAACCAGTTTTTGACGTGGTTGAAGGCAAGTTATAGGGAGGACTGAAGGATTGCTGGATGTGAGTTGGAGGCATACAGTGCCGCGTCATCTGCATAGAGCAGAAGGTTACTTGGGCAGGATTTAGGCAGGGTGTTCGGGGAGATGCTAAATAGTAAAGGACCGAGGATGGAGCCCTGGGGGAATACCAAGGAGCCGCAAATTATTCCTATGGCTCCAGGTTTCCTGATTATAAATTTTGTCCTCAACAGCTGCATTTCTCTCTCCAAAGCTGCCATTTGATGATCAGCCAGTTGAGCCCAATCCTCCAAAAATCTCACCCGCTCCTCCACATCCGTTATTCGGTACCCCAAATTCTCCACCGATCATTTAATAGCTTCATCCAAAGAAGTGAGCCTAGAGAGCTGAGAAGTGACAGAGCTCATAAAATCTTTAATTTCAACCAGTTCTTGTGATGGGGAGAAGCCAGCGATTCAGACAGTCCAGACACTATATTAGCTTCCTCCATCCCTGGTTCAGGCCACAGCAACAAATCCTCAGTTTTTGTTTTTTAAGGTAGATTAGGTTCCTCCAAAAGGTCAGATTCCAGCTTCTGAACCTCAGGGGGTGATATCCAAAAGGCAGCAGAAAAATGAGGAGGATTGCTCCAGAAACAATGTACCTAGACAGATCTCGAGAGCCAGGCTGCTTTCAGCTCAGCTGCATCACGTGACCCCCATCTCATAGAGGCTTCTTCAAGGGGTAGAGTTAGCTTTGACTGACTTTCTTATATATCCCTCATCAGTGACAAGCAGAAAAAGTGTACAGTAGTAGATAGCAAAACATCAAATAACCATTCATCAAAAAAAGGTTTTGCAATACAAAAAGTGCATAATATCTACATTGAAACCATTGATTTATTTGCACATTTATTTATTTGTTTAATTATTTGGAAACAACCTTTGAGCAAGAGCTCTTTTGCAAAGATTCCACGTCATGAAACACAGTACAATAGTGCATACATAGAATCACGCCAAGTACACCAGACTTAGTTACAGTAAACAGATTAATTTAGCAGCAAACAAAATTGAAGGCAGATTTTAGGAGTTACATTCCTTGTAAACAAGCTTGACTAGGGGGTAATTCAGTGAGTTTTAAGGTGTAGCCTCATACAAAGGCTTTGTGGTTAGAAAGGGTGGGTGGGGGTGGGAAACAAGAAAAGACAGTGTGTGACTGAGAGAGGCAGGGGCCCCAGCAATAGTGATAATGAAACCTAGGAGTTGACAACCAAGAAGTTAGTGGGAGGAGGGCGGCTGAGAGAGGTGGGAACAGGAACAAAGGGGATCAGGGAGCAATGGTAGTATGGAGGTCTCCAGGGGGTGGGGATAAGAAGGAGCACCTAGACGGGATGGCTTGGTACAGGAAGGCCAAGGGTTTAGGGAGGAGTCCAAGTAATGGAAACAGAGTAGTCCACACAGAAAGGGGGTCAAGGAGCAGAAGAGGGAAGACAGCAGGTCATCACCCTTTCCAGCCATCTGTGAGCCAGTCTGAGTGCGCCTGTCAATAGAACGCCAAAAATCTGAATTTGCCACCCCTTCCCTGAGGGCTGCCCCCTCCCTGGAGTTTGTATATTTAGTTAGGGGGTGTGGGAGCTCCCTGCATTAAACACAGGATTCGAAATTGAATCCCTGGCGCCCTAATGACAGGTGCACTCAGACAGGTGCGTTTCGATGGTGGAACTGGCAGTCACATGCACTGTTGCTGGCATTGTTGCTGGCAACGTACTGTTCTAGTTCAGACTTGAAGGCCTGGAGACTTGCAGTATTGAGCGACACCGCTGGGACTTCATTAAGCCAAACGGGGGCCCTGTAGGAGAATGATCGTTGTACAAGTGCTGTTCTTCAAAATGGAACAGTGAGCAGGCTCTGTGCTCTGCCTCTAGTGTCATACTTGGTGCTGGCTGCTGAAAAAATTTCAATGATGCAGGTGGAAGTTTTGCCAAGCAGAGCCTTCTTTCCAAGGAGGCAAGTTTGGAACTTAATTATGTTCCCAAGGGTTAACCAGTTTGTTTGTTCATACAGCGTGCAGGTGTGGATATAACGATCAGCAGCAAGGAAAAGCCTACACGCCTTGTTAAGAGCAATAACTACCCTCTTAAGTGCCGTGTCAGCAGCTGCATCATAGACCACCAGTCTGTAATCTATAATAGACAGTATTGAACTGGAGATGGTGAGAAGGAGAGCAGTCGGTGAGAGTTTTTTCCTGTGCTGATAAAGAACTCCAAGTTTGGTATTAACGGCCTTCACCACCATGTCAGTATGTTGCGCAAAGGAATGGGTGTCATCAGTTATGACCCCCAGGTACTTGAAGGAATGAACCTGCTATAGCGGGGCCTTCACATTGTTGTAGATAGATAGGGTGGGATGTCTCCTCTTGAGTTGAGGGCTAGAGAGGAGCATAGTTTTAGTTTTTTTTTATAATTGAGTAAAAGCTTATGTGAGCTGAACCAGTCCTCAAACTGATGAAAGGTAGATTGCAGCCTCACTCTGCAGTGGCTTGATGTGAGAGTTGCATGGTGAGAATGACAGCATCGTCAGTGTACAGGATTATTTTGCTGTTACAGGTCTCAGGAAGAGCATTCAGAAAAAGGCTGAATAGCAGTGGTCCTAGGATTGACTCCTGGGGAACACCCAGAGACACTTCTTTAGGCTTCGAAACAGCTTGGCCAACTTTGACTCTCTGTGTCCTGTGTGACAGGCAATCTTGAAACCAGCATACAGCATTAGAGGCCATCCCCAGGGTCTGTAGTTGTACAAAGAGGAGGGGGTGGTTGACCATGTCGAAGGCCTTTGTTAGGTCAATGAAGATGGAACCCATCAATTTACCATCATCTAAGGCCTTGTGCACATAGTCAGTGTACTCCACCAGGGCTGCGGCAGTGCTGTGGTTCTTTCTGAAATCATGTTGTTGGGGACATTGCAGTTGGTATTTCTGGAGATAGTCAGTGATTTGATCCACCACTATTCTTTCCAGTGCTTTGGATCGAGGGGGAGAGGATGGAGATGGACCTATAATTGGCAATGCAGGACCAGTCACCACTCTTGAAAACAGGGGTCACCAGGGCTTGCTTCCATACTGAGGGAAATTTGGCCAGGGTGAGTGATTTGTTGAAAAGTTTAGAAATGGGGATGATAGGCTCATCAAGGGCAAGGGCGACTGGTTTCATATCTATGCTATCGCTTTTTTTACATATGACATGGCCTGTATAACTGTTACATGCTTGAAATAAATGTTTGGATGCTTATTCTCAGTTGGGTTGCCGTCGGGGTACACGTCCTTAGATGTCAGGTAGTCGGGTGGGAGAACAGAGCTTAGATCAGTGAAGGAAGATTGAATGACTCAGCTATAGTGAAAGGATCTGTGGTGGTAGACCCATTGATATTGAGCATTGAGGGGTGTTTCTTGTCATCCTTCCCATGGAGATCCTTAATGTTCTCCCGGAATCTCCTCCCATCACCCCAGCTCCTATCCAACTGGTCTCTGTCGAAGTTTGCTTTAGTTAGCCTGATGAGCTATGTACACCTGTTTCTGGAGGCCCTGTAGGTCTGATAATCATTTGTGTCTCATGTGGTCCTGGCCCTACACCAGAGGTTATCCCTTTTCCTCATAAGTGCAAGAAGATCACCAGTTATCCACCCATTAGTGCAGCCACGAGATTTCCTTTTCCTGAAGGGCACATTTATCACAGACCATGTTGAAACTGTCAACAAAGTACTTTACAGCAAGGTCTAGATCCTGCTGCACATCTATGGGTGTCCAATTGATCTGGGATAGTGCTGCTTTGAGAGAACTGAGCTGTCCTTTCCTCAGGACTCTGCTTTCATCAATAATTGGGGGAGTTTTTTTATATTTATTTGACCACCTGCATGTTATCAGAGAGTGGTCGCTCAGTGTGTCGGGTGGCACAGTGACCTCAGAAATCCTAGTGGGGAAACTAGACAGGAGCCAGTCAATTAGTGTGTTGTTATCCATTTCATAGTTCATCCTGGTGGATTCTGTTATTAACTGCATGAGGTATGAAGTGGCCGCAACATCCTTCTGGGGGGGTTGACTCCTTACTGAGCCAGTTTATATTGAAGTCCCCAGTGACAATGAGTTCACAGACCCTTTTATGTTGTCTTGCACATGCACAAGCAACATCTTCCGGTAGTAATAGCACAGTGAGAGGTGTGTCAGTGTTGACCAATGCAGGGCATGCTTTAGTAGGTGCATCCCTCATTCCCCAATTAGCCAGCATGCTAGCGCTGAAGC
Source organism: Neoceratodus forsteri (assembly GCA_016271365.2). Classification (NCBI taxonomy): domain Eukaryota; kingdom Metazoa; phylum Chordata; order Ceratodontiformes; family Ceratodontidae; genus Neoceratodus; species Neoceratodus forsteri. Next base: position 428,788,049 of record CM057450.1, on the reverse strand, counting down.
AAAATGCATGTAAAGTGCCACCAACTTGAAAGAAATGTGCAGCTGCAATCAGAGACAAGCTTGTCATGCAGCGGCAGAGATGACACACCTCCCATACATGCCTTTCCTGGTGAAGCTTTTCAATAAACATGGTGGCGGCACACAATCCCCAAACAAAGCCGACATTGGGGGATGCAATCCCCATGTTGACATGTCCCCCACCTTGCACACTGTGTGGCACACTGTAAACCCACTCCAGTGTGCAGCCGTTCACACAAAGCCGACCATGTCGGCATGTTCCCCTCCCCCATTGAGTGGCACACTGGGAGCCCACCCTCGTTTGCCTAACAAACCATCTCACAATGTCCTTTATTCAGATTGTGTGGCACACTGGGAGCCCACCCCAGTGTGCCGCCACTCACACAAAGCCAACTGTATCAGCATGTTCCCCTCACCCCCATTGTGTGGCACACTTGGAGCCCACCCCAGTGTGCCTAACAATTCATGTCACAATGTCCTTTTTTTTTACCTGAAAAAAAGAAAACAGTCCCTCGTTGTCCATGGCACCCCCTCCCCCAACTTGCATCCACCCTCTGCGCACCCCACCTCCCCACACACACCCTCATCCCATACTTAGCTCTGGAGGGCCAGCACTGCGATCTTCAGTGGAGCGGAAACACGTCTGGGCTCTTCAAAGCTGAACTGCAAAATGAAGCAATGCCGATAAGCTGTATAATGGCATCAATGGGGGGGGGGCTAACTTAGGTGGATATCACAGCCATTTTTTTGAATTTTGGCTTCACATTTTCAACATGGGGTTCTTGGGACCCCGCCTCATGAACACATGCACTGTAGTCTCATTATTTGGGTCCCAAAAGGTGATTTGGCAGTCACTGCACGGAATCACCTTTTGGGACTGATTAACAATATAACAGTGCCCCTGTTCATGAGGTGGGGTCCCAAAAAGTCTATGTTGCAAATGTGGTGAAAAAAATTCCAAAAAAAAAATGACTGTGTTACGAGCGTGCATTGTGCAGTTTCAACGCATGCTCGTAACTTTGACAATTTTTTATATTTTCTCTCCAGATTTTCAACATTGCCATTTTTCACACATCCTTATGAACAGTACAGCTGTAATTTTTCATATCCTGCCCAAAATGTGTTTTCACACATCTGACACACAATAGAGCAGTCGCTGTAGGAAATCAGCTTTTGGGACAGATTAACAAAATTACAGTGCCACTGTTCATGAACAGAGGTCCCAAAATGCCTATGTTGAAAATTTGGTTAAAAATATCCCCCAAATAATTGCATTACGGGTGTGTGTTGCTCAGTTTCTATGCATGCTCGTGACTTCACCGATTTTTCATATTTTCACTCCAGATTGCCATTTTTTTACACCTCCTCATGAACAGTACAACTGTCATTTTTCACATCCTGCCCAAAATGTGTTTTCGCACCTGTGACGCCAAATAACGCAGTCGCTGTGCAAAATTACCTTTTGACTAACAAACTGATAGTGCCACAGTTCATGAGGTGGGATCATAAAAAGCCCATGTTGAAAATTTGGAGTGAAAATACCAACAAATGTCAGGGTCATTAGGGTTTTCAACTGTAACGGCCCACCCTGTAGAGACTGACAGGCCTCAGAGGTGTGACTTGGGACTGTCATCTGCAATGCTCAAGCCATTCTACTCCCATCCCCACCCTGCAGCCAGTGACAGGCATCGAGGTGTGCCTGGGACTCTTCGGCCCCAAAGATCACCCCATTCTCCTATACTGCACCCATCTCAGCGTACTTTCTTATGGAATGGGGTGAACATAAGGCCAGAGGACCCCAAAGCACACTGCGACACATCATCTGCAGGGTAGGGTGAGGTGAAATCACGTGAGCGTTATGGCTGATGACCCAAAGGCACATCCCAATGCCTGTCAGTCTCTGCAGGGTGGGAGTTGGGTTGGCATCAGTTCGATACTTCACTGCCATTAATATTTTGCATCTCTTTAACTCCTGCACTACCAATGCCAATGCCAGCAAGACAACATTCGGCATTGACGAATGCTTGTTAAGATTAGCCATGGCATCCATTACCTTGCTTAGGCCCTCATTGGCCTTTCTGGGTGGAAGGTAGACTGATGCAACAACAAGGGATTTTTTTATGTTGGCCAAACAGGAGTTTGACTACAAGTAGTTCTCCTATATTAGTATACATGTTTCTGGTTGTTCTTTACTACGGGCATTGGCCTGGTCTGTACATATGGAATTTGAATAGATTTTTAGTCAATAAATGTCTGTCATGTACCTGCTTGGTGTGTGCAGAGCATGTGTGCTTTTGCCAGGAGACCCCTGTTTTTTTGATTGAACTCCAGCCCTCCCTCTTGGGAAACAAAATCTCCTTCTTAAGTAAAATTCTGTCAGAAATATCTATTCATGTTTTTTTTGGCCGATAAAGATGCATACAAAGTAAATTAGTGATGAACAATGTATCTGATATCTGTATCACTAGTTGTTAATTCTTTTTAGTGCTTATTCTTAACAAAATAAAATATAATAAATGTTTTTAAATGCTTCTCTTCTTGTTTGTGACGCCCTTTAAGGACAAACTCATGACGGTATGAAATCTCCCTACTAGCAGGCAAATCTCCATACTAATTTGACCCAAATCTCCCTCTTAAGCAAGTTGGAAATATCACAGGTATGGCAGAACCTCCTTTTCTTTTGCATTTTACTGTTGGTTTAGCTTTGGCACCTTTGTGGGCGGTGGTGTGCGCTTCTCTACAACAGCTTCCACATTAGCCAGTGTATGCCAAGTTACTTACCTATCTCATCAATATTTGATTGAATCTCTATTTCTGGTAGACAGTGGCTTTGCTAAATAAGCCTGCCTCAGTTACTCTAGTTTTAAGTGTGAGACTTTCTCCAGAATGTCTGGGCAGTGCCGGCATTCAGTACCCAAAAGCTCCCAAATGTCCTTGGTTGTTTCCAGATCATCACTATGCAAGTTTTTCATGTCATCTAACATTTGGCACTTGCACCATGAGAAGACAGTAAAAGAGAAGGAGCAGTATGACCATTTAGATACATACGCACATTCTTGCTGGGATTTTCAAGCTGTCTTGGCTGCTTCACTATAAGTGTACACAACAGTATCTGTTTACTATACTCTACTGAGTAATGTATCCTGCTGATCCTGCTGCTGCAATGACTCACAGAAAATAGTGATGTCACCTCCTCCTCCACCACCACCACCACCCTCATAAGGGTCATCATTATCACAGCCTCCAGTGGCCCCACCATGGCTATCTCCACCACAAGCCTTGCTTTGTTTAGCTGCTGTAGAAGATCATAAATAACAGTGTGGGTGGCATTCAAGTTTACTCATGATGGGTAGGACTATGCTAAGAGTTGTTGAGTTTGCGCTTAAATCTTGTGCAACAAGCTTCTGCAGAATGCCCCATTGTACCCATGATAGATACCCTACTCAGGACTTATCCTCAAATTCCATGGCCCAGAACACAGGTTTCTATTCCATGAGTCTCCACCATATTAAATATGGGGGTTCAATGCTGGATCTGTGGCACTGAATGGTGACTCGGATTTGTGCCACACACCTGGAACGACTGGAGAGTAGACTGACAGGAAGGTAAGGAGCATTTGTGCAGATGTTTTCCTCCCTGAAAGGAAGGTAATGCTCACATCATTTCTTGAGTGGCTGGTGGTGGTAGGCCGGCAGAGGCACTTTTGGTGATGTGGGTGACCACGCACTGCTGTGCATCCTTTCCAGGATGCAACGACATGCAGATATGATATACAGAGGGGTACAGAGGGAAGGGAGAAAGTGAGAAATGGCCTGCCCCAAGTGTCAGATGACAGCCTAATATATGCTCCCCCAAAATACCCTACTGCCCAGTGCACCGTCCTTACCCCCCAACCATCACCCTGAATGTTAGAGGCACTACCTCCCTGGTGGTAGCAGGGGGGTCTCCAGGCAGGAATAAGACAGATCTAGGGGGTATTGGAGGATGACAGGAAGCCTGGAGGTAAATGATGGCAGCAGGGGTTGAGTCCAGTAGGAAGAGGGGAAATGCATGTGGAGCCTAAAGAAGAGAGTCTCCAGGAGGCCTGGGAGGAGTAAAAGAAATTATGGTGGTTGCAGCAGGAGTCTTTGAATTCAAAATAAAGTCATACACTACTGGTATTGAACCCTAGGTTTTCCACATAATGATACCTGCTGGAGATGCAATGGGGCAGGGGCTGACCTCCTACATGTACTGTTTTCCTGCACACAGATACATATCTTTTGATGACAGATCTTGCTTATAGTGGAAACTGAAGTGCAAAAGTTGCTCCTTTAGAGGTGGTGATCGGCTGATATCCCCTCCTTTCACAAATGGCTAGCAACAGTGTGATGTCTAGCCACCCTAGCCAGGATATCCCACTTTGCTAGAAGACCACAGCTAAGTACCAGGATCTATGGGGTTGTTACCTAACCTCCTCCCCAGGAGATGCCGCTCCCCCCTCAGACAAAATAACCAGAGAGGGCCAGACTGCCCCTTCAAGACTGCAGCTGATCTTTCCTCTACTATGGAATTAGATAACTGCACACCCATTACTTGTGGCATCCACCTGGCCTTGAGGTGGGTGCCCACCCATGGTGGTCTCTGGCAGACATGACCTGGCCCTCTCCCCTACTCCCTCTCCCATCCTACCCCCTGAAATTCCCATCTGCCATTTTTGTCTTTTTCTGCAGCAGGGTATTCACAGAAGGAGGGGGGAGAGAGGTGTAGTCTAGGTCACTTTGCAAATGGCACTCCATAACAGTATAACTGTCTCATTTGAATTGCTATATATTTAATTGTTCTTTTAACACTGAATGTTAAAGTATAGTCCTATGTGATACTCTTTGCTTGTGATTAGACAAGCCTGAATGTGCAAGATACCATTTTTAACATTACTATTCCATTCTGATTACATAAAAGGTCTGTTTATGTACTTATTCAAAAGTAAAACGATAAGAAGCAGCACCCACGGCAAGAATAGTCCACTCAAAAGAAAAAGAAAGTTTAACTCACCAAGCTTCTTTAATTACATGCTCAGAACAGAACAAACCGGCATATCCACGTCATTTGGTGCAGCAAACTTGCCAGGAATGACTAATGATGTCAGTAGTGAGAGAAAACCAGCTAACATTTCAATTGGCCACTGGTAGTCATCATCAGAGGTAATGAAACAGCTGATCACCTCTGTTTTTAAGGATTCAGTGGGCAGAGCCCCGCAGACCTATTGCTTTGAGTAAGAAATCATTCCCTCATTCCTTGCGAATGAACAACATGTTGAGTGTCAAAAAAAGTCACCTCTGCATCAGAGCAGTCCACGCTGGCACTATTGGTATTGCTTAGATTACTGAAACATTGAAGACAGGAGTCCAGGCTGTGTGTTTTCCCTCTAGAAAGTTTATGTGTCAAACTTTATAAAACTATCCCTCTGTCACTTTTAAATGTAAATACATGCGCCATGAAACATGGGCTATATATTTCATTTGAACAGGAGTCATTTGCAAAAATTCTGAAGAGACAGCACTGTTCCTTCCAGCCCAGGATTGCAGACGAAAACCATGCTTGCTGGCAAGGTTGTCCATCCTTGTTTTGCATCTCTTCTCCGGGCAGCTGTGGTAGATTTTAAATACATAGAAAATACCTGCAAGTAAATTAATAGATTTGCCTAGAAGTGAGCCACTATGTGAAGCTGAGTTTGGGCATCAACAGCCTTACTGTAAATTATTTTAGGGAACAAACAGACCTTGCTGAAAACCACAGATCAAACAAGGAAATAAGTTATTTCTTTTCATAGTAATGCTATGCAATCATACATTTTTTTGGTCTATTTACACCACCCTTTTTGCTATAGCTTGTTTGTAGCCTCTGCAATTTTTATGTTGCTTGCACACATGTGCAAGAAACATAGTGCCATCATCCAAGTTTTCGGAGGTGTGGCACCGGCCTTCCAATTCAGTCAGTGTGTTTGCAGGCATGGCCCCAGTTCCCCAATCACTGCTGCAGCTGTCTATGACAGCAGTTGAAAATGCAGTGGTCGTACAGTTGAAAGGAAGAGCTCCGCTTCAGTGAGCAGAGCTCTCCTCCCCCACACACACACACAGAGATGCAAGCACTCATACTGTGTGCTGATGCGCCCCTCCCCACACGCACACACTGTAGGTCGACGGGGTGCCCTAATCCCCTGTCGGCTCCAGACGCCTCCCCCCACAAAAGTTAACTAGGGTGCCACGCTGGGAGTCACCCCAGTGGCAAAAACTGTTATAGCCAACAGGTGCCCAATCCCGCTGGCTCCACGGCTGCACACCCTCCCAAAGCTTCAAGTGCCACGCTGAGCCCACCCCAGTGTGGCAAAAGTTGTTATGGCCAATGGGGTGCCCAATCCCCTGTCAGCTCCAGCCCCCAAACAGCCTTTTCCAGCTGCCATGCTGGAGCCCACCCACGTGGCAAATGTCCCACGCCGCCTTAATAAAAAAAAACCTGTAATCAAAAAATGGTCCCTCGTAGTCTCCCTGCCCCCCACAACCCGCACCCACCCACTGCACACCCTGCTCCCCCACCCTCACCCCATACTTACCTGCGGAGTCCGCGCGACAATCTTCGTGGACTGGGAACACGCCTGCACTTTCAAAGCCAACCGCTAACTGAGGAAATGCCAGTAAGCTGTATAATGGAATTAATAGGTTTTTTTCAACTTTGTTGCATATCTCAGGCATTTTTGGGAATTTTATGCCCAAATTTTCAACATGGGTTTTTTATGACCCCTCCTCATGAATTCTTGCACTCTCATGGTGTTAATCGGGACTGAAGGGTGATTTCACGGTCACTGTGTGAAATCACCTTTCAGGACCAATTAATGAAATGACACTGCCAGTGTTCATAAGGTGGGCTCTCAAAAGTCTATGTTGAAAATTTGGTGAAAAATCTTAAAGATGATTGCTTTTATTTAGCGTATTGCGCAGTTCCTACCCACTGAAGTTCACGAATTTTCAATATTTTCACCTGATTTTCAACATTACCATTTTTACCATTAACTCCTTTGAGCAGTACTGCTGTCAGTTTTCACATCTCACCCAAAACGTGTTTCCGCCCATGTAGCGCACAATGGCACAGTTGGTGTGCGAAATCAATGTATGGGACACATTAAGAAAATCACAGTGACACTGTTCATGAGCAGAGGTCTTAAAATGGCTATGTTGAAAATTTGGTGAAAAAATTCCTAAAAATGACTGTTTTACAAGCATGTGTTGCGCAGTTCCTACCCACACTCATAAGTTCGCTAATTTTTAATATTTGCACTCCAGATTTTCAACATTGTCATTTTACCACACCTCCTTATGAGCAGTATGGCTGTCATTTTTCACATGTCGCCCAAAATGTGTTTCTGTGCATGTAGCACACAATGGCGCAGTCTGTGTGTGCAATCAATGTTTGGGACAGATTAAGAAAATCACAGTGACACTGTTCATGAGCAGAGGTCTTAAAATGGCTATGTTGAAAATTTGGTGAAAAAATTCCCTTCAGCCATTCTGCACTGTTACTAATGAAGACCCTGCAGCACCCCACTGGTCACCCCCTCTCCCTAGACTGCACCCCATTTACCACCACTCTCTGCCTCCTGTCTGTTAGCCAGTTTCTAACCCAGTTTACCACCCTTTCCCCCATGCCCAGCCTACCCAGCTAGTTTATCAGCCTCCTATGTGGGATGGTGTCAAAGGCATTGCTGAAATCAAGGTAAGCGTTGTCCACTGCCCCACCCTGATTCACTTCCTTTGTCACCCAGTCAAAGAAATCAACCAGATTTGTCTGACATGATGTCCCACTGTGAATCCATGTTGTCTATGGTCCTGGGCTCTGATGGCTTCTAGATGCCCCACTATCCTTTCTTTAAGCAATGCCTCCATGATCTTCCTCACTACTGAGGTGAGGCTGAACGGCCCATTGTTCCCTGCCTCCTCCCTGCTGCCGGACTTGTGTAGAGGGACCACATGTGCCCTCCTCCAATTCACTCATGTTGAATGATTCAGTGAACATAGCTGCCAGAGGTACTGCTATCTCCCTTTGCAGTTCCCTTAATATCCTTGGGTGTATGCCATCTGGTTCCATCGCTTTGTCCACCTTCAATTTAGTGAGCTCCTGCAGGACTCTTTTGCCTTTGAATGGACTATTGTCCACCTCTTCACCCCCTTGGCAACTGCTGTACTGCTGTGGTCCTTGCCCCTTCCACTCTTCTGTGAATACTGAGCGGAAAGACACAGTGGATGACTTGGGAGGAAGGCATGGAACTATCACTTCCAAATACCTAAACAGCACATACAAGCAAGCAACATTCAGCATTGACAAATGCTTGTTTTTTCTGAGTTTGAGTCTCATCCACTCTGTTTCCCTTTTTTGTTCAGCTGGATTGGCAATGAGTAGGCTGTCGCTGTCCTCTTTTATCCCCCCCGTCCTCACCCACTAATTATTTGCCAAGCCCTTTCTTTAATAGTACCTTGGACCTGTACTGCCTTTGCCTCAGTGCTGCGTGGTCTGGGCTCTCGAACCTGCAGGCTTCATATTAATTGGTCTGTATCACTCCTCATGAGAAGTTAGTACAGACCCCGGTCCCTCTCCTTCCTCCTTCACAGTACCAGGCACCACCTGCCTCACCCAAGCCATGTAAAAGGTTTTGATATCAAACTCGCTAACTGCACATCTCAGCTTTACTGACCAACCAGGCTGTTTCAGTTCAAGATGGGATCAAACTGGCTTGGCATGATAGCAGACCGGACACCTGAGAATACAGGGAGAGGTATCGTTATGGAGGGGCCATGACATTTATCTAATGTTATAAAATGGGCAAGAAAGAGCCTGCATCCTGATTGGCTAACAGGTACCAGGAGCTGTGTCCTTATCAGCTCATATATATGGCAACTGGTACTTGTTACGCCAAGCAAGACACGTTACAGCCAGAGATCCTTGCGTGGCAGTTCGGAAAATAAATTCTGTCGGGCTCTCTCGCTGACTGCTGTCCTCACAAACAGCCGTTCTCCTTACTGTGACCCCCCCAAAGTACAAAGCTGCATTTTAGTTTAATTAATTTGTACCTCAAGGGCTTACCTCAAAAATATGAAAGTGACCTGCCCACCGACCGGTGAAACGGAACGTCCTCGGATCCAAATTTTAATGCCTTTCCATTACTTCCTGCTTGCGGTCTGAGCCCCCACCCTGACGAGCACCTCTCAAACTCTCGAGTCCAAGCTGGCACACCGGTACCATGACAAAAGGTTTCAAATCACAGACCCACTTGTCCACTTACTGAAATTTAGTAAATCATGCCAAACACCCGCTTTGCCGATATTTTTCAAAGCACAGCACACAAGCACTTTGTTGCTATTGAAAGCAGCAGTTCAACGGCCGTTTCTCAGCATGAATGAAAAATCTGGACACACTCCATATGGTGGCTCATGAGGGTCACGCTCGCTGCCGAAAAAGCCGACGATAGTGACAGAATAATGAATGCTGTCACTCTATGTTAAAACAGCAAAAATAGCAAAAAAAAAAAAAAAAGCAAAGGGAAATAAAATATGTGTAGGTGCTTGTGTTGCACAGAAAGGGGGGGGGGGGTGACAGGCTCCTGAGGGACATGCTGTCTGCCTAAAAAGCCTGTGACAGTTTCCTGTTATTTTAATGTTTCCTGATTCCAATCTTCCTAAAACCACAAAATACAGTATAAAGTTAAACAAAAAGACAGTAATATGAAATAAAATTGTCTATCTCTACCATTTCTGGTGGGCGTAGGGAGCCTGAAACACTTATCAAAGGGAACTATTTTTCTCCATTTCACCTATTACAAAATGTTTTTATATATATATTTTACACTTTTTTTCTTCTTTTTTTCTTACAAAAATTACTTTGCAGGGCCCATTTTACAAGCGCAATAACACACTCTGAGGTGTGGTTTATTGCCTGATAAGACTGCTTGCCATTAGCATAAGGCACTCTCTTGGCGCCTCATGCCTTAGTACACCCCTGGATGTGCTCTTATCAGGCAATAAACCACACCTCGTTGTGTGTTATTGCTTGCATATTGTGTATTCAAACAATGAGAAGGGAAAGTTATTTTCAGACTACTTACATTTGAACAATGGGATTCAAATAAAAGATACCCACAGCCTTCATATTAATAGGTCCATATAGCTGCTTATGAGAAGTCAGTACACAGCCCAGTCACTATCCTCATGCCCTCAAAGCAAGTGGACACAATTTAAACAGCAGGGCAGGGTCTCTGCTTTGCACAGTCCGTAGAATCCCAAACAACTGTGTGACATGATACAGAAATTGTAATATATCTCCATTTAGGTTAATGTTACTCGAATTACTAAAGTTAGAAGCTGTCTGACAATAGCACAAATGTGGATTTCCAGGAGCACACAGTGTACATACTGAAAAGGACATACAATTTTATCTTGATATACAGATGGGCATTTTTCAAACCCCAGTGATACCATTGTTGTGATGTTACAAACTGCCAATACTTGCCATCTCGATGATATTAGATATGGGACATTCTGGTCATGACCAGTGGTCAGAATTGATTATTCCCTATCAGTACTACATTACAATTTACAATTAAGTAATGGGATAGATGAATTCATATTTGTGTGAGGCAGTATCTGCAACTTCATTCGAAAAGTGTTTTTAAGCTAAAAATAATCCCTAGAAATAGAAACAAGTTTACAGAATTTACCGAAACAAAGCAGACTGTCTTACTTTTTTATGTTTCTTTCTATGTTGGTTGTTTCAACAGATTACATTTTCAGGGTTTTCTCTGTGACATCAGATAGGGTTACAACACTCTGTAATAAGCGTATGGGGGCACAAGGTGAGGACATCATATTTGTGGTAAAGCACAGCCCCTGCCTGGCCCAGGTTCGAAGCTACAACTAACTTGTCTAGCTCAAGGGGGAGAAGGGGGGTCAAGCCAGGGCGATCTGTTTTCAAATAACAAAGATGCCACAAGAGCAGGCATAAGGGGTACGTGTTCCCTAGGATTCATATTCAATTTTCATCCCTTGTTTCAGTATTTTGTCTGAAAAGGTGTATTGCTACTATAAATTAATATTAATTAATAGATTTATTTATTTTAATTTCAGGCTCCCCTTTCTGATTGGTCTTTTTCTGAGCTACTGTGGTGTTCCACTAAAGGGAGCCATCCTCAAATGAGCATGTGAAATCAGTCTTCCCTGCTACCATTGCCACCTGTACTGAACCTCTGGTAATCATTCTGGAAGGCCATCGTAGCCCAGAAAAAGAGCAGTAAGAGTGAGAAGGCTAAAATTAAAATAGATAAATAATGAAATAAAGAAATAAGTAAATAAATGAATACAGTACTTTCACTTGGCAGGAACAGACAAGCGCAAATACAGTGTTTCTGGCCTCAGTGCTAAGCAGACATATTTTTATGAAATCTGGAATATAGTATTTGTGCTAGATCAAGCAGTTTAGTTTCATTTCCCAGTCATTTGTTTGCGAGGTGACTTAAGTGCAGCAGCCGATCATATCTATGGAGACCAGAAGGGTTACTGAAATGCAGACTGTAGCAACAAAACTTCAATAAAGGGAGGTAAAAATGTGCTGCAAAAGGTATAGCGTGGAACCATGGTGACAACTACAGATAGCTCTTATAAAACACCGAAAGCTATTTAAAACATGATCATCAATAGAAGAATCTCCAAAAAGAAATTTTTTTGTTGAAAATATAATTTTCCTTGGTTTGAGTGCATTTCATGCAGTGGCTGAGGATAACATAGATACAATTAGAGTTAGTAAACAAAGAGCTAAATTAACACTGATAGGAAAAAAATCTAACAGAAAGGGGTAGTAGTGCTGTTATGGGGCTGGATTCATAAAAGAGATGCACCGGGAGCAAGAGAGATGTGCCGGCACAAACAGGATGTGCCCACCAACTGCCGGGTGATTCACAAAGGGATGCGCCATGCGCAACCCCACAGTGAGTTGCGCGAAAAGGACATGGTGCATGTGGAGATGCGCCAGCACGTCCAATATGCATGCAATCACCCAGGGGAGCAAAACAGTGAATAGGGAGCAACCCAGTAAGGCAAGATGGAGCAACAGGGGACAATGCAGTGGACACAGGATGGAGGCACACAAGACCGATAGGACAACGCAGAGAGGCCATGGGCACAACAGTGGCACAAACAGGGACAACAACAACACAGGGCAACCAGAACAATACCTAGAGGCCCAGGCTACAACCCACACAGGCCCATGTCAGGCACTCAGGACAGGCACACTGTAGCTGGCATGGCACCACACAACAGCGTGCAGATGCAAGGAGCAAGGTGGTGGCTCCTGGACAGTGCCAACACCACCGACGGCCAGGACTGTGTCCATGTGTGGGGGACACATAAGGCAACAATGGGCAGCCCACTGTGCCACCATAGTGCCACACAGCCATGCCAGATCCCCACCCACAGGATGAAGCACACAGGGCCACAGAACAATAGTGCAGCCATGCAATGAACGCAAGCCACAAGTGGCACACAGGTGGTGGGCAGGGAGATGTGCAGGAGGACATGTGGCTCATGCACACACTACAGGCAACAGTGGGGCCACATGGAGGAGGGGGTGTGCAGGGGGGAAACAGGCCACACAAAGCTGGGGGTACACAGGGCAAGGGCAGCAAATGGACAGTGAGTAGCCCATGACAGTACATACTGCCAGTTCCAGGGAACAGTGAATGACCACAGACACCATGCTAGAGTAGAAAATGTTTTATAAGAAGGAAAACATGTGCAGACAGTAACAAATACAAAAACAAACCAAAACAGCAGCTATGTACAAATTACAACAACTATATGCAGTAATAAGTATAAAAAGGATGGGGACTGATGGACTATGTACAGGGATATGAAATGGAAGGGGGACAGGTCTGTAACAGCATGGTGGGGGGTGTAACACAGTTCTAGATACAATATTTACAAGCATGCACGGGAGTGTTGCTAGTGGCGTGGCCACGCACACCTGCACCTCATCCCCCTGTGTCCGCGTGCACAAAAGAGATGGACCACGGCCCCCAGCTCTCGCAGCAGTTGTCCCTGAAGCAGGATGATAGGTCTCAGGGACCTCTGTACTGCCCTCCTGATCTCCTGGTGAAACATCCCCCTCCTCTGCACTGCCACCACACCTTCAGTCACTGCATGACAAGCCCTGGGACCTAGATCATCAACAATGAGAACACAGTCTAAGTCCCATGGCAGACACACAACCCCCACTGAGCAAGATCCCACCCCAGCACACAGACAATGCACACACAAGCATGCCACCTACCTGCTCCTGAAACTCCAGCATGTCCAGACGCATCTGCTGCCACTCGACCCCGGGCCTCAGTGGCAGCTGCGGCCTGCCGCCTGGCCTTCAGCCCTGCAATACACAACAGATAGAGACCACCATGAGTGGACACATTGGTGCACCAACCACACCCCAACACCAGTGCAATTATGCAGTGCATGTGTACCCAGCCAGTGCAACACTGGTGACAGTCCATGCAGTGTACAGCCGCACAACGCAGCTATGCCCGACCCCCCCAAAGTGGCCAGCAATGGCGATGCACCACACATAGAAGCATAACCTCCTGCGCAATACAGTGTACCCGGTCCCACAGCCAGACACACCCCATCGTATAGAGGGCATGACCATGTGACAGGCGTGGCAGAGCCCCACAGGGCAGGTGAGGTCACACCCACATGTGTGTGTGTGGGAATGCCCATGTGCATTATCAGATGTGCTGTGACCCATCCCCACCCTGCAAGTGCCTGTGATGCACACGTCCATGAGATACCTACCTGGCACTGGCAGTGCACCCCTGCATGCATGCTCCCACAGCCTGTCCAATCTGGCATGGTCCCTCCGCCCAAGGTACCCATACCTGTGGCGGCACTGTTCCCCAGTGCATGGCACACTGGTGAGGCACACAAGGCACTTGGCAATGTATGCCCAAACCGTGGCCCTAGAAACACGTAGTTCCTCCTGGCCAAACAATTGTCCCTCCACCCTGAGAACAAGTGCAACCAGGTGGAGAAGCTTCATCTCGCTTCAGTTGAGCACCCTCTGTCCCTGCCTTCCTGCCCTGGGCATTGTAAATGCAGTGCAAACAAAATGTGCTGCAGGCCCAGTGCATGTAGGATTGCAAATGATGCCACATGCACCCAACTCAGAGACGTGCGCCTAGTTCACCATGCATGAGCGAGATATGTGCCATGTTTAGATGAACCCAGCACAGCCGATGCACCGTGCTGATTGAGATGAGCTGACGGCAATTATGCAATTCACAGACAATGCACCCAAATCATCCTATTAATGTACTCGGGGCATCTCAGCTGCTTAGCATCTCTTTATCACTATCTCAGACCTCATTTGCATGCCCTGAGCCACAAATGTTCCCAACTCAGAACACACTGAGAATAGGTGACTGAGAGGTAGAGCAGGAAGTATCACTGAACACCTGATCTTCCTTGGAGAACTGTTTGAATACAGTACTAGAAATCAAATGGAGGGTTTAGTTCAGAGCCGGGGGCCAGTGCAGCAAGATGGCCGCAGTGCTGCTCCACTCCTTGCAGCATGCTCGTTGCTCTCCGAATGCTGCATAGGAAACTTTTTTCCTTTTGGATTCATGAATGAAACCAGTATTATTTACCTGAATGGTTTCTAAATTTAAGTCAATTTTGCAGCCTGCTTTCTAAACTAGCGGCGATTAATAGTAGTCCACTTATCGCTGAAGTTTGCTGTCAGACGGTGGTTGGTTTTTGGCATTTGGAAGAGCAGTGCAAGTACGCTGCAAGTAAGCTAAACAAACTGGAGCAATGGAGAGATAGGTGGCTGCATTAAATGATGTTCTTGGGAGACAATTAACATTGTCGACTAGTGTTGCTAAAAAATTGGCAAGAAAAGGTTGTTTCAAATAAACAAGCTCCTATCAGTGATGATACTAATGATGATTTCTAAAGGAGACTGAGGAGAGCTGAATACTGGATTTTTGCACTTGAGAGTGCTACAAGCTGATTTTTAAAGTATTACAGGTATGCCAGCGTTGCCTAGTGGGGAAGGAAGCTTGAAATGTATGTGATATTATTTATTACGCTCAGACAGCGATTTTTTCTCTCTTTTTAGGTATATGATGGACTATGATGGAAAAGTTGAGCATCTCAGGTGAAATGGTAATGGGTGCATAAAGGAGAGATTAGAGGACATTGGAAGCCCCAGAATTGTAATGCCTAAATAACGTTTATGGGCTGAAAATCTATATTAGACTCCTTGAGCAGGAGACTGAAAATTTTCTGAAATTTATGGTCCGCACAGCACAGCATGATAAACGCCAACAGGTAACAGTATTTGGCATCTACCTTTCTCGCCGGATTTGAGAGTACGTACTCTTGGGATAAAGAAAAGTTTCTTCCCCGTGGAGTTTACTCTGGACAAATACTGGCTGGACAGGGTATGGAACACTAAAACTTATAATGACAGGAATAACAAACATTTGTCAATGCCGAACGTTCGCTTGCAGGTATTTGCAGTGGTGTTTGGCATGTATGGTGCTGTACCCTAATGCCCTGTGCGATTGCTGGTATTTGCACAATAAATTGTCAGCATGACCTTTTTGTTACCCCCATTGTGCGCTACGTAGGCGGAAACACGTTTTGGGCAGGATGTGAAAAATGACAGCTGTACTGCTCATAAGGAAGTGTGGTAAAATGGCAATGTTGAAAATCTGGAGTGGAAATATTGAAAATTCACAAAGCTAGGAGCGTGCGTGGGAACTGTGCAATGCACGCTCGTAAAACAGTCATTGTTAGGAATTTTTTTCACCAAATTGTCAACATTGGCATTTTAAAACCTCTGCTAATGAACAGTGTCACTGTGATTGTCTTACTGTGTGCCATACATTGATTTTGCACACCGACTGCGCCATTGTGCGCTACATGGGTGGAAACATGTTTTGGGCAGGATGTGAAAAATGACAGCTGTACTGCTCATAAGGAGTAGTGATAAAATGGCAATGTTGAAAATCTGGAGTGAAAATATTGGAAATTCGCAAACTTACAAGCGTGCGTAGGAACTGCACAACGCACGTTCAGAAACACAGTTATTTGTGGTGAATTTTTTCACCAAATTTTCAATATAGCCATTTTAAGATCTCTGCTCATGAACAGTGACACTGTGATTTTCTTAATGTGTCCCATACACTGAGTTAAGCACACGACTGCGCCATTGTGGGCTACATGGGCGGAAACACATTTTGGGCAAGATGTAAAAATGACAGCTGCACTGATCATAAGGAGGTGTGGTAAAATGGCAATGTTGAAAATGTGGAGTGAAAATATTGAAAATTCACAAACTTACGAGCGTGCATAGGAACTGTGCAATGAACACTCGTAAAACAGGCATTTTTAGGAATTTTTTCACCAAATTTTCAACATAGCCATTTTAAGACCTCTGCTCATGAACAGTGTCACTGTGATTTTCTTAATCTGTCCCATACATTGAGTTCGCACACCGACTGCGCCATTGTGCGCTACATGGGCAGAAACATGTTTTGGGCAGGATGTGAAAAATGACAGCTGTACTGCTCAGGAGGAGGTGTGGTAAAATGCCAATGTTGAAAATCTGGAGTGAAAATATTGAAAATTCGCGAACGTACGAGCCTGCGTGGGAACTGCGCCATAGCGGCTAAATAAAACAGTCATTTTAGGAATGTTTCTGAATTTTCAACATAGCCATTTTAAGACCTCTGCTCATGAACAGTGTCACTGTGATTTTCTTAATGTGTCCCATACATTGATTTTCACACCGACTGCGCCATTGTACTGCATGGCGGAAACACATTTTAGGCAGGATGTGAAAAATGACGGCTATCTTGCTCATAAGGAGGTGTGGTAAAATGGCAATTTTGAAAATCTGGAGTGAAATATTGAAAATTTATGAACTTACGAGCCTGCGTGGAACTGCACAACGACGCCAGAAAACAGTCGATTTATTTTTGCATTAGATTTCAACGGTGCTTTGGGACCCTTCTCATGAATGATGTCACTGTCATGGCACTATTCAGACCCAAAGAGTGATTTTGCACAGTGACTGCGCAGTGACTGTGAAATCACCCTTCGGGCCCGAATAACGCCATGACAGTGACATCATTCATAAGAAGGGGTCTCAAAAACCCCATGTTGAAAATTTGGTGCAAAAATTCCCAAAAATGCCTGAGATATGCACTAAAGTTGAACCCCCCCCCCCCATCTAGCCCGTTATACAGCTACCGGCATTTCTCAGTTCACGGTCGCCTTTGAAGAGTGCAGACGTGGTCCAATCAAGATCGTCACGCCCAAGTCTAGAGGTAAGTATGGGGTGAGGGGTGGGGAGGCTGGGTGCGCAGTGGGTGGGTGCGGGTTGTGGGGGCTGGGAGACGCGCTGTGGGACCGTTTTATTTTACAGGTTTTTAAAAACGATGACGTGGGACGTTTGCCATGCTGGGTGGGCTCCCAGCGTGGCAGAAAGATGGCTTCGGGGCGAGGGCCGGCCGGGGATTGGGCACCCCTGCCGCAAAACAAACGGACGTTTGCCACGCTTGGGTGGGCTCCCAGCGTGGCAGCAGGATGGCTTGGGGGATGTGGAGCCGACGGGATTGGGCACCCCATCGGCAAACAACATTTGCCATGCTGGGGTGGGCTCTGGCGTGGCACCAAAGCTTTGAGGGTGGTTTGGCGCTTGTGAGGCGGCGTGGCGAGGGGGGGTGGCGTGACGCGGTGCTCGGTATGGCAGTGGTGGTTTTCTTTGAAGCAGAAGACCACCGCTGTCATACAGAGCTCCTGCACCACCACCACGCCTGCTCAAGGGAGCAGTGCATTGGATGGGAGAGGCACACCTCCAAAGTGTGCTACTCTCCCAAAACGTTTCTTGCGCATGCACGCAAGCGAACGTAAAAATGAAGTAAAATTGAGGATTTTCTGTTTCTAAGGTACTGTAGGCTCCCTTGAATTCTGTTAAGAGTGGTGAGCCGGGACTTTAAACTAAAACTATTACTACTACTATGTACTTTTGTAAAAAGGAGACGCTAATGTTGTGTGACAAATAAAACTTCAAGGCATGATATAGTCCATATGAACTTTAGAATTTATTAGTTTTGAGCCGTATTTTGAAAATTCTTGAGTGACTCCTAGATTAATTGGTCCTTTTGAAAATAGTCTGGGTGCTGGCTGCGCATTTACGTGGGCTCGGTGGATTTTTGGGGCTCTGTTTGCTGCAAATTTTATATGTTTGTATGTTTGTACGATGTCCTACATAAGCCTATTTTTAAACTACATTTGAAATGTTTAGGAATGTTTAGAAATTGTTTAAATGATTAAGCATTTAGGATTATTTTTATAGTATGTTTTCTGGCTACTTATATAAAGTGAGTTTTGAAAATTGTCAAACAGGAGACTGGAATATTATCTGGGAATTATTATTGTATGAAAGGGGGTGCTGTCTACTTTAATTGAAATCCTAAAACTAATGGAATTGATAGACAAACGCGATGAACTGTTTGTTAATGGTAGTTGAACATTGGTTCCTAGTCCCAACATTTATGAATCTGGTAAAACAATAATGAGTATGATAGAATTTGGGTGGGTCAGTATAATTAGCTCATGTTAGTACAACCTGGGACATGATCATGAGACTATCAGTATTGGTATGTCAATTGAATAACAAGCTTAGTCTCCAATCATCTTTTTTGGCATAATGAGACCCAATTGGCATTGTAGCCTAAAAGAAAGGTTTTCCCCTTCAGAAAGGGAGCTAATATATAGGTCTAAAATTGATAACAGGTGAGGAATTGGGGGTATTTTTGTTGTTTTGGGCTATCCTTTTAGATTGAGGGCCTGGATTGATGGAGTCCCTGAGTGGTACTTTGGATGGGTAATGATGTCAGGAACCTCTCTGAATATAATTAGAAAATTATTTGCTGTCCAGTAATGATGTTTTAACTGGAGTAGCATTTGGATATTGCTATTTCCTGCAGCTTTTTCTGCTTTGTTTGTTTTTTTTATGAGGTGGGATGTAAACTTAAAGGATGGATCATAAGTCTGTTATCGGATTTTAAATTGGCCTTAGGCCTAGGGGAAAGATTTATTAACTGCTAAGTTTTATGTAACCCCATTTCTAACTAACAATTACTCGATCAAATGGACAGTTTCAGTCTTATACTATCAACTTTAAATGAAGGCTCATTGTGTTATTGTATTTTATGATCTGTTGGATGATTGTAAAATGTATTGTTGATTCTTCATAATGACTTTGTGTCGAACGAATAAACCAAACCTTGAGAGGTAGAACAGCCTTGAAGGTGTGTGCTATCCATGTCTACATGTCTATTTATATGTTTTGTGGATTGTGTTGGTGCACTGGGCAAACACTGCATGGAGTCAGGCACTTCCTAGGGGAGGTTGTGGAAATTACAGCCACTAGTCTGTCACACAGACCCAGCTGTATGTATGAATGTCCATGATTACTGTTGCCATGGCCCCTGTTGACATGGCTGGTGGACAGCCTGTTGCTGCTGTCACATGTGCAGGGACACCTGCAGCACAACATGGTGTGCTACACACTGTCCCACAGGCTAACACGAAGGGCACTATTGGCAATAGTGCCAGCACGTATAGTGCAGTGTGCATAGTGGCAGTGATGTGCAGATGGCTGCATGTGCACATGGTCATGCATCACAGATGGCAGGTCCATGGTTGTGCCACTGGACATGGTGTGTCCGCCACACATGCCGGATGCAGCACAGGCAGCCACGACACACTGTGCACCCCCCACACAGGTGCAATGCTTGCAAGCTCTTTCAGCCAGGTACTGGTGTGCCCACCTGCATCCACTCTTTTCCATCATGGGTACAAGGGGAGGTCAACATGTGCATGACTAATGTCTGTCTGTACCCTCCAACAGATACCACAATGTCTGGAGGAGACAGTGCCTCCAGCAGGCAGCGGCCAAACTTCACCAAGGATGAAAAACAGGCCCTCACTGAGGACTACAACAATAGGCAGGATGTGCTGGTGGGCAGGGGTGGCAGCCATACAGCACGGGAGGAGTGCTGGAAGGCAGTAGCCTGCTATGTGAACACCATTGGCAAATTCAGCAGAACCCCCCTGGAGTGCTGAAAACATTTGAATGATGGGAAGCACAGGGCAAAAGAGAAGGTGGCCCACACTGAGGCATCACTGTGGCAGACTGGGGGAGGGCCGCAGGATGATGTCCACCTGAGCCCCAATGAACAGCTACTGGTGGCCACCATATCCCAAGCCGCTGTACAAGGCATCCCTAGTGGGGGGTTCCAGACAGGTGGCAGCCCATCACCACGCTGAGTATACATGCACATGACACATGTCTGGCCATGTGCGTGCCTTGGCCACCATGACTGTCCCAGTGTGTTGTGCCTTGAGACTGTGACAACAGGGGATGTACCATGAGTGATGGTTGCAAATGTGTGGAGCCTGCCGCACCTTGCATTGCCTGCTATTCCATGCACGTGGGTGCACATGTGGTGGGCCAGTGCCAGTCAGGCTGCTGGGACACACACATTGTCGGATGAGCTTGCTGTATCAGTGCCACATGGGGTCCAGGAGACAATGGCCTATCACCACACTGTACCGGTCACAGCACGAGCATGGATGGCATTGCAGTATAGGCACTGCACAGCCATGCAAGGGACTGTTATGCACAGCCATGGTACAATGCTGTGGAACACTGTACATATCTATATATCATTCTGTATGCCAATGTATCATCCTGTGCACTAACCTTGTTCTCCCTCTTCTGTTCACAGCTCCTTCATGCCTCACGGGTGCAGCCGTGGGCACGGCTGCTCAGGATGCCCTGGCAGGCAATGATGCAGGCTTGTCACACTGTGCTGTGGGCACTGCAGTGGATGCCTCCATCTCTGTTCCGTCCACTGCACCAGCACCACCTGCCCCAGCCCCAGTGCTGGCAGGCCCATCAGGCCCTTCTGTCACTGCCGCCACTGTGGCCGGCAATGCCACCACATGGCTGGAGGGTCTGCTGAGTCTGTCTGATGATGACCCTGCAGATGCAGTGGGCATCGCTGATGCCTTCATTGTGCTGGCATCTGGCACACAGGGGGCGTACAGCAATGTCCCTGCAGATGATAACACCACCCAAATAGAGGGGGACATGGCAGACAGTGGGGCGCACAGCATGCAGGTGCCTGTGCAAGTGGCCCCTGATGTCAGTGACAGCCTTGCTGCATGTGGGGCAGATGCAGGGGCTGCACAGCTGCCCACGGTGGTGGGTGTTTTGCCCCCCGCATCTAGTCCATGTGCATTGGCAGGGCCATCACTAGCATCCCAGTCAGGTGCTATGGGACACATGCAGGCACCGTTGGAATGTGACAACACTAGCCATGGACATGATGGGGCTGAGAGCCTGCCATGGCACAACCACCACCCATGGATGCCCCACGGCAGGCTGGTTCCCTCCCTCCACACATCATCAATGCCACCCTGAACCCTTCCACGACGACAGCATTGAGGCCTATGTTCACCTCCTGTGTGACACAATGTAGAGGGGATTGCGGCCCGACATGCAGAGTTCAGGAGCCTATGGATGGCAATAGTCCTAGAGCATAAATCCATGGCTGCCTGGCATGCACAGATGTTGACAGAGGCATGCCTTATGTGGGTGGGCATTAACACAGCAATGGAGTGGATTGCAGCTGCTGCGGAGGCAGCATAAGCATTCAGTACGCACTGTGGCCATCGGGCATCCAGCCGGACACCCAGGAGCACCTCCTGCACACCCAGGCAGCGGTGTGAGGTGGACCCATTGCTGCTGATGCCATTGCCTCACGTTGCACTGGCCAGCATCCCTGGCACAGACTTGGCTTGTGGGGCATCAACACCAATGAGCACCCATTCATGATCTCATTGCAGTACCTCTACAGGGGTGTTGAGTACACCCCCTGTGGCTGGTGGTGCCGCAGTCGCATCAACTAGTCATGGCAGGGGCTGCCATGGTGCCGCCCAGTGATGTCCCGGTCCCCGTTCCAATGTCAGCTGCACATTCCACTACTGTGTCTCACACACCTGGCCAACATTGCCTGTGGTGGCATGGGTGGCAGGCACCTGCCCCAGTGTACTGCCATTGTAGGATCCCTGCACAGTGCCCCCTGCCTGTCTGTGTGTACCACTGTTGTGCCATGTGACATGGGCATGATAAGTATGGTACACTGTCTGCTGCACCTGTGTGCCAGAAGTGCACACTGATCCATGTCACCCCTGGCACTGTCATAGTGGCACATGTGTGTGGTGTGTGGTCTGTGTTTGTGTGTTTGTATGTGTGTGTGTGTGTGTGTGTGTGTGTGTGTGTGCTGTGTGTGCTGTGTGTGCATGCCACTGTTGGTCTGTTTGTGTGCCGTGCTATGTCTTCCGTGCAATGCACGGCTATGTGTCCTCCTGTTGTCACCATTGTGCACCACCCTTATACATACCTGTGATACTCACCTTTGGTTCCCAAAATGCTCCTCCACCAGCATGTGTCTGTACTCCCTGGACCTGGCAGCCAGCCATGGGTCCCACCGACCCTTGGGCAGACCTGTGGTATGGCCCTGTGGCACCTCTTCATCCTCCCCACCCTCCTCCTCCTCCCCAGAACTGTTGCCCTCAGTGGCCTCGACAGCTATTCCACGGTCAATGGTCATGTTGTGTAGCATACAAGAGGCCAGGAATATGCCACAGACCTTCTCAGGGCTATATTGTAGGGCCCCACCTGACCCATCCAGGCACCAAAAGCACATCTTCAACATGCCAAATAAGTGCTTGATGATGGTGCGCATAGTGGTGTGTGCCTCATTGTAGCACTCCTCTGCCTCTGTTCCTGGTTGGCGGATGGGGGTGAAGAGCCAGGGCCTCAGTGGATACGCTGCTTCACCTGTGGGGGGAGAGAAGGTGGCTGTTAGTACACTGGTCACATATGCATCGTGGCCTGGACCTCCCCACTTCATGCTGTGCTGCTGTATGTACTGTGCATCCACCACTGCCTGTGCCTAGCCCTACCCTGCCATCCTACCCCCACCATCCTCCTTTTTCTGACTGTTCCTGCTGCTGTGGTTGGCCCAAGGCCACCTATGCCATGGTGTCACACATGCTGCACACACCATCATCCTGCCCAGTGTGCAGTGCAGTACTGCCCATTGTCTGCATGTGTTGCACCTGTCCCTGCCACCCATGCCCCCCATGGCACTGCTCCCCACCATTCAGTCTGTTCCCGTGTGTCACCCTGTTACGGATGGTGTCTGACTGTGTCTCCATGCACCCCTCCACTGTTCTACATCTGCTGCAGCCACTGCAGTTTGTGCATTGTGCAACCTGCCCTCCCGGCCCACTCTCTTATCCAGTGCCATTGCACCCTGTTGTGCGGTTGTCTGCCATAGTCCATGCACCTAGTAAATGGCCACTCGGTATGTCCTCTGCCTCAAACCTGTGGCAGAGGGCCGATTGGTGCCAAATGAAGGCATCATGTGTGTTCCCAGGATGTGTGGCACAGACATTGCTGATGTGCCCTGTGGCATTGCACACCACCTGGCAGTTGACAGAGTGGTATTCCTTTCTGTTGATGTAGACAATGATGTCATCACAAGGTGGTGTGTGGATAGCCACATCTGTGCAGTCAATGGCCCCATGACGCCTGGCATGCGTGCCACCCTGTGGAACTCCTGCATGGCTTCTGTCCACTCTGTCTGTGTGCTAGGGAATTGGATAAATTCCGCAGCATGTGGTAGCAGTGCAGTGAGGAACTGTATGAGAAGACAGGCAGTGGAGGCCTGCGAAATGCCAGTGGTGTCCCTGCTAGGCCTCTGGAAGGTTCCCGTGGTGAGCAAGCACATTACTGTTGTCACCTTGGTATCCACAGATATGGCATGACCATGTCCAGTGGGTGTCTGCATTTCATCATGGCACATCTCACAGAGCTGCTTCAGAATGGCCCTGTTCAGGTGATACCAGTCTACTGTCTCCACATCCATGAGGTGCTCAAAAGACAGTCTGGCATGGTACCACCTTGGGGCCAGCCTCCTACAGTGCCTTCTGCCCCCACCCTCCTCATCCTCATTATCATTCCGGCCATGATGAGAGGTGCTGCTTCCATGCTGCTGCTGCTCTCTGTGCTCTTCCGCTCTGTAATATGGTGTGGGTGCTGCTGTATTGCTGCTGTCCTGCTGGTGGCTTGCACTTAAGTCTGGTTCTTTTATACTTATCTTTTCATGGTGCATTTGGTGCTTGTGCCAGATGTGCTCTGTCTTTACACCTTCATTTTGCAATATGAATCACTTTGCACTGTATATGCATGAATATGCCCCCTCTATATGCACTGCATAGCATTATAATGCATCTATGACACATCCCGTTTGGCTCAATGCATCTGTGATGCACCGGCACATCCGCCCTGTCTGTGAATCATTACATGGCACATTTTGGAGATGCACTGGCACATCTCACTTGTGCCCAGCGCATCTGTTTTGTGAATCCTGCCCAAAGAGTGCATAAATTTACACCAGGGAGACTGATCAGAAAACAGAGTTGTACTTCCACTGGGGGTTAAAATATTTGCTGAAGGTCACCTCACAAGTAGCATAATAAGTCATAATAACTAGTGCTGGTGGGCTGGGATCGAGGCTGCAGCATCGATTCCTAGTGCACATGCAGTCCTCTAGTATCTCTATCTCTCTTTGCATTTTTTTTTTAAGTTTCTGAGTTAGAGCTCTCTTGTGTTTCAAGCTCTACCATGAGTCAGCAACTGACAGTCCTCTCTGAAAAAAAGTGGGGAAAAAAGACATTTCTTTTTCTTCCTTGTCGCTACCTCTTTTTCGCTTACTGCAACTATTGTTTTTACTTTTTTATCATATCAGCACAAGCTGTTAAATCATCATGTTTCATAATCTCACTCTGTATTTTTTTGGGTAGCTTCAGTTGTCTCTTCATAGCCTTTGCTTTAAATATGCATACTTATGTGATATGTGCCTCTCTCTCTCTCTGGCTCTCCCTGTCTCTCCATCTCTATCTCTGTCTCTATCTCTATCTCTATCTCTATCTCTATCTCTATCTCTATCTGTCTCTGTCTCTGTCTCTGTCTCTGTCTCCATCTCTATCTATCTGTCTGTATGTCTGTCTATCTGCCTAC
This sequence comes from Neoceratodus forsteri, assembly GCA_016271365.2. NCBI lineage: Eukaryota > Metazoa > Chordata > Ceratodontiformes > Ceratodontidae > Neoceratodus > Neoceratodus forsteri. The sequence goes on along the minus strand of CM057450.1, from coordinate 428,762,789 downwards.
CTACCGAACCTACCTACCTATTCTAGCTCTCTCTAATTTCTTGAGGCAGTGACAGCTTGTCAGTTTTGTCCGAATGAGGAATGCTGCAGTTTTCAGCAAGGCAATAACATATTTGGGTTGGTTGTACAGTTGGCCTTCTGAAAGTGGTTGACAAGGGCACAGTCCAGGCATGACCTGCACTTCTGAAACCCCAGTCCTCCTTGAACCTGTTCAGAATGCACATCACCCACTTCTCATCCTCCCCATAGCCAAAATGTCATTCCTTTGAAAGGAATTCCCCCTGTCACTTGCCTTGTTGAATGTTTATGTTGATCTGGACTGTGAGGCAATAGGACTCATATCATGTGGACTCCCCAACTGGCTGTGCCTGTGGACCAACAAACATTTGCCAGCTCTTGCAGTTTTATGCAACCTGTCATGCAGTCTAGTGCTGAAAACAAGTTTCATTCAACACCTAAGTAGTTTGCATCCTTGATTCCTCCCAACACCAATAGAAAATTGTTTCATCACAAGTTATTTTCCTGGGTGAAGAAATTTCAATCAGTTCTGTGCTAACTAGGGGCTCATATTTTTTTGTAAATCATAAAATCAGATGTGTCATTTGTTGCTATGGTACAGTTCAAGTAAAATCTCCACATTATCAAACAGAAATGTGGCTTCTGTTGCAAAAATTTCTCAACCAACTTCAAATAAATAAAGGAATGTGGGTGTGCGTGCAGGAAGGTGGCTGCCTTTTAAATACAACAGCTCAAATGCAATGACTCCTTTTTATGTTGGCTCGTGCTTGCGCACGAGTCAAAATATTGCAGTAGTAGCAGATTTGGAGGTGTGATCACTCTAGACAAATGCAGGGGACATGTCAGTAGGTGGGTCCCTCATTCCCCAATCAGCCAGCATGCAGGTGCCACACCAGCAATTCGGAATGTGGCCACCAGATCAAAGAAAATGTCTGCTGCAATGAGAAGCTTGCTCCCGATGTAAACATGGCGGCACTGACTGCTGCCGCCCAACTTCAGGGGTGCCCAATCCCCCTGTTGCATGCCACGACCCACTTCATTTGCCAACAGGGTGCTTCCACTCCCCATCGCATAATGACCCCCAAGTGTGTGCTCAGGGGGTGCCCAATCCTCATCAGCATCATGCTGTCCCCCTAACAGTCTTCTTTTGCCAAGGGGCGGCCCAATCCCTGCCGGCTACAGTCCCTCCTTCCCTGTTTATTTTGCCAACGAGGGAGCCCACTCCCCGTCGGCATAATGTCTCCCACCCATCTGATGTGTGCCAAGGGGGTGCCCAATCCCCCTGGGCTCTTGCCCCCCTTTTTGTATGTGCCTACGGGGTGCTCAATCCACCTTCAGCTACAGCCCCCTACCCAAAACAATTAGGTGGCATGCTGGGAGCCCACCCCAGCATGGCAAATGTCCCTGAAAAAAAAATTTCCTGCTATGTTCCCTTTTTTTTTTTACCTGTAAAACAGAAAACAGTCCATAGTGGTCTCCCTGCCCCCCCCCAACCTGTTCCCACCCTCTGTGCACCTGCCTCCCACACCCCCCACACCATACTTACCTCGAGTCCAGCGTGATGATCTTCGTGGACCGGAACATGTCTGCACTCTTCAAAGCTGACCATGAACTGAAGAAATGCCGGTAAGCTGTATAATGGCATAAATAGTTGTTTTCTTTTCAACTTTGGTGCATCTCTCGGGCATTTTTAGGAATTTTTACACCAAATTTTCAACATGGGGTTATTGGGACCCCTCCTCATAAATTCAGTAACTGTCATGGCATTATTCAGTCCCAAAAGATGATTTCACAGTCACAGCATGGAATCACCTTTTGGGACTGATTAATGAAATGACAGTGCCACTGTTCATGAGGGGAGCTCTCAAAAAGCCTATGTTGCAAATTTGGTGGAAAAAATCAAAAAAATGGCTGTTTGACAAGCATGCGTTGTGCAGTTTCGACATACACTCGTAACTTCCTGAATTTGTACTATTTGCACTCCAGATTTTCCAAACTGGCATTTTTCCACCCATCCTTATGAACAGTACAGCTGTCATTTTACATATCCTGGCCAAAATGTATTTTTGCACGTGCAGCGCAGAATAACACGGTTGCTGCCTGAAATCAGTTTTCAGGACAGTTTGAGGAAATGGTGGTGACACTATTCATGAGCAGAGGTCCTAAAATGCCTATGTTGAAAATTTGGTGATGAAAGTCTTTAAAATGACTGTGTTACAAGCATGCGTTGCGCAGTTCCCGTGCACCCTTGTAACTTCGCAAATTTGCAATATCTTCATGCCACATTTTCAACACTGGCATTTTTTCACACTTCCTTATGAACAGTACAGCTGTTATTTTTCACATCCTTCCCAAAATGTGTTTTCGCACCTGTGGCGCACAATGGCATGGTCACAGTGAGAAATCAACTTTTGGGACAAATTAACAAAATCACAGTACCACTGTTCATGAGGGGAGGTCCCAAAATGCCTATGTTGAAAATGTGGTTAAAAAAATCCCCAAAATAATTGGGTTACGGACGTGTGTTGCACAGTTTCTATGCATGCTCATGACTTCACCAATTTTTCATATTTTCACTCAGATTTTCAACATTGCCATTTTTTTACACCTCCTCATGAACAATACAGTTCTCATTTTTTACATAATGCCCAAAATGTGTTTTCGTGCCTGTGTCGCCAAATGGCATAGCCACTGTGCAAAACCACCTTTCAGCTAACAAACTGAGAGTGCCACTCTTCATGAGGTGGGGTCACAAAAAGCCCATGTTGAAAATTTGGAGTGAAAATACCAACACACGCCTAAGGTATTAGGGTTTCCAACTGTAACACCCCACCCTGTGCAGACTGACAGGAGTCAGGGGTGTGACTTGGGATCATCGACTGTAATGCTTCCTATTCCACCTTCACCCCCACCTGCAGCCAGTGACACACATCATGGTGTGCCTTGCAGTGTTCGGCCACAAAGTTTACCCCATACTCCTATACTGCACCCACCTCAGCATATTTCCTTAAAGAATGGGGTAAGTGTGATGCCCAAAGACCCAAAAGCACACCACGACACTTGTCAGTGTCTACAGAGTAGGGTGAGGTAAAATGGCATGAGTGTTATAGCTGATGATCCAAAGGCACACCCCAATGCCTGTCTGTCTCTGCAGGGTGGGGGTCGGGTTGGCATCACTTCAATACTTCACTGCCATTCCTATTATGCGTCTCTAACTTCAGCACTACCAATGCCAATACCAGCAAGACAACATTCAGCATTGACACATGCTTGTTTAGATTAATGACCACATAGTGGAACTCTTAGTACACTATTTAGTGTGCCTAATGTTCGTCATTAACCCCATACTTTTTTAACAGGCCTAATTAACAAAAAAAACTTCAGGACTGCCAAGAAATCAGTGGCTCATAAGTGTCAAGGTCTACAAGGAGTGAGATGATGGGAAAGGAAAGTGAGGCTGTTATATATTCCATTGAACTGTGTTCTATATTTCTTTGGAGTGAGAATGAAATGCCATGGAGTTCTTCAATGTGTCTCAACACTGCAATACTAGATGTTAGCATTAACACTCAAAATGGGCTTTGTTCCGGGAATCCTGTTTTCATACAGTACTTCAACGCCACTTAATTATAAATTTACAGTTGAACTAACCTTTCAACCATGACTAAACACCAAAATATCTAACTGTGAATGTAAGATTTCAAGTAAGTGGATGACTATTCAAAGACGTTATATTGAAAACACAACATAACACCGCTATTAGAGCTATTAGAAAGGCAGATGGTCAGATGCCTATTTAGGATGCTATAAAATGCACCTCTACCAGACTCAATACCTTAATTTTAAATTTGAATAAGATATGCATTTGCATATACCTTTTGCCTCTGCCCCAATCACACAATTGCTAACCTCACAAAACTATGCATAGATGCCTCCATAGACAGAAAAAAGATGATGAAGACAAAAAGATGGTTCTATGTGATAACGGCAAAAGCCTAAAGGTGATTAACGTTATCATGAAGTCAAAGTGCCAAAAACATTTTCAGCATTCTGACACCCCAGCACACAGGCAAAGCGGCACCCGGACTTAGTTTTCAATGTTTTCTGTGGGGGCTTTGCCCTCACAACCCTACTAAAGGATTTTCAACTCCAGGGGTGCATGTCGGGGGTGAACTATGACAAAATAGAAGGTTCAGGCTAAACGCAATAAAATCGCACCAGCGCTCGGACCCAAACCCGGTACCTCACCTGTCCCATCCACAGGCCAACCCCTGATGCAACTTGGCAACCCACCACAGCACCAACCCCTACAGCCCCTCTGTCCCCTCCCAGCCCATGCTTGCCATGCTGACTCCCCACCCCCGCACGCGTATACATAGCGACATCCTGTCACCCATTTTGCCCACCCCCCATCTGGTCGCCCTACCCTCCCATTGCCATGAGGGATTCACTGGGGAACGAGTTGCCATTATAGACGATGCCCTTCCCCATGCACCCTCCTCATGGGTTACCCAAAAAGACAACATTTATACAACAAGGACCTAAGATTCAGACTTGCACCAAAGGCAAGCGCAAGTCTGGTGCAGCGCAAGTCAGATGCGCCATGGGGAAAAGGGAGCCATATTCAGAAGATGCACCCCTCCCCCGAAATGCTCCAGTGCAACCAGGCTGAATATGGCAAAGATGCGCCGCTGCCCAACCAGAGATGTGCTGGCACAACCAGGAATGCGCTGGAGCATGCCAGAGCACAAAACCCAGTGAGCTGAGCAACAGCGACAGGCAGCAGGGACGCACAGGCAAGGGAGCTCAGGGGCAGGGGGCACAGGACACCACCAGCATGGCACACCCGGGTACACATATGCACCGTCTCAGAGGAAACATGGGGGACAAGGGGATGGTGCACATAGAACCCCGGTCAACCCAGCGTGGAACAAGCTCCAGGCCGACACACTGTCTCCACCACCATTCCAATGGCAGAGCCATGCAAGAGACACCCACTGGGCATGCCTGCAGGGTGCTGTGGCCATGGCACCAGGAGAACAAACAACCACAGAGAACCGTTGTCCAGGAGTGAGGGAGGCACCAGCCACCCATGGTCACAGAGGCTGCCACCTAGAGTGGGGAAAGGCACCGTTCCACTGCCCACAGTGGAGATATGCAGCATGGCAGGCAAAAGGAAGGGCAGGCAGACAAGTACACAAGGTGCAGAGCCAGTCACAGGCCACCATGGGACATCCGACAGAGGGCCTCACACGGGACAGGGACAAGGGGCACATGCCCTGTGCACACAGGAGCAGTGGCACAAGGGGACAGTGGAGGGACACCAGAGACATGGCAATGCACAGCGGAACTGACACCGGCAGCAGAGGGGCTATGTATAAGGCCAAAGGGCTAATGCCATCCATGGAGCTCCACCACCATCTGCTGTAGGTCCCTACTCACCTCCACAGTCTCACAGATCTGTCTCTGCATCAGGTGTGATGAATACAGCTGGTGCACCACCAGGCTCTGCATGGCCCGCAGCAACCTGCCAGAACCCCTCCTGGCCACCACCCCAGGAACACCTAGGAGAAGGGACAGGACAGGCACTGAGTGATATGCTTGAATGAACCCCAACCCACCAACAGTGTGCATTGGATAGTGGGGGCACACACCACCAGACGGACCATAAGGGTCCTGCATATGGAGGGCCACACCAGCCATCCACACAGCACACCACAGCGGTGCAGACAGGCTGACAGTGCCACACAGTTGGCACATGGCACAGAGTGCAGGCATCCATTGCCACACACATGGTGGAAGCCGTGCGCACCCCTCCCCTGTGTGGCACATGGCCAGCACAGGCCGTGCAACACCGGCACGCCCAATGGACTGTGCGCCCACCATGTCTTTGCAATCACATGGATTGGGCGACCATGTCTGGACCCTCTTCCCACCCGTAACCCACAGTGACACAGTAAAGGAATGTGAACAAGCCTACCTTGCCGCCGCAGTCCTGCTGGTCGTGCCGCCGCACCCCTAGCCATTCCTGCCACTGTACTTCTAGCTGGTCCCTGCACCATGGCCACAGCTGCCCTGGCCCTCCTACAGTTCTCTGGCCCTGTGGAAGGAAACAAGAGTGGTGGACATGAGTATACATGCATACACAGACAGCCCCCCACCACCACACAGCCCGCATGGTACAGGGCATGACCCCATCTGCCCCATGGCCCTGTTGCCAACATGACTGCAACACTCACAGCAGCCATGCAGGATGTGCAGTGGCCACCAGGACTGTGACAACCCCTGGTGGCAGTATACACCATGCAGCCATACACCCACTATAGCAGTGCCCTGTGCAGGCATGCCACATGCGCATACTAACCTGGCAGTGGCACCACCCCTTGTTGTACGCATGCCTGCAGGCATCTGAATCTGTCTAGGTCCTGGCAGCGCAGGTCCCTATAAAGGTGTCTGCACTGCTCTACTGTCCATGGCACTCCCGTGCGGAGCTCTAAGGATGTGGCCACCTGCTGCCACACATCACCACATGCCTGCTACAGGGGTACCTGGCCAAACAGCTGGCCCTCAAATGGCTGGACCATGGCCACCAGGTTCACAATCTCCATATCAGTCCAGTTAATTGCCCTCCTGGAACCTGTGTTGCTCGCCATGTCACCGTGTGTGTTAACAGTTGGAGGCATAATGGCCGTCACAGCAGGCATGTGGAGCTGCACGTGGATGATGCACAATAGCGAACAGTGTTATGCAACTTTGCAGCATATGGATGCGCGATTGCCATGCACTGTGTAGGTGTATCATGCAGCAACATGCATGCGCACTGCGCCATGGCCTGATGGGTGAACGGGGTCATGTACATGACCCTGAGGGCACAAGGCAAGACCATGTGCAGCATCGTGCATAAACCAGGCATGCATGGCATGTGGCATCGCGCAAGTCATGTAGCTGTGCAATAGCCAGCTGCACCATGTTGCGTGCACATGCGCGATGGGCAAGCAGTAGTGCATGTGCACCGGCCCCACAATGCGCAAGTAGGACGCTCATGTGATAGGACTGTGCTACAGTGTGCGCACATGCGCACTGCAGCCACGCTAACTGCGCATGTAGCATACTTGCACAACATTGATGCTCTGGCGCAAGTCGATTGAGTATGGCGCAAAATCGTGTTATTCAGTTGTGGTATGCAAATGACCTCATCAGCCTATATGCAGCACATTAGGGTGCATTAGCATATCATTACCATTGCGCACAAGCCCATTTGCATGCAATGCACCTTATAAGCGCCATGGAACAGTACAGTGCACGGACCGGTATTGCAGCTATTTAGGCATGTTGATGCTAGCTGGGATTGTGAGGCCTACACTAGCACTGCTATGGTGCACTGCTCTAGGCCATGCTGACACTGACCCCATGTGCTGTCACTGTCCATGGGTAGCAGAATGTCCGAGAATGAGGGTGAGGAGGAGCGTGGGCCTGCCCACAAGCGCAGGCCAAACTTTACCAAGGAGGAACAGCAGGACCTGTTTGAGGCCTACCTGGACAGGGAGTCCCTGCTGAGTGGTGCCACGAGTACCCTTCAGTAGAGGTCGGCAGGGTGGGAGGCCATGGTGACATATGTCAACACCCACTGCAGGCATCAGTGCACTGCACAGGAGTGCAAGAAAAAGGTCGGGACTGACAAGTGCAGAATCAATGAGAAGGTGGCAGCCATCCAGGCATCCCACAATAGGACCACTGGGAGCCCATCCACCGCACTCACCCTGTCAGCCACCGAGGAGCTGGTGACATCCACCATCAGCCACATAGTGGTTGAGGATGTGCCTGGTGGTGGGTTTCAGACAGGTGACAGCCCCTCACAGCATAGTGAGTATGCACACTACCAGCATGTCTGGCATGTGTGGGATATCACATGCAGGTGTGCCAGCTGCTGTGCGGCATGCCATGCCTGCCACCATACATGGTGCACCGTCAGACTGTGGCAACGGTGCAATGCACACCTGGGGAGACATGTGCATGGGGTCTACAGCACCAGTAACACTGTGTTCCTTTCTAGAAGCACCATCACGTCTCTGTGGAGAAGCCCAGGTGGAGGCAGCCACAGCCAGGGTCCTGGAGGAGGAACCGTCCACATCCATGGGCATCCATGGCAGGGACCAGCAACAGTGCAGCAGTGTGGGGATGGAGGATGTCCTTGGACTGGGGTCAGACGACGTGCTGGCAGAGCTCCTGCTGGATGCCGGTCTGCCAGTGCTCTGTGCTGACACCCAGCTGGGAGACTCATCCAACTCCAATGATGACTTCACACTGATCCTGGACAGTGTCAAGTGTGTGGTGCCTGAGATGCCCCAGGCACTGGCATGGGCAACATCAGGGCCCAGTGCTGTGCCTGCAGCTGCACAGCTGCCGCCCATTCCCACCAGCGCAGTGGTGTGTAGCACCACTGCTGTGCCTGGGGAGGGTGATGGTGCTGTGGCTTATGCAGCAGCACCGGATGATACCCAGCGGACAGTCGGGCAGTGGCAGCAGGATAAGGATAACACCGGGCAGTATACTACGGGTTCCACCGCTGATGCACCTGTTGGAACAGTACCCCCTGTACAGTCCTCTGTGCAGCGTCCACCAGAGCGGCGTGCTGGACAGCATGCCATGTCACCCCCCACTGGATGGCGTCCTGCCCAGGAGGTGCAGGATGCTGATCGGCTGGCAGAGCACACCTGGTTGCTGCAGGCATCCATGGAGAACCAGGCGCTGCTTACCACAGAGATGCATGCACTGTGGGTAGTGGTGCATCAACTGGCCAAGCAACAAGACAGGGGTCATGTGCAGCTTATTGATGAACTCTGCCAGCTGCGGGAGGCCACGACCAAGTCACTGGACCACATGACAGGTACAATTGCAGCTGGGTTTGCATCACTGGCTGCCTCTGGGCTCGACTGTGTGCAGAGGACCCCCCACAGTGCTCTGTCAACTCCATGATCCCGGTGTCTGGTGACCCCTGCACAGCGGACACCTGGCTCCAATGTTGGCATCCCTGGCACCCCCGGCTCAAGCCTGTTTGGCTGCCTGTTCACCCAAGGGAGAACACAGTCACGTTCTCAGTCATCCAACCCGTGGGTGTGTCGGACACCTCCCCGTTGGCCAGTGCACAGCCTGCGGCTGCTGACTGGCCTCAGCGCAGCTGCCCACATGGCCATGGTGGCTGAGGGATCACACAGTTGCCCTGATGTGTGTGTGCTGCCCTTACTTGCTGTCCGCTGCTACTGCCCAGTGCACACTTGGGGGATGGTGGTGCGGCATGCATGTGGTAGCGCATATGTGTGTTGTGGCGCATGTGCCCTATGTGTGCTGGCCGGGCTGCTGGGCCTTGTGGTGTGGGTGTGATGACAGCAGCTCTGTGCCAGTTGTGTCTGTGCACCAATGTCATGTGTCTGACCCATGCCATGTTTCTCAGCCCATGTGTGTGTGTCCATGCCCATGCTGTGTGTGTCTGTGTGTGACTGCCTCCACCTTGCCTGTTGTGTTCCCCATTCCCTGCATGCATCCCACTGTGCATGTCCAGACCTGTGTGTGGTGTTGTGGTCATTGTGACGCATGCATGTGTGTTGGTGCACTTACCTGCGTTCTCCAAAATGCTCCTGTCTTATTGTGGCTCGGTGCCTCCTGGCCTCTGCTGCCAGCCTGGGGTCCCACCTCCCCAGGGTGGATGTTCACTGCCCTCTGGCCCATTGTCACCATCATCCCCGCTGCTGTAGCCCTCATCCACCTGGACAACTATCCCATGGTCAGTGGCTATGTTGTGCAGTATGCAGCAGGCCAGAAATAGGCCACAGGCTTTCGATGGGCTGTATGGTAGGGCACCACCTGACCTGTCCAGGCAATGGAATTGCATCTTCAGCATGCCAAAGACACGCTCAATGATACTGCGTGTGGAGGTGTGTGCCTCATTGTACCTCTCTTCTACAGGGGATGATGGTTACTGCTAGGGAGTGAGCAGCCAGGGCCTGAGTGGGTATGCACTGTCACCTGTGTGGGAAGGGCATGGTTAGCACTGCACTGTGTTGTTGCCACCCCCTTGCTCATACTGCTCAATGCCACCTGTGCCCCATCTACCCTGTTTGCCTCCTTCCTCCCATGTCTGTGTTGCACCCACACCCTGCCCTGTGCCCTACTCACCCAACAGGTGTCCTGTGGGGATGACCTCACATTCAAATCTCTGGCACAGTATGGAGCAGTGTCAGATGAATGCATCATGTGAACTCCTGCGGTGTGTGGAACAGACATTGATTATGCGCCCCATGGCATTGCACACCACCTGGCAGTTGATTGAGGGGTAGCCTTCGCAGTTCATGTATGCAGCTCCTTCAGGGCCAGGTGGTGTGCATATGGCCACGTGGGTGCAGTCTATGGTCCCAATCATGCCTGGCATGCATGCCACCCTGTGGAAGTCCTGCATGTTTGCTGTACATTCAGCCTGTGTGCTTGGGAATCATATGAACTCTGAAGCATGTGGCAGCACAGCATTGAGGAACTGTGTGAGGAGGCGGGACGTTGCCAATTGGATGATGCCCGTGGTGTCACCCGTTGTTCTCTGAAAGGTGCCAGTGGTGAGCAGGCACATCACACCTGTCACCTTTGTCTCCACTGACATGGCGTGGCTCCATCTGGTGGGTATCTGAATCTCCTCGTTGCACAGTTCACAGAACTGCCTCAGAATGGTCCAGTTCAGGTGGTACTGGCCCATGAGCTCCACATCACTATACTCCTCAAACTTGAGTCGGGCATAGTATCACCTGTGTTGGGCATACCACCGACAGGCCCTTCCTTGGCCACGTTGCTGTTTCTCCCACCTCCTCACACCCCTCATTACCTCATCCATCATGAATGGTGCACCATCTATCTTTCTCCTATTGTTAGGGTTGTGCATCTGCTGTGTCTGTATTTGAGCCTGTATTCATAGGCTCAAGTCCACATGGCACAACTTCTGTTTTGCTCCTGATTTGTGCCATGGTTTCAGGTTGAATATGCCATTGCACCACATATTCATGGGAATGCCCCCTTCACTTGCACTGCATACATTATATTTGTGCCACGGCACAATGGGACTTGCACTGCACAGCTGCACTGGTTGAATATCACTCTGCGGTGCAAGTCTGTAGCTGCACCGGCACAACCCAGTTGTGCCATGTACGACTGCTCTGAATATATAGGCCCAAGTGTTTATATATTTATATAGTTATTTTATTTATTTATTTTAAACTGATCATCAGACAGCTTGTCCCAGTCAACCAATCACACAATTTCTAAATCCAAAAAACTACATATAGATGCCTTCCTAGACCAAACAAAGGGGATGAAAACAAACAGACAACAATTATACAGCACGTTTATTTATTTATTGTTATTGTTATTTTTTTTAAATTGGTCATCAGTAGTGTTGGTTCCTCACCTGCAGCCCTATTGGCTCTGGCCAGAGTTCGTAATAATGTGCCATCTGCATAGAAACTAAAAACAGACTCAATTAGTTAAAACCAGCATGCCCAAAACAGAAAGCTCTGGCAGGTACACACTTAAAACAATGGTCAATAACAGGGAGTATCGGGGTATCAGGGCTTACTTGGAACCAACAATTAGTGCATCAGTTATGATTTCTGCATCAAGTGCATTTCATAAAAAGCTTTCAAACAGGAGATGAAATTTATGAAACAGAAAAGGCATTTTATATGAGGAGTAGAAAAGGTAGTTCCCACCCTCCTTTTTTCTTTTACATTTTCCTGGTCATCTCCTATATAACAACCAATTGCAAAGTGCAGGAAGGTCCCAAAACATGAAAAAGCCACTGATACAACCAATGACTCATACATTTCTTTTAGTCAAAATACTGAAAACACAATTGATAGCAACTCAGGTGTATAGCCCAATACTACACGACACCATGTCCCACAAATATGTGTAATAACAGAGAAATCACATAGAGGACTGGATCTCAAATTCATTGTGCAGCATGATACACTGTATCACTATATATACTGTAGATAATAAATAATAGATTACAGAAAAGAGGTTAAATCAGTTGATTCATCAAGCTTTTCTTCCCCCCTCACCCCAAGCATATCAATTCAATTGCTTTCCCTCTGTCCAATTTTACGTTCCCAGTTGCCACCCCTGGGACCAAGGGGCAGTTTTTTAATGCCTACAAACATAATTTCATGATTACCCATAGCATCTGATGTATGTCTAACTATGATATATGTACTATCACCCTTTTGTAGTGCTCTTACATGTTCCCCAACTTTTTGATAAAACTGTCAAATAGTGCGTCTCACATAATATGCCCCACAGAAGCACATCAATAGATAAACAACTTCATATGCAGTGCAATTAATAAAATATTTGATTTACATCTCTTTTCCTTGGGATTTGTGAAAGTTTTGATCTGCTTAATATGATTGCAATGCATACACTGGCCACGCCGAAATGTGCTGCAGAGTATTAGAGAAAGCCATAAAATAAGTTGTCTAAGTGAGGTATACAAAAAACTTAAAACAACCTTATCTTTAATATTAGCTGGCTTCTAAACACTACTTTAGGTCCCATCCCCACACTCTTTTTCATTCTGGGCTCTATACTTAAAATGCCCCAGTTATTATTAATATCTCTGATCTCTAAAAATTGTGTACTATAAGTAGTTGTGAAATCCACCTGCCGAAGCAAATAGAAATGTTCTAGATTATACCACTGGTCCATGAATGTATGAATGCTCTAAAGAAATAATTCTGTGCACATGCAATCTCCAGCAACAAAAGAAGCATTAGTTGCACAGTATCCTACAGTGTTTGAAGGTCTAGGTAATTTCCTGTGAGCACATCATATTCAGGTGAACACTACAGTTACTCCAGTAATACATGGCCATAGAAAAATTCCCTATGCAGTCACGGACAAATTGAAAGACACCTTACAGCAACTACAAGAGTCAGGTGTGTAAGTCCAATGCAGGTGCCCACAGCCTAGATGAACAGTCTTGTAATCACAGAAAAAATGGAACCCTAAGAGTCTGTCTGGATCCAGAAGACCTCAATAAAGCAGGGAAAAGGCAACATTTTTCCATTCCTACCCCTGTGTATGTACAGTGCAAGCTGTCTGGAAAGCAGATATTCACCATACTCAATGAAAAGGATGGTTACTGGCAGGTAGTCTTAGATGAAGAGTCTTCACTGCTGTGTACTTTCAATATCCCTTGGGGATGCTACAAGTTTAACAGACATTTAACAGGTATTCACTAAAAATACCACCAACAGCTTAATCTGGTCCAAGGTTAGTTGGATTCATCTGTATCCCCCTTCCCTGGTACGTGCCTGAAAATAGGCAGAATTTGTCTAGTGCACTTACCCAGTCAACAAAAATGAAATAATAATAAATAAATATACATACAGATTATCATTTGGGATAAAATCTTCAAGTGAGGTATTTCATCAGAAAAATGCAGAAGCTTTTGGTGACATTGATGGTGTCTATATCATAGCAGATGATATGATCATAGCTGCATCCACAAAAGGACAGCATGATAAAATATCACATTAAGTGATAGAGAGAGCACAAAAGATCAATGTCAAATTCAACAAAGACAAAAAGTACAATACATGGTGAATCAAGTCAAATACATGGGCCATGTCATTGCTTCAGAGGAAATAAAGTCAGATGAAGGGAAAGTAACAGAAATAAACAACAAGACGCCACCAGAGAACAAGAAATGACTAATGCATCTACAGAGCACGATTGAATGTCTAGCCCAATATATTCCAAATGAGGCATCTTTGCCTGCACCACTAAGAGTGCTGCTTAAAAAAGACATAGTGTAGCAATGGGGACTGGAGCATGAAAAGGCTGTAAAGGATGTAAAAGAAGCCCTGACAAGAGTGCCAGTCCTTAGCTTTTGCAATCCTGCAAAAGCACTTGAAATAGCAGAAAATGCATTAAAAGATTATCTAGGAGCATGTCTGAGGCAAGGAGGACAGTCCATTTTGTACACATCCCATGCACTGTCTTGTGCAGAACTAAACTGTGCAGAAATTGAAATATAATGGTTAGCTGTAGTATTTGCTAGGAAGAAGTTCCATCAGTATTTATATGGAGTCACTGTAAAAGCTCAATAGATCATAAACATCTAGAAACCATTCTGTCATGGCCATTATAGCAAGCTCCTGCCAGGCTACAGGGAAAGCTGCTGCAAATACAAAGGTATAATTTGATTGCCTCACATACTCTAGTAAAACTCATGTGCATAGCTGACATGGTTTCAGGAGTAGTTAAAATGGACAGTTCTGACAAGACCGAAGAAATCTTTAATGAAAAGGTTATATATGCAATGGAGATTATGTAAACATTAACCCCAGAACTGCTGAACATGCTTACTGCAGAAACCCAGAAAGACGAAACACTGAAAGTTGCAATAGAAATGCACAAGAAGGGATAGCCACAGAGAAGAAAACAGGTATCACCTACTTTACAAGCATTCTGGTAAATATGACAGTCACATACAGTAGAGAATGGACTGCTCATGTCCAGAGACAGAGTGGTGATACCGCAAGGTACAAGAGCAGAGATGCTAAAAAGATCACAAGGTGCTCACCACGGGATCCAAAGATCAAAAGCTAAAGCCAGAATGGACATGTACTGGGCAAGAATGTCTAAAGACAGAACAAATGGTCAAAAGTTGCAAAGTATATCAAGAAAATCTTCCAAGCAATCAAAAAGAGACATTGTGGTCCCACCAGATTCCTGAATTATTCTGGTACACACTAACTGTGGACATTTTTAACTTTAAAGGAAGATCCTTTTATGCTACGTCTAGATTATTTTTTCAAAGCATCCAGAAGTGCTGAGACTGCAAGATAAAGTATCTAACACAATAACTGCAAAACTCAAGGCAGTATTCTCAAGGCATGGGAATCCAACAGAAATGGTCACAGACAACATGTCTTTCTCTAGTAAAGAAATACACTCTTTTGTGGCACAGTGGGAATACAGTTCATCCATTCCAGTCCAGAATACATACAATTGAATGACCATGCTGAGAAAATGATTAAAACTGTGACACTGATGTTTAAGAAGACATCCCACACTGGAACTGACCCACATTCAGCACTTTTGAGTCTATGAAACACTTCTATTTCAGGTATGCAATGCTCACCTTTTCAGCTACTAATGGGCAGAGTTTTAAGATGCACATTACCCGAAGCAAGGCAGATACTTCAACCATATGTACCTAAAGGAGCCCACTGCAAACTTAAATGACTACAGAAGGAGCAAAGGGAGTAATACAACTGCTGTGCCAAAGATTTTACCCATACTACATCCAGGAGATAGCGTATATATGGAGACAGCTCACAGATGGTAGCCAGCAACAGTTGAGGACACCAGACCTGATCATAGATCATATACCATTGCTACACCCAGTGGTGCATGTTTTCACAAGAATAGACATCACCTGAAATGCAACAGGACTACTACAACAGCCATTGAAGCAGCAAATGGTGAAAAGGTGATTGAAACTAGTGATACTTCAGAATCAAGTGTGGAAATGTCGGAGATGGAACCTACTCAGCTTTTCGAATCAGTAGAAGGCCAATTTACAGAACTAAGTTTGCTACCAGAGTTTACTGCAGGTGCACAGAGGCACACTCACAAAGGAAGGATAGTGAAGATGTCTGTCAAGTAGAAACGTACAAAATATATAATTACACCAATGGAATACCTGTGGAATTACCATTCCATTTCCATGGAATTTCACAAACTTTGGGTAAAAATTCTGAAGAATTTTGACAAATTTCACATTTCTGTTATTTTGGCTTACTTTTCAAAGTATGCGTTCAAATGATACCAAATGTGACAGGTACTGTATACAGATACTAATGACCTTCCAAAGTGTACTAAACGTCAGAGTCATAGACTGAATGGGACCTGAGTTATGGGTGGAGAAACATTTAATGAAAATTAAATTGTTAGTTATTTCCATCTAATTTTAAAATTCTTATCCAAATTTCTCCATTGTTTCAGGATTCTAACAAACGTGCACCAAGGGTATGCACACCAAATTTTAATTCTCAGGCTTTAAAGGGGGCTGTGCTACAGGTAGCCAAACATTGGCCAGATTTTAGATTTTAGTTATTTTAGTATAATTTTGAAAGCATTAATGACAATGTGATGACATTTTGCAGGTATAAAGTTTTAACGATATTTATAAAATTACCCAGGTTCAGATTTCTTGCTTCAAAGGTGCCCAAGTAATATGCAGATAACAATGTTCATGAAATTTCCCACAAAAATAAAATGACAGATTTTGAGCACCTATCATTTTGAGATGACGGACCCTAAGGTCATGATATCTGGCATGACATTAGAACTCCTATCAATAAGTAATCTTGCCAGATTTTAGATCTCTGACTCAATAGACATCTGAGTTATGACCAAAGTCATACATTTAAAAAATTCCACAAAATTTCAGCAAATCTTAAGTTTCAGTTACTTTGGTCTAGTTTTCAAAGTATACATCCAAATGATGCCCAATTTGTAAAGTTTACAGGTACTAATGGATTTCACAAGTGTACCAAATTTCAGAGTCCTAGATTGAAAAGGGATGAATTGTGGGTGGCCAAACATTAAATCAAAATTTAATTTTCAGTTATTTCCATCTAATTTTGAAAATGTCGTACCCAAATTTCTCTACAGTTTCAGGGTTTAGAGAAATGTACAACATGGGTATGTGCACCAAGTTTTAAGTCTCAAGCTTTAAAAGGAGCAATGCTAGAGCCATCCAGGTGACACTGAGGGTTGAGGTGCTGGATGCCACACCTCGGGCCACACCAGCGACCCGTGTTCGGAATGGGCATGGGTCGCCGGGGGTCAGCAGGGGTGGGGAAGGATCGAGCATCTGGAAGACTGCTCTCCTTCCCCAGGGAGAGGGGATCTGCAGCACTGGCACCTGTTTGCCCCCTGGTGGAGGCTGGGGAGCAAGGTGACGTGTGTGAGTGTGGTGGAGCCGAGTGCAGACACTTCGAGGGGAGCGCACATGGTAGCATGCAAGTTCCACCTCAGCTGGCATCATTGCATACACCTAGCTCCAGAGGGATCAAAATAGAAAATCGTGCCACAGTGCCTCCATGACACCACCTCGCTGCCCTTCCTCACTCTCAGGCTGGCTCCCATAACCCGACCCATGTCCATGACACCTGGCCAGTGCTGCAGCCCCACCCTAGGGGGTAAGCCGGGGGAAAATGGTAGAACAGCAGATTTGGGAGAAAGGGGTGATGGGGGCCATGACAGGGCTGAAGCTGGCACTGAGACGGACAAAAATAAATAAATAAATAAATAAATAAATAAAAGGGGCTATGCTATAGGTAGCCAAACATTTTGCAAACAATTGGATTTTAGTTATTTTAGTATAATTTTGAAAGCATTCATTGAAATTTTATAAATTTTGCAGGTGTATGGATTATTGCTACATTTATATACTGTATGTTCTTAGTTTCAGATTTCTAACTCCAAAGATGACTGAGTTTTATGCAAATAAAATGTTCATAAACTTTCCCACAAAAAAATTAAATTACAGATTCTGAGTACCTATAATTTTAAGATAATGCATTCAAATGTCAGGATATTCGGCACACCATTACAGCACCTATCAGCAAGTGATTATGCCACATTTCATGCACAGCTTGATGTACAGCTGAGCTATGGCCAAAGTAATACATTTCAAAACTTCCATGAAATTCTGACAAAATTCCAGAGAATTTCACTGAAGTTCATGGAATTCTGTCAGAATTCCACACATTTGGAATTTTGTCATTCTACACAGTTGTACTGTCATGTATCATGATTATGTTTTAGGTTAGTGGTACCAACCTGAATCTGAAACTTTTCCTTTGGACATTTTGGAAGACTCAATATCCTTAGGTGTTAAAGAGAGTCTTAACTATGCATTTAAAATATATGAATTGTTTGGGGGTAATTCAGTTAAAAAGGAGGGATGCAATTTATGATGTTGTCTCTTTAAGAGACTTTCAGTACGGGTCACACATTCAAGGGGCCAGATATTCAAAACTCAGCCCTGGGGCAAAATTAGCACTGCACGGCATGCTAAATTAACCCGGAACCATTTGCACACTATATTCAAAGGAATAGCCCTGGGGCTAAAGCAGCTGAATGTAGCATGCAAATGAAGCTGTACAAACTGGGCTGGGAGTGCGGTGCAAAAATAGCCCGGCAAATATGACAGCTCTTAATATAGCAACCAGGAAGGCCAAACTGCAGCAGCAGCCCAGTGGACACAGAGGTGGAGTAAGGCAGAGCTGCAGTAGGTGGCCAATGTTGGTGACAGCAATGGAGTGTTGCACAACTGCAAACATTACTGGCCACACACAGCAGTATTGTGCTATGGTTTTGATAGGTTAGTCTGGGGCCAACCTTTGTTATATTCAAAGCTCCTATGCAAATGAGTCTACTTAGGCAATCCACAGGCGAACAGCCACATTAGCATCCCAATATGGCCTGCTTTGATTACAGTACCATGTAGTTTGCCCAGTGCTATTTCATGGTGCACACAGCTCCACCTGTAGGTCAGATTGGAACAACAGGGTGGTAGCTGCAGGCTGGGATGTGCACACAGCTCCACCTGTATGTCAGACCTGGGAAACAGTTCTGGAGCTACAGGCTATAAATGTACACAACAGCACAGACTATGGATCCCCATAATACCAAAGCATAGTCCTTGGTAGCATACCTCTCAACCAAACCTGATATACAGGGACATCCCTGATTGTGCCGCAAAATGTGCATCTGTCCCTCATATATCCTGTGTATGTGTGCCAGAACAGTTGGGAATAAAAGCACACTCTAATGTCACACATTAATGTGACAGACATGTTCCTCTTCAGATAATGCAGTAGAACACAATTCCCTCCATTCCCTTAGCTGTCTGAGGGAATGGTAGCAATATGTAAGATGTGGCCATCCCCTGGTGTGTAAGTCCCTGATATTTGTAAGCATTGTTCATGAAACATGAGGCAAGCGGTTGGGAGGTATGCCTGGTAGTCTAGTAACCCACCCATCCATGATCCATGATCCCCCATACATGTATCAGCAGTTGAAACATATTCTCTGGTAGTCTAGTGCCCCCCCACTGATCCCCTAGTTATGTGGACATATTTCAATAGATTACTATCCTTGGTAGTTTAGTGTGCCCCCTACTGTGATCCCTACTCACGTACACATGTATGATATGAAACTTTCAATATTCCTGCTAGTCTAGTGGCGCCCCCAACCCCGATGGCTAATCGTTGACACCTGTAGTAATCACAGAACACATTGTCCTATTAGTCTAGTGCCCCCCCTCACTGATCACCCATGTGACCTGTTTAATTATCCTTGGTGGCCCAGTGAACCACAACAGCACCAGTCCCCTCCATCATGCACCCCTGAAATACCTGGTGATCTAGTAGATCCCCACCCCACAGTGCCTACCCACCCCACTCCCCCAACCCATATACAAGCCAGTGATTGGCATAGCTCACTCCCATGGCCAGCTGCTGACCGAGCACTGAATGAGCGCATACTGTATATAGTACGTGCTCATTCAGAACTCAGTCAGCAGCTGGCTGTGGAGGTGAGCAGTGGGCTGAGCCAGTCACCGGCTTGTTTAATTGGATGGGGGAGTGGGATGAATAGGCACTGCGAGTTGAGAGGTCCACTAGACCATCAAGTATTTTGGGGGTGCACGATGGGGGAGTCGGGGCTATCACAGTCTTCTGAACCACCAGGGATAATTAAACAGGTCTCATGGGTGATTGGTGTGGGGGGGCACAAGACTAACAGAACAATGTGTTCTGTGATTACTACAGGTGTCAGCAATTGGGGTTGGAGGGCCACTAGACTACCAGGGATATTGACTTAATATTTATTTATTTATTTGAGTTTTGATGACCGGGTAGGTCCACTGAGACAATTACAGTCCCTTTTTCAGGGTCTACCTGGGGTCACAATTTGTACAGAAAACAGTGCAAATGTACAGAGAAGTCATCCAAAACAGCAGGAGGTTGACATTCAGTAAAACAATAAATACAATAATATGCATACACATGTAATATATTTTTTAATGTGTCAGCGATTGGGTTTGGGGGGGACCACTAGACTACCAGTGATATTGAACTTTACTTTAGTAACTGTGGCTGTGATCGGGGATCAGGGAGGGTCACTTGGACATGTTTGCTGGAGGTTACTGCCACCTTTTCATGGATGGTAATTGGCACTGCACTACAGGTTGTGCTAAAGGCTGTAGCGCGGCGCTATTGCTTTGAATATCCTGGTGCACAGGTATTCATGTTCCCACCCCTCTGTCCTTCCCCTGCATACATTATTTTTTTGCAGCTGGGCTCAAATGCAGTACAATTTTGTCGCTAATGGTTTGTACCCAGCGCAATGCTTTGAATATCTGGCCCAGGAACTGAGGTACATCTGTAACCAGTTTGAGTCAGTGTTGAGTTAAGACACCAGCTTGTATGTTGAGCTTGCTGAGTTCTGTTAAGTGGTTAGAAAATAAAAATAAGATAGCTGTTTTATTTAAATCAGTCTTGGAGTCTGTTCTGTGATCCTGCTCCTATTGGCTACAGTGGTCTCCAGTGAAAGCCATGCAGAAACTAAAGAAAGAATCAAAGGTATCAAGAAAAGGATACAGCAACCATGACTTGGAAAAAATGTATGAGTCATTGGTTGTATCAGTGGCATTTTAATGTTTTGGGACCTTCCTGCACTTTGCAGTTGGCTGTCGTATAGGAGACGACCAGGAAAATGTAAAAAAAAAAGGGGGGGAGGAACTGCCCAGAACCCCTCATATATAATGCCATTTTCTGTTTCATAAACTTCACCTCCTATTTGAAAGTGTTTTTCAAAATGCACTTGATGCAGAAGTCATAACTCCCTGGAAGTTTTTGGTTCCAAATAAGCCCCTTATACCCCTGATACTCATTGTTATTGACCTTTAAGTGTGTACCTGCTCAAGCTTTCTGTCTTGGCCATGCAGGCTTTAACAAACTGAGCTTGTTTTTAGTTTCAGTGGTGATGGCACACTATAAAAACGGAGGTGATCAGCTGTAGCATTACCTCTGATGAAGACTGACAGTGGCCAATCGAAACATTAGGTTGTTTTCTCCCTCTATTAACATCATTAGTCATTGCTGGTGAGTATACTGCACTAAATGACTGTGGATATGTCTGTTCTGTTCTTAGAAACATTTAATAAAGGAACTTGGTGAGTTAAACTTTCTCTCACTTTTGTGTGGACTATTCTTGACTTTGGTGCTGATTCTTATGGTTTTACTTTAGTGTTATTTGAATATAGCACTATAGCCATGTCCTGGTGCTCGCCCAGTGTCTTTGCTTTGTATGTACTAATTTTAATGTTTTGTTGTACTTTGCTTTGTTTTGTATTTCTGTAATCTTTTTAATAAAAATAATTAACTGGAAAAAAAAAATAAAATGTGGGCTCAACCATGTGAAAACATCTTTAAGCACTGTTAAGGAACACTGTGCCTGTGCAGGTATTGGCAGAGGAGCTCAGCATATTTGGGGGGGATGATGGAAATATCTAGTGATGTCCCATATAGTTTTATTTAACTGTGCATCTTTGTCAGACACATGGACATGGCTTTATATCAAATTTAGTGCATGTGCTAAACAAGGTGTAAAATAGAAGTTTACAACAAACAAAGAAAAGCAGTGATACACACACACTAGAACTTCAAAGTGTGATTAATTTATTTAAACATACAACTATGGTTCCCCAACACTTCAAGGATCACAGCCCTCTTTCTCAGAAATTCTCATTATTCAAACACCTTTGGCATGAGTTTTTTGAAGAAAGAGCAGTGGACAGAAGGCCTAATTACATCTTATTGAATTTAAATGTTGCTCACCATGAAACAGTGGTAGCTCTGTATTAACAAGCAGTTCATACAGACTACATTGCAAACCACTGCTGACAGTAACTACTTCTACTAACTCCCCAACTTATTATTGCACTCTGCCTCTTGTTAAGGGGGCTATTCAGCATGTTGCAGGCATGGTCCATAACAAACATTCCTCAGCTTCAGATCATGAGGGTATATCCTGATGTCAAGCAGTGATTGGATGAAATGCAGAATGTTTTTCCCACTGGGCTTCTTCTCCATGACTGATGCATTTTTCTTCAGTTATTTGTTTTTATTAAGACATTTTCAATACAGAACATACCATAACATATACAATAACACAGACAGATAATGAGTTCCAACCAATATGATTTGATGAGATGAAGAAGGCAGGTATAGGAAAACATAAATCTATTGCAGTTATACTGAGTGTCATTACAGGAGATCAATTAGTGAAACCAGTTCAGCCAATTAATTCTCTATACCTGCACAGGCCCTACTGGGGTTGGGGGCCTGTCTCTGTCATTGCATACATTTCTTATATTTTTATGAAGTACTGGAGAAGGGCGAACCTAAACCTGCTGCCACTTCATGTCAACCGTACGGGGGAGCTATAGGTAAAGGATGTATATAATCATCAATTATATAATAAAGGATGCATAGGGCCAGTAGGGTAAGAGGCAGGGAGAGGAGCCCTGGCCCCACCAATCCCACTCATAGGTACAGTACTGTGTCCCAATAGCTGTACCCACATTGCCTAGGGTGCCCAAAATATATATGTGGAGGGAAACATATGGAAGGACTGTATTAAGAGAGACAGGACAAGGTCTTTGCTCTCCGTTGTCTGATAGTTGTGGTCCAGGCTTAATAGTGGCAAACTTAAATAGAATCCCCAGATTTAGTAGTATATCTT
Organism: Neoceratodus forsteri; assembly: GCA_016271365.2. Lineage (NCBI taxonomy): Eukaryota > Metazoa > Chordata > Ceratodontiformes > Ceratodontidae > Neoceratodus > Neoceratodus forsteri. The sequence continues at coordinate 428,739,903 of CM057450.1, read as the reverse complement.
TAGTGAGTGTTATGCCAGGAAGTACAGATGGGGAAAGGTAGCCAAATGGCTCATCACCTGAAGCCGTTCCTTCACTATGGGTACTTCTGCTGTATGTGATTTCCGGAGAATCACATTTCAGCCTCCACTCACACTACCATGAGCCAGAGTACCTCAGGAGAAGCGTGGTAGAGGCCTGTATGTACAAGGCTCAACAGAATTAATTGAGTGGATATTGGAATGGACTGACTTACAATATTAACACATTCAGACTTGAATGTCATTCAGAAAGTAAGTACTGCAGGGCAGGACCACAACATATGGGAAAGGGAGCCCCCACTAGTACCACATTCATTCGCTTTTAAGCGAAAAAGATGTTTCAGGACTAGAGGGCATGGGATGGAGTTGGAGGGAGGACGATTCAGAGGAAACATGAGAAAGAATTTCTTCACAGAACGGGTGGTGGACAAGTGGAACACCCTGCCAGAGGAAGTGGTGAGGGCTGAAACAATCACGGGATTTAAGAATGCATGGGATAGACATAAAGGAATTCTAGAGGTCAGGGGTAAGGGGAAATAGACTTCTAGGAAAACAAACTGAACTTACAAGCTCAAATGGGCAGACTAGGTGGGCCATAGGGCCTTATCTGCCGACACTGTCTCTGTATCTATGTATCTATTCATGACTGATAATTAGGTAAGGCAGGTATTCTACTGGTGTGCTTCAGTGAGGCTATCTGCATCAATATGAATCCTACAGGGGCTAGAGCTGGCAGAGGTGGGATGGGAATGGTGGTGGTTCCACTTGACTTGGACACAGCCCAATCGGCAGTGAGACTTAGGAAGCTGTGGTTTGCACTACTGCCCCAGATATCACTAGTGAAATGCACATAACACCCCTCTGTATATACCCATCCCTATTAATTGGGTAGCATGTATTGTAGTTTGGTAAAGAAACCTTGCCTGCAGTAATTGCCAAAGTAGGTATAGTTAGGGTTATTAATCCAAGCAAAAGAACTTTGGATTTCCTGACTTTTCTGAGCATTGTCCACAAACCATAACATTACTGCAATATTGTTTTTTTTATTATAAATAAACAGTATATTGAGATCTAACCTGTGCTGTCTTAACAGTATATGCACACAGCTCTAAAGCTGCATTGAGCAATCAGAATGTTTATTTTTTTCAAACCATATTAAAAAACATATTTTAGTTTCTAGCTTGATTTTCTTTCAAATAATCTTTAGGAGGGTCTAACTTGAGGTACCATACAGTAACAATGTGAAAATATCCAGGAATTATGAAAAACATAACTTCTGTGAGACAAATCAGTATTACATTACTTTACTCACATTGGTTTTCAGGCATAAAATAAATATTGTAGCAGCCGAAGTGCCTTTGGGTTAGGATGTTGGATATTAGAGTTCCCCCCAACAGGAATTTATCCTGCCTTTGTATAATTCTGTAATGAGTGTTCTGTGATGTTACGTTAGGGCTCCCTAGTCACCCAAATTGTTCCTGAGTCACTATGATTTGAAGCAAATTCTGCCTACTTCTTGAAACAACAGGGAGTCTCCTTTAAATAAAGAAAAAAAAGTGGCCTCTTTACAAGCAGTCACAGAAAAAAAATGGGAAAAAAAACAACAGAAAGACTAAAAAGTTACAGCAAATATGTTTTCATAAATAAGAAAAACTTTTTGAGAAATGGATAATGACAAATACAATGAAATGTTAGAAATGTGGTTTGGCAACAAAGCCACATGGCTTCATCTGTCTAATTTTATATTTTGCAGACTCCATTACATATATTTAATAAACAGTTTGGATCAAGATCCTGGCAATATCCCCTCTCCAGCACACAGTGCAGTGGAATTGGCCGGGCTATTTTTACTTATTTTCTTTTCCTTTCTTTTTTTTGTTTTATTATTGACTCAGCAAATATTTTACATTTATTTTCAGTTAGGACTTGCTTTTAACCAATTTGTAGCTGAGAGGGCTAATGCACCAGTATGCCATTGACTTGCTCAAAGTCACAGCAGAGTTTGGACTGGGATGAATTGGATCACAGTTCTGTGTTTTTACACTGCACTACACTAAACTGCACTACACTGCCTAGGTCAGTCAAACGGGCCAGGTAAAACATACATTTTAAACTGGATGTTTCTATGGAGAATTGCTGTTAACCAAAACAACAATTTACAGAATTACTGTTTTATTATGACAGAGATAAGTTATTTGCTGAATCATATTAACAATATTAAATTGCTACCCATCCCATATCAGACACCCCTTTGGCAAGCAGTCAGCAGTGTGGTATACTGATCAGACATGTGTGCTTGGTTTGCTTTCTTAATTTTTTTCTCCTGTGTGAATGCAAATCACCGACTTCCAAAAGTCATAATGCTATATCTAAATGGTACAGTATATTTGATATTGGAGTTCTGTGGGAACTTTATTAGAAACTGTAGAACAAGAGTAGACGTTAGCTAATGTACATGTACAGCCAACATGTAACACAGAGGCTCATACGCTCAAACTCAGGAACAACAAAAGCACATACAGTATATTTTCAGAGACACATACAACATTAACACAAGCACACAATCGTTTATGCTCTGTAGCCCTTGGGAGCAAGATAGGGAGCCTGCATTACTTTCTTCAAGTCCACTTGATTTGGGGGGTTTATAGAGTATAGTTGGACTATTTATTTTTATTTTAAAAATGTTGGCCAGGAAAGGCACCCTGAGCTGACACTTATTTCCAGATGCATTCTAAAGCACAAGGAGGTTCAGTGACTTATTTAGGGTCATAAAGTATGCAAGTGACAGTTGTGGGATTCAAACCCAAGCCTGCTGGGTCTCCAAGTTCCTAACTTGGTGCATTAACCCTTAAGGCTATTCTGCCTCACTAAATATATCACTGGATGTTTTATATTCTGAAAGAGTTAAGTTTAAGAAAAGTATTAAAGATGGAATATGAATGGATATCTATAAAATTAGGAAGAGGAATGCTGCGTTCTGATTAGCTAAAACTTGTTCTTACACATTTGATTGGGACAGCAACACCAATGGGTAAAAACAAGTCCTGTCAATAAGGATGCAGCACTAGTGCTGGGTGAAATTAGTAAATTCCAATTTTGCAGAATTTTCATGACATTTCAGGGAATTTTCTGCAGTTATTTACTTGGTTATATCTCAGTCAGTCTTATAGCTCAGGATTGAAGATTTGACGTGCATACTGTTTTGCAGAGTCCTTACAAAATGTTAAGATTCATGACATTTGGATGAGTGGTAGGAAAGTTATAGAGGCTCAGGTTTTGGTAATTTATTATTCATGTGAAAATTTCTGAAAAAAAATTATATGGATTCACAAATACACCAATGACAGCAAACTGGGTAAGGTTGTCAATGACTCACAATCTATACAATCATTGCAGAATAATCTAGATTCACTATCCGAATGGGCCACTGAAAACAAACTGAGATTTAATATTGCAAAGGGCAAAGTGATGCACTTTGGCAAAAATAATAAAATGGCAAATTATACCCTAGATGGACTTCAGCTAAAAAAAGTTACAGTTGAACATGACCTGGGTATTAATACAACTAATAACTTGAAATTTTACACTCATAATAACAATGTAACAAAAAAGTGTCACAGTGTAATAAATTGTATCTTAAAGTATGTCAAGAGCAGAGAAGCAGAGGTCATTGTCCCACTATACACAAGTTTGGTTAGATCACATATTGACTTCTGTGCCCAATTTTGCACACCAACTACTGTTAGTGGCAAAACAGACAGAGAGAAAATACAGAGGAAGATCACTAGAAAAATAAAGAACCAAGAAAATAATACATATTCTGATAGGTTAAAAAACTTAAACTTGTATTCACTTGAGTATAGGGCACTAAGAGGTGACATATGTCTGGCTTTTAAAGCCTTTCAAGATCTAGTACTGTTCTTAATCATTTGTTTAGAAAAACAGGTCTCAATTGTCAACACTAGGTCACACTTCTTTAAACTCTGTACTAGCAGAAATAAAACAACAAGGTGGAATAATTTCTTTACCCTAAGATTACCTCCGATCTGGAATTCTCTTCCTCCTATTGTTATAGACAGTAACTCTATGGAACAGTTTAAATATAGATTGGATGGGTATATGGGAGAAAAAAAATCATTTCCGCTATTAATACATAATGGCAGTCAGTTTCCTGTTGGGCTAGCTCTCAAACTCATATACACCAATGGCCACTTTTGGAGCTAGATGGCTGGAAATATGGATGATTACTTTCTTGGAAGAATTTAGAATCGGCTAAATAGAGACAGTTGGTTATGTAACTTGAAAGTTACAGGAGCTGTAAATTTCACAATTTAATTCTTTGTTAAATTGTGTGAAAATGTTCAAAATATTTGGATATTTATAGCTGCACTGCTATTGCAGGTATACACTCAAGATTTGGCATGCATAACAAAGTAAGTGTGTCCTGGAATCTAATTAAGCTAGGTAAATGTGGTTTAGTAGGTTAAAAATGTTTGTGGATACTTTAGAAATTACAAACTGCCAAAATGTGCTAAACAATTCATGGCCACATAATAGGTAATGCTAGTACAACTCCACTTGTGGAATTTAAGTTTCATAAATCACTTATTATTACTGAATCATCTTACCTGCACTAGCATTATGGCACTGCAATGTCCAGCATCATGCTCCATCCTAACTAAAGATATCCAGATGCTTCTGTCACAGTGGCCTAAGTCACAACTAGTTGTAAGGTTTGGAGTAACTTGGTGCCACTGTTTTTAAATAGTAAAAATATACATCGTTATCTACAAGACTGCTGAAGAATCAGCAGGTAGCATTGTACAGAAACAATGCTGCACGTGCATGTGCTACCATGAGTAATTAAGTCAGTGAACTCCAGTGGTTAGCTGGTATACTGCAAAAAGACAAGCTAGTGCACAGCGATGTCCAGGGCCTCATCTTGGTTCCCCTCCCTTCCCTCCACGGTCACCAGCTTACCAAGAACTGGCGCATTTAAAGTTTCTCTTAGGAAACACATACTCTCAACCAGCTGCTGTAGGTGTCTGCAGCGGTGAGTCATGGGCCTCAGGGGTGCCCACCCACCTGCTTCGAGCTTGCCTTGCTCAGCACCTGTGACAAAGTCTCACATATAGACTGCTTCTGTTTAGTCCTTCTGGTTGCTGTCTGTTTAATTATGACTACTTGCTTAGCTAACTCACTGTATAGGCTCACCACTTCTCTTGTTTATAATACCTTTGCACTGTATGTAATATCAGATTTTTACACTATTGTCCTTGTATACTAGTGCACTGTACTGTTTTTTGTCTGTTTAATATCTCTTGTATTATAAGATGTATGAATGTGTCTTACTCTGTATTATGACATGGAGCCTTTGGAAATGAGTCCCTGACTCAAAGGGTTGTAATTCCGATGTGACAATCAATCAATAAATAAATAAAATAACTGTTCTTCATGGTTCATCACTCAAGACAGTAGTAACCTGATATTTAGCACCTCTATACATTTACTATGGAGCCTCCAATGAATACTACCTTATTGCCTCTTTTCCCAGCCTTAACTTGCCTCTACAATGGCAACTCAAATATACAACTGGACAAAATGTATAGATATGGCTTCAACAAAAGTATCACAGCATTCCACAATTTCACAAAAGCTCATGAAATTCAGCTTTAATTACTGATGTTATTTTGGAATCTTTGGCTGCTTATGCTTGGCCAGACTCTGAGCGAGAGATTAGAGAGTTGACACACATAGCCTCTTTTTTCCATATTGGTTATTCTCCCAGCCAGCAGCTCATCTCTCAGAGATATAACCTGTTAACAGGGATATACCCTAATCAGGTTGAAGCTAGCCATCCTTCAGTTGGCTACTGGGTTTTTCCCCCACATTTTTCCCTCCCACCTCCCCTGGTGGGGGCAGTGCCTCTGTGAGGCTTGCACAGCCACAGCTTCCCCTGTGGCAAGAGAAGCCCAATGGCCCTGCTGCCAACCTTCCGCAACCTGTCTCAGCCATAGCCTACCTCCCAACATGACTTTCCGGGCTTGTTTCAGATTGTGGGTTGTCAGAATGGCAGTGCAAGCTGCAGGGCCATGGGAGTGGCCTCAAAGCCTTATATTTAGGGTCAGTGAACCTAACAAAATTGGGGACAATCAGTTATCTAGCTTTAAAGTTATAGGGGCTTAAAATTCTGCAGTTTACATAATTGGGAAATGAAATTGAAACATTTCTGGAAGTCTGGAGGCTTATAACTCAGTTTTAAATACAGACATTTATAACGTTATACAGCTCTGTGTGGTCCTTGGTAAAATCACCATACCAAATTTGCTGCAATGTGGACAAAATACTTTTAAATTAAAACGGAAACAACTGAAATAAATAATTTTGGTAAAAAGTTGTGAACCTTTTGTGGATATTTAGTGAAATTTCAAGCAAGTGCAGTCAGAATTTCACCAGAATTTCACTGGCAGAAGGTAACATCCACCCATCCCTGTGGAGCACCTAAATAATGACTGTGCCACTATTTACAATTTAAAAAATAGAGTATCTGCCATTTCTTCACACTAAAAACCAAGCACCCCAAAACAAGTCACACTTAGCAACATAGTTCCTGGTACCTTCATCTATCTACCAATTTGCATAAAACATATGTAAACAAGTGTTATATCTTTTTTCTGTCTGTGTTTGTTTCTTCCAATATTTTTTCACTTCTTAAAGCAGCAGCATTTGTTAGTCAACAAACAAATTTCATCATATATTGTTTTTAGCAAAAAATGTATTTCTGACATCCTAAGATTTGTGCTCAGTATAGTTTTACTTTTCCCATCTATTGTTAAAACAGTTTATAAAATGGGTATACAAAATCCAGAAACTTAATTAGCTTAGGAGCTCGGTACCCGGTGCTGATATCCCAGCACAACAGCACTAGATAAAAATCCAGCAGCCTCTTCACAATAAAATCAGTATGACCACACATCCCTGACTGCCATCACAAACATGGCTGTCACCTTTACTCACTAAAATTCTTCAACTAAGCCCTAAAAATAGAACTGCCTTAAATTTAAAAACATAATAATTAAATATTATTTGCCCTCATGATCCTCTTCTTACACACACACACATATATATACACCTTAAACAAGCATTTGTCAATGCCGAATGTTTGCTTGCTGGCATTGGCATTGGTAGTGTAGGCATTAGAGAGCTGCATAATAGGAATGGCAGTGAAGTATTGAACTGAAGCCAACCCCACCACCACCCTGCAGAGACTGACAGGCATTGGGGTGTGCCTTTGGGTCATCGGGCATAACGGCCATGCCATTTCACCACACCCTACTCTGCAGACACTGACAAGTGTCACAGTGTGCCTTGGGGTCTTTGGCCCTTATGCCCACCCCATTCCATCAGAAAATATGGTGAGATGTGTCCTGTATAGGAGAGTGGGGTGAACTTTGGGCCCGAAGAGTCCAAGACACACCTCGATGCCTCTCACTGGCTGTAGGGTGTGGAATGGTATGAGCATTACAGGTGAGAATCCCAAGTCATTCCCCTGATGCCTCTCAATCTCTACAGGCTGGGGCATTATGGTCCGAAACCCTAACGCCCCAGACGTTCGTTGGTATTTTCATTCCAAATTTTCAAAATTGTTTTTGTGACCCCCACCTTATGAACAGTGGCAATATCAATTTGTTAGCCGAAAGCTGATTTTGCACAGCGGCTATGCCATTTGGCACCACAGGTGTGAAAACATATTTCAAACAGGATATGAAAAATAACAGCTGTACTGTTCATGGGGAGATGCAAAAAAATGGCAATGTTGAAATTCTGCAGTGAAAATATTAAAAAAGCTGGTGAAGTCACGAGCACGCGTAGAAAATGCACAACACACACCCATAATGCAATTAGTTTTGGGATTTTTTACAGCAGATTGTCAACACAAGGATTTTATGACCTCCACTCATGAACAGTGTCACTGTGATTTTCTTAATCTGTCCCGAACAGTGATTTCCCACAGCGACCATGCATTTCTGCACTGGAAGTGCAAAAACACATTTCGGCCATGGTGTGATAAATGACAGCTGTACTGTTCATAAGGAAGTGTGGAAAAATGCCAGTGGTAAAAATCTGGACTGAAAATATTAGAAATCCATGAAGTTACGAGGGTGCGTGGAGACTGCGTAATGGTCGCTCGTAACACAGTCATTTTATGGACATATTTCACCAAATTTTTAACATAGCCATTTTAACACCTCTGACCATGAACAGTGTCACTGTGATTTTCTTAATCTGTCCCAAACATTGATTACACACACTGACTGCGCTATTGTACGCTACATGGGTGGAAACACGTTTTGGCCGAGATGTGAAAAATGACAGCTGTACTGTTCATAAGGAGATGTGGTAAAATGACAATGTGGAAAATCTGGAGTGAAAATATTGAAAATTGTGAACTTACAAGTGTGCATAGGAACAGCGCAACACAAGCTCGTAAAACAGTCATTTTGGGATATTTATTCACCAAATTTTTATCATAGCCATTTTAACACCTTTGCTCATGAACAGTGTCACAGTGATTTTCTTAATCTGTCCCGAACATTGATTTCACACACCGACTGCGCCATTGTGCACTACATGCACGGAAACACATTTTGGGTCAGATGTGAGATATGGCAGCTGTACTACTCATAAGGAGGTATGGTAAAATGGCAATGTTGAAAATCTGGAGTGAACATATTGAAAATTCGTGAACTTACGAGTATGTGTAGGAACAGTACAATGAATGCTCATAAAACAGTCATTTTTAGGAATTTTTTCACCAAATTTTCAACATAGGGTTTTGGGGGGCCTACCACATGAACTGTGACACTGACATTTCATAAATCAGTCCAAAAGGTGGTTCCACGTGGTTCCTTTCCTGGCTGATTAATGCCATGATGGTGACAGAATTCATGAGGCGGGGTCCCAAAAACCCCATGTTGAAAATTTGGTGAAAAAAATCCCCAAAATGCCTGAGATATGCACTAAAGTTGAAAAAAACCTATTTATTACATTATACAGCTTACCGGCATTTCCTCAGTTGGCGGTCGGCTTTGAAGAGTGCAGACATGTTCCCAGTACACGAAGATCGCTGCACCGAGCTCTGGAGGTAAGTATGGGATGAGGAAGGGCGGGGGAGCAGGGTGCACAGAGGGTGGGTGTGGGTGGGGGATTGGGTCAGGACAGTCAGCGAGAGAAGGTTTTTCTTTCAGGTTTCTTTTTTTTAATTGAGCACCCCATCAGCCATCACGATCTGTTGCCATGCTGGGGTGGGCTCCCAACATTAGCATCTGGAACTCAGGGGGCGCAGCACAGCTGATGGGGGTGGGCACCCTATCGGCTATATAGTGTGTGCGTGGGGGGAAGCATGAGCATGCTGTGTGCGTGCGCGTGTGTGTGGGGGGGAGCGCACATGAGCATGCAGTATCTTATCACTGCTTAGAAAATGGGCAAAGACAATTCTCTCTTCTGATTGGCTGAGACACTTATTTAGGTGGGCATCTATCAGACAATAGATGCCCACCAAATAAAAAGCCCCAGCACATACCTGCCTCATACCCAGACAAGTATCCTAGTGCCCAGCCTGCTTTTCCATTGGCTGAGGCACTGAGCACACAAATTCAAAGTGCTGCCATCTTTTTTTCTCATTGCTTAGCAAAATCCCTCATGTCAGCCACAATCAATCCCCAAGAAATTTGCTGTCTTCTGTTTTGTTTCCCCCCACAACAATAGGCACATATCTTAAATTTACTTAAGTAACTATTGACTGCTCATTTAAGGAGCAACGGGCACAATCTCCATGATCCACTTCCCCATCCCCATCCCCGCCCCTCAAAAGTTACCCGGCAACAGCTAACAGCTCTACGTTTTGTCCCACAAAAGTCACTAAGTTAACTAAAGTAAAGCATCCTACAGCGGCCCACCCTCTCAGCTGTCTCCCACACTATTCAACCATCAGCCGATTTAAGTAGAAAATTGCACCTCAGTAGCTCATACCCCATGAGCTGCGGTATTCTGTGAACTCGTCAGCGTCCCGCTACGGCTAGACTTGAGAAAATCCTATGACCAACCACCCTCTCAGCTTTTCCCAAAACTTGTCCCCATCAGTGTCTCTGTTTTAAAACAGAAACTCGCACTTGATTACATGATGATGGGAGAGCTCCCGATGTTCCGCTTCCTCATCACTCTCAGGGCATTAGCGCTCTTCCCGCTACATGTTAGCAGCATTCGTCTCTCGATGTAATTTAAAATGTGAAATGATAGCACTGCCAATTAAGTAAGGGCGCTCAGAGGAGCCGCATAACAAAATAAAAATGCACAGTAATCTTCCTGTTTTTACAGACTTACAACTTTTTTTTGTGAGCTCTCTCTGTTCACCTTCAGACCGTCTGTCCCTCTAAGCAGCTCCAGATAGCACGATCGTTCTCCCGCAGCCTCTCCCGCCCTAACACTGCATGACTTTTTGGGGGGAGCAAGGAAAGACAAACGAGTTTGTTACCCAATAAATAAACAAATGAAACTCTGTCACCAAGGAGTAAAAAAAAAAGAGCACAAGATAGGGGTGTGTGTGTGTGTGTGTGTTTGTTGGGGGAGGTACACTGTAATATAGGTGGAGGAACTATTTTATTACAAAGCTAATTTAAAACTAATTTTCTAATAACATTTTTTTATTAAACAAATTTATTTTCTCAGTGCCCATTTTCTAAGCGCAATAATACCCTCCAGGGTGGGCGGTATGGGCAATACCACCCACCCTGTTGGGTATTATTGCTTGGTTACTGAAGTGCAGATTTCCCTTTCAATTGTATGGCACTGCATTTTGGATCATCGCACTATGTTTCTTGCACATGAGTGCAAACAAACATAAAAATGAAGTACTACAGTACTTGCAGTTTGAATTTCTGGTGTTTCTTTGCTGAACATGAAAAATCCCTCTCCTATTCTCACATGCTTACTAAGGAAATCTGTGTTTACCCAGCTACAGATAATGCAAAAGCCCTAGTTCCATCTGAGGCCTTCTGTGTAACAGTGGGGGTAAACATTCTGCCAGTAGAACTGAGCAGAGGTTTGAATTCTTGTATTCCATCCATATTAAACATTCCATCTCTTGAATGTAGGCAACACAGAAAATAAGATAAAGAACAGGGAGGGAATAATATCAAGAAGAAGAAAGAAAGGTGATGAAATGAATAAATGGGAGTGGGTTGGGGAAAATAGAGGATTTAAGAGCTAATTAAAAATACATGTATTTTGCTGTGCATAATATTTAAACCTGAGATGGCATGTCAGTGTTGAGATGTGGCGGGACTAATTTGATGAAGTGGATGAACTTTAAAAAAAAAATTCCTTTTTTGATTTTGGTGCATTTCTTCACCCCCGAAAAAAATCTTGGACACCTTTTATAATTACAGTAAGACACTCCAGGGTGTGTGTTGTGGTGAGATAACAGCACTTCTTGGGTGGATGAAAGCACTCAGAGATACTTCATGCCTCACAACACACCCAAGGACCATTATCCCACCACAATGCACACCCTGACATGTCTTATTGCTTAATTTTATAGCTAATTTTGCAATTAATGACTCACATCATCAAAGAAGGTTGCCACTCACAAGTTTTAAAACTCTCTTCTGCTGAGGTTACCTGTTGAATGTATATGTTAGATTCATACTGGGAGTGTATTTGGATGGTGCTGCCACCTGTTTCTGACAGTGAACAGTACAGCACCGTACCAAGATATTTAAATTTTTTCATGGCAGCTATGGCATGGCAGTGGGAATTTTAAAAAATGGCCACTTGACCCATCGGCGCAGTGGTTGGATTTCTGTCTGTGACACTGGTGACCCGGGTTCAGGAACGGACTTAGGTTGCCAGACAGCCGGCCGGGGGAAGAAGGATGGAGCATCTGGGGACAGCTCTCCTTCTCTGGGGGGAGGGTGGGGATGCCTGGTGTGAAGTTCAAGGGGGAGTGACAGACGTCTGGTGTATGCTTTGACGTCAGGATGTCACTCACCACAGAAAACCAGGAAAAATGCTTCCTGACTGGCTGGATGATGGTCTCTCTGTCCTCCACTGCTGCCGATCCCATGACCGTCACGCCTCAGCAGTACCCCGGGCCAATGGAAAAGTGTGCTGGCCACCCCCACTAGTGCCTTCCCCCTCAGAGGAGAGTTCCATGCTCAAAGGTTACGGGTTACCGGGGGCTGCCATGAGAGGTGATAGCAGGTATGGGAGTCGGGGCAGGCAGCCGGGGGGCATTAGAGACCCAAAGGGTGGGCAGCCAGGAGAGGGGAGGCACAAAAAATGGCAACTTACCTGCTTCCTTTGGGTCATTTAACTGACAGGATTTCCTTCCATATGTAACACAAAGGCAGGCCATTGCCAGCAAGGAATGAACAATGCCGAGGCTCCTAAACTGTTGCCTTATGGCATTGACCTGCTTTCTCTTGTTTTGGGTTGCATAAGCTTGGTCTGGAAAAAAGCGGATGTCCTGCTCATTGAAGAGTAGTGGGTGCTGGTTCCAAGCTGCTTACAGTAAGACATTGTACACCTCTGGCCCCAATGTGACTATTAAGATTGTTCAAGGTGGTATGCTGTCCAGATCATCATGGAGCCCAATTCCCCTCCAGATGCAGTGTTTCAGTCAACCAGACTTTCATAAATTCTGTTAGGTTGTCTCCTTCAGTCCCTTCAGGGAGACCAACCATCCAGACATTCCTGGCCTGTTCTCCATTCTCTAGGATCTCAAGGTGGGAACAAAGATGCATGTTTTCTTTGGTGAGTTTATGTATCACTAACATTGTTTGTACGGATCTGTCATCAGCTTCTTTGTCAGTTGTTGTAGCAACCTCTATTTTTGTATATTGACTGCCCATTCAGTCAAGGATTTTCTTACCGCACTGAGGACTGAGTTCCAGATGGGAGATTCTCCTGTCTGTTCCAGATTGCTGACTCCAGCACTCTCCATCTTGCTGCATAGTCTGTTTTTGATTTTGTCCCCAAGAACCTTTTGTGTGACTCACGATGTCCAAACTTTCCAGAAAGTACTTTACTGTTGATCTTAATCCGATGCTGGGAAAAAGATGAAGTTAAATCTATTATCTGAATATTTCTTTTTAATATTCAAAATGTGGTTTCAGTTGGAGCTGATGTGAAGGAAGTCTTCTCTATAGTGTGGTTCTCTTGCATCCCTCCAGTATCGAGCATTTACACTTAGGGTGGGATATTCAAAGCAGTTGCTCCATGCGCAATAGGGATGCGCCCGTGCAAGAGCGGAAATGCACCATAGTGCTATATTCAGCAGGAGCAGCAGCGCAGCACAACATGCAATGTGCTGCAGTGCAACAGAAATGAATGCATGCAAAACTGCAGGGGGGTGGAACCAGGAATAATGTGCACAGTGCGATATTCATCAATAGGCAATGTGCGCAGTAGCAGAGCAAGCGGAAGTTGCACGACAGCAGAAATGAGCCAAAATAAAAGGGAGCAAGAGAGGGGAGGATGAATGCGCCACAGAGGAGCCATAGGTGGGAGCGCAGAAACAGAGTGGCAGGGAGGCAAGACAGGAAGCAGGGGGCAGGTGTGGCCAGGAGTTGGACAGAGCCCACGGTGGTGTGTGTGAGTGAGAGAAGGAGTGTGTGTGTGTCTGTGTGTGCATGTGTGTGCGGGGCCTGAGGTGCCACAGAGGATGGAGGGCAGTGGTAAGAGGTAGGGCACACAGAGTTGAACAGCCAGAGGTGAACTCAGTGCAGGGGCAGCAGCATACAGTAGGGGGGACCAGGTAGACAGCCACCCAGGGGGGGACACCAGCCAGGGACATGGCCAGTGTCACCTTCCAGATGGAGGTGGTAATGAGGGGTGTGAGAAGGCAGGCAGCAGGGAGGCGCGGCCGTGGAAGGGCCTGTAGGCGGTATGCCCAGAACAGGCTGTACCAAGCCCGCACCACCTTCGAACAGTACAGTGACACTGAGATCGTGGGCCAGTACTGCCTGAACCAGGCGATTCTGAGGAAACTCTGTGAGCTGTGCAGTGATGAGATGAAGGCACCCACACGACGGCGCCATGAGCTGTCTGTGGAGACAAAGGACACAGCCGTCATGTGCCTGCTCACCACTGGCACCTTCCAGAGACCAACAGGGGACATGACAGGCATAACCCAGTCAGCTGCGTCATGCCTACTCACACAGTTCCTCAGCGCACTGCTGCTACATGCTGTGGAGTACATCCGTTTCCCCAGCACACAGCCGAAGCGCACAGCACACATACAGGATTTCCACAGGATAGCACGGTTGCCTGGCATGCTTGGGGCCATAGACTGCACCCATGTAGGCATCCGCATGCCACCTGGCCCAGAGGGGGTGGCGTACATCAACTGCAAGGGCTACCCAAGTGTCAACTGCCAGGAGGTGTGCGCTGCCAGGGGGCACATAATCAACGTCTGTGCCACACACCCTGGAGGAGCACACAATGCCTTCATCTGGCACCAGTCTTCACTGTGCCATGGGTTTGAGAGTGGGGACATCCCCACTGGCCATCTGGTAGGTGAGTATGCATAGCACGCTGGACAATGGGTGCAGATGTAGGGGGGTGTGGGGCATTGGCGGGGTGCCATGGGAAATGGCCATGATGGCCCATGGCACAGTGACACAAATGACCATGCTAATGACTCCCCTCTACACATAGGTGACAGTGGTTACCCGTTATGGCCCTGGCTGCATACACCATACCAGTGCCCCATGACCTCAACGCAGCAACAGTACAATGAGGCACACGCCACAACATGGAATGTCATCGAGTAGGTGTTCGGGCTGCTAAAGGCACGGTTCCATTGCCTGCACACGTCAGGCAGTGCCCTACAGTACAGTCCCTCAAAGGCCTGCGGGCTATTCCTGGCCTGCTGTATCCTGCACAACATGGCCACTGACTGTGGGATAGCTGTTGAGGTCGAGGAGGGAGACAGTGGTTGGGATGATGAGGACTCCAGTTCAGCTGGTGTTGGGCAGCCACCCCCTGGGCAAAGGGACCTCCGGCTATACCGGATGGCACAGAAGCACCAGAACACCATTGCAGAGGAGCACTTTGGACAACACAGGTAGGCAACGGGGCCATGTGCAACCACCAAGGGCAAGGGTACAGCCCACAGACAGGCAGGGGTGGACACCAGGGGATGACGGTGTCAGGGGCATGGGAATGGGTGGGGGACTGCACACAAAGGCAGGGATGGGCAGGGCTGCACATGGCACACACACACATGCACACACACACCACAACACATGCCCAGAGGGCAACAGGCATGCCCACCCCAACAGGCACCCCCACACAGGACCACACACAACCATGCCCAGTGGCTGCCACTGTGCGTGCCTCAGACACTGAGCACCATTGCACAGTGATGGACAGTGTTACGAAGGCATCATCATGCACACACCACAGTAGCCAGCAGCTGGGAGGGAGTGCACAGGGACCATGTGTGTGCAGTGCTGGGCACCTCACCCATGCATCGCACAAACACCACAGTGCACACAGGGCAGTGGCAGACAGTGGCCATGGAGGGGGAAGGGTCAGTCATGCAGCACAGTACCATGGCTGCCACTGATGCATGGCGGCCCTGCCGAGACCTGCCAGCCATGCCAGGCCAACCAGTGGCCTCATGGGGTGGCACCAGGACTTTGCGGGGTGTGCGGTGGCTGGGCACCCAACCAGTTGGCCAGTGTAGCCACGACAGTCACCATTGCAGTGGTCTGCCTGTCAATGGCAGTGGTCACATCCGCCTGCTCCTAAACCAACTCTGCCAGGAGCAAGGCATGGTCCCTGCTGCACTACTCCTCTGCCTGGCACAGCACCACACTGAGCGCATCCACCGCCACCATAAGCCACATCTGCTGATCCACTGGGGCCTGGAGAAGATGGCTGTGGTCGTCCAAGGGGTTGTTGGCATGTCCAGCATGCTATCCCCCATGGTGTTCCTGGCCCTGCTGCACAGCACCCCTTGATGGTGGGTGCCGCACAGTGCTGCCATTCTGGGGTACATCCACATGTGGTGCACTGCCACTGCCCCCTGTCCATGTCCCCACATTGACAATGGCCATCTGCTACCACTGCCCCTCCGACTGCCAATCACCAGGCAACACTGGTGTGGCCGCAGTGGCAACAACAGCCCCACCACCCTGGCCGCACGCTAGTGCTACCCCACTGGAACGTGCAGACACAGCCTGGGAAAGGGCTGTTGTGCAGGCAGCCACGCCAGCACTACCCACGGAACCACCTTGGTGGATGCCATCTGTGGGACCATTCTGTGTCCCACATACTGTACATCACTGTCTGGGACGTGTGTCACATCATCATCAGTGCTGGAGCTGGCCCCAATCTGTGTCTCAGCACACTGGACACTGAGGGCGGTGTCACGCTGGGAGACAGGCAGGGCCATGTCTGCACCTGCACCACTGGCATCAGTCCAGACAGATGTGCAGGGCTGCAGACAGTCAGTCCCTCGGACACCTGTGGAGGTGGATGGGTGCTTCACCATGTCCAGGACCTCCCCCTCAGTGGACACACCCACCACTGCTGCCCCATGCCGATGCTCAGGAGCTGTAAAGGAACACAGTACCGTTAGTGGCTCCGCCTGGCCCTGGGGCCTGCCCCCCTACCACCCACACACTGCCAGCACCGGATCTACCATGTAGTGATGGGCTGCCGCCCATCTGGAAGCCACCACCAGGAACACCCTCAACGGCACTGCACTGCATGCTGCCGGCCACCTGCTCCTCCCGTGGTGTCAGGAGGGGTACATCCTGCTGGCCCCCACTGGTGGAATCACGTGCTGCCCTGATGACGCCACCTTCTCTTTCATCCGCCTTTTGTCCATGCCAACCTTTTTCTTGCACTCCTGCATGGACCGCTGGTGGCTGCCCTGCTGGTTGACGGCACGCTGAGCAGCGGCTCCCTGTCAAGGTATGCCTTGAACAGGGCATCATATTCTGCCCTGATAAAGTTGGGCCTCCTCCTTCACACCCTTCCCTGCTCCTCTTCATCCTCTTGCTTGGTCATGCTCATGCCTGGGGGATGGACAAGTGTTACCTTGGACTATGCAGTCCCATACAGCCCTCCCAGACCACTGTCCCCATGTCCCAAAGGCATGCCACCTACCTCAAAGGACTGCAATACCGATCCATGGCCCATGCAGCCTCAGGTCGCATTTTTATAGTGGAACGCATGCAAATGAGGAGAGGCACAACTGTAATGGGATGCAAATGCAGTGGATGCACCCTGGAATGGCTCATGAGCTGATTTGCATATCCTGGCTGAATATTGCGCTGTTGCATCTTGCACAATGGTGTTGAGCGTGCTCAGGCTATGGCGCACCACTGTGACATGCGCAATCAGCACCACACCATGCATGCCTGCAGTGCTGACACCAACGGCTAGCGGCGCTGTTGATGTGCTGTGCACGGGAGGCAGTACAGGGCACAGCCACTACTGTGTCTGTGGTGAAAGTGCACTATATACTCAGAGGGGTGCTCATGACATGGTGCACCGTGGGCACCATGACACCATAGTGCAGTAGGACACTGCATGGTGACACACACATGCACCCTACCACGCTACACGCAGGACTTCCCAATAGCACTGTGGCGCTCCATGCACAGACAGACCCTTGACCCTGCAGCTGACCTTTGCCCTCTAGGCACCATGCATATGCATGATTGCACCCCTATTGTGCAGTCCCGGTGCCAGCGCAATAGCGACTGGCAGTGCAGTATCACACTGCCTCTGCACGTGGGGCACATGTACTACAGGGTGCCATTTTGTGGCCGCCAGTTACAGCACCATGCCATGCACCAGAGTGCCAGTGTGGACAGTGATTGAGCTGGCCAACCTGGTGGCATTAGTGGAGCCCCATGCAGGTGCCCTCTTTGGCCAGGTACCCCTCCTGAGGCCACAGACAGCAGTGTGGCAGGAGGTGGCAGAGGGCCTTGAGGCCACGGGGAGCAGCAGAACCACCGAGCAGTGTTGCCACTGCTATGGGGACCTCCAGCAGTGGGACCCCAACTGCTTAGGGCAACTGCAGGCACATGCCTGGTGGGGTGCTGTACCATGGCCATGTAGGTGCTCCTTCACAACACTGGTAGTATCTGTCTGTCCTGCTATCATGGTGGTCATCAGGCCATGCTGCGGGGGGGCCCATACCTGTGTTGCCGGTGTTGAGGGTGCTTCGCGTATACCCTGTGCCATCACGTCATGGTTGGGCTGTGCAGGCATGCACACAGCAAGGGGGGGGCTATGTT
The DNA here is from genome assembly GCA_016271365.2 of Neoceratodus forsteri. Taxonomy (NCBI): domain Eukaryota; kingdom Metazoa; phylum Chordata; order Ceratodontiformes; family Ceratodontidae; genus Neoceratodus; species Neoceratodus forsteri. Next base: position 428,721,565 of record CM057450.1, on the reverse strand, counting down.
ACTGACCTGTACTGATGTTACCCTCTCCATGTTTGCACTCTAGGCCATGAGGATCGCCGTAGGGCCCAGTTGGCCCATGAGGAAGGACGGCAGGTTGGCACTGAAGGAGTGACCTTGCAGGCAGGACACAGTGGTGGTGCCAGGGGTCAGCAGCGCCCTGCTGACCAGGATGCAGGTGAGTGCCGTGTTTCCCCTTACATCTATACTTGACCTTCTGTGCATGGTGGGTTGCAGGGGTGGTAGTGGGTCATGGCCCCCTGCACATGGCCCCCACTGCCATGCACATCCCATGGTGCCCTCCACACCATCCTGTGGGTCTGCACATGTGGGTGGGTGTCGCAGGTGGGCAGTGCATGCACTGGGCACCTGGCTGTGCCACTGCCATCACACTGCATAGCCATGTCACTGTATGGCCATGATGGCGCTGTGCAGTGCATGAGCGGTGGGGGTGTGCAGCAGTTTGCATGGCTTTGGGTGCCTGGGTAGGTGGGTCATGTGGGTGCACCCACTGTGGGTGGTCACATGCCATCACAGGGGCGCAGGCCACAGCTGTCTGCCATGCACATGGGGTGGGCTGCGGTGGTCTGGCCAGTCACACATACTGACTTTGCTCCCTTATCCTAGGTGAACAATGCTGGATGACCCTGAAGCGTCACGTTCAGGAGATCCTGCAGGTCACCCGGGCCACACTGGATCTGCTGCAGGGTATGGAGCAGAGTGAATGGCTGCACCACAGAAGATGCCACAGGGAGTGCAGGGACAAAAGGGGCTGCCAGTAGGGCCTGCAGCACCTGTGCTGCTCCTTTCCCTCCCTGGACTGTCTCTCACACCCCTTTGTCCCCCTCCTTGCTATTCCCCTTTTCCCCCTGTTGTCCCCCCCATGTTGTAGCCTTGTACTTCTCTTCCCCCACTTTGTATATAGCAATGTATATAGTTCATGTTGATTCTGTTACCTGTTGCAATATAGATGCTTTTCATACTACAACTGTGGTGGTCTCTGATTTGCAGCGGGCGTCTGGTGCCTTGCTGCAGTGGTGTGCATGTCGGCCTTGTCAAATGCGGGGTCCCTCAGGTACTGATGCAAGGTCGACCTCTTTGCTGTGCCACTGTGGGTGCCATGCAGGGGGGGCCTTGTGTATGCTGTGGTAGCGTCAGTGGCTGGTGTCGCCTGTTGCAGGGGGATCACGGTGGGGCTGTCATGCATGGCACCATGGGGCACCAGGTTGCATTGTCATGGTGGTGGTGGCATACCTTCAGTGCCATGTACTGTCTGGTCATGCTTCTGGGCTGGATATCTTGGTATCACTGTACAGAGGGTGGTCAGCATTGGTGTGGTGCTGTGGCACGGGAGGGTCCTGGCCCTCCTTGTGCTGCAGTCACTGTTTGCCAGGAGAGAGTGCTGGGGCACCTTGCCCTGCAGGTGTGGACTGCTGGCCTGTGTCTGCTGTTGGATCGGTGCTGGGGTACATGGGCTGGTGGTCTGTTCACCTCTGGTTGTGCAGCTCATGGGGGGCCTTGCGGGGGGGTTGGTCTGTCTGGCCTGCTGCATGCTCCTCTACTCATGGCGCTTCCATGGCTAGTGCACTCCTGCTTCCTGTCCTTGTCCCTGTGCATTCCTGGATGTGCTACTGCACATCGGCCCTGCTCCACTGCACATCCCTGGTTGCGTCATGGCACATCGGGCACAATATTCAATTGTGTTGTGCAGGCGCACCTTGGCCTGTGCTTGGTTTGAATATCACACCCCTTGCACAATGGCGCACTGCTCTTGTGCCTGCTTCCACAATTGCGCATCTTTTTGGCGCCGTCTGAATATCCCACCCTAATTTATTAGCTGAAGGTATACTGTAATATAATTTCAATTCAGGCATAATTTGTTATAGTGTTTTAAAGTAATTTCAGGCATAACATGTTACATAACTGTATTCCCATATTTGCTTTAGATATTTAGGTCTAGAAATGAAAGAAAGAAAGAAAGAACTACAGACAGTAAGATGGGTGTGACGTGTGATAAACCTCTACACAATAGTATTAATAATATTTATTAAACTTTCTCACAAATTAAAATCACCATTGAGCTAAAAGCAAATTTTTTTTGTATATTCTATTTTGTCCCTGTGTTGCTGACCATGCCCCCTTCATGCTTCCTTCCCAGCCCTGCCACCCACCTTCCTTTGGGCTTACCTGAATTCTGTTTTTCCACCATGGCAGGGGTGGGGCTCCCCTCCTCCCACTGCAGTCAGGATCCAGAACCAGATAAGGTATAAGTTACCAATGCGAGGCCCGAGAGAAGTCATAGAGTTTGCCTGTACTGGCTGGGGATTTTTGTTGTCTGGTTGCTGTTCTCTTCAGGATGCCAGCAGCTAGGGTGTGTGCATGTGTGAAATAGCACCAGCTGAAGTCTCCTCTACCTATGAAGACACTCCAACTGCACTGCTACCTGGGGCCACCCAGGTGATGGTTTCACAGCAGATCCAGCTGGCCTCTCTCCCTCAAAAAGAGTATCTTCTGGAACTCTTGATCTTCCTCCACCCATCTGGCACCTGATATTCCAGACTCATTCCCAAACTCGAGTCACCAGCACCATAAGCAGTACCCCCACTGATGGGTCAGATAGCAACAGCCAATTTTCAATGGCATCCATGATGACAATAAAACATAATTGGCAGTAGCAAAACAGCTTCCAAATCAAGCAAGAGGTTTTAAGTTCTCACACTAGTCTGAAGACATAATGCATTAACATTTATGCTCTTGCTCCATATTGGTTCTTTGATTTTTCTTTTTTTAATATTTCTTTCTATACATGCATTTCTTTTATAAGCTAGTCGTACACTGATGTGCAGCAAACCATTGTCCTGCTTAACTTTGACTGGATGTTACAAACTTCATAGAACACCAGAATCCTGTCATAGTTCTGCCCAAGACTTATGTTTATTATCAGATAGAATTCTTTTTACAGAGCATCATGTTTCAGCTCAGTATCTTGCTTACTGGAAATAATTGATTGTGCAAATTGGTACAAAAGTCCACCTACTAAATATATATAATACTAAATATTATTAAAAAATTTGATGTTAAAATTCAGTGCCAGAAAGTGCATGGTAATGCACCTAGGGAAAAGGAACCCCAAGACTGAGTACTGGATGGGTGGGGTGAGACTTAGCACTACAGAAGAGGAACAGGAGCTAGGATTTATCACCAATAACTCTCTTAAACAAATGAACCAGTGCAACAAGGCCTATAGCAAGGCTAACAGGATGCTGGGATGCATCAGGAGGGGTATTGTTGGCAGAAGGAAAGAAGTAATACTTCCCCTATACAGACCCCTGGTGAGGTCTCACCTATAGTACTGTGTCCAGTTCTGGAGTCCTCACCTCAGAAAGGACAAGGATAGGCTGAAAATAGTGCAGCACAGAGTAAAAAAATGATTCGGAGCCAGCAGGGTAGAACCTATGTGGAGCACCTCAAGGCACTAAATACGTGCTCACTGGAGAACAGAAGGGACTGGGGAGATACAATATAGACTTGCAAGTTCCTTAAAGGAATTAACAAGGCAAATTGTTTTCCAAAAGTAACAGCAGGCAGTATAGTACTTAATATAAATAGCATACCACAGAAAACTTGATGTTTTGAAGATAGTGCATGTTCAAGCTGAAACTGTTACTTTGACACTTAGTACTAGTCAGTTGATTGTATTCTGTAAGGAGTGTAACCATGTGTTGCAAGATGCAATTTTATTATCTAGCTCATCCGCAACAATAAATTGTCCTTATTGCTCTGAAATAAAACAGATGAAAGCAGAAATAAATTCATTGTTAAACAAGACTAAAGTGGCAAAGGATATAAGAGATTTAGAAATGTTTGTGGATGATATGGTCAGGAACTTTTTGGCCCCTAACACTGATGTTTTGCAAACAGCAAATATTACAACTGTGAACCCTGTGCCAAATGCATCCACAACTAATAATATAGCTTCAGTCCTATTTTCAAACGCTGTGGTTTTGGAAAAGACTGGTTCCCAATCTCATGTTAACACCTTAATAGATTCACACCCTGCTTAAAAAAGAGCAAGAGAGATTGTAAATTATACTGATGTAGGTGTTGGCAGAAGAGCAGATTTAGTTCATCCAGTCCAAACCAGTATTTCACCTGAAAATTCTACATCACAAGTGTCCTTTTGCTCAAAAAACAGATATGAGCCATTAGTAACAAATCATTCAGAATCTCCTCAGGAGTGTCTTGTTCCAGATTCAGCCTTATCAATTATCTTTATTGGTGATTCAATAATAAAATATATTTATTCCCACCTTTGTAACAATGACACCAATCAAATAACAGTTCATTGTTTTCCAGGTGCTGAAGTTGAGGATATCACTGCCAGAATTGATTTACTAATAACTAAACTCTTAAATGTTATTTTACATATTGATCTAACAATGTGGTTTTTGCCCATGAGAAGTATATCTGTAATGATATAATTGAGCTAGGGGAAATGTTTAAAACAGAAAGACTGTAAAGTCTTTGTTTTCAGTATCCTCCCAATACCTAGAGCCAGAGAAGAAAAAAATAATACAATTGAATGCATTAACGCCATACTAAGAAATTGGTATTCATATGAACATATTGAATTTATCAATCACTGGAACCTTTTCAGAAGAAACCAGAACTTGTATGCTAGAGATGGGCTGCACCTGAATACATTTGGAATTCTTAAACTTTGTAAACAGTTTCAAACCACAATGCCATCTGTAAAGTTAAACTGGTAAACGGGGCCAAAAATATATATTCTAATTCTATTTCATACGTAAGAATTTTCAATAAACTTTGAATCATGAATTAAAATTTCAGCTCATTAACGCTCGTAGCCTAGGCAATAAGTTTGATGAATTATTAATCAGAATAAAAAAATGATAATCTGGATATTGTAGGCACTACAGAGACATGGTGGCCAGCCTATATGGCTTGTGAAAAGTCCATTCCTGGTTACAGTCTCTTCTATCAAAGTAGACCATCCAAGAAGAGAGGTGGAATTGCACTATTTATTAAATCTAGTATTAATGCTAGTAATATCTCTGAGAAAATCTAATTAAATAACTCTGTTGAATTCCTCTGGGTAAATATAAAAAATCATCAAACAACTTTTCCTTAGGAACATGTTATAGAGCACCAAATTCTGATAAAATACTTCTTATTGGGATTATTGATGAAATATCAGCAGCCTCTGATCTGGGAAGCATTATATATATGGGGGACCTAAGTTTAGGAGATATGGATTGGGTTAACAAATCAGCCACCTCAAGTACCTCTAAGAACTTTCATTTTGCTTGTGAAAAACTGAATCTGATGCAATGTGTAACTACCCCTACACATGGAAAAATTATTCTGGACATTGTTCTTGGCAGTAATGCCTTAGATATTTCAAATTGCACTACCTCTACTCCTTTAGGAAGCAGTGATCACTGTACAGTTACCTTTAATCTAAGATTTGATGTTCAAAATTCAAACAAAGTTACAGAGATATTTGCAGTTCATAGAGCAAATACAGATGCCATTAATACACACTTAAATAACATTGCCTGTTATGCTCTATTGAATTCAAATGATGTTGAACTAATGTGGCAGTCATTTAAAAAAACTCTTATAGATACAGCTAATAAATATATACCTAAAATAAAGAAAAGCAAATCCAGTCTTAATCCAAAATGGTTTTCTAATAACCTAAGAAGAATGGTAAGAAAAAAGAACAAACTGTTCAAAAAATATTCCAACAACAAATGTGAAAGTCTTAGGATGGCATTTAAGAAATATCCAAAAAAATGCAAAAAAGAGATTAGAAAAGCAAAATTGGAAACCGAAATGTATATTGCTTCCCAGGCAAACAAAGGAAATAATAAAATAGTATTTAATTATATTAACGCAATTAAAAAACAGGTCCATTAAATATTGACACTGTATCTATATCTGAACCCATGGAAATGGCAGAGTTTATTCAATTTAGAATTCTTTAAAGCTTTTAGTACTTCCTCCAGAGATATTAAGTTTGAATTTCCAGTACAAAATTGCATCAATATTCCTATTGAAACCATTGAAAAGAAATTGAATGACAAAAAGAGGTTCATCCCCTGGTCCTGACAATATCTCAGGAGATATTCTTTACATTATGAAACACTACATTAGTGTACCACTAAAATTAATATTCAATAAAAGTTTAAACTTGGGTACTGTGCCTTCAGATTGGAAGAAAGCAAATGTTATCCCTTTATTTAAGAAGAAAGGAAGTAAAAATTCATTGGATAACTATCATCCAATAAGTTTGACTGCTATTATTGGTAAAATTTTGGAAAGAATTATAAAAGATAATTTAACAGCCCTCGTGTCTGAGCTTGACTCAAGCCAACATGGTTTTGTAAGGGGTCATTCATTCTTGCACAACCTATCTAGTGAGTTTTTTATAATTATATTAGTCAGAACTTTGATAAAAGAATACCTTGTGACGTCATTCTTTTAGACTTCCAAAAAGCATTTGACTCTGCTCCACACTGGGCGCTGATACACAAGCTTAAAACAAGTAATGTGAACCCTCTATACTCACGCTGGATAGGCAATTGGCTAGAAAATAAGAGTCAGAGGGTAATAATTGATGGCTATAAATCTTCCTGGAATAAAGTAGGAAGTGGTGTTCCCCAGGGCTCAGTATTGTCCCCAGTTATCTTTCAAATGTTTATATCTGATCTGTCAAATTACAGCCATAGTAAGATCATAAAATATGCTGATGATTGCAAGATTGCTAATATTTGCAGTTCGGCAGCAGACTCTGAAGTTATTTTGAAAAGATCTGAACCTACTCGAGGCTTGGTCCATAAAATGGAACCTAAGATTCAACATGTCCAAATGTTGTGTTCTGCACTTTGGGAAGCATAAGCAATAAAGACAGTACTTTATTTACAATGAAATTATTTCAAAGAAGAATAATGAAAGAGACCTCGGTATCAACGTTGATGCAGATTTAAATTTCAATTTACACATTACCAAAGTCATTGCTAAAGTAAATTCCATTTAGTGGGCAATTAAACATAATTTTACCACTAAGGACCCATTTATACTTTTATCACTGTATCGAGCCTATGTTAGGCCCCATTTAGATTTTGCTTCTCAGTTATGGAGTCCATATAAACAAATGGATATAGCTAGTGTTGAGTGGGTTCAGAGTAGAATAACCAAGTCATTTTTTATCTATAAATCCTTATCTTACAACGAAAGACTCACTGCTCTTAATCTTATGTCCTTGGAACAAAGGCACCTTATGGGTGACCTATTGTTCACAAGGGACGTTATCATGGATGCATCCTTAATGAATGAATGTGGATTTTAAACAAATAATAGTTAATATTCAAGGACATCCACTTCCACTAATGAGAAAGGAATGTAACACAAAACAAGGGCTAATTTTTTCTCCCATAGAGTGAGCGGACCATAGAACAAATTACCCTTTTCAGTTGTATTGCCAAAAGTAAGGCCACATTTAAAAACAGATTGTACAATTTTTTATGTGCAAAATAAAACTTTTTCTTGCTATGTGTAAGTATAGGAGCTATATGGGCTCTTAGCATTTTGCTCCTTTCTCATCCTTAGTATGATCCTTAGTATGAACTATGGGGAATTATTTATCCTAAATACTATCTCTCAGTCACATGGTCACAAGTGGAAATTAAAAGGAGGGAGACTCAGGAGGAACGTGAGGATGTACTTCTTTATGGAAAGGGTGGTTGAATCTTGGAACAGTCTGTTGGCCAAGGTGGTAGGTGCAAACACAGTCAGTGGATTCAAGCAGGCATGGGATAGAATGAAGGGAATAGTGGTCACCTGGGGTGACAAGCTCAAGGAGGAGAATGGTGATAGGACAGGGAGGTTCACTGCCCTGGATGAGCAATACATTCCAGGGAAGGTTCCAGGGATTATAGGGACTATGGACAAATTGGAAGGACCCATGGTATTTTTCTGACAACATGGCCTATGTTTCTATGCAATGTCCACTCTTGGGTACACTTATGATGGGCTTCTGATTCTGGAAATACACTGCAAGGACAGGTTGTGTGTCCAGTGCCTGTACTGGAAGAATGCATGTATTTTGAAAACAAAAGGTACTTTCTAAAATAAAAAAAATGCAGTCCCTCAAGATATATGTAACACAAAAAAAAGGGCTAATTTTTTCTCTCCCATAGAGCGAGCAGACCACGGAACAAATGACCCTTGTCAGTTGTATTGCCAAAAGTAAGGCCACATTTAAAAACAGATTGGACAATTTTTTATGTGCAAAATAAAACTTTTTCTTGCTATATGTAAGTATAGGAGCTATATGGGCTTTTAGCCTTTTGCAACTTTCTCATCCTTGATATGATCCTTAGTATCCTAGTAGCTCAGTAGTTCAATACGCAGACGATACTGTCATCTTCCGAGCCAGGTCCACACCACATGATCTGGGCCCTCTCCTACAAGGGGACCTAAACACAGTCGAGGCCTGGCTCACATCAAACAGAATGATCCTCAATGCAGCAAAAACTCAAGCCATGCTGTCTGGTCCTAGATCCCTTGGCCTGGATTGGACCAATTTCCTAAAACTTACTACCCTTGAGGGTAAACGAATAGACATAGCTGACAACATAAAATACCTAGGACTAACTATTGATCAGGGTCTCACCTTTAAGCCCCACATTGACCAGGTAACAAGTTCTATCCACATCAAACTTGGCACCATGTACAGGCTAAAAAAGCAACTTATCCCAGAGGCTAGATGAGCAATCACCTCCAGTGTCCTCCTACCCACATTAACCTATGCTGCCCCGGTAATCCAGGGCATGGCAAACGGTGAGGTTAACAGGCATCAGGTCCTGTACAGCAAGGTTGCGAGGTCTGCGACAATGTGTCAACCAGAAAGCCACCCTTGCATCTCCCTAGCCAGATGCAATGGCCTTCTTCCGAAGCTCATCTACAGTATCCCCTGCTCTGTCATGCATACAAATTGCAAAGCCCGGCAGCCCCACCAAGCCTAACAGGAATAATCATGGCTAAGCTTAACCTTCGAATGCTCAGGACCACGGGTCGATCCCTACTGGCAATCCCCAGAATCAAGACTCACACAGGAGGCAATTCCTTCGCTCTCACAGCCCCTAAACTGTGGAACACTCTACCACCTCTAGTACAGGAAGCCCCCTCGATACCAGTCTTTCGCACTAGCCTTAAGTCCCATTTGCTCGGGACAAGCTCATGCCACTGCGAGGGTATAGGATAATAACCCCGATCCTAATCACAGCACCCATCCCCCCTTCTTCTCACCTTAACCTGCATTAAATCATGCCTTAAATCTTTCAAGTGTTGCACTTATGGTCTATGATTTGAATAGTTGCCTGTACTGTTATCCTCATTATCTTGTCTACTTCTCGTAACCCTGTATCATCTGACTGTATGTATTGTATTGCTTCTGGATCACCTGATTGTATGTATTGTATTGCTTCTGTTCCCCAGGTCGCCCCTGAAAAAGGAACCTTCGGGGCCCAGTGGGCCAAGCCGGTCATCAAAATTCAATAAATAAATAAATATTTATGTGTTGATATGCCCTCTGTTGCCACTCCTTGCAGGATAAGAGTGACTTCACTTGTGTTCATCATGTGTTAGAACCACACAGCATCACTTCACTGTTCTGAGACACTACAAACATAGAAACATCGAATTTTACAGCAGATAAGGACTGCTTAGCCCATCCACTCTGACCATTTCTCCCTACCTACACCACTACCACAGACTGCGCCCAATCAACAGCTCTTTCTCCTTCCCTCCCTTCCTTTCCGTTATGATTCCTTTATGTTTATCCTATGCATTCTTGAACCCCACCACTGTTTTCACCCCCACTACTTCCATTGGAAGGCTGTTCCAGGAAGCCACCACTCTTTCTGTGAAGAAAACTACCCACCTTCCACTTCATTGTATGTCCTCTTGTTCTTGAACATCTTTTCTTCTGAAAAATACTCCCCTTCTGTACCTTATTTACCCCTGTGAGGTATTTAAAGATCTCTGTCATAACCCCCTCTCCCTCTGTTGTTTCAGGGTGTGATACCCCTCCCTATGCTCCCCAGCATCCCACTTGCCCTCCCTACTGCCTTGTTGCACTGTCTGGCAACCTTAAGGTCATCAGATATGATTACCCCCAGGTCTCTTTCCTGCTTGGTGGTCGCCTATACTACTCCACCCATTTTATACTCTGCCCCTGGGTTTCTGTGCCCTAAGTGCATTATTTTGCACATTTTTGCATTGAAACTCAGCTGACATACCCATGACCATTCCACTAATTTTCTCAAGTCTCTGCTCATCCTTTCCACATACACACCCCAAGTGTCCACCCTATTGCAGAATTTGGTGTCATCCACAAAAAAGCAGACCTTCCCAACCAGCTCTTCTGCAATATCACTTATAAAGACATTAAGAGGCCTGGCCTAAGAACTGATCCCTGAGAAACCGCACTAGTCCCCCTCTCGTCCTTGGAGTCAACTCCGTTTGCCACCACCTTCAATCACCTACCCTTTAAGCAATTTCTTATCCAGTTTGCCACTTTGGATCCACTACTGAACTACCCAGCTTCCTTACTAGTCTGTTATGGGAATAGTGTTGAACACCTTACTGAAATCTTGGTAGACCATGTCCACCGTGCCACCCTGATCTAGTTCCTTGGTCACCTAGTCAAAGAAATCTATTAGATTCATTTGACATGGCCTCCCACTGCGAACCCATGCTACCTTTGGTCTTGTAATCCACTGAATTCAAGATATTCCACAATCATTTCCTTCAGCTGTGATTCCATTAACTTTCCCACCACTGATGTCAGGCTCACTGGCCTATAATTGCCAGCCTCTTCCCTGCTACCATTTTTGTGTAGTGGGACTACAGCCACCCTCCTCCTGTCCTCCAGAACCACTCCTGTTTCCAATGAGCTTTTAAATAGAACAGTCAGAGGTGCACCCAGTGTTTCTCTGAGCTCTGTCAATACCCTTGGGAGCACCCCATCTGGCCTCATTGCTTTGTCCACCTTTAGATTAACAAGTTCCTTCACTACTCTTGCCTCCAAAAAAGGACTAGTGTCCACCTCCATCCCTCAAAAGCTTTTATTACTTTTGTGTGGCCCCTCCCCTTCTTCTTCCACTTTGAACACTAAACAAAATTATTTGTTCAGGATGTCTGAATTTCCTGGTCCCCCTCTACACAGTACCCCCTTTCCTTTTTTTAACCTTACAATCCCACCCCTGCTCTTCCTCTTTTCACTTACAGTACACACCTAAAAATGTTTTGTCCCCTTTCATTTCCTCCTGGGCTATTTTCACTTCAGTTTGTGCCTTTGCCGTCCTTACTGCTTTCCCTGCTTCTCTCTGTTTCCCCTGATACATCTCCCCATCCTCTGCCCTCTGCATCTCCATATACCTTCTGAAAGCTACCCTTTTAGCTTTTACCATTTCAGCCACCTCTTTTCAAGTACCATAGTGGCCTCTTTTTCCTCTTGCTTTTTCTCACTTTTTTGACACAGAGGTTTGTTGCCTTTAATATGCTCCCTTTTATCTTCACCCACTGTTCATCCCCCCCCCCTTCCTAGCTAGGTCATCCCTGAGGCATTCACCAATCTTTTTAAAAGCTGCCCTCCAGAAGTCCATGACCTTCACCCTTGTTTGGTTCAATTCCAAAGCCATCCTTATATCGAAACACACTGTACAGGGATCACTGGTCCCCAACTGGCCTCCCACCTTAATGTCTGCAACACAGTCCCTGTTAGCGAGTACCAGGTCCAGTATTGCCCCATCACAAATTAGTGCACTAACTAGTTGCCTAAGGAACATCCCCTGCAGAGTGTCCAAGATGTCCCAACTTCAAGCTGAAGCCACTGCTGGAAGGCTGCAGTCTACATCTGACAGGTTGAAGTCACCCACCAGCAGCACCTCCCCCTTTTCTGTCGTCTTGCCAGTGGCTTCCACAGGTACCTTCTCTAATTCCTCCCCCTGTGTTGGAAGACTGTATATCACTCCAGTGCAAATAGGGGCTCCATTCCCCATCTCCAGGGTGACCTGCAATACCTCTGCCTCCCCCTGTATTCCCTGTATCTCTGTCACTTTTATGCTTTCCCTCACATAAAGCACCGCATCCCCTCCTTTCCTTCTCACCCAGTCCTTCCTGAACAGAGTATAGCCTGGTTTGATCATGTCCCAGTCATGATTTTCAGTGCACTATGACTCAGTAATGGCCATAATATCCATGTGGGCCTCTGCCATGATGGCCTGTAGGTCCAGAATCTTGTTTCCCAGACTTCTAGCATTCACACACATGGCCTTCCAGATTTTGTTTCCACTCTATTTGTTACCCCTCATCTTCATTTTTGCCCTTCCTCCATCACACCTCTCTTTTTAATGCTCCTGTTTCTTTCCCCCCTTTTCTCTAGCACCCAGTTTCCTTTTATTAATTTGCATGCTGGGGGATACCTCTCTCCTCAGGTTCTTCTTATTGTCTACTTCAGCCGGTTGGGGGGACAGTTTCTGACTCCCTGATTCCTTCTGCAACCCCCCTTGGCTAGTTTAAATGTTCATTAAAGTAACATTTAAACTGTCCACTGAGGACTGTGGTTCCCCTCCTGGATGAATGCAGGCCATCATCCCTGTATAAGCCCTTATCCTCCCAGGTGGACCCCGAGTCCACAGTGTAGCCAAACCCCTCTTCTCTGCACCATTCCTTCAGCCATAAGTTGAAGCTCCAGGTGCAGAGATCCCTCTCCTGTCATCTGCCGCAGACAGGCAGCACATCAGCAAAAGCCACTGAGCAAGCTACCTGTCTAAGACCACTGACAAGGTCCCTAAACTCCCCCTACACTATCCCAGCTCCATCTCTAGCCAGCCCGTTAGTCCTCAGGTGGACAATGACATCCAGTTTTCCCTCTCGTTCTGCTGTCCTAGTGATCCTCAAGATCTGCTTCCCATACCTCTGGGCATGTAAAACCACTTATATTTTGCAACAAGCAGTTTCAGGGAAAATACTATTGTAATGCATTTTTGATAATCTAATGAAATCCAAATTTCACAACAAAAAAAAAACAAATAAAACAAAAAACAATTGCAGCAAAAAATGACATAAATCACATTTGCTAAAATTTTTTACCACAAACCATAACATTTTGTCACATACGGACAAATCTTTTAAAAGTTGTAACAGGGTTGATCAGATGAAATGCAAACTTATTTGATGATCTGGACTGTAATATTTGGAGGAGTCGTAGAATGGTCTACACGGAGCAATGTATACAGTACAGGACCTTGCTTCACTAAAAATCTTAAAAATTGGTTCCTTGTATAATAAAGTTGAATATTGTTATGGACTGAACTAGATGTTATTAGCTTTCCTTAAAGAGACCCTGACAGCATAAGGAAAACACTGAAAAAAACCATAAGATTTACATGCAGCTCCATCCCATTTTCTTTACTACTTCATATACTTTCAGCAATTAATTTCCAGTTTTCTTTATTTCTGAAAATAGTTACATGAAAACAAGATCCCTGTTCCCTAGACTCTATGTACTCTGTCTGCTTTCCTACACATGACATCACAATCCCCTGTTTATGACATCATGTTTAACTCCATACCAACATATGTTGATGTCAGAAACAGAATTATGATGTCAGGCGTAGGCAGCCAGCCACAGCTAAAAGGTGATAGGAAACAGGTTTTACACCTCTAGCTGCTCTCCAGTTGTTCTTGCATTGCCCAACCAGTATTGTGATACATTTTTGAACTTTTTTGGTAAATTTAATCTAATTTTGTTACCTTTTTAACTACTCTAACTCCCTCTCTCCTCGGCAGTTGCTGCTCTCTCTTTTTATACTGCATTGAACATTTTGTGACATCAGTAACACCCATTCCAGGCCATTCAGATGAATGGCCTGGAATGGGAGTTATTGATGTCATAGAATGGCTTAGAAATATGAAACAAAGAGCAGTAGCTGGTGAGGAAAGTGAAACTCTATGTATATCTGAGGGCACCCCAATACTAGAGTATTTATTTATAAAATAAAAATTATCAAAGCATATCAGAATACATAACTGGCATGGAAAGGAATATGGAAGTGCAGTAAATTATGTAAAAATTATTTCTTATCTCTTTTAAAGGACAAAGAAATGGTACATATGCAAATACGCTTAGCAATAAGGAAATAAGGGTGAGAATCACAAAAAACATTTAATATGTTACTTTTATGCCTGAATGTTAAATTTTTTCATAGCTGTCTTAACTGTGGCAAGAGCTCTTTAAAGAACATGCAACTGGTGACTGATCAGCTGACATTCAAAGTATTTTGATGGAAACTTTTCATCTGATGGACTCAAATGTAATCGAAGGGGAAATTCAAACCAGAGGCTGTGTAATGCCTTACCATGTTTGAGCATGAGCTGTACCTCCCACCTGTTGAAGCCTGCGGCTCCTGTTTGTTACATTGACTCTGTATTATGTCTCCTGTATGCTATGTAACTCTCCCGGGTTGCACCTGAAAATACGCACTTGGTTGTCTAGTGTGCTTACCTGGTTAACAAAAGCAAATAAATAAATTCAGTTTCAGTTTTTATTGACAATCTGAGCTATCAGCAGATCTGAGGTGTTAAAGGCACTACCCAAATACATTATCTAGGATTACCTGATGGTATATATTTTGGTAGGACAGAATGCATGCAGATTTTACTGTACAAATTCCAAGGCTTTGGATATCTTCTCACAGTACTGTAGATGCTATCTGTACAACCCTAATTCAAATTCCTTAAAAGTTAGTAACTAGGAGGGCTGGCTCCTCTAATGGGTCAGTAAACACGAGGGTGCGGAATGGATTGCCAACCATAAGAATAACTTTACTGAATTTAAGGACAGAAACATGGTTTGAGTTTAACCAAGAAGAAAATGTTTATTGTGTTTTGTGGTACAAGTATGCATTTTTCCCTGTCTTGGCTTGTGGTACAGATCATAGGTTTTGGCAGTTCATCAATGTAAACAGTGCTTTCACTGAGACAAGAGTCTTCACAGGTTTATTATACCCAGCACAGTTCAGATTCCAATACTGGCTGATTTATTTATATATTTCTTTATTTTTATTCACCAGGTACAGTACATGCATGAGGCATAAAGATGCCGATTTTCAGCCATGACCTGGAAGAGTTCCAGAGTACAATACAATAAAAAACAGTGGCAGCATGATGCTATAAAACATTAGTAATATGACAGTACAAGATAGGGATGGCACTATCATAATATATAATATTAATATAAAAACATATATTATATAACATAATATAATAATATATTAAGGTATTATGTAATTTTCAGATTTGGTTGTGGCAAAATATTTTACATTCAATAGCAATATAGTTCAGGAACAAATAAACAAGGCTTTGACTTCTGTCAGTACCAATGTGCATGATTCTTCAGTGATATATGTAACCCATAGGTGGTGATATCCCATGGGCTACTACCCTGCCTGTATAACTATGCACAGGTTGAAGGGCCTGAGTTCTGTGAACAGGGTGCCTCCACCTTGAGGAATGGTATTGGGGTAGCTTAACTGCTTTGGTATAGCCCTCTGGGATGCTATAACCACCCACCAACCTTTCTAATCAGCTAAATAGTGCCACCATAGAACATTCACATCCACTGAATAACAGTAATAATATGCTCATGCCCCTTGCACTTACAAATAGGGCTGGATCTGCTGCAACTGCCCTGGAGACCCCCTGGAAAATAAAGTCAGCAATGCAATGATACAATATTGCCTCTGTAACCCAACAAATAATATGCACACTAGCCAGGTTAAACATGAAACAAGATAATCTGGTTTATTCAGGGAGAGTGAACAAGTGAAGGGCGTGAATCTAATAGAATGATTGACACTTTGATTCAGCCTAGGTTGGTTCAGCATGCACTGTAAATCCCTTTGAAACAGTCCCACAACCCTGGGTACCCAGTGTGTTATGCAGGCTAGCCTGAAGCATTGCCCAGGGTGGCCAGCATTGCAGCTGTTGTTGGGGCCCTTAGGAAGGAAAACAATTAACATGTGCACAACCTAAATATGTGTAATCCCAAGCTGGAAGGCTCAGTCCATTTGCAATGACCCAGAACAAAAACAATCAGATAGTACACAATGATTTGCAGCTGTTGTTGCAGGGAGCTATCCTGATTTGTACTCACACTACACAGACCAGGATGTAGGACATGTAAGATGAAGACCTCTTGGTGTTGATCTGGAAGGCCAGGGGAAAGCAGGGCCTACACGACTCACCTCCTGGTGGTTGCTATCTGTTCAATGGTGTTGAGCAGGGGGCTGAATCCCCAAGTGGGTCTTTCACTAAGATGATCTCCAAAATGGGGGCAGCAGCTTAGGCCGAGATGGCAAGGCCCAAGCAGGTTGAACAGTTCTGAAAGAGTTTGTGATCTTCTGCTTGAAAAGCCTCCAGCAGGTGTAATAGAATTCATCGTGGGGAACCAAATCACGACCCATGAAACATATTCAGCATACTTAAATCAGTCATTTCTCCAAGACACAGTTCAGAAACAGTCCAGTTGCTAATTACTGCTTCATTGAGCTAACCTTCCTCTCCAAGGCTATTTTCTCTCATCAAGCAGGCCGATCACTTCTGGAGCAAGTCTTCGGTCCAAAACCCAAGTCACCACAATAATTCTCTTCTTTCTTCTGCTGCAGATTTAAGCCAGCAGACAGAAAGGTCCAGCTTCTGCAACGGGCAGTTTTAAAGGCAGGAGAACATGGCAGGCAGGCCTGCAGAGCCGTCCCGCTGATTATCCTATGCTCCTCCTAGGAGCAGCTGCTCGACAGCCTGAACTGTTCACTCTTCAACCTCTAACTGTGGACTGACCACTGCTTCAGGCAGTTCTGGGGATTTCCTGGTAATCCAAATGGTTCAGTTGACTGAGGGAACTGTCTGTCACAGAAAGGGCCCCCCCTCCAGGTCCATTTAGGCGCCAAATAATTAAAACTACAAAAACTACAAAATTCCCTTCCCACAAGACCACTGAGGACAGTCTCCATTTCTGGTCTCCAGAGGTTCGATTGGTCCAACACTGGAAGACCACAACCAAAATGGTAGCTCCTATTCAAATGCTTAAGCTGTAATTGAAAGCAGGTTATACAAACTTCTCTATCATTATTATTGTGACAGAAAACGGAAAATAATCACACTTCCTAACAGGGCTCCCTCTGCACACATAGTGACTGCAGAATGGGGCAATATAACAGACAGTCTGGCTGGCCACAAGTCTTAATTACGCGGACCCAGCCCAGACAGATTTCCAAACACAGAATAGGTGCTCTCTTAAAGAGACAGGCATGGACACTCACTAAAGCACTCTCACGCAGACAAATAGAACTACTGCAGACAGGACACCAGCCTGACAGTGGGCATTAGGGAGCCCAGGAAGACAATATAGTAAACTCCAATTTGTAAGGGGGTTACACTCTTTCCCGCCTGGAGAAACTTGCCATTCGCATCAAGTCTACACATACTATAGAATTCTATATGAAAACATTATACAAGAAGAAAAAATTACTCACCTTAGTAATGTTGTTTCTTCTAATGGAGTCTTGCTATATTATGACAATTGCAGTATAACCGCAGGTTAGAACTGCTCCGGAGGTGAAATAGTTAACTTTCCATGCAGGCATGGAACTTAGAGTGCGAGCTCAGTTGAAAACTCTGTCTGTTGTGCTTCAAACACAAACTGTCAGATCTTTACGAGCTAAAACTCACTAAGGTTCTGTGTGGAAGCTGTAAACCTACACTAGCCAACTGGCTACTAACATAAACACTCATTTTTGGCCTAAAACAAAGACTCAAGTCAGGAGACCCAAAAATGCAAAACACAACACCAATTCACCCAAAAGGTAGGTGAAAAACAACAAGGTGGGCATCAAAAAAAGTGCCAACCCTGTACTGCCCACCCACATCCCAAAACAGAGGTTCTGAGAGGGCAGGCAGGAGGAGGTATAATATAGCGAGACTCCATTAGAAGAAACAACATTACTAAGGTGAGTAATTTTTTCTTCAAACAACATGAAGTCTTGCTATATTATGACAATTGCAAACTACAGCAGTACCCCCATGGAGGAGGGACAGAACCTATCTATGAAATAGGCTCTGAAGAGCTTGTGCCAAAACCGAAGCATCACTCCTAGCCTGGATGTCCAGGGAGTAATGCTTGGTAAAAGTGTGAACTGTTTTCCAGGTAGCTGCTTGACATATTTCTAGAATAGGAATGTCTCTGGCAGCAGCCAGAGAAGCAGCTGTACCTCTGGTAGAGTGAGCCCTCAGGCCTGAGGGGGGAACTTTACCCAACTTCTCATAGCAGAATTGGATACAAGAGACAATCCACCTGGCAATGGATCTTTTAGTGGCTGGCTTCCCTTTACCAACTACGCCATAGGTGAAGAACAGTTGAAGGGAGTCAAACCTATGACCCTTGGTACGCTCTATGTAGTAACTAAAGGCTCTCTTCACATCTAGGCTGTGCAGCATCCTCTCCCCAGAGGAGGAGTGGTCAGTGAAGTACACTGGAAGTGAAATAGATTGATTAAGGTGGAAATCTGAAACCACCTTAGGCAGGAACTTTCTGTTAGTCTGAAGGACCACCTTATCTCTGTGAAAAGAGATAAACTCCTGCTCCACTGACAACACTTGTAATTCACTTATGTGTCTGGCAGAGGTGATGGCTACCAAAAACACAGTTTTCCAAGTCAAGTACTTGAGCTCAGCTGAAGACAAGGGCTCAAAGGGGGGTTGCATAAGCTGAGCAATGCAAACATTAAGATCCCAGGCAGGGGCAGGATCCCTGAATGGAGGGTTGGTGTGAAACAACCCCTTAAAAAACTTGGAAAATACAGGATGAGCTGAAAGGAAGAGGATTTACCTGCTGAAATAAAAGCAGACACAACTGCCAAGTGCACCTTCAGGGTAGCTGGTCTCAGCCCCAAAGAATTCAGGTGGACCATATAATCCAGGACTGTGGGTAGATCAGCAGAGACTGGGGAAATATGCTTTTCCGAGCACCATATGGAAAACCTTTTCCATTTGGAATTGTAAGTAGCCCTGGTGGAAGGCTTCCTTGCAGCCTTTAATATATCCATTACACCTTGGGAAAGGTGTAAATCAGCAAACTCTAACTCTTCAAGAAACAAGCCTTAAGATTGAGAGATTTGAGATTCGGGTACCAGACCCTTCCGTGGGCACAGGTTAACAGATTGTGATTCCTGGGAAGGGACAGGGTAGGATGGACTGCTAAGGACAGCAGGAGTGGATACCAGGGCTGTCTGGCCCAATCCAGAGCTATCAGAATGACTTTGTATGATTGGGATCTGATTTTGACTAGCACTTTGAACAGGAGAGGAAAGGGAGGGAAGGCATAGAGAAACTTCCCCTCCCAACTGAGGGCTAAGGCATCCAGTGGGACTGAGCCCAACACTGGGGGCCTGTAGCAAAAAAGAGGAAGTTGGTGATTGTCTGGGGCTGCAAAAGATCTATCTGCGGTGCCCCATCTGGCAAATACTACTCCCAAGACCAGGGATCCAGTGACCATTCGTGGTGGCCCTGGGAAATCCTGCTGAGGCATCTGCTAGGACATTGTCCTTGCCTGGGAGGTGAACTGCCGTAAGGAAGTGTTCAGGAGTAAGCCAGAGACCACAACTTCATCGCTTCGGTGCACAAGGCCGTGAACCCGAGTGCCCCCTTGTGATGATGTACCACATTGTAGTGGTGTTGTCTGTTCTGACCTGAATACTCTTGTTCTGAACAGATTTGGAAAAAGCTTGAAGTGCTAGAAAAACTGCTCTGAGCTCCAACAGGTTGATGTGGAGCAGAGATTCCTGGGAGACCACAGACCCTGGTGGTGAGGTGCCATGTGAGCTCCCCAGCCCAAGAGGGACATCTGTAGTAAGGATTAGAGAATGAGACTGGAGTGACAAAAGGAACCCCTTGTCTCAGGTTGCTCGATCCTGCCACCACTGTAGAGGCTTGGATCAGGGTTCGAGTTACTGGGATCAGCTTGGTAAGAGGATCCTTTCTTTGAGACAAAAGCTCTCAAATGGAACTGGATGTCCCTCATCTGAAATCTTGCTCCTTGCACAACTGCTGTGGAAGCAGCCATGTGTCCTAGGAGCTGCAGAAAATGCTTGCTGGCCGGAGACCTGCAGGGTAAATGAGGAGCCAGGAGACTAGGGTCTTTGCCTTGTCCAGGAGGAAGGCCCTGGCTTCCTGTGTGTTCAGTTCTGCGCCTATGAAGGTAGAAGCTGGACCAGCTCTAGAACTGACTTTGAGAGATTCAGAAGGAAACCTAGAGAGTAAGCAGTTGCTGCGTTATCTGAAGGTGTAAATTGACCTGGTCTGGGGACTGGCCTACTAAGAGCCAATCGTCCAGGTAAGGAAAGATGGCAATCTTTGCCTTCTTTGGTGAGCAACTGCTACAGCCAGGCATTTGGTGAATACCCTTGGGGCAGAAGTGAGGCCGAAGGGCATTGCTCTGAACTGGTAGTGGCCTGAGGGCAGCTCGAACCTGAGGTACTTTCGATGGGAGCTTCTGATGGGAATATGGAAGTAGGCATCTTGAGGTCCAGGGAAGCTAGCCAGTCCCTGGCCTTAGAGAGGTAGGATAATTCCAGAGTCACCATTTTGAACTTTGGCTTTAAAAGGTGCTTGTTTAAATATCTGAGATCCAGGATGGGCCGCCATTCTCCTGTCTTTTGGGGTAAGGAAGTACCTGGAGTACAAACCTTTGCCCTGGTGTAGGGAAGAAACCTTTCCACAGCTCTGAGAGCCAGGAGGTAGAGACCTCTGCCTCTAGGGCGAGTGCCTCTGATGGAGTTGCAGGTGGAAAAGATCTGGTTCTCAGCTTTGGAAATTTTTGAAGCTGAGAACCAGTCCCTAGCTTACTTCTAGGACCCACTTGTCTGATGTTAAAGACTTCCAGTCCTGGACAAAGTAAGCCAGCCTGCCCCCTACAGGTAGGGGAGAATCGGCCCTGGCAATCCCATCAAGGTGCCTGCTTGGCAGGGGCTTTGGGCTGAGGGTGGAAGCAGACCTGCTTGTGCCCATCTGCCTCTCCCTCTAAAGAACCCCCTCTGAGCATAGGCGGAGGAGGAAGCTTGGGCTTGGTAAAAAGGCATATGAAAAGGCCTGCCCCTGCCTCTAGGAAGCTGCTTTTGAGGAGTGGCCTGCCTTTCCTTGCCTGTGCACTCCTATAGGTGGTCCTATATTCATCCATTTTCTTCATGTAATTCTCTGTTTGCTCCCCAAATAGAGAATTTCCCACAACAGGAAAATCCATGGCCTTAGACTGGGTATCCTGAGACAGGGTAGTACATCTGAGCCAAGCCATCCTGCGAAGTGCCACAGATGTAGCCATGACTCTTGATGAAACATCATTAGAGTCCACTGCAGCATGAAATTGCACCTTGGATGCCTCAATACCATCCATAGCCACCTGTTCCAGCTCCCTGGCAAGCTGGTCAGGGACTTGTTTCACTAGGGCCAGCACAGTATCCCATCTGTATTTCTGGTACCTAGCAGCATAAGCCATATAATTTGCTTGTCTGAGTCCCAAAGATGCTGCCATGTACTGTTTCTTTGCCATAACATCAATCTTCCCGGAGTCCTTCTCAGGGGGGTGTGAAGCTAGGAGAATATTAGCCTTGTCACAGGCTGCAGCCTGCACTACCCCCACATGGCTGCATTGTTGAGTGAGGAAATCAGTGTCAGAGCCTGATAAGGTATATTCTTGTCCATCCTTTTATCCACAGGAGGTATAGTGTGAGGAGTTTTAAAACTTTTACTGTCTGTTTCCGAAAAGATTTATGCAAAGGAATAGACAGTCTCCTAGACTCTGGAATATCCATCATTTCTACATAGTCTGGCTCCTCTTGGTCATCAACAGCTTCCTCAACAGGAGCTGGAGAGTTTCAACAACTTTTTATAAAACATAAATGAGAAGGGACTCAGAAAGCCTTGGAGGAGAAACCCTAGGGTCTATCTGGAGAGATGTCCGGATCAATGGGCACATCAGATCTTAAAACCATATTCACTCTCCTCCTCCCCCTCCCAGTTCATAAAAATCCTCAAAATCATAATCTTGAACCGGTGGAACCCGCTGAACGAGCAGCTTACCTGAAGGTGTCGGTTCGGTTGAACTGGAGAAGAGACTGGACAATTTGAATTGCTTTAGCTATTTCCTCAGCAGTTGGGGAGAGAACTTTTGGCTCTACACTAGCTGACTTTCTAGTCCTTTTTGCTGGAACCGGCTCCTCAGAACCGGCTCTTCGTTTGCCCGAGAAAGTATCGCCCTGGTCAGAGGGCACTCCCTCCGGTTCAGTTGGCACCAAACCGGGCTGGCCATCCGGGTCAGCCAACATTTTGGCCTCCCTTTCCCTGAGCCTACCAACTCTCTTATCTATGGTGGCAGCAGGGAAATTGTGACAAATCTGGCAGTCTGAATTGAGGTGGTCAAACCCCAGACAATAGACACCTGTGGTGTGTGGGTCAGCCTTAGCAAAAGCTTCCCCACAAACACTACAGTGTTGAAACCCAGTGGGTCCAGTTTTTCTTTTGGGTTTCTCAGACATAATGCCAGCCTAACCAACTTGCCAGTTTATGGCAATCCACCAAGCAACACACCCTTATCGGTTCCCAACCGTGTCACGGGTCGTGGAAAAAAACCGTAATGAAATCTGTTTTTTTTAGAACCAATAAGAACTGGGAACCACACTCTAAAAAAGGACTAGTAGATTTTAAATACAACCTGATCGGTTCAAACCAAACCGATAAAGAATTACAAGTTCCACACAGAAAAAATAAATGTAAAACCTATCTATTATTTACATTACCACAGACAGAGCTTGAACCGACCGGTTGCGGTTTAATTTTGGCTAAAAACCAAAAAATAATACTTTCAAACCGACAAAATGAACTGAGCAGAAGGAGAAATCTCCGGAGCGACTGTTCAGTGAGGCGGAGTAAAGAATCTGACAGTTTGCGTTTGAAGCACAACAGAGTTTTCAACCGAGCTCGGCTCTAAGTTCCGTGCCTGCATGGAAAGTTAACTATTTCACCTCCAGAGCAGTTCTAACCTGCGGTCATACTGCAATTGTCATAATATAGCAAGACTTTATGTTGTTTGAATACGTGCATGTTTCATTTGGGATACCACAAAATAAAGCTGATACATTAGTAAAATAAACTGGTCCTAAGCATTACTGTACTTTTCCATTTGCAATGACATTTCCACAGTAACACATTTTCATACAGTTTCATATTAGCAGGTTTAAACAGTTAAACACATCACTGTCTTAACTCTAGTTTGTATCACCTTCTGTTCTCTAACCTACATGGCTTGGGGCCTATCCCTATCAGTTACACTAGGGCTGCATGGAGCAAGGGCATTGGTACTTTGATTTGAGGGTTTAACTATCAACTTAGAAGTAGTAGAATAACTCAGTCTTGGAATAGAGCTTTCAGAAATATACACCCCCTTGTGAACTACATGTAAGGGAATATCTACAGGCCTTCCCAGGGAATCATAACTGCGGTATATCACTGGTTTGGTGGATCTTCCAGACTTCCGGGAAGGTACAGGCACAGGTTCAGTTCTTTCAACATTTGCATTTGGGTTTCTCAGTCCCAGCTCATTGATTGTCAACAAGTCTGCTTCTGTGAAAAGTGGTGCTTTGGCACTGATTGTCTGTTCTGTATTGGAAGCACTCTCAGTTCCTGACTCTGTTCTGGTTCAACAACATTACTGTCTATACTTGGCTCTGAAGAAATTTCAGGTTTATCATTAAGTGGAAATTCCATGGAATTTAAATCTTGCAACACTTGACTAATGCTCTCAACATCATTTTCCATAACATTGCCAGATTCATTGTTTTCAAACAGTTCTGTATTTACTGGTATGTCACCAGTGGTGCTTTCTGTCTCTTTCTTGGAGTTCAGCTGGTTCTACCAGACACAAAGAATCAGCTGTATCAGACATCATACTTTGCACCTCACTTTCAGGGTGCACCAGTTCAGTGGAGAAGGCTGCAGGGATAGACAGTCCTGAAGGTCCAGCTTCATCACCGAAATTATATATGGGGTTACCTTGAAACATCTGACTCAGTTCATAAGATGGGTAATAGGGTGCTTCACACTCACTGTCATCAGCTTCAGACTGGCAATCAATGTCATTTTGGGTCTGACTTGAGGGAAGGCCTTGAATCCTTGACAACTGAAGAGGGGGTTGACTGTTTCTTTTTAGCTGCAGCTCTGGTTATAGGCCCAGGAGGGACAGTGTTTTGGGGTGCAGAATTGATGATGATTTGACCAATGGGCAGCAAATGATTCTTGTGCATTGTTTTGACAGCTTGTGGGTCATTTTTGAGATGCACTTTATAGACTGGCAGATCCTCCAGCTTGCTGACAATAATGTAGGAGGTGTGATGCCACCTATCGTCAATTTTATGTTTTCCATGCAGTCTCAAATTTCGTAACAGAACTCTGTCTCCAGGTTGCAGTTCTTGGGCCTTGACATGCTTGTCATGCCTTTCTTTATTGGCTAAGTTCCTCTTTGCTGCCATGGTGTGTGCTAGTTGGTAGGCATGGTTTAACAGGGTCTTTAACTTTTGAACATACTGAAGGTGATTTTCAGCTCTGACTCCATCAGGGGACACTCCAAAACAGATGTCTACTGGCAACTGGGCTTCCTGGCCAAACATCAAGTGGAAGGAGAGAACCCAGAGGCATCACTTTTGGTGCAGTTATAGGAGTGCACCAAGGTATTTATCTGCTG
Organism: Neoceratodus forsteri; assembly: GCA_016271365.2. NCBI lineage: Eukaryota > Metazoa > Chordata > Ceratodontiformes > Ceratodontidae > Neoceratodus > Neoceratodus forsteri. Next base: position 428,696,688 of record CM057450.1, on the reverse strand, counting down.
GCTCCATTTGGACTTGTCCCAAGGATGAAGGGTGCTCATCATATCTAGTAAAATTTGATTAAACCTTTCATGCTGTGGATCCCCTTGGGGGTGATAGGGGGTAGTTCTGGACTTTTGCACTTTCCAGAGTGAGAGCATTTCCTTGATCAAGTGGCTTTCAAAGTCTCTCCCTTGATTGGAGTGAATTCTCTGAGGGGCACCGTAATGGACAAAGAACTTTTCAATGAGGACTTTTGCCACTGGAATGCTTTCTGGTCCTTAGTTGGATATGCCTGGGCATAATGAGTAAAATAATCTGTAACCACTAGCACATTGCCAATATTTTTTTGATCTGGTTTGAGACACAAGAAATCAATACAAACAAGCTCGATGGGTGCACTGGTAGAGATATTGACTAAGGGGGCAGCCTTCTGGGGCTGGGCTTTCCTCTGTAGACACCAACTGCAAGTTTTAATGTGAGTTTCTATGTCAGCTCCCATCTTCAGCCAGTAGAAGCGAGTATGGGCCAAGTCAGTAGTTTGATCACAGCCTAGATGCCCCATTTCATGTAGCACCACCTATTTGAAAGCTGTAGGTAACACTAATTGCTGCTTGATGATTTGCCCTTGTTGCTCTGTGTTTTCTCTATAGAGTAATTGGTTATGCAACTTTAGTCTGGGACCCTCCCTGAACAACAAAACAGTTTGTGAATCTGAAGAGTGAAGTTTGAACACATGTTTTTCCAGCATGAATGGCATCCAGCGTTGGTTTGATCATAGGGTTTTGAGCCCAGAGCCCACTATATATTATCAAGGGGTGAGTTGAGGCAACGTGCTGAGATCCAAGGCTGCCAGGTGACAGCTGACCGCAGGAACACAAGTGTCAGGAGGACCAAACCAGTCTACCAGGCAGGCAACTGTTTCAGGAGAGGGATGCTCATCTTTGTCAAATTTTTGACAGAGGGCTTTGACAGTCTCTTCAGACATTCTCATCCAATTTGTTGTAGAGTCAGGTCTTCTGGAGAGGGTGTCAGCATTAGTGTGGTTCAAGCCTGATCTATATTCTACTGAATAATCGTAAGTGGAAAGTGCAGATAACCAGCAATGCCCAGTGGCATACAACTTAGCTGAAGTCTGGACGTAGGTGAGGGGATTGTTTCAGTTTTTACTAGAATCTTTGCGTCATAAAGATATTCATGAAACTGGTCTACCACGGCTCACTTCAATGCTAGGAATTCAAGTTTGTGCACTGGGTAGTTCTTCTCAAATGTGGTAAGACTCCAACTAGCAAACACCACTGGGCACAACCTTTCCTCATATTCTTAATATAGAACAGCACCAAGTCCCTTTAAACTGGCATCAGCGTGCAACACATAGGGTCTAGTGTGATCTGCATATGCAAGCACAGGCGCATGGGTGAGTTGATGAATGATATCATAGGAGGCCATCTCACACTCATAAGTCCACCTGGCTCCAAAGGGTTCATTAGGGAAGCAGTATAGCGCAGTAGTTTAAGGCTCTGAGCTGTAAATCTGGAGACCTGAGTTTGAATCCCACAGTCCCCACTTGCATAGTATATGACCCTGAGTAAGTCACTTAACTTCCCTGTGCTCCCAGGTCACATCTGTAAACAAGCTTTCAGTTTAGTGTGCTACTTCTGGTTAAACAATTGGAAAAAAAAAATTAGTCTAAAAGTAAACCTTTTCCTTCTCTTTAACTGCATTTTTCTTATATTTCTTGTTTGTAGGTGGGTAAGCTTGAGTTAAATTGAGCAAAGGGCGGGTGACTTTGATACAGTCTTTTATGAACTGGTGGTAATAGCAGCAGAACCCCAAGAATCTTTGCAGTTCCTTAAGATTGTTAGGCTGAGGCCAAGTGGTCAGAATCCACTTTGCTCGGGTCTGTCTGAATCCCATTGGCTGACACTATGTGACCAATATATCTCACAGATTTTTGGAAGAATTGACACTTGTCTATAGATAATTTTAATCCAAAGTCCTCTAATCGGTCAAGAAACTGAAACAGACCAGCTTCATGTTCCTCAAGGGTCTGGCCAAACACAATGATGTCATCCAGATAGACCAGGCGTTCTAGTAAGTTCATGTGTCCCATGGCTCACTCCTTCAACCACTGGAAAGTGGCGGGTGCTCCCGAAATACCTTGAGGCATGCGTAGAATCTCATAGAAACCCAGCAGAAAAATGAAGACTGTTTTCTGTCTGTCTTCTGAGGCCATCGGGATTTGATAATACCCACTCTGAAGGTCAAGTACAGAGAACCACTGACTTCCATTGAGGCAGTCAAGAGCATCCTGGATACGGGGCATGGTGTATTGGTCTGGGACAGTTCTTCAATTTAACATCCAGTAGTCCACACACATCCTCACCGATCCATTTTTCTTCGAGACTACCACAATCGGGGAAGGATGCAGGTTTCGAGACTCTTGGATGTTTCCTGCTGCCAGCATTTCCTGAAGATGGCGTCGAACATCGTCAATGTCAGGAGGTGCAAGGAGATGGGACCTCTCTCTGAACAGCCTTCCATCATAAAGTCTAATGTAGTGTTTAGCTCCTGTGACACAACCTACATCCCATTCTTTCAAGGAGAACACTTGGCTTCTCTGAGTCAACTTCTGGCTGATCTTAGCTTTCCATTCTGTGGGAAGGTTTACTCTCTAAAGTCAAACAGGTCAGGGGTCACCTCATCACTCTCTCTAGGGCACTTTTTGCTGGGCAGGACAGCAGTATCCACACAATATACAGTGGCTGGGGTGCACCCTTGATTCACCCGATCCTCCCAATCTGACATGTTCTGAACTTGCACCACTACCAGCCAAGCATAGGTATGGACCCAGGCAGATAAAATGCTAGGCTTGATCAATAGTCCCTCAGGCAGTTTCCCCTTTTCTGGGGCATCCAACATAAGGATTTTGTTTTTGACTTCCTTTTTTAGGTGCATTTCACCACTAATGGTACACTGAGCATTTATAGTTAATACCAGTGAGTCTGGGTCTTTTTTCCATACGGGTTCATCTCTCTTAATCTCTTGAGTTCGCATCTGTAAATAATAGGCTCAGCGTACTAAGGCCGGAATGTGCAGGGCCATTCCAGTGCGTTTGGCTTGTCTCTCCTGACAGAGTTGGGCTAACTAGCCAAACATATGGGCATTGGTACCCATCAGTGAAGGGACACCATCATGCAGTCCAGTCGGCAAGCACACCAGGGTCAGGGTCTCCACTTGTTCATCTACACCAGCCACAGCAGTAGGGAAAGACAATCAAATTTGTACATACCCCCGGTAAGGATAGAATTTTTCACTCAACCCCCATATATACAATCCCTCGAGGGGTAGGAGTGGGAGGTCAGATAAGTGCTGGTAGTACCAATCTTGAAATATAATGGTGACCTGAGAGCCACTGTCCAGCACAGCTCAAGTGAAAATGCCATTAACTGTTACTTTAGTCTCCATAGAGGGACCCACCATCTCGGACCAATCCGGAGATGTCTGTTTGGCAGACTGGCCCACAGCAGTTTTGGAGGAAAAAGGTTTTCGTGGTGGGCCTGAGTGGGGTTTTATATTGCTCTGTCATACCAGATTGAGCAGTTTGGCAGTGACTTCCGCAGGTCTTCTGGAGAATTATAACTTCATCTGGTATGTCCGTCTTCCCCACATCTATAGCAGAACACCCTCTCTTGGTGATTGCTGGGGTGGGTTAGTTCTTCACAAAGTTTGTAGCAGTCAGAGGAGGGAGCTCTATGGTCCTCTTCTGACTTAGGCTCAGGTACCCCGTCCCCACAGCTTCCCCAGTGGGCAGAAGTTCAGGCAGCGTGTATGAGGTCCCCCACTAAAACTCACAGCTGTCTCATTTCTTTCACTGGTTTGGACTCAGCTTGAGGCTCAGGGGCAATAGCATGAACCCCTGCACCCACGGGTGGAGCCTCACCTCTAGTCTCAACCCTATGTGGACAAGGATTAGAGCTTCGGGTTGTTTCAGCTGTGGCTTTTTGGCTAGCTCACATCTCCTTCAGTTTCTTCTGCAACTCTTGGACTTGATTCATCTCAAGAGCTTCCTGTCTTTTCAAGCCAGTCTGGGGTTGGATGGGTATGTACAGCCACAGCATAGGGTTTCCACCCATCCTCATCATTCTCCACCTCTTGAATCTCACTCATCAGCCAGCAGTATTCAGGACGGTTAGTGTTCCTGTCTTGAAACCAGTTTTAGCATGAGCACACTAGAGTAATGTGCAGATTTTATGATATGCTCCAGCCAGATGCGATTCAGTTCACTAGCTGGGACACCCCTTTTCTATGGGCTCTCTGCAAGGCCCATTCAATGCGAGTGACAAAAGCAGACAACTTCTCATTCTTCCATTGTTTACCAGACTCTGTGCTGCCAAACACCCCTTCTAAAGCAGAGAAGTATTCAGCTGCAGTGGCCTTTGGGTTTGTGGATAGGAGGAATTCGGATAGCTTCCAGTGCAGGGCCCCTTAAACTTTCCATAAGTCTCTTTTTCTTCTCCCCCTTGGAGCATTACCACTCTTGGACCAGTGGAGTAGCAGAGTCCATCCATGTTTCTAGGTCGTCCTCCCCCACTGGTACATGAACTGCATCAGAGAACAATCTGAGCCTGTGATAAGAGTCCAGGAGTACAGAAGGTATCATGATGGGGGAGGTTACAATAGGAGATGCCCTGGAAGTGGACAGAGAGACCAGAGGAGATTGTATGGGAGTGCTCTCCTCCAAATCCTCCAAAACATTTAACAATTCCTTAGCTGTCTGGCCTTCAGCATCTAGGAGACTTAACAATTTGTCCTAGAACCCCTCCACCCTTTGGGACCCCCACCAGGGGAAGATGGGTCACTATGCCAATGAATAACTCTCCGCCCCTTCTGGGACTCTTCGGGCATAATGATAGGGGTTACCATTTCAGGGTCTATAGGCAGGCTACAAGAAAGGAGGGCCACCAAGGTCTGATCAAATAGATCTGAATCTCACCCACGTACTTCAGCCTTTCCCAGACATTTAACCTTCCCCACTGTTTTTCTTCAGTCATGCCATTAGAGATCCCCACAGGGATATCAAGTAGCCATATGGCATGGTGGGGGTCTACCCCCTTGGCCTCACTCCACCCCATTATGCAGTACATGACCAGCGTGTGGGGAGAAAGTTTCCGTTTGGGCATAGTAAGCGCCTCCATTTCAATTCCTGTCTCAGTTTTGAACTGGGCTGCAATTTCACTTCTGACCACTAGAGGGTGCTAATCCCAGTGATGCCTCCAAGATGTAACCCCTAGGTGGTGATATCCTATGGGCTACTACCCCTGCCTGTATAACTATGCACAGGTTGAGGGGCCTGAGTTCTGTGAACAGGGTGCCTCCACCTTGATGAATGGTATTGGGGTAGCTTAACTGCTTTGGTATAGCCCTCTGAGGTGCTATAACCACCCACCAACCTTTCTAGTCAGCTAAATAGTGCCACCATAGAACATTCACATCCACTGAATAACAGTAATAATATGCTCACGCCCCTTGCACTTACCACTAGGGCTAGATCTGCTGCAACTGCCCTGGAGAACCCCTGGAAAATAAAGTCAGCAATGCAATGATACAATATTACCACTGTAACCCAACAAATAATATGCACACTAGCCAGGTTAAACATGAAACAAGATAATCTGGTTTATTCAGGGAGAGTGAACAAGTGAAGGGCGTGAATCTAATAGAATGATTGACACTTCGATTCAGCCTAGGTTGGTTCAGCATGCACTGTAAGTCCCTTTGAAACAGTCCCACAACCCTGGGTACCCAGTGTGTTATGCAGGCTATACTGAAGCATTGCCCATGGTGGTCGGTGTTGCAGCTGTTGTTGGGGCCCTTAGGAAGGAAAACAATTAACATGTGCACAACCCAAATATTTGTAATCCAAGCTGGATGGCTCAGTCCATTTGCAATAACCCAGAACAAAAACAAGCAGATGGCACACAATGATTTGCAGCTATTGGTGCAGGGAGCTACCCTGATTTGTGCTCACACAACCCAAACCAGGATGTAGGACAGGTGAGATGAAGACCTCTTGGTGTTGATCTGGAGGGTCAGGGGAAGCAGGGCCTACATGACTCACCTCCTGGTGGTTGCTACCTGTTCGATGGTGTTGAGCAGGGGCCTGGTTCCCCAAGCGGAGCTTTCACCAAAATGATCTCTGAAATGGGGGCAGCATCTTAAACCAAGATGGCAAGGCCCAAGCAGGATCAATAGTTCTGAAAGAGTTTGTGTTCTTCTGCTGGAAAAGCCTCCAGTGGGTGTAACAGAATTCACCATGGGGAACAAAATCATGACCCACGAAACACATTCAGCACACTTAAATAACTTATTTCTCTAATCCACTGTTTCAGATATAGTCCAGTTGCTAATTACAGCTTCACTTTGCAAACCTTCCTCTCCAATGCTATTTTCTCTCATCAGGCAGGCTTCTGGAGCAAGTCTTCGGTCCAAAACTCAAGCCACTACAACAGTTCTCTTCTTTTTTCTGATGCAGATTTAAGCCTGCAAACGGAAAGGTCCAGCTTCTGCAATGGGCAGATTTAAAGGGAGGAGAACGTGGCAGGCAGGCTAGCAGAGCCTTCCCACCAATTCTCCTATGCTCCTCCTAGGAGCAGCTGCTCTACAGCTTGAGCTGTTCACTCTTCAATCTCCAACTATCGACTGACCGCTGCTTCAGGCAGTTCTGGGGCTTTCCCGGTAATCCAAAAGGTTCGGTTGGCTGAGGGAACTGTCTGTCATATAAAGGGCCCCCCCCAGGTCCATTTAGGTGCTAAACAATTAAAACTACAAAAACTACAGAGTTCCCTTCCCACAAGACCCTTGGGGACAGTCTCCATTTTAGTTCCCCAGAGGTTCGATTGGTCCAGTACTGGAAGTCCAGAACCAGAATGGTGGCTCCTATTCAAATGCTCAAGCTGCAATTGAAAGCAGGTTAGACAGACTTCTCTATCAGTACTATTATAACAGATAAAAAGCAAAAAATCACACTTCCTAACAGGGTTCCCTCTGCACATATAGCGACTGCAGAATGGGGCAATATAACAGACAGTCTGAAAAGCGCAAGCCTTAATTACTCGGACCCAGGCCAGACTGATTTCCAAACATAAAACAGGCGCTTTCTTAAAGAGACAGGCGCAGAGACTCACTAAAGCACTCTCACGCAGACAAATAGAACTACTGCAGACAAGGACACCAGCCTGACAGTGGGCATTAGGGAGCCCAGGAAGACAATATAGTAAACCTCAATTTGTACAGGGGTTTACACATATTTTTTTTTAAGACATTTTACACACTGGAATGTACATTTCATTAAAGCACCTATTATTCTAGAGGGTACCACAGCAGAGTTGATACAGATTAAAAGAAACTATTACAATCATGGATGCTATGTACTGTATAAGGTCAGACAAAATAAAATGAGACAGATGTTGAGAGAGATGGATTGGGCAGAGGAGTTAGTGAAATGTAATACACATAAAACGTGAAAAACATTTAACGGGGCTTAATATGTGCCCAGAGGGAATATATTCCAATAGATAGTAAGAGGAGAAGAACAAATCATATACGGATGTGAATGGCAAAGGAAATACTGCATGAAATCGGAAAAAAAAGGGCTGCCTACTACAAAATGAGGAATGAGGGTAGGAAGCAGTTGGAGCCACAGAGATCACTGCAGGAGAGAAACATAGAAACCTAGAAACATAGAAATATATGGCAGATAAGGACCACAAGGCCCATCCAGTCTGCTCATTTTTCTACCTTATGAATGTGCCACAGGCCTGTACTCTGTCAATGGCCTATCTAGTCATACTCATCTGTATTGCTCCTTTATGCCTATCCCAAGCCTGTTTGAAGCCTGGCACTGTATTCATATTCACCACTTCCTGAGGTAGGCTGTTCCATGCATCTACCACCCTTTCTGTGAAAAAGAACCTCCTCACATTACCCCTTAATCGGAGTCCCATTAATCTCATGTTGTGTCCTCTTGTCCTGTTATTTTTCCTATATTGAAATATGTTAGACTCTTTCACCTTGTTAATGCCCTCAAGAAATTTGAATGTTTTGATCATATCACCTCTCTTCCTCCTTTGCTCTACAGTATACATATTGAGCTCCGTTAATCTGTCCTCATATGTTTTTCGATGCAGTCCCTGCACCATTTTAGTTGCCCTTTTCTGGACTTCCTCCATTTTGTTAATGTCCTTGTGCAGGTATGGTCCATTACTGCATGCAGTACTGAAGGGGAGGATCAAGGGAGAGGAAGGGTGGGAGGGAAGGTCAGTTGCAGAATAAGGGGTACTAGCTGCACATTCGAGCAGACTTGATAGACCACTAGGTCTTTATCTGCAGGCAAATTATCTGCTGGCAAATTTCATATGTTCGTATGTTCATAGTACTCCAGATGGGGACTAACCAGTGTCTTGTAAAGAGGGATTATTACCTCCCTCTTATGACTATGACTTATGACTACTAATACACCCCAACATCTCCCTAGCCTTACCTACTGCTTTAGTGGTCTGCTAGGATGATTTCAGGTCATCTGTGATGATGATGATGCCAAAGTCTCTTTCTTCCCTTGTGAATGCAAACAACTGCCCTCCCAACCTATAGGTAGCCTCAGGGCTTCTCTTCCCTATGTGCATGATCTTGCACTTCTTTGCGTTAAAACCCAGTTGCCACTCTTCAGACCATTTTGCCAGTTTTTCCAGATCTCATCTCATTCTTCCTACCCCATCTGGATCATCTACTCTGATGCAGATCTTGGTGTCATTTGCAGACAGGCAAACCTTACCCTCTAGTCCATCTGCAATGTCACTGATAAAGATATACTGAAGAGGACTGGCCCTAGGACTGATCCCTGAGATACCCCACTTGTGACTTGCATCTCTTCTGACTGTATACCATTTACCACCACTCTCTGTTTTCTGCCTGCCAACCAGTTTGCCACTCAGTTGACCAACTTCTGACCGACTCCGAGCCTACCCAGCTTATTAATCAATCTTCTATGTGGAACAGTATCGAAAGCTTTGCTGAAATCAAGGTAGACGACATTAACTGCACCCTCTCAGTCTACCACTCTGGTTACCCAGTCAAAGAAATATATGAGATTAGTTTGACAGGACCTTCCTGTTGTAAACCCATGCTGTCTTGGATCCTGTGCACCTATGGATTTCAGGTGTTGCATTATCCTTTCCTTAAGGAGTGCCTCCATAATCTTGCCCACTACTGAGGTAAGACTGACTGGTCTGTAGTTCCCTGCCTTCTCCCTCTCCAGTCTCCTGGGACCTCTCCTGTGCTTAGAGACTCACTTAGCAGTTCTGCTAATGGCTGTGCTAGTTCCACCCTTAGCTCCTTTAGTACCCTGGGATGTATGCCATCAGGTCCCATTGCCTTGTCCACTCAGCTTAGCGAGCTCTTGTAGGACCCTTTCTTTTGTGAAGGGACTAGTGCATACCTCCCTCACCCCTGTGTCCATGGTGATGAGCTGTGTGTCCCTGCCCTACCTTCTCCTCAGTAAATACTGAGCAGACGTATCTATTTAGGATAGTTGCTTTTCCTTGGTCCTTCTCCACACACTCCCCCTTATCTCCTTTGATCTTAGCAATACCCCCTCTGGACTTTCTCCTTTCACTGATTTATCTATAGAAAGTCTTGTCTCCTTCTTTTTCTTTTTGTGCTAGTGTTTCCTTAGTTTGGGCCTTTGCCTGCTTTACTGCCTTCCCTGCTTCCCTTAGGAAAGTTTGGTATGCCTCCCTATCTTCATCCTGCTGCATTCACTTATATTTCCTGAAGGCCAACCTTTTGGATCTGACCTTTTCTACTACTATTTTTGAGAACCAAAGTGGTTTCCTCTTGCTTGTCTCCCTAACACAATGGGATGTTGCTTCAAGTATTGCATCATTAATGCTTGCCCACTTTGCCTGTACCCCCTCACCTGTATTTCTTCTTGCCAGGGCTAGCTTAACTCTGTTGGCCATCTTATCAAAGTCAGCTCCTCTAAAGTCCCATATTTCTGCCTTAGAATGGGATAATTTAGTTCTAGTGGCCAAATTGAACCATACCATGTGATGGTCACTGACCACCAGGTGACCTTCTACCTGGAGATCTGTGATCCTTTCCCCATTAGTCAGTACTAGATCTAGGATAGCCTCATCTCTTGTGGGTTGTTGTACCAATTGTTTGAGGTCCTGCCCTGTAGGGAATCCACTATTTGCCTAGTTCTGGCAGATGTTCCCGCTGGTATTGACCAATCTGTATCTGGCATGTTGACGTAGACAACCCCAGTTTGTATTGCTGTCCCACTTCCTGTTTCCATGGTGTCCCATAGTTCTTCTACCTCCTTATGTGTATTCTGAATTTCTGTAGCTTTGACATTTTCATTGACATAAAGGGCCACTCCCCCCCCCCTTTTTTCTCCTTGGTCTCTTCTGAACAGTACAAAGCCGGGTACTGAAGTTTCCCAAGTGCCCAAGTGTGGTTACTGGTGAACCATGTCTCACTAATGGCTACTATGTCTAGTTTAACCTTTGTCATTGTTGCCTCCAGGTCTGGGATCTTGTTTCCTAGACTGTTGGTATTTGTGTACATGATTTTCCATTGGCCAGATTTTGGTGCGTTAGCTATGGGGTGAGTTCCGGCTTTTCCCCAGTGCGTTGTGTGGGAAGTCAGACCTTTTTCCTTACCTGGTGATGCAAATGAACTACAAACATGCTGAACTCCAGTTTGATCACTAGCTGAGGGGGGAGGGGTGCTCTTCCCATTCGATGTATCAGGTGCTGCACCTTTCTCCCCATTTGCTATTTTAAATATTCTGCAAAGGCGTCAAACTTCTGCCCCAGTGCACTGACTCCCTCCTTAGTCAGATGCAGTCCATTGAATTTAAACAACTTTCACTCCCAAAACTGTTGCCAGTTACCTATAAATTTGTGTCCTTTTTCCTGGCACCAGCCCTTAAGCTACATGTTTAGCTCCCCTATCTCCCCTGCTCTGACCTTCTGCCCATCTGCCATCTGTAAGAGATAGATCAGGAGGGCAAATACTAGGACAGAGATGGTTATAGCCATGGACAAAGAGGACAGTAAGAAGAAAGTGTTCAGTTATAGTAGAAGCTGAAGGGGTCAGGGGAGTAGATTTGGACTGATCAAATGATTGGAAAGGCACAACAAATGACCCAAACCTAATGGCTAAAGAGTTAAACTAATACCTTGCCACTTTTTACTAAAGGGGAAGGGGCAAGAGGAGAGGAAAGTTGTATAGATGGGAATCCTATGGGAGGCATGCAGGCTATAGAAGTAAATCAGCAAAGTGTAAATTGTTACATAAAGGGTCATATAAATTGGGTTTTCAAAACCGTGGAACATGATTGCTTGAAAGCCACCATTTCCCATGCTGTTATCTTTGAACAACAGCACTGGATAAAGATCCAGCAGCTGCTTCACAGTAAAAATGAATACTTACCACACACCCTTGATTGTCATTACAAACATGACCACCACCTTTACTCACTAAAAAAAACTTCAACTAACTCCTAAAAATAAAATTACCTCAAAGGGACACTGTCAGCTCTTATTTGAAATTTCAACATGCATGTCGGCAGTTATCCTATTGGCATAAGAAGCACTAAAAAATGCATCAGTGCCACAAGATTTATATAATTTTGCTATTTTTTTTAATTTTTGGGCTAAAATTTATTGTTGAGCAGGCTGCCTTGATAGCCAACTACCGATACTCCAATGCATCCACAAGCACCAGACCGTGCCAAGTAAGTCATTCATGGATGACTTCCTATTTTTTTCTCTGTGTTCAGTAAATACAGTTCCTGGTAGTAGGGAAACTACTGAAGAGTGTAATGTTAATCTGATCTAAAAACAAGTGCTCTCTCCTTTTGCAATCCATTTTTAAAAGCTAAAACCATGGCTCTGGGCAAGCACATTATGGAACTGCAGACATGCACTTTGAAATAAGAGCTGACCATGTCCCTTAATCCTCTTCTTACACACATATGCAAATTATAAATGAAGAACTGCAATACTTAGAATTTTTGTTTCTTGTGTTTCTATGCTGGCCATGAAAAATTCCCATCCAGTTCTTACCTACTTACCAGGGAAAAATCTGATGTTTAACCTGCTACAAATAAAACAGAAGCCCTGGTTTCATCTCATGCCTTCTGTTGTGTGAGTGCATAGATAAACAGTCTGTCAGTAGAACTGAGCAGACATTTGAACTTTCATATTCCATCCATAGTAAACATTCCATCTATTAAATGTAGGAAAGATAGAAAAGAAATAAAGCAGGGAAAAGGGAGGAAACAATATAAAGAAGAAAAAGGAATGGTAAAGAAACAGATAAATTGGAATGAGAGGGACTGGATGATTGAGAGCTCATTTAAAAATATATGCATTTTGCTGTGCATAATATTTGAAATTCAGGTGTAATGCCAGTGCTGGCATGTGCTGGGACTATTTTGGTGGAGTGACTAAACTTTTTATTCTATTTAAATCATTAAAATTGTCAATATTTATTTTATTTGTGTGCGTTTTGTCACCCCTCCCTAAAAAAATATATTAGATCCATTTCATAATTGCAGTAAGACAATCCAGTGTGTGCATTGTGGTAGGATAATGGCACTTCTCAAGCCGTTGAAGGTAGGATTGTTTGAACAAGTTCTAAAAAGATTCAAACTGTGCTTAAACTCTGGTATTCATGTTCAAAGTAAGAACTCAGACACCAGAGGGTTCACACTACAGTTCTAACCTACAGATCCTTTGTGCAGCACCATGATCTGATACTGCTGACTTACTGACTTAGCTTGGCCTGTCCCCTACAGTGACATCACACACCACCATGCTCACCCTGGTTCACCAGCAGGAACAGTTGCTAACAATGGAAGAAAGGGCACAAGGAGGTGAAGTGGAATCAGGGAATTGGGAGAGACTGGATCAGTAGGCAATGCACCAGGGCAACAAGGCTGAAGGTGAGGCACACAAAGTTGGATGAGTCTGAACTGTCAGCAGATTGAGGTCACCTGGGCTTAGTCTAGCTTGTCAGTGCTGTCTAAAAGATGGGAAAGAAGCAGTACATTTAAAATTTTAAAAATGAAAGCAATTGCCTTGGTTGTGTTTTTCTGTAGATGAGGGTGGGAGGGAAGTGAGAAGGAAAACTGTTTTTTTACAGGACACATAGTTCCAGAGGCAAGGGAAGACACAATTGTGGGGGACCACAGAGAGGGTTTGACTTATGCAACTTGATGAATGGGTCTGTGCTGTACATGTGTGAGTGGCTTACAATATAGCCAGGCAATGGCATACCTGCCAGGAAGATCACGCTGGACGAGTGAGTGATGTTCTGGGTGGTGGGTGGGCCATGCCTGTAATGCAGTCATGTGATGACTGTCTGGACTGCTGAAATGTGCTTCTTGTGACTGGGTTGTGGCACAGTTAGAGGAGAGCTCAGCAGTAGAGTGGACATCATTAGCTGGCAGCAGCTCATTTGACAAATCTTAGATTAAAAGTACTTTAATAGCTAAACCAATCTTTCCTCCTTGTGTGTGGAGGGCTAGGAATAAGGCACACATTACATACAGTGCCTATGACAGATACATTTATTTAGTTGAAAAAAAAATAAGAAAAATGTGGCAGGGCCAGGGAGAAATAGGCAGTGACCATAAGTGAAGTGTGTGGTGGGGAAGGTGGCTGGAGGAGGGTCGCTTTATCCATTTACAAATATCTGTGACTCCTGTGTGGCATACTTCTTGCCATATGTGTTGCACTCCCTTGGACTGCATTGACTGTACCCAGTGTGCATGTCTGTTGCAAAGCACTCAGGGTGTGGTATCCAAATAAATCCCAGAAATATTTTACATGATCGGAGGAAAGAAAAATCTTTTATTCGTTTACAAATATCTGTGACTCCATCATGGAATACTTGCCATTTGTAATGTGCTCCCTTAAACTGCACTGCACTGTACCCCAGTGTGTGAATGTGTGCCACCTGGCACTCAGTGTGTGGCATCTTAAATAAATCTAAGAAATATTTTGTGTGACAGGAAGAGAGAGAAATCCTGTATTCATTTAAAAATATCTGTGACTCTGTGAGACATACTTGCCTTCTGTGCTGTGCTCCATTTGACTGCACTGTACCCAACTATTTGATTGCATGCTACTTGGCACTCAGTGTGTGGTATCTCACAAATAAATACATCCCAGAAATATTTGGGGTGACTATTATCTTCTCTATTGGAAAGCCAATTCTTTTTTTTATTTTTTTTTATTGTTCAACTTATAATAAAGTCATTACAAATTATACAAAAGCAAGACATCACATTTCCACAGTATATAATATATCTCAAATTGGACACATACATTAATACAACCATGTATAAAAGTGTTTAGATATAAAATTCCACAAAAATGATAACACTTTACTATTGCACTTTGGTCTTAATATAAATCTTCTAAAGATATAAATTAGTTGTCTTGGACTTTATAAGCTATAACAACAAAACACAATTACTATTTGTACTATAATTTCTTGTCTTCCTTTCCCTTCTTTTATTATTATCAAATTAATGTTGTCATCAAAATTACAGATAGGTCTAAAACAGAATCCTAATTTAGTTGTTGACAATTCCCCCTTTAACATTAATTAAAACTTCCATGTTATGAACAAAGTCAGATGTAACTGTCATTACAATACATCATATTCTCTACTAGTTGGTAAACATATGTTCTACTGGATTTATTAACTAGCCTCTGTTGTGCTTCTTTCTATTTCTCTCTGTCAGAGGTTATGTGCAATTTCTTTCTTTCTGTGATTCTACACAATTTTGTAATTTCCTCCAATTGTTTTGTATTAGAGGTTTTTAACAAATAATTGAATCGATTACAGGGTTCCATATCTAAGTTTGCTAAAATATTTCCCAAACACAATTTCCTCTCATGTTTATAGACAAGAAAATTAAGATAAGGTGAGCAAGACTGTCTTCACCCAGGTTACAAGCACATCGTTTTGAATTAGTTATGCCATAATGTTTCCTTACATTTTGACTATCTACAATGCCAAATCTGAATTTAGTGTACGATTTCTGATTTTGAGGATTTTTTAATTTAGTTAAATATTTTTCATGCCAAAAACTCTTTTCACGTTTGCAGCTAACCAGTAGCTTAATTTATAGTTTTTAGCCAGACTCATTTCCTTTTGAATATGAATGTCCTGGATTCTGATTTTAATCTTTTCTTGTGTGTATTTTAATGGAGTAGCATAACTCTTAGATGTTCCAATAATCTGTATGGCTTAATTGTTGTTTCCAAAGTGTATATACTTGGCTAGACAAATCCAGTTTGCCTGTATGACAATGTTTCATCTAAACACATTCTTGATAGCCTATTGATAAGCATATTATATGCTGTAATCTAGTATGTAGCTAATCTCAGTTCTATGTTACGTCTAACTGGAAGCTGCCCTATTTCTAGTCTAACCATGCCAGAGGTAGCACTTTTTGGCAGGCCTAGTAATTTTTTATAGATTTTATTCATAGTGGTTTCTAAGATATCTATTTTGCCTTGACCCAAAATTTCTGCCCCATAAAGAATCTGGCTTCTGATTTCACCATTAATCATTCTGAGTGTACACTTCACTGATTGTCCCCACGTATTTATATGCCAACCTCTCTATTGATGGATATAATCTGTTTGCCTTTTGTGCTATAAATTGAATATGCTTCTGATGTTTTAAGTTATATCAATCAATCAATCAATCAATCTTTATTTTACCAGGTGGAACACTGTTGAGCAAGTTCATTTCCAAGCTGGGCCTGGTCGGTCATACAGAAATGTCAACAGATAAATAATACATATACAGGTACAGCATAGCTGCTTCTGTTATAGAGCAGCACACATGTAAGAACAAATAATGTATACAAAGCTATGAATACACATTTATATGTTAATACAATCCCTAAATAACTGAATCTTTTTACATATTCAGTTTTGTATTTATTGCACCTTAAAGTAATAGTTTTACCCTGGTTGACATACTGCCTATTAAAGATCATATATTTTGTTTTCACAAAATTTATCTCTAGGGATACCTTAGTACATCCATCATAAAATGTGTTTATACTTCTCTTAATTCCCAGATAACTTGTTGCAATCAGAATGACATCATCCACATATGCCAGGTAGGGACACCGCCTGGAGCCCAAGCTTGGCATGTGCAGCTCCAAATCACTCACTGTGTCTAAAACCCTGTTGAGAAATATATTGAATAATATTTGGGAGAGGACACAATCCTGCCTCAGGCCGATGTTAGATAGAAACTTAAGTGTATTATCTCCTTCTTCACTGTAACAAGAGATAAAGAAGTTTGTCCCCAAATTGCAGCCTAACCTCATTTTGGTCTGAAATATCTTGTGTCTGTGTAACAAATGTTGGCCTATATAATTGGATCATATAAAGCTTGTGAAGCCACAAGACAAACTAAGCCACAGTTGCACTATTAAAGTGCCTTTTGACATTTGTGCTGACCATGTAAGTAATAGCAAACATTTGGCCTATGTGACTGCAAGCAGGAACACAGGGTAACATCCAAGTTCCCCTTTTAACTAGTCTGTAGTGCTTGTCCTTATATGGATAGGCCAAAGTGCTTGTTAGTGCAGTTTTGAGTTGGAAACGTATCTCTTCCTCCTGGACTTTGGTAACTGGTAGTAACAGCTGTTGCTAGCCATGTATGGTAATGAAATGTACACTATCTGTATTTGTGCTAACCAAGGATGAGATCCTACACATACCAAAAGACTATTACCTTATAAGTTGATGTTTGTGCTTGTTTTAAACCAATCATAGAAAACCATAGGAAATGATGATGCTGTCTTTCACTATATAAGCAAGTCCCCCTTTGTAGAGAGACATGGAGATGATAAAGGTTACACAATGTTGTGTGTTGATGGATCACGATACTGGGAAAAAGGAAACACCTATACTGGGGCGGCTGTGTATTTTAACACTGGGGATGATGATGAAATGAGGCCCCTAGATCAGCAGCGGCTGCTCATTAAATTGTCACCAGGAGATTCGTCTCAATATACAGAATTGGTAGCCATGTATGAGGCAATAAAGGCAGTCCCATATGGGTGCATCACAATTTGTACTGACTCACAGTTTGCTATAGGCTCGCTAACCACATGGTTGCCCATATGGGCTAGAAGGGATATGAAAACAGCTACAGGGGAGCATGTGCGACATAGACAGCTTTTAAAGGCAATTTTAAAGGAAGGGGAGAAGCTCCCAGGGAGTATAGCTTTAGTTAAAGTAAAAGCTCACACTAACAGTAAGTACGGAACCTTTGAGGAATGGGGAAATGAGAAAGCAGACAAATGGGCTAAAATTTCTGCCATGGAAGGAGACCCCCGGAAGGGAATCAGACCACGGAACAGGCAAGGCTCAAGTAGTGTTAGTGAGGTTAAAAGGGTGGATACTCCACCTAACTTACAGGAGCTCCAACAGGACCAGTGGATACAAGAGAAAATAAAACAAGTGCAAAAGGATCCAAAGGTCCATGGGGTCTTTACAATAATAGATAATGTTTTATATCAAAGGGGGGAAGACAAAATCCCAAAGTGGGTAGTGCCTGACTCTTTACAAAAGGACATTGTACTAGAAAACCATCAGTGGGCGGGACACCCAGGACAAGATAAAACCTGCCAAATTATTA
The DNA here is from genome assembly GCA_016271365.2 of Neoceratodus forsteri. Taxonomy (NCBI): domain Eukaryota; kingdom Metazoa; phylum Chordata; order Ceratodontiformes; family Ceratodontidae; genus Neoceratodus; species Neoceratodus forsteri. The sequence continues at coordinate 428,678,960 of CM057450.1, read as the reverse complement.
AAAGTAAATGCTACTGGCTCGACATATCTAAAACCATTCGATCAGTACTACAGACATGCCTAATATGTCTCCAGCAGGACCCCAAGCAAGAAAAATATCCCCTACAGCGATTACCGTTAGCAGAAGGACCTTGGGATGCATTACAAATTGATTATATTGGGCCGTTGCCCACAGAAAAGGGGGGATATAAGTATATGCTGGTAGTGATAGATATGTTCTCAAAATGGGTAGAGGCATTCCCAGTTAAGAGTGCCAATGCTATAACAACAGCTCGAATTTTATATACGCAAGTTTGTGCTAGGTGGGGATTTCCTAATATCATAGAATCTGACAGAGGAACTCATTTTGTAACTCAAGTGATGCAGGAAATGTGTAAGATAATGGGAGTTCAGCAGTGACTACATTTGCCATATAGGCCTCAGGGATGGTGGAAAGACTAAATCAGACCTTGAAAAATGCCCTTAAAAAGGCAGTGTTGGATGAAGGAAAGGACTGGGTTACACACCTCCCGGGGATTTTGATGGCCATTAGAGGGACAGTCCAAGCTAGTACAGGATTAACCCCTTACAAGTTGATGACAGGAAGGAAAATGAGGTTGGTTCACCCACAGGATGTACCCCCACCAGGCTCGGCTACCCAAGATAAGGTTAAACATGAGCAGTTTTTAAAGGCAATACAGTATCAACTAGACAAATATTTAACCTTTGCCACCAGAAATATGGCTGTGGCACATGAGCAAAATAAATAGGGTAGACAGCTGGTAACAGGATGGGGGCTGCCTATAGAGGAGGGAGATGTAATGATGGTGCAAAATTGGGAACAGAAAAATCTTTGGAAGGATGCTAATTGGTTAGGACCGTACCAAGTGTGCAAACGGTAAGGTGAGAGTACGGTATATGTGGTTAAAGTAAGTGGCAAGAAAGGGGCTGGAGGAAGGAAACAAGAATTCTGGGTACATGTTGATCAGTGTAAAAAAGTGTCAAACAAAGCTGGTTGAAAATTAAAATACTACACTTGATGTTTATAGCCATGAAGACACAAGGCATCATTATCATCGGCCTGGTGGCAGCCATAAGATTTTCTATAATCCTCAGCCTATACATCAATGTGGAACAGACTAATGTCAAGTGTGAGTATGAACAGTCCATTACTTTGTTAGTCAGTTGGAACTGGGACCCTGTTGATACAAACGCCTACACGACACGAGCATGGAAAGCCACCTGGACTAAAAACAACCGTACTTTCATATCTACAAATTGGTGTGTGGACATACTTAACAGCTGGTCCAGCTGTGCATCAGAGCTCAAGACCTAATCATGGCAAAGTTACATGGATTGGAAACAGAAAAATGGGTCTCTTATCATAGACAGGGCCACCCCAAAGGACAATGGTGTTTATATGTTAACTCTGTCCTACTGTCTTTGGGGTGATAATAGTGTTTGTAACTATGCTAGTGTAAACAACTCATTACGTTTTTCAGTCTCAGATGCCATATACTTAACTGTAACACCAACCGAATGCCCAAATCTGACAACAGAGCCAGAGAGTGGACTTACATCAACACCCATTGATCAAATGCGTGTAAATAATGTAAAGTACAGTTGAGTGCATATAAATCTAGATTTCTCTGGCTGGAATATAAATGTTAACAGTAGTTGTGCAGACACTGTTGTTTCAAAGTTTTATGCCACCATGTTAATTGACATGTTAAGTGCCTTCCATGCCAAAACAGGGAGTATGATTGCCCCTCTTATTAGTAAAGAAAGGGTTAGTAATACTAGAAAGAAACGAGATCTATGGGGAGACCTGGCTGGACTTTTTGGATCAGGAATGAACATATGGAATAGGGCAGACCTTGAGGCCACTAAGGGGTACCAAGACCAGTTTAATACTAACATAGGAGAAAGGGTCTTGCTACCACTTACATTAGGCCAGCAAGGTTTGGCAATGGAAAAGCGTTTATCTGTGTATAATGTACATGAGGTGGGCTGCCTGTTTAAAGAGGTGGAGCACAAAATTAATGAAGTTGTGGTTGAACATAATGAAGAAGTTTTTAATAAGACCATGAATAAAGCTATAGTGTGTAGTACTTATGGATCTTATGTTTTAACTCAAGTTAGCCAATTGCTACAGGAAATTACTAATAATCAATTGCCTAATCAAATTTCTGACTCACAGCTAAAATTGTGGTATTGTCCAGATTGCCTTAATGTTAATGATAGTAAGTGTATAACTTTTTGTATTAAAGCTCAAGCCCCACCCATGTGTTGGATTCTCAAGGTAACCAAAGCATATGTTAAACCACAAGTGTTTAGACCCAACAGCATGCTAAGTTGCACCATGAGGGTGTCCCTCATGGTAAGACTACCTCAAGTTGAGTATAACAAGGAGGTGTACTCCCAAATAGTAAAAGTACACGCCGTAGGGTATTTACAAGGCCAGTATTATGCATATCGAGTCTCGCCCCCAGAGATCCTAGTACACAGCAATGATGGGTCCTGGGTAGTGCCAAACTTACATTGCTGTGAGGAAATAAATAATCAATGGATATGCCAGTGTGACATCATGTCACAAACGCAACCCATCTGTGGGGAAATTCCCATGGGTCAAGCTGAAAACAATACTGCCTGGTGCCCTATCCAGTTAAAATGATGGTATACCCCACAAGTAGTTGTAACCTATAATGGTACTAACCAATACTGTGTTGTTACAAATACACCCATCTCATTTTATGAAGGACAAATGTGTACCATTCACAACCCAAACTTTTGTATTATTCCCAAACATAACGTATATACATTGGTGACAAGGTGTTGCACCCTATTACCAACCTGGAGGATAAGAGTTATAATGTGACATTTGATACCCCACACCAGGCATATGATATTAACAAGTATGCGCCATCATTTGGAGCTGTGATACCTCCCCTGTCTCTTAACGTGCAGTCACTTTTAAATCGAAAAGATACTCATTTGATACAAATCCAAAATACTGCCTGTAAGGCACATGCAGTTGTAAATGAATTGCTCAGTGAGAGTGATAATGAGCACTTCATTCATAGCTATGCAGGTGTGCCCTTAGGAGTCCTGTCCTTTAAAGCTTTACTTGTGTTGCAAGTGGTCTTAGTGTTCTTGGTAATTATAGGCCTGTGTCGCTTAAGACTTTCTATTCGTAAAGTATGTAGTGAGATGTACATGCTCTGAGGAGCTGCATTCTTGCACAAATAATAATTAGGGCCAAGGGGGGCTTGTAACAAGGGATAAAGAAGTTTGTCCCCATATTGCAGCCTAACCTCATTTTGGTCTGAAATATCATGTGTCTGTGTAACAAATGTTGGCCTATATAATTGGATTATATAAAGCTTGTGAAGCCACAAGACAAACTAAGCCACAGTTGCAATATTAAAGTGCCTTTTGACATTTGTGCTGACCATGTAAGTAATAGCAAACATTTGGCCTATGTGACTGCAAGCAGGAACACAGGGTAAAGTCCAAGTTCCCCTTTTAACTAGTCTGTAGTGCTTGTCCTTATATGGACAGGCCAAAGTGCTTGTTAGTGCAGTTTTGAGTTGGAAACTTATCTCTTCCTCCTGGACTTTGGTAACTGGTAGTAACAGCTGTTGCTAGCCATGTATGGTAATGAAATGTACACTATCTGTATTTTTGCTTACCAAGGATGAGATCCTACACATACCAAAAGAGTATTACCTTATAAGTTGATGTTTGTGCTTGTTTTAAACCAATCATAGAAAACCATAGGAAATGATGATGCTGTCTTTCACTATATAAGCAAGCCAGCACACACTGTTATTTTGAAGAATGTACCACTTGTAATCTATTGCTGTGATTATTGTTATAATCATTAAATTCTTCCACCATCAGTCTCATCTCCGTTCGTCTCCTTTCTAAGTATCTGTAATTGATAATTTACTAACTGTAATTTTTTCTCAACGCTACATTCACTGTATCTCACAGATGTATAATTTTCTTTATAAAGAATTTTCAACATATTGAGGGTTGCTGGATCTAGTTTGTAACTTTCCAATATTTCTCAAAGTTTTCCCCTCATAACCCTGTCAAATGCTTCTTTTAGATCTATAAAAATGCAGTATAATTTCTGTTTTTTGATACAAATGTATTTTTGTATAAGATGTGATAATACAAAGCATTGGTCTATTGTGGAGTGCTCAGACACAAAGCCTGCTTGTACCTCATTCAGTCATCAGCAATCCCTCAATTCAAGGATGATCTCTGCCATGGTTCACTGATGGGTCCTGAGGTGGCTCAGTAATCCAATCCTAGAGCCACAGATTCATCTGCAGAAAATGCAGATGATTCCATGTGGGAGAACTGCCCACTGGCTGGGGTTTCTTTCCCTTTCCTTCCCACGCTCTCGCTTTTTGGCTTTGAGGGCAAGATGTTTCTCTTCAAAGCAGGCCCCTGCTTGACAGAGGTTCTGGCGCCATTGAGATCGGTTGATGGCCAGCTCCTCCCAGCTCATGATGTCCATATCTGTTTTCTTGAGATATGCCTTCAGTGTATCTTTGTAGCATTTCCTTTGACCACCACGAGATCTCAGGCCGTGACTGAGCTGGGAGTATAACATTTGTTTGGGGAGTCGAGAGTAGGGCATCCACACATAGTGTCCAGTCCAGTGGAATTGATGTCTGAGGATCATTGCCTCAATGCTGGTGACATTGGTCTAAGTGAGAGCACTGACATTAGTGAGGTGGTCTTCCCACTTGATGCAGAGGGTTTTCCAGAGACATCATTGGTGGTACCTCTCCAGGCTCTTTAGATGATGTTGGTAAGTCACCCAAGTTTCACATCCATAAAGAAGGGTAGGGATGATAACCTACTGTATACCTGGATCTTGGTGTCCTTTCATATGCCTCATTCAGTATATTGCCTTCAGTTAACCATATCATTAATCTGCTATGCAAGATTTTTGTAAATAATTTTTGAGATGTGTCTAATAAACTTATTGGTCTATAATTATTGAGGTCTGCCTTGTCTTCTTTCTTATGTATCGGAATAATAATGTTCTCTTTCCAAGTGCTGGTTATTTTTCTAGACTCAATTATGTTATTAAATAACATTTTTAAAGCTGGTATCCATAGTTCTGGATCATTCATTATGATACCCACAGGGATACCATCTGGTCCTAGGGCCTTATGTCTTTTAGCTGTACTAATAGCTAGATTCAATTCCTCTTCTATTATTTTTTGGCTAATGGATATCCAGTCTGCAGTTATCTGTTTATCTTCAATTAGACTTGGGTCATAGAAAAGGTCTCTATAGTGAGATGACCATCAATTGGGATCGATATGACTTTCTATTGTGTCAGGAACATTGTCTCATCCACTGGCACCATTTTCCAATATTTTTTGTTGTTTTTTTCCTTTACTGTCTTTTCAAATTCCTCCCACATAGCCTTTCTATAATTATATTTTTTCTATCTTTAATAATTTTTTGTAATTTTCCCTAGTTTTATTCAGCCTAAGTTTATTAGCTTTTGACAGCCATCTTTGTGTGTTTCGGGTGCATTTGTTTATCTCCTTTTTATGTCTTCCACACTGCCGATCATACCAGTTACTCCCTCTCTTTATCTTGCTAATTGTAGCTTTAAGGATTATTGACGATATGTTTTTCATGATTCTTTCATAAGTCCCTATACATTGATCTGGTGTTCTTTGGTATGCTAAATCCTTTATATCCGCCTTCACTCCATATTCAGCTAATAGCCGAATAGAGTTATAGTTCTCAAATAGGTCCCACTTTACCCCTTTTTTCACCATAATGATGTACTTTTTATGTTTAGTCATTTTATCTGTTCATGGCCCAAATTCTATTTTAATCTCAAACGGATTATGTTCACTTTCTGATTGCATTCCTATTTAGAGGTCCAAAAATTGTGTAATTATATTTGTCAATACCCAACAATGATCTATTATAGAGGCAACCTTTAGGCCCATATAAGTGAATGCCCCATCTGGATCACCCTTCGATAGTCCATTATTAAAAAAAAAAAATGATCTTCCAATTCTCTAACTAACTGTTTACCTCTTATATATTCCTTTTGATCTTTAGACTTTCTTTCCATGGTCAAGATCTGAGGACTCAGAACTGCACATGCATTGGTTATTTCAACTGGGGGCTCCAGACTGTGCCCCACCCTGGAATTAAAGTCTCCTATGATAATTATTCCCCACTCAGGATCTTAATGGGAGAAACCCTCTATTAATTTTATTAACTTGCTCATGTCTCCCTGATCTACATACCTGGAACCCATTGGGGGAGATACACGTTAATAATAATAGATTTTTTTTATGTCATACAAATTGGCAAGATATGTTCTGAATTAATGTATATTTCATTTTACACTACCACATTTTTTTGTGCTATTAGCCATTTTTTGAAACATTTTATATCCATCTATATTTACTTCCCTTTTGTTCCATGTTTCTTGTAAGCATATACAATTAAATTCTGTCAAATAGTTCAAAAAGAGGAATCCACCAGTCTTTCCTTAATTCCGGCCACAATCCAGGATAGCATATTAAAACCTTTTGTAATATATGGAGATGACCTAATAATACCATCTCATCCCATACAAAAATTTTGTTGTAATAGCACAGTACTGAGAGTGATAATACCACCTTTCCAAACTGATAATACTATCGTTCAGAAGTGATAATACCATCGTTCCACTCCTGAACAATAGTATTATCAGAAGCAATCACCAGCACGAGCGCAATCACCTGGCCACTTCAAGCGCGAGCTGTCTTTCAAACCGCAAACAGTTTCCTGACAGAAACACTGCTCCTCGGTTGCGGCGCATCACTACAAAGATTAAAAATGCAGGATTATACTAATAACGTCACGGAAGACAGAATACAGTTTGTGAAAAACCAGGAGAACCCCAACACCACAAAAAAAATGAATTTTGACTTAAAGCTCTTCCAAACATACCTCACAAACCAAGGTGAGTCACAGTCCATTGACGCTATACCCGTACAAGAACTAGACTCCATCCTCGCTAACTTTTTGTTTCATTTAAAAAGGCAAGACGGCTCTGAATATGAGCCTAGCACAATCTACGAGGTGTCCTTGGAAGCATCGACAGACACCTACACAAAATTAATTATCCCGCCTCAATTTTCCAAAGTCCTTACAGTATTCAAACAAACGCTAGAGACACTAACTGCTAAGCAAAAATACCTAAAAAAACTCGGAATGGGTAACCTGCCAAGGCAAGCGGAAGCCCTAACAGAAACAGACATCAACTTACTGTACACATCGGGCACTCTAGGTTACGACTCCCCCACAGCATTTCTTCACATGCTGTTCTTCAACATAAGGGCTACATGGCCCTCTGAACAATCGAGCAATACCTCTTCTGCTGGGGCAACATAGTATTAAACAAAGACAGCCAAGGAAATGACTACCTGAAGTACCATGAACGCCAAATGAAAACTAGAACAGGCGTAAACATAAGAAATATAAGGCCAGTACACCCCAGGCTATACCGCAACACCACAAACCCAAGCAGAGACACAGTAACTGCCTATGAAAAGTATGCCACACAAAGGCCCCCTGCCATGCTACAACCTGATGCTCCCTTCTATTTAGCACCAAATCTGAAGCTGAAACCAACCAGCTTATGGTTCAGAGCCATGACAATCGGTGAGAACAAAATTCGAACCATTATGAAAATGCTACAAAAATCTGCAGGGCTCCCACCAGAAAAACGAATAACAAATCATAGCACAAGAAAAACGGCTATACAAATGCTCATTGACTGTAATGTAGCTCCACGGATGTTGCCCAAGTCTCGGTCATAAAACATCCAGTCAATTAATAATTATAGTACCTTGTCTGAGCTAAAGCAACAGAAAATATGTGCCATCCTCTCCGCTGAACAACCCAGCACTTCACCACGCCTCGCACCTCCTGAATGTGAAGCACCCAGACCTGACACAGTGACTAACTCCATTGCAGTCCCACAGGAAATGACAACACAGATGTCCTCCAAAAGCTCCCACATCTCCGCTACTGCAGGCAACATATTTGGTTCCCACTGCAATTTTTTTGGGAACGTCGCGATCAATATCCGGAAGTCACCACCCTCACCAAAGAAGCGACGATTCATCAGCTACTCAGATTCCGACTCGGACTAGAGCCTCTTGCATGCTAAAAAAAAAAGTTAAGTTTACTGTTTAATGTTCTTTTAGCCACAATCATTGGCTCATCAATTACATGAAATTCTACAATACTTTACTGCTTCTCCTAACAGCTGTTCCTGATTCACCACTGACGACCCATCAGCCTGCACCAAAGGTAAGTAAAAGCTATTCCTGCTCCATATACTACAAAAAATAACAGATAGCTAAGTATGTATTTCTCGGCAGTATTACCATCTCGAGGTTTTGGGGACTTTGGGTACCTCTCGAACTTCACTCTCGAGGTACCAAGTCCACAAAACCTCTCGATGGTATTACTGTCTTGTAACACATACTTAGCTATCAATTATTCTATTTGTATCTGTCAGACTTGATATACGTTTACTATTTCCATCTAGCTGTCAATCATTAATATCTTGGGGTACTTGAAATCTATTAGCTGTCTTTATTAAATTCCGCCACTGATTATTGCTTAGATCATACTGCTTGTCTGTAATTATTTCTGTCTCACCATACATATTGATGTCAAACCTGTCCAACAATTCTGATTTCATAAAGATGTAATGGTAGTCCATTTCATTCTATTTCCAAATTGTCACCTAGCCATTCCTGTTCCATCTTTTAGCTTTTTTTTATCATCTTGTGTAAATTATTATCTTTGAATAGGTTTTGTAACAGAATTACCACTTTTGTCCTTAAATTATACTTCATTTCCATTAGGAAGTTGCCGATCCCATAAAATGAAATTAGAAAATTCCTTCCTTTATCTTTTGTAACTCTTAGTCTCTTCATAATATTCTGTATGTATTTGAGGGTATCCAGTTACATTAGTGTGGAGATAATAGCGTGGCACAAAACCGTTGAGAGAAAATAGCAGTTGTGAAAACTACGACAGGGAAAGTATAGCACAAACATAACAGCACTATCTCTGTGGCGGTTTTCACCATCTAAATGTGTGCTTTCCAACATGTCCTCACTGTGGCTTAGCAGATAGAACCACAGGCTGTGGCTGGTGGCAGTACTTACGACCATCCTAGTGTTTGGGTCTCACCAGGTCTCATTTTTTCTTTTATTTCTAGAGTCACTTTCCATGTGGCTCCCCACCTTGTATTCCCTCCCACATACACTGTATAAAATCCCCCCTCCCAAAGCTGTTCCACCACCACAACTTGCCCCCGTGTCCTCTTTCTTCCCCTCCACCTAAGTTCTCTCTCTGCGGTGACTTCCTCCACAAACTCTGCCCACCTACCCAAATCACATCCACTCCCCCACATTTGTGCCCTCTTGGAGTTGTTTATTTTATAATGGAGGGACTTAGCCCCCTGCAGAAAATAAGTTTCCACACATGTATTCTTGACACTATTTTATGTGAGTGTGGTTTCCTGCCCTGCTATTCCGTCCATGCAGTTATGACAGTATTCCATTTTTGAGAAACCCAGTAATAATAACACATAAAGTTTAGCACATAAATGTAAATAAGAGTACAAAGACCAAAGTTTGTTGGTCTCATTGGCATTGAGATTGCACAGTGGGGAGAGAGAGAGAGAGAGAGACAAGAGTGGAGCACAGTTGAACAAAGAGAGAAAGAGACAGCGGGATAGAGCTGAGAGTGGAGTGTGGTTGAGTGGAGAAAGACAGAAAGCCAGCAGTGAGCCTGGTCAAGAATAAACAGGTCAGCAAGTAGAGCATGTGAAGAGAATGCAAGCTGCTCCTGTTTTTGTATGTATTTTAACTGTGTGACTAGTGAGATACTGTACCAGTAAGCAGAAATGGAAGGACAGTTAGTGCTAAGAGCTGAGCACAGTTTAACTGAAAGGGAGAGAGCCACATGGGTTCTTTCTGTGTGTTTTTTGGAAGGGGCAGAGAACAAATGAGTAGTGAGCAGAGATAGAGCTAGTAAGGATGAATGTAGGAAGGAATGCTGGATGAATGTGGGACAAATAACTAAGTACATATGCAGTACATACTGTAGACAGGAGATTTTTGCCATATTAGGCCAGACGCCAGACCACGTGGCAAGAAACAAGTCACCCCCAATACAAGCCGGGGCTTCAGTTAGAGGGTAACATCAATTACAAACATCAAAATAGAGCTGCAGCTTCAGTTGGAGGATGGCTTGTATTGGAGGGTGGCTTCACTTAGAAGATATATGATAAAGGAAAAGAGAACAGATGGCACTTATCACCTCAAAAAGTCCATTTGCTGAAGGACCTAATGTACAAAACCATGGGCAGGATTTTCAAAAGTCGTAGAACACTGCAAGCCTCGGTTACCAGACAATATAGTGCATGGGGCTTGTGGCAATCTAATGGGATTTTCTATCCCATGTGGTAATTGCTGCAAGTTAGACCAACTTTTTATGGTCTACCTCGTGGCAATCCTGGGGGCCATTTTTACGGAGCTTGCACCAGATGTTTGGCACAAGCTACTGTAGTTCATGGAAACTGTCACAACTGCGCCCAAGATTGTAAAACCGGGCGCAGTTGCAGCAAAGGGTTTGGTACACTGCCAAAACCAAGGTTTCGGGGTGCAGGACCCGATGCAAGCCCTGCACATGCTTTGAAAATCCTGGCCAATGTCTTTATTTAAAAAAAAGTGCCAACATACAAGTGTGCAAATCACAAGGGAGAGCACAGAAGCAAGGGCTTACAAAATAGGTTTCAAAAATTGTGAAACCCTACTGGGTGAGGGCCATATTCATCCATGCTGGTTTCTCAGCACAACAGGACAAGATAAAGATATAGTAGCTATTTCACAATAAAAATCAATGCAAACCACACATCCTAGATTGCCATCACAAACATGGCCACCACTTTTATTCTCCAAAAACATTTAACCAGGCCCTCAAATTACAAAAATAATAATGAAATGTTATTTGCTCTCATGGATCTCTTCATACACACATAAGTTAATTAAAACCATGAAGTACTGCAGTTTAGCAAAAGGCAATACACATTGTGTAGTCAGATGTTAGATGTAGAGGAGAATGAAAAGAATCTGGGGTGACTGTAGGAAAGAAATTGAGGAGTGTTAAGCTACAGTGTGCTTGAAGGTAAGTACCGTGGTAAATACTGTTTCAAGGAATATCAAGAGGAATTTTATAAGCAGATCTGGGGAAGTAATATGACTACTGTGTAGTGCGGCTATGAGGCCAGATCTTTAGGTACTCTACTTTTTCTGACCATGTAGAGATACGGATGAACTAGAAAATATACAGAGGCAGCAAGTATAATTATAGAAATGGGAAGAAGTATCAGCATGGAGCAAGAGATCTGAATTTGTGGTCACTGGAACATAGGAGAATGAGAAGGGATATATTTTTATCATGACATTCTTTGTCCCACCTCTGTGGACCTGGCAGGGGCTACAACCCCCCACCTGGAGGGGTATGTCCTCCGGCCCATTGGGGCCATCATGGGTCCTGTCAGGTCCTGGTATTTTTCCTCTTTTTTCTCTCACACCTGCAGCTTTGCAATGGGTGCAGCAGCTGTCTTCACTTCTGCAGAGGCAACCAAGCATCCTGGGCACAGGCTGAACCCCTCTTGTTGTTCTGACGCACGCAGCACAAGCCCCCCCTCCCTGAGGAAGGAGAGCAGTCCTCTGAATTCTCAGTTCTTACCTCCCTGGCTGACTCCCGAATGACCTGAGTCTGTTCCCAAACCTGGGTGACCGGCGTGGCGCAAGGTGTGGCATCCAGCGCCTCAACCCTCAGCACCACTGGGCCGGTGAATGAGAAGGGATATAAATGCATGGCCATATTAAAGATGTTGGTGAGGGGGATTTTGGAGTGCCATACAACTAGGGAGAATAAGAGACTGATGTGGAGCAAGGGGTGAGAGTTCAACTCCATTAACAATGCATGGATTTGGTTTGTGAAGGGTAAGTGGCCTGTATGCTGTCAGGAGGTTAAACGACTAAGGATTATTTTGTTACAGTGAGTACCATATACCGATTTTCCTGCAAACTGTCTCTCCAGTATTCTTGCTCCAAGTGTTCTACATGGACACACAGTCAAGCTTCTGATGTCCTGCCTGGTTGAGATTATGACTGCGCTACACTGAGTAGTCCCAAATATGACAAAACATGTGTACGTACATTTGCCATTCTCAGCCTATACTGGACCAGATATATAAGCTTATTTAAAGGAGAGCTTTTGGGAAAGGAGCTCAAGCCACTGTTGCATAGATTGTGGCTTGAGCACCCCTCCCCCCAGGTCCCAATATTTATTGACAACTGGCACGCAGCCTCCTGAGAGATCGTGCTGGCAAAACCCTCGAGATGATGACATGGTTTTGCCTCTTCCTCTCCATTGCCCAGATGTACGGAAATATTAAAGTCTCTGCATTTACCATGCCGGGTGTTATTTTTACAAATGGTGCCTATATTCCATGTTGGTGCAACATCACATTTAAAAAATAAAAATAAATAATACAAAAAAAGCATGATAGACTGAGTGGAGGGTGGAGGGGGGACTGCTCAGACTAGCACAACTGGACAGCACAGGCAGTGGTTGCTATCTTTTCTTTACAGTACACATCAGTGCACCACTGCAGAAAATAAAATTAGAAAATTAAAAATGAAACTTTTTTTTAACAAGAAAATGTTCACAAAAAAAATTAGAAAAGCTTTAAATAAAAAAAGAAAATGTATCTTACAATTTACAGGAAAAAAAATATTAAGAAAGAAGAAAAAAGTTTTACATTTTAAAACACAGAAAGAAACTGGGATGGATTTTCAAAAGCAAAGGACTACCACAAGCCCCGGGTGTGCCAGGCTTGTGGCAATCTAATAGCATTTCACATCCTGTGCGGCAACTGCAGTAAGTTAGATGACATTTTTGTAGTCTTGCTTGTGTCTGTCCCAGGGAACCTTTTTACGGTTCTTGCACCAGAGATTTTGCACAAGCTGCTATAAATCATGTAAACTGTAGCAACTGTGTCCAACCTCCTAAAATTGAATGCAGCTGCAACAGAAGTATTTAGCACACTGCCAGTTTCTTTTTCTTTTTTTTTAAATTTTCGGATGTATTGAACATTTTCAAGGGGCACACTGCCCATTTCTAAATGTTGTGGCCCAGGCTTGATACAAGCCCTGTGCCACTCTTTGAAAGTTCATCTGTGTGTGTGTGCATTTGTGTGTGTCTGTGGATGAGGTCAGGGGTTGGAGAGGTGTGTGTGTAATCTCTTTTTCATGGGAGGGGCAGCCCTTGCATTCTTGATAGCCTGCCTCCAACATCACCAAAAATTTCCCATGCAAGCACAGGGCCATTTTTATGTTTGCTTGCATGCATGTGCAAGAAACATAGTGCCATCATCTGAGTTTTCGGAGGTGTGTCACCCCCTCTTCCAATTCAGTGAGTGTGTTGGCAGGCGCGGCCCCAGTCTGCCAATGCCTGCTCAAGCTGTCTATGACAGCTCCAAAATGCAGTGGCATACAATTGAAAGGGGGAGCTACACTTCAGTCAGCAGCGATCAGATATCGCCTGCTCATGTGCAGCTCCCCTTACACACACACATACACACACACACAAACACATGCATGCATACTGCGTGCTGCCCCCAGGCACACACGTACTTAGCCGACAGAGTGCCCAATCCCACGTCGGCTTGTGCTGCCTCCCCCCACAAAGCCTTCCACATACACGCTGGGAGCCCACTCCCAGTAATTGATCATATGGCCGACGGGTGCCCAACCGCTGAGCTCCACGGCACCCCCAGCCCTTGTGCCATCACGCTGGTGTGAAAGCAATGTTTGGGACAGATTACAAAAATCACAGTTACACTGTTCATGAGCAGAGGTCTTAAAATGGCTATGTTGAAAATTTGGTGACAAAAGTCCATAAAATGACTGTATACGAGTGAGCATTATGCAGTTTCCACGCACCTCGTAAGTTCATGACTTTGTATATTTTCAGTACAGATTTTCACCAGTGGCATTTTCCACACTTCCTTATAGACAGTACAGCTGTCATTTTCCACAACATGGCGAAGTGTGTTTTACACTTTCAGCGCAGAGATGCGTCGTCGCTGTGGGAAATCATTGTTCGGGACAGATAAAGAAAATCACAGTGACACTGTTCATGATCAGAAGCACCAAAATGCCTGAGTTGACAATCTGCTGTAAAAAATCCCCAACCTAATTATATTATGGGTGTGCATTGCACAGTTTCTATGTACGCTCATGACTTCACCAGTTTTTTAAATATTTTTACTGCAGATTTGCAACATTGCCATTATTTACACCTTCCCATGAACAGTACAGCTGTCATTTTTTACATCCTGTTCGGAATGTTTTTGCACCTGTGATGCTAAATGCCATAGTTGCTGTGCATAAGCAGCTTTCGGCTAACAAACTGATATTGCCACTGTTCATGAGGTGGGGTCACAAAAAAACATGTTGAAAATTTGGAGTGAAAATACCAATGAATGCCTGAGGTATTTGGGTTTCCAACCATAACGCCCAACCCTGTAGAGAATGACAGGCATCAGGGGTGTGACTTGGGATTCTTGCCTGTAATGCTCATACCATTCCACACCCTGCAGCCAGTGAGAGGCATCAAGGTATGCCTTGGACTCTTCGGCCCCAAAGTTCACCCCATTCTCCTATATCACACCCATCTCACCATATTTCCTAATGGAATGGGGTGCCCATAAGGGCCAAAGACCCTAAGGAACACCGTGACACTTGTCAGTGTCTGCAGGGTGGGGTGTGGTGAAATGGTGTGGCCGTTATGCCTGATGACCCAAAGGCACACCCCAATGCCTGTCATTCTCTGCAGAGTGGTGGTGGTGTTGGCTTCAGTTCAATACTTCACTGCCATTCCTATTACGCAGCTCTGTAACTTCTACACTACCACTGCCAATGCCAGCAAGCAAACATTCGGCATTGACAAATGCTTGTTCTTTTGTGTAGTCCAATAAAAAATACATTGCAAAAGCAGAGCTGGTGAAGCATTTCATCATGTGTGAAGCCTTTTGTGGGGTGGAGGGACAGCCCTAGGCAGTTGCATAGTAGCCCCTGTCTGTAGCATCACCAGCTGTTTCTCAAGTATGCAGAGGACCATTTTTCTTTTGTGTAGTCCAATAATAAAACTGAGTGCATGAATACAGTCAGTACAGGCTGGCATCATGTGTGTCAATGTCTCAGATTATCAGGGCCCACATCCCAGGGTGTCTGTGTATTACATTTTGATGGCTCATGTCCCAGGGCTTCAGTGTCTCACATTATTTATGAGGCCCATGTCCAAAGTTGTCAGTGTCTCACATTATGGGAGCCCATGCCTGAGGGTGTCAGTGTCGCACATTATGAGTGCCAATGTTCCAAAGAGTCAGTGTCTCACATCATGGGGACTCATGTCCTAGAGTGTCAGTGTCTCATTTAATTAGGGCCCATGTCCAAGAGTGCCAGTGACACCAAATAGGAAAGGGACCCTGGTGTAATCATATCTGATTACCTCAGGGTGGTGAGGCAGTGCATCAAGGCAGTAGGTAGGGCCAATTGGATGCTGGGCTGCATAAGGAGGGATATCACCAGCAGAAAGAGGGAAGTAGTGTTACTACTGTATAGAGCATTGATGAGATCCAACCTGGAATATTGTGTCCAGTTCTGGAGATCACATCTCAGGAAAGATATAGATAGGATGGAGGCTGTCCAGAGAAAGGCAATTAAAAGAATCCCTATGTGGAAAGGCTGAGGGATCTCAATATGTACCCCTTGGAAGGGAGAAGGGAGAGGGGGGACATGATAGAGACCTATACATATCTCACAGGTTAAATAAGGTACAGCAAGCTAGTATTTTTCAGAAGAGAAGATGCACAAGAATGAGGATCATGCAATGGAATTGAAAGTGGGAAATATAGGAGGGATGTGAGGAAGTACTTCTTCTCAGAAAGCATGGTGGCTGCCTGTTGCAGTCTTCCAACAGAGGTTGCAGGGGTGAAAACAGTGGTGGGCGTCAATCATGCACTGGATAGGCACAAGGGAATCTTGGCTGGGAAGTAGGGGGGGAGGTAGCTGGAGATCCAGGAGGGTTTGTGGTGACAGTATAGGCAAGGAAAAGTAAGCAGACTTGGTGGAACAAACAGTCCTTATTTGCCGACAAATTCTTAGTTTCTTTGTTAAAGTTATTCTGTTGTAGACTCTGCAAAATTTTACAAGCTTTTGCAGAGTACCTGAAGTAACTGCATATCTTTTGTGCAGTACCCAGCATATTCAGCACACTCCTATCTTCACTGAGTAAGTCCTATGCCACTAGATTTGGTGCATGTGCAAAGCATGGTATATGCACCATCCTTTAATGTTTTCACAATATAGACTCCATTGTCTGAAACCAAATGCTGGGAAAAGGACATTAGGGAAAAGCCATTCTGAGAACTGTTTCTTTATCTCCTGTAAGATGTTCACACACCATTGTGATTCTCCTTGTCAAAACCTGCAATACAAAGGGCAGTCTGTTTTTGAGGATTTAGTTTCACCTGGTAAAATAAAGATTATTGATTGATTGATTGTTGGTCACTGATTTTGGCAGAGGATGTTGCATATGAAAATGACAAATGATACCAAGTGGGTAGTGAGCCATGTAGTCTGCTGTTTGACCACTTGTCCACGTATCTGTTGTTATATCTGCTTCTTTAATATCCGATGACTGCAAGGCACTGTTTATCTTTTGGTGCAGTTCCCTATGAAAAGCTAGCTCAGCTCTTCTGAAGAATTATGTTCATGATGGCAGATAGTACTGAGGGGCAACACATGTCATCACCTCCTGAAAGCCAACAGAGTCAGCAATAGAAAAGGGACGCATGTCATGTGCGATCATTGCAAATGCTCCTTTGCTTAACTGCTGAGCTCTGTTGAAAAGCTTGATGCATTTACTGTTTCTGAGGTGCAGCTGGCAAACTGAAAAATGCTGCAGGAGAAAAAGAACTCTTTTTATTCTCTTTTTCTTTTTGTTTTCCATTGGGGAGCTTTCTATATAAAGGGGGCAATGATATGGTGGGCACATTCATAGCCCTGCTCATTGTCTGGGAGTTCTGTGCTGGATATGGAAAAACTTACCTATACCATCAGTCTGTGTACCACTGACAACCTCTGCAACAGTATAGCCTAGAGGTTAGAGTAATGAGCTGTGAATGAGCTTGGTCCATCCAGCAGGCCTGAGTTTGATTCCCACAACCTCCACTTGGTTACTGTGTGACTCTGAGCAAGTCACTTAATGTTCCCAGGTCACCCCTGAAAACAAGCATTTGTGCCTAGTGGGCCTTACCCAGTTACCAAAGAGTAAAATAAAATAAAAAAAAAAATCCTATGCCATATCACCGTGTGACTTATTCCTGGTTTACTAGAAACATAGAAACATAGACAATCACAGCAGGAAAGACCAAAGGTCTAGCTGGTCTGCCTGGAGTTCCCTATCTGCCCTGGGACCTATTGTTCATACAAAGTGTTATCCTTCTTGGTCACTGAAGTGGCTGTGTTTGCCATAAGTGTCTTAATAAGGTTGATGTGTCAAGGTTGCTTGCCTGTCTTTCTCGGCCAAAAGAGGCCTTACATAAACAGTGCATTGCTTCCATACTCTTCTTTGGGTCAAGATGATAAAAATTCCAAATGAAAGACGATGCCTTTTCATTTCTGTCCCTGGCATTGCAACTTCTTGATCACCATGCAGCATGTCTGTGTTAAATTCTATGTTTTCCTCAGTGTCCTTGGTGGATGAGTGGGTGTGAGGCTCACCCTCCACAGAGGAGACAGGCATAACTTTTTTTGCACTTTCTTTTTCACTGGCCCCTAATGATCTTTCCTCTGATGACCTTTCCCAGGTTTTTTGGTCTGACATCTTGCAACTCTAGGTTCTTCTGGCTCTGAGTCCTCATTGTCAGAGTCCTCATCATGCACTGCCTCTGTTTCAGGAATGTACTCATTGCCCAGCAGCACAGCAGTAGTGCCTCTGTTTCAGGAATGTACTCATTGCCCAGCAGCACAGCAGTAGTGCCTCTGTTTCAGGAATTTACTCATTGCCCACCAGTGCAGCAGTAGTGCCTCTGTTTCAGGAATGTACTCATTGCCCACCAGCACAGCAGTAGTGCCTCTGTTTCAGGAATGTACTCACTGCCCACCAGAGCAGCAGTAGTGCCTCTGTTTCAGGAATGTACTCATTGCCCACCAGCGCAGCAGTAGTGCCTCTGTTTCAGGATGGTACTCACTGCCTACTGGCATAGCAGTAGTGCTACTGGTTGCGACACCGATGACCCAGGTTTAGGAATGAGCCTTGGTCATTGGAGGGCCAGTTGTGGGAGGATGGTTGCGCTTCCCATGGACACTCACCTCCTCTCCCATGGATACTGTCCTCAGGGGTGGGAGGGAGTATGTTCTTTGCTGCAACACTGCCACCTGGATGACCACAAGTGGAGGTGCAGCTATGGGTTGAGGGAGAGAGAGACGTCACAGCAAAATGCTACACATCTGCCAAGGGGATTCTCAATGTTGAGAGGGCAGATCAGAGAAAAGTGGAAAAAGCCTGACCAATGCGAGATGCCATCCACCACCCACTGCAAGCCCTGAACCACTGACTAGTATTCTGCCTTGTTGACTGACACTTCAACTTTGCTTGGGGGGAGTAAGGCCCGGCCCCCCAGGCAGCCCTTCCCTTGCTGGGTTATCCATGGGATAACTGCGAGGTTGCAGTAAATCCACGGATGGCGGGTGACGGGGCTGGGCAGTGTGGTTGGACTAATGGGGGCTGGTCGAGATGTAGGGAGATAAACAGAAAATTTAAAAAAAAAGGAATGTACTCACTGCCACTGTACTCACTGCCACTGCTATCCAAGTGGTCTGACTCTGAAGAGCTCACAGGACTGAGAACTGATAAAATCTTGAGAAAGTGGTGCATTGTATGCATGCATGTTTATTCTTTCCTTTTGACTATGAGCAGTGCCTGGCTGCAACTACTTTTGTTTTTTTAATAACTGTACCTTTGCCAGATCTGCTGGTTAATCACCCAAGCTTTTCTTGCTGTCTTTTGATTGGCCTGTATTTGTTGATTGAGTATCACTTGCAGAAAAGACAAACATGCAAACAAGGACTCAGAAGATGTGGAAGCTGCAGTAGGGAAAGAGGATGCACCAACTGCAGTAGAAGAAGCATTTTTTTGCTAGAGTGTTTTATCTCCTGAATTGCTTTTTTTTCTTACTGATCCTGAAAGTTTGTTTCACAGACCCACTCCCTTCCATCTCTTTTCTTAATATTTTTTAATAAATTTTTATATTCAAATAACAGTCGTTGATCATGAACTAAGCCTGCTCCCTTCCAAGAAAAAAAACTGTACCTTCTTCAGTCACCTTGAGAAAAGGAGTAGCAATAATTAGTGCACGTCTCACGACCAGGTAACAACTGGCTATCAATAGCAAGCATTTACCAGCTCTGCTTGCTTAATTTTTTCTATTGGACCGTACAAAAGAAAAATGGTCCTGTGTTTGGGTGGGAAATGGCTGGTGATGCTGTAGAAAAGGGTTACTAAACAAATACCAAAGGGTTGCCCGTCCTCCAAAAAGGCTTCGCAAATGATGCAAACCTTTACCAGTTCTAGTTGTTCAATTAAATTTTTTTATTGGAATACACAAAGGAAAAATGTTCCTGTGCTTCGGTGGGAAATAGATGGTGTTACTGTGGACAGGAGTTACTATGCACTCACCTGCTTTGTGTTGGGCCACTATAACAGCCACCCTCCAATCCTTGCACACCGCCCCACTATTTATTAAAGACTTCAAGATAATTGCAAGTAGAACAAAAGGCCCCTCAGCCATCTTTTTCAGCAGTCTGGTTTACAGCATATCGGAGGATTTGGCAACATCAAATTATGTACTTTGTCTAAATAGCTGTGGTGTATTACGCAAAAGATAAGTGGATGACATAATACCTCCCTGATGCCATTTCTTACATTTTGAATGATCTGTTTTCAAACTTATAACAGTACTATTAAATGCAATTGCAAAGTAGTTAATCAAGACATTGACGATTTCATGGAAATTATTGATTGGGGCATGCTCAATACAGTGGTTCCCAGCATCTGGTTCCCTTGTGCCAGTCAATATCTTGAGTGTCGAAAAATGAAGAATATTCAAGGCTGCCACTTTGCACGTGTCTGTCTTCTTGCAGTTTGCCAGCTGACCACTGTAGTCTGTAGGCTAAAAGGGCTTGTGGAGGAACACATGTGCAGCGCTGTTTCTGTACAAAGCCATCTAATGACTCTTTAACACCCCTGCTAATGACAATGCACATTTTTAGCATTTACAAACAGTGCCACCAAGTGACACCAAACATTACACCTAAATGTGACTACCAGCAGTATCTTTAGTCATGATGGAACCTGACGTTGGGCACCATTGTAAATTCCCTGACAAGACCAATGCCCAAGACCTGTCTCTTACAGTCTTGTATACTGCTAAAGAATTTCTTCTAGTTAGAATTTTTTTCAGAAGTTATATCCAGTTCCACCTTAGCCTTTGCTTTCATCATTTTCCTTTCAGTTATATCTTGAAAAATGTTATACCTCCTGAGGTTATGCTACTTAGTCTGCACAGCATCGTCTTCCTATGCATTAATTGAATTATATCCCTGCTTAACCATTCCAGTCTCCTTATGACTTGATTCCTTTTGGTAGCATTAGGAACACGAAGACTAAACGGAGGCATGTGCTACATGAAACATTCAGCATAGGCATACTCACAGTACCATGAAGAAACGTCCCACAAAAGCATCCCATTACACTCTATGGCAGGTACGTGGGTTGCAAAGATAACACAGGACACAGTGTTTTGGGTACAACACACCCACAGTGTGGTTTATTATATACAAAAGTATAAAAATACAAAAAGAATAAATAAATATAAATATCAATAAACAGTTCAAAGTGAACTAGAAAAATAAACAATAGCACAATGCTATTCCACCTTACTTCAGGTATCTATAAAACAATGCTCAGTTTTTTTCTTGCTCGAGATAAACTCCTGTTTCAGGCACAGGTCCTTCTCTTACCTTGTCCTCAGGTATGTGAAACTGGCTGGATAGCTAATCTGACTCTTGGTGCTTGGGGAGGGCTTATATAGCTCTCCCACTTATGGGAAGTCCCACCCACGAAACATAATTAACTTTGGAATGGTCTCTAAAGGCTCATAATCCATCCTATACAAAAGAAAATAGGGTTACTTCTAAGCCTTTTTTATTATCTACCATTCCCTGAAAAAAACAATTGAAAAAGGTGCTATACATTTGGAGTTATTCCTGGAGGAACATTAATTGTCCCTCATTAATCAACTCTGCCCCCTTTTATGTAATGAGCTAGAAATTTGTGGGGTATGAATGCAGCCCTCTAGGGGCTGCTGTTCCCCTATAGGAAAGCTCAGTCCTGAATTCCCTCTAGCAGGTCAGTACCTCATTTATTAGCTCTGTATTTATACATTGTAACAGGGTGACCCCTGCCATAGTGGACACTCCTGGGATAAATTGAAACCCCTTCTCCAAGCAGTTTCTATGTTTTGTATAATGTCCAACATGCTGGTTGGCTGGTTATAAATTAAGTGCTGAAGTGCATAAAAAGCTTTCTGTGCATATTAAAGGGGACAGAGCTGATTTTCAGTTTCTTTTTGTGCTGTTTATATCATGTACTTCAGCAAAAAACATGTGTTTAGTCAAAATTAGTGTAGTTTATTGATTTAATGCTCATTTGAGGCATACATGTGGCAGCTAGTGCAGTCACGATACCTTTCACTCACTGTATGCATGAGAGAACTTGAAAAGATGCTGTTGGAATTTTTTACATCTCCGTTCTTACATTCTATGTGGTTTCACTGTAACCTTGAGACGTGGCAAAAAAAAAATCATGCTGCTAACACCTGCACTGCAATTGTACAGAATATATAATTATGATTGACGTTAAACTGAGTTACAATGCAACCGTTTTTGTTTAATATTCAATTAGGCAGGTGTTGTGTTTGAGTTTTATGGTTTCTTCATCCAGGAGCCATGACTGGAACTGCCAGGTTTGTGTCTCTGTGTTCTCCGTGTTTACTGGAAAACAATAATAATGAAGTCTTTCCCATATCTCTCGTGCCAACCACATGAATTTGACAAATTATAAAAAAAAATAAAGCCTAAAATTGATGTATGTTTGATGGTAGTATGACTATCTCCAGTGTAAAGAAATAATCAATAATGTGGAGCAAATGCAAAGCAAGTGCCAGTTTCTGCCTTGTTCTGTAGGGGGGTGGGCAGATGTGCCGGACATGTTTTGCACTGTTTTCAAGAGTTGGATTGGCTTTAGCAACTGTAAGATGGGCACACAATCATTCATAAATGCAGCCACCACTGTAGTCTGTTATTTGATCTGTCTCTCATCTGACACAGCGGTAAGCAGTTTTAACTGACATTTAGATTTGGTTGAATGGCTGTGGGCTGCAAAAACTGCTTATAAATTGATGTAGTTCATAACAGGACATGTAGACAGCACTGCAGTATCTAGCATGACTATCGATAAGTACCATCTTCAAGCACAATTAGGTTGCTATGCATTCTCAAGAAAATGTCATTGACCCGAGCTATGTTGTGTTTTTCATTTTTCACTTATTTTGTTCCACACTCTTTGGTTTTATGCCTGTATTACTATATTGCCTTTTCCTCTACCATTTAAGTGCACCTAGTTATTATTGATAAAAAAGCTTGTAATGCTGAGTAACCCATATTTCAGATATAGAAAACAAATTTAATACCCTGTTTGCTATCTTTTTCGTCAGTTACAGCCCAAATGTGCACAAGCATTGGCAAGAAAAGCCCAATAATGTTATCAGTATCTGAATAAAACAGTGGGCTGTAGTGTTATGCAAAAAAACACAAATTATTAGTTTCACCATTCATACTTTCCCTCTTCCTTCAGAAAAAAATGTAATTTTCATTTTTTTCCTCCTTCCCCCCTTTTTTATCTTTTTTCTCTTTTTAACTTATTCTCTTTCCTCCTTACCACCCCATTAGTTCCACTCATTCGGATCCCTTACACATACACCATCTAGATGCCGAGGAGTCTACCCTAGAGTGCAGCACTACTCCGGGAATTCTACAGACCCAGATAACCCCTTGGGTGGGGCAAGGAAGGTTCCACCACTTACCTCCTCAACTTGCAGAGGAGCATGCGCCTACACAGCAGAGTCTGCCCTTTGGCCTTGTGGATGTGAGAGGCTGGAGGGATCGTCACCTACGACTGATGGGGATTTTTCCCTTGTTAATGTTGCTTCCACCCCTCTACCAACGTTGATTTGCTAGGAGGACCAATGAGACAGAGGCACACTGAGACGCATCTCTGCTCAGGCCCTCAGACGATGTTGGTCCCTCCCCTTTCTTAGCTTCCCACTGGCCACACTGACAGATGCCTGTGGCCACAGGGAGGTGGCAGTGTTGCAGCAGGGTAGCTCCCATCCCTCCCCTGAGAAGGAGAGCAACCAATTGGGTGCATTATCCTTCTCTCCCCCAGCTGACCCCCAGCAGCCTGAGTCCATTCCCAAACCCAGGTTGCCGGCATGGTATGCAGTGTGGTGTCCAGCGCCTCAGCCCCACCAGCCTACCTCTTCTTTTTTTTCATTAACTTATATACAGCTTCTACAACTATTGGATATCCCTCTCCTGCAATGATTACAATTCCCCTTTCATTTGCACCCTCCAATCTTCACATTGTAAACATTTTTTTAACAGAATGATGTTTATTAAAAAAAAATGAAAGTCATCTGAAAAAAAGATATGGATCACAATAGTAGATGTATTTATGTTTCTCTTTTTTTTTTTCTCTCCTGGAGGTTGAGACACATCTTGAAGTATTGTTTATCGACTGCATTTCTTTTATTCAAATTTTTAATTTTTATCACTTGTCACAGGTGATGTAGACACACACAGCTGAATACGCATCTCCCTAAATTCTTTGGAAGGATGATACTACTATTCCTTCCCGGTGTTCTGGATGATATTCCCCTTTCCTGTATAAAATGCAAATGCAGCTCTAGAGCTTCTGTGTTCATGTCAATATGAGATGCTGTCAAGAGCTACACATTCAGTCACTTCATTTTCAGTTTAGCATTGCTTACACTGAGTTTTACGATACTTTGTGCATGAAACGTGTTATCTCCACAGATAACCAGCATCAACTAAGTTTTTGTACATTCAGCACTGCAAGACACTCCTGCTTCTTCAACTGTAACAGGGTCCTCCAGTCAGATGAAGCCCTCCGGTGGCACGTTTACCAGCTTACAGATGCACTGCCCATTCAGTCCATTACAAGAATCCCCTGCTGACACTGATATTAGTGTTGTACCTCCTGTGGACCATTCACGAACTCTCTCGGTAAATGAGGTCACCACGAAATGCTGGACACTAGGCATATTGTCACTGACATCCAGTTTATTCACTTTCTGCTTTGTTGCTAGATAGGGAAATGATGATTATACAGCTTCGCTCCTCACTTTTTCAAATGATTTTAATCTCTGCACCCTTACACGTTTCTATTGCCTCATGCTCTTTCATTTGCTATACCAAATACGTTGTTCTCACCCCTAGTGGGCAACTGTGATACCCACATCAGAAACAAAATTCTGTAGAACACCACAGTACTGTGGTGAACTGCAATGCTAGGATTCAAACCCTGGGCACTGGTAGCAACAAATGGTCTCCAGACCAACTTATATGTCTGGGTCCCTGATTTCTGGATATCTCTGGTTGTATGGTGTTGCATTCAGGACAGTGCCTTATTTATAATAATAATAATCTTTATTTATTATGCGCCTTTCAAATGTCAAGGCGCATTACAAAACTTAAAACAATG
The DNA here is from genome assembly GCA_016271365.2 of Neoceratodus forsteri. Classification (NCBI taxonomy): domain Eukaryota; kingdom Metazoa; phylum Chordata; order Ceratodontiformes; family Ceratodontidae; genus Neoceratodus; species Neoceratodus forsteri. The sequence continues at coordinate 428,653,926 of CM057450.1, read as the reverse complement.
GATAAAACAACAATAATAAATACACAATAAAATCCAGTAATTAACCTGATTATGTAACATATAACATATAATCCTCAGTTGGGTATGTGACTTTGCCACTGTGCCCCAGGTGGGTTGCAAGCCAAATAATGCAGTCACTCCCTTCCCATAAAGTGGATTGTTCCACCTCGAACAGTCATATTGACCTCTCCCCATACAAATTATACCTGCATTTCTCCAGCTTTTGTAATGTGGATGTATGATATTTCCACAAGCTAAACGTTCAATCACTTCAGTTACAGTATAGCTACGCATTTTGGGATACATTGTGTATGAAGAGCATTACAGAAATGTGGACACATAGCAGCTGGACCACACTGACCCCTCAAACTCTAACACTCCATGTTCCTCAAGCTCAAGCTTAGAGGACGTTTATCTCAACCGATAATTTTTGAGTGATATTATCAGGCTTTCTGGAAGGTGGCAGAGATGGGGAGTTGAGGTGAGGGTTTTGGGAGTGGGGGTTCGTATAGTGACTGGTACAGATGCACTGCAAGCGTAGATCATGAAATCATTTCAGTAATAAGCTGGGGTTATATGTGCTCTGTGGTGCAGATAAATAGCATGGTATGACTGGTGTCAGGTCACTAGGTTCTACAGCTGGGTCTAATTGTGAGATGAACAGCATTATACAAGGGGTCTCATTCAGTAGAGCAAGCAAAAGTAACAGCTGAGTGGCTGTCGGTCTTCAGTCACTTTACTAGATCTATGCGTTACAATGCCGCTGGATGTACATGTCAGCTGCCGTGGCATGCATGACACCAGAAAGTGATTATTAATAAAACTGTGTCCTTGCCTATATAGAGATACATTAACAGCATATGCATGCTTCAGTTTTTTGTGGTCAAGTTCCAGTACGGGGGAGGGGGGGGGACTGAGATGCCATGCATCATCACGGATGTTCAACATTGAGAGACGGCATCCAGTAAGGACCAGTTTACTTTTTATTTATCTTTTTTTCTCAAAAAAAAGGGCATCATGGCATAGGACCTGCTGCAGGGAACGTCTCATAAACCCACTACAAAACACAACTTAAGTTTCTTTGAAATGCTTACAATGATGTTACATTCGAAATGGAAGAAAAGGGATTCTTTTTTTAAATGGCAATGATTGTTATAGGGCCCCATATTGTTGTATTCCATAGGCAACAGCTTCAGATGGATACACACATCATCATCTATATGGCATGCTCACACTCCCGATATCAAACCAGGAACGATAAATTGGGCTGCTCCAGTAACAGCCATATTGTCATTTACTGCAATTTGATACATATAAAAAGACAAAAAAATACACACTTTCCAGAAATGAATTTAAAAAAATCACAGCTGCTTTATTAGGAAAAACTACAGTAAACTACACAGAGGATTGCATTATTTTATTCATGTCCTGCCCTCTTTAACCTAAAAACAAAACTAAAAGTACAGTTACAAAATGAGAGGGCTGTCTTAACTCTTAAACTGACAACAGAATTAGACCGTATAGGAATTCTGGACTGACATATCGGTCTGTGGCACAGCAAGGGTTAATATAAGTATAACAAAAACTTGTGTCTGCTTTTCTAGATGTTAGCAACCCCTTCTAAGATATATTTTGCAGCAGACAGCATGAGGTAATTTGACCCTGCAGAAGAGTTTAGGAGAGCACAGAATATTCTCACCTCAGCTCTGACCTTTCCAATGTTGTAAACAAGTTCTTCTGTGCTCCAAGTGGCTGTCAAATAATTGTTCTGTATGGAGCAACAGTGGCACCTAGCGGCTAGTTTTATGTTATGTCTGATGTTGATCAAAAGGCAGTGGAAACATTTTCCAGCTTCTAGTGAGCTTATAAAAAGCCCTACCTCAGTGCTGAGAGAGGATAGATAGGGAGGTCAGTTGGATACTGATTGAGGAAGGTGGAAGACCTCCTGGTAGTGTGTGCTATCACACTGTTTGATTCATGCTAGGCTGAAGAAAAACCTTAGAAACTGTTGAAGCTAAACAGTTATCTGACTTACCATTTTGCTTTCTGTATATTTTACTTGATGAAAATAAAATGATAAACATGACCATGTATTTTTTATGTACCTGACTTGTGGTCCTGCCTGAAATTGTATTATCCTAAACCCATGCCCAGTGACATATGGTGTAAGAAGTGGGATCTGACTGAATGTCTTAGGTAGCAAGAGGGAGTTCAGTCAGTGGTACCAGACCTGATACCTAGGATATACAGCAGAGGTGCATGGCACCAGAGATGAGAAGAACAGCAGCTGATGGAGATGGTGACCTGAGGGAGGCCCCATGGATGGGACAAGAAGGACCCAATGGCCAAATGGAGGCCCTGATATGGCTTCTTCACTGGATGAGTGGGAGATGGCTGGAAGCTGATTGATGTCAGAGAGAGGCATAGTGTAGATCCTAGGAGTTACTCAATAGTTTCCACTTGGAGGATATCAAGGAAGAATCGGTGGAGCAGGATCCATGGGCTCTGGAGGAGGAGGACCCCCCGATGGAGCATTTGCAACCAAAGTTTGTGGAGATCCCATTGTTGCCCATTTTTCCAGGCTGCTATTTGATGGAGGACAGGGAATGAGAAGAGGAAACCCCAGGTAAGACTTTGACTTGTTATGTATTACTAGGGCAGAAGACTTCAAGCAACATGGAAGGAGCCCATTTGGTTTTATGTGATAATGGCAACTCCTAATGAGCGCCGACCACAGAGAGCAAGTCAAAAACCACCCAACTCAGAAAGGGTGATGGATGCTAGAGCAGCTGTTGCAAACAGTGACAGTTGCTGAATCCACACAAAAACAAAGACAATATATGTATTTTTATGTGGCGGGGCTATGCCCTCCGTGCCTCTCAAAATAAAGATTATAATTCCACGGGGGGGGGTGCGGACTAAGGGGAAATCACAAAGATTTTAAAAACACATTTCCTGTCCAGGCACTGGATCTGAACCCGGGTCACTGGCTTCAGGGTGAGTAGCACATACCGCCATGCTACACTGCCAGCTCGGCAGTGCCAGACCAACCATCATATTATATCCTTCTTCAGTGAGTGTAGCTCCCTGCTACACTCACTCTACAGGATATAGCACCTTGTTTCACCACTCGCTTTAGTTTCAAGCGTTATTATCGAGAAACTCATATTGAGTCATTCAAAAATAGGTGCTCATATAGGGTGCTACCGAGCCATTTAGGCTGAAGGGACTTTTGCATGTTTTAAACCTCCTCCTATGGCCTCACCTGGAATACGGAGTCCAATTCTGGAGGCCTCACCTCAGGAAGGACATTGACTAAGTGGACTGGGTGGATCGGGTGGAAAGACTACAGAGAAAGGTGACAAAAAAGATTCAGGGTATGCAGTACATGTCCAACAAAGAAAGACTTAGGGAACTGAATATATGCTCCCTGGAGCAGAGAAGAGAGAGGGGACATGGTTGAAACATTCAAGTACATAAAAGGCATTAACAAGGTATAGGCACAGAAACTTTTTCACTTCAAGAAGGGATCCAGGACCAAGGAACATGACCTCAGGCTGCAAGGAGAGAGGTTCTCTACCAACACCAGGAAGTCTTTCTTCACAGAAAGAGTGTTGGATGCCTGGAACAGCCTGCCCCAAGAGGTTTTGGGGATCAACACTGTGGGGGGGGTCAAGAATGCAAGGGATAGACACAAGGGAGCCCTGACTACAAAGGGCAACTAGAGTGTCAAAATAGGTCTAAAACAAATGGGCAGGCTAGAGAGACCTAGCGGTCTCCTTCAGCTATCAACTTCTATGTTTCTGTGTTTCTATGTTTGTTGTCTTGGTGCTGACTGGGGTAAATTGTAGGTGCGGGATGCTAAAGTTACCCACTTAAGAGAATATGTAAAAATCATGGCTGGCAGACAAGTTAATGGTAGTGTGGGGGACTGATTACATTGGTATGACCTTACGAAGGAACTTCTATATCATAAGAGGTCCAACCCCCAGACAAAACAAGTGGATGCCCAGGTAGTGGTGCCCATGGCATATAGGAAAAAGGTGATGGAGCATGCGCACTCCAGTCACTCGGGGCATGTGAGCTATGGGAAAGTTTTGGCTAGACTCACCCTGTATTTCTATTGGCCAGGCATGTATAGGCAGGTAGCAGCATACTGTAAGACCTGTTATAGGGGCAGACAGATAGTGACCCCTGATAGTGATGTGAGAGGAGTAACCCAGAGGGTGAAGGGCAAGAGATGACACCCTTGGAAGAGGGGGAGACTCCCACATAGAACAGAAGAGACTGGGTGGTAGCCAACACCACTAGTAACGTATAGGATTTGATACATAAACCCAGAGGTTAGGGACAGGCTGTAAGGCATATAGCGTGGTATGTCATGAGTCTACCTTTAAATGTCTAAGTGGGGATGAAGCAAGGTAGTTCTCCCCTCTGAAGATAGTTCTACTTGGTGCTGGATGGTCCAGCTGTTCAAATGTTTAAATGTATCTGGTCTGGGAAAGTCAGTAGATGGTGTAAAACTGCCATTAGTGGTTCTTTCTTATAAATGCATGTGATGATATTGTCTACTAATGGAGAGACTAATTTCAGAATAATGTAAGATGTCTCAGGGTATTTGTATTGTTATGAATAGGATATTTTAAAAATCTTTTTTATAAAAGGGACCCTGAGACGGAGCTTCCGGTGAGAGTGAGCCGAAGCTCCACACCCTTCCAGAGTGTTACTTGAGATTTGGACAACCGTAGGATGGTTGCCCTCTTATGCAGGGGATGTGTGACAGAGTGACCCCTGTCATAGTGGACACCTCTGGGATAAATTGAAATCCCTTCCCCAAGCAGTTTATATGTTTTGTATAATATCCAACATGCTGGTTGGCAGGTTATAAATTAAGTGCTGAAGTGCTTATAAAGCTTTCTGTGCATGTTAACCTAAAAACAAAACTAAGAGTACAGTTACAGAATGAGAGGGCTGTCTTAATATAAGAATAACAAAAACTTGTGTCTGCTTTTTCTAGGTGTTAGCAGACCTCCTCTAAGATATATTTTACAGCAGACAGGCATGAGGTAATTTCACCCTGCAGGAGAGTTAATGTTCTGACCTCAGCTCTGACCTTTCCAAAGTTGTAAACAAGTTCCTCTGTGCTCCAGGTGGCTGCCAAATAACTATTCTGTATGGAGCAACAGTGGCACCTAGTGGCTAGTTTTATGTTATGTCTGATGTTAATCAAAAGGCAGTGGAAACATTTTCCAGCTTCTAGTGAGCTTATAGAATGCCCTACCTCAGTACTGAGAGAGGATAGATAGGGAGGTCAGTTGGAAACTGACTGAGGAAGGTGGAAGACCTCCTGGTAGTGTGTGATTTCACACTGTTTGATTCATGCTAAGCTGAAGACAAGCCTTAGAAACGGTTGAAGCTAAGTAGTTATCTGACTTACCATTTTGCTTTCTGTATATTTTACTTGATGAAAATAAAATGATACATGCAACCATGTGTTTTTCATGCACCTGACTTGTGGTCCTGCCTGAAATTGTGTTATTCTAAACCCAGGCCCAGTGACATACCTTCTACAGTTTATTTGGACTAGCCCTTTAAATGCAGTCTGCAGGCTTTAAACATAAAGGGACATGATGTTGCACCTTTAGAGACTTATCTGGTCTCTTTCTTCTGTATTTTCAGTTCCCTTTATTATTTCAGCCCTCTCTTTTTAATCCTGGGGGCTGCCACACTTTAAACTGTCTTGCTATGAATAGGGACGTTCCTGTCCCTTTAAATGCTCAGCTCCCCAAGTTACAGCAGAGCAGCATTCTTTAGAAAACACTTATTATGTGTCAGCCCAGTGGTGCTGAGGGTAGAGGCACTGGACACCACACCTCACGCCACGCCTGCAACCCGTGTTCAGGAACGGACACGGGTCACTGGAGGTCAGCAGGGGCAGGGTAGGATGAAGCATCCAGAGGACTGCTCTCCTTCCCTGGAGAGAAGGGTACCATGGCACTGATACCTGAGTGCCCTCTAGCGGAGGCTGGGAGGAAAGGTATGGGCGTGTACCTGGGGTCAGGTGCAGGCGTCTCAAGGGGCTGCGCATGGGAGTGTAAAAGGGCTGCCTTGGCTGATGTCGCTGCACGCACCCGGCTTCTGAGGGAGTATAGAAAAATCCCAGCCAAGCGCCTCCATTACGCCCTCCTTTCCACCTTTGATGTGCTCCCAGGCTGGCTTCCCAACCTGAACCGAAGTTCGCGACGCAGGTAAGTGCCGTGACCCAGCCCTGGGGGGTAAGCCATGAGGCATGGGGGAGTGCAGCTCATGTGGGTGCAGGAGGTGGTGGGGGAAGTGACTAGAGCTGAAGTTCGGTGCAAGGCTAGCCAAAAAAGTATAGTAAAAAAAAAAAAAGAAAAAGAAAACACTCATTATCTGGCTGCTTCTGCTGTGGGCCTGTGAAGTCTTCTGGTAAGCCCCTTATTTTATTTATTATCTTTCATTTATTGGTGGCAGTGTGTTTTATTGGGGTACTCTCTTGTCCCTATCAGAAGTGCCAGCTCAGCACTTAACATACAAGCGCTCACTCAGAGTACATAACGTTTATATGCGAAAGTGGGGTGACTGAAAAAGTGAAAGTGAATGCCGCCCCACTCCAACTGCGACACAACACTTGAGCGAGAGAAAGAGAGTGAGTGAGGAGCGGGCATGCTCCTTTTTTCTATTCTTAATGCTGATGTCTCTCTCTCCCCTTAGACCCCTCAGAGTCATTTCTTTATCATTGGGCACCAGGAAACATTTGTGGGGAGGCATGGCACAGCTGCAATTCAGTAACAAAATGGACCGCTGCTCCATGCTGTCATTTTAACCTGCTACACACCAGCCCGGTTCGGCTGTTCATCTTTTCGGCTCCTCCACTACTAACTGGCATAAACAATCCATTTATTTACTTTTCCAGCAGCCAGGAGGCATTTAAAACTTTTCAGGGAGTAAGAAGGGGGTTTCTGAAATAAACCGAGTGGCAGTTAAAAGAATGAAAAAGCCGCTCGGTCACATCATGAATCCTGCATTGATGCAGGAAGGCTGTTACACTTAAAATTATTACGGAGCAGCGGCTGACTGGAATAAATAAAGGCTGCTCCGTTTCTGCTTCATATGAAGTTGTTGCATTTTTCTAAGCTGCACAATACGTTTGTCTGCAGCAGTATTTCAAACACTTTATTTTTTCTAAATGCTGCATTTAACACTGCTGTAATACAGGGCCTCTACAATTAATATGCGGCAGCTCAGCATCAGTACAGTTTGATTCAGAACTTTATTATAGACAGCACATGATAAGTATTTCTGTGTATTTTTATTTGATATCTCTATACAGACAATCAGTTAAAGGCACAGATGCACTTTATATAATTATGCACTCAGGCCCTTTATTCCTCATGGCATACCATGACATACAAGCACCTCAATTACTTTTATTTGTCAGCTGGCATGCTGGACTGCACATGGTGCTTCTGGGTAATGGTGGTGAGGGATGGATGTAGAAAAAACAGAAAATGTTAAGGCAGTAGGAAAACGGTATATACATATATATATATATATATATATATATATATATATATGAGAGAGAGAGACAGAGAAAAGACTGACATAGATGGCCAAACTATGTCAGGGCTACGAACAGATAAAGGACAGGGTAAAAGAGGTACTGTTGCACAACAGATTTGCAGTAGGAAGAAAAAGACTGTAGGAGATATCCCTCCACAGGGATATTAGGACTGGTGGAACATAGTTCTGCCACACTGCTCCCTTTTCAGGAACAAAACCAGTATCTCACAAAACTACATTGGTTTTGGCAACAAACCCCCAAAATGTAGATACATTCCGTACAGATGGGTGTTTGGGTTGGAGCTTCCGCCCACCCTCGCTATGTAAGTTCCACCCCAGGGACCCTTTAACATTAATGAAGTATGTATTACAGTATAGAAAGAACTGCAATAAACTGAAATTGACTACATTACCCTGGGGCTGACAAACTGTACCATTAAACATCATAGTACTGCTCATGCCTGGATGAAAAATTGGCATTCTTATGCTGGTCTATGTTTCACATTGAATTTGTAAGGCTATAAGGACAGGTACCATCTCATGATGTGGGCATTCTGGTCCTTCATCTGGTTTATCCAGCATAAGGGGTTGTGATCAGTGAGAAGGGTAAACTCAGTGCCCCATAAATAAAAGCATAAAGCTTCTATTGTCCACTCGATGGCTAGGCACTCCTTCTCAATGGTTGTGTATTTCTGCTCCCTGTTGTGTAGCTTACAGCTGATATAAATGATGGGGTGCTCCTCCCCTGCAGTGGTCTGGCTCAGAAATGCTTCAATCCCCATCTTGGAAGTGTCTGTATGCACCTCGAAAGGGAGACTAAAATCAGGGCACCTTAACACAGCGGAAATACACAGGGCAGCCTTGATAGCTCTAAAGGCCTCATCACAATCAGGGTTCTACTTTACAAGATTCCCACATCTCTTTTTGGTCAGGTCAGTCAATGGTGTGACGATGGAGGTGAAGTTAGGTATAAACCTCCTGTAGTACCCTGACAATCCTAGAAATAACCTGATGTGCTTTTTAGTTTTGGGCACAGAACTGTTGGCAACTGCCTCAACTTTTTCAGTTTCAGGTCACACACTCCCATTTCCTAGTAGAAACCCAAGATACCTGGTTTCTGACAAAGCTAAGGTGCACTTGGCTGGGTTTATGGTGAGCTCTGCTTTCTGTATGGACCTTAATACAGTGGTCAACAGTGTTTTGTGCGATGATCAATCTGGACCGTGGATGACTTCGTCATCCAGATAGGTTGCACAGTATGCTGTATGTGGGGTCAGTATCCTATCCATTAATCTTTGAAAAGTCACAGGGGCTCCATGCAGACCAAAGGGCATTGTGGTAAACCAAGGGGCATACTGAAAGCTGTGTTCTCTCTAGATTCAGGGGCTAAGGGAACTCCCAATAATCCTTGGTCAGGTCAAGTGTGCTGATGTACTGAGCATTATCAATATTGTCTATAATGTCATCTGCCCTAGGCATAGGGTATCCATCAAAATGAGAAACATTGTTGACCTTCCTAAAATCTAGGCACAGCCTAATGCCTCTTTTCTTTGGAACCACCACTATGGGCGATGACCAGGTGCTAGTGGATGACTCTATGATGCCCAGTGTCTTTAGTTTTTCAGTCTCGTCTTACCCCTTCCCTGACTTTCTCATGCAACCTACACAGTTTCTGTCATATAGGGCCAGACTCTGTTGTAATGTGGTGTCGTACTCCCACTGCTCTACCTGGTATGATTGTGAAGATGGGTGCAAAGGATTCTAACAGGCGAAGGAGTTCCTTTTTTCTGTTGGGATTCTAACTTGGAGTTCCCCTTTATGTCCAAAAGGTTTTCCTTCCCCTCATGCCTCTGGTATGCTACCTCCAGCTTAGTTTCTTCTCTCGCTGGGTGTATGTATAGGGTCCCCATTGTTTCTTTTCTTTCCTCCCATTTCTTTAAAAGGTTAGCATGGTATATTTTTCTTCCAGGGTACTTATTGGTGGTCTCAACTTTGTAGGTTACAGGCCCTGTCTGCCTCAGAATCAAGTATGGCCCTAGCCATTTCATCAGTAGCTTGCTCTGGTTGGTGTGTAGCAGCAACACTGTCTCTCCTGCTCTCAGTTCTTTCAGTTTACAGTGGCTATCTTAGTATGCCTTCTGTTTGGCTTGGTAGCCCATGCTGTTTGTGTGTGCCCTTTTTGTATAGTTGACCAGCCGCTTATAGAGTTGGACCATGTACTATGTTATGTTGGTATGACCTACCTCTTCCCCAAACTCCTTGACCATGTCCAATGGTCCTCTGGGATTCCTGCCATACAATAGGGAGAAAGGAGAGTATCCTGTAGCGCTTGGGGGACTTCCCTGTAGGCAAACAAAAGGAGTGGGAGGTATCTATCCCAGTCCTTACTCTCCTCATGCACAAACTTTTTGAGCATCCTTTTCAATGTTTGTTAGAACTGTTCAACCAGACCTTCAGTTTGTGGGTGGTAGGGCACTGTTCTTACTGCCACTACCCCCAGCAAATGGTATAACTCTTTTAACAAAGTGGCCTGAAAATTACTACCTTGATCCATAAGTATCTTATTTGGGATCCCAAGATGGCTGAACACTTTAACAAGTTCCTCTGCTATCTGGGGAATGGTGTCAGTGTGCAAAGGGATGGCCACAGGGTACTTCGTGACATAGTCACATATGACTAGGATATACTTACTGTATATCCTCGGGCACTCTTTTGCAAGAGTCCTACAATGTCCCTCGCCATTCATTCAAATGGCATGCTGACTATGGGTAAGGACACCAGGGTTACTGAGTCTTTACAGGTAACCTGGGCAATCTTTTGGCACTTGGGACAGGATCTGCAGTACTCTGCCACTTCCTCATGTACTGTATGTTTGGCCAATAAAACCGATATAAGATCCTATCAAGGGTTTTATCCCTACCAGTATGACCTGTCCATGGTAGATCATGCCTCAAGTACAATAATTGGTTCCTAAAGCATTTAGGAACCACCAACTACTCTGTATTTTCATCTGTTCTCGGGTTGTTATACATTCTAAACAAAATACCATTTGTACATTGAAATACGGGGGCCCTGGGTGATTTCTTCTGGCTCACCATTTGGATCAGTTCAGAAATGGTATCAACACTGCATTGTTCTTGGGCAATATCACATTTCACAAACAATTTGTCCATAACATCCACATCATTAGGCAGTACCTTCTGCTGAGCTCTCCAGCTTCTTTGAACTCTTTTCTTCTCCCCTTTTGTCTTCCGCTGGGCACATAGTGTGTCAAACAAATCCCCTTCAAAAGGAAATATGTCCCTCAGATTCTTTGCTCTAGTCTGTGACCTGGTTGTTACAGCAGTCACATTTTAAGGGGTTACCAAGGCTAAAAAATACAGAAAATCTTGCCCAATGACTACAGGTACTGGCAGTTTTGGTACCACATCCACCATCATCTCTGCCTCCTGCCCATCAACATTCATGGTCACTTTGGTAGTCGGGTACCTGTGAGTGTCTCCATGTACACAGGTGACATCAGTGAACATGTTCAGCATTGGGGCCTTCCCTAGCACATCAGGGTGCACTAATGTCTGTCGACTACCTGTGTCGAGTAACCCCATCATGTTCTTTTCCCTGATGGTGACAGTGGTGGCAAATTTCCCACAGTTAAATATAGCAAGATGGTTTGCTTCATTCTTCTTCTTATAGCAGAAGCGTTCAATATGCCCTTTACAATTACAATACTGGCAGATAATGTCTGGGTTATAGGGCCTTCTCCCATGGTGCAAGTGGTAGACAAGAAGTACAGGAACTCAGGCACTGTCAAATATGAAATGCAGAATGAAGATCTTCAATCTGAAGGATAGCTGTGTGAAGACATGTCTATCTGTTTAGACACTGGTAGATTCAGTTAGAGATATTGAAGTATTTCTAGCAAAATTGCACTGTTGTACAAGTCAAATGTTGTTATGGAAACCCTGATTTTAGGTCACAGGGCCAGAAACTGTCATTATGTTGTTGGTTTAAGAATTTCAGTTCCAGTGTCAGTGGGAAGAAGTACAGGAACTCCAATCCTGCTGCAAAAAAGGTACAGGAATGGAGTTCCTGTACATTCCTGTTCACTTTCATCGCTGGCCTTCTCTCTCAGTCATCCTGTTTACCTGTATTTCTCCCAGGTGGACAAGGTGGGGTAATAGAAGTTCTTACTGGTTGATGGGTGGGAGTGATGGTCAAATCCGTGGTCCAGTATCCCTTCTTTTTGGGTTGCCTGGCCACCAGGTAGTCCTCTGCCAGAGTGATTGCAACCTTCGCTGACTCAGGATGGTGCTCCCTCACCCAGATCTGGACCTTGGCAGGCAATACCTGCAGAAATTGCTCCAATACCACAGACTTAATGATGTCTAGAATAGTCTTCCCCTCAGGGTGCAGCCACTTGTTGCAAAGTTCATTGAGACTGGTAAATGTCTCTCAGTGAGCATCGTTGCCTTGATTCTTTAAGGAGCTTGAGTATTTCCTTTTTTAAGAGGTCATATTGCTCAGTACTTCATTAGTCCATGTGGCTGTAAGCCAGTTGTGCTCAATCTGTCAAATAGGGAGCCAACCTGACCACCCACTGCTCTGGAGGCCACCCACAAACCTTTGCAACTCTCTCAAAGCTTGTGAGGCATACCTCAATGTTATCTGTAGCTGACATCTTCATTAACTTTATGTCATTAGAGAAGGCATGCGTACCTTCAGCGGCATATTTACTGGACCCTATTCTCTGCAGAGCCTTCAGTGTATCTGTCCAATGCTCATCTTGCCTTCTTCTTTCCCTGTCTCACTCCTGGCCGTCCTTCTCCCAGAGCTGCTCCATTTCAATTTATTTTTGGGCAAGCCATTTCAACAGCTTGCCTAGGTCTTCAGGTGGTTCCTCAATTCTCACCTCCTCCAGCTCTTTCTCTTCAGTCTCTTCATCCTGGATGGATGTATCCATCGATTGATGCTCTGGTTTGGCCCTTGATGTCCTCCCTAATTCCAGACCAGGAAGTAATGGCTCACCTGTCAGCTCGGCCTTTGCTCTGGTGAGAGCGGATTGTAAGGGGGTTGCCATCTCTGAAGCGAAAACAATACCACCGTGCCACAGGTTATCTGGGTGTCAGGTCTGACACCTCCTGAAATCCACCCTGCATGTAGGACTTTCAGGATCCCACTTTTGACACTGTATGTCGGAGGTACATGGGTTACAAACATAACACAGGACACAGTATTTGGGGTACAACACACCCGCAGTGTGTTTTATTATATACAAAAGTATAAAAATACAAAAAGAATAAATAAATATAAATATCAATACTCAGTTCAAACTAAACTAGAAAAATAAACAATAGCACAATGCTATTCCACCTTACTTCAGGTATCTCTATAAAACAATACTCAGTTTTTTCTTGTTTGAGATAAACTCCTGTTTCAGGCACAGGTCCTTCTTGTCCTCGGGTAAGTGAGACTGGCTGGATAGCTAATCTGACTCTTGGTGTTTGGGGAGGGCTTATATAGCCCTCACACTTATGGGAAGTCCCACCCACGAAACATAATTAACTTTGGAATGGTCTCTAAAGGCTCATAACCCAGCCTATACAAAAGAAAATAGGATTACTTCTAAGCCTTTTTTTTATTATCTACCATTCCCTGAAACAACTATTGAAAAAGGTGCTATACATTTGGAGTTATTCCTGGAGGAACATTAATCATCCCTAATTAATCAATCAACTTTGCCCCCTTTTATGTAATGAGCTAGAAACTCATGGGGTATGAATACAGCCATCTAGGGGCAGCTGTTCCCCCATAGGAAAGCTCAGTCCTGAATTCTTCTCCAGCAGGTCAGCACCTAATTTATTAGCTCTGTATTGATACATTATACAGTTTATTTGGACTAGCCCTTTAAATGCAGTCTCCAGGCTTTAAATATAAAGGGACATTATGTCACACCTTTAGAGACTTATCTGGTCTCTTCATTCTTTATTTTCAGTTCCTTTTCATATTGAAGCCCTCTCTTTTTTTATCCTGTGAAGTGCAACACTATAAACTGTATTGCTATGAATAGTGACATTCCTGTCCCTTCAAATTCTCAGCTGCCCAGGTTACAGCAGAGCAGCACTCTTTAGAAAACACTCATTATCTGGCTGCTTCTGCTGTGGGGCTGTGAAGGCTTCTGGTAAGCCCATTATTTTATGTATCTTTCATTTACTGGTGGCAGTGTGTTTTACTGAGGGTCTCTCTTGTCCCTATCAGAAGAACTAGCTCAGCGCTTAACATACAAGCACTAGTTCAGAGCACATAACGTTTATATGAGAAAGTGGTGCAGCTGAAAAAGTGAAAGTGAAAGCTACCCTACTCCAACTGTGACACAGCAGTTGTGAGAGAGAGAGTGTGTGGGAGGAGCGGGCATTCTCTCTCTCTCTCTCTCTCTCTCTCTCTCTCTCCTTAGACCTCTAAGGATCCTTTCTTTATCACTGGGCACCAGGGAATATTTGGGGAGGCATGGCGCAGCTGCAACTCAGTAACAAAATGGGCCGCTGCTCTGTGCTGGCATTTTAACCTGATACACACCACCCGGTTCTGCTGCTCATCTTCTGGGCTCCTCCATGGCTAGCTGGCATGAACAATCAATTCATTTACCTGCCAACAGCCAGGAGCCATTTAAAACTTTTTCAGGGAGTAATAAGGGGATTGCTGAAATGAACCGAGTGGTGGATGAAAGAAAGAAAAAGTTGCTTGGTCACACCATGAATCTTGCATCGATGCAGGGAAACTTTTACACTTAAAATTATTATGGAGTAGCAGCTGACTGAAAGAAATAAATAAAGGCTGCTCCGTTTCTGCTTCATATGAAGTTGTTGCATTTTTCCAAGCTGCACAATACATTTGTCTGTAGCAGTATTTCAAACACTTTATTTTTTCTAAATGCTGCATTTAACACTGCTGTAATACAGGGCTTCTACAAGTAATATGCGGCAGCTCAGCATCAGTACTGTTTGATTCAGCACTTTATTATAGACAGCACATGATAAGTATTTCTGTGTATTTTTATTTGATATCTCTATACAGACAATCAATTAAAGGCACAGATGCACTTTATATAATTATGCACTCAGGCCCTTTATTCCTCATGGCATACCATGCCATACAAGCACCTCAATTACTTTTATTTGTCAGCTGGCATGCTGGACTGCACATGGTGCTTTTGGGTAATGGTGGCGAGGGATGGATGTAGAAAAAGCAGAAAATGTTAAGGCAGTAGGAAAAGGGTACATATTGAGAAAAAAGGCTGACGTAGAAGGCCAACCTACGTCAGGGCTAGAAAAAGATAAAGGACAGGGTAAAAGAGGTACTGTTGTGCAACAAACTTACAGTAGGAAGAAAAAGATGTTAGGACAGACATCCCTCCACCAAGGTATTTGGACTGGCTGAACACAGTTCTGCCACAGACTCACAGTACAATACACATCACACTACACCCACACCAAACACTGCCAGTGCCACCTTATATTTAACCTCCCTACCAATGCCTTATGACTGTGAATGTCTACAACATTGATGAGGAGGACAATGTTCTGGACAATGTCTGCAACACTGTGTCCCTGGTCAACATGAATTCCCTTTTGCTTCTGGACATAAAGTACATTATGTGGTAGTGGTATTTTTTGCATGCTGGCAAATCATGTAGAATGCAACATGCCACAAACACCCTACACACCCTGCCAGATGCCCACATTATGGTACTGTCTTGTCCAGACATCGGGAACACATCTTCATCTATTCTAATGACCTCTCCACAATGGTCCAATTCTTCCCACGGACATCATTGTTCCGCTGTTCCACTTGCTTAGGGCCAGGATTGGGGTTAGTAGGCATGGCTCTAGTGGGTATCCATTGTCACCTGTGGTGGTCAGAAAGAAAAGGTATACTTGGTGGCAAGTTGTATGCCTACCACATGACAGACACAGCCACAGCATAGTTACTAACCAAACAGCCATCAAAGTTCATCCAGTACTGACTGTCATTACTAGTGCCTGCAGACTTGACAGTTCAAAGATGAATGAGTCATGTAATCACCTGGGGTATTTTGAACAATCTGGTGATGAGACCCTCAGCATTGATCACCATCTGCATATTCATGCTGTGCTAACCCTTACTATTTCTGTTGTCCCCTTCATTGTTATATGGTTCCAATATTAACACTTAAGTGAATCCAATCACTCTTTTGACATGCGGGAACCCTTGCTGAGCACATAGTTCCTCTTTAGCTCCCTCACCTCCAGCACAGACATAGGCAATTTGATAAGCTGCTTTACATGTGCAAATAGTGCATGGGCATTAGACTGCCTAGTAGTGGACTGCAGGTGTTCACCCAGCTTGCGAATAGTACTACAGTCTAAATGAAACACCCATGCTGTGTATGCCCCTCAAAGGTGTCCAGGGAGGTAGTATAGTACAGTGGTTTAAGGCTCTGAGCTACAAATCTGGTGATATCCAGCAGACCTGGGTTTGAATCCCACAGCTTCCACTTGCATACTGTGTGACCTGGAGGAAATCATTTAACTTCCCTGTGCTCCCAGCTCGCTTCTGTGAAAAAGCTTTCAACTTCGTGTGCTACTCCTGGTTAAACAATTTAAAAAAAAAGGGGTAAAATATGGCTTGAAAATGCATGGCCTAGGATCAGGCCTGTCCTCATTTTTTCTGGTTCCCCTCAACATCCCACTGCAGCACATGCATCAACAGCGAAGGACACATCCTTCTGTGTTCCAGTAGCTGTGGCACACATCAAATAACACATCCTCATATGTTCCTCATGCTGCACAGCATATTAGTGATGTCACACTTTATATTGTGCATTCTTGCCCCCTGCAGTCATCATTATACCGCTGTGGATGGCTAACATACAAACTAACTGCTTCTGTCCTCATGAGCACACCATACCATTAGTAGGGATCAATGCTCAAACCCTGTACTGAACATTACTGTGTCAAAACAAATGGCATGATTAGAGACTATTTGATCTTAATAACTTTTTCTATGTTTAGGGCTTGTTTTGGTCATTTATTATTTTTAATTTTCTCTCTGAAGAACAAAAATGCATTCTGTGGTGTACATATATCAAGAGTATACTTTACACAAACAGCTACCAGTAAAAAGTCAAAAAATCAGATTTTTTTGAAAAAATACCATTGTTATGAGGAGCTGGGTGCTTATAAAGGAAAAACATTTCAATACTGATCTGAAACACTGCTTGTTTTAAAGGCTGTTTGAAGACTAAAAGATTTATAAGCTGAATGTGCTACGGTAGCTGGCATTCCAGATACAGTGTGGACTAACTATCATCTTGATTCCTCAGTCAGTCGGGGGGGTGGGGTTCTTATAATGTTTCAAATATGTATTGTGGAGAAACTGTTACAAAGACAGTGAATTCAGTGGCGGCCCAGTGGTGCTGGAGGTTGAGGTGTGGGATGACACACCTTACGCCATGCCAGCGACCTGGGTTCAGGAACAAGCCTGGGCCATCGGGGGTTGGTGAGGGGGGAGAGAGGATTGAGTGCCCGGAGGACTGCTCTCCTCTCCCGGGGAGGGAGGGATCACTGTTCCACCTGTCGATCACGCTCTGGTGAGGGCCGGAGGGTGATGAGGGCTTGGATGTAAAGTCACCGGTGGACATGGCATGCATGTGATCCCACACACACATGCCCACGCTGTACGCTGGAGGGGAGAAAAAGTGGAAAATGGTGGCTGGGGGCTCTATGAAGTTCTGCATCTGCCCTGTTGGCCTGACAATGCAACCACCCCCAGATTAGTATTGTGCTCTGTGGTGGTGGGGGAACCCCCTTTCCTGGCCCCACCATGAGGGGGTGATCCATGGGGGGTCTCAGGGGATGGCCAGGGCATCGGGCTGGGCTGGTGGTGCGGGAACAGAGATCTGCCCCCAGTGTGCAGGAGGGATAAACATCTGAATAAAAAAAAAGACAGTGAATTCAGGACAAAAGTAATGCTGCACCACCAAACCCTAATACTGTAGATCTCTGTGCCATCCATCTACCTCCAATAGCTTGTCTCACTGCAGCACCAATGCCTGCAGAATCAAAATTGCCCTTGGTGGTGGTTCCACTCCCAGCAACCTATATGGGCTAATCTGGAAGCTGTCAGGATGTTAGATGGTCCTCAAGTGGGGACTGCTACCACCATGGGCTGGGAGGGTGGAGGCAGGGGGAGAGGAGGCAACAGATGGAAAAATTGAGGCAGGTAGAGTCCTAGAGGGACTGAGGGCACTGAAGATAGACAAGGCACCAGGGGTGGATGGTATCCACCCCAGGGTGCTGAAGGAGATGGTGCAGGTGTTGGCGGAGCTGTTGGTATATGTGTACAGCACCTCACTGGAGTCGGGATGTGTGCCACTGGACTGGAGGATGGCACATGCAGTGCCATTACACAAAAGTGGGCCAAGGGATGAACCAGGTAATTATCATCCAGTAAGTCTCACCTCCATAGTATGCAAACTCACTGAGACAATACTAAAGGAAAGACTGGTGTCATACCTGGAGGACAATGACCTCCAGGATGTGAGGCAGCATGGGTTTGTGTCAGGGAAGTTTTGTCAAATCAACCTGATACAATATTATGACTGGATGATAGATCAGCTGGATAAGGGTCATGCAGTGGATGTTCTTTACTTGGACTTCAGCAAGGTCTTTGATTCTGAGCCTGATGGGCGGCTTGGGGGGAAGCTAACTGGTGTAGGGGTAGAGGCAAAAATTATGAACTGGATTACAAGCTGGCTGAGTGGGAGGCTGCAACGGGTGGAGATGAGAGGGGAGCTCTCAGCGCCCAGGCTGGTGATGAGTGGGGAGCCACAGGGCTCTGTGTTGGGGCCAGTATTGTTTGGGCTTTTCATACCAGACATTGCACATGGGGTGGTGAGCAAGATAAGTCTGTTCACAGACTACACCAAAATTGGAGCAGTGGTGAATGGAGAGGAGGGATGGAAGCAGCTGCAGGGGGACCTAAGCAAGCTAGAGGAGTGGTCAGAGAGGTGGCAGCTGGGGTTCAGTGCAAAGAAGTGTAAGGTTATGCACTTTGGGGTGAAGAACCCAAGGAGAGAATACTGGCTGGGAGAGGCTAAGCTGGGGATCACTGAGGAGGAGGAGGAGGACTTAGGTGTAATGATAACAGGTCCAGGATGTGTCCACATGCATTCTTGACAGTCAAGTCGCACTTCTTAGCAGATCGGAATTTCATTAAAAATATAATTCCACCCCAGTCTTCACCAGGTCCCACCAGGGAGAACATCTCACATCAGGTGTTCTACTGGCAGAAATACAAAGCCCGCAGCTGCAGTCTTCCACAAACTCCTTTTACAACAGCACCTCCTGCTGCCCACAGCCCTCCAGGAATTATTTTCTCAAAACATACTCCTTCAACATCCCCAAAAAGGCATTTTCAAAATGTTTTAAAAAGATTTTCTTTTATATTTTACTCCTGAAACTTTAAATCCAGTTTATTATAGCAATAATGCACTCCAGGGTGTGGTATATCGTGGGATATCATCACTTCTCGGGTCATTGGACGCACTCGACGTGTGGTCTCGTGCCCAACCACCCAAGGTGTGACAATATCCCATGATATACCACACCCTGTCATGCATTATTGCTTAATTATACAATGACAAGAAATAATCCTGGCTTCTGATTGATCAATTGGACCTGGCACAACATCCCTGCTGATCAACTTGATGATTGTTTGCCACTAGAGCCACTTGATTCTTTGCCACTTGATGATTGTTTGCATCTTCTCTTAAGAAACAAAAATATTTTTAAACACTAAAAAAACATTCTTTCAAATTATTTTTTTTCTGTATAAAACAAGAAGTTGTTGTATAATAGGAATAATGCCCTCCTTCTCGGTGGCCTCAGGCCCAACCACCCGAGGTGGGAAGTTATCCCAGCATAACACCTACCCTGTTGGGCATTATTCCTTTATTGGATCCCACTCAGTACTCATGGACATCCACCATGGTTTTCGCAAGCACCATGGCACTCAATGATTCAGCCCTGATGCACTTCACCACTAAGGTTCTTCTTGCCATATACCATGGTAAACCTACCAGGCCCATAGTCATTGACCTTACATAGGCTTTCAACTTTGTGAACCATGATCTTTTCATTTTTTTTTTATTCTTGTAGGCTTGATGAGCAAAAAGGCCCATTTTCACAGGTGACAAGTTGAGGTTTACATAAATACAAGAAACATTAAATACATACAAACAATAAATACTATACAACTTACACAATCAAATACATCACAACATAATACAATTCATACCACACACTGTAACAAACATAATGCTGTTGCTCTTGTAAATACAGCACAAGTCTTCTCTTAAAAACATTAATTGTTTTACTACTCAGAAGTTTCAAAGGGAGTGAATTAAAAAATGTAGGGGCCCTATAAGTAATAGATTTTTGGCCAATTGCTTTACAACAAAATGGGAGTTTGTAAGAAAGTTTATCTTGTAAGCTAGTCCCACATCCATTAGTAACCCTGTTAAATAAACTGGAAACAGAACTAGGAAAATGAATAAAAGTAGTTTTATACATGAAGATATCATATTTATACTGAATTCTATTATCTAAGGATAAGCAATCAGACTGTACAGTAAGGAGCATTAAGACAAATCTAAGTATGCTATTATATTTTATTTATTCAATTTTGATAACCGGGTAGGCCAGCTGAGCCCCGAAGGTTCCTTTTTCAGGGGCGACCCAGATTTAGTTACATAGTATACACATTTCACATATAGAATTATGTGAGCTGACCATTATTGGTTACAATCTGGCCAGTACGCAGTTAGGTACCAATCTTAGTGCTCATTAGAATTTTGAACCCTAAGCTGTGCCAATAGGTTATTGTTGGTACCTGTGTAAACAATAAGACCATAGTCCAACAGACTCGACAACAAACTATGGGACAACAATACCCGGGATTCTTGGGTTAAACAGGTTTTCACCTGATGAAGCCCACCCAGCTTTTGGTGGATAGTTTTCCTAAGGCCATTGATATGGTTTTTATAAGTTAAATGGGAATCCAGGGTCAGCCCCGAATACTTAAATTGGTCAATATATTCAATTATCTTCCCTTTTAAATCTAATATTAAATCAAGTTCCTCATTACTTTGTTTATTTGAAAACACCATGGCTTTTGTCTTTTTAACATGCATAACCATATAATTCTGTTGCAACAAATTCTGTAAAGTAACAAAGTCACCCTGGACTTTCCTGATGGTATCATCCAGCCTAGTACCTACCCTGGAAAGAACTGCATCATCTGCATACATAATATTAGATGTCTGTGTACAGACACTGAGAACCGAGTTCATATACAAAGAAAAAATAAGTGGCCCTAAAATGAACCCCAGGGGACACTGCAAACAATTGGTTTAGATGAAGAAACATGGCCCCCTATAGAAGAAGAAGAATCAGCATTTATATAGCACTTTTCATACATCCAAAGCACTTTACAAGCAATGCTAGACTGGTAGTGAAGTGACTGAATATGTGGTGGCAGCCATATCGGACATCATCACCCACACACAGCCTGGATAATTGCATGAACCGGTTTATGGGAAGGGGAATATTGGCCAGGACACTGGGAATGTTCCCTACTCTTTGCAAAGAGTGCCCTGGGTTCTTTTACTTCCACCTGGACACCCACCAGGACAACACCAGGATGGGTAGAAGGGACCTCGGTTTAACGTCTCATCTGAAGAATGGCACACCCCAGCAGTACAGCACCCCCCAATACTGCACTCGGATGCCAGCAATTTTTAGGTGCAAGTCCAATCCCGGTGTGGGACGAGAACCCACGACCTTCTGATCCAGAGGCGGATGTGCTACCAACTGAGCCACGCTGTTACTTAAGTAGTCTACAGTCCAAGTGATGACATCAAGAGAAAAATTACGGTTTTGAAGAATCCCAGTTATAAGGCCATGCTGACTAAGTCAAAGGCCTTGGTGAGGTCCACAAAAATAGCTGCCACAGAATGCCCTTTATCTAGGGCACCCTGTAGGCAGCTAGTGAACTCCACCAGGAACATCTCCGTACTGTGTTTCTGTTTAAAGCCATGTTGTTGAGGAGTTAACAACTCATACTTACTATGAAAGTCTGTGGTCTGATCAAAAATAATCTTTTTGAATATCTTTGATAATGGAAAAAGAAGGGAAATAGGCCGATAATTCTGAGCTAAATTTGGGTTCCCCGATTTAAATATTGGTTTAACAGTATAACATTTCCATTGGACAGGAAATAAACCTGAACATAAGGAAGCATTGAAAACAAGGGAAAGTGGATATGCCAGGGACTTAATGCCAAGTTTAATAATCCTGGAAGCTAAACCATCTGAACACAAGGAGGGACGAGGTTCCGTATTCAAAATATATTTTAAGCCATCATCTGGGGTAACCTTTTTAAAATAAAACTTAGGGAAATGGTCATCAACCATACCAGTTTGAAATTCTCTTATAGTTGTGGAAAAAAGTCCTATAGGAATCCAGGTCACCAAAGTAATTATAAAAAATTTCAGAAAGCTCAACTGGGTCATTAGTTGATGTATTATCAGTCTCCAAGGAAATAATGGACTGCCTTTTCTGTCTTCCCAATAAATGATTAAGAATACTGCATGGGTGGGATATTCAAAGGGGTTGCACATGGTGCAACAGTATTGCACCATGCGCAATCCACTGATGTGCCCCGGCGCGATATTCAAAAGAGGCATATGCTCTGCACAAATCCAGATGCGCTGGGGCGCACCAGTAATATGTGCAGCACAAGTGCAGCGGTAATGCCCATGCTTATGCCACACATCCCGATATTCAGTCTGGGATGTGTGGTGCATATGGTGGTGCAGCCCCTACTTGTGCCACACACTGGTGCTCAAAGTTGAGCCTAAATGAAATAGCAATGGTGGGCCACCCACAGGTGAGCTGCCATATTGCAGGGCACAACACAGCAGCCGCCAGCTGTGGGTGGCCACCCGAGCTCCAGAGCCAAGGTTTGTCAGTGTCACACCCCCCCCACACCCGATTGTGGGCATATGTATAAATGAAAACACGTCCAATATCCCCGGTGGTCCAGTGGACCACTTCCAGCCCGACCACGGACATAAGTATATTTGTAAACATGTCCAATATCCCTGGTGGTCCAGTGGACTGCTTCCAGTCTGATCGTGGACATAAGTATATTTGTAAAGATGTCCAATATCCCTAGTGGTCCAGTGGACCACTTCCAGCCCAATCACAGGCATAGGTATAATAAATAACATTATAAATTACCCTGGTGGTCCAGCAGTACCCCTTCCCACCCACCCACCCACTGGACCCCCACCCTGCTCCTCCCGGTCAGCGGCGGGCAGCAGCTCCCCACCTGCAAGCCACCCGGCTGTCCGCTGACTGACAGTGTACAGTACAGCTGTACGTCCATTGGTACACAGCGTGGGCCAATGGGCATGCAGACTGCACCATACTACACAGTCCAGCTATGTGAATGGATCTAATGGGCATACAGCTGTACTGTATGCTGTCAGTCGGTGGGCGACCGGGCGGCTTGCAGGTGGGGAGCTGCTGCCTGCCGCTGACTGGGGGGGAGCAGGGTGGCAGTTCCAGTGGGCAGGTGGGAAGGGGGTACCGCTGGACCACCAGGGATAATTTATAATGTTATTTATTATACCCATGCCCACGATCGGGCTGAAAGTGGTCCACTGGACCACCAGGGATATTGGATGTGTTTACAATTATACTTATGCCCGCGATGGGGATGAAATCGTCCACTGGATCACTAGGATATTGGACATGTTTACAGTTATACTATGCCCACTACTGGGCATTGGGGCACTTTGCCTTGATGTGCGGGTGGGGAGTTGCTGCCCACCGCTGACCGGGGGAAGGGTGTGGGGTCCAGTGGGTGGGTGGGGAGGGTACCACTGGACCACCAGAGATAAGGCCAACAAAATGCTGGGTTGTATTGCAAGGGGTATAGCCTCAAGGAGGGAGGAGGTGATTCTGCCACTGTATAGGTCATTAGTTAGACCACACCTGGAGTACTGCGTGTAGTACTGGCATCCATATCTGAAGAGGGACATTAAGTTACTGGAGGGGGTGCAGCGCAGAGCAACAACAATGATCAAGGGGCTGGGGGACTTATCATATGAGAGGAGGTTGAAGGAGTTGAACATGTACTCACTGGAGGAGAGGAGAGACAGGGGTGACATGATTGAAACATTTAAATACATGAAAGGAATAAACAAGATGGGTACAGAGGGGCTGTTCAAAGTAAGGGAGGGGAGGGCCACCAGGGGCCATGATATGAGACTGGAGCGAGGAAGGTTCAGGAGGGAGATGAGGAGACACTTTTTTACAGAGAGGGTGGTGGCTGGGTGGAATGCATTACCTGCTGAAGTGGTATGCAGTAGAACAGTGGACTGCTTCAAACGAGGATGGGACAGGACAAAGGGGCGGGTTAATGAAGGGGAAGGGTGGAAGGGAGGGGCAGCTGCAGAATAAGGGGTACTAGCTGCACATTCAAGCAGACTTGATAGACCTCTAGGCCTTTATCTGCTGGCAAATTTTGTATGTTCGTATAATTCATAATGTTATTTATTATACCTATTCCCTCGATCGTGCTGGAAGCTGTCCACTGGACCACCAGGGATATTGGATGTGTTTACAATTATACTTATGCCCGCGATCGGGCACTAGGGCACTGCCATGATGCAAGGGTGTATGAGTCTAGCAGCTGCAGCCTGGCAGGGCACATGCACAAGTCGCCGGGATCGGCGCATCTGCATGCAAATGGAGCCATAGTGACATGCTAATGGCCCCAGTTGTGCCTTACATGCATTATGGCTCCATTTGCATATCCACCACTGAATATCATGGTTCCTGCACCTAGCACAACTGCACTTGTGCTGGCGCATCCCCTTGCACTTCTCTTGCCACTTGTGCTGGCGCAGTGCCACTGTGAACAGTGCCAGTGAACAGCTAATATTTTTCAAGTCAAACTACCTCTTGCTGGGAGCTGCAATACTGAACATAGGATTTGCAAGAAAGCGAGTTGTGCTCACAACAGAGGGAGGTGAACCTTACAATTGTCTTTGGTTTGTAGCAGATATTCTGCAGGTGGAGGCTACTTCTAACTGAAAGGTGAAATAAGGAACTTAGAATTATCAGGAAAAGACAGTCTTGTTACAATTCTTAAGATTTTCAGTACAGGAAGAGTTTAAACCCTGGGCTAAACATTTGTCACAAATCCTGAAATAAGTACAGGTACAGGTTGTGTATTTGACCCAGACAGGAATCTGTTTTTTGTATTTATCTTTGTGTGCCTTAAAAGGAAATTCCAGACTTTCTCAGGAAGTGATTACATCATAGCTACTTATCTGCCAATAGCTTTGGTAACAGACCTGAGAACAACAGTATTATAAGCAAGTGTTTTATAGCAAACTCATCAGAACAGCTAATATTTTTCAAGTCAAACTACCTCTTGCTGGGAGCTGCAATACTGAACATAGGATTTGCAAGAAAGCGAGTTGTGCTCACAACAGAGGGAGGTGAACCTCACAATTGTCTTTGGTTTGTAGCAGATATTCTGCAAGTGGAGGCTACTTCTAACTGAAAGGTGAAATAAGGAACTTAGAATTATCAGGAAAAGACAGTCTTGTTACAATTCTTAAGATTTTCAGTGCAGGAAGAGTTTAAAGCACAGCTGACTTATTTTGGGGCTGACTGCTTTCACAGCAAAAACCACCAGGCTGTTTTGGGGCTGGGGAGGTTTACCTGTGTCTGACTTGGATGTCTGGATTTTTCTCTGTTTGATTAGCAGGGGATTTTCTCTGTCAAATTGTTGTGTATGGTATCTTGCTGACAGGAAGGCACTCATCATAGCGGTGGGTCAGAGCTCTTAGCTGATTGTTTTGTGAGGGCACAGTTTAGGCCCAACCTTCCCACCCCTCACCCCACCCACCCCTGGAAATAGTTCCTTTATACCTGGGGTTCTGACATCATTCCTCAAGAGTGCAAGGTGCATATCAATGTCATATCCTCTCTAGCACACAGCACTGAAAATATAAGCATACACATTATATAATATATATATTTCTATATAACAAACCAATCACACACACAAATATACACACACACACAAAAAAAGTACATAATCATGTGGGGAGTAGTGCAATGTAATGGCTGTGGGGCAGCAGTCTTTTGGGAGTCTTTCTGGAGGCTGAGATGCTGCCCTGTTTGCAGACAACTCTCTGCCCTGAGGGAGGAATTTGCCCATCTTCAGGCCACACTGGACAGCAGTAAGGGAACCTTCCCCAGGCCAGACTGGATGGTAGTAGGAACCTCCCCCATCCAGAGAGCACCAGAGCCACCACCACTACCTCAGAGGTTGCAAAGAAAGCACAGCAGTTGGACCACAGTGGGCTCAGGGAGGGTGAGGATGGTGGAACAGAGGCACACCCAGTCAGTTGTTCCACTCCACAATCCATACACCATTCTGGGGGAGCACAGCTCCCCTATGGATTCACCCACAGAGGAGATTAAGGATGCTGAGGACACCTGTCACAAGGGAGGCCCACAGGAAAGAGGCAGAGGACACCACAAGGAAAGGAAGCAGCTCCTGGTGGGGGACTCGATTATTAGGGGGATAGAACTGGGGGTAGCAGGGAAAACTGAAGTAAGGCGCCTGCCTGGTGTCATAGCTTGGAGGGAGAGACGCATCCTCAGGATCACGAGACACAGCTGCAGGAGTCTGACTTGGGCGTCATTGCCCACCTAGGGACAAATGACTTGGCTCAACATGAGATTAGAGCAGTGCAGAAGGACTTTGTAGAACTGGGGAGGGCCTAAGACAAGTAGCACACAGTATCCTTCTCAGAGGTGCTGCCTGTCAATGGCATGAGTGAGGCAAGGGTACTTTGCACCATGCAGTTTAATGAATGGTTGAAAAAATGGTGTGGAGCACAGGGGTTTGGCTTCATTGGGGACTGGGGTTCCACCTGGAGGGACACCAGCCTATACTGGCAGGATGGTCTGCATCTGTCCAGGAAGGGAACAAGTCTTTTGAGCAATCGGTTTAAATGCTTCATTGGCAAGCTTTTAAACTAGTCAAGGGGGGAGGTACTGATAAGCAACAGGAAAATCCCAGCCTCTCCCTACAAAACAGGGTACTAAATGAGAAAAAGACCGAGGTAGAAAGGTCAGTGGGGGATGCTGCAACAGAAGGTAAAGCCATCAAAAAATGGAAAGCAATGAGTACCAATGCCCGTAGTCTGAGTAACAAGCTTCCTGAATTAGTGGCCTTGATGGAGGAGGAACATCTGGATATCGTGGCAGTCACAGAAACATGGTTCACACAAAACCATGACTGGGACGTAAACATACCGGATACACTATCTACAGGAGGGACAGAGAGGTAAAGAGGAGGAGGAGTAGCTCTTTACATAAGGGAAAGAATCAAAGCAACAGAACAAAAGGGAAAACAGGAGGAGAAGAAGCACTGTGGGTAAATTTGGAGACCCGCAATGGCACCACAATCCGCACAGGGGTTGTATACAGACCCCCTTCTCAGGGGAGGAAATGGACAAGGAAATGATAGAAAGTATACTTAGTATGGCAGAAAAAGGGGAGATATTGCTGATGGGCTATCTGAATATGCCAGATGTTAACTGGAGTGCAGTTGCAGCAGCCACTTCGAAGAGTGGGGTTATTCTAGATGCCCTACAGGGGGCATGCCTTAGACAACTAGTATTGGAGCCCACTCGAGAGGAGCAATCTGAGACCTGGTTCTCTCAAATGGAGATGAAGAGAGATCACAGATGTAGGCGATGGGTAGCCATCTGGGAACTAGCGACCATCGAACAGTATGGTTCTAATAAACACAGCAATAGAGTCAAGCCATACAAAGGCAAAGGTACTGGACTTTAGGAGGGCTGACTTTGCAAAATGGGTGAGTGTTACGAATGCACTAGCAAATGGGCAGGAAGGAGGATGGAAGAACAATGGGAATAATAAAACTGCCATCACAGAGGTAACGAGCCTTTGAGTGAAGCAAATAAGCAAAACTAAATGATGTAAAAACCACTATGGTTCTCAAAGGAAGTGGCAGTGAAGGTTCAAGAGAAAAGACTTTCAGGAAGTACAAGGAATCACAGAAGGAGCAGGACAGAGAACTGTATCAGTTAAAGCAAAAGGAAGCTGGGAAGGCAGTCAGAACAGCAAAGGCCCAAACCGAGGAAAAGATAGCCAACTCAGTTAAGAAGGGATAAAACCTTTATAGGTACATCAGGGCAAAGAAAGACCAAGGGAGAGATAGTGAGGCTTAATAAGGGGGTGAGGGGGCAGAGGGTGACTGTGAAAAGCAGAGATACTAAACAAATATTTTTGCTCAGTATTTACAAAGGAAGAGGGAGGTACCTAAAACAAACAGTAGAAACACTCTGGATACAGAAGTTGATACCAGCCCATTTACAGAAGAAAGGGTTCTGAAAGAACTCTTAAAACTGAAGGTGGACAAAGCAATGGGGCCTGATGGGATTCATCCCAGAATTCTAAAAGAACTAAGGGTAGAATTAGTGACACCACTGACTACCCTGTTTAACAAATCAGGGGAGGATGGGGTGGTACCCGAGAACTGGAGGAGGGCAGATGTGATTCCCCTTCACAAAAGTGGGAGCAAGGCAGAAGCAGGAAACTACAGACCTGCTAGTTTAACCTCAGTGGTAGGGAAAATGATGGAATCACTTCTGAAGGAAAGAATTGTCGAGTATCTAGAGACCAGTGGGGCACAGGACCCAAGGCAGCATGGATTCACAGCAGGAAGGTCATGTCAGACAAATCTGATAGATTTCTTTGACTGGGTGACCAAAGTAGTAGATCAGGGAGGGGCTGTGGACATGGCCTACCTAGACTTTAGCAAGGCATTTAACACAGTCTCACACAAAAGATTAATACACAAGTTAGCCAGCCTGGGAGTGGGTCCCAAGATGACAGCCTGGGTAAAAAATTGGCTGGAGAATAGGACACAGAGAGTAATAATAAATGGAGTCCACATTGAAGAAAGGGGGGTTACTAGTGGGGTACCGCAGGGTTCAGTATTAGGATCAGTCCTCTTCAATGTCTTTATAAGCGACATTGCAGAGGGACTGGAAGGAAAAGTATGTCTCTTTGCAGATGACACAAAGATCTGCAACAGAGTTGATGCACAAGGTGGGGTGGAAAGGATGAAAAGGGACTTGGCAAGGTTAGAGGAATGGTCAAATGTATGGCAGCTTAGATTCAATGCTAAGAAGTGCAAGGTAATGCACCTAGGAAACAAAAACCCAGGAGAAGAGTACACAATGGGGGGTGAGATACTAACAACAACAAAAATGGAAAGGGACCTGGGGGTAGTCATATCAGATGACCTAAAGGTGGGCAAGCAATGTGAGAGGGCAGCAAGGAGGGCTGGGGGATACTGGGATGCATAGGGAGAGGCATCACCAGTAGAAAACAGGAAGTTATTATCCCTCTGTACAGACAGCTGGTGAGACCCCATCTGGAGTACTGCGTGCAGTTCTGGAAACCAGTCTTCAAAAGACATAGACAGGATGGACTGTCCAGAGGAGGCAACTAAAATGGTGCAGGGTCTGCACTGGAAGACATATGAAGAGACTTAAGGAGCTTAATATGTATAGCCTCGAGAAGAAAGGAGGAGGGGGACATAATAGAAACTTTCAAGTACCTCAAGGGAATCAACAAAGTCCAAGAGGTAGCATCTTTCAAAAAAGGTGTGTAAGAACCAGGGGCACAATTTGAAGATGGGGGGCGGCTCAGAGGTAATTTAAGAAGTATTTTTCTCAGAGAGGGTTGTGGATGCATGGAGCGGCCTTCGGAGGAAGTGGGAGTCAAAAACGTGGTGGAATTCAAGCATGCATGGGACAGTCATAAGGCAATTCTAGGGAGTGGGGGTAGGAAGAAGTAGGCTGCTGGTTAACTAGGATCTGCAGCTTATCCAGTAGGCAGGGAAATGGGCAGACTAGGTGGGCCAAGCGGTCCTTATCTGCCATCAGATTCTATGTTTCTATGTGCCATGCGCAATGCCGGAGGCCACGTTGTCATATTCAGCGGTGCTGAGCCATGGCGCAGCACCATTGAATATCACCCAGCACACTCCCTGGTGCATCCCAGTTGCATTGCACCCAGGCTTGCGCCCCTGCCTGGCACACTCTGAATATCCCACCCCAAGTCTTCTTAGCATTTTCCTGGGCATTTTTTTGTTCAGATAAAAAGTACTGAGATTTGGCCCTCCTAATTTCTATTTTACATCTATTTCTTAGAGTTTTATAATTTTGTAAAGAAATGGTATCTCTAAGTTTCTTGTAAGTATTCCAGCTCTTATCCCGGGACCACATCAAATGTAATAATTCAGAGGAAACCCAGGGATGTTTGCTGGCCCTTATTCTCATTCTTTTTAAACATGCTAGTTTATCAACTATAGCAAGGAATTTCTTAGAAAAATAATCCAATGAAATATGGGGTCACTAATGGTTTCCATAGGAGACCAGTCTACATTAGAAAAGGCAGCATCAATATTCTCAGTAGTTAGATGTTTAAAATTCCTACATTCAATATATTTGGGGAGATTTTTTTCTCTTTTTGTTGACCATCCACATAAGACAGGACAGTGGCCACTCAAACTATCTGAGAGGACCCCTGAAAATTGGATCCTGTTGGGGCGAGTGGTCTCCTGCTGCTTTAGGAGCTTAGACATACACCGACTCTCCTGTCAGTGGTTCAAAAGCTACCTACTAAGGTGTGAGCAATCAATCAAATGTTAAGCGTGCCTCTCCTTGCAGTGAGAGATCTCAGCTGGGGTTCTCCAAGGTTACATCCTGGGGCCCACACTGTTCTCATTGTTTGTCAGTGAGCTCCCCTCCAATTGCAGTGTAGCCAAAGTGCTTTTGTTTGCAGATGACACAGTCCTATATGGAACAGGCCCAGATCTAAATGCAGTCAAAGCTGGACTTAACTAAAACTTTCATGAACTTGAAACCTGGTTTGTCTCTAACCAACTTTCCACAATGCTAAAATAAACCAGTGCCTAGGGTCACCACCTTTGGATGAGGTAAAAACCAGATGCTAAACCACACCCCAAACTCTACCTCTGGCTCCACACCCTTTTAATGACTGGCCAGTATATTGTTCTTCCTCCAAAGCCATTTATAATGTCGCAATAGACAACAATAGTGATAGGAAATCATTTTTATTCTGTTATTTATTTGATTTAATACCTAAAGGGGATCAACAGGGCACCAGAGGGGAGCATAATTCACATGAAGGGAAATAGCAGAACAAGGAGGCACAGCATGTGACTAAAAGGGGGAAAACTTAGAGGGAACTTGAGGAAATTCTACTTCACTGAAAGGATGATGGAGAGATGGAACAGCCTCCCCCAGGAAGTGGTGGAGATGGCCACAGTTCAGAGACTCAAGAATGCATGGGATAGGCACATGGGAATTATCAAGCTAGGGCAAAAGGAGGGGCTTATAACATCTAGGGTACCTTATGCAAAAGAAAGAGGGATAAGGCAGACTGAATGGACCACAAGGCCCTTATCTTCTGAGAACATCTATGTATTTATTTGTTCAGTTATTTATTTTTATGCTATGACAACCAGGTTAACTCCCATATGCCACATAGCCCATTTTACAGGAGTGACCCAGGAGCACAGGAAGGTTAAGTGACTTGCTCATGGTCACACAGTATGCACATGGAGGCTGTGGGACTCAAACTCAGGTCTGCTGAATGTGCCAAGCTCATCCACAGCTTATTGCTCAACCCTCTGTTAAACACTCTCCCATTTTCCTTTCCATGCCAGTCATGTATTCTGATGCTTTGACCAATTTATGATGACTTAATTATTGGTGCATGTTGTACCTTTAATACTGCACTGTGTTCCCTTTACCTCAGCAGCTACTGCTGTTTCTTTTCATATTTCTAAGACATTCCACACTTTCAGACATACCATTCCATGCTGTTTTTCTGAATGACCTGTTAAATTGTAGCTAATATTATGGAATGTTCAGGTAATACAAAACAGAGAGCAAATGTAGCGATAAAGGCAATAAAAGTTAGATTATTAATTTAACAAAAATGGGTCTAAAACATATCAGAATATAGGACAATCAAAAAGAAGCACATGAGAGTACATAAAAGTGTAAAAGCTGTTTCCTGTTATAGCAGTAAAAGACCATGCTTAAAATTCAGAGTGGAAAAAATTTGGTTAATTTACTGCTAATGATCTTAATTCCCATACTTTACACCTCCCAGACAGACTGGTTTTACAAACAAAGGCAGGTCTGAATGACATCAGAACTTCTTTGTAACCTGGACGTGCAATGCAGCCAAAACAGTGAATGATTTGATACATCAGTTTTAAGAGCATATGAACAATCAAACTGGCCCAAAAACCGGACAGCATTTAGTCAAAACTGGATGACTGGATAAGGACCTTAAAAACTGGATTATCCAGTCAAAAACTGGATAGGTAGCAACCCTTCCAGTGCCATGTTGTTTGGACCCACAAAGCTGGGCCCTGACCAGAATGAACTCTTGCAGATCTCCACCTCCACGGGCACCCAACTGGAGGTGGTAGACACTATGAAGTACAGTACAAGTCACATTAAACTGTTCATCCAACTCACTGCTCTTTCACTTTTTTTTGTGACAACAATGTAGTGCCAATTCAGTTCTGCAACTGTAAACTGTTTTCCAACCACCCTTCACCTAAGATGCATCTCACTTTCAACTGTTCTCCAAACTTCCCTCAAGTCCTTTATAATGATGATGCAATGCATTTTCAATGCATTGATTGGATTTTTACAGTAATCCTTTACAGCTGTTGGTCTTCTCTCATCCATTGCATTTCTCTCCATCATTGCAGCTCTCATCTGCATTTACAGTACTTTACTGTACACTGTGTACATTATTTTCTTAAATGTTCTGCATGTACTGTAAGTAGGGAAAATTAAGGAATTATATATAGAGTTAACAAACAGTAAGTGCTTTCTGAGTAACACCCTCCCACCCAGTTGCTCACTCGACACCCATCATTGTCTGGGATTGATATGTTTATCTTGCACTGTTCTCTTACTGTTTCAGGCTTTCATTTTATTATAGTACTCCCTCACTAAACAATACATTAAAACCTTGGAACAGTGTTGTGTTACTTCTGCAGCCTAACCTTTACTCACATACACATAACTTGCTTCCAGGTTTGTGATTTGCAGCTTGCCTTCATGAAAGACTTCATTGCTAGTGTCTAGGTAATATTTCTTGGTGTTTGCTATTGTCATTTTAATAATTTTATTACATGCACTATATGTAGTACATGGTGGGTAGGTTGTTTCTGGGTCCCCTTACTGACCACACAATCCCGTTGCCTGATCTCCATGCCAACACCACACTGACACCATTGTCTGTTTTCCTTTTGTTTGCTCTCTCTCTCTCATACAAGCTGCCAAAATTACAGTACTGCAGTAAAATGTAGCTGAAGGTGTAGAGTTTAGAGAGGCGAGCAGTCTAGGTGAGTGCAGTAGTGTACATCTGGAGCTATGGATGGGAAAGAGAGTTTAGAGAGGTGAGCAGTCAGGGGTGAATGCAGCACTGTATATTTGGAGTTGCAGATGGGGAAGGGAGTTCACAGAGGTGAGCATTTAGGGTGAATGTGAGTGGCAGGGTACATCTGGAGCAATGAGAAAAATATAAGATAAGAAATTATAAAATTATAAACTGGAAACCTACATACATTCTGGAGACATGCTGTATTTAATTGTAATCATGATCACTTCATGGCTACATACTGTTTAATAGCAGGCAAACCTACATTAAAGAAGGTCATCACTTTCAAAGATTACAATCATGCAAATATGGACTCATCAAAGCCCTTCTTGCTTCCATGGATTGGGGAAACGTACTTTCAAACCTACATACAGAAAGTTGCTGGGGAAAAATAAAAGGTATTATTTTGGGCTTGGAAAGAAAAAATGCTTCCCATTAAATCAAAATATAATAAGAAAGGGAAAATACCCTTATGGTTGACACACTCAATCAAGGGACAAATAAAAACAAAAGTAAAAGCATACGGAAAACAAAAAAAAAAGACTCATCAGAGGCAAGTATAAGCAAATACCAATCTGACTTAAGGAAATTTAAGAGCATGATCAAAAGAGAGAAACGTAAATTAGAATTCAAAAGATCTCACACAAGGGACAATAACAAATCCTTTTATGCATATATAAATAAAAACACAAAGCTACCCAGAACAATCGGACCAATATTATCAAATGGCACTACAATAACCAAAGATAAAGAAATGGTAGACTAATTTAATTTATATTTTTGTTCACTCTATAATACAAATATTGACCATCTGAAATTCATGAACAACATTAAACAGTGTTTTAGTGAAGCTGAGGTTGTGTCAGTTTCACATAACATCAAAGGGAACACCTCACCTGATCCGGAAAATATACACCCGAGATTGCTAAAGGACATGGCAGATGTTCTGGCCTATCGTTTTATGATATTATTAACATGTCACTTGAATCTGGGGTAGTTCCAATTGACTGGAGAGAAGCAGTGGTAGTCCCAATTTACAAAAAAGGAAATAAAAATAATGTCACAAATTACAGACTGACCAGTCTTACTTCCCTATTCAGCAAGTCAATCGAAGCATTAATAAAATGAACCTTTGACCAGGAAGTAAAATCCTTGGTACTGGAAGATAGCTACCAACATGGGTTTAGACTAAACCTATCATGTACCACCAACTTGATCACCTTTTATAATAAAATTAGCACGAGTCTAGATAATGAGAAACCAGCGGATGTAATCTTGTTGCATTTGGGGAAAACATTTGACACTGTTACTCATAATCTTAGTCATCAAAATGTACAATATGTGTATTAGTCCTGATATAGTAAGGTGAATACAACACTGGTTAGCAGATCGCACTCAGCATGTTAAAATTAATAGTGAGCTTTCACATAAGGGCATGGTTGGTAGGTCGGTAGCAGGGTTACTCAAGAGATCTGTGTTGGGGCCTTCTCTCTCTTCAGTCTTTTTATAAGTGACATGAACCAAAAGGTTAATAACACACTAACTAAATTTGCAGATGACACTAAACTGGGGGGTGAGGTAGATACCTTAGATAAATATCAAACATTGACCTGTGACTTAAAAGTCATACAGGGCTGGCCCGGTGGCGCTGAGGGTTGAGGCGCTGGATGCCACACCTCGCACCACGCCGGCAACCTGTGTTCGGGAACAAGCACGGGTCGTCGGGGGTCGGCTGGGGCGGAGAAGGAAAGAGCGCCCGACGGCAGCTCTCTTTCTCTGGGGGGGGGGGGGGTAAACTGCAGGCTCCAGCTGCAATGCTGCCACCTAGGGAAGCCCTGGTGGATGGTGCAGTAGGTGAAGCAGCAGCCAGCAGATTGGGTGACGGCCGGCAGAGGGGCAGAGCAGGAGGTACGTCTCAGCGTGCCTCCTAGCTCATAGCTCCTCATTGCACGCCGACCTCGGGGAAAAAGGAACAAGGGAAAAACACCTTGCTCCCTCCTAGGTGATGACGCCTCCGTGGAACTTCTCCAGGACCCATCGGACAGACCCCGCTGTGCCAAGATCCACACATACAGAGTGTTGGTTTGGAGAGTGGTAGGTCTCGGTGGCTGCCCTCTCCACCCCTACCCGGGAGGGTATACCAGTGGTATTCAGGGGAGTGTGGATGAGGCACTCTAGGTGAAGATCATGACGGGGGTCTGGGGGGGGGTCCAAAGGAGGTCATCAGAGAGAGTGGAGAGAGGAGGCAGACAAGGAGTACAAACACAAGGGTTAAAAAAAAAAGTCATACAGGACTGAGCAACCCTAAATAGAATGCATTTCAACCAAGATAACTGCAGTCTTACATTTTGGGAAAATGACCCAAATTACTTGTATTATTTAGCCAATGTCCAACTATGTTC
This sequence comes from Neoceratodus forsteri, assembly GCA_016271365.2. Lineage (NCBI taxonomy): Eukaryota > Metazoa > Chordata > Ceratodontiformes > Ceratodontidae > Neoceratodus > Neoceratodus forsteri. The sequence continues at coordinate 428,618,279 of CM057450.1, read as the reverse complement.
GGTGACCAAGGAGAAAGATTTAGGCATTATAATAAACAACAGGTTATCATCATCTAACCACTGTATTCAAGTCTCCAGAAAAACAAACTGACTACTAAGGTATATACAACACTCATTTGTTTCTAGAAATAAACGGTGTCTATAACCTATATATAAAACTTATTTAATCCCCCAATTGGATTTTGGGTCACCATTCTGGAATCCATACCTAAAGTGGGATACTAACCTGTTAGAAAGGACACAAAGACGAGCAACAAAAATTATGCAAGGTTTGGAATACATGAGCTATGATGACAGACTGGTTACATTGGGGCTATTTAGCTCAGAGGATAGGAGAAGAGGGGACCTCCTATTATTGTTTAAAATTGTAAATATTGCAGACCTTAGGGCTCAATCTGGTCTTGAATTTAACACCAGAACAACAAATTTGAGATCCCATAGTAAACAATTGGTTATCCCAAGGTTAATACAAACAGGAGGAACAATTTCTTCTCCATGCGCTCAGCACATTTATGGAACAAACTACCACAAGATTACGTTGACAGGACATCATTTAATAGTTTCAAGCAAGGGCTTGATGATTATTTGATATCAAACAGAAACAAATACTAATTCGCCCATTGGGCGTGGGAGGCAATCTTCATGAGCCCCATAGCCTTCATTTGTCTTACGGTACCAAGTAAAACAAGGAAAGTAAACCAAGTCAGAGGGTGCAGGAAAGCGTAAGAGAGTCCTAGGAAGCGGGGAAAACAACATGGTGATGGGGGCAGGGTTTTCAATCTGAATGTAGGACACTATTGGCTGTGCTTGAATGAGAGCTTCTTCATGGGATTGGGTAGAATGACATGTCAATCATGTTGTACTGCACACTGCAGTAGTGAAATCAGGCTCCAACTCAGTGGTTCAGAATTTGTTATGGGTTGCTTAATGTATTGCACTGCATTGATAAAAGTTTCCAGAGAGCCACAAAGTAAGCTGAAACTAATAGCAACTAGAGGCAAACCATTTGTAAACTATTATCAATTTATTGCAGTGAGCAGTGTATACATTAAGCAACCCATTGAAAATGCTAAACCAGTGAGCTGGAGGAACAGTTTAATGTAACTTGTACTATACCTTGGTGTTTGACTTGACCAGAAGCTCACTTTCTTTTTTTTTCATATAGATTTTTACCCCACCTTCCTGTGGGGCTGGCATGCAGCTCTGGCCCCTCACTCTCCAGTCCCAGTATCGTCACACCATTCCTTTCTCCAGAAGGTCCCCCAGGGGTTGCTCCATGGCAGGGCTAAGGGTGAGGAGTGTCAACTCCCCCCCCCGGAAACCAACATCTAGACTTCGAGGGGCTGGTGCAGATGCTGCCGGCCCATCATGGATCCTGCCAGCTCCATTTTCCATTTTTCTTCCCGTCCCCTTGCTGTGGTTGCTCATGTGCATGTTGAGGCATGCGCAAGCAGCAATCGACAACGCCCTTCCTATTCAAGCCTCTCACCATCTGCACTACCTTCAGGCCTCCACCTGGGGGAAGCCCTGCAGCGGGAATGACTGAGACCCTCCCCCGGGAGAGGAGAGCTGCCTTACAGCTGCTCAATCCAGCTCCCATCCTTCCTCTTGGCCAACCCCCAGTGACCCAGGTTCACTCCTGAATCCAAGTCACCGGTGCAGTGTGAGGTATGGTGTTCAGTGCCTCAACCCTCAGCACCACCGAGCCAGCCCAGAAGCTCACTTTCAACTCTCAAACCAAACATGTTATTAAGTTCCTCTCTTTAAAAAACTGGGGCTGCTCCTTAGGCTCATATCCTATCTTACTAAAGAAGTTTGTCAGTCTGTGGACAGCAGTGTTTTCTGCCTATGCTACGGTACGGAGACCCAATCCTCTCCACCATGAAGGGCGCAGAGCTTACTAAGCTCAAAACTCTGCACCACGGAACTGGCAGGTTTGTGACTGGAATGGGGAACAGCAAAACATCATTGTAATGTTCTTGCCTCCTTTAACTGGCCCCCACTCAAAGAGTGCCTCTACTACCCAATCCTTTGTCTGGCCTGTAAAACATTAACAAATTGCTTACCTAGTGTAAGAGACACACTGGTCTGGAAGCCCATTAGAAGGCATCTGTGCTCCTCCTCACTATTGCTTCTTGAGATTCCTAGGACATGGACTGCATTCGGTCAATGGCCCTTTTCACACAGAGCCCCAGTACTCCGGAATGGGCTTCCTGCCCCTATTCAGGAAAGTCATATATATCAGTCTTTCAAGGGACAACTCAAAGGGCTCCCCAAGCACAGCTGTATCTGTTTCTACTGAGTCAGACTCTGTCTTTGCTGTGTCTGCCATGAATTATCCCTGGAACTGAAGTGATGTGCTGTATTCTGTATTATCCTGCAAAAAACACACCTTGTCCTGCTGATGTGTGTGTAAGAATTGTTTTTACCTACTGCTGAGTGATGACTGTTTGCCCAGTTGTTACTACTATTGTTTATGCTGTCTAAATTGTCCTTTGTACATGATGTTGTGTCATGTGAATGCCTTTTATTGTATTAACTTATTACGGGTTACTTCTGAAAAATGGACACAAATCTCTGTGAGCCTACCTGGTTATCAAAATCCAGTCACTAAATAAATAACTAGTTATTAGCATTTCTGATGAGTATTCAGCTGTCTTTTTATTTAATTTTGTAGGTAAATATGTAAACCAGAAATAGTAAAGGACCTAAAATTGATCCTTGTGGGAACCTTTCTAACCAGACAAAAGGTCTCAGACAATTGACCCTCTACAACCTAGCTGTCTGTGGTAGAGCAGGCCAGCTTCTCTTGAGAGGTATGAATAGCTTAGCTTGTTTTTCAAAGCCAAGGTTGTAAGCATCAGGGAATGGGGGTTCCTCCACTGCTATAAAAGGTGATAGAAGGGTACACGCGAGACAATACAAATGGCTGCAGGTCCTTGGGAAGAGTTCTTCTAGATAGATCAGGAAGACATTCATGGGGTGATTGCCAGTTTGTTTTACATCTAGACAGGATCCACCTCTTGTTCAAGGGACTTCTCTAAAGGGGTCAGTAGTTGGGCTCCTACTCAAGAAGCCAACCACAGAGCCTGATGACCTGCCAAATTTGAGACCAGTCTCCAGCCTTCTATTTTTAGGGAAGGTTGTTGAGAGAGTGGTGATTATGCAACTGATGGATTACCTGGAAGACAATAACATCTCTGGGCCATTCCAGTCTTGTTTCCACAGATGTCCCATCACATAGACACCCTTGCTAAGGTATGCAGTGATCTCTACCTAGTGAGGGATCAAGGAGAAGGCTCTATCTTTATTCTCTTTAATCTGTCATTGACTTTTGATACCATTAATCACCAAGTGATGGTTAATAGACTGGTATCACATGGGGGGCTATTGGGAACTGATTTCAAATTGTTCTGGTCATTCCTCTTGGAAAGGGAGCAGACAGTTGTGATCAACTCATAATGATCATCACCTATTGCCATGGACTGCAGTGTGCTACAGGGGTTTATCCTGTCTCCTGTATTGTTGGCAGTGTATATGCTTTCACTGGGAGGGATCACAAGGTGATGCAGTGCAGGATTCCACAACTATGTATGTGACACCCAGCTGTATGTGCACTTTACTACAGACAAGGTCTTGTTCACTTGTTAGGGCAATGACTTTGAATATCAGTGACTGGATGGCTTCCAAATGGCTGGTATTTAATCTTGAAAAAAACAGAACTGCTTCTGGTGAGCTCAGATCAGCAAATATCAACACTTAGGCATATCCACAAGTTACCTATGCTTGACAGGTCCAGCTTGAAGCAGTTACAGAAGTTCAAAGCCTGTGAGTAGTCATGAATGGACATCTGACATTTGAGTTGCAGTTGTTGGTCGTGGTCAGGGGCTGCTTTTATCATTTGTAAATATTACCAAGATGCATCTTTATTTTAATTCTGCTAACCTGCAAACACTCGTACAAGCAGTTGTGTTCTCAGTTCTCAGTTATTGCAAGACACTTTTTAAGGGCTTACTGGGCAGTCATATCCACCATCTCCAGTTCGTACAAGATGCTGCAGCAAGGTGTTTTACCCCACATGGATGCCAGATCCTATCACTCCTTCACTGCACACTCTGGGCTGGATGCTAGTTTGGCAGCAGACTGACTACAAGGTGGCTTTACTGTTGTTTATAAAATGGACAGGGAAAGCACTACATCCTGGCTGGCTGTGAACCATGTGGTGAAATGCCACAACCCATAGGTATAACAAGTGTAGGCAATCAAGATGAAATACTTTGGAAAAATCAATAGTTTTTTTCAAAGTAAAATGGCAACCATTTTATCTCTCCCTCATTTGCAATCAAGCAAACAAAAAACAAAAAGAGATCAAGCATAACTGTCCACATCTCCCTTCCATCCAGTTATGCAACTGTCTGTTCCCCTTTTCATCACACTAATTCATAATAATGTATTTAAAAAAAACAACATGTAACCATGCTGACTGAGCACTCACACGTGTTCGCTTTTACTCACTCACTATTCCTTGATCAGCCACTTCACTGCATGGCTGCCCCCCCCCCACACACACACACACACTAACTTGCTCACTATCTCATTCAGTGACATTTCCACAAACTACAGTTGCATACTCCGTGACATGTCTGATACTGCTAATGAAAACAGAAAAACCCGCTGCAATTCTCCAACAAACTTAACACAAAATGTAATTCAATGATCACGTATGCGCTCCTTACTTGCCATCCCGGGCAAGCTCCATATGCTTCCCAGCCATTCTGGGCCCCCATTCCTCTCCTCTATTGCCTACTTCAAGATCCTCACTAGAATTATTAATGCCAACAATGTACTAAAAATGAGTATAAAAGAGATAATTCTAAGTTATGCAGACCTTTGTAATAGCATATACAGTGAAGTCAGTAACAAAGAGAGCATTCTGGCAGCACTAAATACATCACATACAAAGCATGCTATTGCCCCCTAGTGGCACACACAGTATGTGTGGAAGGATTATTTTACATATTTTATAAACAGATTTCATCCTGTCTTTTGTATTTTTTAAAATAATTCTTAATTTCTTTAAAACAGTGCAACAAATTTGCCATTTCAAAAGAGCAATAAGATGTTTCAGGGGATTAACTGTTGCAAATTTACCACACTTCCAGGCACTAAACATGCTCAGTCTGTAGCCTTGTCCCTAACTACACCCCAGGTGTGTGGTAAAATCACCACAGCCAATACCCCGCTGTGCCTCATTACATTTCTAAAGCCCTGAAAGGACAGGGTCCCCACTGCCTCCATGAACCTTTGACCCCTATGCTGATCTGGAAGATTTACTAGGTCCATGTGACAGAGGTATATCTGGATTTCTTTTTCCTGTTTGCAGTCAAAAGTGGAAAAAAGCCTTTCTGGTGATGGCCCTTGTGCTATGGAACTCCTTAGCTGGGACATCCGTCTGACTACCTCTTTGGATACTCCTAAAATAAAACTAAAAATTGAACACTGCCTTTTACGGTCTAGTAACATAGTACTTTAAGGTCAAAGGGAATTCTAGGTCCATGATATCCACCAACCACACTTCATAAGCAGGAATGACATAAGTATGGTGTGTAAACACACGCCACTTTAGGGGGATTCCCAACCAACTCTACTCCCCAGAATACCTCCTATTGCTTTGTTAAGCAGAAATCTGTCAAGGCTTTCCTTAAAATCCTGTACTCTCTTAATGCCAACAATCTTCACTGGTAAGCTGTTCAGTAGGTTCACCCCCCAGAGAAAAAAAATCTTCCTAACGTTACCCCTGAATTTACCACACCTGAATTTTAGGGCATGTCTCTTCTTCCTGCTGCAGGACATCAGATTACACATTTGCAACTGTTTCATCTTGTTGATGCTATGTCTCCTCTCACCCATCTTTTCTTCAGGGTAAACAACTTAAGGGCATTTAGCCTCTCCTCATAGCCTTTGTCCCTAATATCACTGATTATATTGGTGGTCTTCTGTTGCACTCTCTTGACTGCTTCAGTTTTCTTTATTTGCATCGAGGAGACCAAAACTGCACACAGTACTCCAAATGAGACCTGATCAGGGCCTTCTAAAGTGGCAAGATTACTTTCCCAGCTCTGCTGGTTAACCCCTTTTTGATGCATCCCAGCATTTTGCTGGCTTTTTCACCTCCAGTTCAGCGCAGAGGCCGGCCAATCTCATATTACTCTTCTTAAATATAGAAGTCATTATGAGACATACAAATGGATTAAGAGAGTTTCCTAAGGGGACCCTGCCAAGCTCATACTTACTAAGGGATTGTGACACATGCATTAAGAAAAGAAAACTGTGGCAGCTTAAACAATTAAAGAGAATTAAGTAATCACTATCACTGACGAAATAATGAATACAGTCTCAAAATGCTAGTAGCTTAATTATATTGATCGATGAGAAATAAAAAAGAATAATGACTAAAGGAGTGGAACCTTCTTTCTGTTTCTACTTGTGCTGGTTCTATCTACAAACAGAATTTCTGCACTAAAATTAATTTAAAAAGTAGGATATCCTAGATGTATGTGCAATTTCATATCTGAAACACACAATTAGTTCATCTTTACTTGTGGCTTAGACAGAAGAACTAAATAACACATTGATCATTTGCTCCAGTCCTGTCTTTTTCAGAACTGTTACATAGAAACATAGAAACATAGAAGCTGACGGCAGATAAGGACCGCAAGGCCCATCCAGTCTGCCCATTTCTTTTTCTACCTTATAAATGTGCCATTGGCCTTTGCTCTGTCAGTGGCCTATCTATTCATATGTTACTACATCTGCTGTGAAAACTCTTAAATAACACATAAGGACTGCTATATTTGTTTGTTTGTTTGTTTAACTCTTTCCATAACTGTGTCATAAGTTAGTTCTTCATACATTAACAGGCATTCTTGAATATTTTGGTTGGCAGTCTTTTTAATTAAACAGTAAGACATGACCATGGGTTAGATTAAATCTGATAATCACCTTCTAGGGGTGTAATATGCCCTAGGGGGTGACTGATTGCTAATCTAAAGGGTGACTGACTGTTAATCTAACTTGTGGGAATGCCTTATTGCTGTTATAAAAAATATTACAAAAAAAAACATGTTAAAAGTGTACCTTTTGAATGAACATGGAGATTTTTAATAAAATAGTTAATCTACTAACCGTTTACGAATGCTGATACAGAATCAGAATGCATCATTCCAGTCATTCAGCAGTGCTAGAGGATAGAATGCTAACAGTAATAATATGTGTGCCATGTTGATCAGGCTGTATATGACACTATAACAAAGATTAAGATAAATCTCTCGCAGTGCTGACAGCCGATCAGATTGCACCATTTTCAAGACACTACTTAGCATAACAATTGTTCACCATGGATTATATAATTTGCTGAGTCAACAAAATTGCAAATGGAAATTTATTTGCATATAGCTATGATACATCAGTTGATTGTTTTTCTGGACATCTGCCCTTAAAGTTTGTGATTCCTGGCAACAACATTTAGCATTTCATCATAATGCCTGTCTGAGCACCATGAGTGGTTTATCATAATCTATAATGTCTGGTGAAGTATTAGAGATCATTGCTACAGAAGGTTGTGGCATGTTCACTGTCCACTTGGGACCTAGTCATTCAGAAGCACAGGTTTGCTGTCAACTATTAGAAATCAGTATTATCAATGTATCACAAACTACCCTAGAAATACCTTTCCAGATTCTGCTGTGCTTTGGATGGTTCATCTTGTTGACATAGTCAAGAAGGAAACCAGTAAATCTCCATCATGGTCACTGAACTAAGGAAACTACTAGATAGAATTTTATTTACAATTATGTGGTGTTATAAGTAGAAATCAACTTACTGGCAGACAGCTGGACACCACAATCATCAAAACAAATAGAACACCATAGTTGAGTTGTAAGATATCATAGAAAAGTTCATTTCATAAGACTGCATAAGACAGCTAATTATTCAGGTACTCCACCACACAGTGGCTATGTGTGGGGAAGGGGGCAGCACCTGAACAATATTCTGTAGTGTGCATATCTGAATACAATGAATTTTTCTTTTATATTCAACTACTCAGTTATGGTGTTCTATTCATTCTGCTGGCTGTGATGTAAAGCTGTCTGCCAGTAAATCTGTTCTTGTGTTTCTGCCCCAGCCTACTTTTCCTGAGCTACCTGTTTCTACCTTTTTGGCAGAAATCACCACATTTGCAATATAAAGGTGGTCATTAATTTGTAGATATTATATGCTGTCCCAGGTATTACAAATGTATTGTAGCTCTTGGTGATTGTACAGTGTTAAATTGCTATCCGTCATATGTGTATATGCTCAGTATTCACAATGGAAGAGCAGGGGGAGATAATTAATCCAGTCAGTAGAGGCACTCTGGATAGGGGGTTGATATTAGTCCTTTCACAAAAGAAAGGGTTCTGAAAGAACTCCTAAAACTGAAGGTGGAGAAAGCAATGGGGCCTGATGGGATTCACCCCATAATTCTAAAAGAACTAAGGGAAGAACTAGTAACACCACTGACTACCCTTTTTAATAAATCATGTGAGGATGGTGTGGCACCTGAGGACTGGAGGAGGGCAGATGTGATTCCCCTTCACAAAAGTGGGAGCAAGACAGAGGCAGAAAACTACAGACCTGTCAATTTGACCTCAGTGGTAGGGAAAATGATGGAATCACTTTTGAAGGAAGGAACTGTTGATTACTTAGAGGCCAGTGGGGCAGAGGACCCAAGGCAGCAAGGATTTACAGCAGGAAGGTCATGTCAGATGAATCTAATTGATTTTTTTTGACTGGGTGATCAAAGTAGTAGTAGACCAGGGAGGGGCTGTGGACATGGCCTACCTAGACTTTAGCAAGGCATTTGACACAGTCCTGCACAAAAGATTAATAAACAGATTAGCCAGCCTTGGAGTGGGTCCCAGGGCAATAGCCTGGGTAAAACACTGGCTAGACAACAGGACACAGAGGGTAATAGTAAATGGAGTCCACAGTAAAGAAAGGGGGGTAACTAGTGGAGTACCGCAGGGTTCAGTACTGGGGCCGGTCCTTTTTAATGTCTTTATAAGTGACATTGCAGAGGGACTGGAAGGAAAAGTATGTCTCTTTGCAGATGACACAAAGATCTGCAACAGAGTTGATATGCAAGGTGGGGTGGAAAGGATGGAAAGGATGAAAAGGGACTTGGCAAGGTTGGAGGAATGGTCAAATGTATGGCAGCTTAGATTCAATGCAAAGAAGTGCAAAGTAATGCACATGGGAAACAAAAACCCAGAGGAAGAGTACACAATGGGGGGTGAGATACTGACAACAACAAAAATGGAAAGGGACCTGGGGGTAGTCATATCAGATGACCTAAAGGTGGGTCAGCAATGTGAGAAGGCAGTAAGGAGGGCTGGGGGGATACTGGGATGCATAGGGAGAGGCATCACCAGTAGAAAACTGGAAGTTGTTGTCCCTCTGTACAGACAGTTGGTAAGACCACATCTGGAGTACCGTGTACAGTTCTGGAGATCCCATCTTGAGAAAGACATAGACAAGGTAGAGGCTGTCCGGAGGAGGGCAACCAAAATGGTGCAGGGTCTGTACCAGAAGACATATGAAGAAAGACTAAAGGAGCTTAAGATGTATAGCCTAGAGGAAGGGAGGGAGAGGGGGAACATGATAGAAACTTTCAAATACCTCAAGGGAATCAACAAAGTCCAAGAGGGCAGCATCTTTCAGAAAAAGAGATGTGCAAGAACAAGGGGGCACAATTTGAAGATAGAGGGGGAATGGTTCAGAGATAATGTGAAGAAGTATTTCTTCACAGAGAGGGTTGTAGATTCATGGAACAGCCTTCCTGAGGAGGTTGTAGAGTCAAAAACAGTGGGGGAATTCAAGAATGCATGGGACAGACATAAGGCAATTCTAGTGGGGGTAGGAGGTAGTAGGCTGTTGGTTAACTAGGATCTGCAGCTTATCCATTAGGTAGGGAAATGAGCAGATTAGGTGGGCCAAGGGGTTCTTATCTGCCATCAGATTCCATGTTTCTATGAACTTTTATGAACCATCATAAACCAATAAGTTGACAAACATTTATGAATGCTAATGAACCATTTAAAATATTTTTTTAGTTAATAGTATTTATTGAGTACACATAGTACAATACATACATATTGATCTTAGCAAAAGAACTGTAACAACAACAATGCAACCATATGATACATTTAGATACAACACCATGATTTCCATCTTTTACGCATTTTCCTGTACAAGCTGGCGAAACGATCTACTTCTTAGAATTATAAGAATATAAAACTTATATACTTCTATAGACTGTGGAAGCTTTTTTTAAATACTTCCTTTCCTATCTCCAGTATCCCTTCCAGTTACAGAATCATTTAAAATATTGAGTTTGAGCTAGGTACATTTTAATCATTTTAAAAATTTTCCAAACTGTTGATGCCCATGACAATGTTTTATGGTTAGTAATAAGTATATTTGGGTATTTTTATACATTACATTGAAATACTGTACCTTTATGTAGTAAAAGCAAATAAAAATCTGAATAGCACTTTTTTGTTTTGTTTCAAATCTAAAACAACATAGATGGCAATGTGATTTGAAAATTGAAAAATATAATTTCAAGTGTATCCCCCAAAAAGACCTGTGGCTCTTCCCGGCCAATGGATTAATACTGTTTTTTTTTTTCTTTCTGCATTATAGATCGGGGAGAAGCCCTGAATATCAAAAACTACATTAAGGAGACTGGATGTCATTAAAAATACAAGGTTGAATTATGGCACAGTGTCAGGAGATGTCTTAAAAAAAACAGGAAGGAGTGGAAGGTGTAAAATCACTGGGGTGAGGAGAGGTGGTCTCATAACTAGCTCTGACAATCTGGGGAGAGGTAATCTTTTAAAGTATGTCGTTGAATACTGAGTACTTGAGGGTGTTGTATGAATACACATATTGCAATAAAATCATTGTAAACTCTACAACCACCTGTGTTGGCTATCTTCCTAAAACAGTTGCCTATTTATCCTAGGCCATTTCACTTGCAAAACAATTAGGACACTTACTCTTGCCTCTGGTGGGTTCCTGCAAAATTTTCCCCTCTGTCCTATCCCCTATGATCAAATGACAAATCCATTTTCATTGTCCTCAAGACATCCACCTTTAAGGGGGACCATGCTGTGCCCACAGTTTGGAACTCACTTCCATTCTTAGTCCATTGCACCTCCTCTAAGTGTCAACTTACAAGGTCTCTGTGGACTCACCTTAGGGCCAATTCTATTTGTGTCTGCACATAATCTTTATAGGTAGTTCTTATGTGCAACTGCCTTATGCTGATAGTTTTACTTTCAACACTACCTCAGCTGAAACAGCTGATATGTACTCTATCCACAGTAAACTGTGTTTTATTATACAATGGCAAGAAAAAATCCTGGACTCTGATTGGTCAATCTTGGGCTGGACCCGTGATGTTATCCCAGCACAACATCATGGGTCTAGTCTCAGCACTGTGAACCAATGCAGATGATGATATGAACCACCATCTTTTTTTTTTGCATCTCCTCTTAAGAAACAAAAATATTTTTCCACATTAATAAAAACATTCTTTAAAATATTTTTTTTTATTTTATATATAACAATGAACCATTGTATAATAGCAATAATGGCCTCCAGGGTGTGTGTCGTTTGGGATAATGTCACGCCTCAGTTGTTGGATGCACTCGGCCTGCGGCCTCATGCCCAACCATCTGAGGCATGATGTTATCCCAGCACGACACACACCCTGTTGGGCATTATTGCTTAATTATGAACTAGGGATCATAAATGCAGGAATCTGATTGCCCAAGAGCTATATGAAGCCGTGATGATATCGGGCTACATCATCACGGCTTCAAAAAAGCTCCGGCCAGCAGCCTCCTTGCTCTCAGAGCAGTCTTCCTTACAACTATATGCCCATGAGAGAAAGAAGCACAATGCAAGCTGCTGCCAGAAACAATGATCGAGTGCATCTTCAAAAAAAAAAAAAATCCACTTGCCATCTCTTCATTTCCCTGCTAACATCCCTGTAATCATGCTGCTGAAATTTAGTGCCACAACTCAACCCACTTTTAAAACGCAGCTTCTTTTCAACAAAGCACTACTGCGTGAGAGTTTACTATCTCCTCTATCTCTCTCTCGCTCATTCCTTTCAGAAGCGCATGCTCGGCCGCCCGTTTACTGAACACAGTAGTGTTTAAAAAAATTACAGTACTTACTTCCTTCCTCTATTACCACAAACAAGCTAAATACTGACACTCAAGCGGTACTCACACGCAGACGTCGTCCTGCTTCCTCATGCCACTTATCAATCCCGTGGCTCAAGTGATCCCCCCTAGAAAAACACAGACCACACTAGAGCACTGGTAACCACGCTGAATTTGTTTAAAAAAAATTCACTGTGCCAAAAACAACTAACTACCAAGAATCAACAGGAAGTCAACAGTAAAACTATGTCAAACACAGTAGTGCTGGCAGCCTGACAAAGATTATCCAGACCATTTACAACAGTGCCACCTGCTGCCAAGAACTCCTCAGGAACTATTTTGTTAAAAGATACTCCTCCAACATCCGAAAACATGCATTTTCGAGAGTTTTTTAAATGTTTTTTTTCTACAAAAAACTTTAGACCCTGTTCATAATAGCAATAATGTACTCCAAGGTGTGGTATATCATGGGATATCATCTCTCCTCGGGTCATTGGACACACTCAGCCTGCGGCCTCATGCCCAACCACCCGAGGCCTGACGATATCCCATGATATACCACACCCTGTCATGCATTATTGCTTAATTATGTACTGCTCTGTATCTTTTGTGTGCTATACTATGTTTGTATTCCTGTTCCTTCACCCACGTACTACTGTATCTATTATATTGTTTTAAACTGTACTGTACTGCTTGTCTTGTAACCTACTGATATTGTACTGTACTGCTTGTCTTGTAAGCTATGGGTCTTACCTGAAAATAGTCACAGTCTGTATCTAGTATACATAATCGGTCAATAAAAGCTATTATACAATGGTAGGAATAAATCCTGTAGCCTGTTTGGTTAGTCTGAGACTACAACTGTGATGTTATCCCAACACAATATCATGGATATAGTCCCAGCACACACAAGATCACATGAAATATGAAGTAAATCTCTGCACACTCCACGTCCAAGTTGTCCACACATGGCATAGCCACTGTGCAACTTGCCAGTACTTCATATTTTTTAAACATAAATCCTTCCTTCCAACTGTCACAAAGTGAAACAAAAAACATTCTTCACACATTTGCTGTGTCCAGCATGAGACAAAATACTCTCATTGATGTGAATATTTATTTTTTACTTTTAAATCCACAGCATAAAATGAAGCCAACACTGTAATTGGCTTCAAGCAGGTCTCACTGACACTGCGATAATCTTCACTGTCAAACTCTTGGCTAAATGCTCACACAGAGTAAGGATGTATGCTGCTCTTAGAAACCTTCACTCACACAATCTAAATGTTAAATAAAGCTGTCACTCTGATTGGCTTGAGAGTTTCATTGCCATCCCCCTAGGAGTCCCACACACTCCCCCAGCAGTCCCCACTCATTCAAACATGAAAGAATAGCATCATCCTGTCTGAGTCCCCACTTATACCTTGGTAACTAGTTGATTCTTTCACTTCTGACCATGTCTTCCATCAGTGGTTTCAGTCCTTGGCCACACCTGTTCTCCTGCTACCAACAGTAAGCACATCCAACAATACAGGGAGTACCCACTGAGAACCAAGCAAACCTCGATCCTAGGAGAGGACAGGGGCACACACTACAATGATTGGCAGCCTGGAGACACTTCCACAGACAGTCTAACCATGATCAGCAGCTGAGAGAAAGAGTGCATTTCAAGCTGCCACAGACACTTTAGCCATGATGAGGGCTGCAAGAGGGAATGTATATCTAAGTGGCCTAATGTAGGAAACTGCAGTTGGGGGTGGCTACACAGAGCTGATAGGGGACATGACAAATATCATACATGACATACAGGCTGTGGAGGGGACACTGCACAGGGACATTGCTAACAGCACTGCAGCTCTACTTACTGGTCAAAATGAGAAATAAGCACTATTTTTTTGTAAGTATGCCTACCCATTAAAAAATGACTATATATATATATATATATATATAGGGGATATGACATGGCCCGACTGAAGATATCATATTTATCTTCACGAGGCCAGTGATATCATGATATCTCACGGTGGCGAAGCCACGGTGAGATATCTTGATGTCACTGGCCTCGAGTGAATAAATATGATATCTTCAGTCGGGCCATGTCATATTCGGTTTATACAACGATGCTTTGCCCCTACCCCCTGCCCCAACTCACTACGTGCCCCTCTCAATGCAATGGGTGACATAAAGGTGATGGCCCTAGCAATACAACCCCCCTTTACAGAAACGCTGCCAAAACAGCAGATGTCATTTATTGCTTAAGAAATATTTAGTGGATTATGCTATTTATGGTTATTTTTAAGAAGCATTATCTGGTTTATCGTGCCATGCCCCCCCCCCCCACACACACACACAGGGCTCCACATGCTTCCCCAACATAATAGATTATATAGGGTTTTTAAATATCTGGTTGATCCTGTCAGTTTAAAGTTAGTAAAATATCTGGTTGATCCTGCTTTTATTTGGGGAAAAGTGGCGTTTATATGGTTATCTGGTTGATCCTGCCACTCAGAGCACTTCACTTTCACTAGAAGTGTGCGTGACCGGGCGCTATGAAGACTGGCGATTTGTAGTTTAGTAAATATTTTTTAGAATGTGCCCAGACTTCAGTAAATTAGAATTTGTCTGTATTTTTGTAGTTCCTTGTTAAAAGCTTCAAACTGCACAGAGTACAGCATTGACGAGCAGCGGCTTTCCAAGTAAAATGAACCCACGGCGTCTGTTGCTGGCAGCAGGCCTTCGCTCATTGCTCTTGGCACCGCCCGGCCAGTCGGATGGCTTGCTGGGAACTACAAACCACGAACAATCGGTACTGAGATCGCAGGCGTTAAAAATGTTACTAAACAAAGCCAGTGTCAGCGCCGATCGCCTTCACTCTGAGTAGTGGTCTTTCTGGTGAGATCAACTCAAATAATTCGATATGACGTATAGGAACGTGGAGATAACATATGACGTATAGGAACATGAAGATAACAATGTTATCTTCACGGCCCATGTCAGATATGATGATTTATACTCTCATTTATCTGACAACATACATTGTATAAATATATATATATATTTTACAAATGAGCCATTGTACAATTGGAATAATGCACTCCAGGGTGTGTGTTGTGCTGGGATAACATCACTTCTTGGGTGCTGGAAACACTCAGCCTGTGGCCTTGTATCCAGCTACCCAAGGTGTGACGTTATCCCAGCACAACACACACCCTGGAGTGCATTATTCCTAAGCATTACTCCTTAAGTAATAATAATAACTCAATACTAACACAGTAGTACGGCATGGGGGGGGGTTGCTACAGTGCTGAGGCACCATTCTTTGGATGAGATGTTAAGCTGAGGTCCCTGCTGCCCATCTTTAATCATTGTCCCTGTGAAAGCTAAAAATCCTACTGTACATACTAAGACATCTGGTCAACATTGCCACATCCATAGAGCTGATCCAGGTAGCCAACCCAAAGACATGCCTGGAAACAAACAGTTGCAGGTTTGTGTACCTTTCAGTTAAAAAATAAATAAAAATCTGAAAACAGGAACTCACCCACCTCTAGTTACAGCATCCCCTGTTCTTCCATCATATTTATTAAATCCTCAGTTCACACTACATGTTCTAATTGGTGCAACCTAAATTTTGCAAACTCTATCCTCCTCTCCTGTAGTGCTGGGTTTTGTGTTGACAATAAGAAAAGTGATGGAGTCTAAGTGAACATAGCCGAGTTTGCCCTCCATCCTATAAGGGTGAAGAGGAACTCAACAGGATGAGCAAAGGTGAGGATTGGACAAACAGGGTGAAGTAGTGTGTAGGGGAACATCAGGATAGCCTAGGATACAAGGGACCCCATTCTGAAAGCAACCACTAAATAGGTACTATGATAGTTTGAAGTAACCCCCTTTGCATAACTTACTACTGGAATGAACTCCATCCTATCTTACTACTGGAATTAACTCCATCCTATCTGTCTGTTTCCTTCCTATTTTTTTTCTTTCTTCTCACAGTCCATTGCACAATAGCACTTCTTTCCATGTTTATCTTATACTTATCATGCCTGAGAATTGTGGGTTGGCCACCCACTGTTACCTCTTTATCTTGGTTATGATTTTTACTTTCTTTGAAATTCCTTCTTGGAGCAGTAATTCCAGTGTCTGCTATGACATACTCCCTGTGGCCATCTAATTTGGATGTAAACACTGCTGTCTACTTGGGGGTTAGTTGTGTAGCTATAATGGCAGTGAAATTATTTACTTCCTTAAAGAATTATGCCCCGAGTCTTTTTATGGGAAAATAACTACATTGTCCCCTGCTTACATGTCTTTGAAGTGCCAGCCTGTTTATTGGAGTCCCGGTGGCTGTCCTAGTATTTGCGCTTCTCCTGCATGTTGCAGGAGGGTAAGCGCTGGTACAGCCATGGAAAGGAGCAGCCAATGGGCTGCAGAGGTCTTAAAAATAAAACTCATTATTTTGTTTATGTTGCTGACTCGCTGAGTGGCAAGTACATTTTGGTACAAAAGTTGTTTAGTGGACTGAGGTATTGCAATGTTGTCTATTTAGAATCTAGACTTTGGAAAATAAATGCATATCTTTACTGTTTTCCTGGGTAGCTAATAAAATGTTTTTGTTGTAAAATACAGAAATGCATTAGTGTGGGAACATAATATAATGTACATATTTGTCTTTACTAATCTCCCTGAAAGAGAAAAAGGTTTTAATCAACAGAGATAAAACACTTTACAAAAGGAAGTCATTTTGCCTTGGTGTTTCTTTGTAGATGGTTGCTGGAGGTCCTGATGTCCCAATCAAGAGAGAACTTCTAGCAGGGTGGGGGTGCAGTCTCCTATAGGCAGCCTGCAGCACCCTTTCTGACATATTTATGGAACCTGATATGTCAATCTCCCAAAAAGGAGTTGGAGCCAAGGTTCATTAGAGACCCTTTTTGTCTAAACAAAGGTCTTTGTTGATTTAAAGGGTGTAAATAGTAACTAGTCTTTGATTAATGCTGATTATTATTGCTTAGTAAAATATAGGATCAGGTATTACGTCTAGCTAGATAGTAAAAAGAATATGACTGTAATAAAGATTATTAGGGGTGGGTTTTGTTAATTGGGGGAGGAGTTTAGGTGCCATAAAACTCAATCTCCAGCACCTAGAGGTTAGATGTAGCTTGGAGTGGAAACTATATAATCTCCAGATTGGGTTCTCCGAAGGGAGACCCTGCACAGACTTTGATTAGGGTTCTAGAGTCTTGTAGACCCTGAGCTGTGCCTTTTTGTTTCTTTATTTTCTTTGTTGTTTAACCAGTTGTTCATTTGTATCATATTTCTTTCTTTCTTTATTTTTTTTAATAACTCTAATCACACCTATTTAGGTGTGGTGTACCTGAATTGTCTGTGTCTTGCCTTATCATTACTACCCATCACAGGCACCCTGAGACCACCAAGTTCCGATTCATCCAAAGAATCACTGCAACATTGGCTCCTGGAGGGCATTTTTTGCCAACCCTCCAGAAGATGACCATAACTGTGGCATCCAGTGAGCACCCACGGCAGAAAGATAAGACCTAAAGTACAGTTGCAGTAAAAGACATGGTTATTTATTTCTTGAAGTTTCTGTGATATCAGTAGAGAAAATTTCCACCTGCCTACAGTAGCACAATAAGACCACCAGAGAGAATCTCTTCAAACATATTGTAGAGAAAATGGAAGTATATGACTATGTATTTTGCTACAACTGTTTATAGTGTTAATAAAGCAGCAGCATGAATTTACATGGTAAAAAGTCCCATCTGAGTAAGTAGCAACTATCTCAAACCAAACAGTAACTGGATACCCAGTACTTAGCTCTATGTCTTTGGCTTACCTCTCTTTTGACTAATTTTAAATAAACAATTTTTAAATAACTGATACAGTTGCCTTTTCTGGTCAAATTATATGTTACCCACAAAGGGGTGCTTGATATGCTCCCCTCCACAGGCACAGACCCTCACCTACACAATATGCACGTCCCACTGCTGAAGTCTTGCATAATGGTGCTGTGCCATTCACAAATCATTTTCTCCATGCAAGGGACTTTTGTGGAGGTCCCTTGAGTGGAGAAAATACTGCCAACCAAGATCTGGCAGTATTCTGTGCAACCTTAGTGGCTGCTGGAGGTACTGCAGCAGCCCCCACACCTACAACACTGTTACCCTTGTAGTGTAGTGGTCCATCCCCCCTCCCCTGTGTCTGAGTGCCATCTCCATATAATAAAAATACTATTCCCTGGTAGACTAATGGTCCCCACCCCCGTTCTTCGATCACCATCCCCATATAATACAAATAAATTTCCCTGGCAGTCTAGTGGTCCCTTCTCAGCTTCTGATAGCCATCCCTGCATATTAAAAATAAGTGTCCCTGAAAATCTAATGGCCCCTCCCAGGCTTCTGATTGCTGTCCCCATACAATAATACTACAGTTCCTTGATAATCTAGTGGCCCTTCCCTTCCCCGACTTCTGATCGCTGTCCTTATATATAACAATAATACAGATCCCTGGTAGTCTAATGGTCCTTCCCCCCTCTCCATTCTCTGACCACCATTTTGTAGGTGAAAAAAATAATGTCCTGTCCCATGATCCCTCCCTCACCAATCACCGGCCAAAGAAGTACACTGTCAAAAAGAGAGAGGCAGTGCTGGTAGTCTTGGTTCTCCCCCCCCCACCCATGTCCTTCAATCACCAGCCCATCATACAGTAAGGAATTTCCCTAGTGGCTAGCAGTCCCTCCCTGGCTTGAAGACCCATCCAATTTGTATACCATATTACCATTGGTGTCCAGTGGTTTCCCCCCAACATCCCAATCCATTCTAACAGAAAGATCCTCCATTTCCTGGTGGTCTAGTAGACCCCCATATTCCACACTGTTGGAGATTGACCCCCCACCACACTCCCCCCAAACCCCACTCCACAGCTGGTGACCAGCACAGCCCTCCCCTCACCTCCATGGATGGCCACGACTAAGCTCTCACTGAGAATGTACTGTATACAGTACATGCTAACTGAATGACAGCTCGGAGACCTTTCTGTTACAAGGGATCAGGATTTGGGGGGCACTGGACACCAATGGTAATATTTTATATATACTGGATGGATCATTGGGCAGGGGAGGGACTGCTTGCCACCAGGGGGACACCTTACTGTATGACAGGCCGGTAACTGAAGGACACGGCGGGGGAGGAGAACACAAACTACCAGCACTGCCTCTCTCTTTTTGACAGTGAACTTCTTGGGCCAGCGATCAGCAAGGCAGGGATCTTGGGACAGGACATTATTTTTTTCACCTATGCGATGGTGATCAGAGAATGGAGAGGGGGGAAAGCCATTAGACTACCAGGGAACTGCATTGTTATTTTATGGGGTTGACAATTAGAAGCCAGGGAGGGGGAGGGACCACTAGACTGCCAGGGACACTTATTTTTCTTATACAGGTACAGCGATCAGAAACCAAGGAGAGGGAAGGGACCACTAGGCTACAAGGGAAACTTTTTTTATTGCATTGGGATGGCAATCAAAGAAAAGGGAGGAGGAAAGGACCACTAGACTACCAGGAATATTTCTTCATTCATAAGAGGTCAATGACGGGTGACCAGGGATGGGAAGGGAACACTAGATCACCAGGGAGGCTTTTTTGTAAATATGAGAATGGCAGTCCATGTTGGGGGGGCACAAAAGCACCTTGCATGCTGAATGGGATCATTTTCATGGTTGTTTTAGTGCATAACAAATAGCACACTGGTGTTATTCATTTCGGGGCCATTTAAAGGAATGAAGGCCAGGGCAGTGCTAGTGCGGTTAGAGGTAGTGGTAATGGGGTTACTGCTGTCTCTACCTACCCTTATTCACAGTTGGACAGCACCCTGTGAATAGCATTTTTTACCTCCTGGGCAATCGCGAAGAGCAATGCAAACTTGTGTGCTGCACTTTACGATTTTTTTGTTAATCTAGTCCCATATGTATTATTCTGCAGTTCAGCCTCCATAGAATAGGACAAAAATTAAGAAACACATTTGGAAGACTCTGATCTTGCCAAAGATGGAAGTTTGGACCACCAGGGATATATGTCACTACGGAGCACTGGTGAGTGATGTATCGTGTGGGTGGGGGGACTGCTAGACTACCAGGAAATTGTACAACTTAATTTATTTGGGGATCAGACCTCTGGAAGGGTTGGGGGGGCCACTAGACTACCAGGGATTTATGAATCATCTTTTATTCGGGGAACGGGGCTATAGGAAGGGTGGGGGGGTTCTACTAGACTACCAAGTCATTAGGTGCTAATTGTCCCAATTAAATGAAATTATAATCCCTATTATTAGACAGTTTTGACATTGGTATGAATAATTCAAGTTGTATGTTTCTTGAAAGTGAGCCAAAAGGCTATTACGTAATAAAAACATAATGAAACTACATCACATATAACATGTTTCAGTGTAAAAACACTCATTCAGCTAACTATACATAGCCAGACCTAACAAAATAGAAATTCAAGACATTTTACACTGTATGGGTGTCAGAAAAAAAAGTGAAACAATACACATTCAACTTGAATTACTTAGCCTAACAGTTTCTTTTAGAAGTTCAAAAGGCAAAAGAGACAAGTGTGCATAAATTACCACTTTATTAGATGTAAAAAGCCTCTCAATTCTTACACTGTCATAGCAGTTAAAAGACCGAGGGGTTGATTTTCAGAGCCCTGAGAATACTGCAAGCCCCTGATGCACCAATCATTTGGTGCATGGGCCTTGCAGCATTCTTCCAGCTGGAAATTGGGATTTTTTTTTATCCCAAGCACCAAATGCCACAAGTTAGACCAGCTTTTCCCTGGTCTAACTTGTGCCATTTGGGGTACCAGTTTAAGGGGGGTTGTGTCAAGGATTTGGTGCAAGCTGCTGTAAATTGAGGAAATTGTTGCAACTGGGCCCGATGTACTAAAATTGGATCGGGCCAGTAATATCATGGGGCAAAACATCACCATACAGTACAAAGCAGCAATAACATCACCACCCACAATGTCAGTGGTAGAACACGTTGCAAGATAGAATACCACAGGACAGGCTTCACACAGGAAACAAACACCGACCACTGTGGAAAACACCCCGAACGGCACAGCACAGCTGTAGGCACCATTGCCAAAAACACCACAGGGGGGATTGGGGATGGAACTCTGCAGGGGGAACCCACCACTGGGGTGAGTGGGAATGCAGGACACCCATCATGTGAGCCAACAGGCATACCCACTTACACAGGGAGCACCATCCAGAGGGAATGCCATTGGGTGGCCAAGGTGCACCGGAGAGGTGTTGGGATGGGCAAACTGTGGAGAGTAATGGGAATACTGATCAACCTGGTGTGGCTCAAGGGGGACAGCAACCATACCACAGTATGCTCCCAGTTCCTCACAGGACTGAGGAATGGTCACAGAGTGATGGTGCACAGGGCACAGTCAGCGGCCTGCAGAATGGAGGGACACAGGGGAACAGCACAGGCGGACATATCCAGAACACATGTCAACATACCCCAGCACCCAGAATGATGGTCAACCCTCCCCTGCACCCAAGCATGGAGGCTGATACCCATGGCACAGGAGTACCCCCATGGCAGTAAATGACCCAGTGGGAGGGGGATACCACAATACCATGGTCCATGGGCAGCAGCCAAAATGCCCCTGTGGGCCAACAGCCCTGCAATGCCCCCCCAAGCCAGCAGTCACAAACCCCCACCTGAGAACCACTCCCTAGCACTGCATGACCCAATCTCCCCTGGATGCAAGACCATGCCACCTGCTGAACAGCTGCAGACAATGCCCCCCCAATCAATGGCACATCTGATTCCCACACCTGCTCACATGCCCATGCCCCACTACTGTGTGCCGTCCCCATACCATCAGCATCCCTTATCACCCCTCCACAGTTCCATGCCTCCCTGCATCCTGCAGCCATCCAGTGTGTGGTCACAGCAGCTCCTCCCCCTGGCTGCCAGTGGCCACTCCCTGTGCCTCCATACATCTTGTGGTCCTCCTCTGTGTGGCCAGAGCAGCTCCCCCCTCCAGCTGCTGGGGACCACTCTCTGTGCCTCACCGCAGTGAAGACACATCCTTTGTGTTCCTTGAGCATCGACACCCCTACCTCCATCATGTCTGCTGGTTGTCTTCCTCCCCCACCCTACCTGTATCTCTCTGCCCTGTCCTTTGGGCACCCACTGTGGCTGTTGTCCTTCACTGCTGGCACTGCTTCTTGTATCCTGTTCATCCCACAGGTGCCATTTAGCAGATTCCATC
This sequence comes from Neoceratodus forsteri, assembly GCA_016271365.2. Classification (NCBI taxonomy): domain Eukaryota; kingdom Metazoa; phylum Chordata; order Ceratodontiformes; family Ceratodontidae; genus Neoceratodus; species Neoceratodus forsteri. The sequence goes on along the minus strand of CM057450.1, from coordinate 428,595,695 downwards.
TCTGTTGCTGCAACCATGTCAGTTTGTGGTCTCCATTTTGTGTCCAGCCCTGTTTGTCCCTGTGAGCACTGCATGGTGGTGGGGCATGCTCAGGGTGGGCCATGGCTGTTTGGTCCTATTGCTGGCACTGCTGGTGGGCTCCCAGTTGCCCACCCTGTGGATCAAACTCACAGCTCAATTTCCTGCATCCATGCATTTATCCGCTGTTGCACTGTTGCAGCTTATGGCGTTCCCCTTAGCAGCATTTTCTTTCAGCTTTATGTCTGCCACAATATTTTGTCCCACAGTATTGCTTCTGCTTTGTAGTTTTTGTGGTATTTCATCTGCAATCCCTAAAATCAGGTGCAGTTGGGCTAAAGGAGTTTGGCACAGCTGCACCAAAGAACGGGGTTGATGCAGGGATTGATGCAAGCCCTACATCACCCTTTGAAAATTGAGCCCCAAGTGTTCAGTTGTTCTACATTCATTAGGCAATGCAAGACATAATGTTCAAATGAGGGTACTATAATCAACTCACAAATAAACTATAAGGGTTATTTAATATACGAGGTATTGTAGATAACTGGCATGATTTGTAGACAAAGTCATAATAAAGTTTTACTAGGATCAAGTTGTGAACAGCATAAAATATACGGTTCAGTTCCACCAACTAAATTTAAATCTATTGTATTCCTGCAGCATCTCAGAACCCTTAATTATGCCTTTCCACATCATTTATGTGGTTAATTACCATGCTACAATGTATGTCCGATTCAGTCAGATTATTATCACCAGTGTTAGAAATGAATTGAAGTCCTAATTTCTGCAACTTGGCATTTAACTGATTTGTCCACGTTGAACTCTTATTTTCATACAGTAACTGCATCACCCATACAGTTCATCCAGAACAAGCTTAGGTAAACACAACTCAGATATTGTTTTTACACATTTCTAATAATTAAGTGCATGGATTAAGGCAGGGGACTGGAGAGACAAGATTCCAGTTTCAGATAGAAACATCATTGTACCTAGCAATGAATGGGTTACTGCATTTTCTTTTGGAGAGGTGAAGTAATTGGACCCAGTGTTTAGAGCACAGTACAGAGGGCAGGATTTAAAAAAGTCCTTCTCTCTTGAATGTGGGGTCATAAAACGACTATGTTAAAAACTTGGCATCAAAATGTCAAAAACAACAAAGTTATACAGAAACAGTGAACTTATAGAGATGTTTTTTATTCTGTTCACCATTTTTTTCCGCTCCATACCACTTAACTCAGTAGAAACCAAAGTCCTCAACACAATGGCTACTGGGGGAAGAAAGGGTTGCCCTCAGCTTCATGATACTGTTATTCCAACTTGTTACAGCATGCAAGCAAGCATGTTCAGCATTAGAGATGGGTAAAATCTTAAAATTTCGTTCTGTGAAATATTTTACAAAATATGAGCATTTCGCAAAATATTTTGCTGGTGTGAAATGCGAACTTCAACCGGTGAAATACAGAATGTCACCAGTGAAAGGTGTAATTTTACCACTCGCAGGTGAAATTCCGCATTTCATCAGTGAAGTTCCACATTTCATGGGCTAAATTCTGCATTTTGCACTCATGGAAAAATTCATGATTTCGCCGGAATTTTGCCAGCAAAATTAAATTTCACTGCATCTCTATTCAGCATTAACAAATGCTTGATTTAATAATGGTACAACCATTCTCACATTCCATAATTCAGGCAGCTTAAAATAAAACTAACTGCACTGAGTAAAGGGACTAAGATAGATTCCCATTTAATCACCTCCGACTATGACAGTTCCACAGGTATCAAATCCACCGCAGGGGCTACATTTTTTTTTCTGGGTATATAAGGGACAATTTCTTAAGAAGATGCCCACTGCCAATCCATAATTGGAAGAAAATCCTAATTGGCCAAATTCTGAAGTGGGGGATGTGACACACATGACACCTGATCCATGCATTTCTTTAAAATACCTAACCAAAGCATATCCAGAAATGTTGTTAACGACAGAATGACAGCCATATGCCACACTATTCTAATAAGATGTACCATCTCTTTTATACAGTATCTGGCATCTTCCAACTGTTATCAGGTACCTGTTTCAGACTGTTCTTTGTTACATATTAAGAGCTTCCTATATTCCTTCTTGACATAGCAAAGGGCTTTCTGGGTTTCTGTACTTGGATTTTCTCTCACAAGCTTGGCATGAATAAGGTTTATAACTGTGCCCAACAAAGCTGAACATCCTGTTTAACCATGTCTCTGTTTAGTGGAATATACTATATATACCACTTTTCCAAAAAACTGTAGTCCAAAGTGATTAACAATAGAAAAGTAATAAAGAGAAAGTTGCTGACATTTTATGCACAAGGAGGTTTAAAGCAGTATAAAGATAGATTAGAGAGAGAAGGTAAGCAGAGACTGGCAAAATGACTTGCCCTGAATTACACAGTAAGTATGTGGCTAAGGTGGAATTCAAACCCAGAACTACAAATTCACAACTCTGTGCTCTAACCACTGGGTCTAGTTACCTCACCTCTCCCAAAAGAAATGCAGTAACGCCTTCATTGACAGATACAATGCTGTTTCCATCGGAAAATGTAAAGCATTAGCAAAAGTGAGATAACAGGAAAAATGACAGATAAAAAGGTAATTGCCTCAGGCATTAAGTTTGCAGGTAATAGCATGAACACTGAATTTATCATTCACATAATCTGTTTTCAGATAATTGGCAAATGTTTTGAAGGAAACAGAAAATTAGTAGAAAAGTTATTTTATGTCAGTTTGGATAGTCAAACCATGAGTAATGTCTCTTTAAACAATAGTCAGGCTGAAAATGTCTATAATCAGGAGTTTCACTTTTTCTAGACTGATGCCAGCTTGTGACCTGAAGATTGACTTGAATTTCATAGGAATTGAAAAACAAAATTCAAAGGTTTTTACTTTAACCTAGTCTTCTGTTTAATTCATGTTTGTATACTCTCATAAATCCATCAGTCACTGAAGGAGTTTATGTTATTCATGCTACACTGTGCAACACCATGCAATACTACATAGTTTACGTGTAGCTGTTATGTGACAAAATTGCTACCAGATACTTTAAAAAAGCTTTAAAAACTGGTTCCATTTCTCACTTGTGTTTGTTCATATTGTTTTATGTTTATAAGTGGAATCACATTCAGTTTGTTTATTTTTAGTATACTTTATTTTATTTTTGTAAAACAGTGATCAGTTATTACTGTCAGCAACATGCAAACCTCTGACAAACATTAATTTATGTGTAGTTGACATTCACTGACAACTGCAATTAGTGTTTCAGTCTAAAAAGTGACTACATTATTCAAAATAATTAAAAGTGACACCACTTGAAAAATGTGTCATAAAATTGAGAAGTGAAGCTAGTTTTTAAAGCTTTTCTACAAAGTCTGTACTTTTTGTGACAACAATGTTACATGTAAACCCTACTATAAAAACTGGGTATTGTTTTTTTGCAATAGGGAAACCCTGTGTGTAATTTGCTATTATAAAGGGGAGTTTATAATGGCAAACATGCACTGTGTTTCCCCTCATCCTGTGCATGCAACAGCGGCTGCACTTCCATTCCTCACTAGTGGATGCCTTGACTTTCCGCAGTAGCTTGCATGGCCACTCGGACTCAGCATTAAGTCAGTTAAAAAAAAAAAAAACCACAAACGCTGGTCAAAAAAGCTGAGGTACTTAAAAAAATTGGAAAAAAAAGTTTTCTTCAACAGCTGAATCTGACCACAGATCCTACTGAAGCTGTGTCAGACCATTGCTGCATAGGTACATCTTCAGAGGATTACAAAAGAATATTGATAATATATTAGCAAAATCTTCTATTTTAAAGCAAAAAATAAAACTGAATAAAATGCAGATCCTGACTTTTTCTAAAGGGCAAAAGAAAAGTTCTACATTTTGGACATTGGGGAAGGAAAGATTGGAAAAGGTCAAAGGGTACCTGTATTTAGGTATATACTTTCAAGAAAACACAAACTGGTCACAGCACTCTCAAATTTTGTCAGATAAGTTAAAGAGTACAGTAGCGGGTCTTGTTAGTTTTAACTTAAAATATGGAGGGATGGCCTTAAAGCCCTTGATACAATTTATAAAAGCTAAGTTTGACTCACAACTACTTTATGGTTCTGAAATATGGGATATAACTAACCTAAATAAGGTACTTGTCCCTTTATATAAATACTTACGTTCGCTATTAAAGGTGGGTTACTCATGTCCAGCCGTGTATCTGAGATCAGAATTGGGACTCAGTAATCTGGAAGCTTTAATGGAATCTGGGAAAGTAAATTACTGGCTCAGTTTAAGCAGAAAAGATTCTTTAACATTGGCATCTATAGCGGTAAGGGAGAACGAAAAATGGTATAATATGGGTATCAAACAAACATTATGGTATACAAACTTAATGAAAATAATGAGGGACAATAAATTAAATAACCTCAAAAGGATAACAGGAAAAGGTATTCTTCTCAGCTTAAAATACAAATCATATATCATGAGGAAAATTGTAAACAACTAGATTACTAAAAACTTACAATTGATTAAATCTTCACATTACTCAAAATGTTTTCAGAAAACAACTATTACTTTGGCTTTAAACCCTACCTGGAAATTCTGACAGATATTAGGATGAGAGCCACATTCTCTAATTATAAGTTTGAACAAGCAAAAAGTAATGTTTTGCTTCATTGTTATAAGGTAGAAGGTTATACTTCTGGGGATTGTGATTGTGCTGGGGGGGTGAGGAAAATATTGTACATGTACTATGGGACTGTACTTGGTATCAGTTACAAATGACATACTGGTTAGGTCCTTTCTTGAATGAGATGTATGTATTAGACAAAAAGCTGTTAACTAATATTTTGTTACACACAACTGACGCTTGGTCATTGGAATGAGATGCCAAATTTTTACTAGCAATAGATAAAATTAGGAAGAACTTGAATGTTGTCTGAACTGAGCATCCTGTTTTTTTAAGATGTTTAAAGTTATTAAGTGTGATAATATAATTGTAATTTTGTAAAGAGCTAAATCCTGGCTTTTTAAGATGTTTAAAGTTATTAAGTATGTTAACATAATTGTAATTTTGTAAAGATCTATACTTGTATTGTCTTTTCATCATTATAAGGCTTATTAGCCACACAATAAACCTTTTGATGATGATGATGATACCTTGTCTTATTTTATATAATTTCTGTCACAAAAAAGCAATACCCAGCAATTATATAGCATAAAACATGGGGTGTTGTGTAAAATGCAAATTTTACACACACCATCAGTGTTGGATGCTTAGATAAACTCCTCAAGCTTTGTTTTCAGGGTATATGTAGCATCTAACACCTCAGGTGTGTGTAAAATACTTGCTACACACCCCACCCCATATGTTCTTCTATATGTGTACATAGTGATATTTTAGTGCCACTGACATGGATTCATCCTCATCATTGTCTCCCTCACTCTCTTCCTAGGTGGCATGATCTCTAAATTCAAAGTTGTGAATGCACCCTGGTGCTTAGGGGGTTAAAGTATTGCGTTGTGTTGCATTGGGTTTTGTTCACTGAGAGCATTCATGGGCATGCTTCTCAGTTCTGTGTGTAAGGAAGTACACATAAGATGGTGCCTGAATTTACACTTATTCTGATATTCTGAGTCTCAGGGTAGATATAAGATTGGAAAGATGGAGGTCTAAATCCTATGCTGTGTACTCCAGGTTTTTGCATTAGTTGTGAGTGCCAGACACTTACATCTGCTTTGTTTAGCTTAGTAAAGAGGAGATTTGACAGATGTGATACTGGCCAGGAGAATGAGCAGGACAGTTGGGGGGATTTAAACAACATGATGGGAGAGGGGACTTGTGCAGGAGATCAAGGATGCATTAAGGGGAAACTATCTTCACATGCATGCAGGCCAACTTGAAGTGCATACCTAACAAAATGGGGTGAATTTGAGGGCCTAATGTACTGCAAAGACTTAGACTTTGTGGCCGCTGGAAACTTGATGGTGATGGGGAATTAGTGGGACACCAAGACAGAGGAATACAGACTATTCCAGAGGGATATGTTTGATAGGCCATCTTCATGAGGAAAGAGTTCACTGCGGAAGACAAAGAGGATGCTAAGGAAGGAATCTGTGTAACCAAATTCATCTGTGTCAATGTAGAGGAAAAGGAGGAAGTCATCCTTGGGGTATTCTACTGGCCCCCAGCCAACTCAGTGGAGCACAATGCCCTGCTGGTTTGGTAAAATTATTACAGCATCCAACTCAGATGAGGAGTTGATCTTGGGAGCCTTCACCCTCTCAGGAATAAAGAGGTATTTTGAGAAAGAATAATGACATAGAGGCCATCAAACTGTTGTACATTATCAAAGATGGCTTCTTAGAGCAGGATGTTCAACAGGGTAGCAGGCTTGAGGCCACCCTTTATCTTGTTTTTTAGCTGTGGGGATGGGGCCATCTCCAGTGTAAAAGTCAAGGAACCATGCAGTGTCAACAGCAGAGTAACCTTCTCCCTGGTGACAAGGAAAACTAGCCAGATCTCAGCCACCAGGACCAGAAACATTAGAAAGTCAGACATTACAATGATGAAGGACTGAGTGTTCAAGTGTTTTGAGTGACTGTATTAGACTGGCAATGCAGCTTATGTGTGGTGTTTTTTGAAGAAGGTGTTCAAAGCAGTTATAGAGGTCTGTATTACTGTAAGTAATAAAAAATGGCAAGAAAGAGGCCACAGTGGCTTAACAGGGACTTAAGGCAAATTATTCTGAAGAATAAGAAGTTAAATGACTACAGGAAAGGGACACGTTGCTTTCAGGCTAAAGAAGATTAAAAAGAAGGACTGAAGGATTTCAAAACTAGAAGTAAGACAGACAAAGAAAAGCTGGAAGCCAGGACAGTTACAGAAGGTGCAGACAACACCAATGCCTTCTTCCATTTCATAAATGGAAGGATGAAGGTGAAGGAGGGCTTGGACACTAGAAAACAAGGGTAGGGTGAAGGAACCTGTCAGAGAGTCAGGGGTGCTGGCTGAGTTGCTTAGTAATTGCTTCACTTCAGTGTTCGCCAAAGGGCAACAGGTGGTGGTGGGGGCTCAAGGGAGGGCCCATATCATCAGGTATAGCCACAATACAGCCACTGAACATCATGTCTACACTGCTTGCTGATTAACTGGCAAAACGTTTGCCAAGTAATTCCAAAGGGGCAGGCAGGATACACCCCAGTATCATGGTGAAACTAAAGGAACAACTGGTGGTGCCACTTGCATTAACCTTTCAGGAGTCTGTTAGACTGATGTGGTGCCAGAGGACTGAACAGTGTTCAGTGTGGTCCCCATCTTCAAGGACAGAGCAAGGTGAAACCTGGACAACTAAATGCCATTCAGCCCAATATTAGTTCTTGCAAAGATCCAAGAAGTAATACTAAAGAACAGAATAATGGAGCCTTGACTGAAGCCAAGGGTCTTGCCTGCTCTGAGCATGGCTTTAAAGGGGAAAATCATGCCAAATCTATCTGATCACATTCAACAAGGAGGAGACCAGAGAGGTGTACAGGGCAGGGCCGTAGTCTATCTGGAGTTCAGCAAGGCCTTTGATACTGCACTGCATGACAAACACAAGGTGCATTGCTTACTGGCTTGAGGTCAGAAAGCAGAGAGTGGTTGTGTTCAGACACTAGCCCAAATGGAGAGGAGAATTTGATGGTGTCCCTCAGGTATTAGTGATGGGGTCAGTGCTCTTCAACAGCTTCATAGCACATCAGGAAGCTTGGGTCTCCATCAGGCTGCTAAAGGTTTGCAGATGATACTAACCTAACCAGGGAGAGGAATTCCCTTGTGAATGGGGACAAACTTCAGGAAGACCTGAAAAAACTAGGTGACTGGTCTGACTCCTGGGATGTCAGATCCAGTGCAGCCAAATGCAAAGGAGAAAACAGAGATGGGACCTGAACACCGTGTGGGGCTCATCTTGCTACAGCTGAGGAGGAAAACATCCTGGGATCATAACAGACAAGGGGCTGAATCAGTTCAAGCAGTATACAGCCACTTCCAAGAGGGCCAGGAAAATGCTGACTTGCGTTAAAGGGGGTTGACCAGCAGAGTAAGGCAAGTAATCCTGACATTTTACAAGGCCCTGGTCAAGTCCTACATGGAGTATTGTGTACAGTTGTGGTCTCAGTACAACAAATGGATACAGTAGAGGCAGTTGAAGGGGTGCAACAAAGGTTCATCAAAAAAATCAGCAGAATGGGGTGGGGAAGAGAGGCTGGAGGCCCTTACTATGTTGATCCTGGTGAAAAAGAGGCTGAGAGGGGACATGATCTCAGTCTTTGACATACTGAAGGGTATTTACAAGACCAAACAGTCAAAGATGGTTGATCCAAACATCTTCAGTAGGACACAGGGACACACCCTGAAGTTGAAGAATGGTAAGGTCAGGAGTAACAATTGGATGCACATTCTCTCCCAGAGGGACATAAACCCAAGAAATAGTCTACCAGCAGAAAAAGTGAACAGTACAGGCTATTAAGCTAAGGCTGGATGTATTTCTGTCTACCAAAGGAACTACTGGGTACCCTGGGTAGTAGAGTAGGGAGTGAATCCCTGTAAATTGGTACTTGTTTGCATAGCATGCTTATTTCATCTTTGCTTAAGAGGAGGGAGTTATCAGGCATGATGGAATTAGAGTCCCTTCCAACCTTAAGTTACTATATTACCATCTATATGGGGACATTATCAGTGAACAAGCAGAAAGGACTGAAAAAACACACGATGCAGGAAAAACAGTTTAGTAGCAGTTACTGCCATTGTGGGAGAAGACTGCAGTAAAAAGTGAAAAAGAAAAGCAATGCTGTTATGGGGCATCTGGTTCCTAAGGAGGCAGAGGAACCAGGGATTACTAGTGTGAAGCTGTATGAACAATTTATTGCAGCCAGTGCAATCCCTAATAGTTAGTGCACTGCCACAGTACTGAGTGTAATTGCGGAGGAAAGCCCATAGGCTTCTTGACACTCTGGTAAATCCTGACAAATGCAACAGCTGCTTTAAGGAAAGTGTGCAAGATCTTAAGACACATTTCTTACCTAAACCATTGGTTATTGCAGAATGTTACAATTTCCACCAGCGGAACCAGGAAGAAGGGTACACAGTTGTTCAGTTTATGGCAGTTCTAAAGCAATTGTCTAAACACTGAATTTGAGGCCACACTGAATGATATTCAGATAGACAGATTTGTCTGTGGGTTGCTGAGTGGAACCATGTCAAGAAAGTCACTGTCTGAAGTTGGGCTAACTTTCCAAAAGGCTGTAGCAAAGGTACTTTCTTTGGAGAAAGCAGGTTCAGAATCGCAAACAGGAAAGAGGTGGTCAGGACAAGGTGGGGTGCATGATACCAGTGAACATTACAGAAAACATCAAAACGTGGGTCACTCACCAACCAATAGATGTCACCAGCCACCAGTCAAAGTTCATATGACAGATGTAGATGCAGCAAAGGATTTTCAGCAGACATTTCAAGTTTATTAATTGAAAGACTATGAATAGACACATATACAGCAGTTCAACCCAAGGCCAACCCAATGTTTCATGCCTGCACATGGCTCTTTTTCAACCCTCCATCTGGCTGGAGATATCCATGGACTAGTGACTGCCTTGCTTTTTGTTGTCTTCTGCAGGTCCAGAGACCCCGCAACAGTGTGCATACTATAAAGTGTATTTTGTAGAAAAATCTTCCTAGGCCATCATGGAAGGCTAGGTTTGCTGGCAAAGGCACCTAGTTTCACCTGAGCTCTTTTATTCTAGGTTGCTTGTAAGGACAGAGCAAAGAACATTACCAGAGCAAGGAAAAGGATTAACGTTTCTTTTGGCTAGGCAGATTTACTGTGTGTTATTATTTTCTTTTGTATTCACAGGGATTGTTACTGTTTGTTGCTAAAATGTATTGCTTTATTTTTCTCTGATTCATATTGTTGTTGCTGGGTATACCTTCTGCTGCATTATTACAGTAGCCTGTGACATTGGCGCCTGAATTAAGGCATTGTCCAAAATGGTGACACGTTGTGGGTGAAAGCCTGAATGGCGATGGTGGGGGGATAGGGTGACCAGATGTGGTGGGGTGGGTGACTGTAGTGACAGGATGTCACTATATGTACACGCTCATGGGAGGAGCGAGCATGGCAAGTATGGCTTGAGAGGGGGCAGAGGGGATGTGGGAGGTGGCACTGCAGTTGGCTGCCAAGCTGCACTGTGGCATTGGGGGTTGGCCTCCACTTGCGGTGGGTGGGGTACCAAGTTCGGGTCTGGGTCTGGGTGCTACTGCATTTTTGTTGCACCCATCCCAAAACTTGTATTTTTTTTGCTTTACCCCCCCCCCGACATGCACCCTGAAGTTGAGAATCCTTTAGTGGGGGGGTGAACCCCTCCAGCTTGGGGGGGTGGGGGGTGCAGCCCCCCCACAGAACAAAAAAAAACTAAGTCCTCTGCAACATTCCTTCATGCGCCAAGAATGTCAGGGTAGCAAAAATGTTTTCACCACCCTGATGTTGCAATAACATGGCTCACCATTCGGCAGTCACCATTATCACATAGAATCCATTATTACAGGGTGTGCCTATAGGTGTGTGCTTACAGATTACTGCTGTAATCTTCTGATTCAAATTGTCTTTTGCAAGGTATAACTTCTGTTACTGCTTAATTTTTCTCTGTAGCAAAGTGTTTCTTGCAGGGTACAACCTCTGTGAAATTGTTACAGGTGGTGCTTTACAGTTTTATCTATCATTATTAAGGTGAGCCATCAGGGAAACGCTGCATATTTATAAGTAACTCTGTCAATTCAGACCATAAATTGTACCCAGTTGAAATTGCTTAAAAGAACTTTAGTTTCTTCTATCTACTACACCCTTTCCCAGTTTACTGTGTTACTTCTGGCTACAGCAAATAAACTATGGATACTATTGTTGAGACAACTAATGGACAGTTTGGCATTCCTTGCCTGTCCTGCAATACGTATATGATATCCCCCACTCGTCCTTCAACAAATCTGTTTACTTGTTCCAAATGCACTGAAAATGCTGATATGTCCAGCATTATAGCTCAGCTTAACAAAAGGTTTGGCGAGATTGAACAAAGCCAATTAATTAAAGATATGGTTGATCACTTTCAGGTTTGTCTTCAGGCACATCTAGTGCAAAATGAAACTAACTCATCTTGTATTCAGAATTCTCTAGTTAACAATACAACTTCTGAAAGTAGTCTTAGCCATGTATATCTTATTCCACCAAATAAAAAAAGAGGAAGGGAAGATGAAGATAGTACAAATCCAGAGGATACTTGGTATCAGGATCAACACCTAAAGCATCCAAAAAAAAGAGAGGTAGAAAAGCAAATAATTTTAGTTTAAATCTTTCTAATATCTTTGGCCACTTAGCCCAGGATGTCACTTAGGAAGAAACAGTGAGTGCATCCATTATTTCTGAAAATCAAATAATATCCCCTACACTCATAGCAGTAAACAACTTGACTCAAAACATAGGTGCAAAACTAAAGGACAACTCCCCAGAGTTACCATTGATAATACTAGACACTATACCCAACATTTCTGGGCCAGTTGACCCTTACATGTCAGGTATAAACATGGAAGTTGAGGTAACCCAACAAAATGAAACTGAAGTTTTTGTCCTAGGGGATTCTACTGTTAAAGGACTTGACAGAGCAATCTGTGATAAAGACAAAGCATGCAGAAATCTGTCCTGCTTTAGTACAGCTAAAATATCTAATATAACAAAAAATGCTTAATGACATACTTTGCCCAAAAAATACTAAAACATTGTGATTATTCATGCTGGGGCTAACAATGTTTTCCATCAAAACCCCCAACAGATAAAGCAGGAAATACTTAACGTAACTAATAAACTTACACATTTAGGCTGTGACTTTGCATTTTGAGAGATTCTCCCTATCCCCAGAGCAACATATCAACAAAAATGTATTTTAAAGGAGACCAACAATTGGCTCAGACAGTGGTAAAACAAACAAAGCATTGGATGTATAACCCACTGGGAAGAATTTGCTCACAATAACCAACTGTATAGTGGTGGAGGACTACACTTAAATAAAATGGGGACTTATCTCCTTGGTCAACAGTTAAATAATTACATTGACAGACATTTAAACTAAGATATGGGGGGGGGATGCACCCAAACCTAAATGCTATTCATCTCTAAATAAACATTAGCAGTGTCAGTGGCTCAGTAGGTAGCACACTCGCCTCTGAGGCCGGGAGATCAGAAGGCTGTGGGTTCAGTTCCCACATCTGGCACTTGGGTTAATATCCCAGTACTGACACTGTAGTGCAGCATGAGAGAGGTGCTGCACTTCTGAGGTGCCGTCTTTCGGATGAGATGTTAAACCGAGGTCCCATCTGCCTGGATTGGTGGTAGATCAGGTGGATGTTAAAGATCCCATAGCACTTATCGAAAAAAGAGTAGGGGAATTTCCCCGGTGTCCTGGCCAAATTTCCCTCATTCACTAAAAATACCACCAACAGCTTAATCTGGTTCAAGGTCAGTCGGCATTCATCTGTATCCCCCTCCCCCGGGTCGTGCCTGAAAATAGGCAGGATTTGTCTAGTGCACTTACCCGGTCAACAAAAGCTAAATAAAAAATAAATAAAACATTCAAATAATCAAAATAAAATAGCGTCCTAAAGGAGAAATCATAAAAATAAGACACAAAGAAATAAGAAAAAAATAAGTAACACAAATTTAGAACATGATAACCTAAACATCCTTTTAATATCTGGTAGTAATATACTGGCTGGACATTCTGTCCCCCACCCCCGGATAACTCATAGGAAATCAAAATTTTATTAACTAATGCCAGAAGCCTAACAAATAAACCTGACAAATTAAGATATATCCTTGATAGCAGAGATATAGATATCTGTTGCATTACTGAAACTTGGTTTTCAGATAATGACTGGAACATGGACATATCAGGTTATGCTACATTCCTCAAAAATAGGCTGAATAATAGAGGTGGTGGCCTGGCATTATACTGTATATATCTAATAAATTTAAGAGTAATGAGATATTCCTAGATGATACTTCTACAGAAATATTATGGGCAAAGATTGAGTTAGGACAAGAAACTTTAACAGTTGGTCTGTATTACCGGTCTCCAAATTTAAGCCAAGAAGATAATCTAACTTTTCTAGATCATTTAGAAAAGCATGTAGTTTTTGGAAATCTAATTTTGCTAGGATACTTTAATATACCAAATATAAATTGGGATACCCTTGAGACAAAAGGTCACTTGGGACAGAAATTCCTGGAAACTACTTTTAAATTAGGTTTGGAGCAACAGGTCTCATACCCTACTAGGAATAATAATATCCTGGACCTTATCCTCACAAATAATGCTAATCTACTCTCATCACCTGTTATATTACCTCCTCTGGGCAATAGTGATCATCAAATGATCACATGTAACATCTGAAGACAAGTGCATAGTAATAAAGGAATAACCAAACTTAACAAAATACTATAAAGCAGATTATATTAGCATTAAAAAGCATCTATCATCACGGAATTGGGCAAATCACCTGGAAAACCTTGATCTAGAGCAGATATGGGAAAAAATAAAAGTCAAGATAGACTATTGTATTAACACCTGGGTTCCTGATAGAGTCGAATGTAATATAAATAATAACAGAGACTGCCTATGTGGTAATCTGAGGAAATAAAGCGCACTATAAAAAAGAAAAATAAAGCACACAATAAATATAATAAAAGTCATTGTATACGTGGGATGAGAAAGGAGTCCAGAAAGCAGTCAGGATGTGAAGAAACCAAATTAAATTTATTCTTTTAAGCAGGCAAACATAAATGAACTTAGTACAAAAAATAAATAAAAATACATAAACTATAATATTCCAGCAGTTTTCATCTCCACAGGAACCATACCTAGAAGGCAACTAGGCATCTGGCAGGAACTCCTTCCAGCCACACTCTGATCTGTTCACTTGAACGCCTCTCTTTTATACAGAAGAAGGGTCACATGACTAGGGCTAACTCCTCCCTAACAGAACTTTAATTTGTTTATACAGCTTTAAATACAATTACAAAACTAAAATAAACATTCTTTAAGTAATTGAAACATAATCAGCTTTAAAGCAAACATTAAATAACCTTTATATCTTTTATTTATAATATTTCTGTGTATCCCAGGATCCTCCCAACAGCATTCAGTATAAAAAAAAGGAAGAGGCAGGGCGGCCCATTTCATTATAAACATGGATGCTGAGGGAAGGGTCTGGAAGCCTGCTACACACATAACCACTGAAAGTAAGTTTTATCCTTTACTTTTAATCCTAATAGAGACATTATATGCACCAAACAACTCAGCAGTACAAGTCTGCATTTCAATGCTGCAGCAACTAAGCTGAAATAATGAGGTTTTGAAAGCTATACTAGCTTATATTTCTACTTGCAGGCTTGTCTAAGCAGCTGGGCATAATGGCTACAGTTTGAAACAACAGAACACTGCTTTAAATTGAATTTCTAGAATAGGGCTCACAGCAGCAGTAATTTTACTTGTAGCCTTTAAAGAAATGAACCAGGGGTGTTCTTCTTTCTAAAAATGCTAACGCTAGCAAGGGAAAGCAAGAACTGCTTGTTTTTCATTATTTTGACAAAAGTAACTTTTTGATGCAATTTTGGTGTCTGTGCACAATCGCAGAGTCGCATGATCACACAGTCGCACATTCGCACAGTCATGCAGCACGAATGTGCACATGATAGTGCAGCTTTACTGAAAAATGGCTTTTCTGAGAACCAAACCGGGTTTCTGAATGGCATGGGACTTAAAATACCACAGGAAAAGAAAGAAAAAGCTAGCGATAGTAAGACTACACATAGGAGGCCACCCTATGGTAGGGGAAACAAAGAATAAAGGAGATAACAGGGAAAGTACAGACAGAGATAAAAGGAGATACTGTTGCAACAGATTTTGAAGGATATTTATAGTCCCAGTGACCAAACGAAATCTCAGCCTATAAATCCAATACTTCTCCAGGATTCTGAATGCTATCAAGGAGTAAAGAAACATTAAATGGGGGGGGGGGTTACAGATCCTATTACAGTCCTCCCAACTCAAGAGAAAACCATAGGTTTTCTAAGCAAAATATCACTTAACAGAAATCCTTACTACCAGAGACAGGAAATGTAGATCTCTCTACCAGAGATGGAGCTTCAGCCCACCCACTCCCAAAGCTCCACCTCGGGGTCCCTTATGAACTAAAATTTATTAAACATCGGAAAAGACAAAATATGCCTTCTAATCTATAGGCATACAAATACCCCAAGGTCTACTCCTGTCCCTGTCATTATGTCTGCCCCAAATCTGGACATATAGTCAGCATTATTGTTAGCTGTCCCTGCTCTGAGTTTCACAGTAAATTTGTATGGTTGTAGTGTTAGGTACCACTGCATAACTCTTGGGTTATTGTCTTTCATGTTATTTATCCAGCACAAAGGGTTGTGGTCCATCCAAACTTCAAACTGATGTCCCCATAAGTAAAATCGTAGAGACTCTATCGCCCACTTCAAAGCCAAGCATTCTTTTTCTATTGTTGAGTATTTAGTCTCTCCGGCATGAAGTTTCCTGCTGATAAAAAGTACAGGGTGCTCCTCTCCATTACCATCCTGAATTTGGGAAAACACTGCTCCTATACCCACATTGGAAGCATCCATCTGTACAATAAACGGTATATCGAAATTAGGACTTTTTAACACAGGAGATGAACACAGTGCAGCTTTTATAGCAAGAAAGACTTCCACATTCAGGGGTCCAGATAACTTTAGTGGGTTTATTCTTTTTTGTCAGTTCAATCAAAGGACTGGCTAGGGTAGCAAACTGGGGCACAAAGCATCTGTAATACCTCGCAAGTCCTAAAAAAGAATGCACATGTTTTTTAGTGGTAGGGCGGGGACTCTTTGCAACTGCATCTAATTTCCCTACCTCAGGTTTTACCTGACCATTTCCAATCAAAAAACCTAAGTACCTAGCTTCCTTCATAGCAAGGGAGTATTTTGCTGGGTTGATAGTAAGACCGGCTTGTGAAATAGTATCCAGTACCGGTGTTAGATGTTTTATATGTTCTGTCCACGATGGGCTATAAATAATAACATCATCTAGATAGGCTGCACTATAGCCCAAATGCGGTCATAACAACTTGTCCATTAGTCTTTGAAATGTTGTGGAGGCACCATGAAGTCCGAAAGGCATCATGGTGAACTGAAATGATCCTAGTGGGGTACAAAAGGCAGTTTTCTCTTTGGCTGTTTCCTCTAATGGGATCTGCCAATAACCTTTGGTTGGGTCGAGTGTGCTGACATACTGGGCTTGTCCGAGCTGATCTATTATGTCATCCACTCGTGGCATGGGGTACCCATCAAACTTGGAAATGGCATTTAGTTTGCGGAAGTCTAGACAAATACGCACTCTGCCCTCCTTTTTGGGAACTATAACCATTGGGAACCCCCATTCACTATTTGTCTCTTCTATGACTCCCATTTCTTTCATTTTTTTCTATCTCCCTTATAACTTCAGTTTTTACCTTCTCAAGGATTCGATAGGGCTTTACCCTAATGGGAGCAGTTTGGGGAACCTGGATTTTATGAGTTATGGCAGATGTTTTACCAGGTTTACTTGTAAATATACATTGAAACTGACTTATTACTCAAGCTAGGTCCTGTTTTTGGTCTTTTGTTAACAATGGATTTATCACTAATTCAGTAAGTGCATGATCACCTTCTAAGCAGGTGTATGCTACATCTAACTCATCGTCAGAGGTAGTAGGATACACATACATAGCATTACTGGGATGTTCATTCCATTTCCTTAATAAATTAGCATGATAAATCTGTAACTTATTTCTTCTGTCTGGTATTTCTACCAGATAGGTGACAGGACCAGTTCATTTTTGAATGACATAAGGACCTTGCCATTTCATGGTCAGCTTATTGTCAGTAGATGGTAATAAGAGTAATACACGATCTCCAACATTAAATTGTTTGTCACCAACTCCTGTGTCATACTGTTCTTTTTGGTAAACTTGTTTTTCTAGATTGTGTTTATGGGTTAACTGGGAATACTGGGCTACCCTTTCTCGCAGCTGAGTGACATATTCAAGGGCAGTTGGATTTTTCCATACAGTGGTATCCTCCCATTGTTCTTTCACCACATCTAAGAGGCCTCTAGGATTTTTACAATAAAGTAACTCAAATGGTGAGAATCCAGTTGATGCCTAAGGGACCTCCCGATAGGCAAAAAGAAGCAATGGTAGATATAAGTCCCATTGTTTTCCTTCATCCTCTACAAACTTTTGAATCATCTTTTTCAAGGTTTTATTAAAGTGTTCGACCAAGCTATCAGCTTGTGGATGATAAGGTGAGGTGTACACAGCTTCCACCCCCAGGGCCTGGTACAACTGCTTTAACAAATCAGAGCAAAAATTAGTTCCTCTGTCTGTGAGTATATTCTTTGGAATGTCTACTCTCCCAAATACTTTCAGCATTTCCTCTGCTATTTTATCAGCAGTTACAGTACGTAAGGGAATTGCTTCTGGGTATTTGGTAGCGCAATCTCAAATGATCAAAGCAAACCTATTTCCTTTGGAACTTTTGGGGAGGGGTCCTATAATATCCATTGCTATACGTTCAAAGGGTGCTGTAACTAATGGTAATGGTTGCAGGGGAACTTTATCCTTTTTTGTCACTGGGGCTACCTTTTGACACTCATTGCAATTCTTAACAGTACTCAGCCACTTGCATATGAATTTCTGGCCAAAAGTATCTGTACAGGAGTCTCTGCAACGTTCTGTCCCTTCCTGCATGACCCCCATAAGGAACATCATGGTTCAAAAAAATAAGCTGCTCTCTATATTTCTGTGGGACCACTAACTGATCCACTTGTTCTCCTGTTTTTGGATTTACACAAACCCTGTATAGTATTTCTTGATGGATTCTATACATAGGTGGTGTACCTTCTTTCCCTTCCGGAACAACCTGTGAATACAAAGGTGTTAGTGTTTCATCATTTTTTTGGTCAGTTGCAAATGACTGTATATCTTTAGCATTATGTAACAGTTCTTCAGTACATGAGTCCCTTGTCTTAGTCCAAGACCATTTTTCCAGTCTCTTTTGCTTCTTGGATTTCCTAGATTTACCCGGGGGTTCAAACACTGTCTCTTCAAAGGAAAAAAGATCCGCATCTAAGTGTTCTTGTTGGGCCCGAGCCCATGTTGAAACTGCACAAATGGTAGAGGCCTATGACAACAATTTGTTAAACCCAAGGAAATCATGTCCCAGTATTACCGGGACAGGCAGTCAATGTACCACATCCACTCTCATCTTTTGTTCCAAACCATGAGCTATGATGGTAGCTTCTTGCAAGCGGTATATATGGTTGTCCCCATGCACACAAGTCACTGTTGTCTATCCCAAATTTATACTCTAAGGAATCCCCCTCATCACTTCAGTGTGCACTAGGGTTTGTTTATTCCCAGAGTCAATTAGGGCCGGTATTTCCTTTCTTGCTATGCTGATGGTCACAGTATACTGTACCCAATTCATTAAGGCCAAATGAGACAAGTCAGTTTTCTTTTTGGGACAAAATCGGGCCATATGTCCTTTTGTTTGACATTCCCGACAAATTATGTCAGGGTTGTAAGGACGAGGCACAAGTTTTTTATTTACACTAGGACTGGAAGTAGTAGAAGTAGTAGTAGAATGTCTTACCGTAGAGCTGGTGGTGGAGGAAGGCCCATGAAATCCCTTCTGACATTGGGGACGTGCTGTTATAAAATCCTTTGCTAGGTTGATAGATTTTTCTGCAGTTTCTGGCCTGTGCTCTCGAACCCAGGTTTGAACCTCATGAGGCAGTATTTTAATAAATTGTTCAAGTACTATTACTTCTATTACTTGAGTTATGGTTCATGTTGTGGGTTGGAGCCACTTCATGCAGATGTCTTGCAGTCGAACGTAAGCTTCTTGGGGGGAATCAGCAGTGTGATACCTGAATGTCTAGAACCATTGCCTGTATGTTTCTGCACTGATGTCGTATCTTTTCAGAATTACTTGTTTCACATGGTCATAATTAGTAGCATTCTGGGTCTCCAATGGCTGTAGGCTAGCTGTGCCTTACCAGTGAGGTATGGAGCTAATAGTATCACCCATTGGTCTCTAGGCCACCCACAGGCAGTTGCCACCCTTTCAAAAGTGGTGATATAGGCTTCAATATCATCGCTGTTCATCAATTTCGAAAGCTTAATGTCCCTTGGTCCTCCACTAGTTGGGATGGGTCTGACTGTCCCTATGGCTTGTATGGCTTTAAGGGTTTCCACCCATCTTGCCTCATACTGAAGTCTGTCTCTTTCTCTCTGTCTTTCCAGGTCTAGTTGTTTTAAACGCAACCATCGGAGAAGGTCCTGCATCTCATTAGGAGGTGTATCTTCTTCTTCCATCACATAGGTCTCACTTCCTCCTGTAGCACCTTTTTCTCCCTCTGTGGAACTAATGTCCTCAGCTCTGGAGGCACCTTCTGTTTTCAAATGTCTCACAGTCTCTTTCCATCTAACATCTCCAAGGCCGGTAGACAATGGAAGCTGAAACTTATCCACCATAGTCCATGTCATAGAAACATAGACTTTGATGGCAGATAAGGACCGCTTGGCCCATCTAGTCTGCCCATTTCCCTACCTACAGGATAGGCCGCAGATCCTAGTTAACCAACAGCGTATTTCTTCCTACCCCCCACAAGAATTGCCTTATGTCTGTCCCATGCATTCTTGAATTCTCCCACAGTTTTAGACCCCACAACCTCCTCAGGAAGGCTGTTCCATGCATCCATTACCCTCTCTGTGAAATAATACTTCCTCACATTGCCCCAGAACTGCCCCCCTCTATCTTTAAATTGTGTCCCCTTGTTCTTGCACGTCTCTTTTTCTGAAAGATGCTACCCTCTTGGACTTTGTTGATTCCACTGAGGTACTTAAAGTTTCTATCATGTCCCCCTCTCCCTTCTTTCCTCAAGGGTATACATATTAAGCTCCTTTAGTCTCTCCTCATACGGCTTCTCTTGCAGACCCTGCACCATTTTAGTTGCCTCCTCTGGACTGCCTCTATCCTGTCTATGTCCTTGCAGAGATGGGGTCTCCAGAACTGGATGCAGTACTCCAGATGGGGTCTCAACAACTGTCTGTACAGAGGGATAACAACTTCCTGTTTTCTGCTGCTGATGCCTCTCCCTATGCATCCCAGTAACCCCCAGCCCTCCCTACTGCCTTCTCACATTGCTTACTAACTTAAAGTCATCTGATATGATTACCCCATGTTCCTTTCCTTTTTATTGTTGTTACTACTTCCCACCCATTGTGTATTCTTCCCTGGGTTCTTGTTTCCCAGGTGCATTATTTGCACGTCTTTGCATTGAATCCTAGCTGCCATACTTCTGACCATTCCTCCAACCTTGCCAAGTCCCTTTTCATCCTTTCCACGCCTCCTTGTGTATCAACCCTGTTGCAGATCTTTGTGTAATCTGCAAAAGGCATCTTTCCTTCCAGTCCCTCTGCAATGTCACTGATGTAGAGACATTAAAAGGACTGGACCCAATACTGAACCCTGCAGTACCCACTAGTAACCCTCTTTCTTCAGAGTGGACTCCATTTACAATTACCTTCTGTGTCCTGTTGTGCAGCCAATGTTTACAGGCTACCACCCTGGGACACTCCCAGGCTGGTTAATTTGACTATTAATCTTTTGTGTGGGACTGTGTCAAATGGCTTGCTAAAGTCTAGGTAGGCCATGTCCACAGCCCTCCTGGTCTACTACTTTGGTCACCCAGTCAAAGAAATCTATTAGATTTGTCTGACATGACCTTCCCTGTGAACCCATGCTGCCTTGGGTCCTGTGCTCCACTGGCCTCTAGGTACTCAACTATTCTTTCCTTCAGAAGTGACTCCATCACTTTCCTACCACAGAGGTCAGACTGACAGGTCTGTAGTTTCCTGCCTCTGTCTTGGTCCCACTTTTGTGAAGGGAATCACATCCACCTTCCTCCAGTCCTCGGGTACCACACCATCCTCCATGATTTATTAAAAGAGTAGCCAGTGGTTTCACTAGTTCCTCCTTAATTTTTAGAATTCGGGTGAATTCCATCAGAGCCCATTGCTTTGTCCACCTTCAGTTTTAGGAGTTCTTGCAGAACCTTTTCTTCTGTGAAAGAACTGGGATCGACCCCCTATCAAGAGTGCTTCTGTTAATTGGATTAAGCACTTCCCCCTCCTCTTTTGTGAATACTGAGCAGAAATATTCATTCAGTGTCCCTGCTTTTTCACTGCCCCCTCTGCCCACCCACCGTTCATTCTATTCAGCCTCACTATCCCTCCCTTTGTCTTCCTACGCTCGCTGATGTACCTATAAGAAAAAATTACTCACCTTAGTAATGTTGTTTCTTCTAATGGAGTCTTGCTATATTATGACTAATACAGTTTGTCCCACCATTAGAACTGCTCCGGAGGTGAAAGAGTTAACTTCCATGCAGGGCATGGAACTTAGAGCGCGAGCTCAGTTAGAAAAGCTCTGTCAGGGATATTTCAAACCGAAACTGTCAGATCTTTACGAGCAAAACTCACTAAGGCTCTGTGTGGAAGCTGTAACCTACACTAGCCAACTGGCTACTAAAATATTAACACATTTTCCTGGTCCCAACACCAAGACTCAAGTCAGGGACCAGAAAAATAAGATAAAATAAAACACAACACCCAAACACCCAACAAGAAGGGTTGAAAACATAAAGGGGCATCAATAAGTGCCAACAGTGGACTGCCCACCCCATACCCAAAGTAGAAGTTCTGAGAGGGGCAGGCTGGGGGGGAGGTCATAATATAGCAAGACTCCATTAGAAGAAACAACATTACTAAGGTGAGTAATTTTTTCTTCAAACAACATGAAGTCTTGCTATATTATGACTAATGCAGACTACACAGCAGTACCTCCATGGAGGAGGGACAGAACCTACTTAGAGAATAGGCTCTGAAGCACAGCTGTGCCAAACCGAGCATCCCTCCTGGCCTGGATATCCAGGGAGTAATGCTTGGTGAAAGTGTGTACTGTTTTCCAAGTAGCTGCTTGACATATCTCTAAGATAGGGATGTCTCTGGCAGCAGCTAGAGACGCAGCTGTACCTCTGGTAGAGTGAGCCCTCAGGCCTGAAGGGGGAACCTTACCCAGTTTTTGATAGCAAAATTGGATACAAGAGACAATCCACCTGGCAATGGATCTCTTAGTGGCAGGTTTCCCTTTCCCAACCTCACCATAAGTGAGAAATAGTTGGAGGGAGTCAAACCTGTGACCCTTGGTACGCTCTATGTAGTAACTTAGGGCCTCTTAACATCTGCTGTGCAGCCTCCTCTCACCAGAGGAGGAATGGTCAGTGAAGAACACTGGAAGTGAAATAGATTGGTTAAGGTGGAAATCTGAAACCACCTTAGGCAAAAACTTCCTGTTAGTCTTGAGGACTACCTTATCCCTGTGAAAGGAAATAAAGTCAGTCTCCACTGATAAAGCCTGTAACTCACTTATGCGCCTGGCAGAAGTGATGGCTACTAGAAATACAGTTTTCCAAGTCAAATACTTAAGCTCTGCTGAAGGCAGAGGTTCAAAGGGGTTGCATCAGCTAAGCAATGCAAACATTAAGATCCCAGGCAGGGCAGGGTCCCTGAATGGTGGATTGATGAAGCAATCCTTAAAAACTTGGAAAATACAGGGTGAGCAGAAGAGAAGGGGCTTCCCTGCTGGAAATAAGCAGAGACAGCTGCCAAATGCACTTTCAGGGTAGCTGGTCTCAGTCCCAAAGAATTAAGATGGACCATATAGTCCAAAACAGTGGGCAAATCAGCAGATTCCGGGGAAATATGCTTCCCAGAACACCATATGGAAAACCTTTTCCACTTGGAGTTATAGGTAGCCCTGGTGGAAGGCTTCCTAGAAGCTTTCAAGATTTCGAGAACACCCTGAGAAAGTTGAAGATCAGCAAACTCTAAATCCTCAAGAGCCAGGCCTTGAGGTTGAGGGATTTGAGATTCAGATACCAGACTCTCCCCTGGGCACAGGTTAACAGATTGTGGTTCCTGGGGAGACACAGGGGAAGATGGACTGCTAAGGACAGAAGGAGTGGGTACCAGGGCTGCCTGGCCCAGTCTGGAGCAATCAGGATCATCTTGCAGGGCTGAGATCTGATTTTGACTTAGCACCTGAGCAGGAGGAGAGGAAGGGGGAAGGCATAGAAACTCCTTCCCAATCGAGGAGAAAGGCATCCAGGAGGACTGAGCCCAACACTGGGGCCTGCAACAAAAAGTGGAGTTGGTGATTGTCTGGGGCTGCAAAAAGATCTATCTGAGGGGTGCCCCATCTGGCAAAAACTATCCCCAGTACTAGGGGATCCAGTGACCATTCGTGACGGCCCTGGGAAATCCTGCTGAGAGCATCTGCCAGGACATTGTCCTTGCCTGGGAGGTGAACTGCTATGAGGGAAGTGTTCAGGGAATAAGCCAGAGACCACAACTTCATCACCTCGATGCACAAGGCCAAAGACCGAGTGCCCCCTTGTTTGTTGATGTACCACATTGTAGTGGTGTTGTCTGTTCTGACCTGTACCACCTTGTTCTGAACAGATGCAGAAAAAACCTGAAGTGCTAGAAAAACAGCTCTGAGTTCCAACAGATTGATGTGGAGCAGAGATTCCTGAGGGGACCACAACCCCTGGGTGGAGAGGTCACCCATGTGAGCTCCCATCCCAAGAGGGACGCATCTGTAGTAAGGGTCAAGAGTGAGATAGAGGGATGAAGGCACCCTTGTCTCAGATTGCTCTGATCCTGCCACCACTGAAGGGCCTGGATCAGGGTTCGAGTCACTGGGATTAACTTGGATAGGGAATCTCTTCTTTGAGACCAGAAGGCTCTCAAATGGAACTGAATGTCCCTCATCTGAAATCTTGCTCCTTGCACTACAGCTGTGGAAGCAGCCATGTGTCCTAGGAGCTGCAGGAAATGCCTTGCTGGTCGAGAGACCTGCAGAGTGAAGGACGAGGCCAGGGCCACCAGGGTCCTTACCCTTTCTAGGGGAAGGAAGGCTCTGGCCTGTTTTGTGTCCAGTTCTGCACCTATAAAGGTGAGTACCTGGACAGGTTCCAGAACTGACTTTGGAAGATTGAGAAGAAAGCCCAGAGAGGTAAGCAGCTGCTGGGTAACTTGCAGGTGTGATTTGACCTGGTCTGGAGACTGACCCACAATGAGCCAGTCGTCCAGGTAGGGAAAGATGGCAATCTTTTGCCTTCTTAAATGAGCAACTGCTACTGCCAGACATTTGTGAATACCCTTGGGGCAGAGAGTGAAGCCGAAGGGCATTGCTCTGAACTGATAATGGCCTGAGGGCAGTTTGAATCTGAGGTACTTTCGGTGGGAGCTTCTGATAAGAACATGGAAGTAGGCATCCTTGAGGTCCAGGAAGCTAGCCAGTCCCTGGCCTTAGGAGGGTAAAATCATTCCCAGAGTCACCATTTTGAATTTTGGTTTTAAAAGGTGCTTGTTCAGATATCTTAGGTCCAGGATGGCCGCCACTCTCCTGTCTTTTTGGGTGAGGAAGTACCTGGAGTACAGACCCTTGCCCTGGTGTAGGAGAAACCCTTTCTACAGCTCTGAGAGCCAGGAGGGTTGAGACTTCTGTTTCAAGGCAAGAGTCTCTAGAGGGTTTGCAGGTGGAAAAGATCTGATTCTCATCTTTGGAAATTTTTTGAAGCTGAGAACCAGACCCTGGCTTACTACTTCCAGGACCCACTTGTCTGATGTTAAAGACTCCCAGTCCTGGATGAAGTAAGCCAGCCTGCCCCCTACAGGTAATGGAGAACCGGCCCTGGTCATCCCATCAGGGTGCCTGTTTGGCAGGGGCTTTAGGCTGAGGGGTGGGAGCAGACCTGCTTGTACCCCATCTGCCTCTCCCTCTGAAGAACCCCCTCTGAACATAAGCTGAAGAGGAGGCCTGGGTCTGGTAAAAAGGCCTGTGAAAAGGTCTGCCTCTACCCCTGGGGGGCTGCCTCTGAGGAGTGGCTTGCCGTTCCTTGGCTTTTGCACTCCTATAAGTGGTTCTATATTCATCCATTTTCTTCATATAATTCTCTGTCTGCTCCCCAAACAGAGAATTTCCACCACAGGAAAATCCATAGCCTTAGACTGGGTATCCTGTGACAAAGTAGTACACCTGAGCCAAGCCAATCTATGAAAAGCCACAGATGTAGCCATGACTGTAGAGGATACATCATTAGAATCCACTGCAGCATGAAATTGCACCTTAGATTCCTCAATACCATCAGCAGCCACCTGCTCCAGCTCCTTGGCAAGCTGGCCAGGGGCCTGTTTGGCTAAAGCCATGATAGTATCCCATCTAGATTTTTGGCATCTCGCAACATAAGCCATATAGTTTGCTTGTCTGAGTCCCAAAGATGCTGCCATGTATTGTTTTTTAGCCATGGTATCAATCTTCCTGGAGTCCTTGTCAGGAGGATGTGAAGCCAGGGGAATATTAGCTTTATCACAGGCTGCAGCCTGAACTACTCCAACATGGCTGCATTGCTGTGAAAGAAATTCTGTATCAGGACCTGACAAAGTGTACCTCCTGTCCATCTTTTTATCCACAGGAGGCACAGAATTAGGAGCTTTTAAAATTTTTATTGTTTGTTTCCTAAAAGATTTATGTAAAGGAATAGACAATCTCCTGGACTCTGGGATATCCTTCATCTCTACAAAGTCAGGCTCCTCTTGCTCATCCACAGCCTCTTCTAAAGGAAGCTGGAGGGTTTCAGCAACTTTTTTATAAAACAGAAAATGAGAAGGGGACTCAGCAAACCTAGGGGGAGATTCTCCTAAAGGTCTGTCTGGGGAGATGTCCGGTTCAATGGGCACATCCAGACTTTTAAAGTCACATTCACACTGTTCATAATCATCCTCCCCCTCCTCTGGTTCATAAAACTCCTCTATATCATATTCTTGAACCGGTGGAACCGACCGAACCGACCTTTTGCCAGATAGTGGCGGTTCAGACGGAACCGGGGAAAGTGACTGGACAATTTGTATTGCCCTGGCTATCTCTGCAGCAGTTGGAGAAGGGATTTTGACTCCACACCTCTGACTTTCTAGTTCTCTTGCTGAAACTGGCTCCTCAGAGTCAGCTTTACGTTGCCGAGGAAGTCTGGCCCTGGTCGAGGCACTCCCTCAGTTCGGTTGGCACCAAACCGGGCTGGCCATCCGGGTCAGCGGACTTTTGGCCTCTCATTCCCTGAGCCTACCAACTCTCTTATCTAGGGTAGCTGCAGGAAATTCTTATAAATCTGGCAGTCTGCATTGAGGTGGTCAAACCCCAGACAATAAACACATGTGTGTATGGGTCAGCTTGGCAAAGGCTTCCCCACAGACACTACAGTGTTGAAACCCAGTGGGCCCGGTTTTCTTTGGGTTTCTCAGACATAATGCCAGCCTAACCAAAAACTTGCCCTTTTTTATGGCAGTGCCAGGCAAGACACCCTTATCGGTTCCCAACCGTGTCACAGGTCATGGAAAAAACCATAATGAAATCCGTTTTTTTTAGAACCGATAAGAACCGGGAACCGCACTCTAACAAGCCTTAAAATGCTTCAGAATAAAGTTTAAATACAATCTGATCGGTTCAAACTGAACCGATAAACATTTACAAGTTCCACACAGAAAACCTATCTATTACTTACAATACCATAGACAGAGCTTGAACCTATCGGTTTGCGGTTAAAATAATGATAATTGCGGTTGAATTTAACCGAGAAAAAAACACTTTAAACTGAGAAAATGAACCGAGCAGCAGGAGGAATCTCCGGAGCGACTGTTCAGTGAGGCGGAGTAAAGAATCTGACAGTTTCGGTTTGAAATATCCCTGACAGAGCTTTTCTAACCGAGTTTGCGCTCTAAGTTCCATGCCCTGCATGGAAGTTAACTCTTTCACCTCCAGAGCAGTTCTAATGGTGGGACAAACTGCATTAGTCATAATATAGCAAGACTTCATGTTGTTTGAAAAGGTTTTATCCCCCTTCTTAACTGAGTTGGCTATCTTTTCCTCAGTTTGGGCCTTTGCTATTCTAACTTTCCTCCCTGCTTCCTTCTGCCTTAACTGGTACAGCTCTCTGTCCTGCTCCTTCTGTGTTTCCTTATACTTCCGGAATGCTATCTTTTTCTTCCTGACTTTTACAGCCACCTCTTTTGAGAACCATAGTGGCTTTTTCTTTCATTTTGATTTGTTTATTTGCTTCACACAAAGGCTTGTTGCCTCTGTGATGGCAGTTCTGATGATTCCCCATTGTTGCTCCACACCTCCTTCTAGCCTGTTTGCTAGTGCTTTTCTGAGGCACTCTCCCATCTTGCGAAAGTCAGCCCTAATAAAGTCCAGTACCCTCACTTTTGTATGGCTTGACTCTGTAGCTGAGTTTAACATGAACCACACTGTTTGATGGTCACTTGTCCCAGATGGCAACCCACTTCTAGATCTGAGATCCTCTCAATGCCCCCATTTGAGAGTATGAGGTCTAAGATTGTTCCCTCATTAGTGGGTTCCGAAACTAGCTGTCTGAGGCCTGCCACCTGTGGGGCATCAGGAATGGCCCTGCTCTTGGATGTGGCTGCAGCAAATGTGCTCCAGTTAACATCTGGCATATTCAGGTCTCCCATCAACAGTATCTCCCCTTTCTCTGCCATTCTAAGAATGCCTTCTATCATATCCTTGTCCATTCCTTCCCCTGACATGGGGTCTGTACACAATCCCTGTGCGGATTGTGGTGCCTTCCAGTCTCAAGGTGACCCACAGTGCCTCCTCTCCTCCCTGTTTACTCTTTTGTTCAGTTGCTTTTATCCTTCCTTTACATAGAAGCTACTCCTCCCCTCTTCTCCCTGCCTGTCTCTCCTGTAGGTTATGTACCCTGGTATGTTAACATCCCAGTCATGGTTCTCTGTGTACCATGTTTCTGTGACTGCTACGATATCCAGGCATCCCTCTTCCATTAAGGCCACCAGCTCAGGTAGCTTGTTGCCCAGACTACGGGCATTGGTACTCATTACCCTCCATTTCCTGATGGCCTTACTCCTTTTTGCCCCATCCCTGTCTTTCTTGCCTTTGTCACTTTCTCCATTTACCCCTTCCCATTCTCCCTATCAACACCTCTATGTTGGTGTTTGCTGCACTTACTACCATGATTTTTTTTGGGGGGGGCTAGGATTTCCCTGTTCCTTTCCAGTGCCTCCCCCCTTGGCTAGTTTAAATGTTTGCCAATGAAGCATTTAAACCTAGGATCCTGGTTCCCCTCTCAGACAGATGCAGCCCATCATGCCAGTATAGGCTTGCATCATTCCATGTCCATGCACCTTCAGGCACAGGTGCGTCCATCAACCCCTGCTTCTTAGGTTCTTCCATGCTTGACACTGGACAACTTCCACTCAGAGATTGACTCACCTTCCTTAAATCAATCCCACTACTGACACCAAATGTACACGTGGGATCCAAAAAGAGTCCAGAAAGCAGTCAGGATGTGAAGAAACCAAAATAAATGTATTCCTTTAAGCAGACAAACATAAACGGACTTAGTACGAAAAATAAATAAAAATACATAGACTATAATATTCCAGCAGTTTTCATCTCCACAGGAACCATACCTAGAAGGCAACTAGGCATCTGGCAGGAACTCCTTCCAGCCACACTCTGATCTGTTCACTTGAATTCCTCTCTTTTATACAGATAGAGGGTCACATGACAGGGATAACTCCTCCCTAACAGAACTTTAACTTGTTTATACAGCTTTAAATACAATTACAAAACTAAAATAAACATTCTTTAAGTAATTGAATCATAATCAGCTTTAAAGCAAACATAACAAAAAAACCTTTATATCTTTTATTTATATTATTTCTGTGTATCCCAGGATCCTCCCAACAGCATTCAGTATAAAAAAAAGGAAGAGGGGGCCGGCTGGCTCTTACAACAAACATGAATGCTGAGGGAAGGGTCTGGAAGCCTGCTACACACATAACCACTGAAAGTAAGTTTTATCCTTTACTTTTAATCCTAATAGAGACATTATATGCACCAAACAACTCAGCAGTACAAGTCTGCATTTCAATGCTGCAGCAACTAAGCTGAAATAATGAGGTTTTAAAAGCTATACTAGCTTATATTTCTACTTGCAAGCTTGTCTAAGCAGCTGGGCATAATGGCTACAGTTTGAAACAACAGAACACTGCTTTAAATTGAATTTTTAGAACAGGGCTCACAGCAGCAGTAATTTTACTTGTAGCCTTTAATGAAATGAACCAGGGGTGGTGTTCTTTCTAAAAATGCTAGCGCTAGCCAGGGAAAGCAAGAACTGCTTGTTTTTCATTATTTTGACAAAAGTAGCTTTTTGATGCGATTTTGGTGTCTGTACACGATCGCACAGTCACACATTCGCACAGTCGTGTAGCACAAATGTGCGCACGATCGTACAGCTTTACTGAAAAATGTCTTTTCTGAGAACCAAAGTGGGTTTCTGAATGGCATGTGACTTAAAATACCACAGGAAAAGAAAGAAAAAGCTAGCGATAGTAAGACTACACATAGGAGGCCACCTTTTGGTAGGGGAAACAAAGAATAAAGAAGGTAACAGAGAAAGTACAGACAGAGAGAAAAGGAGATACTGCTGCAACAGATTTTGAAGGATATTTATAGTCCCAGTGACCAAACAAAATCTCAGCCTATAAATCCAATACTTCTCCAGGATTCTGAATGCTATCCAGGAGTAAAGAAACATTAAATGGGGGAGGGAGGGTTACAGACCCTAATACAGTCATAAAGATACCGACTGGAACAAATTAAAGATATTTGGTAAAAAGACAAAAAAACTGATGAGTGGCAAAACAAAAGTTAGAAAAAATTTAGCTAATGATGTTAAAGACAACAAGAAAAAGTTTTAGAACTATATTGGTTTTCTTAAATGAAATCAGATAGAAATCGGGCCTTTAAAAATAAATGATACATTAATTACTGATGAAAAGAAAATCGCTGTAGAACTCAACTAGTATTTCAGAAATATATTTAGTCCAAAAGAAGAAATAGTTATCGATAAACAATCTACACTCGATTACTCTTTTTTATTTACTGAACATGATATTTTAGATGATATTAATTTAATTAAATGTAATACATCTCCCGGCCCTGATTGTATACTTCCCAAGTTTCTAAAGAAACTCTCAAAAGAGCTATCTGGATCTCTTACCCACTTATTTAATACATCTGTGAAGGAAGGAAATGTATTACAAACATTGAGAGGCCAATATTACTCTTATTCATAAAGGTGGCAATAGACAATTAACTAACAATTATAGGCCTATTAGCCTAACCTCACTCATTAGTAAACTTGTGGAAAGATTAATACAAAATAAAATCATAAATCATATTGGTAATACTGGTGGTATAGATATCTCCCAACATGGATTTACTTCCGGCAGATTATGCCTAACTAATCTTATCAGTTTCTTTGAACCAGTCAGTGATGCCCTTGACAAAGGTTTGCCAGTGGATATTGTCTTTTTGGATTTTGAAAAGGCTTTTGACACTGTATCTCACAAGATTTTGATTGATCAACTGTGTAATATAAACTTGGACATCAAATTAATCAAATGGACCACATCTTGGCTATATAATAGACTGCAAAGGGTGGTTATTAGAGGACATGAGTCTAACTGGAGTCCTGTCACTAGTGATGTGCCTCAGGGATCTGTTCTTGGACCCCCTCCTTTTCAATATACAGTATTAGTTTCAAGTATGCAAACATCTGATGAGGTCTGGATCAACAAATACGCTGATGATTGCAAACTGGGCTGTATAGTTCACAACACACAGTCTGCAGAAATTTTATAAGATAACTTAAATAATTTATTTACTTGGACAACTAACAACAAAATGAAGTTTAATGTAGCCAAGTGTAAGCTGATGCACATGGGAAAACAATTCCAGGTTCACCTATACAACTAACAATATTAAATTATTGGTTACTACAAAAGAAAAGAACCTAGACATTACAATATCTGACAATTTAAAATTCACTATACATACCAATAAAACAGTTAAAAAATGTCACATGATTCTTGGTAGCATCTTGAAACATATTAAAAGCAAGGATCCCCTAGTTATTTTACCATTATACTCTAGCCTCGTATGTCCACACTTGGACTACTGTGCTCCCTTTTGTGCTCCAACTTCAATTGGATGTTAAAGTATGACTGAAAGGATTCAGCACAAAGTAACCAAAAGAATTCACAATATGTCTGATAAAGATTATGGGTTGAGACTCAAAGCATTACAATTATTTTCTCTAGAATATAGAGTTCTAAGGGGTGGCTTAATTTATATCTTTAAATCCTTAAAAAATGAATATATGTTTAATACAACTGATCTTGAAAAACTTCTGGCAAATACTAATACATGATCCCACAACTTTAAGCTTAAAAGTTTCCTTTGTAAAACCACAAAGTGCTCTCGATTTTTTACCTAGAGAGTGCCTCCTATCTGGAATTCACTCCCTGAAGATATTGTTAATAGTGACAATGTTGAACAATTCAAGAAAAGATTAGACTCCTATATGGGTGATAGGAAATTTTCCTTCCACCATTGAATTGCTGGTGGCAAGTTCACAAATGGGCAACTGCCTCTTGAACTTGTATTCATCTATGAATCTATGAATTAGGCTAAGCTTTCAGGGCTACTGCATTTGTTGCCGACTGATTGTTTCTGCTTTTACCTCCTTGTTTCTTTCATCCGGATATCTAGGGGTCAGGGGAAGGGCCCAGCCACCCACCCACATCTCTAACCACCCCACACTACACTCTTTTTATAGGGTAGCACAGTCATATTTCCTGTAGCAAAGCAGGAAGGGGTGGATCAGAGGAATATCCATGCAGTGACCTCATTTACAGGGGCACAAGTAATTTAAATTGTTATAACAAGTTATACAAAAACAAACAAAACACAAAATCAAACTTTTGCTTTTATTTTCCTCCTTCTAATTACTCTGACCAGGTTATAAACCCAGCAACTTATCTGGAATGGATACTATTAACTGCAGGTACTGTGGGAAACTTTTCAAAAGGGCAGCTATAGAGGATTTAGGACACTGTCCTACAAGCTGGGCCATTGGAGATCTAAGGGCTCAGCTTCAGGCAGCATGGGCACAAATTGTGCACCTCAAATTGCATGTTCAGGAAGAAATAAATTATAAGAACCACCTGCCATTTCCCCAACATCCAACAGCAGCACCTCGATCGCATAGGGTAGTTGGTCTGGGAGGTTGGCAGGTGGTTAGGAGGGGCAAATCGGATGCTCCATCACTCAGTGCTCTCCAACATATCACCTCCACAAACCATATAAAAACTACAAAGAGGTATCTGCCTCTATCTCTGAAATCAAACACTGCAGAGCAGGACACTGCAGCACAGGAGCTAGCACAACAAAACTCGCCCAAAAAAGGAACCAAAACAAAAAAACGAAAAAGGAAATCCCAAACACTTCTGCTCATAGGAGACTCCATGATTCAGGGAGTTGATGACTATCTCCTGCCAGGAGTAATGGTCAGATGTCTCCCAGATACATCAGCATTGAGAGACACTGACCACATTGCTAAAATATTACAGGAAGCAGGAGAAAACATCGATGTCCTTGTACACATAGGGACTAACGATCTTGCCAGCCGGTCACTTGTGGAGACAAAGGAACATCTGACCAGGCTGAGTGACAAACTATCATCCATTTCATCTGGCATCTCCTTCTCTGAGATCCTCCCAGTCTGGGAGAGGAGGACAGATGGACAGAAGGTCAGAGAAGGGGAGATATGCGAGATAAACATGTGGGTTAAGGGCTACTGCCTGGAAAAGGACGCACATTTGTAGGTAACTGGCAACAGTTTTGGGAGTGAAAGTTCTTTAAATTTGATGAATTGCATCTGACTAAGAAGGGAGTCAGTGCATTGAGGCAGAAGTTTGATGTCTTTGCAGAATATTTAAACTAGCAAATGCAGACAGGGGTGCAGCACCCGATACGTCGAATGGGAAGAACACCCTTCCCCACTCAGCTAGTGATTTAACAGGAGTTCAGCATGTTTGTAGTTCATTTGCATCACCAGATAAGGAAAAAGGTCTGGCTCCCCATACAACGCACAGGGGAAATGCCAGACTTCACCCAACAATCAACACATCAAAATCTGGCCAGTGGAAAATCATGTACACAAATGCTCACAGTCTGGGAAACAAGATCCCAGACCTGCAGGCAATAATGGCAAAGGCTAACCTGGACATAGTAGCCATTAGTGAGACATGGTTCACCAGTAACCGCACTTGGGAGACTTCAGTACCCAGCTATGTACTGTTCAGAAGAGACTGAGGTGCAAAAAGGGGGGTGGAGTGGCCCTTAAAGTCAATGAAAATTTCAAAGCTACAGAAATTCAGAATACACATAAGGAGCCAGAAGAACTGTGGGTCACCCTGGAAACAGGAAATGGGACAGCCATATGAACTGGGATTGTCTACAGGCCTTCAGACCAGGGGGAGGACATAGACACATTACTGTTAGAAGATATATGAAATATGACAGCTAAGAGAGAGAGGTTCTGATAATAGGAGACTTCAACATGCCAGATATAGATTGGTCAATACCAGCAGGAACATCTGCCAGAACCAGACACATAGTCAATTCCCTGAAGGGGGAGGGCCTCAAGTAACTGGTACAACAACCCACAAGAGACAGGGCTATCCTAGATCTAGTACTGACTAACAGGGAAAGGATCACAGATCTCCAGGTAGAAGTTCACCTGGGGGTCAGTGACCATCATATGGTATAGTTCAATTTGGCCACTAGAACTAAATCATTCCATTCCAAGGCAAAATATGGGACTTCAGAGGAGCTGACTTTGATAAAATCGCCAACAGGGTTAAGCTAGCCCTGGCAAGAAGAAATACAGGTGAAGGGGTTCAGGCAAAGTGGGCAAGTATCAAGGATGCAATACTTGAAGCAACATTCCATTGAGTTAGATAGAAAAGAAAGTGCAAAAGAAGAAGGAAACCAATTTGGTTCTCAATAAACAGTATCAGAAAAGGTCAGAGCCAAAAGGCTGGCCTTCAGGCAATATAAGGGAACACAGTGGGATGAAGATAGGGAGGGATACCAAACTTCGCTAAGAGAAGCAGGGAAGGCAGTAAGGCAGGCAAATGCCCAAACCGAGGAAACACTAGCACAAACAGTAAAAGAAGGTGACAAGACTTTCTATAGCTACATTAGTGAAAGGAGAAAGTCCAGAGGGTGTATTGCTAAGATCAAAGGGGATAAGAGGGCATGTGAGGAGGAGGAAGACCAAGTAAAAGCATCTATCCTAAATAGATACTTCTGCTCAGTATTTACTAAAGAGAAAGTAGGGCAGGGTCCACAGCTCAGCACAATGGACACAGGGGAAGGGAGGTGTGCACTAGTCCCTTCACAAAAAAAGGGTCTTACAAGAGCTAGATAAGCTCAGGGTGGACAAGATAATGGGACCTGATGGCATACATCCCAGGGTACTAAGGGAGTGAAGGGTGAAAATAGCAGAGCCATTATCAGAATTGTTTAGTGAGTATCTGAGCACAGAAGAGGTCCCAGAAGACTGGAGAAGGGCTCGCATGATCCCACTCCACAAGAATGGTAGCAGGGAGGAGGCAGGGAACTACAGACCAGTCAGTCTTACCTCAGTAGTGGGCAGGATTATGGAGGCACTCTTTAAGGAAAGGATAGTGCAATGCCTGGAATCCATAGGAGCACAGGATCCAAGACAGCATGGGTTTACAACAGGAAGGTCCTGTCAAAATAATCCCATAGATTTCTTTAACTGGGTAACCAGAGTGGTGGACCAAGTGGGAGCAGTTGATGTCGCCTACCTTGACTTCAGTAAAGCTTTCAATACTGTTCCACATAGAAGATTGATTAATAAGCTGGGTAGGCTCAGGGTGGGTCAGAAGCTGGTCAACTGGGTGGCAAACTGGTTGATGGCAATAAACATAGAGTAGTGATAAATGGTATACAGTCAGAAGAGATGCAAGTCACAAGTGGGGTACCTCAGGGATCAGTCTTGGGGCCAGTCTTCTTCAATATCTTTATCAGTGACATTGCAGTTGGACTGGAGGGTAAGGTTTGTCTGTTTGCAGATGACACCAAGATCTGCAACATAGTAGATGATCCAGATGGGGTGGGCAGAATGAGAAGAGGTCTGGATAAACTGGCAAAACGGTCAGAGGAGTGGCAACTGGGGTTTAATGCAAAGAAGTGCAAGATCATGCACATAGGGAAGAGAAACCCTGAAGCCACCTATGGGTTGGGAGGGGAGTTGCTGGCAGTCACAAGAGAAGAAAGAGACTTGGGCATTATCATCACAGATGACCTGAAATCATCCAAGCAGACCACTAAAGCAGTAGGTAAGGCTGTTGCACCTGGGTTATGCCCCATATCGTCCCACATACACCTCACACTGTATTCCTGGTCTATTGTACTGTGATACTGCTATTTTGCACTAACATATAGATATAGGCACCCATCATATTAGCATGAGTGCTAGGAATGTTCTTTGCTGCTAACATATGCTAATGTTGATCATGTATGATTCTTTATACCTCACTATAATACATTTATCTAGATTATGTTTGTCTTTCATATATATATGTTACATATAATTTACCTAATCAATGATAAGATGACTCTGAGGGATCATCAGTGATTATTGTATACTTATATTCTCATATAATTATATGTAGTGTGTGTTTTGCACTCAGGCAGATATGCCACGTGTAATAGAGCCCTGTCAGCACTTCTCTTTGTCTCTTTAGAGAGAAATCCTTTATGTCTTATATTATACATAGGCAAGAAATGCCACGTGTAATAGAGCCCCATCAGCATTTCTTTTGTCCAAGCTATAATGCAAATGGAAGCATATTCTCTCTCATCAATCAATCAATCAATGTTTTATTTATAAAATGCACCTTTCCAAACCAAGGCGCCTGTACAATAAAACCACACACTTGTTTATCAATATCCAGATAAAATTAAAACTAGTAAATACAATAGCAGCTTTAGTAGTTAGAAAATGCCAGGCTGAAAAGATAAGTTTTCAAAGCAACTTTAAAACTTTGAACAGTCAGGCAATCTCATACCCAATGAGGTAGAGAATTCCACAGGGTCGGGGCTGCAAAACTAAATGCCCTTGCCCCAGATGTTTGTAAATGAACCCTGGGAATCTCAACCCAGCCCTCATTGGTGGATTGAAGAAGGTGGAGGGGACAGTAGGGGTGAAGGAGATCTTTCAGGTAACTAGGTTCCTGATCATGTAGGGCCTTTTAGGTTAACAAAGCAACCTTGAAGGTGATCCACCACCGTATCGGCAGCCAGTGCAGTCCGTGGAGCACAGGCATTATATGATTGGTCCTAGAGGTACCAGTCAAAAGCCTGGCTGCTGCATTTTGCACTAGCTGCAAGCAGCAGATATCAACCCCAGTAGCCTAACTAAAGGGCATTGCATTAGCCAAGGCAGGAGGTAATGAAAGTATGGACCAACATTGGAAGATCATCAGGAGGAACCAGGTGCTTTCCCTGCTGACATTCCTCAGATGGTAAAAAGAGGTTTTGGCAGCTGCCAACACCTGCAATTTTAGGGTCAGGCAGACATCAAACATAATGCCCAGGTTCTGCACCCAGTCTGAGGTCATTAGCTGGACACCTCCTAGCCATAGACCTGAAGGAGAACTTTCCAACACACCCACCTCATGATGACAATACTCATTAGTAATTCTGTCTCATAAGTCATCATCCAATGAAGAATGACTTAGGACCAATACATATTGTTTCTGATATCTGTAACTATGAGGTAATCTCTGTTGCTATACTCTTATCTGTAGTATTTAGGCTTCTGTAACCTAGTTTACATGCAGAGAGAACGAGATTGCAGAGAGAACAAGATCTTAGAGAACCTAAGATCTACAAATACTGGAGATTGTGTACATTCTTGGGAGAGTGGTGAGAATCCTATCTCCCTTGTGATTTTCTCTGTCACATGCTTGGCGTAAGTAGTATAATAAACTTTTTCTGAATGTTTCTTAGCAGACTCTGAAGACACAAGAATCTGTATTTTTAGTATTACTATTTACTCTACTATCTGAGATTGTTTATGTAACAAGGCTAGTGGGATGTTGGGGGTGGTATTAGGAGGGGTATCACAAGTTGTAGTAGGAAGGTAATAATCCCTCTTTACAAGACACTGGATAGGCCCCATCTGGAGTACTGAGTGCAGTACTGGAGGAAGACGACCAAAATGGTGCAGGCACAGATTAACAGAACTAAATATGTATACCCTGGAGCAAAGGAGGGAGAGAGGTGATATGACTAAAACATTCAAACACCTTAAGGGTATTAACAAGGTGAAAGAGTCTAACATGTTTCAATATAAGTAAAATAGCAGGACAAGAGAACACAGCATGAGATTATAGGGGAGGCCAATTAAGGGGTAATGTGAGGAAGTTCTTTATCACAGAAAGGGTAGTGGATGCATGAAATGGCCTACCTCAGGAAGTGGTGGATATGAATACAGTGCAGGGCTTCACACAGGCACGGTATAGGCATGAGGGAGCAATACAGATAAGTAGGAATAGATGGGCCATTGACAAAGCAAATGCCAATGACACATTCATAAAGTAGAAAATGAAATGAGCAGACTGGATTGGTCTTGCGGTCCTTATCTGCCATCAACTTCTATGTTTCTATGTTTCTATCATGCCCGTTGTGTCTGGTGGGGGCACATGCACCCTAACATTCCCATCCAAGTATTGCATTTCGTGCATAGAAAGGTCTGTAAAAGTATACATTAATGTCCTTCCTTGATTATTTTTCATTTCTGTACCCTAAGACATTATTTTGTCATGACTTCCCCAAATCTTCAGAGACATCTCAAGGCCCCCTCCCAGTTGTGGGTTCATAAGCTGAAATACTGTAAGTTTGAAAAGATGGCCACATAATAAAAGCAAGTCACACAAAG
This sequence comes from Neoceratodus forsteri, assembly GCA_016271365.2. NCBI lineage: Eukaryota > Metazoa > Chordata > Ceratodontiformes > Ceratodontidae > Neoceratodus > Neoceratodus forsteri. Next base: position 428,557,484 of record CM057450.1, on the reverse strand, counting down.
GGGTGAGAAGCCTGTAGTCACCAGAATAATAAGATAAGGTCTAAGGCAATATCAGACATCAGTGACTATGGGAAACAGGAGGTTGGTATATTCAAGTGAATAAAGATTTCAGTGATATCATTTACTGTATAGTATCACTGAAACTACCAGTAATTTACATTACTGTACACATCATCTTAAAGACAGGATTTGGGGATTAGAGAGAGGATTCTTTGATTTTTAGGGTTCAGGTTCAGTTCTGGTTCAACAAGGTTGGGTTCTAGTTTGGTTCAGTTCTAGCCCTTTAGTCCACATTTCAATTCTGGCTAGGTTCTTAAAAATGTTGGTCCTTAACTTTGTTAAAAAATTATACATAACATCGGTGCATCTGCAAAAAAAAAAACAGTTTCAGCTCACAGGTCCACAGGTCAGCGCTGTGAAGTGAAGACCTAACCTCTTACCTTTATGCCTTTATTAGAGTGACTAATTGACTAAGTGGAAAAACATGACTAATTTGAAATAGAAGCAAGCACATTAAGAATGATGCTAACTGCCACAGTTAACAGCTAAGTAAGCAACTGAAATACAATTGACTGTCTGGGGCAGTGAAGTGGTAAGCAATTGACCTTCTTAATATGTAATGAGGTGACTGTATTAAATTACACTACCTTATCCAGCGCTACGAGTTGTCTTGCCAATGTGGGCATTCACTGAAACAAGCCAGAACACAGTGAACACTTACTTTTAGATTTCAGTCTTTCCCTTGCAAATCACATTGTGTACCATCTCACCCAAGCAGCCATCTGTTCCCTTGCCCCTCTATACTCGAACGTAAGTAACATCAGCAAAAGGTTAAAAAAGCTAAAAAAAATATATATATAATCGTCCTCATGATGCTTTCCAGACTGGCTCACCCGCATGTGGAGTTTAAATTCAGAGGTAGTAACACAGCCTGCTGCCAAGAGAAATCCTGATTTCTGTGTTAAATAGGAGTAGCTTAATTACTGGCACTAGACCACCATGGAGTATCACTGGTTGTTTTTTAGTACAATAATAAGATCATATTACTCCCCTGCATGTGGTGTTTAGCCTGGCTTACAATCTAGTTTATTGCACCAGTCCTGGAGTAAGTGGTGTGGTGGAGAGACACCAAGCTGTTTTTTTATTGGTGACAAGGGATCGGGGAGTGGGGTTTAATATGGCCTGTTGGCACAACTATAGCAAATATGGCTAACCTGGCTAGCAAATTAGTTCAGTGTGCCTATGATCCTGGAGCAAGTGGTGAAAGACACCAAGGGGGACCACCGTACTCTGTGCTCTACAGCATTAGTAGAGGCAAATGATTCACCTACACAGTTCAGCTTTTTTTTATCATTGGGATTGTATTCGGTTTAGGTTCACCACATTACTTAATTCCATGGTTCTAATTCAGTTCAGTTCTGCTGAAATGTACACAGTTCGGGTTCTGTTCATGTTTGGTTTGCAGCAGAACCCGGGCTTTACTGGGGATTACATTCAAATTTGCCTACCATTGAGGGTACTCCACTGAAAGTGAGGTTAGATATTGACAGCGAGCCATTCAAGAATGTTCATGAATTACTTATGAATTCAGTGCATGACTGTTTATTTATTTATTTATTGAACAGTTTCACCAGGTAGGGCGCACTGAGCAAAAAGATGCTTGTCTCCCAATGCGACCTGGGGGGGATACATGGGAGATAGCATTACATTTCATAGGGCTATACATAGGAGACCATGGTACATGATGCAGAGTGTACAGGGAATACATAACATTGAGATTACATTAGAATCTTGGTACATTGCTACATACAGGTTTACAGAGTGCAGATACATACAGGGGGAGATGGAATATCGTGCATAGAATACAGACATAGCGTGATACTGAGAATTTGTACTGCTGGTGACTAGGGCTTGTTGTCTATGCAGAGGTTGAGAGCAGGGTGGGTAGGAAAGCGCAGGAACTTGAATGTGCTCATAGCAGACAGACATAGTCAGTGGATAAACGAGTTACTGGGAGCTGAGCAGAAGTGCTGGGGGGGGCAAGTGCAGGGTTGGATGAGCATATATGCCAGTATGAGAGGAGAAATGCTAAGTCCGCTGGTCAGGCCGCATAAGAAGGAGAGGGGGTCGAAAGAGGGGATATGACGATGGGGGAAGGGGGTCAGGAGCAGGAACAGCTTGTAGCATAGTAGTTAAGTAGGACAGAGGATATTGAATGTCTAGAGGAGGAGTGATGGATTTGGGACGGTTGGGCATTCCATAGCTTGGGGAGATGGTAGGAGAAGGCTGATTGGCCTGCAGTGGTCCACCAGAGAGGGATTGTCAATAGCCGGGAATCAGAAGACCTAAGGGTATGGGAAAGGGTTGGTAGGGAGGAGAGGGTGGAGGTGAGGTAGGAAGGGAGAGCACCAAGCCAGAAGCTGGACACAAATTTGATACTGTGAGTTGGCTAATGGTTGCTCAGGGATGGGAAGGCCAGTAAGTGATAAAGCTCCCAGTGGTGTGTACGTGGGGGGGCATCTAGGGCAAATCAGCAGAAAGCATTGAAGAGTGGGTCCAGCCTGGATAGGGTGGATTTTGGGGCCAAGCTACAGATTATGTCGCAGTAGTCAAAGGAAGGTAGAATCATTTTCTGGATAATTTCACATCTCACCAGGGGCGTGAGACAATTGCGATTCCTGTAGAGAGCACCAAGCTTGGGGCATAGCTTTTTCTGGATAGTGTCTACACGGGTGGAGAAGGACAGGTGATGGTCGAGCCAGACTCCAAGGTACCTAAAAGAGGGCACATCCTTTAGAATTGTTCCATTGAGGGTGTGGAAAATCGGTTGTGAGGTGAGTCTGGATAGTCTCTGCCTAGAGCCAAAAGTCATGGAGACTGCCTTTTTTGCATTGAGGGAGAGTTGGTGGGAGTTAAGCTAGAGCTGTACCTTGTTGAAATCAGTCTGGAGAATAGAAGTGACTTCTTCTTGGGTCCGGCTGGAGGTAAAGAGGACAGTGTCATCTGTGTACCTGTGTATAGAGGCAGTAGAGCAGGTTTTAGGCAAGTCATTTAGTAGGACAGAAAAGAGAAGGGGGCTGAGAAGGGAGCCCTGTGGAACGCCAGTGAGGATAGGGAGTGGAGGCGAGATGGAGTCCGCTATTTTTGCAGACTGGATTCTACCTTCCAGGGAGGCTCTGAACCAGTTAGTGGCTGATGTGGACAACCCAGCAGCAGACAGGCAAGTTAGTAATAGAGGGTGGGATACTACGTCAAAAAGCTTTAGCTAAGTCGATGAAAATGTCTGAAGTAATTTGGCCTTTGTCCATCCCTGTAAGGATGGCATTTGTGAGCCTTAGCAGGGAGGAGGTGGTGGTAGAGTTTTTTTTTTTCTAAAACCTGTCTGGAAAGGCGTGAGGAAGTGTGACTCAGAGAGGAAGTGAGAGATTTGCAAGAATACTAGGTGCTCCTGCATCTTCGCTAGAGTGGGGAGCAGGGAGATGGGGCAGTAATTTGCTGCTGTGGTGGGGTCACCTCCTTTTGGTAGAGGGATAACAGTGGCATGTTTCCACACCTTGGGAATTGATTCAGTGGCAAATGAAAGGTTTAGGAGGGTGGCAAGGGGAGATGCAATGGTGTGGGCAGATAGGAAGAGAAGTTTGGTATCTAACCCATCCTGTGATTTACCCTTTTCGGGGTTCAGGGAGAGTTGGGCATCTAAAGTATCAATGGGCGCGAGGTGTTTAAAAGTGAAGTAATTGGTTTAACAAGTATGTATCAAACTGTTCTTAAATGGTCATGAATTGTGCATGAACAATAAATGGTACTCCTGGGTTCATTAACATTCAAAAACTTAAAGGTTCATAAAGATCCTTGAACGCTAAGAAAACTTAATTGAACTGTTATGGCAATTGAATTCTTTTAACTTGGCACATTCTAATGAATGGATTTTGCCACTATGCATTACTGAATTAGTAACTGACATACTTAATTTTTCCTGTTTGTCTTCTTTCAAATGGACTCACTGCTCACCACTCTTTCATAAAAAGGCCTAGTATCTATTTATATTATCAGAATCTCAAACTCTTTTAAATGTGATGAGTTTAAATGTTAATCCTTTTGGGGTGCTGACACAGTTAATTGCTTTGTAGTACAGAGAGAGAGAGAGAGAGAGAGATACTGTAGATATATATACAGTATATATATATATATAATAGTATCTATATATATATATATATATATATATACAGTATCTATATATATATATATGTAGATATATATATACAGTGTGTATATATATATATATATATATATATATATATATATATATAATAAGTTATAACTCCAACAGTAGGAAATACCTCTTTCTGATATGCAGGTTAGTTAATCAAAGGTTCAGCAACTTCATGAACTTCATGTTGATGGATAGTTCAGGAATTTGGTTCAGGGACTGAGCTGAAGAGTAGCTGTTGAACATTGATGGATGTTCATAAACCATTCATAAATATTCATCAATGTTCATGAGCTGATGAACTTCTTTTCATCTGGGACAGGAAAAGACTTCCTTGATTTCATGGATCCAAACCAGTAAGAAGTTTAGACTTCAAGGATTACTGTGAGAGAAAGGTACAGCTCAGTGAAAAAGAAAGACAACCTCCTCTATACGTTGTGGATGGCGACTGCCAATCATTCTTTGGATGCTTGTGGCTTGAGAATCTTAACTTAGATCATAAATCAAGGCTGTATCAGGAACAGGATGTGTATGCTTTTTAGAAAGAGCTCAGGAAGATGAAATATGTGATAAAGTAATGTGTGCCATCTGATACCCAGCAAAAATCCTGTAAGGCATAATAAGTGTCACATGCCCCTATGCCACTAGCAGAGGTTTGCTTGTACTGGCTAATGAAAATAGCAGCCTTGTGACTGGTAACCCATAATGAATGAACACTATCAATTATACTGGTCATGAAGAAGGATGGCACTGCACAGATGAAAGGTAATTTCAAGATACCTTTCACCATGTGTTGATGTGCATGCAAAAGTATCCAAGCAATATGAAATTTATTAAGTCATGAACTTTGATGAACAAGCATGAATGGTTCATGTAAATCTATCAAAGTTCACCAACTGTTCTTCAACTCAGTTTATAAACCAAATTCATGAACTGTCCTTCAACACAAAGCTCACAAAGTTGCTGAACTTTTAAAGTCCCGCTATGAACTGAGACAGAAATCAATTTGTTAATTAATTTACTTATTGGAATGACAGTTTTGGGGAGGACAATATGTGTTCTGCATGGAAATTAACTATTAACGCAGTCAAAAGGCTTAACATTTAATTAAGAAGAGATTCAGATTCTGCTGATATGAGTAACACATGTGCCTTTCTATTTATAAATGGAAGCTGAGTAGTTATTCCATTTGAAAGAAGAACAACAGAAAAAAAGTAAGTATAAGTACTAATTCTAAAATGCATGATAAGAAAAGTCATTAAATAGAAAATGTTAATTCAGCTGTCATGGTTAATTGCTTAGGCGGTGTGATAAAATTATTAAGGGTTGAATGGGTCAGCATCTGATTTGTAAACAGGGCAAATATATTTTACAAATATGGCTAAAACATGGTCATCTGACAAATCACCCATATTATAAAAGCAGAATATTTCTGGATACCAAACTGTGTTCATAAAAGTCCAGTGGAGAAGATTTATGAACATTCATGGACCTTTTAAAGCTTCATGTTCATGAATGTTCATGAACATAGGAGTGCAATTTAATGTTGTCATAGATTCATTCATTCATAGAAGAGATACAAGTCATGTAGCCTTGACAGCCATTTATATGACTCGCCACGTGGAAAAAGGTTTGTTTTTCTAGTCCCATATAATGATCAAAGTTTTTTTTTTAATGAATGCATATTAGTACTAGTTGCTACCCATGTAGGTAAGGGATTTCAGATTTCAACTACTTTTTGATTAAACCAATGGCCACGTTTGGTTGTTTTCTATAGTTCACCTTTTAGTTTCATATTATGAAATCTAGATGGTTTATCACTGTCTTTTTTAATTAAACCTGCAGATTCCCATATAATTTCATTATGGAAGGCTTTATATACAAAACATATATCTCCTCTAAGCCTTCTATATGATAGAGAGTATAGATTCAATTCTTTCAATCTTTCTTCGCAGCTCAAATTATTGAGGTTATACAGTATGTTCTTTTGGTCACTCTTCTTTGGACCTTCTCCAGGATAATACTACTACCTACATTTTGAGGTGAACAAAAGGGTGCTCCATACTCTAATATTGGTCTTACCAAAGATGTGTACAAAGGGATTAGAACCTTGCCAGCCCAGTGGCAATGAAGGTTGAGGCACTGGACACCACACCTCACGCCACAACGGTGATCCATGTTTGGGAGTGAGCACAGGTCACCGTGGGTTGGAGGAGAGGAGATGGTTCGAGCATCCAATGGACTGCTCTCCATCTCTGGGAATGGGAGGGTACCTGTGGCTGCTGTGCGTCAGACCTCTAGCAGAGGCTGGGGGTCGGCGACACGATCCCATGATTTCAGCAATTGGGAGTGCGACAAGATGCTTGATGTGGCATGCATCAGAGCATTCATGACTACATCGCAGGTGTCACTTCACGCCTCTCCAACAAAGGGGTGTAAACTGGAAAAATGGCATCCTTGGTTGTGGGGGCTCAATGGCTGTCCAACGGATGCCCCAGCTTCGGGGGCATCACCGGAACTGGATCCTGACTTGGTGGGTGAGATGGGGGCACCCTGCCACCCCGCCACAGTGGATAAACCATTGAGAAAGAAGATGAGGACCCTATAAGGAGCCTGGGGCAGTCTGGATTGTGGCCAGAGATGAGAGGGAAGCACAGGTGAAGGTGCCTACTAAGCAGCCAGTAGTAGAAAAAGAGTAAAACAAAATGGATTATAACCTCTTTTTTTCTGTTTTTAATATTTCTCATAATATTACCAACTACTTTATTAGCTCTCTTGACTACATCCTTATTATGGTTATCAAATTTAAGGTTGTTAGAGATTATGACACCCAAATCTTTTTTGTTCTCTGTTACTGTTATTGCTTTGTTGTTTATTATGTATTTGACATTGTTGTTGCTATGACCGAGGTGCATAACTTTACATTTCATTTCATTAAGGTTTAGTTTGTGCTGTTTTGCCCAATTTTCAAGTGTAGTAATTTGGGCTATTATTGTATTAATCAGCCTTAGATGCGATATGGAATCAAATGCTTTTGCATAACCAAGATAAATTATATCAACAGACAATCCCTGATCAAGAGCCTTACTTACGGGTTCAAAGAAGTCTAACAAATTTGTAGCACATGATCTGTTAGGTACAACTCCATGCTGGGTAATATCCACATGACCTATTGATTGTAGATGTATATCTATATGTTCCTTTGTGAACGCTTCCATTATCTTTCCAACAATTGATGTTATACTGAAAGGACGATAATTAGTTACATCACTTTTGTCACTTGTTTTTGGTATGGGAGTTACATATGCCTGTCTCCAGTCTGGTATGACTGTTCCTTGTTTGAGCAATAGGTTGTGTAATATGGTTAGGGGTCCCACTAATGTATCTGCCAATTCATAAAGAATCCCAGGATGCAGATTATCTGGTCCTCCTGATTTGTTGACATTTAATTTTTTAAGTTTGGTCAATACTTCAGTTTCTGTAATAGGTTTAGTAAGAATATTGTTATTAGTGTTTGTGTTTTTATCTGGAAACAGGTCTTTATCCTGATAAACACTTATAAAATATTTATTGAAAATATTAGCCATTTCTTTTTCATCTTCGATTTTCATGACAAATCTGATGCATGCTTAATGAATGTTCATGGGCTGAATTCACAAACTGTTCATGAATAATTTTTAACATTAATGAAAGGCTCATGATCATTTCAACTGGACAGAACCATCTTCCATTTATAGAAGATTTGTTTCCATCTCTTGCTAGTGACAGTTCTTCAGAAACTGGACCTATAGAATTCTCACATTAAATAAGAAGATTAACTGGATTAAATGCATTACTTAACAATCTGGCATTGAACAGAATTGCTTTGTTACACTCTATTGGCCTTTGGCATCTCATCTGACCTAGCCTTGTTTCAAATGGCCATGAAACAAATTCTTTCTGGTCTTCTTGGAGTTCACTGTTACCATGCTAATATCGTTGCAGATGACTGTTACAATAAAGAATGTGAAGATGCTGGATGCCAAATTGCAACATTTCTGCCTACTGTACATAACCATAAGGATGAATGTTACATCAAGAAATTCATGAAATATCAGGAGTACATTACTGAGTCCTCAACACTATGTATATTGCCAGAGAACATTGCAGCAATAATAGTTCAATGTTTGGTGCATAAGGTAGTGTTTGTGTATACTTATGAACTTGGAGTTTGGTCTTTCTCTATTCCCACACTTGGTAGGAATGCTGGGTAAGTGTAGGAAATTGAAGGCCCAGCATCAAGGGTGAGAAGAGTGCCAGAGGAGAAGGAGGCAGGGAATGACGGTGGGTGAATTTGAAATGCTCCAAGAGGAGCAAACAGAAGTTGGCTAGCTTAAGTGGGGGATGTGGGAGAAGATATTTCCCTCACATTGAACCATAGGCCTTTAGCCCTCCCATTCAATGTTTGGTGCATAGCGTAGTGATTCAGTATACCTATGAACCTGAAGTTATGAACTTGGAGTTTGGCCTTTCTCTATTCCCACCCTTGGTCGGAATGCTGGGTAGGTGTAGGGAATAGAAGGCCCAGAAAGATTAATGATTAGAATTTACTTCCTCCAACTCATGGAGAGTGTGACCAGTAGCACTCAGGAGAAGAAAACCCCTCAGGTGGAGGAAACATCTGAGGATCCATGGCTACTGACCTGCCCGTCCTCTGGGCAATCTAAGAGGAGATAATCCTAAATAATTTGGACTGATTTTTTTGGTTCTGATTATGTCAAAGAGTCTTATCATCTAAATCTTTGCTGGTAAGGGCAGAAAGGTTGATTCTGGAAGGTAAAGGAGAATTCAAGTTGGATGAATATCCAGAGGAAAGAAGATGGGTAGTTTTGAAGGATGTTTAGGATTTCTTTGTGGTAGTCATTATTAAGGTCTTGAAGGCATTCATATGAAAAGATAAATTTGAACAGTGGAGGAGCATGGGCTTTATAGCTGGAATGCTGGAATTCAGTACTGAAATATGGGTGATGAAATAAAGGGATTTCTTGCTGTGATCTGATGAATCTTCAGAACAGTGAGGAGGGAAAGAATAATGATGAACTTTAATTGGATCAAGCAGTTTGTAAAGTTGATAAGGTTTTCTGTGATTGGTTAAGGATGATGATGGATCCAGGTAATGAATGATGAATGGTAGGGTGCTAGATGGTGGCACACTTGAAAGCCCCAAAAGGAATGCAGAATGAGGATGTCCAGGAGGCAACCAAGAGCCAATCCAGTGTTGAATGGGTGGCCAGCACTGAGTGGATCTGAAGCAGGTACATGATGGATGGAAGGTAGAAATGGAATACAAGGAACAGATTCCCATCACTAGTGGGTGGGAAGGTTGTCCTTTGCTCGATGCCTCCCAGACAGAGCTAGACTCGGAGACTGTCTGTGGATTAGAATGAAGTTGAACGAGTAGAGAATGAAGTCAGAAGACATGGACCCCCATGCCTGGCAGCCACAGAAGCTTGCTTTCACTTAATACCCCTGAGGCAGAGCTAGGGATGGAGACTGTTGGTATATTGGAATGACATGGAAGGAACAAAAAATTAAATCAAAAGACAAGGACTCCCATCCCCGGCAGACAGGGCAGACCAGCAGTACTATGGTGCAACTAATGAACTAATGATGGAATGATGGAAGGCAGAGATACAAGGAACAGGCTCCATGGCATTAGCCACAAGAAATGCAGACAGTCTGTAAAGATGCAGCAAGAAATGGTAGTAAGGTCATGCTGAGTGCTATAGAAGTAGGACCAAAGGTATTGAACCAGATGCTGCAGAAGTCCATGAAAGCAGAGCAACACTGTGGTAGGGAGCCTGTGCGGACACAAGTGGGTAGCCAGAAGGGGTTATTAGAACCATGAACATTGGTAGCAATACAGGATAAAGATGAACCATGGCATGAGATGCTGGGAAACATGTGCTGCCTGCATGAGAGTAATGCCCCCCCCCAAAAAAAAACTATTCCTTTAAAGGGAGCATGGATCGCTGACTTGCAGATGAACAAGATAGCCCCCCAGGAAGAGAAGAGAAATATAACATGCCATGGAAGGTGGAATATGGTAGACAGTGTAGTTCCTGATCAAATGGCCTGAGAACTGTATGAGAAAGGATGCCAAAACTGTAAACACAGATTTCACCACTGTTGTCAGAAAAAAAATGCAGCAGCTATATTTCAATATAGTTACCTTATTGCTGCCATATTATAGTTTAAGGCAATGTTTAGCAGCCAAAAGTGGGATGGCAGCTTTGTAGTAGAAAATTCTTGCCCTCCCTCTAATTCATTGAGCTATGAGGGATTCAAGGTCTGTCCCACTGAAATGCTCTAGTGCACTCTGATACATTTATTTTGATGTGTGGTGCAAAGTGCACCGAAAGGCAAGTCCGTAGGGCAAGGTACAGGGCATCTCTGGAAAGTGGTGTCAGCGCTGCACAGAGCAACATGGGAAGAGGACCCACTGAGCAGTCAGTATTGAACCCATTCCCCCCTATCATAGATCAGAGGTCAAGGGGAAGCAAAGCCATTCTCTACATTTGTGGCACATATGGGGCCTGGGCAGAGTTTGGTTAGTGAATGGATAACTATTTCAAGATACTGTCCGGAATAGGAGGTCACAACTGAGTAACTGGAATTTACATGTATTGTCACATCATGGATTTGTGGGTAATGTGACAAATTGGGTACTTTTATCCCCATAGAGAGCCTGAGGGAAAAGGTTTGGTTAGAGTGGAGGTTGGGTTGGGAAAAATGAAGTTCGGTGGGGGAAGGCCATCAGGATGCCAGATAGATATTTTTTGTTGTTTGGTTGCCCTCAGAAGGACCAGTGATTGGAAGCTGGAGATGATTAAGAGAGGGGGCTGTGGGGTGGCCATAGGACTAACTCTGTTCACTTGGGGGAGGGGTAAAAATGTTATGAATTTCTTTTTACTTTTTTTCTTAACTCCCGAATATGAATACTCTTAAGTGGGACACAGATAAGGAATCACCCCTTATACATGGCATTCAGGAATCAATATTTGCTACTTATACAACCAGGGATCATTTAGATCCTGCAATGCATTGTCCTATAAGTCAAATTGAAATATCACAAAAAATATTTGCAGAAATTATCTTGCACAGATTCACTGATTGGCTTGAACAAGAACAAATAATTAGTAATTTTCAAAAAGGTTTTGGAGCTGGACGTTCAACTATCCAACATTGTTATGTCCTTTTCCATCTAATCTGGAAATATGTAAAGGTTAAACAACACAAATTATACTGTTGTTTTGTTGATCTGTACTCTGCCTTTGACAGTATAAGTAGAACACTACTTTGGTCAAAATTAGAAAAATTAAACACAGATCCAATGCAATTGAACATTTTGATGCATTTGCACCAAAACACATGGTTTAGTGTCCAATACAATTTCCAAGGAGATACTACAGATAAAATATTTACAAACCTAGGAGTCCAGCAAGGGTGTATTTTGGTACCTACACTGTTTAATATTTACCTTAATTTCATAATACTAGCAATGGAAGATCCTAGTTTTATTTATTTTTTATTTATTTAGTTTTTGTTGAACGGGTAAGTGCACTAGACAAATCCTGCCTATTTTCAGGCACGACCCGGGGGAGGGGGATACAGATGAATGCCAATTGACCTTGAACCAGATTAAGCTGTTGGTGGTATTTTTTTTTTTTAGTGAATGAGGGAAATTTGGCCAGGACACTGGGGAAATTCCCTTACTCTGCGGTAGGGGGATCCTTGGCTTCATGAATGGAGGTCTCAGTTGGTGCTGAGATGGAGTTGGAGAAGGTTGTGGAACAGCCTCAGTGTGTGCCGACTGCTAATATTAGTGACTCTGTTCCAGAGATGCATGGCTGTACCGATGGGGATTGTGGAAAGAGAGGCGCGCTTGGGCTCTCTCCAGTTTCATCGCTGTGTATGCAGGGGGAGCTGCAGTTTAAGCTAACCGGCTCTGGTGTGGAACCAAAACTTTTGATTGCAGGCTTTACGTTGGATATGCTTCCCCCTGATGCTTCCCATCCAGGGGGTGAGACTGTTATTACGGCACCTGGGCCGCTTCAGAGACTTTCTGTTAGTTGGAGTGAGCCGGGTGGTCTCAATGACTCAAGTTTTTCAACGGCAATTTGGTGTTTTCCATAAGGACAATGCTGTAGAGGAATCCTGGACTGCTTCAGGAGTGCTTGAACGTGCTGGATGGACTAGGTCGCCTGCAGGTGTTTGGATACCAGATGCTTCCTGGGTTGAGGAAAAGAATGGCATTTTGTTCTCCCTTAACAGGCCTGCACCGGACAATTTGAGCTCCAACGAGGTAGTAACCTTACACAACCATGGTATGCCTGGACAAACTGTTAATTTTCAAGGATCAAAAGATTGGGGGGATACTGTGGATGCTGATGTTCCTAGACAGCCTGTATTATCACCCATGGGAGTTTCTGCTTCAGTCTGTGATAATGTTTACATGGGAAGGGAATCCCCTGGTACTGTTAGGATGAGGGTTTCGGTGGGTACTCCTCCTTTTGCTGCTGTGCCCCATACCTCTTCAGAAGCACTTCTCTCTAGAGGGGACTGTGATGCTGACCCTGCTATGCCACCCTTTCCTTCTTCTAACTCCAGGACGGCTCCTTTAGGGTAGCCTCTCGTGTGCCTGAGTCTGAGTATAAACCTGCTGATGGTTGTGAGGGGCAGCGCTCTGCTCCCCTTTTGGATGACCCAGGTGAGGGTACTTCTGGTAATACTCGAGCCCAGAATAGAGGGCCCACTCTTTCTGACCTGTTTAAAAATAAACTAGAACAAGCTCCTAGATGCAATGCAGTGCATATTCGTCATAGAGGAGGTCTCACAGATCACTCAGAGCTGTGATAGGTATTATGTAGCTAGGATGCTGTTAAAAAATTCTATGTATTTTCAAGCCTCAGATATTTATGCCCTTATCCACATTTCTGGTGAGGACACATTTGATGTCAGTTTTAAAACAAATATGGGTCTGGAGAAATTCTGGTACAAATATGGTACTTTGAAGCAGACTCCCCTATGGTCCCCATTTTATGTTATACCCTTGATGAAACCATCTATTAGGACGGTTACAATCATGTTTCGTAATGAAGGGGTTAGTATTGGTGACATCTATCATTGGCTACAAAACAGATGTAGTATTTTGTCCCCTCCTGAAGCTATCATTGATTCTGAAGCTCTGTGGATGGGCAGCTGGAAATTTAGAGTTAAACTTTTTTTGGTTAATTCAGAGATTGTGCATCTCCCTAATAGTTTTTTTCTTGGCAAAGATAGGGGAGTCTGTTTCTATGGGGGGCAACCTAGAGCTTGCTACAAGTGTGGAGCTCACACACACTTGAGCAGTACCTGTGATATGTTAAAGTGTAGTATTTGCTGTGTTTTGGTCACCCCAGTGTGAATTGTGACAACATATTCCAATGTAATATCTGTGATGAGAAAGGACTCTCATATCATATGTGTACATGGGCTAGTAGGAATAGGTAGGAGGGGTGGAATCAGGATAGTTTGGTTCAGAAGGCACAAGATAAACAGGAACAGCAGCAGGACATAAATATCCCTGACCCTTCTCCGGTATCACCTTCGTTAGCTGTACCACAGGCTGCAGACGAGGTGGTTGTACGTCAGAAGGTGGATGGGGAAGCCCTTCAGGAGCAGATGGATGTTCAGGTGCAGGATATAGTGGAATCTTTGCCTGACAGCCACCAACCACTTGAGTAACGGGATTTAGGTGAACCCACTGAGGATATGGAAAATTCCTCTCAAAATAGAAGGGTTACTAGAGCTACAGCTAGGAAATCTCAAAAGGTTTGTGATGTCCCAATATCTAATGCCTATGAGTTATTGCATGGGGGGGATGACTCAGATGTAGAATCTGAGGCCTCTGCACTTCCCTCTGACATGGATGTTCCTAGTGTTAGACCATCAGAGGTGGTTAAGAAGAAAAAGGATAAAAAGAAAAGGGAGGGAAGAAGCAAAAGACTATGGCCACTATAGATGGGAGTGGGTAATTTCTTTTCTATACAACATTGGCGCAATTTTGGATCTCTTCTTTAAATGTTTGTAGTTTTAGGAACTACAAGAAGCAAACTGCCTTTTTTCATTATGCAGCTACTCTACATACTGACATTGTCCTTTTACAAGAGACTAGACTTAAAACCCTTTTTGAAATTCGGTAGGCCCAAAGGGGTTGGGTGTGGGGACCCTCCTACTGGATGTTTGGAGACGAGACGACGGATGGAATTGCCATATTGTTTAAATCCACTGCCTTTTCGATTTTAGGATTATTGATGTTCTTTCAGATAGAGCTTTGATAATTGATTGTAGATTTCAAGATTTTTTATTAGAGACTATGAATATATGAGTATGAATGTTTATGCTCCACAGTCGAAAGCTGCTAGAATACACGTATTTAATTTAATTAAACCATTTCTTTGTACATGGAAACATATTATTTGGGTTGGAGATTTTAATTGCAGTCTGGATACTTCCTGCAGGACAGAAGTGGATAAGAAGGTGTATTGTGATTCTTTTGCTTTAAAAACCTTAATTCTAAATGCTGATTTAACAGATGCATATCAGTCATTGCGGTCAGATGTTGAGGCTACTTATCATAGATATATCTATAATACTAGAACTGATTATCTTTTTACCTCTAAATATTGTAGGCCGATACAGATGTTTATACAACCCAACAAATTCTCTGATCATCACATGCTAACTGGTGTATTCACTTTAGGGACTGCTCCCCCTATCTTTCTTTCTCAGTAGTCTTTGTGGAGACTTAATGGTTCTCTTCTTCAACAACAAGTTCTGGTAAAACAGGTTAAGCTGCTTTTCCATGCTAGACTATCTGTTCTCTGTCTGTATGATTCTCTTTGGGTGTGGTGGAAAGATACTAAATCTGAGCTGAAGTCTTTTTTTCTGAGAGAGGGGAAATGACAGGTTAGAGATAGGTATATACAATATCTCGGTTATAGGGACCAGTTATATAAACTTTTATCTTTATCGGCGTCTTCTTCTGCTTCTTATTCCGCACAGATAGCTAACATAAATAAATGTATGTTTACTTGTCCATATGATAGAGCCCGAACTGTATAATTGGAAATGAGATATGGTACATCTAATTCACCTTCAGCAGACCCTTTTATGGCATGTAAAGAAAGACTGCAGCTTCAGTAATGTCAGGGCTTTATGATTCTGTTGGTCACATTGATACTTCAGTTACTGGTATGCAATCTATTGTTCAGTCACATTTGATGTTGTTATTTGGTTTTTCCCCAGTTGTGGTTCTGTCCTTAGCAGATGTCTTCACTGCTCCAGCTCCACGGGTGTCTTCCTCTTTAGCCTCAGATTCAGTGTTACCCATAACGCAGGCAGAGATGGCTTTGGCTATTTCGCAACTCAAAGTAGGGGTTGTCCCGGGTTTAGATGGGCTTACACATGAATTTTATAGAACTTTCACTAAGGATTTGACTGCAGTTCTGGCCACAGTGTATAAAAATATTCTGCAAGATGCGGACGGTGGTCAGGATTTGAGGATTGCAGTTTTGAAGTTTATTTATAAAAAAGGGGATAAACTTTCCTTAGATAACTGGAGACCGCTGAACCTCCTAAACACTGATTATAAGATTCTAACCAAAATTCTAAGCACTAGATTGCAGAGAATGGCACAGGAAGTTATAGATATTTCTCAAACATTTGCCATCCCTGGTAGGAATATTCAGAGTAATTTATTTTTATTGAGAGAGATTTTTGAAGCAAAATTGACATATAAGGTCAAGGGGTTTGTATTATCGTTTGGTAAGGTACACCATAACTATTTATTTCAGGTTTTGAGACTGTACGGTATACCTCAGAAGTTTCTTACTTGGATTGTTCATTTGTACTCTTTTTCCGGATTTAGGACACTGATAAATGGTTGTTTAGGAACCTTTATTCCTCAATGTACTGGTATAAGACAAGGTTGTCCAATAAGTCCATTGTTATGCACCTTTGCTTTAGACCCAATTATTAAACAAATTAAGTGGGATACCCAGATTATTGGTCTGGCCTCGTGTTCTGCTTTATGCCTGGAAAAAATAACTGCTTATGCAGATGATGTGGTTTTGTTTGTTCAGTCTCAATCTTTCTGGAGATAAGGCGATTCAGATATTTCATAGTTTTTCAGATATATCTGGGGGGACTCTTAATATACAGAAGAGTGTCTCTATTCCTTAAGATGCTGATTCAGTCCAGATTCCAGACGTGGGAGGTATATGGGCAATAACTGACCCTCACAAGATATTAGGTGTGTGGTTTAATGTTTCAGATGCTGCTACCTTTAATTGGGAAAAAAGATTGATTATATGTGATAATAAAGTTAGAATTTGGAAAGCGTGGAACTTGAGGAAGAGGAAATGGGTTGTGTTAGTAAAGAAATTTTTACTCCCTATTTTTTTATATGTAAGTTATATTTACGTTCCCCCTGCCCACCTGGAGACACTTATTCTCAGTGCTTTCTTTCAAATGATATGGGGAAGTAGACTGAACCCCATTAAGAGAGAGATCACGTATTTACCTGTTAAAAGAGGTGGTATTGGGATGATTAATCCCATTGCTTTCTTTCACTCTTTTTTCTTTATCACATATTGTATAGTGGGAAACATATTACTTGTGCTAATTAGGCTCTTTGGGTAAGTAGTTCTAAGCAAGGAGTTGTAGACAAATGGGATATTTTACCTCCTAAAATTACACAGTATTTAAGTATACCTTCCTATGCGATAGATTGTTTCAAGAAATTGAGACACTGGAAACTGCAGAAATCATCTATTCTTCCTCTCACTAGGAAACAGATTTATCAAACAATTGTTGATATTACGGAGCCTATGCTTCTCTTTCCAGAATGCGCCCCCTCAAAAATGAAGTTTGCTTTACAGCTTGTTGTTGACAAACGGACACCACAACATATGTGGGATGTCACGTGGTTGTGTTGTCATGGCATACTGTAATATATAAGATACATTTTCTTTATGTTTTAACTTCTGTAATGGCATTCTGCTGAACAAATAAAAGCTTTTGCACTTGTACTTATATAGCCCTACACAGAAGGCTGATCCTGACCTGATTGTTACAGGTTTACAAAGCCATGAAGCATCCCAATCAATAGCATAAAATAGAGGTGCAATGAACTTGACAACATATACAGTAGCTATTAAACATTTTCCATAAGGGCTGCATAGTTAAGTGCATTTCCTATGTTCTGTCCAGTTCTACCATCATGCAAATATTTGTGACAATTGCAGATAATTCATCTCTACCACCATATAAATATTTGTGAAAACTGGACTTTATTTACATTATGTTTTGCTTGAGAACAAGAATGAGATGAAGGTGATGGTGAATGAACATGTAAATGAGAATGAGAACAATGTTTTCTCCACTTTTTGGCTGTGTTATTCTCAAAGAAGAACGCCTGTGTGAATGATTCTAGTATCTTATGTTAAAACAGCTAGACTTGTACAGAAACAATCAAAGAGTACCATTCAGTCACCTAAAACTGTATTGGCAGTATCCTAACAAGTTTGGTTGGGACAGGCTATGAAATTGTTTTGCAAGGACCTTGTCAGATGGGGGGTGACTGATAGGATGTCAAATATACTTATTATGATATAATAGGACCAAAGATGAGTAATACTGCACATCAATGAAACTTAGTCTGATCTTCAGTTACACTGTACCTTGTGTCACTCACTGATGCTAAGCAGACCACACTCCACTAAACCTATGCAATTCAGAGCTGGACATTGGCACAACAGGGACAAGGAATTGACTGGGATTCTGGGATTATAGTTACTGACCCCCAATCATAGATCAGTGGCTCAATCCCAGATCAGCAACTGGGCCTTTGGGACTGGAGGATTGGATTAAGGAGGTGGAGGGGTCAGGTTTGGATTGTGTCTGGTATGGGGAAGTGCTAGAATACTTTATTTAATATACCCATCATGCCTTTAGAAAGGACAGAGTTATCACCTCCATCATGGGTTAGAGGATGGGAGGGGTTAAAAGATATTAAAGGAATAGTTTCCCCTGTTTACCATAGGACTTGGGGTGGGGCTAGAGAGGGATGTGATTTTAAAAAGGCAGTGCCTGATTGAGGGAAGAGTGTAGGAGGCAGGATGCCAGCTATATCTACTATAGTATGAGAGAACTAGGGATGCAATGACTGAGAGAATTAGTAGTGGCCATGGGTTTAACCCAGCTGATTGGGGAGGGAGAAAAGTTTATAGTTTTTGTACTTTTAATTTTTTTTATGGTGGTACAATCTTAGTACCATATTCAAATACAAAAATGGGAGTCCTCTACTACATGGGTATATGTGCCAAGTTACAGATTTCTAGCTTGAAATGAGAATGAACTGTAAGCAGCCACATATTTAGACATGCTTAAATGATATTCTGTAAGTACAAAAACTGCAAAATTCTATGCCCCTGCAACTTTTAAATTAGATAACACAGTGTCACCAGGTTTGGCAGGTTCATAGAGCCTAAAAAGAGAGGTGGTGTGTCAACAGTCTAATCTTTTACTTAAAGGATGACCACCTTAGAAGCAGCCAACATTTTCAAAATAACATTTGTGCTTAAAGTCAAATGTAATGAATGTTGTGAAAATTGTTGAATTTTTTTATTATGTTGTAGAAGGCATAATCATAATTTTTTCACAGCCATACTGTTCACCTGATCTGCTATAGATTTTAAATACAAAAAGGATGGTAGCATGGAAATAACGGAGTACTCATACGGAGACACCATAGTAACAGTAGCAGGAGAGATGGAGTGACATTGCAGAACCATAGCACCAGTGCAGAAAAGATGATTAGCCTGCCTGCAACATAGGCAAAATTAATTTGAACAATATCATATTGAAGTATTTTTGCTAAAAGGAGGAGCTGACCATTGTTCACAGCTGGATGGGAAAAATTAGTTCTGAAGAGGTAATTTGTTAAATATGTATTGTTCTTAAGAGGAAAGCTATCCAGAGCGATCTCCTACAAGGTCCTCATGGCTCTGGGGCTTGTGAGGAATGAGGGTAGGCTATTAGCAAGCTAACACTTGCTTAGAGTCTGTAGAAAGAGTGAGGATCTTCTTTTTTCTGTCCAGCAAAAGGAAATTCTGTAGCAAGGAATGCTTGCATGCTAAGGATGGGCTAGTTTTGGGTTCACCAGTGACAGGAGTTAAATGCATGACTTCACCAAAGAAACAACAGCAGAACAAGGTAGCATAAGAATAGTAGGCCCCCAGTTGAAGCAAAGAAGCATAGATGGACAAGTTACATTTAAAAGCAGGTCATGTGAGAATCACTCCCAGCAAAACTGACCCGCCTGAGTGTCTTATGCAGTTGAACATTTAGGACATAGAGGCATTCGAAGAAACCAGGTGGGGAAGAAAATAACTGGGACACCCACAGAGAGAAATTCCAGCTATCCTGAAGGGGGGTAGGTCTGGCAGGAAAAGGAACTGGTGGCTTTCTTTTTAAGGAAGTGTGTCACCTTGAAGAACTAGAAGAATATCAGGCAGCCAAGCAGTTTCACTGAGTCCACCTGGTCAAGCTTAGAGAAAAATGCAAGGAGGTAGAGTGGACAAAATAGTAACTAAGGCAGGAATTACAGGACAGCAAACAGTTTGTCTCATCTAATGAGATGTCATTATTAGTGCTTTCCAGAAGTTAAATTCCGTAATTGGAATTTGGGTGGCATTACCTATTACACAACCATGAATTTTGGAAAAAAAAATTGCCTAGTAATTTATGATATTTCCACTGTAAAACAATGAAGAAAAAAAGTAACCACATTTCTCTAGGTTTGTGAGATTACAGCACACATCAACAGTGGCTAGGCATGCCAAATTTTAGACGCATACAGCACAATGGCAATTGAGCTACAAACATCCACATGTTTAGGAAATGTTCACAAAATTTCACAAATACTTAACTTGTGACATTATGAGCCCCTGTAACTTAAAAATTACTTAACAAATTCTCTGATATTTTGAGGTTTCTAAGACCTTTTCGAAAAGGTTATGCATGCCAATTCACTGGTGCCTAGTTTCAAAGGTGGAGTTTTAAACACACAGTATCCAAAAAACATACTTTTAGAAAATTTCATAACATAGATACATAGACAGTGTCAGCAGATAAGGGCCTATGGCCTACCCAGTCTGCTCATTTGAGCTTGTAAGTTCAGTTTATGTTTTCCTAGAAGTCTGTTGCCCCTTACCCCTGATCTCCAGAATTCCTTTATGTCTATCCCATGCATTCTTAAATCCCGTGATTGTTTCAGCCCCCACCACTTCCTCTGGCAGGGTGTTCCACTTGTCCACCACCTGTTCTGTGAAGAAATTCTTCCTCACATTTCCTCTAAATCGTCCTCCCTCCAACTTCATCCCATGCCCTCTAGTCCTGGAACATCTTTTTCATTTAAAAATAGTGTATTCCTGCACCCTGTTCCTCCCTGTAAGATACTTGTATGTCTCTATCATATCCCCTCTCTCCCTCCTCTGCTCCAGGGAGTACATGTTCAGTTCCTTCAACCTGTCTTCATAGGACTTGTGATGCAATCCATGCACCATCTTTGTGGCCCTCCTCTGAACCTTCTCTACCCTATATCCTTATGTAGGTATGGTCTCCAGAACTGTACACTGTACTCCAGGTGGGACCTCACTAGTGTCTTGTATAGTGGAATTATGACCTCCTTTTCCTGCTGGTGATGCCCCTGCTTGCATCCCAGCATCCTCATTTGCTTTACCTGCTGCCTTGTCACACTGTTTCCCTACCTTGAGGTCATCAGAGATGATAACCCCAAGATCCCTTTCCTGCTTGTGCATGCTATATCCTCACCCCCAACTGATATATTGTGCCAGGGTTTTTGTGCCTCTATATGCATTATCTTGCACTTCTTTGCATTGAATTTCAACTGCCAAACCCCTGACCATTCTTCAAGTTTTGGCAGGCCCCTTCTCATTCTGTCTACACCCTCTGGTGTATCTACTCTGTTACAGAGCTTTGTGTCATCAGCGAACAGTGAAATTCTGCCTTCTAGATCCTGCACAATGTCACTGATGAAGATGCTGAATAGACAGGTCCCAGCACTGATCCCTGTGGTACCCCACTGGTCACTCTTCCCTCTGTGGAGTGACAGCCATTTACCACCACCATCTGTGTCCTGCCACCCAGCCAGTTACCTACCCACCACACTACTGTCCTGCCCACACCCATATTCCCCAGTTTGTGTAATAGCCTTCTATGTGGCACAGTGTCAAAGGCCTTGCTGAAGTCCAGATAGGCCATGTCCACTGCTCTCCCCTGATCCACCTCCCTAGTCACCCAGTCAAAAAATTAAATGAGGTCTCACTATCCCTCCCTTTGCCTTTCTTTTTTCACTTATGTACCTGTAAAAGGTTTTGTCCCCTCTACCCACCGATTTTGCAATGTGTTCTTCTGTCTGAGCTTTGGCTTCCCTTACTGACCTCCCTGCCTCCCTTTGCTTCTCCTGGTACTTCTTATCCCCTTCTGCCTGTGTCTTTTGTATTGCCTGAATGCAATCTTTCTGGCTTTCACTTTCTTTGCTACCTCTTTGGAAAACCATAATGGTCTCCTCTTCCTTTCCTCTTGCTAACCTGCTTAATGCATACTTCCGTTGTCTTTGTAATCCCCATTTTAAATACTGCCCACTGTTCCTCAACCCTGATTCCTGTCCCATTCCCCTAATGCCTCTTTCAAGTATCTCCCTTTCCCAAAGTCTGCCCCCCTAAAATCCAGGATACGTGTTTTTGTGTGGTTTGGTTCTGCTCTTTCTGTGATTTCAAACCGCAATGACTGGTGGTCACTGTTCCCCAGGTGCTCCCCCACTGTTACCCCCATCACACTGTCCCTGTTTGTGAGCACAAGGTCCAGTATTGCCTTCTGCTGAGTTGGTTCCATGACCAGTTGCTTGAGGAAGGCACGTCCAGGATAAATCTGCTCTAGTTGATGCTGCTGCTGGGATGCTCCAGTCCACGCCTGGAATATTGAAGTCTCCAACCAGTACTACCTCACCCTTGTCTGCCATCCTTTGGATGGCTAGCATCAGCTCTCTATCTGTTTCTTCCTCCTGGGCTGGTGGTCTATAGACCACACCTGTGCGGATGGCTGTCCCCATTTTCCTTTCCAGCTTAACCCACAGTATCTCTCCCCCATTTTGTTCCTCCTGGATCTCTGTGGCCCTTATGTCATAACAAAATAAAATGCCATACTTTGACAACTACATGTTCAAATATTCTTCTTTTAGAACATATACAACTAAGTGTGTATACCAATATGCAGTTCTCTACCTAACAAGACAGCTGAGTTATGACTAAATGCCCAAAGTCACACCATTGTTCAAAATTCCACAAATGATTTGCAAAATTCTCAAAGCTTTGCAAATATTTTGGGAAATGTAAATTTATTAATTTCACTCGTCACTACACACATCATACAGTGAAATGCATAGAATATATATTAAAATACATATACTAAAGGATTTCCATTGCTGTCAACTATGGGACAGTAACATGGTCTGACAGCCCCACAGACTCCTCTAGCAAATAACTTCTTAAATAGCCAACTTTCACTTTCACAATTACTTGTTCCTCCAGTATGAGGTTACGTATCATGATGGTGAAGCCAGGAAAAGGAAAATCTGAGTTAGGGCTGGAGGATAGCAATAGATTTGAGGAAAAGGAATAAAAGAGTAAAGGGTGCTAGGCCTTCAGCATAGTGGTTCTATGGCACATGGCTTCACCATGGTGAACCCCTATGAAAAGCAAAAAGATGGATTTAATTATAAATGAATTAAGGAACTTTTACAAAGAAACATGCTTGTCAGTTCACACGCTCCAGATGGACATTTACAAATTGGATAAATGCATGGACACAGCAGAAGAACTGTTAACCTCCTCAGATAAGCACATTGATGACCTGAAGACTCTGGTTCTACAATTATTTATTATTCAGCAGCAGATGAAGGAGAAATTGAGGCAGAACCCTTTGAAGAAAACATACCAAAAATGTGAGGTACTGTATAATGGAACATGCCTGTTCTTTGACAATGATTACCCTCACCCACTAATTTTCAATGCACCCAGGACCGATATTCTACTTCTCAAATCCCTGAGAGCACAGCAAAATACATTCCAGACATCATTCCTAGTGAAACTAATGGTGCAGTTTTCAAAACAGCAGCAGATTGTCAATTCCACAGAAGCAGCTTGGAGGGAGTTTCAATCCTAAGGTGTAGTCATCCCAACTCAGTATCTACCAGTGCAGTTGACAGAGGGTCATGGTTCACTGTAGATGATGGCCTGAAGGAAATAACTTTAATCGATGGTGTTCTGACTGCATCAGTCAATGACTGTAATGTGGCAGGTTATTTATCATCCCTGCTCCCTCCAGCATTTGGTGGCTTCCACTTCCAAGACCCAGGTGATCCCTACATGGACAGTAGAACTGCAAGACTGAATGGCTTCTATTAGCTCTAAGCCTGACATTGGGGAAAGAAGTTTGATTTTTTTACTGTGCCTCCATGCTCCCATATTATACCTAACCTTTTGTTCCTCACCCTTCTCCCGTCAGGAGGGCAGCGGGGACTGCCCTGGTATTACACTCCTAATATTTGATTTTACCCAAAAGATGCAACCATTTAGCCTGTACCTTTCCCCTTATAGATCCCACACAAAGGGGTGTAAATCATCAGAATGATCTACAACAGCAAGTGCATGCATTGCCCGAGTTCTTTCATCTGCTGAACTGCTTTTCTGGAGAGAGTGCAGAGGTTTGGGACATTGGGCAATGTCAATTTAGCAGTGATCTCTGACAGAAATCTCCACTGGGACAATGGCAAGTCATTGGAACCTTTAACAGATGCATGCACTTATGATTAGGTGTTCTCCTATGCCGAGCAGCCGTAGTAATTATTGGGATCAGAGGTGTGGAGGGGAAGGAATTCTGAGAATAGAGCACTTTGTCAGGGGCAGTATATGTTCCTGTGTCATTCAGACCTGCTTTACAGGGGGAAGGGAGTTTGGGGGTGCTACACAATAGTGGAATTTGTCATTGAGCCTAGATCATTTGTATTGTTGTGTATGATCATTTTGACTTCTTTGGGCAGTTGGTTTTGTTCCATCCACTGCATAGGGACCGGATGATTGTCATTTCAGTACAGTCAAACATCTGGGCAGTCATGCCAGTCATTAGGATTATTATCCCCTATAAAGGGGAACATGTGAAGGCTATTTTGTCTCTCTATAACTCTGAACATGATTAACATGACTTCCCTATAGCCTTTTATAGGCTGAGGGTTCTTTTTTGCTTCTGCCTTATGTTTGTATTTTTCTTCTGATGCTAAAACATAGAGTGCCCATATGATTATGCAATCCTGTAATTCTATTGTGCATGACCATATACATGTAGTCCCTGACAAGAGGTCCATATTTTAGACATTAGTCTTAACTGTGTAAACATGCTTCCCCTTAATTACATACTACCCTGCACAGGTATGGCATACAGCAAAGTACATGTTTAACTCAACTGATATGCCGTGTTGTGATGATCATTCCCATTCCAAATTATTTCCTCTCCTCCTTAAACTGATAGTCGTTATCTGCACTCTGGAAGTGCCTGGGCACTTTTCTACAGTGATGCTATCCTACCCAGGCTGTACTGTATCACTATCTCAAATGGTCTGTGGCATGTAGGGAGTCAATGTACTCAGTCCCCTGCCTGGAAAGACCAATATTATTCATAGTTGATTAGTTTCTGGCTTCTAGTTGTGTACAGTTGTTTTCTTTCCTATTAATTGATCATCCCTGTAGGTGGAACTACATGTTTTGGTGGCAGTTCTTCTTAGGCTCAAACAATCCATTCTTTAAGAATGCCTTGCACTGTAACAAACCTTATCTTTGTGCAAATACAGAGCCCATTGTAGTGGATAAAACCTAGAGAATAATGCATGTGTAACAGTGCACAACAAGGCTGTGTCTCCATCAAGCAGTCAGGATAACATCACAGTGGTCTTAAGAGCAAAACTTGAGAGTTTCTTGAAATTATCAGAGCACTGAGATGGAAACAAAGTCATGTTGTGCATGGTTGACTGTGTGTTGTTTTGTGCAATACTATATGGTTTGAAATGCAAAATTAAAACTTGCAGCTTCTTTTCTTCCCAAGAAATCTTCAGTTTAATTTCTTATTACTTGTATAAAAAGGATCCCCCCTTACCCAGCTGCTGGAAACTCACCCAGGTGAGGGGTAGGTTTCTGTTTATTAAAGTGGTGACACAACAGATGTTGTGTTAGGGAAGGGTCTGTGTGTGTGTGTGTGTGTGTGTGTGTGTGTGTGCACATGTGTGTGTGTGTCTGCTGTGAAACAGCAGGTACCACATGTTTTCTTGCCAATTAAAAAAGCTGTTTTATCATAGAAAGGTATAACAGCATTCTGTGACCTTTGAACTGTGGTACAACAACAACTTTTTTAGTATAGCTGGAAAAGCACAAGGGTTAACTACATACTATAATAATTTTCACAGTGCTAGCAGAAGAGTCTTTTTCTGTGTTAGTTTTCACTTTATCTCATCCTCACGAACTACAGGTTCATTTTTTCTATCTGCATCGAAGGGAACTCAAGGAAAAGAGTACAGGATTTGAGTCGGGATATTTTGGCTTTCATGGGGTCACCTCTTGCAGGTTAAGTATGTTGTATAACAATATGGCATTCAACAGAGAAATGTGTTGAGTAATCCATCATTTCAGTTATATTTTGCAAATGCTAATAGATTAAAAACAATCCTGTAAATTAGATGAAGGTGGTCTCTCTCATTA
Source organism: Neoceratodus forsteri (assembly GCA_016271365.2). Taxonomy (NCBI): domain Eukaryota; kingdom Metazoa; phylum Chordata; order Ceratodontiformes; family Ceratodontidae; genus Neoceratodus; species Neoceratodus forsteri. The sequence continues at coordinate 428,531,363 of CM057450.1, read as the reverse complement.
AAAAAATCTTAGCCAGGGGTGGTGTTCCTTCAGGAGACCCACTTTGACATGTTGCGACACCAGCAACCAGTAAAAATACATTTTATCACAAGTGTATGCCTCAGCCTATAGGGCCGAAAAAAGAAGGGGTGTTGTGCTATTAATACCAAGGTATATGGATTTGAACGAAATTAATATAATTACAAGAAAGCTGGTTGTGCCATGATATTACAAGGGGAAATTCATGGTATGGCAGTAACTTTGCCAATTCATATAGTCTACCCAGTTCAGACACCCCATTTATAGAAGAATTGTTAGAAACATAGAATTTGATGGCAGATAAGGACCGCTCGGCCCACCCATTCAGCCCATTTTCCCTACCAACTGTAAAACCACAGACCCTACTTGATCTCCGGATTTACTCCCCCTTCCCCTGCCAGAAGATTCGCTTATGCCTACCCCATGCCTTCTTGGATCCTATTACAGTTTTAGCCAATATCACCTCCTCTGGGAGGCAGTTCCAGGTATCCACCACTATTTCTGTAAAGAGGTACTTTCTTACATCTCCCCTGAGTCTACCCCTTCCAGCTTCATAGCATGGCCTCTAGTACTTGAATATCCTTTGCTCTGAAAAAGGCTTCCCTCTTGAACTTTATTTATACATGTGAGGTATTTGAAAGTCTTTCTCATAACCCCCCTCTCTCTCTCTCTTTTTCTCCAGGGTGTACCTATTGAGGTCCTTCAGTCTCTCCACATAGGGTTTTAGATTCAGACCCTTCACCATTTTAGTTGCTCTCCTCTGGAATGCCTCCACTCTGTCTATGTCCTGTGGTCTTCAAAACTGGACATAGTACTCTAGGTGAGGTCTCACTAGTGATCTTTATAGTGGTATCACTTCCTCCCTCTTTCTGCTGGTGATACCCCTCCATATGCACCCTAGCATCCCACTGGCTCTCCTCATTGTCTTGTCACACTGTTTGGCCACCTTTAGGTCATCAGATATGATTACACTTATATTTCTCTCTCCTGTTTGGTCCTTTGTTTTTGTGCCCCCAGTTAATGATTTTGCACTTTTGAGCATTGAAATTCAGTTGCCACACTCTTGACCACTCCTCCAGTTTTCCTAGATTCTGCTTGATTTTTTCCACCCCCCGGAGTGTCTACCCTATTACAGATCTTAGTGTTGTCTGCAAAAAGACATACCCTCCCTTCTAGTCCCTCTACAATGTTGCTAATAAAGACATTAAAGAGGATCAGTCCCTGTACTGATCCTTGTGGCACTCACTGGTTACCCTCCCTTCCTCAGAGTGAACTCCATTTACCACTATCTTCTGTCTTCTATCCCTCAAACATTTTTTTACCCAGTTTCCACCTTTGGACTCACCCCTAGGCTATTCAGCTTATTTATGAGTCTCCAATGAGGAATGATGTTGAAGGCCTTACTGAAATCTAGGTAGGCTACATCCACTGCTCCACCCTTATCTACTTCCCTGGTCACCCAGTCAAAGAAATCTATCAAATTTGTTTGACATGACCTCCCCCTTGTGAATCCATGCTGTTTTGGATTTTGTAAGCTGCTGGATTCAAGATATTCCACAATCCTTTCATTCAGTGGTGATTCCACTAATTTCCCCACTACTGAGGTTAGTCTGACTGGCCTGTAATTTCCAACTTCCCCTTTACTTCCACTCTTGTAAACTGAGACTATGTCTGCCCTCCTCCAGTCCTCCAGGACTACCCCCATTTCCAGTGAGTGGTTGAACAGGACTGTCAGAGGTGCAGCCAGCACCTCTCTGAGCTCCCTCAATATTCATGGATGTATCCCATGTGGTCCCATTGCTTTTTCCACTTTCAGATTTGCGAGTTCCTTCAGGACTCTCTCCTCTGTAAATCAACTAGTATCTACCACCCTACCAACATTAGAACTGGTAATAGTTCCTGCAAGTTACATGCTCCTTCTGATGGGAGATTTTAGTTATTTATTTTCTGTTTTTTGTGGCTGGAGCTCCCCTGTACATTTGCCCCTACCCACAGGATCTCATTTCTCACAGTGACCCCCACAGCTGCCAACCACCCTGGCTTGCTCCCACAAGGTGGGGCCACTGAGATGACCATCCCCAAGAAAACTCATCCCGAGTACTGGCTGCATCACTGTTGCCAGCAGGGCTCCCTGTACTTGCCCCCCCCCCCAGGTGAGGCAGTGGCGGTGAGCTGATCAATGAAATACTGTCTTGGCCAGGACCAGGAGGTGTGGCTGGGACAGCAGGACTGGGGGTGTGCATCATGGATGGATGTCCAGCCATTTTTTGATTGCTGATCACCAGGGTTGGGATGTGCAATGACATGCAAGCAAAGATCATGTTTTTCATACTAAAGGTAAATTGTCTATACAACCTAAATTAGAAATGATTACATTGGATGATATCTGTTTGGAGCCAGTTATCTTTCAGCTACAGTGTTTGGCTTTGGTCACAGATGATGCCTTGACTTATAAGGATCACATTGATAGTGTGTTCAAAGCTGTTAACATTTGCTTAACTGTTCTGTCTAGGAACAGAATGAATTTTACACCAGAAACTCAGAGACAAGTGGTAATGAGTCATGTTTTCACAAATAGTTGACTATGGTTTGGTTATTTATTTTGGTGCTCATAAGAATGAACTTCACAGAATTAGAATTCTCCAACAATGCTTGTATATTTGCTTGTGATTTCCCAAATAGGACCAATTCTTGTGCACATTTTTTAAAGTGACTAGCTTGATGTCACTTGAGCAATGATAGTTTACTTTGTATACTTGGGTATGGAAAATGCTATTTGTCTCTCTACCAAAAACATTTATTAATATTTTTAAGGGGCATGTGAATAATGGTGTTGTCATGTAATACGATCCCAGACCAGTCTTAGGATAGTGTTCCCTTTAAGAAAGTTGAAAATTGGCCAAGCAGCCTTTTCCTTTCATGCAGCTAAAACTTGGAACTCAGTCCCTAAAAGGTTGGCACAACTGGCTGAATATAATCAGTTTAGAACTGAATTTCAGTCCACCATTTTAACTGATATAAAAAACCACTGCTTTGAAGATAGGAGAAAGAAAGAAAGAAAGAAAGAAAGAAAGAAAGAAAGAAAGAAAGAAAGAAAGAAAGAAAGAAAGAAAGAAAGAAAGAAAGAAAGAAAGACAAGGCAATTTTATGTTTATGGCACTAAATCCCTGAGTGCCTTACATAACAGAAAAAACAGCATGAATAAAACAGCATAAAACTTCAAGCACAAAAATATGCATAATTAACATGTGTACCAGAGCCTATAACAAGCATTAAAAAGATGGGTTCTTATCTGTTTTTCGTATGTCTCAACCAAGCTGTTTTTTTTCTAACCTCTTGGGGTAGTGTATTCCAAAGTCTTGGTGCAGCAGTTCCGAACACATGATCACTGAAGATTCAAGGTGAGATCACAGAACAGAGAGAAAGCTCACCTCAGAAGACCAGAGGGAGTGGTTAGGAGAGTATGGAATCAGGAGGTCTTTCAGATGGCCTGGGTCTAATTTATGCAGGGCCTTGCAGGTCAACAAACACACCTTAAATCTATTATGCCACCAGATTGGTAGCCAATATAACTTAAAGAACACCAGTGTGACATGTCCAGACCAGGAAGTCCCAGCAATCAGCATGGCTGCCGCATTCTGCACAAGCTATAGGTGACACACCATCTTCACAGAGAGCCCTAGGTAAAGAGCACTACAGTAATCCAATCTAGATGTGACAAAGACATGCTCCCAGGTCACCAGGTCAGCAGGTGCTAGAAAGGGTTTGATCCAGGTAATGTTTCACAGATGAAAAAAGTTACTGTGAACAACGGCTGACACTTGCTCTTCTAGTATCAGCTTGGAGTCCACAATGACTCCCAATTCCTCATCCTATCCACAGCTCCTAGCAGGATGCTATTTAAACATGGATAAGTGACACCACCGCCATTCATTGCCCACTCACACTGTCTGGATTCCACCAGCAGCACTTCTGATTTGAGGAATTAACAGAAAGCCAGGTGGATGCCTGGGCTCAGTGCAAGATGATGGCCATGGTGAACCAGTGAGAGGAGTCTCTGAAATGCAATAGCAATAGCAATGCTAACCCACTGAGTTCTAAATGCAGCACTCCATTTTGTTCTCCTTCTTTCCTTGAATATTCCACATTTCAAATAAAAAAAAAAATATTTTTGAAGATTATATTAAATTGATTCAAAATTTAAAAGCATACACTAATGAAATTATTATATCCAGCATTTTACCTACATATGGTAGGTTTCAACAAATTAACCAGGAAATTGCATTCACTAATTGCAGGCTGAGAAAAATGTGTCTAGAGCAAGGTATAGGGTTTATTGAAACTGGCTGTATCTTTAGAAATGTAACATTGTACAAAAAGGACGGCTTACATTTAAATAGAATGGGTGAATGAATTTTGGGAAATACATTTGATAAAATCATTGAAAATCATTTAAACTGGGAAAAGTGGGGGGAGAGCATTTCACTCAGACAAATACTACTGGTAAACAGATATCACAAAACAAGAAATAGGAGTCAGTCAGGTGTTTACTGACTAATGTAAGGAGTCTAGATAATAAACTGGAGGAATTTATATATTTAATGGATAAAGAAAACATTAAGATTGTGATACTTACAGAAACCTGGTGGGAGGATAGCGATAATTGGGACAAAAACCTGCCTGGATACATAACATATAGTAAATACAGGAAGGGAGGTGGTGTGGCAATCTATGTTCATGAGTCCATTCATAGCATGGAAATAGATGGCGGTGATCTAAATATTGAACATTTAACTATAAAGATTATGCCACAAAATGCCCCTAAAATCATCTTAAGGGCTTTGTGTTGCCCCCTCCCCTCCCCCAATTAACAGAGAAAATGACCAGGAAATCCTGGATTATCTTGATCTCTTAAACCCAGTAGATAATATCATTGTACTAGGAGATTTGAACCTTCCAGGAATTGACTGGGTAAAGCAGACAGCAGCAAGCAGTATTGAAACAGATTATTTAGAAAAGTTCAATCAATTGGGCTTGAACCAGTTGGTAACAGTAAACACTAGGGCAAATAATATACTGGATATAGTACTGACAAACATGGGACCCAAATCAATGTATACTGAAGTGGGCCCCCCAATAGCAAATAGTGACCACAAAACTGTCTTTTTTTAGATAAAAGAATTACCTATTCATCATGGTAGCAAAATAAAAATCCCAAATTTTAAAAAAGCAAGATTTGACAAAATTAGACAGGCATTGTGTACATGGGACTGGGCATCTGTCTTTTCTAGACTGACACTGGATGAGATGTGGGACACTCTAGTTGACAAAATAAAAGAGACATCAGATCAGTATGCACCATATTTAATTAAAAACTCCAAACAGGGCAATACTCCCAAATGGTTAAATTTTAAAATAAAAAGACAAATCAAACTAAAAGACAAGGGGCCAGATATTCAAAAGGGTTGCGCCATGCGCAATAGGGTTGTGCCTGCACAAGTCCGAACTTGCTCCATTCTGCGATATTCAGCAGGAGGCAGTTGCGCCACAGAAAACATGCTGAGCAACAGCGCAATGCAAATGAATGCATGCTGAACTGGAGGGGGAAGAACCATGAATAAACTGCACAGCCCGATATTCAGCTGGCTGTGCAGAGTTGTGCAGGCGCACCCCAACCTGCGCCTGCACAACTTTGAGCCACAAAAGGATTGTTGAGGGCCACCATAGGTGAGCTGCTGCATTGCAGGGTGCAACACAGCAGCTGCCACCTGTGGCTGGCCCTCAACCCACTCTCTCATACCTCTCAACCTTTTGTCCTCCAAATGTGGAACATTGCCTCTCAAAATGTGGAACACTTAATCAAATCTTTACATTAGAAGCTCACAACACTGTGAAAATGTTTGCATTTATGGTCAGAAAGTCTGCTATTAATTAAAATTATATATTTTGCATCATTTACTATGGAGTTTTGCTTTAAAATGTTAACACTGAATGTGGGACAAGTCCTCACAATGTGGAACAGGGAGCTTTTGTGAAGTAAAATGAGGAACGTCTCGTGAATGTGGTACAGTTGAGAGATATGCTCTGTGCCCCCTCACCAGCCCGATCGCTGGTAGCAATGTGTCCCCCAGCACATCCCTGGTGGTCCAGTGGACCGAAGCCAGATCGTGGGCTGGAGTATTCAAACACACCCCCCAACTCCCGATCATATCCCTGGTGGTCCAGTGGACCGAAAATCCGATCAGGGATGTAGTTGGCAACCCCCCAAACACATCCCTGGTGACCTAGTGTCCTCCACCCCACCCACTCCACGAAGCCCCACCACCCCGCCTCCCCACAGCCAGCGGGCGGCATCCCACCCGCCTGCCGCCCCCGCCGCCCGCCGATTAACTGCCTGGTAGGGCTGCACACCCATTGGTGCAGAGCAAGAGCCAAAACTGGACTGTCTGGTATGGTATGGGCTGCACGCCCATTGGCTCTTGCTCGGGGTGGGGGGACACTAGGTCATCAGGGATGTGTTTGGGGGGGTTGCCAACTACATCCCGCGATCGGGATTTTTGGTCCACTGGACCACCAGGGATATGATCGGAGGTGGGGGTGGTTTGAATACTCCAGCCCGTGATCGGGCTTATCGTCCACTGGACCACCAGGGATATATTCGGGAGGTGGGGTGTGATTACTTCAGCCCGTGATCGGGCTTATCGGTCCACTGACTACCAGGGCTGTGTTGGGGAGATACATTGCTGCCCATGATCGGGCTGGTGGGGGAGTATTTACGCTATGCCTGCGATTGGGCCAGTGGGGTGGTGGTGGGGGTTTTACGCCCTTTTGCCCGTGATTGGGCTGCAGGGGGCGTCCTTCCCTGATGGCTGCTGCCTGGCAGGGCGCCAGGCGCAAGTCCTCGGGGATCAGCGCACTTGCATGCTAATGGCATGCAAATGGAGCCATAATCAGATGCAAATGGCCCCCCTGTGCCTTGCATGAATTATAGCCCCATTTGCTTGTCACCTTTTGAATATCGGGATTTTGCGCATGGTGCAATGGTACTTGCACCACCGCAAGTTGAATGCTCCACTTTGTCAACTTGCAGTGGCGCAAGTTCCACTGCGCCATGCACAGTGGCTGTGGCTGGGGGGTGATATTCGGTGAGTTGCTCAAAAGTGCAACTCCTTTGAATATCGCCCTGGACACACCCCTGCACAACTATTTTGCGCAGCGCAAGGGCTTGCGCCTATGAATGGTGCAGTTTGAATATCCAGCCCAAGATGTATAAACTATCTAAGTTAGATACAAATTATCTTCCTAAATATAAGGAACAGACAAGAAGGGTTAAGAAATTAATCAAAGATGCAAAAGCAAATTTTGAGAAAAGTCTGGCAACAAGAAGTAAAGACAACTACAAAGCTTTATGCTTATGTTAATACTAAAAAGGGAAATGAAAAAATAATAGGCCCCTTTAAGGATGATGGAGGAAATACTGTATATTAGATGACAGGAAAATGGCAGAGGTATTGAATACTTTTTTTGGCACTGTATTTAATCCTAAAGATAAATCTAGAAATTATTTGAAATATAGTACATTAGATGAAATAAAAATCAAAATAGATGTTAAGGATGTTTTGGAAAGACTTAAGAAGATCAAAACTAATAAATCACCAGGACCAGACAATATCCATCCTAGACTCATTACAGAAATAGCAACCGAGATAGCCCAACCAGTAGCTTTTATCTTTCAAAAATCATTGGACAATGGGGAGGTGATTAAAAAAATGGCATGAGGCACATGTGATCCCAATCTTTAAAAAAGGTAAAAAAAGACTCTCTTGAAAACTATAGACCTGTGAGTTTAACATCAACAATGGGAAAAGTACTGGAAAGTATTATTAAAGAACAAATTGATCTTTATTTGACTGAAAATAAGTTGTTAGATCACAGTCAACATGGGTTTACTAAATCAAGATCTTGTCAGACCAATTTATTACACTTCTATGAGGAAGTAAGTAAACATCTGGACTTGGAGAAGTCAGTTGATGTAGTACAATTGGACTTTTCAAAAGCATTTGACAAATTGTCACACGACAAGTTAGTTAAATCCCTTTTTTCTATTAACATAAACAAATATTTTGTTAACTGGATAGCAGATTGGTTGCAGGAGAGAAAACAGAGAGTTGTGATAAGAGGAGAACTGTTTGATCGGCTTGATGTGACTAGTGGGGTCCCACAGGGGTCAGTATTGGGACCCTGTCTGTTTAACTTATATATATCGACTTTACAGTATAACTTGAATAATATATTGATGACTAAGTTTGCAGATGATTGCAGGTTGGGGGCAGTAGTAAATTCAGATCTAGATAGTATTAGACTCCAGGAAACCCTCACATATATTGAGAGATGGACAGAAGAGCATCAGCTCAAATTAAACGAGGACAAATGTATAATCTAGCATATGGGCAGAAATAATTTGGAATCTAAATATACCATAAACAACAAATATTTAAAACAGTCTATAAAAGAAAGGAACCTGGGTGTCATTATAAGTAATGATCTTGCCTTTAATGCTCAATGTCACCAGACTGTAAAAAATGCAAACAAAGCCTTAAATTGTATTCTGAGACACACATCAAGTAGAAGCAAGGAGGTGTTGATCCCCCTTTATGGGTCAATGGTGAAAACCCAGTTGGAGTATTGTTCTCAAGTATGGAGTCCTTATACAAGGGGGGAGATTGATAGAGTGGAGAGAGTCCAGAGAAGGGTGACAAGATCTGTAGCGGGGTTGAAAAATAAGACATGTGAGGCCAGACTGGTGGATTTAAATCTGTATTCTCTCGCTTGTAGAAGACGGAGGGGAGAAACATATAGAAACATAGAATTTGACGGCAGATAAGGACCGCTTGGCCCACCCAGTCTGCCCATTTCCCTACCTGATGGATAAGCTGCTGGTCCTAGTTAACCAGCAGCCTACTTCTTCCTACCCCAACCCCCTAGAATTGCCTTATGACTGTCCCATGCATGCTTGAATTCCACCACTATTTTTGACTCCACAACCTCCTCTGGAAGGCCATTCCATACATCCACAACCCTCTCTGTGAAAAAATACTTCCTTAAATTACCTCTGAGCCGCCCCCCTTCTATCTTCAAATTGTGCCCCCTTGTTCTTGCACACCTCTTTTTTTGAAAGATGCTACCCTCTTGGACGTTGTTGATTCCCTTGAGGTACTTGAAAGTTTCTATCATGTCTCCCGGGAGATATGATTTTGGTTTATAGATCAATTCAAGATGGTAACCTTGCATTGGAATTATGACTCGAATTATGAGAAAAAAACCTATAATACGAGATCTCACTGTAAACAGTTAAAACAATTCAGGTGGAATTTATTGAAAAGAAGATATTGGTTTAGCCAACAAGTGGTTCCTCACTGGAACTCTCTTCCTCAAGAGATAGTAAATAGTCCCTCTTTGGAAATATTCAAAAAAAGATTGGATACTTATAGTAAACTTAGGGTTACAGATTATTAAATGGGTTTCTGTTTTTTTTCCCCTCATAGCAAGCTATTTAAGGATGAAAGTCAATTTTTTTGCTTTGTAAACACTATGATACTATGCGCTGTATAAGAAAATGCCGTGAGGATGTACAGTATAGGATACCATCTGCCAATTATAACCAAACTGCAAGTATTGGAAATACATCATAAATGCTATTTGTACCTGGGTTGGTAGGATCTATTTGAGCTTCTAAAAGTGCAGTGGGAAAGTATAAAGTGGGTGTTAGTATGAAGCTTTTCCTATTCTGGTTAAATGGAATATAAGGCTGCTAAGAGACATGTGGAGCATGGACAGGATGAGTGGCATGATGGCTTTAAAATATTGCATTATTATTCTGTATTATCTGTTGTTTGAAAGGTGGACTAGAGCACTAGGCCCATCAGGACCACCTTTCCTACACTAGTAAGAGGAAATACCAACTATCCATACCTAGAAAACAGGTGTTCAACGCATGCTTGAATCTGTTAGATTCTTTTGTATCTATAACATGTTGTGGCAAAACATTCCAAAGGGATACAGCCCTAACCATAAAATAATTTTTGCGTTTATTAGTACAGGCTCTTGGAATTCTAATTTGTTTGTTATAACATCTTACATTTTTAGTTTTTTCGGCCAAGATGATATCACAGTGTTCCATAAGTTGTTGGTCATTTCATATATTAAATAGTAGGAGTAAATCACCCCTATTTCTCCTCTGTTGTAAATCATAGATACCCAAAGATGTTAACCTTTCTTTATAGGGTAAATTTCTTAACCTCGGTATTAATTTAGTAGTTCTTCTCTGCATACTTTCAATTAGTGTTTTATCTTTGTTTAAAAAAGGGGCCCTGAAGGAGACCGTATAATCTGTATATGGACGAATAAATTATGTGTATAGGGGAATGATGCAGTATTCATTCCTGATAATAAATGATCTTCTAATAGCAGCTAGTGTACGGTTTCCTGTTTGTGTAATCTGTCTGCAGTGTTCACTAGGGGTCAAAAAGTTATTTACTTATTTGCATATTTGTGAGGGACATTCTCGATCGACCATTGGTTCCTTTATGTCCTACATACCTAGTAAACCTAGAAACTATTATTCCTAAATCCCTTTCTGAACAAATTGCATTAATTGTAATGTTATTCAGTATGCAACTGCTGTTAGAGTTTTTTTGTTCCTAAATGAATAACTGCACATTTTTCTAGGTTAAAGCTCATCATGTTTGCTTTTGCTCACTGTTCAATTTTCATCAGGTCAGTTTGTAGTTGTTGAGTTTTAGTTACTGTATCTACTTCTGATGAAATGTTGATGTTGTATGAGAATTTACTGAAATTACATGTTATACTATGATGTAAATCACCCACAAAGATTCCAAACAGAGTTTGCCCCAAGATGAAGCCCTGGGGCACCCCACTGCTAACTGATATTACATCTGATAGAGTGTCAGATAGCTTAACCCACTGGGTTCTGTTACACAACCAATTATTTATCCAAGTTACAGTGTATGTATTGATCCCTAAGTTTAACATTTTGTATTATGCTTGAAGTTGAGATAGTTCAATAAATAGTCAGTAAACAGAGCTGGTCTTTGGAATTTACTACCGGTCTGTCTGTTGTGCTGTGCCATATTTACACCATTACCTTTTTAGGGACAATGTCAATTCACTCCCGACAATACACGCCACAACAACTCACTCCCGACAATTCATATCCACGTCAATTAACTCCCGTACTTTCCGCTCTGCATATTTTCACTCCCATTCTATGGAATAATGCCCCTTTTGTTATCCTTCTCTGACAACATTCTGATAAAACTATTACTCCTGAATCCTTAACTCTGTCTGAGGCTAAATCTGCATAACAACTACAGCACTCACATGTAAATTGCTCACTGGCTTCCCCACTCTTTAGTGAGAGCCAACTTGAGTCACAGAGGGTAATATTTTCTTTACTGCTCATACCCAGAAAATGTGACTCCTACTTTCCCTTCTCTTTCTTAACTTTAATTTGCCACTGTCGAGACTGTTTTCACCATTAGCACTTCCTTGTAGGCCTCCAGTAAACAAAACAAAAAAAAAGCAACAAAAAAAAAAATTTCCCACACTGCATATACTTTAATTTAAAAAAAATCAGTTTTCTTATACATTCTGGTTCACATCTGTCACACCACACCACATATCTTTTCTTGCTCCGTCTCCCAGGGAACCCTAAGTAAGAGACCCACGGCAACTCTCTGTATCTTAATTTGCTGGGAGTCTGACATCTAGTCCATCCATCCTCTGACTGCTGGAACCCTCCAGCACATGTACTTCACTCATTTTTATACTGCAACAGGGGCGTCCAAGCTCCAATCATGGGTACTGCTTTACCTAAATTGGGATGCCCCATTACAGTACCCTTTTTGCTTGGAGACTGCTTTGGAGAATCCATACAATGGCAATAAAAAAATGATCTGCAGCCAATAGGTTAAGATCTACTATACGAGGAGAGATTGGAGGACCTCTGTATGTACTCATTCAAGGCTAGAAGACAGGCAGTTTATCCTAGAGATTGAGCATCAAGCTGTGAACCTGGAGAGCCAGCAGACTTGAGTTAGAGTTCAAAACCACCAACTACATACTGTGTGACCCTGAGCAACTTCAGCAAGTCACGTAACCTTCCTGAGCTCCTGGGTTGCACCAGGAAAAAAGATTCAGCTCAATATGCCTTCTCAGACAAATTGTTTTTTTAAATGGGAAAGGTGGGGTTGAAAGAAAGAGAGAATATGATTGAAATGTATACAGGTAGACTTGCAATATGATGGCCCATACAGAATTGTTCAAAATAAAAAACAGTTTAACAGCTAGAAGTGGCAGTTTCATGATATGGGGGAAGTTCAGGAAAGACATCAGAAAGCATTTTGTCCTGGAGCGGGTGTAGATAAATGCATTCAAAACACTGTGGGTCATCAGAATGGGGGCTGGGGTGAAATCACTGCTGAAAGAACAGTGGACTGATTTGGAAATAGTAGTGCTGGGAACTAGAGTAAGGTAGAGCTTCAGGGCAGACTCAGTGGACTTAAAGTCCTCTTCTCTTCTGTTCTTTCAGTCTATTGGGAGTGAGCTGACACCGGGAGTGAGTTGACATCAGAAGTGAGTTGACAGGAGCATATTGTCGGGAGTGAGTTGTCGCGGCGCGTATTGTCGGGAGCGAATTGACGCACTCCCACCTTTTTAGCATGTAAATGGCTTGCTGTTTATGTCTCCAAATCAGCATTTGGACTTTTGTGGAAAGACAAAGTTAGGAAATTACTTCCACAATGCTGTGACTTGAGCATCTTTCTTTGTATAGTTTAAAGAAATAAAAATGTAAGGACTAGAACTGAAGGGGGAAAGCAGAAAATGGTAAAATAAAACTAATAGAAAATATACAAGATCTGTGCAGTACCTAACATAACTGATCTCACCTGGTTATTATTTGAGCTGCAGCAAATTCCTCATGTGCTGACTTTATTTAATATGCCACATAGTGGCTGAGGTGAATTAATGGAGGATTATTCAGATGAAAAGCAACAAAGCAGACAAGAGATTTAGTGCTGCAACTGCTTATTTATTTATTTATTTCACTTTATTTAACATCAGCTATTAAGTTTTGGTATAACTGTCTTCATTGCCTCCATTAATTCAGCACTGGACTCAGGCAGGTTGCAAATGACGGCAGAAATTACATACTGAGGAGAAATATGATGCTGCAAGATGATACACAGAGCTCTGTTCAGATGAGAAGGAAATCTTCAGTGTGACTGACATCATAAGTTGCTAAAAATCTCAACAGTTCAAAATAAATAGAGAATAATGTCTGTGCAGGTCTGTTTTTTGAGGATGTTTTACACACCTGAGGTATGTGACAACCCATAAACCCCGAGAGAGAAACTCAAGGGGTTTATGATAGTACTCACCAATGGGGACAGAGTAACCGATGTAATGGTGGGTAGTACCTGATGTCCAGTGGTCATCATAGTGTGATTCAATGTGAGAACAGTGGAGGAGTCAAACCACACGAAAGCAAGGGTCCTGGATCTGACGGGTTGACTTTGCACAAATGGGGGAATGTCTCAAGGAAGCTCTGGCAGGGAAAGGAGAAGGGGGGGTGTAGGGGAAACAATGCGCTAACCTTAAGGGAGCCATAGCAGAGGCAACAAGCCTTTGTGTTAGGCAAGTAAGCAAAACAAAGAGAAAGAAAAAAATGCTATGGTTCTCAAAGAACGTGGCCAGGAAGGTAAGAGAAAAAAGGTTGACTTTCAGGAGGTACAAGGAAACACAGAAGGGGGAAGACAGGGAGCTGTATCTAGAAAAGCAGAAGGAGGCGGGAAAACAGTCTGGATCCCAAAGGGGTAAATGGAGGAAAAAATAGCCAAGGCAATGAAAAAAAAGAGACAAGACCTTTTTCAGGTACATTCGTGAGAGAAAGAAGACCGGGGTGGGATTGTGAGGTTAAAAAGGAGGAAGGGCGGTGTGTGGAGGGAGACCTAGAAAAAGTAAAAATCCTGAACAAATATTTTTGTTCAGTATTCCCAGAAGAAGGAGAAGGACAACTATTGGGGGATAGGAGCACCAGTGGGAGGAAGGTGGACACCAGCCCATTTATGGAAGAAAGAGTCCTAAAGGAACTTGAGAATCTGAAAGGGGACAAGTCTATGGGGCCAGATGGGATACATCCCAGAATATTAAAAGCACTTAGAAAGGTGCTGGCAGCACCACTAACAGCCCTATTCAACAAATCTATAGAGATAGGGGTGGTTCCAGGGGACTGGAGGAGGGTACAGAGCTTCACAAGTTTGCTGATCGACCGTGGAAGTGTGCGGGTAGAGCCAGTCACCCGCCACCTACAATTTATATTAATATTTTATCGGGAGCATTTATAAGAAAAAAACAACTTGTGGGTGCTGGGAGAGAGGGATGGAGTATGCTTTTTTGACAGAGGGTAGATGGCTGGGTCTTTTGCTGCTTGCATGGGCTGGAAGATGAGGAAGGGGTCTGATTCTTATTAATTTTGTGGTTCCATGTCAATATAGTGGGAAATATAGGGTGACTACAATTTGGGCAAAAATAATACAGCACCAGAAATTAAAGCAACCACAACACCAGGCGACCGCATATCACATCAATTACATCAAGAGCGACTGGCACATGTCAGCTACACTATTCATGTTTAGACACCTCCAACACACCTTCTCTCGAGCCTCGTTATCTCAATGAAAGACGAATTCTCCATATACCAAGAGGGACACACCCCTCTGGCTCCGTATGAATTCGACCGCCATCTTCAGAACAACACCTGGCCCATAATGCAACCCACCTTTATTATTTTAGCCCCAATCACCATACTGCTCCTTGATAGTGGGGGTAGGCTACCAGTTCATTTGCCGGAAAGGTGAGTCACTCAGTCACCATCTTCTCTGTACTTTATCATTCGCTCAGATGTGTGTGCGCTAACACTGTTCAGATGCTCACTTTGTAAGTGCACATTTCTAATCACTCAGTTGTATTTGCTGTATTTGAATCACCATATTGACATGATACCAGTTTTGTCAATGGCTGAATACTGAATATTTGGCCACCAAATACCGAATATTTGGTCGAATATTCAGGAAAAGGTATTTGCACAGCCCTAGTTTATGAGATTATCATACACAAAGGGTGTGTAAAAAATCCTCATAACACACACCTGTACAGATATTATTTTGTATAATAACTGGTGCAAGGTTTCAACAAAAGAACTGTAGCTGTATTTATACAAGTGAGCATGTCCCTGAGCAGCCGCTGTACTTGTCCAAATACAATGTGTTTTCTTTCACACTTCAGTGCAGTGAGAGTGCAAAAAGGAAAACACTGTAATAACCTTTTATCAAGTTTTCATGGAATTCAGCAGGTTACTACTGTGTTTTATCAAGACTGCATATCCAATCATTATACGGGTCACCAGTTATTATTAATATTTAACAATTGAGTCAAGTTGTGGATTTTGTAGTAGTAATACAATAACAGAAAAAAAGAAAAACTGACTCTGGGGGAGCAGTTTGGAACGTAACTTTGTGGTTGTAAGAAGCCTCATACTTAACCACACAGTGCAAATCCCTAGATCATAATGTGAGTATTGACTCTGTTATTGAAACTTAGGTATACATTGCTTATCTGCTTTTTAATTAATTAAACGCAATCATTGTGTGAGACCTGTGTAAAAATGGCAAAACTTTTCAGCTCCAAGAAATTCATGTGAGAACTTTTTGAAAACTGCAGGATCATTTCTTCTTTGTTTTCAGTGCAGATATAAGAATTACTCATTCATACTATCAATTCAATTTTTGAAAACATTTTTAGACAAGGTAGTGTTAAAATATGTCTTTAGGTGTTAAATGGCTGTTTGACATTCATGGTCTATACGTGTGGAAATCCAACAAACACACTAAT
This sequence comes from Neoceratodus forsteri, assembly GCA_016271365.2. Taxonomy (NCBI): domain Eukaryota; kingdom Metazoa; phylum Chordata; order Ceratodontiformes; family Ceratodontidae; genus Neoceratodus; species Neoceratodus forsteri. The sequence goes on along the minus strand of CM057450.1, from coordinate 428,515,373 downwards.
AATCCCCTGGTATAATATTCTGGGACAACAGGGAATTATCAGCTGCTCTGAAAAAGCAGGAAAAGAAGGCCAAGCAAATTGTTTAAATGTAGTGTTGTGCAAAATATTTTGCATAATTTGCACATTTTGCAAAATATTTTGCCAGGCTAAATGTGAGATTTTGCCCTAGATGTGAGTGAAATTTTGCCACCCGTGGGTGAAATTTCACAATGTGGTCTTGGACCACGGGCCCAAATTTCCAAAGAAATTTTCTCCCTGGTGTCTAGTGGTCCCCCCCCCGGCCTAACACTGGCCCAAATTAGTAAAGAACCCCTCCCAGTTAATTCATCATCTCCACATCCCCCAGACCCCCGATCCTGAATAAAATGCCCATACATTGTATGGCAGAAGTGGCACACAAACTAGGACATTAAGTACTTCCTCAGACCCCATTTAAAATATGAATGGATGAGGCCAGTGTCAGTTGACAGGGTAGGCTATTCCATTGTCTAAGGGCAGATACTGAGAAAGCTTTCTGGTTCATTGTACTTGATATGAGGGATTTAGAGATTAGTAGTTTGGAGGATGGCCTTTGGTCTCTATCATTCCTCTTGGGCATGAGCATCCCAATAAAGATTGGTGTAGGGTTTATCTTAAAAGTTTAGGATTGAAACATCTCTGAATAGATACTGGATGAGCTTATGGTGCTAGTTATCCCAGGTCATCATATGCTGTAGTTTACAATTACAGGTTCGATAGTTGGCAGCCAGAATGGATCATTTGTTAGTATTATAAATTGTGCCTTTTTCTAAGCTCAGTAAAAGTGGTGCTGTAGTAAGCTAGTGAGCCATAATCAAAGGTGTGTAGATGGCCTTACATCCTACATGAGACAATATTTTAGCCAGTACAGTGCCCTACGTTTTTGATTAGTTGACTTGCAGAGAGTAGCGATATGCACCGAATAGGTCAAACGAGAGTATATACTGAAGTGGCAACAATAGGAAATCAGAAGTCTACATGGTGAAGAAGAGCAAGGACAAATGGAGAGTAATTTATACAAATACAAGAAGGCCCCACTCCCTGGTGTCTAGTGGAAAACCTACCCACCCCTCTCCACTGTACTCCTATCGGGCCACCAGCCCAGCCCTCCACTCATCTCCATGGCCAGCAGCCCAACTAAGTTTCAATGAATGAGTGCATGCTTGTACAAGCATGTGCTCATTCATGAAGCACTTAATCAGGCTGCTGGCCATGGAGGAGAATGGAAGGTTGTGCTGGTGGCCCAATCGGCGTATGGAGGGAGCAGGGTGGGTGCTGATGACAGGGTGGGGGTCCACTAGACACCAGGGAGTGGGCATTTAACTAAGGATCGGATGTCCAGGGGATGATGAGTTAACTGGGGGTGAGGGGGTGTCTTTTTTATTAATTTGGGCTGGTGATCAGCTGGGGGAACCACTAGACACCAGGGAGGGGGCATTTAATTAATGATCAGTGGTCCGGTGATGGGGGGATGATGAGTTAACTGGAGGGTCATAACTATTAATTTGGGCTGGTGATTGGCTGGGGGCCACTAGACACCAGGGATATATAATTGGGTGGGATTTGCAGCGGGTGAAATTGCAAAATTTTGGCGCAATTTCACAAAACATTTAGAGAGGCAAAACTGATGATTTCGCTGCAATTTCACCTGCAAAATTTTATTTTGCTGCATCCAAATGTAAGGTGTGGTTAGCAACAGGGGGTCTAATCGGAGGACTTATAATATATCCAAACTACATAAATCCTAAGCTTCTTAAGATACAGGTTCTATGTTTTTGAAACCTTCTTCACTCCAAATCTTGTTTGTACTTCAGATTCTGTCCTTCCCCACCTCTCCATCACTCATTGCAATAAGTAATACTGAGACATTGCTGCCAAAGATTTCTCCTAATGGAGCAATACTTCACAACAGCAGAATGAATGGCTAAAGAACTGGAAGCACTCTGAAGCAATTTAACACTGAAGTTTTAAGGTTAAAGAATAAAGATAATAAAAGGTGATAACCTTACATTTTGCATCTATTCCTGAACTTTCATAATACTTAGTAGCACTGCTTACTTTTGCCCAGCATTAAAAGTATAAAAGCTGTCACCTAACCAATACCACAGTAAATATCTGTGGAATATACTGTTGAATGCAACAGGGTTGGGGCGATGTCAAAATATTTTTACTGTACTGAAAAAATAACATCTTGGATAAAACCAAATAAAATAAAGTGTGAAAATGCCAGAAGTAAAAAAAAAGTATCAGTAAGTGACACAAAAAATTGTATTTGAATACAAAATTAAAAGGGAGAAAAATCACAGAATTTAAAGTTAAAAATAATAACGTTACAAACTATACTTTGAAAAACTGTGCAAATACTTCTACAGTAAACACAGTAATTACAGACTCTGAAGAAGAACTTAATGAAAGTGGAAATAAAATGACTGGTCAAAAGGAAAAAAAAACAAAGTCTGAAACTAAAAAAAATACTACACAAGTTAAAATAAGGAGGGAAGAAAAACAGGTACCAGTCTTGGAGGGTGAGATGATAGTGAAAAAGAAGTACAGGAAATCAAGGAACACACTAGAAAAAGTTTATTAAAGGAATTGAGAGACAGTTTTGATACAATGAAAAATATGTTTAGTGGCCTAACAGAGTAAGCATTAGATATTGCAAAACAATTAGAATCACTGAATACGAGAACAAGTAAATTGGAGGTTCAAGTAGCCAAGTTAGAAGACGAAAAATCATTATTTCATATATCTATTCAAGAACATAGGAAAGAACTGAGAGTTTTACAGGAAGAAACCAAAAGATGGAAACAAGATCATGCAGATGTAACATAAAATTAGGATTAATAACAGATGGTGCTGAAGGGGGAACTCCAATAACGTATTCTGAATCTTTATTAACTGAATACCCTTCCAATAATGTGATAATAGACAGAGTCCATTAGGGGTTTCAGAAGCACTACATACAAGGGAAATTCCCCAAGATTTGTCTTTGTAAATCCATTAAAACGTCTGGACAAAGAAGAAATACTGTGCAAGGCAATATTAGAAAATGGATTATATGTTAGAGGTATGACCATTAAATTATTTCTAGATCTACTACCAGAAGTTAGAGAAAAACAACGAGCTTTCCAAAACATGGAAGATTTACTTTGGAGAAAGAACATACAATTTAGAATGTTACCCCCAGCCAAACTTAAAGTAACATAACATGGCAGAACAAGGATTTTTACCTCACCATCTGAGGCTGAGTCCATAATAAAACATGCTTTATATGATGAGGAAAATGAAACTTACAGAAAGTCAAATTCAGACAAAATGGGTCATTCAAGTAAAGTACAAAACAGAGATATAGTCCACCATCTTCACATTCTAAAGCAGGCCCTATCCAAGAACATGAAAAATGTGCGCGTAAAAAAAAAAATAGAGACAGTTAACACACATAAGAAAAGTTGGAACCAAAAGAATCAAATCAAGTACACACAGTATCTGAAAAATAACCATGAAGGACACCAAGAGTCACAAGATGAGAGTTCAGATGATACTGACAATGAAGCAGCTTCACTATAAGGATAGGATTTGAACTAACTGTTGTACACAGTTTGTATAATATGGATAAAAGTAAAGAAAGTGATAAATGGGGCAAGGGATGGGGAAAAGAGGGCTAGCAGTCTTATTACAGATTTTATTGAATGGAGATAAAGCAGATTTGGGAATTTTCAAACACTCGCTTAGTGGGCACTTACATGCCTTTGATTCTGTCTTGAGGGTAGTGGGGAGGAGAGGCATTGTGTAAAAGTGGGATTTGTAGGGGAGGGTAAAGAAGTAAGACACAAATTATTTATACTCCGACTTCCTCAACTTTTTTACACATTGTTTAAATTTTTTTTTTTGTTGTTTGTTGTCTGGTCTCCCCGGAAACTCAGCCCAGCTCCGTCCACCATCCCCCATGCCCAGGCTTACCCCCAAAGTGGGGCCACTGAGTGGGCACCCCCCCAATGAAGACTGAGTAGGTGACACTTGACTTACCCCCTGGGTTGGAGCCATGGGAGCAGGACGCCCTGGCAGATACAGGTATAAAGGAGGAATGGCAGTGAAGCCGGCATCATGCATGGGGATGGCATTTTTTTTGGGATCCCCTAATCTTCCTTCCAGAGGTCAGCCCATACACTGTCCATGCTCTGCAATTCCCAGGCTTACCCCCTCCGGGTGGGGCTGCTGGGGATGCTTGCTCCCTAATGGTCATTGCAGGCTATGCTCTCGCTTACCCTCAGGTCAGGGCCACAGGAGATGGACCCCCAATGGACATCTAAGGCAGTGAGGAGCAAGGCCAGAAAGGGGAATCATGCCAGTGGTTGGCAATTTCTTTCCCATGCTGATGCCTCGGGGTTGGGGGACATGCAATGATGCCAATGTCCACCCCACCCCCAATGCTCTGGCACTGGCAGGACCCCCAACCTCAGTCAGGGGCTGATGAAGCACCGGACACACTTCTGTCTACCCCCAAAGGAGGAGAGCAGTGCAGAGGACACTCAATCCTTCTCCTCCCGGCCAGCTCTCTGACTCCTGGGTCTGTTCCTGAACTTGGGTCTTCAACGTTGCAAGCAGAAGCCCAACTGCTGCACTGGTGGGCTGTTTTTTTTCCTTTTGCTGCAAGAATCCCCAGGGGCAGGGACATGCAATGATGGCCACCATCCACCACACCCCTCTAATGTGTGGTGCCAGCCACTGTGGTATCCCCAGCCTCTGCAAGAGGTCCATAATGCACCGGACACTCAACCCCCCACTCCCAGAGGTGGAAAGCAGTCCTTGGGATGCTCAATCCTCCCCACTGGCAGCCCTCTGACTCCCAAGTCTATCTCCAAACCTAGGATGTTGGCACTGCAAGCTGATGCCTTGCTACTGCACCAGTGGGCCAGCTACATTATTTGAATTTAGAGGTTATTAGATGTGAAGTAGGAAATAAGATCATGAAAGAGAGGGATGATGGAGGAGAAGGGTTAAAAAAAACTTGTAAGTTTGTCTGCCTTTATTTTATATTCTGCAGTTATACACTCACATGGACAAAAAGGTGTAATAGACAGGGGTTTGGGGTACATTAAAGATATTAAAAGCATTACAGAAATAGAAGCTTATAGCCCAAGGTAAAATGCAAAAGTCTGATGAATATTAAAGATAAAAGTGTCCATTTAATTAAATTAGTTACTGTAGAAAAGATCATGAGTAACGCAAGTCAATAGTATTGTTGTAAATTTGCCTCATGGAATGTAAAAGGAACAATAGGTTGTTTAAAAAAAGAGAAGAGTTATAAATTACTGTAACTCTAATCAAATTAAAGTGCAGTAGTAATCTAGCAGGAAACACATTTTATGACTCAAGATACAAAATATTGTTTAAATCTACTTAAAACTAAAGGATATTTATTATACTCATACAATCCACAATCAAGGAATTAATTGTACTAATAAAAAATAATTTGTTGTTATATTGCAAATATCTATCATTGCTGTTGATGGCCATTATGTGATTGTACAGATGCAATTTAAAAAAAGCAAAATTTTACATTACATTGAACATATACAACTAATGAAGATTCCCCTCAATTTCTTTTTCAAATGTCTTTTTATTTTTGTCTCAGTGCCCAGCTCCCTATATAGTAGCAGGTGACTACAACTTTAAAGAATATACATAGATCAATATGATGTAAATAAACACAAAGAAAAGCAGTACAAATTACAAAAGAATATATTAAAGATCTAGGCCTTGAGGATGTGAATATAGATTACCGGACACAAAAGTTTATTCCTTTTTCTCCGAAGTAAATAGCATATATTCCCAAATAGACTTTGTTTTGTTTTTAGCATGAATGCTGGAGAATATTAAAGATTTTTTTATGGCCCAATAATAATCTTTGACCATGCTCCCATGTCTTAGAGTTTACAGCTGAAGGGGGAATCCAGAAGGATAAACTATGGAGACAGGGTTAAACTGTTTTAATTACCCATATTTTGAACACTTTATGAAGGTGGAATTAAATTATTTTCAATAAAATTATACAGATGAAATATCATCATCCACAATATGGGAAGCGTTAAAACCCACATTATGAGCAAATGGCATTTCCTATAAAACTCATAGAGACAAACAAACACAATGAACAAAGTAAACATCTGGAAGAGTAAATAAAAAAGAAGAGCAAACATACATAAAATACCTGTCAGACACAGATTTGGAACAATTGTTGGCAACTGAGATTAATATAACATATTGACAGAAATCAAAGCTAGATCAGCATTATTGAGATCTAAAGTAAAATATTACCTTGGTAAGACCTCAAGCAAACTATTATCCTGGCAATTAAACAATGAGGAGGCATGTAAATCAATAATGCAGTTACAAGGCAGCAATGGTATTATTTGAACAGATAAAAAATAATGAAGATATTAAAAGATTATTGTCAATCTATATGCACAGTTGAATATAATTTTACGCAGGAACAAATAATGTACTTCTTTTAATAAGGGCAACCTCCCAAAGCTATCAGAAAAGTAAACACTAAATTTAGAAGCTGAAATTACTCAAGAAGAAATAATTAATGCAATAAGAGACCTTTCAACAAATAAATCCCAAGGCCCAGGTGGTATAATAACATAATTTTACAATCAAATATGAAGAAATATTAGTTAATTTACTACAAAAAAAATGTAATAAGATAAAAGACATGCAGATATCCCCTCTTGATGAGGGACACACAATACTGACTTTGAAACCTAATAAACTTCCAGAAAAATTTGCCTCATACAGACCGATCTCTTTATTAAATGGTGATTATAAAATGTACTAAAATAACAGTGACATGAATAAATAAAATAGTTCCACTACTAATGAACACTGATCAAGTGGGATTTGTTGAAGGAAGAGGGTTAACATGTGCAGTTAGGAAAACATTGAATATAATGGAACAAGCAGTGGAATCAGATGCCTCCTTGGTGGCCTTGGACGCAGAGAAGGCTTTTGATAGGGTAGACTGGTAGTATTTGGAGTCCACCCTGTCCAAGTTCAAGATGGGTCCTAATATAATGGCATGGAAGAACATGATTTATAAAACATCCCAGGCTAGAGTTTATGTTCCTAGCTATCAGAACCATTTAGATTAAATAGAGGAACATGACAGGGCTGTCCATTGTCACCGGCTCTATTTGCTTTATCCATGGAGCCTTTTGCACAATGCATAAGGGAGAACATGCAAGGAATTGAGATTGAAGGGAAAAACTACAGTATAGCATTGTATGTCGATGCCATTTTAATATAATTAAAGAGCTAGTGTACTGCCTAAAACTAATATTCGTTTTTAAAAGCAGACAACCATTACCTTTATATATGGGGTACATTTTTTTCCCTTTGATTAATTAGAAGATTGTTTACCTGTTGTTAGTAGGAAGTATGTGTTGGACAGCACATTCTGCCTGGAAGCTGACGTATCTATCTCTAGCGCCTTCCCCCCCAGTACATCATCTGCATTTTGATGCAACTGACTGTGATAGCACTACTGCTTAGGAACAGTCACTCAGTAACTGCCAGGGTAGTCACCTGTGATATCAGTGTCAGTGGGATCACAATGCTGATGATGCAGTGTGTGTGTGTGGGGGGGGGGGGAGAATAGAGACAGATATGTCAGCTGCCAGGCTGAGAGCTGTTCCAAACATCCAGCACAATGCTATCACATAGCAGACTCTCTAATGAGCGAAATGAAACAGAAAAATACTACAGAAATAAAAAGTTACAACTGGCTACTTCTTAAAATGTGCATTATTTTCTTGTCTGCCTGTTTTGGCTCCACAAGCTGTTTAAACAACTTTGTCACCTCTGAAAGATCCTCCTAGAGTTAGTGGATGACTTGATAGGTGCCGGGGGGGGGCGGGACAGCAAGATGGCCACAACGCTGCCCCGCTCTCTGCAGCATGGTGCTTAACGGGGTGCCTGGAACTGTGTTTTTGCAAAAGACATTTTTTGCTGTGAATGAAATTTAAGCTCATTTAGCACGTAGTACACGTTTATATTGTGTTTTACTTTTCCGAGTGCCGATAAGAGTAGTTGAACAAGACTAGCGGCTGGTCTAAGCTTTATGCCCGTTGGCATGCTGGGTGGAAATATTGGCATTTTATTTCTGAGAACTCACCGGTTTGTAATCTCTTGGGACCGCTTAGCTTATTAAATCATTCAGAAGTGTGTGTGTGTGTGAATTTTCTCAGGGGCGAGTTGTGTATTCCATGTTTTGAAGGACCACTTTGCGCTGTGTTGGGACGAGCTACTCAAGGCACGCAGCATTCTTACAAGAAGAAAATGGCTGGTCGATGCCCCGAAGCACCTAGAGTACAGAAAAGCATTATTTTTCTATTTTACAGGTATGCTATCTGTTGACTAGGTTGGGATTTAGGATGAGTTACCCGCTGCAGTACCAAATTTACTGCTCTTAGCAGAGCACTTCTCTCGCTCTTTTTGTGTATTACAGGTGCAGATAAATAAAAAGTGGAGTGTCCAGGTCGCAGACTTTGGAGGGTAAACTTATTGGCCTAATCCTCTGCATAGACTCCTGGTTGGAGTGGAATTTTGCCATGAAAGTTGGAAGTTGGAAGAGATAGGGTTGGTCTGAACAAAATGGTATTGGGGCGACCGCCCTAGAAAATAATGTGCCCGAAAGTAAGGAAAAGAGTGCTTCACCAGGCAATTACAATCATCTTTACCTTACCTTTGCTGAGGGGCTGTTATGGCTATGTTAATGACAGAATTTTTTTCTGAATACAGGTAAGAGTTGTGCTGAGGTGTTTTTGCTTCTGAGGTACTCCTTCATGAGTATTCTATTTACTTTATAATAAGGAGTACTGCAGCCCCTATTACTTTATACACCTCCAAAATGGAGCCTCTGCTTTTATCTATAAATCAATGGAACTGGTATTCGAACATTAAAATGCAGAACTGGGGATAGTCCCTAGCCTTGGTGTTAAGTTAGCAGATATGTTTTACTGCAACGAATGCATATATATGCACTAGTTATTAAAGTTAAACAGCTGGGCTCTTGACAGAGGTTTGCTGTGGCCTTTGAACCAACAGTATATTAATGCCTTACTCTGGAGCTGAGATTTGTGACTGCATCTTCAGAAATAACTTTTGCAATCCTGTTGAGGTCTGGTTTTTGTTTCTGCAGGCCCTGGTGGGATGTTAACAAGATAACTTGTGATGTTGTAAGGTTACTCTGGGAGGAATTCTTGTAGGAGGTATTGTTTCAGCATCTAATGATGGGGATAAATGCTCATTGGTATGAGTCTGGAACCTGAATAATCTATAGCCATGGAGACTGAACTACCTTGTTATTTAATTTAATATTATACGGCCATTGCCTTTTATAGGATTCTTTAAGACTTGTTAGTTTTATTTGTGCGAAGTGTGGTAGTTTATTTCAGTATCAAGAAATAGGGGTATATACTATATGCATATGTTTAATGGGTCTTTATGTAGCCATTAAGTTATTTCAATATGCTGCTGTAAGTTTGCTATTTGGATGCTAATTTTGATGTACCCGGGGATATGCCTTGACTTCGCTTGTGGCATGTTGGGGGAAATTGACAATATTTAAAGTTCCCCAACTGTGATATGCTGAATCTAGAAATCTGGGGGAAAGACACTGTAATTGAAGTGAATTGTGCAGCCCCCATGCCCATGGCACCTGGGTAACTCGTTGTCTGATTTTCCATGGTTGGTGCTATAGGACCAAAAAGGACCCAAATGAGGTCTCTGTGGGAAGCCTGCCCATGAGGGCATAGTAGGGAGTCTTATTGGTACGCACTATCCAGGGTATTTCAAGACATAGGAGAGCAACCCTTTAAGCATATTCTGAACCCTCTAATAAGAGGACTGAGATATTGCACCAAGTGCTTTCTTTGGCATGACAAGCCTCTGAAGAGTATTAGAAGGGATATTGGTAGCATGAGGACTGATGCTCTCTGTTTATATCTGCTGCATATGGGTGTTTTGGAGTATATTTCCTAGAGGCTCATTATAACCTTCTCATTTGGACAGACTGAGGTAGATATTGTGGTGGATATTGGAGCAGGAGATTGGTTAGCAATATTATGCAGCAAGTGCTAAGCAGTTAGGCAATATAGTTTTCAAAAAATGTAATATGAAATTATATTATCATGTAGATGGTTGCATATTTTTCAATTTGGAAGTGCTCTGATGAGTTTATGTTGCTTAGAGTTTGTAAATAAGTATAAAAGTAAAAGTAATGAATTAATATGTTTTTTGGACATTACATGTTTGTGGGTTTGACGTGTACGTTATACGTATAGTGTGATAATGTGATATTGTGATATTGTTTTAGTGATTTTTTTTAGTTGAAAATTGTAATGGCTTCAAAAAAAAGTTGAACAAATAAACTTGAACTGAACTAGTGGATGACTTTGAAAAAGTTGCCAGATATAAGCCAAATTGGCATAAAATAGAAGTCATGTTACTAAACAGAGAGAACACAGATTATAACAACTTTGCTGCAGAACTTCAAAAATCTTTCCAATATACTAACATGCTAAAAGCCAACAGAATAGGCCTGATGGTCTGTCGTGTCTGCTCGGTAGCCAGTCCCTATTGGGTGCTCACTCTCACACACACCCCCAGCCTCAGACAGGGTCATCTTCGGCTTCAGTTTACCCATGCACCAGTCCCATCCCCTCTTGAAGCCTTCCACTGTGCCCTCCTCCATCAGACTCCTGGGCAGTGCATTCCATGGCCCCACCACCCTCTCAGTAAAGTAATGTCTTATTCATTCTCCCCTTTAAGTTCCCTCCTCCAGCTTTCACTCATGCCCCTGGTAGTGCCCCCTTTCTTTAGTCTAAACATCTCTTTGTCCCCACCCTGGTTTATCCCTTTCACATATTTGAAGACCCCTATCATGTTTCCCCGTCTCTTCTCTCCTCCAGCGAGTACAGCCCAAGTTCTTCCAGCCTTTCCTCATAGGTCCTCTCTCTCATGCCCTGAATTATCCTGGTTGCCCTCCTCTGGACTCTCTCCAGCAGTGCTATGTCCTTCTTGAGGTGCGGTCTCCAGAACTGCACGCAGTACTCGAGATGCAGTCTGACCAAGGCATTATACAGAGGGAGGATCACCTTCCTCCTCCTCCTGGACATAATTCCCCTGGCTATGCAGCCCAGAATCCTGTTAGCTGTTGCCACAGTTCTAGGAATATCTAGGAATAATATTACAAACTATATCAAAAATATGTTTGATGTGAATTATGGACCACTAATGGAAAATATTGTGTTTGATCTGAAACGTTAGACTTATTTTCAGCTGACATAGATGGGAATGGTAAACATTATAAAAGGAATGTCTTACCTAGACTGTTGTTTCTGTTTCAGGCCCTTTCATCAGTGTCCCCGACTTTTTCTTTCTAGAACTAGAAAGGAAAATTTAAAAAAATATATGGAAAAAAAAAAACATAGTCTAAAAATAGAAACAATGTACTCATCAGAAAAATTAGCCAGAATTAACCTTCTGAACTTTGAATGGTACTTTATGGTTGCACAAACTGAAGGATTCTTTGACATATTTTTTTGTGTTACTCCAAATATGCAATGAATGAAAGCTGAGTTATGCACCACTCCATTTATAAGCACAAGTGAAGTCAAGACTATGCCTGTATACAATAGCCATCAATATGAAAATACCTCAACTTTTCTGAAAAATTCTAATAAAATCATGAGAGAAGTGACTAATATGCTAGATCCAAGTAACACTATTTCCATATACATGCCAATTTATAATAACTCATACTAAAAAACTCAAATCATACATGGAAAACATGATAGCTTAAAGGGGTGGAAATCTGGAGATTTGTATTGTAGCAGTAGTACTGTATGGTGAGTTATGAGGAAATAAAAATATATATATATATATAATTTAACTAATAGTGATTACCCTTTTTATAGATAAGAGATTATATTAGAAAGAATTGGAATCTGAAATATGAAATACTATTGTCCACTGTGAAGGAACTGTCCACAAATGTTGATAATCATAAAAAAGATATGGAAAATATGTAATGTTATAAAATAAAAGTTTTCTGCTACTGTATTAAAGGACTCTTGTGAGAGTTTGCTGGGCACAGAGATCGAGCTAAATGGACAAAGAGTTTGACAAATCCAAATATAGCATCAAAATGTATTAAACAAATATAATTCAATCTGTTACACATAATTTATTACACTCCTTCTACCTTAGATAAATTTAGCAAAACTATATCTGAATGGTGTCCTAGATGTCTGATTGCGATCAGATCATTGAACCATTACTTTGTTAAATGTACATTTTGACTACTTTTGGAATAAGATTCATGAAACCATAGGCAAAACCCAGGATAAGGAATTCCTGTTTGATCCAGGTGGAATTGTATTGGGAATATAGCTGGACAATGTATTTTTTTTTTTATTATTCTTTTATTCTTTTTGCCACCGGGCACCCCCTAGCCCCATGAACAGGCTCACCCTGGGCTCAGTGACCCTCACCCGGGGAAGCTCTACCCCCAAGTGGGGCCACCGAAGTGGAACAATCATGGCTGGAGGGTCGGGCACCAAGCCCCAACTCATACGCTGGGGGACAGTGATTTTTCTGTGGGTTTTTTTCAGGGGTGGTGATATGCAATGACGGTCAGCATCTGCCCCCCCCTTGTGTGTAGGTGTCCGATCATTTGTGGCACCCATAACCTCTGCTGGGGGTCCATGTTGCACTGGGCACTCAGCCCCATCCCCCTGGAGCAGGAGAGGAGTCATATGGATGCTCAATCCTGCTCCCCCCCAGCAGGCCCTCTGACACTTGGATCCGTTCCTGAACCCGGGTTGTCGGCTCCGCAGACGGCAGCCATGCCTCTGCACCAGTGGGCCGGTGACACCTGACAGTGTTAACATTTCTAATCTACTAGATTTTTTTTTCTTAGTATTACTATGTTGGCAGGAAAGAAACTAACATTACAAAAATAGAAAAAACCCTCACCCACCCATGTACAAGGAACAGCTTAATTGTATGATTGATACTTCAAAGCTAGAATGACTTTATCATAATTTAGAAGATGATTTTAAGGAATTTGAAGTGGTTTTAAGTTTCCTTATTGATAAATTATGTAGTTGATAAATTAGCTATAGAAGAACTATTTTCCATGAGGCAAAATATAATATCAAAAGAAAGAAACTAAAAAAATAGAAAGATAAGATAAGTTAGATTTAGAAACTGAGATGATGATGGACACTGAATACTGGATAACAAACAAAGACTGATGAAAAATATACAGTCTGTTTAAAGATGAAGGTATACCCCAATCCAATTTAAGAACAAAAAAAAAAGATAAAGCCAGCTGGTGGCTGTTCAGTCATGAATCTCCTTAAGGCTTTCACTCAGCTACCCATGACTACAACAACCCCATCTGAAGCACAAGACTGGTACAACTGGGTATCATCAGCATAGTTATGAAAATCCTGCTGTACTATCTAATGCTCTCTCCCAATGGTGGCATGTGCTTGGCGAACAGCATGGGGGCCAGGACTGAGTCTTGAGGAACTACAAAGCTAAATGCATTGCTTTTCAAGATGTAACACCCCAATGCCACATACTTCCCTCTGCTGGACAAGTAGGACTCAAACCACCTCAGCACCATCCCTAAGAATTCTACAAAGTACCTTAACTGCCGGCGTGGTGGTGCTGAGGGTTGAGGCACTGGACGCCAAACCTCACAGCATGCCAGTGAGCTGGGTTCGGGAAAGGGCTCAGGTTGTCAGGGTGCCAGCATGGGGGAGGGTGGGAGCAGGATCAAGCACTGGCTCTCCTCTCCCAGATGGGTGAGCTGCTCGTCCGTAGTCCCACCATCACCAGATGGAGGTCCGATGGCGGGTGCATGCGGTAACAGAGTGACTGGTAGGGTGGGGCATCCCGTAGGGTGTGACATGTGCATGCCTCCACACATGTGTGTCACATTAGGGATGTGCGTAATCAGGACTGGGGAGAAAACTGACAAAAAGCAAAAAGTACTTATGGGAAAAAAAGTGCCTCAATCATTCCAACAGCATCCTATGATCCACCATGTTGAACACAGAGGAAAGATCAAGCAGAACCAGAATAAAACAGTCTACTATCCCTCAACAGGAGGAGAAAATGGTGCACCTTGATGAGTACAATCTCAGTGCTATAACAATGCCAGAAGCCAGACTGGAATGGCTTGTAGACATCATACTGTTCTAGGCAGTACTCCAACTGCCCCATTATCGCCTTTTGATAATCTGCCCCAAAAAGTGAATGTTCAAAACAGGCCTGTAATTTGCCAGAATATCAGGGCCCAAAGATGGTTTCTTCTGTAGGGGTTTCACCACTGCCATTTTCAGTGTGGTGGGAAAAACACCCTCTTTCATGGAACACCTAACAATCTCCATGAATATCAGACTCAGTTCCCCCAGCACTCCAAAAGAAGTTTGGTAGGTCCCGGATCCAAAAATATAGTAGGTAGAGCACAGTTTCAAGACCACCTGAAAGACTTCTTCCCCCAGAACTGGCTTAAACTCACTGTACTGATACAGAGTGCCCTCACCCACCATTGACAGAGGAACCCTTGCCCATAATAGACCACCTGGTGAGATCCCAACCTGAATGGAGAATACCTTATCCAGCAAGACCAATTCAATTCCTTGCATTTTTCAGCAGAAAAAATTCTTCTTGACTGCAGACAGGTAATATTTAGCAATCTGTCAACAGTGTGGAAGAGCTGAGCCAGTTGGTTCTTTCTGGCAGCAATCACCCATGACAGGAACACTGACTTTTTTAGCGTTGTTGCTGACTGGTACTCACCATAGTGAGTTCTCAGTGCTAATCTATCCTCGTCGAACCTAGATCTCCACCAGGAACACTCTAACCTCTATCCCTTTGTCTTAAACCAGCTCAGATCACCATCATAACATGGCAACCTGTGGTGGGAAATCAAGAAACAAACATGGAAGGGTGCCAAGGAGACAAAGGCAGCCAGAAGAGCCAGATTATAGCTCTCTACATAATTCTCTTCTCCCTCAGCACAAGCCATCACTATGCCCAAGGTGCTCAGTATTGTCAGAAGCTTCTCAGACTCCAAGTTTTGAACTGTATGGTATCTGACCATCTCCACCAGGGGTGTAATTAAATGGGGGGGCCCTGCAAAGGAACTGTATGGCATGATGATCTGACCAAACAAGTGGATCAACCCTGATATCGTTTATGTCAAGACCCAACAAGAAAACCAGGTCCAAGGCATAGCCTTGTTGGTGAGTAAAGGAGGCAGCCGCCTCTACAAGGTCCAGTGAAGTCATCAACTGGAGGAGCTGTATTCCAAACAGAGAGGTTTTATTATCGATCAGGTGTTAAAGTCACCAAGCACTAGCAATCTGGGTGACTCCATGACCAGTACAGTCATGAAACCCTCTAGTTCCTGCAAGGAATCCTTTCTGAGTCCCAGAGGCTGGTACACAATAATGATCCCTCAACCTGTACCCGACCTTCCTTTCACTGTCACGCATTCAAATGACCTGGTCACACCCATGGGGTATGCCATCAGTCACAATGCAGATCTAAAGCAGATGGCCACCCCACCCGCCCTCTGCTACAACCTAGGACAATGCATCGCAAAAAAACCAGCAGGATACATGCCTCCAAAACACATGCAGAGTCATTCCTCAACCAGGTCTCTTTGATGTAAACCAGGTAAGCCAAGGAGTCTGCGATGAAAACCTCCATCACTGCAGCTTTATTCCTCAGTGACCTGATGCTACATAGAACTGCTCTAAGTGGAGGAACCAACTCGGCTGGCCCATTAGCTACCTGTCCAACTGAAAGTGGAACAGTTCTAGGAATTGCTATCAGGCAGGGTGGACCCCTCTCCTCGTGTCATCAATTTCCAGGGCACCTACTCAATCTTACACTCCCAATCCTGTTCACTCCACAGTCAATCGTTGCAATGAACTTGCATTGCAAGATGCTGCCCTGAAGGTCCCCAACCCCTAGGAGAGATCAATGACCTCCATTGAAAGGGTACATGGGAGACCCCCCCAAAGGGCTGCAGCTGCCATAGTTGATCTGAGGAGTAGACTAAACATGGTATGGCAGACACAATGTACAGTACGTGCCTTCCAATAATTCAAACTACAACCCACAGTTTAATACAATACCCACCCACAAATAAAGTCACCCCACACAGTGGTGCTAGAAGGTTCTGAAAAGCGGTAGGGCCAAGGATATACAGAGTGCCCTACCTCCGCACCCAATCTTCTCCACCCTCAAGTCTTGGGCCCCTCTCAGAAACATTTTATTAACCAGATCTGTGAATTGTGCACAGATAAATACATCAATATAAGTGTATTAATACATAGCAACAAACATAACAACATAAAAATGTATTTATTACCAAGGAAGCAATACTGATAAGATACAAAACAGGTGCAAATGTAAAACAATTAGGGCAGTTAGTTGTCTACATACAAGAGTGTGAAAGTATGTAGCATCAGAAATACATGTGAAAAATAAGTGATCTGTGAAATTAGTATGAAAGGTATCACCCATTCAATGGAGGCAGTACAAAAAAAGCACAACTGGAAAGCAGTCAAAGTTCAAAAATACATGTTACATATATAAAAAGGTGCAACTATAAAACAATCCCTCAGCCATACAGAATGCAGAATCTGGTGCAGGTAAAAATCATTGGTTAGTTTAAGGAAGGCATAGCCCCCGCTGCAAGCCAGAGTAGACATACATTTGGCTGTACAACAACCAACCATCAAATGCAAAAACAAAAGCAGATAGCATGTAACTGTTAATTTTAAGGCAATCATACCCCCACGAGCCAGAGAAGATCAATTCACTGTACATTTGCAAAAACCCAGTCAACCAAAGCAGAATCCAGAGCATGTAGAAAAAAGAAACTCATTATACATAATGAATGTAACCAAAACCCACCCTTCCCAATGGACATGTGCAGAAAACCCATTGCAGATACAAATAATTACTGAACATTTTCAATCAAAGCATACACCACCCCCCAGACTACCACCTAATAACAAGCTAGCCCAAAACAGGTAAACGTTACATACATTTTCAGCATAACCCCCCACACAGTGCCGCTGGGCTGAAAGCATTATTTTGTGTTGTAGTTGTTATGGAGTAGTCACTGGCTCCAAGACTTCGAACTAAACTATGTATGCCACTTGCCAGCCAATCCTGGCTTGTTGTCAAATCACTGGTGTCCAGAACTAACTTGAACATACCTGTTGTGACCATATCTCTCAATGATAACTGATCTTCAGGGACATCCTTGATTTTGCCTCAGACATTTCCTAAGCCTCTCATAAATCTGGCATTTTGTCACTGAAAAATAGGTATTTAAAGTATAAAAAAATATTGGCAGACATTAATGCTACAATCTCTTTGTTCTTCAGGAAATACTTTTCTCACTAGTATGTACCACACTATAGCAGGCTTCTTGAACTAATATTTCCATTTTGTGGGATGCATCCCTGATTTTGGTCATTTGACTCTGATTTTGTAAGCTCTGTCCCTGATTTGCAGACGGGAGGCTGAGATCTGTTTTGACCTGTAATTTTTTGGTAAACAAATGTACTGGGCAGCAGCCACACAGGCTGGATGTTAGGTAATACTCTTAACGTGTGCTTCTTGTCTTGAGCTTTAAAAATTATATACATAACAGAAACTCACACACACACACACACACACACACACACACATAGAGTTAAGATCCCCATTATCCAGTTCACAAAAAAAGCAAAGCATGTGATTTGTTTTTTATATCACTGCGGGTTCTTAGCACTACTAAATCCTTGTTAATTAAACTTACAGTCTTCAAGCTGGTTATCAATGTGTCAGACATATGGCCAAAATTTGATACAGAGCATGTGCATAGGAATTTAAGGCAATTTTTGCCAGATAAGGTAAAGGAGTGTGCTTTGCTTGCTTTCTGAACTGTGTCTCTGTGGTAACTGGGACCCCTGCCTCCTCACCCATGCTCCAACACAGGCATGCTGTGGAGAGTAGGCAACAGCTACCTACAGAGATGCAGAGAGATAGAGAGAGAGAGAGAGAGAGAGAGAGAGAGAGAGAGACTGAGAGAGAGTAAAATGTGTCATGGACTTGGTCAGGAGGAAAGACGTTAAAATAATTCAAAGACAGACAGGTATTACAAAAGACTGGCTTCTCTGGCAAGTTACACAAGTCAGTGTTAATTACAGTGTTTTGGGTTGGGACAGTGTTAAAACAACCATGTATAGCGTATGAGGATGGGCAGCACAGCAGAAGACATAGGGACTGATTCTCAAAGACCCGAGAGTGACGCAAGGTGCCTGCGCCAAACATAAATGGCTCAAGTGGCACCTTGCTTCAAACACCGCTTGCACAGCTATTCTCAAAGACAGCCTGTGTCAATAATAGTCTGCCTGCCCTGAACAGGTCTTGCACTGCCTGTGCACCCAAAATTGGGCTGCGACATGGTGCAAGGGGGCATGTGGCTGACACAAGCTGCCACATCCCCATAATCGGGATTCACAGAACTGTCCCAGAGGGAGATATTCCAAGTACCCATAGACCAGCTAGGGCTGATCTAAGAGTTCTTACGGTAAAAAGCTCCCTCAGGGAGAGTTGACCCATATGCAGCAATGTGCTGCAGTCACCACCCCCGATCCCCAATGGTGCCAACATATAAAAGAAATAATAAGTCCCACACCCCTTCCCTCATGGTACCAACATGAATACAAATAGTAAAACCCCTACCCCCTCCTAATCCCTGATGGTGCCATCATGTATCAGAAATAGTAAAATCCACACCACTCCAATCCCAATGGTGCAAACATGTATCAAGAATAGTAACACCCACCCTGTCCCCAATCACCAATGGTCAGGGAAGTATTAACATTGCCATCCCCGATCCCATCACTGACAGTAGTTTGAGCAAAACTTCCAATGCCCCCCGACTCCAAAGGTGCCAGCACTAATTTTAATATTTGGAGCCAGCGACCAGCACAGTCCACCTCACACCCTCCATGGCAGGCCACCGATTGAACTGTCAATGAGCCTACTGTAATACAGTAGGCTGATTAACAGTTCAGTCGGTGGCCAGCTGCGGAGGTGTGAGGTGGGCTGAGTTGGTTGCCAGCTCTGATTATTAAAATTAGTGCTGGCACCTTTGGGGTCTGGGAGGGGGGCATGGGATGTTATTGTTTATACTACTGTCAACATCAGATATCGGTAAGGGGGAATGAAGCAATATTAATACTTCCATAACCATTGGTGATCGGGAAGGGGGTGTGGGTTGTACCATTATTGAAACATGTTGGCACCATCGGGGAGAGGGTGTGGGTTTTATTGTTTTTGATACCTGTTGGCTCCATTGGAGTTTGGGGAGGGGGGTCGCTAGCCCAACAGAGACTAGAGCAGTGCATAGCCACCCCATGACTTGCAACCAACACTGCTGGTTCAGCGACTGGCACCAGACCCCGGTTGCTGCAAGCCATGGGACTTAACCGCCATGACCTTGTCTGAAAGAGAATAGGGTGCACAGTGCCTGGTGCAGGGGCGTCGGTACAAGCTGCTGTTTGCTGCAGCTCGCACCAATCAAAACTCCCTTTTGAGTATCAAGCCTATAATGTACAAAGATGCATCAGGTTCATCAAAGTCACTGCAGCCATGTTCATTAACTGAAGAGTGGAGGAGGAGGAAGCGCTAGACAGGACAGTTCAGACATCAGTTGTTGATAATCATCAATACTCCCGAGGTGAAAGATTGAAATAAAAAAGTGCTAGGGCCAGGCCCTTCCTCATTTGGAAGTGGTAAACTCATGACCTTAGTGGCCCACCCATGCTTCCAGCACCAGTAACCCCACACCTTAACAAAGACCACACAGTCACACCAGAGTCACACAATTAAATATGCAAAGAAGCAAACACATTCAACCATATCAAAAATCCAGCAATAATAATATTTAAAAGAAAGCTCAGTTAAAACTATTACATATAACTCCCCACTCTATCCCTCTGTCACATCCTCATTCATATACCTACACAGCAATGAATAACCAATCATATAAATCCCATGTACTTCAACAGTATACCACAGCTGTTAATAATGATAACACTCACTAAAATAAAAATCAGTATCCAGTAGAGGGTGTGCCTGCATAAATTATAACAGATTTCACCAATAGTGAAGAAATGTCCAAAAATGTGTTGAAGCTGAGACTAGGAACCTGAAAGAGAAAACCCTCTCACACTGCCACTGAGAGGGGGCAGCCAACATCATAACATGCAAATTTCAAAACAGCCAGGTAGTGCTGCAGTTCAATTCAAAATAAAATCAGCAAAGGGCCACTCTCACTCAGCCACACTGGTGCAATTTCAAGAAGAATTCCAAAGCAGAGAAAAGACTGTCCTTTCAGGACACCATCTCACAGCATCTGAAGATGGTCAGCAAGAGCGGCCAATCAGCACTGAGCAAAATGACATGGAGCTCTACCTAGAGAGTTACCCCAGAAACTTAGCAGTGGTACTGCTACCTCCCCAGACCCGTCCCTTCCAAACAGGGTTGGAGCCAAATGAGTGGGCCGGTATATAACCTGACCATCAAATTCTGAGTGAACAAACTGGGTCCCCACTCACTCATGGTTCAGAGCAAAGGAGTACTGGACCTCACTGCCCATTACTCATGGTTCGGCAACATTGAAGATGGCTGCAAAACAGAGCAGTCCCCTTTATCCTCATCTTGAATGTAATATGGTCTCCAGACCTCCTGAACTCTCTTGTTTCACATGAGCTTTGATAGTCCAAAAATCCAAAATTTTCCCCCGCTCCAGTATCCAAAGTCAGAGGTAGCTTCCGACAAAACAGGTTGAACGAGAGACTGTGACAAGCCACAAAGTCCAATAATGGAAAGAGAACCAAACGTGTATTAATATGCCTTCAAACTAAAAGAAAATGTATCCAGTTTCAGTCTGGAATCCAGTGGTTGTCTGGCAGACCTGAATGCTGGAACACTGACTTCAGAGCATCCACAACGGTTCCTCAACACTAAAAATAATAAAACCTATCTAATATTGCCTGCATGACTAAAAACACCATGTCTAAACTAAAAATTGGCTTGCTAATTAGCCTATCCCTAAACCGAGCAGTGAAAGCACTAAGATAGCAGTTTCACAAATAAAGCACTTTAAAGCAGCAGTGTAAAGAAAAATGTTTTTCCAAAAACTATTATTTCAGCTACAGTTAAGAAACATATTAGCATACCTGTCAAATGTACTTATCTAGGTGTCATCTATGCTGTACACCATAAGACATTTTTTATTTTTTCGATCCTAACCCATGCCGGGTTCACAGTGCTATCTCTATGCAAAATGTGGTGGCCATCTTTTTTTCTTAAGAAATAAATCGATTTAAACATTTATAAAATACTCAAATTTTGGTGGAATTAGAAAATTTCACTACCAAATTAAACAAGAAGATGCCTGGAATCTTTTATAGTGAAAAAAAGGTAGGGTCAAATTTTTTGCCTAATTTCGTTGCACTGCTGCTCTAACTAAGCCAGCTCAGCACTCAGCCAACAGACTACCCAGCTTGGCAGCCATCATGAAGACCCAAAGGAGTTACCTCTACTCTTTCACATTCATTATGGTTTATTAGAAACCAGTTATCTCCGTATTTAAACTGCTGATCTCAGTTGTCACTGTCACCGGAAAGGAGGATAGAGTCTGTGAGAATGACCATTTTGCAGAGACAATTGTACTATTTCCCAGCACTACCAGTGGAAGTTGGCAAGAAAGACTAGGTAATTTGGTAGAAACTGATTGTGTGCTATGTCTGGGCCAACAAATACCACAGTGCATGAAGTGTGCAGAAAAAATGCTGGATCTCAGTAGTGGGCAAGATTATGGCAATACCCCTTAAGGAAAGGATAGTGCAACACCTAGAATCCATAGGAGCACAGGATCCAAGACAACATGGGTTTAGAACAGGAAGGTCCTATCAAACTAATCTCATAGATTTCTTTGATTGGGTAACCAGAGTGGTGGACCAAGGGGGTGCAGTTGATGTAGCCTACCTTGACTTTGGCAAAGCTTTCGATACTGTTCCACATAGAAGATTGATTAATAAGCTGGGTAGGCTCGGGGTGGGTCAGACATTGGTCAGCTGGGTGGCAAATGGTTGGTGGGCAGAAAACAGAGAGTGGTGGTAAATGGTATACAGTCAGAAGAGATGCAAGTAACAAGTGGGGTACCTCAGGGATCAGTCCTGGGGCAAGTCCTCTTCAATATCTTCATCAGTGACATTGTAGATGGACTGAAGGGTAAGGTTTGTCTGTTTGCAGATGACACCCAGATTTGCAACAGAGTAGATGATCTAGGTGGGGTGGGCAGAATGAGAGAGATCTTGTCAGAAGAGTGGCAACTGGGGTTTAAAGGGACACTGTCAGCTTTTCCCCTTCATTTTCTGAGTAAAGTGAGCAGTGTGCCTCTTGGCACCCATCTATCCTAGATGCACCCCACAATGCCCCTACATGTGCAAACTTACAGCCTTTTGGCTGGGTTTTTAAGATTTATGCACAAATATTTGTACACTCGGGTCAACTAAAACTCACCCGCATCCCAGAAGCACAATGTGGTCGAGAACACGCCTCTGGCTCGAGCTCTGTCCCAAACAGTGATTTCTTCAGAATGAAACTGAGATAGAATAATAAGCCTGCTCCTCATGTAGAAATAAAATGTTGGTGGTACCTCCGTGGACAAACCAAGCACTCTACAGTGCACAATTTTTAATTTCTAGTAGTTGCAAAAATTTTGCACCTGCGCTTCAGAGGCACTCTCTTGCACATGTGTGGGATCTCTGTTCATGCCTCTGAAGCACATGCGTGTGATTTCAGCAACTACGAGAAATTCAAGATTGTGGAGTGTACAGCGCTCAGTTTTTGCACGGAGATACCAGCAACGTTTTATTTCTACACGAGGAGCAGGCTTATTATTCTATCTCGATTTCATTCTGAAAAAAATCACTGTTTCGGACAGCGCTCGTGCCAGAGGTGCATTCCTGACCTCATTGTGCTTCTGGGACACGGGTGAGTTTTTTTCCAACCAAGTGTGCGAATATTTTTGCACATATTTCAAAAACCAGCCAAAGGCTGTAAGTTTATACATGTAGGGGCATTCTGGAGTGCATCTAGGATAGATGGGTGCCAAGAGGCACACTGCCCACTTTACTCAGAAAATGAAGGAGAAAAGCTGACAGTGCCCCTTTAAAGCAAAGAAGTGCAAGATCATGCACATAGGGAAGAGAAACCCTGAAGCCACCTATAGGTTGGGAGGGGAATTGCTGGCAATCACAAGGGAAGAAAGAGACTTGGGCATCATCATCACAGATGACCTGAAATCATCCAAGCAGACCACTAAAGCAGTAGGTAAGGCTAGTGGGATGTTGGGGTGTATCAGTAGAGGTATCACAAGTCATAAGAGGGAGGTAATAATCCCTCTTTACAAGACACTAGTTAGGCCCCATCTGGAGTACTGCATTCAGTACTGG
Organism: Neoceratodus forsteri; assembly: GCA_016271365.2. Classification (NCBI taxonomy): domain Eukaryota; kingdom Metazoa; phylum Chordata; order Ceratodontiformes; family Ceratodontidae; genus Neoceratodus; species Neoceratodus forsteri. Next base: position 428,491,734 of record CM057450.1, on the reverse strand, counting down.
AAGCCACACCTGCACAAGGACATTAACAAAATGGAGGCAGTCCAGGGAAGGTCAACCAAAATGGTGCAGGGACTGCATCAGAAAACATTTGAGGACAGATTAACAGAGCTCAATATGTATACCCTAGAGCAAAGGTGGGAGAGAGGTGATATGATCAAAACATTCAAACATCTTAAGGGCATTAACAAGGTGAAAGAATCTAACATGTTTCAATGTAAGAAAAATAGCAGAACAAGAGGACACAGCATGAGATTAGAGGGAGGCCGATTAAGGGGTAATGTGAGGAAGTTCTTTTTCACAGAAAGGGTGGCAGATACATGGAATGGCCTACCTCAGGAAGTGGTGGATACGAATACAGTGCAGGGATTCTAACAGACATGGGATAGGCATAAGGGAGAAATACAGATGAGTATGAATAGATAGGCCATTGACAGAATACAGGCCTATGGCACATTCATAAGGTAGAAAAAATGGGCAGACTGGATGGGCCTTGTGGTCCTTATCTGCCGTCAACTTCTATGTTTCTATGTTTCAATCTCTAAGGTCGTAATTATAAACAGATACATTGACTACTGCTGTGGAAGTCCTTTTGCCTTTATACTATGGAATTTGCCTTTTCATTATTATCCAGTTTTTCAATAATAAATCAAAACACAGGCACAAAACATGAAGATACTGTAGGGAATTGAGGGACAAAGGAATTAAGGGTCATACTGCCGTCTTGAAGTCATGGTAGTGGGGGACAAACATGGATAAGGTCCGTGCTTTGAGATCATGTCAGACCCCCCTCAAATACCTAAAAATGTTTTTGCTGGGTCTGAGACCTTGCAAGACCCAGCTCACACTAAGCCCTGAAGCCTCCTAGAATTAGATACTGCACCCTAACACTCCCTGAAGGGAAAAGAGGTCTTGCACTCCCTAACTTAGAATTGTACTATGAAGCTGCAATTGAGTAGAATGTTCCTTTGGCTGCTTCTAATCTCACAAACAGATTGGATCATTATAGAAAAAACACACCTACTGCAGGGGAGGGAAGGCTGGAGCTGTGTTTATTTCATGCCAAACCAGAGACAAATAAAATACACTCTTAGTCCTTTTATTTTAAATACAATAGAAGATCAGGACATGGTAAAGAATCAGTCTCGACCTGCAACTGTATATGCCTATATTGGGTGCGTGGACCCATAAGGATCACTTCATACCAATTACCCTTCATCACAGATGTAAGATTCAGGCATGATATCAGTTCATTTACTCTTTTCAATTCTAACAACTGGGAATGGTGATGACATTTGTAGATGCCTTTAGTCATTAGTGTAACAGAAAATCAAAAAAGGTTGGGGGCTTTCACAAAACAAAAATGTGCACAATATCTTAGAGTGTAAAACATTGCAAGTATCAGATACACAATACAGGGTCCACCTGAGACTGTGTGGAGGTCACCACCATTGTCAACATACAGTACCTATAGTGTCAGTATTTTTTACAAATGGCTTAATTAAACATGTACAAAAACATGGAACAGCTCACCCACATATATCAAAGAATCAAAAGTGCAGCAGTCACATTGCAAGCTTTCTTCAGTTACTGGCCACTTCCTGGTTCTGTTAAGCTGCTTACTGAGTTTTTCCATTAACTGACTCAGTATTCACAAGCCCAAAGACCGCAACAACATATAGCTTCCACTGAAGCCAGTGACAGTGGATCAACTTGTACTGTAGAAACAGCATATCTAAAACTTAACCAAAACTTCAGGATTGGGGGAGTGAGGGCAGTGCAAAGAAAAAGCCCTGGAACGGACTTCTGTATTTGATGAGTAAGGGTGGTGTAAACAACTAAGGAGTGAGACCTGGGGGGTCATCTCTGTGACAGTCTCAGGTCCAGTGCTCAGTTCAATATAATGTACAGAAAGGCAAACCGGATGCTGGGATTTATAGGAAAGGGATTTGATAGTAAGTGTAAAGAGATGGTACTGGCCCTGTACAGGTCTCTGGTAAGCTTGCACCTGGAGTACTCCATGCAGGACTGAAGTTCACACCTCAAGAAAAACAGGGTCTGCCTAAATATCTTGCAAAGGAAGGCTACAGGGATGACTCAAGTACAGTAGCTGCTAGCTTTTGAAAGAGAGCAATCTTGTTATCAGAGCAAGGAGGCAACTCATTAAGGAGCTAGAACTTTACTACTAGAACACTTCTGACTCAGCAAGAGAATCAGAGCCTGTTGGGATTAGGCAAACAGATACTGTAGTAGAAGAGTAGGGCCTCAGGGTAAAAAAAAAGTTAGTGTGCTTCTCTGAGTTGGGGGAAGGGAACTGTATCATCTTGGCAGTTTGCTAAGTCAGGAGGAGAGCTGTTAATTGGGCAGTGTGGCTTAGGCAGAAGAAAACCAGGTGTCTGCAGTAAGACTTCCCTGCTGCTAACTTTTGGCAGAGAGCAATCTTGCTATCAGAACAAGGAGGGAGCAAGAGAGCCTGTTACACATCAGTTTTGCCCGCCTACCCTCCCCTCCACCCTCCCACCCTTAGCCAGTTCCACTTTTATAGGCACTGGATTTGACTGACAACAGGAGCTTCCTGTTTGGGTGCAAGAAGGGAAGGATCACCGAGACACATAAGATTCGCCATCTTTGAAGGAAAAGCGTAGCTTTCCCTCCGCTCAGCTACTGGAGGTCTGATTCTGAGCAAGGAAGAAGGAGACTACTGAGGAATACAGAAAGTTCCTGTCCCAGAACAGGAAGGACAAGAGCTGTAAGGGCAGAAAGGCAGTAGAAAAGTAGGGAGAAGAAATAAATAAATAAACAAACAAACAGATGGAGGAGAGAGTAAGCATACAAAGCGACAGGAGAGGGGCCACAAATAAGACATGATGGGAGTGGTGCAGTGCAGTGATTGTGGGGCGAAAGTCCTCTGGAAGACATTCTGGAGGATGTGGTGCTATCCAGTCTGCAGGCACTTCTCTGGGCTGAGGGAGGAAGTTACTTGTCTCCACACAGAGCAGGCCAGGATCCGGGGGACTTCATCCTTCTTCCAGGGACCACTGAGTCCACCCCCACTGCCTCAAAGGTTGCCTGGGTGGAGGAGTGTCTAGAATACAGTGGGCTCGGGAAGGGTGAGGGTGGTGGGGCAGAGGCACATTCCTTCTTTGGTTAAACTCCACAGCTCCTGTGCTGCACTGGCAGGGTGGGACTGTCCCAAGGAGTATGTGGGTGTCCTTCATGGTAAAGACCCCAGGGTGGAGGCAGAGGACCCCAGAGGAGGAGGAAGCAACTCCTGGTGGGGGATTCTATTGTTGGGGAGGTTGACTTGGGGGTGGATGGAGTGGGAAATAGGGAGGTTAAGTGACTACCCTGTGCCATGGCTTGGTGGGCTGGAAAACACATTCAGCAGATTGCTGGGGCAGCAGGGAGTGAGAGCTAGACATCGTTGTCCACCTGGGGACAAATGATCTGGCTGGTGATGAGGTCAGGGTAGTGCAGGAGGATGTCAGGGAGCTTGGGAGGGGCAGACACTGTAACCTTTTCAGAGGTGCTACTGGTCAATGACAAGAGGGAAAGCAGGGCACTCTGCACCACAAGATTCGATGCATGGTTGAAGGACTGGTGCAGAGCAGAGGGCTTTGGCTTCATTGGAGACTGGGGTCCCACCTGAAGGAATGCAGGCCTATACAAGTGGGCAAACTGCATCTATCCAGGAGATAATCAAGATCCTTAGTGAGAGGTTTAAATGGTTCATTGGCAAGCATTTAAACTAGCCAAGGGGGAGGCGATAGTAGGCAGGAAGAAGCTAATTGCCTCCTCCCACAGGATGAAGCAGTCAGTAGGGAGGACCCTAGGGTGGGGAAACTGACACTAAAATCTAAAACTGAGATAGGAAGAGTTGCAGAGATAGGGAAGAATGGGAGTAAAAACAGGAGAGGAAGGGAGGGAAGACATGGGGCTATCCCTACTAGAAGGGGAGGCTGCAAAACTTGGAAGGTCATGTGCACAAATGCCCACAGCCTGGGAAATAAAATCCCAGACCTAGTGGTCTTGATGGCAGAGGCAGAGCTGGACATTGTCGCTGTTACCGAGACATGATACATGGGGAACCATGAATGGGATATACTATAGCCATACCAGGTTACATTCTACCTAAAAAAGATAGGGTGGAAAAAAAGGGTAGAGGGGTGGCTATCTACATCAGGGAGGGAATTAAAGCAACTGAAGTACAGGGAATGCAGGAGGGAGCGGAAGCACTCTGGGTCAACCTGGAAACAAGAAATGGCACTGCCATTCACACAGGCAGACCTCCAGCACAAGGGGAGAAGATGGTTGGATTACTAGTGGAAGCTATCCACAAAATGACAGCCAAAAGTGAAGTGCTGCTGGTGGAAGATTTCAATTTGCCTGATGTGGATCAGAGTACCCAGGCTGCAGCCACAGCCAGGAGCAGAGGCATCCTGGAGGCCCTATAGGGGGCATGCCTCAAGCAGCTTGAGGCAGAACCCACCAGAGAAGGAGCAGTATTGGACCTAATACTCACCAATGGGGACAGAGTCACTGATGTAATGGTGGGTATCCACCTGGGGTTCGGTGATCATCATATGGTGTGATTCAATGTGAGAACAGCTAAGGAGTCAAACCACACGAAAGCAAGGGTCCTGGATTTCAGATGGGTTAACTTTGCAAAAATGGAGGAATGTTTCAAGGAAGCCCTGGCAGGGGAAGAAGAAGAAGGGGGGATGTAGAGAAACAATCAGCTAACCTTAAAGAGCTACTGAAGCCTCAAAGAAAACTTTAAAAAACATAATAATTAGGTACAATTTTGATTGCATTCCATTAATATTTCATAAATTTCTCCTCCCCATAATTTATTACTAAGGAAATGTGTATAAATATATGATTGTTGTCCCTTGAAGTTTATTTTGAGTTCATCTGCCTCTATAGCTTAGTCCATACTCCAAGTCATAATCTTCTGTTGTGACATCACAGTCTGTTGCCATGGGAGTAACTGTGAGGTCACAAGCAGTGCTCTATGACTTCAGGTAGGGAGAAAGCAGCAGAAATAGATGAACTGTTCAGAAGCAGAAATCCTGTTTTCATATAAATGACCTCAGTAATAAATAATGGGAAGGGGAATTACAGAACTAATGGGAAGTACAAGCTGGACTGTGTCTAACTATTATGTTTTGTTAAAGTTCACCTGAATGTGTCACCAGCTCTTTAAGGGAGCCATAGCAGAGGCAACAAGCCTTTGTGTTAAGCAACTAAGCAAAACAAAGAGAAAGAAAAAAAAAAACACTATGGTTCTCAAAGGACGTGGCCGGGAAGGTAAAAGAGAACAGGCAAGCTTTCAGGCGGTATAATTTATTTATTTAGTTTTTGTTGACCGGGTAAGTGCACTAGACAAATTCTGCCTGTTTTCAGGCACGACACAGGAAGGGGGATACAGATGAATGCTAACTGACCTTGAACCAGATTAAGCTGTTGGTTTTATTTTTAGTGAATGGGGGAAATTTGGCCAGGGCACTGGGAAATTCCCCTACTCTTTTTGAAAAAGTGCCATGGGATCTTTAACATCCACCTGAACTACCACCAGAACATGCAGATGGGACCTCGGTTTAATGTCTCATCTGAAAGACAGCACCTCAGGAGTGCAGCATTCCCCCATGCTGCACTTCAATGTCAGTATTGGGATTTAACGCAAGTGCCTGGTGTGGGTAAAATGTGGGTACAATGAAACACAGAGGGAAGAAGACGGGGAACTGTATCTAGAAAAGCACAGGGAAGTGGGGAAAGCAGTCAGGAGTGCAAAGGAGCAAACTGAGGTAAAAATAGCCCAGGCAATTAAGAAAGGAGACAAGACCTTTTTCAGGTACATTAGTGCTAGAAAGAAGACATGGGTGGGATTGTGAGGTTAGAAAGGGAGGAAGGGGGTGTGTGTGGAAGGAGACCTAGAAAAAGCAACAATCCTGAACAAACATTTTTTCCAATATTCATAGGAAAAGGGGAAGGAGAAGGACCACTACTGGGGGATAGGAGCACCAGTGGGAGAGAGGTGGACACCAGCCCGATTATGGAGGAAAGAGTCCTAAAGGCACTCGAGAATCTGAAAGGGGACAGGGCTATGGGGCCAGATGGAATACATCCCAGAATATTAAAAGAACTTAGGTGCTGGCAGCACTACTATGTCTCCATCCACACTGCTGATGATGGAATGGTAACGGTTTTAAAAATGGTTTAGGACTTACTGTTACCATCCGTCCACACTGCCCAACAAGCGTTTTCAAGATCGTTCGCCTCCCATCCACACTGCAGTTCATTCTTTGATCTTCAATGCATGTATGTAAACCACATCAATGACCATACGTGGGGACTATCCCTGCATGCATTGCGGGATGTGATGACATTCTGATGCCTCCCATCATGCCTCGGGTTGTTCCATGTAAACAATAAACTGAGCATGATGAAGGTGGAGGATTTAAATGCTTGTTTTGCCTTGCTGCTATTGTTTCATTTTATCACCCGGCAGCAAGCTATGAAGAGGGCACAAAACATTTAACAGCACAGCAGGCTGATTAGAGCCAAGTGAGTTCTTGCAAGAAGGAGGCAGTCATTACAGAGGATTACTGCACTGCTGAAGTTGATGGGCACCAGATATGCTGCAGAAGGAGTGCCTCGTTCTGTTTGGAGCCACCCCAGGCCAACCAGCTGGTGGGACAGCATTGTGCTATGCTCATAGACAGATGAGCAGTGGCTTGCTAATTTCAGGATGTCCCAAAATACCTTTCATGTACTGTGTAATGAATTGCAGCCTTACATTTTCTGCATGGACACCCAGCTTTGCAAAGCAGTACCAGTCCCCAAAAGAGTGGCAATCACGTTGTGGTGCCTGGCGACAAGTATAGATCAAACCTTAGGGCACCTATTTGGTGTGGGAAGATCTACAGCTGAGGAAATTGTTGTGGAGGTGTGCAAATCAATTGTGCAGTATATGTGCTGCTGCCCAAAGTCATCAGAATCCATAATGTGGCAGCTGTCATACAAGGTTTCGAGCAAGAGTGGGGTTTCCCAAACTGCGGAAGTGCAGTGGATTGTACTCACTCCACATTATATCACCACCCAGAAATGCCACAGAGTACTTTAATTGAAAATCATACTACTCTGTGGTGATGCAGGCACTGGTGGGCCATAAATTTCATTTTATGACTGTAAACGTTGGTTGGCCGAGGAAGGTACACGATGCCCGGCTGTTCCAGAACAGCAAGCTTTTCCACATGAGTCAGACTGGCAAGCTATTCCTTGGCATGAATTGTGACATTGGCGTAGTGAGTGTACCACTGATTATTCTTGGCGACCCTGCCTTCCCCCCTCCTCCCATGGCTGATGAAGTCATATCATGACTATACTGAGCCTGCTAAACGTAACTTCAACTACAGACTGAGTTGTGCACGCATGGTGGTTGAGTGCACATTTGGTTGCCTGAAAGGCAAGTGGAGGTGTCTCCTGAAGTGCAACTACTTCAGCATTTCTAATGTGCTATATATCATTGGTGCCTGCTGTGCACGGCACAATCTATGCGAAGATAAGTTAGAAGTGTTCCTCGAGTCCTGGGTCACAGAATTTGAGAATGCACAATTCCCACAACCATCCAACCATGACTGTGTGCCCCCTGATGAGATGTCTGTTGCAGCTATGAACCAGCAGGCTGCAGCCATACGTGATGCACTGTGTGAATACCTAAATAACCAATAAAAATATTATAGTATTAGTCACAGAATGCATGTCTCCACTGCAGTGTGTGGCATTTCCATTGATAATGTGGGTAAACTGGTTAGTTTGGTAACAGCTGTAATGACAGTACTGAAAACACTGTAGTGTCATCCCACTTAAAGCAAACCATTTTCATTTACCTCTCACTGTACCCAGCTTTGTTGTAGCTTTGCATGTATAAAAACAATCTTTTGATTGATGGGAATACTAATTGCAAACAGGTGTGGTGACCAAGGCTCCCCCCCCCACCATAAAATAGTAGAAAGACATTTCAGCATGACTTTTTTTTTGTTTTGAATGTCAAAGTAGTTAAAATGATCAACACAGCATTGGCATGTCACTCAAGTGAAAGAGTACATAAAAATATTAAGTAAACTGTTGTGGTAACTTAACAGTGCTGTTTACAAGCTACTAGGAATCAATACTTGCAGACATTGGATAGTATTGCACACATTGTTGTCTTTTAAAAAACATGCCATAGATTAGGTAGAGACAGAATTGTAGTGTTTGTCATCACAGAACTCAAATGAATCAAGAGAACTGTCATTGAATGTGTTTAAAGTGTGTAGCACACTGATACAGCAGTTCATTACTGTACTCAAGGCCTAGTCTGGCAAATATCCTAATTATACCTAGGTTGCTCACTTCTGCTGTACGTAAACTTCTGATATTTTATTACATAATATTGTACATAACATTTACTAAATGACACATTGATAAACAGGGACCCAATTCCAAGACAGCAGTTAGAGCAGTGTGCAAAGTACGCCAATGCGGAAGATACGCCAAAATCCCTACGACATGCAAGCTGCACCAGATTCCAAGACAGCCGCCAGATACGACAAAAAATGCCAGAATATGCATGTCACAACTAACACCACCAGTGCATGTCGCAGCCCGCAAGATTGGCGTAGCACTATGCATGTCGCAACTCTATGACCATAAAGGTGTGTGCAAGTCACAGGCATGTTGTAGGAGCTATGAGATGGTGGATAGCAGGGGAGAGGCTGCAAGCGAGAGCAAGAAGAGGAAGAGGAACTTCACGTTCAAAGAGACTGATGTGCTCTTGGAAGAGCTAGAGGCACAACCAGACCTACTGTTGTGGAAGGGAGGTGAACGACAAGAACCACTCAAGAGGAAGGCGGCATAGGATGCAGTTGTGCAGAAGGTAAATGCGGTGGCACATGCGCACTGCTCCATGTGTGACCTGCAGAAGTGTTATAGTGACCTCAAATGCCATGCAAAGGCAAAGGAGGCACACAACAGGTGGCAGGCGAAGGCCACAGGAGGCAGGCAACAGGATGTGCAATCCCTAAGCACACACAAGGAGAGGGTGCTGGCATTCATGAGCCAGCACGGTGTCCATGGGGACTCAGAGCTGGACACATTCCAGATGGATGCAGGGACAGGTAAGTGGATGTGTGAAGTATTGCAAATGGAATATGAAGATGTAATGTAATAATGGTCAAGAGGGAGTGTGACATGCTGGGTGCACAGGTAGTGTGCCACATTACAGCGGGAACCGTGAAGGCGGAGTACAGCCACGCAATGTGGAACAGTGCACAGACGGGAGGGACAATGTGGGAATGTAGCCTGGCATGGGGCACGGCCATGTGAACAGCAGATGGTGCAGCCACCACATGGGCGGGCAGCACTGGTGCACTGTATTCTCCCCCCACAGGAGCAGCCACAGTGGACACGGGCAGGTAAGGTGATGGCCAGCCCCACCCAGCATGAGGTAGACAGTGACAGAGGGGCTTAGATGGTGGCACGCATGGTGAACTGTGACCATTGTGGTAGCACTGAAGCACAGTTGTTAACTCCACAGGTGAGGAGCCAGAGGACACAGGGGAAGGTAAAGCCAATGACCATCTGTGCCGGAGCCCTGTGGGAAGGTGCTGCAGGGTTGTGGTCCGTAGCAGGCATGGCCATCATGTAATGGTGCAGCAACACTGATGCCCTCACATTCCCCCACAGGTGCAGAGGCAGATGGCAATGGGGCAGATAAGAACATGGCCAGTGTCAACACCAGTGCATGGGAGAGCTATGCAGGGGTGGTACAGTAGCAAGCATGATATGGGACATACCACTGATGCACTGATGTCTCCCCACAGGCACAGCAGCAGTGGACACAGTGGTGGTGGACAGTGTGCATGCCACCGCAGGGCAGGCCCTGCAGGACACAGCTGAGACACCAGTGTTGGGGGAGCAGCAAACGGTGGGGGAACAGCTGCAAGAGGAGATGGGACTGGACCTCAGCGACTGTCTAAGTTATGGCAGCCTGGGGGGGGGGGGCGACATTGCACAAGACCTGAGTCCTACATCCTACCAGAGGCTGGAGGAGGCCCTGGAAGGGACAACACCATCACCAGAGGTGGAGAGGCCATGGACCCCGGTGGACTACACAGGGTTCTACCAGACCCTGGTGACCACCCACACAGAACAGTCTGAGATGCTGGGCTGCATAAGGCTCAGCATGGATGCCCACCACGCAGCACAGCAGGAGCAGATGGCCACACTCATAGGGGTGCTGGAGACTGGGGTGCAGACCACTGGTTCCTCCATGGATTGTATTGTGGAGGCCATGGCAGTCACACAGGCCTGTGCACAGGCACAGATGTGTGCCATCACCCACCTGGCCATGGCCGTTGAGGGGTCAGTGGTGCAACAAGTGAGGCAGGCAGATGCACTTGTGACCCTGCTGCAGGTCATGCAAGCAGACCTGCACCCACAGGTCACTGCTGGGCAGGACAGAGCCCACAGGTGGCACAGGAGGATCATCTGGCACCAGCCCCACCAACGGTGACAGGAGCAGTCGCAGAGTTCACAGCACCACTGCCGGGTGGAGCAAAGCTGCTGCCAACACCCCCACCACTGCCACCACCAACACCAACACCACCAACACCAACAGTACACCACTCCACCCCCACGACCGCCACCACACCCTGCAGCTGGGACACAGCAGGTAGCCCCAGCACCACAACCACCAGCAGCAGTGCCACCAGCCACACCACAGGCACTGCAGCCCCCTGTGCCTCCAACACCCACAGCACTGGGGCGACATCAGCCACCGACGCCAACCAGACGTGCACCGGTGGCACCACAAGTTGCAAGAATGACAGGTAAGAAGGCAGCAAAAACACCCACTGCCAGGGGCATGGGGCAGAAGGCACTGGGTACTGGGCACAGGACCAGTGGCTCACAGCAGGAGGCGGCACAGGTGGTGGCATGGAGGACGGCAATGGAGAGCAGTGCACCCAAGGGGACTGGCCAAGAAACAGCGCCACAACATGCACCACCTGCACCCGGGAGATGCAGCAGGACCCAGAGGACAGTGGTGCCAATGGCACCCAGTGTAGTGGTGGCACATCCATGGAGCAGCGTGTGAAGGGTGGGCCGAGTGCCACCACATGGTCCACAAAGCAGAAGAGGACTGGGCTCTAGCGATAGGCCCATGACAGACGTGCTCCCATGGCATGGTGCTGCCAGTGGTGGGCTGTCGGGGTGGGATGCACAGGGTGAGCACAGGGTGTGTCTGGCAGCAGTGTGTGTGGGGTCTGCATGTATGTGTACGTGAGTGTGTCTGGGCATGGGGGCACTGTGTGGGGTCACGTTTGTGCTCCACCCGGGCACTGGGTGATGGTATGTGTGGGGGTTGTCATCTGTACAGAACTGTATTGCACTGTGTCACCCATGTATATCCCACCTGTCACAAGTAAACACCTTTGCACCATACCCCTGCGTGATGTTACTCATTACCACAGCCGTGACAGGACATATGTCACATCGCAGATGGTACAACACAGAATGCAAATGCATTCATAACGCAAAGACCACAGTTGCATGCAGGCTGCATGTGCATCATGCATTTGCACAAACCTGTGCCGCAGACCACAACTGCACATTTGCAAATCTGCAATGCACGTGCTGCGTGTACATGCACCACGTGCATGTTGCGGTGCATCAGAGTAAGCTAGGCTACAGCACTGTCTCACAGGTTGCAAGCTGGAGAGCTGTCTGCAGTGCTGAGGGATAGGAGTGACACTGGGCAGAAGGCTCAGGTGAGACTGATACAGCACATTGGTAGGTACTGGGACACAGCACCCACAGGCAGCAGGCCATTGACACAATGCCAGCCATGTGCCAATCTATTCGTTATCCCCTGTAGCACCACAGAGGACACACCCAGGCCACAAGTGAGTACTAGACACTGCACAGCATGCACTGTTCATATGCTTGTACTACACTGTAGGCCTAATATTGCTGTACCTCTCCCCATGTATAGGAGACAGCAACCCTGTAAAGGAGCAGGTAGGTGGACACTGCCACAACACATCTGTTGTTGCCACTGTTTGTACCGATAGCTAATGCTGACCTGCACATTGTCCATCCAGGTGTGCCACCATAGCCAGCAGTGCCACCCACATGTGCTCAAATGACACACAGATCATGTAGGTGTAAGTCACATGTCACAGTGTCAGCATGGGTGGGCCATCGGACCTCACCCTGGGCACAGGTCGATGGGTGCAGTGGGGTGAGCCCTGCAAAAGCAGACATGCAGAAGCACAGCGTGCAGTGCTGTCTGACCACACCCACACTCTACAGAGCCCTGCTGTGACCTGCCACGGGGTCGATGGATGGCAGGTGCATGGCCATGGCTGGCCATGTGCCGGCCTGGCACCATGCGGCTGGTGTCCATGAGGGCATGCCTGTGCATGGGACTGGAGGCCTAGCAGTACACCACTGGGGTGGTGTGTGGCAGTGTGGGGCAGTGCGTGTGCATGACACCACACTACCAGGCCATGCTGGCTGCGGTGCGTTTTAGCAGCAAGGGCATCTGCTGTTGGGGGGGTGTTGTGCAGTGGCATGACCTGTGACTGTGCCCTGTCCCCATGCACCGTGCACGCTGATGAATGTCCCACTGGGAGGGGGGGTTGTCGACACAACTATCTGTCCAATGTGTATTGACATGTGTGCTATTCCTTCCTCCCATGCAGGTCTTACCGCACGTCCATCGGACCTCATGCCACACACATGCTGCAGACATATCCAGAGGTTCGGGACTCAGGCTGAGTGGGCAGTCACCAAATTTTACACCTCAGGAGACCACCATGCTCATAAACTGTGTGCAGCAGTGGGGCTGGATGCTGCTACTGCTGGGGTGCAGGAGGCACACCACTGCTGTGCAGGAACAGTTGTGACATGCCTTTGGAGCATGGCTGGGTGCCAGCAGCAGTGTGCACAGGACAGTTCGCCAATACCAGTGGCAGGTCATGGCATGGAGGGACCCTGGGCTACTGGAGAGGTTGCTCAGCATGGCACGACACAGGGACACAGAGATGAGGTCGGGCCAGGACATGGGTGCAGATAGGTATGGCTACAGCCGTCCATATGGCAGTGCAGTGCTCACACATAGGCCATGGTGTGCTGAGGTGCACACATGTCACCATTCTCCCCTTCCCCACAGGTGCATCTGGAGAAGCCCAGGTCCATCAGGATGTCTGTGTTAGCAGCCTCAGGCAGGAGACATTACAGTGGAGTGTGGGTAAGTGCATGCATTGTGTGTCGTGTCGTGCCCATAGCGGGCTGCCCCATGGTGGCATGTGCTGTGACCTTGTGTGTCCTGTGTGTTTGCACCACATAGCCAGGCCCTGCACTGACTACATCCTTTGCATCCCAACAGGTGTGCATAGCTGACTGACGCCATGGCAGAGGACCCTACTGTGGGCCATGGCAGAGGTGAAGGCAGCCGATGATGTGGAATACTGCCAATACACACAGCGCAGACAACGGAGGGTGAGGGTCCTCCCTCCCACATCATCCTCGGAGGAGGGGGTGAAGGTGGAGGAGAAGGTGGACATGGCACAGGAGCTGGTGGTGCAGGACCCCACTGATGGTGGGCAGCAGGAGCATGAGTCACAACCTGATGCTGGGGTGGACATGGCACAGGACAATGCAGGGGATGTGGCCCTGGCCCTGGTCGCACCACCTATAGAGCCAGTGGTGTTGGATGCGGCAGTGGTGCAGTGGAAGGATGCACCACCTCTGGACCCTGGAATTGTGAAGGACAAAGATGGACCAGCACCGGATGGCCCTGGGCCCAGGCCAGTCAATGATGTCCAGGAGCAGCAGTGGCCAGGTGGTCTGGACGGCAGTGCTGGGCACCTGGTAGTCTGCCCATCCAGGGGTGAGCGCCGAATACACAGCAGCTAGTCACTCTGGTGTCGGTGATCCTGGAGGACATAGCACAGCTGCATGGCTCCATGGGTGCCCTGCTGGTGGAGCTGTGCTGGACCTAATGTCACCGCTGGTGGACTGTGTTGTTGGGCAGGTTGTATATATGGGGTGGGGACATATGTATAGCTGTTGGCAGGTGCAGGTGGGCGTACGGGACTGTTGGGGGGATATGCATGGGGGGGCTTCTGTTACTCTGTTGTGTTTGTTGTTGTACCCCTTTCCTTCTGTTCACCCCCTGTCCCCATTGCTGTTTGCCCTGTGTCCCTGTTCTGCCATTGTGTTCATTAAAAGAATTTTCTACACCCCTCTGTGTGTCTGTCTCAGGTGTGCATGGGCATGCGCATGTGTGTCTCACCATGCACGTGGGGGCCCACCTGTGGGGGTTCCTGCAGTCCCTGGTGTATCCTCACTGTGTACCTGATCTGTGTGCCGGCTGTGCAGCTCACAGCCTTTGGCACACTCCGGTGGCCACGTCCACTTGGTGTCCTGTGTGCTGCAGCACATCATGCCTGCTGCAGCCCCCATGCCGCCACATGTTGCATGTCTCGGTTGTGTGGCGGCCTTGGACCTGTATGGCCCCCTTCCACCCAGGGGCTCAGTGGACCCTGTGGGTGGCACCAGTGGCACAGGCATTGGTGTGTCTCACCGCCATATGTCTACAGGTCTGTGTCATCCAGTGCTGTGTCCCTGTTGTGGCTGCACTGTTTACATGTATCAGTGGCCATGTCAGAGGCATTGTGCCTGGTGGCACCATCATCCCAGCTTTGTGTCTGTGGCCTGTGTGTACTCTCTGCCTCCTGTGCCACTCATGCCCATGGCACATGCGTGCTGCCCCTTTCACTCTGTCTTGTGTATCCTGGGTGCGTTGGCTTGTGTGTTCCACTGTTTGCACTGTGAACCACCTTGAGGCACTGCTGTTTGTGTGGTATGCTGTTGTCTGGCTGGGTGGGGGGGGTCCACTGTCCTGTGCACTGTTCAAGACAGTTCTTGCCTGTTCTATCTTTCATGGCCTTCCCATGGCACGATGCTGCTAGTGGTGGGCTGTGGAGGTAGGATGCACACAGGGTGGGCACGGGGTGTGTCCAGCAGCCATGTGTGTGGGGTGTGCATGTGCATGTCTGTGAGCGTGTGGGGGCATGGGGGCACTGTGTTGGGGCATGTATGTGCACTGCACGGGCACTGGGTGATGGCATGTGTGCGACTGTCACCTGTAAAGACCTTTATTGCACTGTGTCACCCATATATATCCCACCAGTACCAGATAAACACCTTTGTACCACACCCCTGTGTGATGTCATTCATTACCACCACCTATGTCTCTCAATCTATCATTGCTGAAATATGTGACATGATGTGCGATGAATGAGCAACATGTATGACATATCTGACATGGCACTGCAAGCCCAGAACATTATGTCTATCAGTGCACTAGTGTCAATAGTGTTTGCTGGTAAAACATGCATGATTGATGAGTATGACTATCTGCTATATCGTCCTGTTGTGACATGTGTAATATCACCTCCTCCATGTAGGACAGAGGATCTCTGAGAGGTATAATGAGTGCCGTACCTCGCAAGGTGAGACAGTCGAGGAGGTATGCCACTGCCGTGACCAGCCACATGTCACTTCGCAGACCGCACAATGCATGATACAGCTGTACTCTGGAAGCTTAGGCCGCAGATGCGTAAAGGCCGCATTTGCATGTCGCTGTTGCCTATCTGCGTCATACGTCGCACATGAAGCATATGTGTGATAGTACTGTACACCACATGTATAGCCCATATGTGATACATGTGCGAGGCCACCGTGTCGACAATCGCTAGGCTGCAAAACACATGCATCTGAAACAGTGGAGATCCTGGCAGCTGTGAAAGGGGGACAGGGCAATAGTGGATTCAAAGGCCAGCCTGACAACAGTGCTCACCTTACACAGCCATCTGATAGGTGAGTACATGGGCATTGCTCATCCTGAACATATACAGCACTCTGTGCCCCATAAATTTTCTGCTGTACTGTACAAGTATGCCACACCAGGTGAGACACACATTGGCATTTGGTAGGTAGTTTGACAGTGCAGTACCTGCACCTCTGAAATGGGTGAGGGACATTGAGCATTCAGATGTGCTTCACAGGATGTGTCCACCATGCTGTACATGCACTTAATAATGCAGCCTCCCATCTGTTCTCCAAGGTGTGACACATGGAACAGAGGGAGGTAGAGGGCCTGAGCAGCACCACCATTCATGCAGCTCTCACTGTTAACACCTGTTCTTAATGCGATGCTTCCATTTCCCCATCCAGGTTCCACACATTGGGCTGCAGGCCTGCCATCTGGGGCATACTGGGAGCACAGAAAAGGTAGGTGCCTTGGTCAGGGTGATTGCACCGTGCCACATGTACAGTACAGCCACAGCTGGTAATCCTGTCATGGTTATGTTGCAGGTCACAGATCACCAGTACCATGTCGTGCAGCAGGGATGTGAGCCTAAGTGGACAGGTGCCAAACTACACACCGGAGGAGATGGCACAGCTGATCAACCAGGTGCAGCAGTGATGCTCCACACTGTTGCCACCCAGATACAGGCACTGCACCACTGCAGAATGGGAGAGGGCATGGTGTGCCATAGTGGCTCGCATCAGTGCGGTCCATGGTGTGTCCCATAGCACATGACAGCTGCAACACAGGTGGCAGTACCTGTCCAGATGGGAACCACAAATTCTGACATGCCTGCTTGACATGGAGGCATGGAGGGACCGTGAGATGAGGTCCGGCAGTAGCTGCACTGAAGGTGGATACAATGACATGATGCATGCCACCACCACTGACACACAACACATGCATGTCCCTGCAGTGGTGTACCTGTGTCACAGTGTTCCTCCCCATACAGATCCAGGTCCAAGCTAACATGGACAGTGGGTGCATCCTGCTCTGGAACCAGAGCATGGCCACCAGCGGCAGAGAACACATGGCCACAGGAAGTCAGGTAGGTGCCTTCACGGCCCAATGCACGCCATGTCCACAACATGGTGGCTGCAGGGGGATGGTGGTGGTGCCTGTGTTACATGGATATGGTCATGTGTGCAGTGGCAGACAGCTGTGCTGCACCATGCAGCCCAGTTTTAGCTTTGTGCCCCTGCGGTGCCTGTGGTCATTGTGCATTGCCAGTGTGCCTGCCACCGTGCACCATGTGGCGGATGGTGTGTGTATGTCTGGCACTGCTTGTGGTGTGCGCTGTGGTACACACACATGTGTGCCACTCTGTACAGGGTCTTCCTGTCCTGCTGAGACCTCTGACCTTCTCCCTTGCAGGTCTTGGGAGCCACCTGGCCCCACGGCAGCGGGCACTGCTGAGAGCCATGGCCGACCTGAATGCCAGGGACGTGGCAGAGTACCGCCAGTGCACATGCCACTGCAACAGCATATGGCCAGTACCACCTTCGATGGACGAAGAGGTGGAGGAGGAGGTGTTGCCTGTGGAAGACTCCAATGACAGTGGGCCACAGGGGTCCACGGAGCACAATGTGGTGGTGCCCATGGAGGAACAGGCAGTGTAGGGGCCAGGTGCAGCAGATGTGCTGGTGGCAGACATGCAGGTGGAGGAGGGACTGGCAGAGGATGTTCAGTCTGCACAGGAGCCAGAGGTGGTGGTGCTGGCCGGAGGGGTGCTGGGGGTGGAGGCAGATAGTGCAGCGGTGCAGGGGGTGGGGGTACAGTGCCCTGCCATTGGGCAGGTGGTGGTGGAGCAGCACCCGGTGGTGGATAGCATGGTGGATGTCATGCCCTAGGATGCTGGTGCTGTCTGCCATTCTGAGAACTGTGACCTTGCCCCTTAGCAGCAGGGTGGCCATGGCACTGCTGCCGAGGCACCTGGAGGACAGGAGAGCCCACAGGTGAATTTGTACCCAGGGTAGCCAGCACCTGGTGACCAGCACCTGGTGGTGCTTGTCTCCACCATTATGGTGGATGTCGCATGCCTGCACGGCTCCCTCGGGGCTCTGCTCTCTACACTTCAGATGTGCTAGTGGAGTTGGTGTATGGACTGGAACCGTGGACAGTTGTGGTGTGTACTGCCTTTGGGGCCCTGGCACATACTGAGTGTCCACTGTGGTGGGGTGGGGCAACTGCTGTGTGTCTATGGGCTGGGGGGGGCTGGTGAACTGTGGATCCTGCTCCCCAGGGGGGCTGCCCTTGTTTGGGGTGGCTGTGTTGGGCTGTGTGCCAGGGTGGGTACAATGGTTGTTGGGGGGCTGCTGTCTGCGGAGGAGGGGAGACATATGGGCCCAGGCTGTCTCCCACTATGCTGCTGTATGTTATGGGTACTTGGGGGACTGTTTCCCATTGCTGTTATTGATTTTGTTGTTGTTCTTGTTGTCATTGTTGTTATTGTTGTACTAGTTGTTATTGTTGCTGCTGCCTACTGTTGTTTCCATACTGTTGCATTAAATGCCTTATTCACACCCATGTCTCTATGCATCTGTCTGTGGTCTATGTGTGTGTGTGTGTGTGTGTGTGTGTGTGTGTGTCTCACTGTGACCATGTGGGGCCGCATGTGGCAAAGCTGTGCCATCACATGTGCATCCCCACCATGCACATGGTTTCTGTGCACCGGCTGTGCAGCTCACGACCGTGGGTGCGCACAGGTGGTCATGGCTGCATGGTGCCCTGTGTGCAGCAGTGCACCGTGCCAGGTCTGGGCCACGTGCCACCACACATTGCACATCCCGGCTGAGTGGTGGCCTTGTGTATGTATGGCCCCCCTTCCACCCGGGGGTCCAGTGTACCCTGTGGGTGGCACCAGTGGCATGGGCAATGGTGTGTCTCACCACCTTTTGTCTACAGGTCTGTGCCACCCGGTGCTATGCCACTGTTGTGATTGCACTGTTTACATATATCAGTGGCCATGGCAGGGGCATTGAGCCTGGTGATGCCATCGTCCCAGCTTTGTGTCTGTGGCCTATGTGCACCCTTTGCCTCCTGTGCCACCCATGCCCATGGCAGGTGCGTTGCTGACCCTTTCGCACTGTCATCTGTGTCCTATGTGCACTGGCTTTGGTGTTCCACTGTTTGCACTGTGGTCCACCTTGGGGCACTGCTGTTTGTGTGGTGTGCTGCTGTCTGGCTGAAGGGGGAATGTTCCACTGGCCTGTGCACTGTTTAAGACAGCTATTGCCTGTTCTAACTTATGTGATCTTCCTCTGTCATAGCTCTGTATGCCATCTGTTGTGGAATAGCAGTTCCATGGTGCTGGTGTGTTACGCCTGTCGTAGGTCGCATTATGCAGTGGTGTATGCATTTTCTGTCATAACTGTGTCGTATCTTGCGGTCGTCGTAGCAGTTGCGGGGTACAGCGTAAGTGTTCTTTTGGAATCGCACATGTCACAAATCACTGGCATAGCTAGTGATTTGCACTATCAGGACTGGTTTACTGCATTTACACCTGGCGTAACTGTCTTGGAATCGGGCCCCAAGTTACTAGTGTCATGTAGTGACAACTTTAAGTTAAACTTATAGCAACAAACTGATTGTCCGGTAAATCTGACAGACATGAGGTAACTTTTATATCATTAATTAACATGTTACAAATATTCTAATATGAATTTCTGTTAAAGGCAAAGAAAACTGTGGTTAAAACTGTTTATAATGCAACTGCATTATTTTCTTTCTTCAGCATTTTGATAACATCTGACATCTTTATTTTAAATGGAGCAGGTTATGAAATATGCATGCGCTATTAATAAAATCTTTCATACCCTGAATTTCTTGCATTTACATTTTATTTAAAATGTGGCCAGGAACACTTTTTTCTTTCTTAAACCAGAACACCAGTCAGTTGTTGTCTATTTCATGTTTGAGTGAAGGCAGGACAGATCATTACACAGAGTGCTTGTACTGTGCTGCTAATGTCATCACCTTGAAACTTAACATAAGACATGCATAACAGTACACGGTGTCACCTGACCAGCACTGTATGCCAAGTCATAGTCATACCAGGCCTTCCATCTACAATGAGGTCCAAATGAAGTCCTCATTCAATATATCCTGTACATAGGAAGGAGAAAATACCTGTGGCTCAGTGCTTACTTGAAGTCATGTGTTGTCTGGATGTCTGTTGTGAGGTACTTGTATTGTAACCAGACATTATGCTGCCCTGAGCTGTGCCAATGATGCTGGGTACACCAACATGGACACTGGCTTGAAAGTGGCCTACAGGGCCATGTGTCATGTTGTCTTGTGATTTACTGGCAATGCTTGTACTACCTACTGGAACTGAGTGTTGCTGGGGGTATACAGGGGCATGTGTCATGTTGCCCTGTGATGTACTTGCAATGTTGGTACCTCCAACCAGAACTGAGTATTGCTGGGGGCACACAGGGGCATGTGTCACATTGTCCTGTGATGCACTTGCAATGCTGGGAGCAGCAACATGTACAGCCTACTGTTGGTGCCCTGCATGTGCTTGCATTCAACTGCTCTGGGATGTACCAGCAATGTTGATGCCAGTGACAGTGACATTCAGGGGTTGACTGGTGGCAGTCGTAACACTATTTGGCAGCAATAACAAATGATCTGCAGATTACTGCGAAAAATGTAATGACATAATGCGTACCATGTTATTAAACAAGTTTGGTCAGAGCCAATAGGGCTGCAGGTGAGGAATTTGGGACAGATTGGTTCCAGTGTAGGATGGTGGTCCCTTGTGAAGCACCACAACAAGCAAGTTGCCAAACCTGAGTGATAGGAAAAAGAACAAAGCCAGAGATCAAGTATGGTCTGTGGTTTCTGCAGCAGGTAGAGAAAATGGGCAGACTGGGTGGACCTAGCAGTCCTTATCTGCTGTACATTTCTGTTTAAAGTGTGGCTCTTGTGATATGCAAAATGCAAGGATCCTCATAAAAAAGTGAAATGCAATCATATGATTAAGTCTGCTTGTGTGACTATAATTAAAAGCAAACTTAATGCATAAAAACCTGATTAAACAGTGCTATCCAATATCCTACTTTGTAAAGCAAAGCAAAAAATAATAAAGAACTTATTCTCAGAATGCTTCTTTATGCACAACATTGGGGCTATGTTTTAAGGGTCTTAAGGGAGCCTCTTCTGTGCAGTCTTCAAGATGGATGAATTGTTTACAGCCTAAACTCTCTTCCGCAAGAAAAGTGTGAGGCGAGAATGCAGCAGTTGGTGTTCATCATCTTCAGATATTTTCTTTTGCAAGCACAATGCCAAGTATCTCTTATACTAACCAGAAGGTAGCCCCTGAAATCATGGTTGGACAATTTTAAGTCTTAATTAGGTTGCTATATTAGGAGGAATTGCTAGTAATGGAGACTGGAGCTTTCCATAACTAATGGGAAAACCTTTTGATACCCCCGTAATGATAACACTAGAAATACTGTGTAGCAGAAATTGTTTAAAGGAAGTGCATATAATAAGGGGTTGGGTCCTAGGGGTAGGGAATAATGACATGATATATTTATGAATATTGTACTATAATTTGCTAACTGATTTTAAAATAAAAAGTTATTTGACTTTTGCATTAAGTTCCATGGGATCTTTAACTTCCACCTGGACAACCAGAAAAGATGGACAGAAGGGACCTTCATTTAACATCTCATACAAAGGCTAGCACCTCTACATCAGTGTAATACATCCCATACCCAGGTGCTACACTGCAGTATTAATACTGGGTATTAGCTCAATTTCGTGGTGTGGGGCACCAGACTATGTACTTCTGGCCTTCCAGCCCCAGAGGCAAGCATGCAGCCTATTGAGTCAATCACACTAAATATGTAACCTGTTCACAGAAACAAAGAATTGGATACTGATGAGGATTGGATGGCCCCTCAAGGCTCACCCCTCTCATTAATCCAAAGCCAGTGTTCATTGTCTCTGCATAGGTGAGAGTAATGACTATTAACCATTCGCTCCAGAGCAAGAAACACATTCAAGTTCTAAAACAGCAGTTTCATTGTTCCTCCATTAAAGGTCTTGATCACAGCCATGAAAGAAAATTGAGGAGTGGAGGCACCGAGGTTTGGCATTAGGTTTCAGAGCTATGATTTGAATCTGCCTCAAATTAGTAAGTGTCTAAAATGTGTAATTTCTTGATTTTTATTATGAATGTAATGTCTATGAAAGAGATCAGACTGACAGAACCAAAGCATTGAATAGTCATGGAATATGAATGTCCCCCTCAACCACTAGAAGTAGTATCTCCCACAAAAGATTAAATGCTGGCACCAGACTCTGGGCTGCTGGAGGTACCTGACTGGATGGCAGCTGGTGGTGGCTACAGGCTGGTGGGTGGTGGCTACTTACTGCAAGCTTCTTGTACATGGATCTTCGATCCTCCCTCACCTTGCCAGCCCCCGAGCAACCTGAGTCCATTCCTGTCCCCAGGTCACTGGTGTGGCAGGAGGAAGGTGCCCAGTGCCTCAGCCCTCCATGCCACTGGGCTAGTATGCTAGGTGCACCTTGAGGACCATCAACCTTAGACTCAATAGAGAGATGGACCACAAGTAATCCAGGATGCTAGCCACAGAGCAAGAGAGGGGGTCGAGCTCCCTGCCCTGGCACCAAATGGAAAAAGCGCTCACATTTGAAGGCATAGCACTGACAAGCTGACTCCTTTTGAGAGGCCTCTACAACATAGAAGACCTTGTCAGACAGACCCAAAGGCTGGAACTCTAGCCACTCAGGAAACAGTACAAATGGCAAAAATGGCAGACTGCAGGTAATTGCAAAAGATGCAAATCATGTGATATACTCCTATCATCACCGTTGCATTCCTTTGCTGTCAATAACAAGAAAAAATAGTGATATTTGTTGTGTATGTTCCCTTTAACTAAATTAGCTCTGTTTTAATATGGCTCTGTAATTTGCAAGCTGAAGTAAATCGCAGCACTCACTATCAGAACAAAAGCGGTTACAAATGCTTACATCTTCTGTTATTGCCTGCTTGGTGTTTTCCTCTGTGCTAGCTCCTCCTCCACTCTTGTGCATTTAATAGAGGTCGGGGCATGGAAGGGAAGTTGGGGCCAGGGTGAGACAAACAACCTGCTCTCCATCAACTCTGGCGGCCTGCTCCACTGCCGCTGCTTTGGGCGGTCTCGCTCCCCAGTGCTCCCCTGCTCCCAATCCAATCATGGTTACAGCCGCTGGTCTCACGTCCTGATGCTCTCCTGCAGTTTTTTACTGAGAGTTGTGTCCAGAGGTCCTTATAAAGCCAGCTGCACTCTCAAATCTGGTGTGTCTTCTTTGGATTGGGTCCTTCAGGAGCCACATTTTCACAGCTCTTTCAGTGGATTGGTGCTTGATCCCCCTGCCTGATTGGCTCCTCCAGGACCCAGCTCAGACTGTTTTGCTTCAAACAACCCACTCTCCACTAACTCTGGTGGCCTCTTCCATGGCTGCCGCTCTGGGCAGTCTCTTTCCCTGATGATCCCCTGCTCCCGATCTGATCACGGCTATGGCTGCCGGTCTCTCTCCCCGATGCTCCCCTACAATACTTTAATGTGATAAGTCTCTTGACTATATTATTGTCAAATCAAATGGTTTTATTCTAGTTATACTAGTGATAGTTGGTGTGTGTTTTCCCCTCAACTGAATTAGCTGTTTTAATGTGGTACTGTAATTTGCAAACTAGTAAATCATAGTAATCACCATCAGAACAAAAGGGGTTATGAACACTTTTTACATCGTCTGTTACTACAAATCCTAGAATCTCCTGCATCTGGCCTTAGAACAGTATGAAACAGTAAGAGGTTCAGTAGCCTGCATTGTATGTTAGAGTTTATGTAAGTTCTGATATTTTATTGGTTGGTCCTGTCATCCTCCCTGGGCCATGTACAGTCACACAGGGTTGATCTACCTGGTGATTAAACCAAAGCTCTATCATGCAGTATGGGCTGTTGAATCTCCCACTGCTGCCTATTGTTCTGATGTCCACTGCAGGGGATTCTGGAATTTGTAGTAACAGAAGGTGCAAACCTAGAACTAAAGAAAATTAGATTGATACAATCTACTATGCTACAATAAACAGTAAACAGTAACATGTTGTAATTTTTACTTTAAAAAGAGGCCTAGTTAAACAGTGTATCATTAACAATGTATAAAATATGATTTTGTTTTACAATTTTTTTTCACCCAGCTGAGAAGCAGCATCTGATTTCCAGGGGGGTCCAGCTTTTATTCATTTCCACAGCAGGGTTGATGGAGCAGTGTGGGGTTTAGAATACTTTAAAATCTTTTGTTTGTATGAAGATTTAACTGTTTCTCTTTGATTTCATCTGTTGGCTACATTGTTGCACATGGCTATTGTTAAGCAAAAGCTGCTTTCTGAAAAGTTCAGTATTTCATTGTGATGGAACCAACTTTTCTGAATATCAGCTGTGGCATTTCCACAATGCAAGATACAGTATCATGCCATCTTACAAAATGGGTCTAAAAATATTAGTTTTTTTCTCTCTATGCCTTTTATGTAAATTGATATCCCACCCCTCTACATCACTGAATTTGTACATTAGAGAAAATGTGCAACAACCACATGAAAATATACAACAACCACAATGTTGGATGTGGAACCTTTGTAAAAGAACCTCTGGTTCAAAGGTATTTGTAATCCCAGATCTCAGTAAATAAATAAATATATCAATAAATAAATAAATAAACAAACCACTAAATCTCTACTATGGAGAACATGTACAACAGACCATAGGATTTTTTCCCTGTCTATCCTATAACAGTGGAATTATACTTTCTAGACATAGCTAACATTGGGCATAAACACTGATGCATTACTTTGGTTGGCTGTCTGCATTTTTAAACAATCTTATAAATCAGATATCAGGCACAGATTTTGAACTCTAACATGTTGTAATTTTTGTTTTAAAAGGAGGCACAGTTAAACAGTGTATTATTAAGAACAGATAAAACCTTCTCTTTTTTTTACATTTCTTTTACCCAGTATAGCCCATCTGAGAGACAGCATCTCATTCCCAGACCTGCTTTTATCCATTTCAACAGCTGGGTTGATGGAGCACTGTGGGGTTTAGAATGTTTTTGAAAACATTATTATGAGACTCAGTACATTAGAGTTGCTATTCTGCTATGTTTGTTAATAATGTGATACGTCTCTTGACTATATTAATGTCAAATCAAATGGTTTTATAGTAGTAATACTAGTGATATTTGGTGTGTATGTTCCCTTTAACTAAATTAGTGTTATTTTAATGTGGCTCTGTAATCAGCAAGCTGTAGTAAATCGTAGCACTCACCATCAGAACAAAAGAGGTGACACACCCTTACATCTTCTGTTATTGCAAATCCTAGAATCTCCTGCAGCTGGCCTTAGAACAGTATGCAGCAGTGAGAAGTTCATTAGCCTGCACTGTATGTTAGAGTTTATATAAGTTCTGATCTTTTGTTTGCTGCTCCTGTCATCCTTCCTAGGCCATGTACAGTCACACAAGGTCTGATCTAACTGGAGATTAAAAAAAGCTCTATCATGCACTATGGGCTGTTGAATCTTCCTGCTGCCTGCTGTTCTGGTGTCAGCTGCAGGAAATTCTGAAATTTGTAGGAACAGAAGGTGCTAACCTAAAACTAAAGAAAATTAGTTTGATACAGTCTTCTGTGCTACAGCAAACAGTAACGTAGTAAGTTTTATTTTGAAAGGAAGCTTAGTTAACAAATGTGTCATTAGGCAAAGATAAAAGATACTTTCATTTTATTTTTTTTTTATCTAGCATAGCCCAGCTGAGAAGCAACATCTCATTTCAAGGGGGTCCTGCTTTTATCAATTTCCACAGCAGAGTTGATGGAGCAGTGTGGGGTTTAGAATACTTTTAAATCTTTTGTTTGTATGAAGATTTAACTGTTACTCTTTGATTTCAGCTGTTGGCTGAATTGGTGCACATGGTTATTGGTAAGCAAAAGCTGCTCTCTGATAAGTTCAGTACTTCATTGTGGTGGAACCAGCTTTTCTAAATATTAGCTGTGGCATTCCTCACAATACAAGATACAGTGTCATGACATCTTGCAAAATGGGTCTAAAAATGCTAGTTTTTTTTCTCTACAGTTTTTATATAATTTGATATCCCACCCCTCTGGACCACTAATCTAGACATTTGGAGAAATTGTACAACAGACCATTGGATTTTTCCCTGTCTATTCTATAACTGTGGATTTATAGTTTGTATTTTGTAGCGATAGCTAACTTTGGGCATAAACACTATTCATTAATTTGATTGGATGTCTGCATTGTTAAACATCTTTATAAATCAGATATCAGGCACCGATCTTGAACTCAAACATAGTGTAATTTTTATTTTAAAAGGAGGCACAGTTAAACAGCGTATCATTAAAAACAGATACAACATGCTTATTTTTTTTACCCAGCATAGCCCATCTGAGAAGCAGTATCTCATTTCCAGGGGGTAGGGGGTCCTGCTTTTATCCATTTCCACAGCTGTGTTGATGGAGCACTGCGGGGTTTAAAATGCTTTTAAAAACATTATTATGGGACTCAATCCATTACTGTTACTCTTCTGCAGTGTTTGCTAATAATGTGATACATCTCTTGACTATTCTAAAGGGACACTGTCAACCCCTTGGGTCTCAAAGTGTCCCTAATTTGAAAAACACATTTTATGATTGCCAACATTCTGTAAAGATTGCTGATGTAGCTGGTAGTTTGATTCTGACTCTTTTTTTTTCTTTTAAAAATTGAAAAACATACTGCCCACCATACTGGTGTTACCACACCAAAACAGATTTGTTTACATTCCTTTATCAGCTCCAACTGCATTTTCCTAGATTTGGGAACACCCACAACACAGTCTAGCCCCTTATGATGCAGTGGGAGTTTAGGAGGCTACTGTCTCATGAGTGACTGCACTGTTTGGGAGTGTTACTAATGCTCAGGAAGAAAAAATTACTCACCTTAGTAATGTTGTTTCTTCTAATGGAGTCTTGCTGTATTCTGACTATGGGCAGTGATCTCCAACCTTTGAACTGCCCTGGAGAGGAAAGAGTTAACTTTCCATGCATGGCATGGAATGCTGAGCTCGAGCTCAGTTGAGCCTCTGTCTGCTGTTGTTTGAACCCCAACCGCCAGATCTTTATGAGCTATACTCACTGGGCATCCTGTGTGGAAACTGTAAACTCACACTAGCCAACTGGCAACTAAATTTAATAAAAAGGGTTTTTTGGTTTCAAAGCAAAGACTCAAGTCAGGAAACCCAAAAAACAAAACACAACACCCACCCAAAAATTAAAGAGGGTGAGAAAAGGAGGCACCTCTAGGGTGCCAACACTGCTCCTGCCCACCCACATCCCAAAAACCAGGTTCTGAGAGGGGAGGCAGGGGAGGTCAGAATACAGCAAGACTCCATTAGAAGAAACAACATTACTAAGGTGAGTAATTTTTTCTTCAAACAACATGAAGTCTTGCTGTATTCTGACTATGTGCAGACTACCAAGCAGTACCTCCATGGAGGAGGGACAGAACCTACTTTGGGAACAGGCTCTGAAGTACTGCTGTGCCAAACCGAGCATCACTCCTAGCCTGGATATCCAGACAGTAATGCTTGGTAAAAGTATGGACTGTTTTCCAGGTGGCTGCTTGACATATCTCTAAGATAGGAATATCCCTGGCAGCAGCTAGGGAAGCAGCTGTACCTCCAGTAGAGTGAGCCCTCAGGCCTGTGGGTGGAGTCCTACCCAATTTTTCATAGCAGAATTGTATACAAGAGACAATCCACCTGGCAATAGATCTTTTAGTGGCAGGTTTTCCCTTACTGACCTCACCATAAGTGAGGAACAATTGGAGGGAGTCAAACCTGTGACCCTTGGTGCACTCTATGTAGTAGCTAAGGGCCCTTTTCATGTCCAGGCTGTGCAGCCTCCTCTCTCCAGAGGAGGAATGGTCAGTGAAGAAAACAGGAAGAGACATAGACTGGTTAAGGTGGAAATCTGAGACCACCTAAGGCAAAAACTTCCTATTAGTTCTTAGGACCACCTTATCTCTATGAAAAGAGATAAAATCAGGCTCCACTGACAGGGCCTGTAACTCACTGATGCGTCTGACAGAAGTAATGGCTACCAAGAACACAGTTTTCCAAGTCAAGTACTTAAGCTCTGCTGAGGACAAAGGCTCAAAAGGGGGGTTGCATAAGCTGAGCAATGCAAACATTTAGGTCCCAAGCAGGAGCAGGGTCCCTGAAGGGAGGATTGGTGTGCAACAATCCCTTGAAGAATTTACAAAATACAGGATGAACTGAAAGAGAAGAGGGCTTACCTACTGATAAAAAAGCAGAAACAGCTGCTAAATGTATTTTGAGTGTAGCTGGTCTGAGCCCCAAGCTATTGAGATAAACCATATAGTCCAGAACTGTAGACAACCCAGCAGACTCTGGAGAAATATGCTTACCAGAGCACCAAATAGTGAACCTTTACCATTTGGAATGGTAAGTCTTCCTGGTGGAAGGCTTTCAAGAAGCCTTTAGAATATCCAGAACACCTTGAGAGAGATGCAGATCAGCAAACTCTAACTCTTCAAGAGCCAGGCCTTGAGATAGAGAGATTTGAGATTTGGATACCAAACTCTCCCCTGAGAGGATGTCAACAGGTTGTAATTCCCGGGAAGAGACAGGGGGAAGGTGGACTGCTAAGGACAGCAACAGTGGGTACCAGGGCTGTCTGGCCCAGTCTGGACCAATCAGAATCACTTTGCAGGGTTGAGACCTGATTTTGACTAGTACCTTGAACAGGAGAGGGAAGGGGGGAAAAGCATACAAAAACTTCCCTTCCCAATTGAGAACTAGAGCATCCAGGGGGACTGAGCCCAATACTGAGGGTCTGCAGCAAAAAAGGGGGAGTTGGTGATTGTCTGGGGCTGCAAAAAGATCTATCTGTGGAGTGCCCCATCTGGAGAAAATCACCTTCAAAACTAGGGGATCTAAGGACCATTCGTGATGGCCCTGAGATATCCTGCTGAGAGCATCTGCCAGGACATTGTCCTTCCCTGGGAGGTGCACTGCTATCAGAGAGGTTTGCAGGGAATAGGCCAGAGACCACAACTTCATTGCTTCTGTGCACAAGGCCATAGACCGAGTGCCCCCTTGCTTGTTGATGTACCACATTGTGGTGGTATTGTCTGTTCTGATCTGGACTACTTTGTTCTGAACAGACTTGGAAAAAGCTTGCAGTGCCAGAAACACTGCTCTGAGTTCCAAGAGATTGATGTGAAGCAGAGACTCTTGAGGTGACCACAGCCCTTGGGTGGTCAGATCCCCCAAGTGGGCTCCCCAGCCCAAGAGAGAGGCATCTGTGGTAAGGCTTAGAGAATGAGATTGAGTGACAAAAGGAACTCCTTGCCTTAGATTGTCCTGATCCTGCCACCATTGCAAAGCCTGGATCAGGGTTCGAGTCACAGGGACTAGTTTGGTCAGAGAATTTCTGGGACCAGAAGGCTCTTAAGTGGAACTGAATGTCCCTCATCTGAACCCTTGCTCCCCTGGACCACTGCCGTAGAGGCTGCCATGTGGCCCAGGAGCTGCAGAAAGTGCCTTGCTGGTCGAGACACCTGAAGGGTGAATGAGGAGGCTAGTTTCATAAAGGTCCTTGCCCTGTCCAGGGGAAGGAAGCTTATTGTATCCAGTTCTGCCCCTATAAAGGTGAGGAGCTGTACTGGCTCCAGAACTGACTTTGAAAGATTTAGGAGGAATCCTAAGGAAGTGAGCAATTGCTGAGTTATCTGGAGATGTGACTTGACTTGGTCTTGAGACTGACCCACTATGAGTCAGTCATCCAGGTATGGAAAGATGGAGATCTTTTTTCTCCTTAGGAAAGCAACCACTACTGCCAGGCATTTTGTGAACACCCTTGGGGCTGATGTTAGGCCAAAGGCATTGCTCTGAATTGATAGTGGCCTGAGGCAACTCTCGAACCTGAGGTACTTTCTGTGGGAGCACCTGATGGGAATGTGAAAATAGGCATCCTTGAGGTCCAGGGAGACTAGCCAGTCCCCTGGCCTTAGAGAGGCAGAATTATTCCCAGAGTCACCATTTTGAATTTTGGCTTTAAAAGGTGCTTGTTTAAATATCTTAGATCCAGGATGGGCAGCCATTCTCCTGTCTTTTTGGGGGTTAGGAAGTACCTGGAGTACAATCCTTTTCCCCTGTGTAAGGGTGGAACCCTTTCTATGGCTCTGAGAGCCAAGAGGGAAGAGACCTCTGCCTCTAGGGCAAGGGCCTCTGAAGAATTTGCCGGTGGAAAGGATCTGGTTCTCATCTTGGGGAATTTTTTGAAGCTGAGAACCAGTCCCTGGCTTACTACTTCCAGGACCCACTAGTCTGATGTTAAAGACTTCCAGTCCTGGACAAAGTAAGCCAGCCTGCCCCCTACAGGTAGTGGAGAATCGGCCCAGGCAGACCCATCAGGGTGCCTGCTTGGCAGGAGCTTTAGGCTGAGGGGTGGAAGCAGACCTGCTCATACCCCATCTGCCTCTCCCTCTAAAGAACCCCCTCTGAGCAAAGGCAGAAGAGGAGGCTTGGGCATGGTAAAAAGGCCTATGAAAAGGCCTGCCCCTGCCCCTGCCCCTGGAATGCTGCCTCTGGGGAGTGGCTTGCCTTTCTTTGGCCTGAGCACTCCTGTAGGTGGTCCTGTACTCATCCATTTTCTTCATGTAGTTCTCTGTCTGCTCCCAAACAGAGAATTACCAATGACAGGAAAATCCATGGCCTTAGTCTGGGTATCCTGTGACAGGCTAGTACATCTGAGCCAAGCCATCCTTTGAAGGGCCACAGATGTAGCCATGACTCTAGATGAAACATCATTGAGTACACAGCAGCATGAAATTGCACCTGGATGCCTCAATCCCATCTGCAGCCACCCGCCTCCAGCCTCCTGGCAAGCTGGTCAGGGACCTGTTAGCTAGAGCCATCACAGTGTCCCACCTGGACTTCTGGTATCTAGCTGTGTAGGCCATATAATTGCCTGCCTGAGTCCCAAAGATGCTGCCATGTACTGTTTCTTTGCCATGGCATCAATCCTCCTGAGTCCTTATCTGGGGTGAGCCAAGGATATATTTGCTTTATCAGGCAGCAGCCTGCACTACCCCAACATGGCTGCATTGCTGGGAAAGGAACTCCAGTATCTGAGCCTGAAAGAGTATACCTCTTGTCCATTCTTCTGTCCACAGGAGGTATGGAATTAGGAGTTTTTAGAATTTTAAATGTCTGTTTCCCAAAAGACTTATGGAGGGGAATAGACAGTCTCCTGGACTCTGGGATGTCCATCATCTCAACTTAATCAGGCTCCTCTTGATCCTCTACTGCTTCTTCCATAGGAAGCTGGTGGGTTTCAGCCACTTGTTTGTAAAACATAAAGTGGGAAGGGGTCTCAGAAAGCCTAGGAGGATAAACACCTGAAGGTCTGTCTGGGGAGATGTCCGGGTCAATGGGCACATCCAGACTTTCATAATCACCATCACTATCTTCATACACTCCCTCCTCCTCCTCCGGTTCATAAAATTCTTCTAAATTATAATCCAGAACTGGGGGAACCGACTGAACCGAGCCCCTAACCGATGGTGCCAGTTGAGTCGGAACCGAAGTTAGCGATTGACCAATCCTTATCGCTTCGGCTATTTCATCAGCGGTCGGAGAAAGAACTTGCGGATCCGAACTGGCTGACTTATCCCTTCTTTTTCTTTTAACCGGAACCGACTCCTCAGAGTCGGTTCTCCTTTTGCCCAAAGAAGTCTCGCCCTGGTCAGAGGGCACTCCTTCTGGTTCGGTCGGAACTGAACCGGGCTGGCTATCCGGGTCAGCAGACTTCTCGGCCTCCCTTTCCCTCATTCTACCTCCTCTCTTATCCAGGGTAGCTTTGGGAAAACTTTTGCAAATCTGGCAGTCTGTATCGAGGTGTTCAAACCCCAGACAATAAACACAGGTGGTGTGGGGATCAGCCTTAGCAAAGGCTTCCCCACACACACTACAGTGTTGAAACCCAATGGGCCCAGTTTTTTTCTTGGGTTTCTCAGACATGGCCAGTCCTAACCAAACGTACCCTTTTTTCGGCAATCCACCAGGCAAGACACCTCTATCAGTTCCTGACTGTGTTACAGGTCTTGGAAAAAACCGTAATGAAATCCGTTTTTTTTAGAACCGATACGGACCGGTTACCATACTCTAATAAATCAGAAAAAACTTTTTCACAAACCTGATCAGTTCAAACCGAACCGATCCAATGTTTACAAGTTCCACACAGAAAACTAATATAGAAACCTATCTAGTACTCATGGTACCACAGACAGAGACTTAACCGACAGGTTAGATTGCAGAAATTTGGTTGAAACTGAGAGAAAAAACAACACTTTAACTGACTTTTTTGAACCGAGCGAAGGAGAAATCTCTGGAGCGACTGTTCAGTGAGGTGGAGTAAAGAATCTGGTGGTTGGGGTTCAAACAACAGCAGACAGAGGCTCAACTGAGCTCGAGCTCAGCGTTACATGCCTTGCATGGAAAGTTAACTCTTTCCTCTCTTGGGGCAGTTCAAAGGTTGGAGATCACTGCCCATAGTCAGAATACAGCAAGACTTCATGTTGTTTGAAGCATGCAGTAAGAAGAGATCCATGATGGTAAACAAAACAAGGTTGTTTATAAATATACATTAGAATGCATTTCATTTCTACTAAACAAGGAAACCGGCAAAACAAACAGCAACATCAATGAATTTTAGAGAAAGTAAGAAATCATAAAATATTTGTTTATTGTTCTAGGAATTACTACCTTTGAGCCAGAGGCTCTTTTACAAAGGTTCCACGTCAATTAGGTACAGTACAAAAAAAAAAAAAGGTTACATAGATAACACAATTTGTGCTGTGTCAAGAGCGAGAAAACATATACAAATACATATCAAATCATTTGTGCAAAAGGACATGAGATATCAATAATCACATTATTATTATTACAAGAAAGAGGTCATGCCAGATTAGGAGAATCAAATAGGAAAAAAAAAAAGGTCCAGAACAGAGAGGGTAAGTGAAAGGTGTGGGGAGCAGACAATAGCAGGAGAAAAGGTTTCCCAACATGTCTTTGTCAAATAATGGAACAGGGTGGGTAGTGAGAAAATAGGAGGTTTAATCAGGGCAATCACAGGAGCTGGAGATGGCAAGGTGAGAGAACAGCCTTGATTTGAAAATACCTAGAGAGGTGGAGGCAGTAATAGAGTGCTGAGGGCATTTAGCCAGCTGGGGCACGCTTAGGCAAATGATCTTTGTCCCGAGAAGTCCGGGCATTGGGGACTTGAGAGGCTGGTGTTCTGATCTTCTGGTAAAACGGTGCTAGCGCCGGGCATAACAGGTCTTAGATACAAGGTGGAGTGAGGCCCAGAGTGGATTTTTTCACCATCAGGCAGGTAAGGTACTTATCCGTTTGAGAGTTGCAACCAACCTGAGTCAGCATAGAGTTCACATGTGTGGGTACATCGAGTGCACCAGTGAGCAGATGACAGGCCTTATTAGGGATGTTGTAATGCGACTAAGTGCTGTAGTAGTGGCAGATCCATATAACTAAGCCATAGTCAACGACTGAGATGATAGAGGATTGGATGGTAATCCTCAGTGCAGAATGGGTAAGGAGCTGTCGTTCCAATACAGAATCCCAATTCAGCTGATTAATAGTTTTGCTGTATTATCAATGTGAGTTGCAAGGTTAGGCCTTGATCAAAGTTGATTCCAAGATATTTGAAAATTGGCACTTGTTCAAGGGTATTTCCCAGGTATGTATTAATGGTGAGTGGGACTCGCTTCTTGTTTTGAGGGTTAGAGAAGAGCATGGATTTAGTTTTTTTGTGGTTTAGAACCAGCTTATGTTCAAGGAACCACATCTCAACTTTGGAAAAAGCATGCTGAAGGTTGAGGCATAAGAGGTTCAGATCTTTATGAGTGGCAAGAATCACAGCATCGTCAGCATAGAGGATTATTTGTTCAGGGCAGGATTTGGGGAGGGAGTTTAGGAAAAGGCTGAAAAGGAGGGGGCCCAGGCTGGATCCCTGGGGAACTCCTGAGTGAACCGGTTTTGAGTCTGAGAGAACTCCAGCTACTTTTACAGATTGAGAGCACTGAGCAAGGTAATTTTTAACCCAGTCACCAGGACCCTGTGACAGCCCTAGGGATAGAAGTTGTTTGATGAGTAGGCCATGATGTACTGTATCAAATGCCTTGGTTAAGTCAATGTAGACTGCTCCAGTTAGGTTTCCTTTGTACATGGCATTGTGGATTGCTCCTGAGAATTCAAGTAGGGCAGTCGATGCTGTGCCCTTTCCTAAATCCATGCTGCTGAGTGCATAGGATGTTGTGCTTTCCAGGTAGTCTGAAAGTTGGTCCACCCACCATGCGCTCAAGGGCCTTAGAGAGGTGGTAGTATTGATATCGGTCGATAGTAACCAGGCAGTGACTTATCACCACTTTTGTGCACCGGAGTGACAACTGCAGCCTTCCATTTCCTAGGGAATTGGCTGAAGCAGAGGGAGAGATTGAACATTTTTGTGAGGGGGAGCAGCACTTCCTCCAGAGTGAGGGACAGAAGTTTAAGGTCAATAGTGTCGCTGCTTGCTCGGGACTTAGAAATGGCCTTCTTTACATATTTATAGACTTCATGTGCCTTTACTCATTTGAAATGGAAGGGTGGTTTGGTTGGAGAGGCAGTAGTAAAGTAGAAATTGGAGGGTCAGCATCAGTGAAGAAATCAGATGAGAGGACACCACTAAGGTCCGTGAAGGTATCATTTAGGGTGTTTGCAATGATCTCTGGGTCTAATGTAGTGGTTCCATCCACATTCATTATTGTAGGAGAGGATTTGGATTGCTGACCCATGATATTTCTTATGTTGTCCCAGAAGGATTTCCCTTCACCCCAGGAGTTGGAGAGGGCATTCTTGAAGTAGGAGCTCTTCATCAAGCGGATCTGCTTAGTACAGTGGTTGCGAGCCTGTTTATATTTTTGAATGTCCAACAGAGTGCCAGTAGCTCTTGCAGTGGCCCAGAGGTGATCCCTACTTTTGAGTTGTGCCAATAGCTTTGCTGTGAGCCAGGAATTTGTGAGTGCTTTGATTTTGCGCTTTTTTACTGGTGCATAGGTGTCACAGGCAGTGTTGAAAGTAGTAATAAAGTAATCAAGGGCTAGGTCAACATCTTGAGTTTTGTAAATCAAGGACCAGTCTATCTGCCTAAGACAGGTCTTGAGATGAGTAAGATTGCCATAAGGTAGAACTCCGCTATAGATGGTTTTTGGAGGCGGCTTACGAAACTTATTTGTCCAGGTACATATTATAGGAGAGTGATCACTGAGCGAGTCAGGGAGAACACTTACATTGGTTATACTGGTAGGGTGGCTGGTAAGGATCCAGTCAATGAGGGTGCTTGTCCCTGATTTGTAGTTTTTCCTGGTAGGGGAGTTTACCACTTGCATTAAATTTGCTGCTAGGATAGCATCTTTGTTTGACCCAGCATCAGGATCAAGCCAATTTATATTAAAGTCCCCAAGGAGAAGGAGTTCGATGTCAGAAGGTTGTGTACTACTAACTCATGGACAGCCTGTAGGCCAGAATCAGGATCTTTTGGTGGATATAGACAGCAGCAATCGTGAGGACTTTGTTTTGGGCACCAAGTAGTATCTTGATAGGGAGGAGTTGCACTGAGGTTTCTGTGGGGGGTAAGTACCAGGAGACAGGTGAGGTAGTCCTTTATGTAGATTGCACACCCACCACCCCTTTTTGAGGTCCTATCCAGCCTGAATATCTTGTAGCCTTGTATGGAGATGGCATGATCCGGAGTATTAGGTGTCAGCCAAGTTTCGACAATGGCAAGGATATCCAGGTTGTGTTGGCTGGCAAAGATTTGAAGAGAGGCCAGTTTTAGGAGGAGACTGCAGATGTTTAGGGTAGCAATTTTGAGCCCCCCCCCTCCGTTTTGGTAGGGTTTGTTGTACTGTAGGAGACAGGGCCAGGATTTGGGTGGACACTTCCTGATATCAAGAGGAGGAGGAGGAGGAGGAGGAGTAGTAGTAGTAGTTTAAGAGACAGTTGCCGTACTACGTAGTCAATAGAATTACACCTCTGAGGCTTATGCGGCTTGGACCAGTGCAGGCGTCTACGGTCTCAGAGCAAGGAAGTTGTTAGAAATAGAGGATGATATGCCCATTTATCCTCGTTGTAGCTTGTCAGTTACACCCAGTCGCTTGCCAATAGGTACCTTTGGTGAGGGAAACAGGGGATTGCTATTGTACCAGATTCAAGATAGCTGGCGTGGATGTCCAGAGTAAAGGGTGGAGAGGGGTAGGCAGAGATTGGAAGATAGCAAAGGACAGGAAAGAGGGAGAGGGTTAAAAGAGATAGAAGAGGGTGGTTGTGGAGAGGCATTACAGAGAGGAGATGAAGTAGGATGTGAGATTGAAGAGGTAGAGGAGTGCAAAAAAGATGAGATAAGAAAGAAAAGAAAATCAGAGAATACTGGGGAACAGGGATCAGTGTAGCCAGCAATTACAACCCAGGGAGCTGTCAGAGGAGGAGAAAAAAAAAGTAAAAGTAAGATCAGGAGGAGGGTAGTGGTTTAGTTAGGGGGCAGGATAGGAGGCAAAAAATAGGGCAGGTAATAGGAGCAGTGGGCAGAGACGTAGAGACTTTTTAATAAAGGTCGGGGGGGCGGGCATAAAATTTCAGCCCAGAGCAGTGCAAGTCAATGGGCTCCGAGCCCAGTAAAGCACCGAAATCAGACACACTAATCAGGAGGCAGGGTCTGAACCGGAGGCCAATCAGTGGTTCTGCTCAAGCGCTGTCGGCCAATAGCAGCCGATCACAGCTTCCCCAGCCAGAGGCTATCCTTACCCGGCTTTCAGGTGGCAAGAGGCGGCTGCAGGAGGCGTCGGGGGTGGCGAGGAGTTTCCAGGGCACCAATCGACCGTGCCTACAAGGCACACAGCTGGCCCACTCGGGCTCAGGTCTGGAGTAAAGAAAGAGAGAGAAGGGATGGTGAGTAAAACAAAAGTAAATTACCCTAGAAGACAAAAGGCAGTGATGTGGAGCCGGTAATTCAGCGGGCGGGGAAGATAGCTGGAGACTGCAGCAAAGGGGGGGTGAGGAGACAATGTTTAGTCAAAAGGCGAGAGATTAAGAAAGAGGGGGGCGGGAGTGACAGCCAGAAGCGATTGGCTTCTACAATTGCACTGGTGCCAGTTAGAGGGATGGTAATGTAGGGGGAGATGAGGAGCAAAGGAAATTTGAGTAGAGAAAACGAGCAGAGGAGGCAACGGGGAGAGCAGATGAGGCGGGACTAGAAAATATACTTTGGTAAACGTAGCTTTGTGGGTTGGGGGATAGGCCAGCCAGAATGCAGTGCAATAAAGCGAGAAGGAGACAGAGAGGGTAAAAAGGCATGGAAAAGAAAGCAGAAGTCCAGACTGTAGCAAGGGACAAGCTGTCCTAGGTTTGAAGAGCAGGGAAAGCCAGGCAACAGTTACAGGAGGAGAAGGCAGTGGTAACAGGCTTAAGTTGCTAGTAATACAGTAGAAGGGATACGGAGCAGGCTGTCCACAAGCAGATCGGGGGGGGGGAGGGAACAGAAGGCTTAAAACATGGCAAAGCAGCAGAAATCAGTTAACACGGTTAGCTAGTAACAAAATCTGGGAAAATATCATACAACAGCATAGGATTCTTTGTAGATACACAAGAAAACAGAAGAATATCTTATACAGCTGGAAGGTTAATTGTAAGCAGTACACCTATGATCACAGTAAATGACAACAGTTAAATAGGAGAAAATACCAACGCAGATTATAACAGATTGCAGCTTGCTCGAGCGTAATGTAGAAAATATGCGAGGTATATTCCGAATTACAGGCA
Organism: Neoceratodus forsteri; assembly: GCA_016271365.2. Taxonomy (NCBI): domain Eukaryota; kingdom Metazoa; phylum Chordata; order Ceratodontiformes; family Ceratodontidae; genus Neoceratodus; species Neoceratodus forsteri. The sequence goes on along the minus strand of CM057450.1, from coordinate 428,453,844 downwards.
AAAGCAACAATCAGGGCATAGGTTTAAAAACAGTATTAATTCAGGCTGCAATGTCCAGGAGAGTAAAATTTCGGCCCAGAGCAGTGCAAGTCAATGGGCTCTGAGCCCAGTAAAGCACCGAAATCAGACACACCAATCAGGAGGCAGAGTCTGAACCAGAGGCCAATCAGTGGTTCTGCTCAAGCGCTGTCGGCCAATAGCAGCCGATCACAGCTTCCCCAGCCAGAGGCTATCCTTACCCGGCTTTCAGGTGGCAAGAGGTGGCTGCAGGAGGCGTCGGGGGTAGCGAGGAGTTTCCAGGGCACCAATCGACCATGCCTACGAGGCACACAGCTGGCCCACTCAGGATCAGGTCCAGCTTTCAGGTGGCAAGAGGCGGCTGCAGGAGGCATCGGGGGTGGCGAGGAGTTTCCAGGGCACCAATCGACCGTGCCTACGAGGCACACGGCTGGCCCACTCGGGCTCAGGTCCGGCTCTCAGGTGGCAAGAGGCGGCTGCAGGAGGCGTCGGGTTGGCGGGAGTTTCAGGCAACAATCGACCGTGCCTATGGGGCACCGCAGCTGTCCACTCAGGCTCAGGTCCAGCTTTCAGATGGCAAGAGGCGGCTGCAGGAGGCATCGGGGTGGCAAGGAGTTTCCAGGGCACCAATCGACCGTGCCTACGAGGCACATGGCTGGCCCACTCAATGTAGGTTTTTAACTACAAATAATATGATGAAAAACAGGTTGACAGTGTCCCTTTAATGAAAATCAAATGGTTTTATTCTAGTTTTACTAGTGATAGTTGGTGTGTATGTTCCCTTTAACTGAAATAGCTCTGTTTTAATGTGGCTGTGTAATTTGCAAGCTGTAGTAAATCATATTTCATTGTGATATAACCAACTTTCCTAAATATCAGCTGTGGCATTCCCCACAATGCAAGATACAGTATTCTGACATCTTGCAAAATTAGTCTAAAAATACTAGTTTTTTTTTTCTCTCTACACCTTTTAGGTAAACTGATACCCCACTCTCTAGACCAGTAAATCTCTACATAGGAAAAATGTACAATAGCCCACAGGATTTTTTCCTGCCTATTCATTAACTGTGGGATTTTACTTTGTAGAGATAGCTAACTTTGTTCATAAACACTAATTCATTAATTTGATTGGCAGTGTGCATTTTTAGACAACTTTATAAATCAGATATCAAGCACAGATCTTGAACTCTAGCATGACTTCTTTCCTGCCCAGCTTGAAATGTGTCTTTTCCATTAATTCAGTGGGAAACTGAAGTAGAAGTCCAAAAAAAATGATTTTTTGGATCATTCATAACATTTTTGTTTTTTAACGTTTACTTCATTTTTTCTGTTGAGTGTTCCCCACCTTTACAAACTGTGTATGGGTTTCAGCTTTCAAATCATCCCAGAATGTGTATTCACAGCACATATATGGCAAACTAGATTGTTGATATAGTAGATGGAAGATGGCTGCCACGCTAGGCCAGCTGTCAAAATAGCAGCTCACCGAGTTTGTTTTTTAGTGTGTTTTTAACGTGTTAAGTTCTTTTATGTACTTTGTTTAAATTATTTTTTGCATTTGTATTTTGTGTTCTTTTCTTATATTTATTTTTTATTACTTTTGCTCATTTTAATTCATTTGCTTTTAGTGGCAGTAGTGCGGTGGTGCAGTAGCACCAATTACTTCTTATTTTTCTGCAGCTGAAGTGTTTAGTTTCTCTCCGGCTTCTTGGACTTTAAACTGGACTTCAAACTAACTTTGTTTTTAGCTGGTATTATGGTGAGATTGGGTTTCCATGTTACCTGTGGTGCTTTTGAATGGGAATCCTGCTGTAGGAACTGTTGCTGCAGTCCTTGCTAGTTGATGAACAGAGGAGGAGGTGGATGAGCACTGGCTGGTGGTGAACTGTTGGCCCTGATCCCAAGACTGTGCTGATGAATGGAGGAGGAGGAGGAGGTTGGGAAGCACTGGCTAGTGTTAAATGGTGGACCCGATCCCAGGACTGAGTTTTTGCCAAATAGAGTTGAGACACACCTACTTGTGGGTCATGTTCAGCAGTGGACTAGAGCTGGTGGTTGGGAACTTGAATCTGTCTTGGTCCAGGAGGTCCAGCATCTTCTGAGGGGAGCTGTTGTCAGGAAGGACTAGCTGTGTGCACGTCGGTCAGTAGGTGTCACGAAGGTCACCTGGTGGGGCGCGCTTGGTCGGGAGTTTTCCCATGGGGGTTCAAACTGTGCTGGCTGGAGGGTTGGTGCTTCTTGAACTGCCCTTGAGCCACTGGAGTTACTGGAAGGAGGTTGGGAAACTGGTTGCTCTAAGTAGGAGGGAGCACCAAAGTGAAGTACCCTGCATTGGGGGAGGCCTGATTTTCTCTGTAGTCTGTGGCAGTGGCAGTAAGAGTGCTGCTGCAAGAAGTTCTTTTTCCCAGGTAGTGCTATCTGTGGATCCCACAACAGAAGACTGAGGAGTACTGGTAAAATTTTGCACATTATTTTAGCAAGGACTGGTAAACTGGGACATCATTACCTTGAACTCTATTAACTGTATACTTATTTTATTTATTTATTTATTGAAAATCTTGGAATTACAAACCTTTGAGTCAGGGACTCTTTTACAAAGACTCCTCGTTAAAAACAGTGCAGGTAAGAACAAACAGTGCAATAACAAAATACAATAAGGAGTTAAGTTACAATCATTGTGGTAAAAATACAACAGTGCATCAGTACAAATTAAGATACAAACAATATGATGAAACACAATTGATGAAGGGAAAATAAATAAGGAAATACAGAAGTAATGATATAAAACATAAGACAGATTTTGGAAGAGTGTAAGATATATAGACAAGACAGGGGCAGACGGCAGATCAGGAGGAGAGTGAGAATAAAGATAGGGTACTGGGGGGGGCTGAGACACAGGACCAGGAAATGGATCTGTTGCAGCAGTGTATGAGTAGGTACGCAGTCCAATAGGACACTGTCAGAGAGCCTGAGTGAGGGGGGAAATGCAAGAGGGCAAAGAGGGGAAAAACTCCTAAGGGGAAAAAGGTCAGGAGAAGGAAGGAAGGGGTGGGGGGGCATGTAGGTAGAGAGACAAGGGGGAGGGAGGTAGGAAGGGAGGAGGAGATTCGGATCAAAGGTAGAAAGGGGAGGTAAATAGCAAGAAGAGTTTCTGGAGGACCTGGAATGGGTGAAGGTGAAAGATGGCACTAAGAGCAGTCACAGCAGGTTTTTAGAGAGGAGATGCTCTTACTGTATAAAATTGACTGGGAGAGGCAGTGAGAGGGCCTCTTTATATTTTTAAAACTGCACCTGCATTAAGTGTAATAAACTGTGGCAGTGGCAGTGAGAGGGCCACTGCAGCTGGACAAATTTGATATTTGTGGAAGCAGGGGTGGTGAGAGCCCCCTCTCCACCACTTGAACATTATTTGGACAGTTTTTCAAAACTGTGGCTAGTAGCTGTAATTTGGTGTTATTGCTGCTCTGTATTACTGGCTGCTATTGTGAGGTTTACTTTTGAGGTGGTTTTCACTTTTTATTTTGGGGTGGGTTTGTGTGTAGTTTATTTAAATTGTGAGAAAGGGAGTGTCTGAGTGAGAGAGAGAGGGATTGTGTGAGTGAGAGAGTTGGTGTGTAGGATTTTATATAAACTTGGTGGCTGCTGGGTTTGGACAGTAGTATGTGCTGGCAGAAGGCTTCAGCAGTTGGGTACTACCCCCCACTGAATTATGGGCCCTCTGCCCTTTTGATTGCTCTCCACTATTGGTGGAAGTATATAGATGCTATATAGGTGCTGCCACACCTTGGGTATAGCAAGGTGGTGTCGGAGGGACACAGGTTTGGCAGGGGGGAGAAATGGGGTGGTTGGATTGGGGTGATGGTGTCAAGAAGATGCACTGGGGTGAAATGGAGCCAGGAGAGGGTATCACCCTGCCTGGTATCCATGCCCAAGGGCACCACTGTTGGTGGGCAAATCAGAAAAGAACAAGTTTTTGGACTTAGAATTTTACTGAACTTTTCAATTGAAAGAATGAGGGGAAAAAGTCAGATTTCAAGCAAGGCAGCCAGGTAGGAAAGAGTCAGGGCTGTTGTTGTCTGGCTGCCCAACATGGGATGATGGGGTGGGGAGAGTGGAAGGTAATGAGTGGGTGGGAGGATTTGGGGGTATTAAGACTGAGGAGTGCAAATAAGGTCCACTCCTTTCTAACTATAAATCAGATTATTTTCAACCCTGTATTTGTTGTGAGATTATTAAGGCAGAGTCATGCTAATCAGCCTGTTTTTCTGCCATTGTCTCTTACTAGCATTTCTACAACTGGCACCAGATGCGGTTTACTCTGACCAACAGAGTGAGACAAACAAAAACCAGTAAAACAAAGAAAAAAACAGCAGAAGAGAAATTAACCTAAGCCACTGAGCCTTGATTAAGTGCAGGGATCTATTTTATTTATTTATTTTTATTTAAATTTTGGTGACCTAGGATGCATTATCAGCATACAGTGCATCTTATTTTGGAAGGGTATTTGGAAGAAAATTAATTGAGGACTATAAATCATTTCAGGACAGAGGTCAGATCAGGCTGATGTTATTCCCTTTAGTGCTTCCATCTACAGCTTCCATGGTCAAGCCCCAAACCAAGCTGCTGCTGATAATGCAACCCCCCACCATACACACACTCACACACACATCACAAAGGCATTCACAGCAGTTGTTTTATGATCAGTATATTTGGTGAAGGAGTTACTTAAAAGAAACAGGACTTGATTCTGTGTTTTTTTCCACTTTCTACTAATTCAGTGCCAATTGAAATGAGTGGGAAAAGAGTCACATTTCAAACAAGGCAGTCAGGCACAGTGAGAGAAACAGTGGGTGGAAACTTAGGAAATATATGCAGCCCTTTACACATTTCAAGCAAGGCAGTCAGGCACTGTGGGCGGAACAGTGGGTAGAAACTTGGGAAATATATGCAGACCTTTACTCATCCTAAAAGGTCTGCAGGGCTACGCCCACTGCATCCCTAAAAACAGAGCATTCTGATCTGCCTCATATTTTCTAAGCCTTTCCTCCAGTTCCCTTTCCTCCTACACCCTCTCCCACTCCAGCTCCACAAGCTCCCTATGTTGTTCCTGCATCATTTTGCTTGTAGGCTCTAACACTGCCTCCATCAGATCCTGCAGCCTGTTACTTTTCTTCTTCTTCTTCTTGCACAGGTTCTGCAGAGATTCAGCTGGATGCTTCTGTGCTGTTCCAGAGGTTCCTGAGGTGCTCAATGCTCCACTGATGAAAGACACATCAGATGCTACAATCCCACTATCATCAAAGGTTCCAGATGAGCAATCCACTGCGGTGGTGTCAGTTTCTATTGATGTATCCTCTGGTGGCAATGCATCTAGAGAAAAACAACAAACAACAAATAGTGGTGTAAGCAGTAGTATAAGCACAGTGGAAGGAAACACCTACAACAACAGAAAAAAAATGTGCCCAAGCAAAAACAGGAGGGGTACACTACCTGATGCCACTATATCATATATAGGGTAGTCATCAGCCTCTTCATCAGCTTCTGGTCGGTCCTCATCTTCCCCTATTGTGCTGCTTTCCAACATAAACTGTGGCTCTGATGTCAGTTTGGTACCAAGTATTTGATCAAGTTGGTCATAGAAGGGACAGATGACCAAACCACCCCCAGACCTGTTGTTGGTATCCCTTGCCTTGTTGTACCTAACATTTAACTGTATTATTTTGTCTCTGCATTGTTTTGCAGAGCACTCAAAACCATGCTCACTTAAGTAATCAGACAGTTTCTGGTAAACTCTAGTGTTTTTCCCATATGAAGCAAGCTCCTCCTGCACACATTCTTGTGACCAGTATTCTATTAGATATTTGGTCACCTCATCCAACCAGGACACACTGCGGTCACTCATTTTAAAAAGTTTAATTATAAAAACACTGCTTAAACTGTGCCCAGACATTTAACAACTGGAGGCAGCCTATTACCAATGCAGTATGCACTATGCACAGCACTACTGTCTGACAGGACCTCTTAAATCCCCCATTCTGTTTATTTCCACATTACGCTGTGTGGCACATGACCAGATCACCTAGAACACTAAGGGATGCTGCCGCACAGCATTGTGGAGCTCTGGATGTCTGACAGCAATGGTAACATTACAGACTCCATCTGCACCAGTAAGCCAACCATTTCAATTTCTGTAACATTTGTGCTACCAATCTAAAGATCACATCCTGATAGGTCTTATGATCAGTTTTAAAAACTCTTGCTGAACCGTTACCAGTGCAGACACGAACCGTTTTTGAAGGTAGCTGTAATGGTTTACCCGACTGGTAACAGTTTACAGGGCTCAATGTGGACCGGGCCTAACAGCCCTATTCAATTAATTGATAGAGACAGAAGTGGTTCCAGTGGACAGGAGGAGGGAAAATGTAGTCCCTGTCCACAAAAATGGGAACAGGGAGGAGGCTGGTAACTACAGGCCAGTCAGTTTGACCTCAGTGGTGGGGAAATTAATAGAGTCACTTCTAAAGGAAAGGATTGTGATATTTCTTGAATCCAGCAGAGCGCAAGATCCAAGGAAGCATGGATACACAGTAGGAAGGTCTTGTAAAACAAATTTGATAGATTTCTTTGACTGGGTGACCAAGGATGTAGATGGGGAGGGGCGGTGGATGTGGCTTATCTAAATTTCAACAAGGCCTTCAACACTGTCCCACATAGGAGGATGATAAATAAGTTGGGCAGCCTGGGAGTGGGCCCCAAGGTGGTAAACTGGGTCAGAAACTGGTCGAGTGACAGGACACAGAGAGTGGTGGTAAATGGTGTTCAATCCGAGAAGAGGGAGATGACAAGAGGGGTGCCACAGGAATCTGTGCTGGAGCTAGTCCTGCTTAAAGGGACACTGTCATCCCCCTTAGGCCTTAAAGTGTCCCTAGTTTAAAAATACTTTTTGTGATTGTTTGCATCCTATAGGGACTGTTGATGCAGCTGGTAGTTTGATTCAGATCCCTTTTTTCTTTTAAAAAGTGAAAAACTGAGTGCCCATAATACTGGTGTTTCCACACCAAAACATGTTTGTTTACATTTCTTGACCAACTCCCACTACATTTTTCTTGAACTCAGGAAAACCCCAACACAATCTATCCACTCATTATTCAGTGGATGTAGATTAGACAATTGTTCCATGAGTGGCTGCACCATTTGAGGGTGTTTCTAATGTTCAGGAAGTATGCAGAAAGAGTAGTTTGATGATTTGAAGCAAACAATGCTGGGTATAGCTATACATTACCACGCATTTCAGTTCTAATAAGCAAGGAGGCAGATAAAACAAGCGGCAACATCAACAAATTTTATAGAAGGTAGCAATCATAAAATGTGGATTTTTACCTAAAAATAACATGATACAAAAAAAGGTTGACAGTGTCCCTTTAATGTCTTCATAAACAACAGTGCAGAGGGGCTGGAGGGGAAGGTATGCCTTACTGCAGACAGCACTAAGATCTGCAACAGGGTCAACACTCTGGGTGTGTGTGGAAAACATGAGAAAAGATCTAAATATGCTTGAGGAGTGATCGAAGGTGTGGTAGCTAAGATTCACTGCAAAGAAGTGCAAAATCATGCACTTGGGGCACAGAAATCCAAGGGAAGAGTACAAGATGAGGGAGAGGTACTGACAGCCACCAGTCAAGAAAGGGACCTGAGGGTAATCATATCTGATGATCTAAAGGTAACCAAACAATGTGAGAAGGCTGTGGGAAGTGCCAGTGGGATGCTAGGGTGCATAGAGAAAGGTATCACCAGCAGGAAAAAAAGGAGGTTATTGTGACAGTAGCCACCTGCTCGTTATTATTTGTATTATATTTTAATCTAAATATATGTTTAGACATCTGCTTAGAAACAGGCCAAGCAGCAGAGCCTCATGGGATATTGGATTTAAAAAACAATGTGCTGGCCTTGCTTGTCATCACAGCTAGCTTGTAAAAGCTGACTTCCTGGGACTATAATAAAACCAGGTTATAAAATGACCACAGCTTTGAAACCTAGGACACTGGCCATAACAGACTGCATTTTACAACCTATCAGGAGGTAAGCCAACTTCTGACAGATACATGTGAAAATCCTCACACAGATAGGTGAAACAGCTTTCAGAATTTCATTCTGAAGATCAAAGGGGTAATTTTGACCTGCCATAAAGCAGGCTCACGAATTTAAAAAGTATATATATTTTTTTAAGTGGGATGCTTATCAATATGCAGATGCATGTGACTAATTTGGCATACAGGAATGTGAGTGACCTCTCAGCCATCATCACCACCACAGAGCTGTGACCTCACAAGCTGGGTGGGACCTTTTTCCCTTCATGATTGTCAAGCTGCAGAGGGAACAATACATACTTGTGTTTGGACTTTCAAGAGACACTTTTTTTTTACTTCTGGACTCTTAAGAAGCACTTCTACCAAGGTCAGGTAATTTCAGCACCACTATTTACTAACTGAAACTGGGGTAATATCAGTTACTCAGTTAAAAGGCATTTTTTTTGTAATGTCCATTTCTTTTATTTGACTGTACCATTAATGTTATATGTTCTGTGTTTTGTATTTTATTTACTATTTATAATTTTAGTAAACTTCATTTTCCTTGAAATCCTGCCTGAGCTTTTTTTCTCATTTTGAGTGTGAATGCTGGGACAGTGTTGATAATTCTGACAGAACTGTTAAGCACTTACAGTGTGTTACCATATGCAGAAAGATAAGAAAAATACCAAGATCTCAATTGAGTCAGAAGGAGGATTGTGAACCAGGTGGTGTGCTTGCTGGGTTAAGTATTGCACTGCATTTCCCAGAAGAGGGTGTAATATTTGGACCTGTTACCTGGGCGTGCTAGTGAAAAAGGGTTCATATTTGACCCCAGGACTCGAGACTGGTAGTTCATCAGATCCAAAACAGACAGGAAGGTTACCCTGTTTGCCTCTTGTTCACATATTGCACTTCAAGGTTGGGCACCATGGGAGCAGAGGGTCTGACCCCTGGATTGTGTTTGTGACAGATCTAGTTGGCAGCAGTGTGATCTAAAAGATTTGGTTTGTAGTGCTGCAATCAAAAAGATTTGTTTGCATACTGTGAAATTGTTTGGTGACATGAGCATTTACAGTCCAGTGTGTTGGATTGAAAAACTGTAACAGTTCACACATAAAATAAGACAGTGATTTTAAGGGGAAAAAAATCATTTTGGTTACAGTCAAAGTTCCCTATCTGTTTTATTTTTCTTTTTTGGGTGCAAGCTAGTGTAGCCGTAGATTAGGGAAGAAGATGACTTCCACCAACAGCAAGTACACTGCAGAATACCTAAGGCAGTGTGCCAGGAGAGAGGAGTCCATTGAAAGGAGCAAAACAAACAGCACCTTGTGGAGGCTGTTTTGGCTGCTGATGCCCAAGACCTTGAGTCCCAGTCGGTGACTGAAAGGGACCAGACCTTGGGTGTGGAGGGGCCAGGGTCCACTGCAGTGTCCAGACCCAGGAAGGAGGACAGCAGGACCAGTGTGAACCTAGAACCGCAACCGCAGGGGAAGGTCACCACCATGCTGGGGCCAGAAGGGATCATACTGCAGACAGAATTGAGGAGAATGAAGCTGGAATTTAAGCAAGAGGAGAAGTGAGAGCAGTGAGCAGCCAAGGAAAAAGAAAACCAGCACTGGAGAGAGGCCGAGCGAGAGAAGATGAGAGAGAGAGAGCGCTAAAGGAAACTTGAACTGGAGAAGCTACAACTCCAAAGACCAGTGCCAGAGCAGGTAAGTGGCATGGGTGAATCTAGACCTCCAGGACTGGGTTACAAATTTAATTCTAAATTGATAGTTGAATTTAAAGAGAGGGAAGATATGGATGCATTTTTAAATTAATTTGAAAAGGTATGCATTCAGGCAAAAATTCTCAGACAGTCCTGGAGCTTCCAGCTATCCCCGCTGCTTACCTGAAAGCTCGTGATGCATTGGCTCAAATGGACAATCAGGACAGTAAAGATTATGGCAAACTTAAAGCTGCATTGTTAAAAAAGTATGACTTGACAGCTTAAGCATACAGAGTTAAGTTCCATAGGCTCAGGAGAAGCCCTGACATGTGCTATAAGGAGCTAGCTACCAAACAACATCAGTTTTTGAAATGTTGGTGGGAAGAGGTTAAAGCCAACTCTGTAGAGAAAATTGAGTATGTTGTACTTTTGGAGCAGTTCTTTTGGGCTTGCCCAACAGAGCTGAAAACCTGGTTAGAGGACAGAGATCCAAAAACAGTGCAGGAGGCTGCTGAGCTCTCGGACTGCTATGCCAGGAGCAGACCTGTTCTTAGAGGGAATGGGGTGGGCATGGCAGTGCAGAACCCTCACTCCACCCCCCAAGTGGGCAGCCCAGGGTTACAATGAAAGGATTTGCCTGAAAAAAGAAATGAATGTTGGTTTTGCAAACCACCTGGACATATTGCAAGGCAGTGTCCTAAAAAGGTGCTAAGTGCACAAAGTGGTGCTGGGAAAGAAGTAGAATTTTTGTGTATCCCTCAAAACATGCCAGTAAACATGAGGGCGTACTTACACCCAGTTACTGTGAATGGGGTGCAAACCCATGATTTAGGAGACATGTGGGGGCATCCCTTACTTTGGTAAAAGGGTATTTGGTTGATCCTGAACAGCTTATACCCAATCAGTTTGTTACAGTATGGGTATTCACTGGGGAGGAGAACATTCTGCCACTTGCTAGTGTTCTCCTGGACTGGGGTGAGACAGGAGAAACTGTGCAAAAAGTTGCAGCGGCAGAAAATCTGGCCCTGTATGTGAGTGTAGGGATGAATCTCCAAAAGGGGATGGTGTGTGCAGTTACCAACAGTCAAGCAGCAAAGGCAAATTGTAGTTCTCTGGACCCCATAGAAGCCCCTGTGGAAAACAGTGAGAGGCTGGTTCCCCAGCCTGTGTATCCTGATATGAAGAATAGTGAAAGAGGGGTAGAAATTCCCCAGGTAGCAGTTAACAGAACAGCTACAGAAGGTTACTCTGAGGAGGAAGGGGTAGCCAATTGCCAGAGAGCTAGGGACCCTAGTTTAGGAACTGAAGGGGACCTGTCCCATGCCTTGGGAATGTGTAAAGATTTTGCAGCTGCTCAGAAAAATTACCCTAGTTTAAAGAGGCTGAGGGCTTGGGCAGAATCTGATGGAGCACAGGGAGGTGACAGGAGTCATAGAGTGTACTGGGACAAGGGACTGCTGTATACACAGGACATAAGGACAGAGGGAGGGGTAATGGGCAGGCAGCTTGTAGTTCCCCAGGGATACCATGAGTGGTTGCTCAAGATTGCTCATGATATCCCCATGTCTGGACATCTGAGAATCACATGCACTATACAGCGATTGACCCAGAATTTCTATTGGCCCAACTTCACCCAGCAGGTGAAGGAGTACTGCAGGTCTTGTCACCGGTGCCAAGAAATAGGGAAGGTGGGTAGTAAAACCCAAGCTGCCCTAATTCCCCTGCCCATAGTGGAGGAGCCATTCCAGAGGGTAGGAATGGATATTGTGGGGCTGTTGAAGACCCCCAGTTCCTCTGGGAAGAGGTTTATCCTAACAGTGGTGGATTATGCCACCCAGTACCCAGAGGCAGTCACCCTATCCTCACTGAGGACAGACAAAGTGGCAGATGCCTTGCTATGGATTTTCTCTTGTTTCAGGTTCCCACAAGAGGTTATCACCAATCGAGGGGGTTCCTTCATGTCGGACCTGATGAAGTGTTTGTGGGAGAAGTGTGGAGTGGTGCAGAGACACACGACTCTTTATCACCCGCAAGCCAATGGGCTTGTGGAAAGATTTAATGGTACCCTTAAATCGATGCTTGAAGCATTTGCTGAACAGCATGGGAAGGACTGGGAGAAATACCTTCCCCACCTGTTGTTCGCATACAGGAAGGTGCCCCAGGAGTCGACAGGATTTTCCCCCTTTGAGCTCCTATATTGATGTAGGGTGTATGGGCCTCTAGACTTGATCTGGGAGGACTGGGAAGGCAAGCATGCCACCCAGAGAACTCTCATAGTGGATTATGTCCTTAAGTCTAGGGAAAAGCTGAAGGAGCTTATGGGAACAGCCCAGAGCAACCTGGCAGCTGTCCAGCAGAACCAAAAGGTATGGTACAACTGCAGAGCCAGAACTCATTCATACACGGTGGGTCAGGAGATCATGGTCCTAATCCCAGTCTGGAAAGATAAGCTGCAGGCTGAGTGGGTAGGACCATACAAAGTAGTCAGAGAGGTGAATGACATAAATTATATTATAGAACTGCCTGGCAGGAGACATACCTAAAGGATGTACCACATCAACATGATGATGGCATATGCGCATAGGGCTGACATGGTTTTTGCAGTGTGAAGTCCTGGGGAGGGGACAGATGAGGAAGACCCCCTTCTGGACTTGCTGGAAGAAAGAAAACAGAAGTCCTCTGCGGAGGCAATCAAAATGTCATCCAGGTTGATCCCAGACCAGATCCAGGAAGTAAGGGAGGTTTTAGCAGGCTTGCCCCACTGTTTAATGCCAAGCCTGGACTAACCCCCTTAGTGGCGCATGATGTAGATATGGGGATGCAAGTGCCCATATGGTGGACAGCATATCAGGTGTCAGAGGCTGTCCAAAAGGACATTAGGAGGGAGGTGGAGGAAATACTGTATTTAGGGGTAATCCAGAAATCCCACAGCCCCTGGGCCTCACCCGTAGTCCTTATTCCCAAGCCAGATGACTCTACTCATTTTTGTGTGGACTATCACAGGCTCAATACAGTCATGAAGTTGGATGCCCACCCAATGCCATGGACAGATGAACTACTTGACAGGTTGGGAGGGTTGACATACCTTATCACTATTGACCTGACAAAAGGGTATTGGCAGGTGGACTTAACTGCCAGAGCTAGGGAGCGGTCAGCCTTCATCACTCCAATAGGGTTATTTGGGTTTAAAGTAATGCCTTTCAGAATGAAGAATGCCTCTGCCACCTTCCAAAGGTTGGTGAACCAGGTGTTACACGGTACTGAAGAGTACGCCGTGGCGTACCTAGATGATATTGCCATCTTCAGTGCCAGCTGAAAGGAACACCTGTCCCACCTTAGGGAGGTGTTGGGCAGGATACAGAGGGCTGGGCTCACTGCCAAAGCTGAAAAGTGGCAGGTGTACATGGCTGACGTGGCATACCTAGAGCATGTAGTAGGGCAGGGTCAGCTCCATCCTAATCAAGCAAAAATTGAGGCAATCAAGGCATGGCCCAGACCTGAAACACAGAAGCAGGTTTGGAGTTCTCTAGGGACCGCAGGGTACTATAGAAAATTTGTATCAAACTACAGTGCCCTGGGAGCTCCCCATCTGGCCTGCTAAAGAAAAGAATGCCTAAAAAGGTAAAATGGGAACCATCCTGTGAATCAGCCATTACACAGCTAAAGGAGGCACTATGCGGTGCTCCTGTATTAGCCAGTCCAGACTACAGTAAACCATTTGTAGTCCAGACAGATGCCTCAGATGTGGGTATTGGGGCAATACTTAGCCAGACTTCTAACCAAGGGAAAGATCACCCAATGGTGTACCTCAGTAAGAAATTACTTCCCAGAGAGCAGGCATATTCTACAGTGGAGAAAGAATGCCTTGCAATGGTGTGGGCACTAAAGAAATTAGAGCCATATCCATATGGGCACCACTTTGAGGTACAAACGGATCATAACCCCCGGTTTGGCTGGCACAGATGGGTAAAACAAATGGTAGGCTTTTAAGACGGAGCCTTGCCTTGCAGGGTTATGACATGACTGTTACTCACAAGGCAGGGGCAGCAAACGCAGATGGGTTATCACATCAGTTAGAGCAGTGAACTGAATTTGGGAAACTCATCCCATGCCTAGGACTAGATTCCCCCAAATTCAGTCTAGGAGGGAGGAGTGTGACGGTAGCCATCTGTTTGTTATTATTTGTGTTATATTTTATTTTAAATATATGTTTAGATGTCCGCTTAGGAACAGGACACACAGCGGAGCCTCATGGGATATTGGATTTCAAAAGAATTGTGCTGGCCTTGCTTATTGTCACAGCTATGTTGTAAAAGCTGACTTCCTGGGACTATAATAAAACCAGGTTATGAAACAACCACTGCTTTGAAACCTAGGAAATTGGCCATAACAGATTGCATTTTATGACCTGTCAGGAGGTAAGCCAACTTCTGACAGATACATGTGAAAATCTTCACACAGATAGGTGAAACAGCTATCAGGATGTCATTCTGAAGATCAAATGGGTAATTCTAACTTGCCATAAAGCAGGCTCATTAATTTAAAAAGTATATATATTTTTTTAAGTGGGATGCTTAGCAATATGCAGATGCATGTGACTAATTTGGTATACAGGAATGTGAGTGACCTCTCAGCAATCATCACCACAGAGCTGTGACCTCACAAGCTGGGTGGGACCTTTTTCCCTTCATGATTGTCAAGCTGCAGAGGGAACAATATATACTTGTGTTTGGACTTACAAGAGACACTTTTTTTTTTTTTACTTCTGGACTCTTAAGAAGCATTTCTACCAAAGTTAGGTAATTTCAGCACCACTATTTACTAACTGAAACTGGGATAAGATCAATTACTCAGTAAAAAGGCATTTGGTTCTTTTGTAATTTCCATTTCTTTTATTTGACTGTACCATTAATGTTATATGTTCTGTGTTTTGTATTTTATTTACTATTTTTAATGTTAGTAAACTTTGTTTTCTTGAAATCCTGCCTGAGCTTTTTCCTCATTTTGAGTGCGAATGCTGTAACAGTGTTGATAATTCTGACAGCACTGTTAAGCATTTACATTGTGTTCCCATATGCAGAAAGATAAGAAAAATACCAAGATCTCAACTGAGTCAGAAGGGGGATTGTGAACCAGGTGGTGTGCCCACTGGGTTAAGTATTGCACTGCAATTCCTCAAGAGGGTGTGATATTTGAACCTGTTACCTGGGCGTGCTAGCGAAAAAGGGTTAATATTTGACCCCAGGACTCGAGACTGGTAGTTGATCAGACCCAAAACAGACAGGAGGGTTACCCTGTTTGTCTCCTGTTCACATATTATACTTCGAGGTTGGGCACTGTGGGAGCAGAGGGCCTGACCCCCGGAGTGTGTTTCTGACAGTTATGCCACAGTACAGATCACTAGTGAGACCTTATCTGGAGTTCTGTGTCCAGGTCTGGTGGCTGCATCTCAGGAAGGACATAGACAAAATAGAGGCAGTCCAGAGAAGCACAACAAAAATGGCACTAGGACTGCATCAAAAGTCATATGAGGAAAGACTAGAGCACCTCAATATGTATTCCCTGAAGGATGGGGGTGATCTGATAGGGGCATTCAAGTACATCAGGGGTATAAACAAGGTACAGGAGGGTAGTATCTTTCAGAAA
Organism: Neoceratodus forsteri; assembly: GCA_016271365.2. NCBI lineage: Eukaryota > Metazoa > Chordata > Ceratodontiformes > Ceratodontidae > Neoceratodus > Neoceratodus forsteri. Next base: position 428,438,403 of record CM057450.1, on the reverse strand, counting down.
AGAAGGTGTACAAGAACAAGGGGACATGATATGAGGCTAGAGGGAGTAGGCCTAGGGCAATGTGAGGAAGTACTTTCATTAGTGATGTTGAATAGTTTCCCTGAAGGTGGTGGGGTAAAAACAAAGTAATTCAAAAAATTCCCCCACCACCTCCACAGGGAGGCTGTTCCAAGCATCCACTACTCTTGATGATCAAGCCACCAGAGCTATCTGTTCTCTAAATCCAGCCTGGCATTAGGCTGAGCACATAGAAAGGCATGGAAATGGGCAGACTGGATGAACCTCTGGGTCTTTTTATGCTAACACAATCTATGTTACTATGTTCCATAATTCTCATTTGACCCAAACACAATACTTCCTACCTAATTAGGTGGAAAAGCCATGTGCCTCAGCTATAGTTACACCAAACAATACAACTCAAGCCTCCTTCCCTCATCTGTACAGATGTTTGGATAATGTAAAGCCCTTGTTTACACATGCAGCACCCTTATAAATAAAGGATAAAGTAATCCAAACATCATGTGGCGCACAACATTTAGCAACTTTAAAGGGGAACAGTTGGCACTAAAAGCCCTACACCCAATTGCAGAGCTGGTCTCAGTTTGCACTTTATGTGTAGAAATTTTTTTTTTAATTACTGTTTATTGCAGTACAGTAGATCATATCAGACTAATTTTATTTGCTTTCAGTCTGATATTTTCTGTAACTACAAATCCTAAATCCTAGAACCACCTGCAGATGAGAGAGGTGAGCTGCAGCAATGGGAGATTCTAGACTGTGGTGCATTTTGAACACTTTATAAGCTCTATTCAGATGTTTGCCACCAGCTTTGCTGTTCTCCTGGGGTGCTACACACAGTCATCTGTGACTGTACTTAGATCAGGGAGGGCAGCAGGACCCCCCTCCCGAAAAAAAGAGCTTATAAGACTCAAAACATGCACTGCAGGCTATTGAACCTCCCACTACTGTAGCTCTCCTCTGATGTAATCTGCACATGATTCTGGGATTTTTAGTTATAGAAAATGTCAGCCTGGAAGTAAGCAAAGATAGTCTGATACAATCTATTATACTACAGTAAACAGTAAGTGAAAAAATGTTTTTGAACACAAAGTGTAAATTGGGACCAGCCCCACACTTGGACGTGATGCATTTAGTGCTGACTGTTCCCCTTTAAAGCATTATTACTTAGCTAGTAAACAGGTCCAGCCACTTGGCAAAATGACAGTTCTTTTTCATAATTATGGATCAGTTCTGGAACCCAGCGACATTAGCTGAGTGCAGGTCCTGCACTGAAACATGTGCTGTCAGCTTCATATCAATTGATGTCATGAAGTTCTGGAATGGATCAGTAATAAAACAAGAGTTAACTACAGCCAACAATGTGAGCCAGAATGTTCCTTCCAGCTGAGGAAAGGATTAGCCACAACCAAGAAGTACCAGCGGTACTGAGAGGCATACTGCTGTCCTAAGCAGAAGCAGGACACCACCTCAAATGACATGTGGCATCTCAACCAGACTATCCGATATAAATGACATTCTTGTAAGATGTGAGCAGATGCAGTTGAAATAATATTCTTTTAATTTAAATGATGATTAGGAAGAAAAAGAACAAATATGTTGGAAGCATAAATAATAGAAGGCAGATACTTCCCAGTGTGTTGGTTTGTAGAATTATACATGCAATCAAAATCCTCAAACCAGGCACAAAGCATCATGTGTGTGGAAATTTGTGTGTATGTGTGTGTGTGTGGGGGGGGTAATCCTACACAATGTTTTAACCAGTACTAAGTTTTGTTTGGCAAGTCACTTCTCAGGCCTCACCACAGCCAGCTCACAAATCCAGCTGAAGTATTTACTGTTGTAGTGAGTTGAAAGAAAGGAAGTCATTTATTGTCTGATCAGATTGAACAATACATAGACTGCATAAATGATACAAGAGGGCAGATACTTTCCAATCTTAGTGGTTTCTGTAAACACACACACACACACACACACACACACACACACACACTCACAGAGTTGTTTTTCCTCCTGGGTGCTCTGGTCATGACTGAGTCCTGGCTCTCTGCCAGATTTAGAAATGGTGGCATCAGGATCCTGGTATATGTTGTCTATATATAGGATTTTGGCAAAACGGGGTGGTGTGCTGAAGTAAATCCTTCACAGTCTCTCCTGTAAGATTGTCCATTGGATTGCTTCCCCCACCTCCTATAGACTGGTCATGTGCAAACTTCTGTTTCCCTTCTCTTTTCCCATCTACACAGGTGACATCTTTCTCTCCTCCTGTCTAAATTGGACAGCATTCCTGATCTACTCTCTACATTCCTTATCTACTCATCTCCAGGAAACTCATTGTCTTAAGGGACTTAAAAATTCCATTTGGCTATACTCTTCCTGTAAGTCCCTCACCCAGACAGATGAGTTGCGTAAGCTCTCTAAACTCATCTCTGAACCTATCTGGTTAAACCAACACTTTTCCAATCACTCCCTACCTGACTGAGTTCTTTCCTCTCACCTGAGCTGCATGTGTGCTGTTGGTACTCTACTGGACTCCTTCAGGTATAACCAACTGATTACTGCATCCAAAAAATACACTGGCCCTCAATTCCCCCAAAATACATCTGGGCCAGATCATTCAGATCCTTCAACCTGGTATCTCTCATTGATGTCCTTAATACTGAATTTCTGAGTTAGCCCCTCTCAGCATATCCTCCAATACTTTCCAAGCCTTGTCCCTTTTCCGACTTTACCTAAGTCTTGGATAATCATGCCTCCCCAAAAAAAAAAGGGTCTGGGTGCATAGTAATTAGAAATGTTGCAAAGTTTTAATTCACCATTGAATTTGTGGCAAAGTCAGCAACTTCACCCATGAGGACTAATTCACAAATATTTGCCACTTACAAGGAAATTTACTTTTAGTAACTTCCACTGGCAACTTCATCATCTGGGTGCATTTGAGCAAACTTTCCTCAGATCAAGGCTTCTGGTAAGCAAGTGCCAGTAAGTCATATTGGAAAAGCTCCTGCAGGTCACATGCTACTTCTCAGTGCACAAACTGAGCTACTTCTCAGACCGAGCAACAGCCCGGTGTACAGACTGAGCCTTAGCTTCCTTTTACTGCCTGACTGAGTTAGTGGAGGAGATCAGATCAGCTGCTTTTAGAGGATTTCAAAAGACAAAAAAAACAATACTTTTACAGCCTTTTTTGCTTGTCATCTTCTATTTAGCTAGCAGTTTATGCTGATTTCATATTTTTTTTAAATTCCTCTTTTTTATTTATTCTACTGTTCTTGGTTTTACTTGTTTTTACTCTCTGTTTTCTTTCCAGACTCAAAATGAATTTGACTGGTGAGGAGTAGACTGTGAGGACTGGGACTGGGAGCATTCCCAACAAGGAGAGAGGGATGCAGTCCATAGATGGGACACACCATTCCATCCATCTCAAGATGCCAGCTTTGGTACCAGGAGCACAAGGAAGTGCCCCCCTCAGCCAGAACCAACAGCATGCAGTGGTACCACCACCAGTTGACTCAGCTCCAGTACATCCTGCACCTGCTGCAGCACCTGTCCCTGTGCCCCCTGTGGTTGTGCCACCACCTATGCCCTGTGAGGAGAAGGAGTCCTGCCTGGGTCCATCTGGCTCTTCCCCTCATCAGCAGCAAAAGTTCCTTGTTTGGGACTTTTTTGTAATTAACCTACCTGACAACAATGTGGTGAGATGCATCTTGTTTTACACTATTGTTTGGTGTGGGAAATGGGGCAGCCATGTGGGCACAGGTGGGCAACACACCCATCAGTGGCACCCCAGTACTACTTCAATGCAGCATGGTGGGCAGCACAGAAAGAGGTGATGTGGCAGGTTGTCACATGGTGAACAGGTCCCAGCGGGGACACAGAGGGAATGGAGGAGAGTACACAGGGAGTTGCAGGTGGACCCATTTGCTGTGGGAATCACTTGAGAGACCAGACTCAGCTCCTCTTCCTATTACATCCCTCAATAACGAAGTGGGACAACAGCACTGGAAAATATGGGAGCTCTCCCAGCAAGTAGTTTCCATGAAAGAAACTTTGAAGGTGTTGCTCCAAACCAACACAGCATTCTTGAGGATGTGACAGAACTGTGTGGTGTCAGTGCACCCTTTGTCACAAGACCATAGCCCTATTCTCTCAGTCTCTATACTCCTTTATTCAAGATGTGCTATCTGTCTTACTGTCTCCTTTATTCTTATCTTCTGTTGTAAAAAAATATTTTTTAAAGCTGCAAAAGGCAACAAAAAAGAAAAAATACAAACATATTTTGTACATTTCCATTTCTTTCTGTCCTGATTTCTGATTCTGCTTCCTGTCAGCTATCTAAACTCTGCTGTCTGCCATCCTCCATCTTTTGCTTAATGAAAGAAAAGAAACTGATTTCCTCTCTACATTATTTTCTTTCTTGTGCAACTGTGCAGTCCTTACAATATCACTGTCTTCTTCTCTCACCATTTTTTCAACTAGCAGAATAAGTATGTCATGTTGCTACAAGGTGCTGTGTTTTGTGTCAGTCCCAAGCCACGTTTTTTGGTAATGCATTTTAGGGGGAATTGTGAGAAAATCACAACATACATAAATTCTGTGCTCCCAGAATTTTTCTCAACTACCACAATAAATATGTCAGGTTGCAACATGCTGCTAAATGGTGCTAAGCTGTGTCAGTGCCATAACCACAGTTCTTGTAATGCACTTTAGGAGAAATTGTGAGAAAAGCACAACATAAATAAATTCTGTCCTCCCATAGTTATTCTCAACTATCATAATAAATATGTCAGACTGCTGCATAATGTTATAAGGTGCTGCACTGTGTCAGTTCCCCACCACTGTTCTTGTTATGCACTTTAGAGAAAATAGTGAAAAAAGCACAACATACATAAATTCTGTGCTCCCAGAATTTTCCTAAACTACCAGAATAAACACATCAGGCTGCTGCATACTGCTATATGGTGCACCATACTAAACTGTGTGTCTGTTCCAGTGCCACAGTTTTTGTAATGCACATTAGAGGAAATGGAACTGAAAGTGCAATAAACATACATTTTGTGCGCTCAGAAATTTTCTGAACTACCAGAATAAATATATCAGGCTGCTGCATGCTGCCACATAGTGCTATGTTGTGTCTGTTCCATTGCCACAGTTCTTGTAACATGTTTATGGGAAAATGCTGCAAAAAGCACAATAAACAGAATACTTGTGCTCCTAGAATTTGTCTGAACTATCAGAACAAATACATCAGGCTGCTGCATGCTGTTGCATGGTGCTGCACTGTGTGTCTCCCACTGCCATAGTTCTAGTAAAGCACTTTAGGAGAAATTGTGCAAAAAGTACAATAAACATAATTATGTGCTTCCAGATGTTTTCTGAACTACCAGAGGAAATATTTCAGGCTGCTATATGGTGCCACATGGTGCTTCACTGTGTACCTGTCCCACCACCACAGTTCTTGTAATCCATTTAAGGGAAATCCTGCAAACAGAACAATATACCAAAAACCTATTCTCCAAGAATGTTTCTCAATGACAGGAAAGAAAGGCAGACTGCTTCATGCTTCTTCCTGGTGCAATGATCTGTGTCAGTCCCACCAACACAGTTCTAGAAATGCATTCTAGGAGCTAAATATTACTGCCCAGAAATTCTCTGTCTAATAAATTCTCCCGTGTGAAAATTTTTGCACAAGGAATGAAATTATATGGGCTCCCTGAATTTATGTGCTCCTTCTGGGCTGTCAAAGTCTTTCACCACTGCATCTGTCCTGATAAACCCTAGTGACCAGAAATTCTGGATATCTTCCAAGGAAATGATCATGCCGGGTTAGGGTGCAGATTTGGATGATGAGCTTTGAGTTTCACTGTGTCCTACCAACAAAGGTAAATATTAAGTTATTTTTTTCTTTCTGGCTGTGGGCAGGGGGTGGAAACAGTGTATTTCTAGCCATCTTTTGTTCCTGTTTCTCTCTTTTCAGGTAGTTGTCACTAGGATGATGAAATCATTTTGTTGGATAGGACCAGCCCAGATCTGGTTATTTCATTTAGCCGTGTTTCCTAGAAGGGAATGTAAGTGTTATTTTTTCCATTTTTGTTTTTAAATCTTAAATGTTATTTGTATTTTGCTCTAATTGTTTTCTGCTACTTATTTCTTAGCTGTGGGACAATGTAGAATCAGGCAGCAGCATTAAGCTGATAACTGGAATTAACGCTAGATATAGAGAACAGATTGACTTTAATAAGACCACACACAGTGGTGGAGAAGCTGGAGGAGAAGGAGCAGGAGGAGAGGGTCTGAACATGAGTCTACAGTGTTGATCACATCAGTGATCTGGTGGAGAAGATGGTGATGGCTTGCTTGCTGAAGGAGGAGGCATTCATGACAAACTACAGTCCTGTGAATACAAGACAGAAATATGTTCTCCAGTGTCGGGTAAGTTACTTTTTCTATTACTTCCTATTACTTTTGGAAACTTGTTCCAGAAAGCTTTGTGTAGTTATTAGCAAAGATGGAGAAGTACTAGAAAAGTAATACACCTTACAGTTACAATCACTTATGTCTTTTTATACAAATGAAATACGTAACTGTAACTGATTACATTTATTTGAAAGTAACTAGTAACTAACCTATTGCTTTCAAAAAAAGTAATCCTGTTATAGTTATTTGTTATTTTTGTATTGTTTTTGTATAAAAAGAAATAAGTAACTATAATTGTAAGGTGTATTACATTTTCTAGTACTTCTCCATCCTTGCTAGTGACTGCACAGAGCTTCCTGGAACAAGTTTCCAAATGTAATAGAAAAGTAATAGAAAAAGTAACTTACCCAACACTGATGTTCTCTCTTTCTTATGTTCTTCTGTTGATAATGCGTACGTGTTTCATCTTACTCTCTTCCTAGTTCTGAAGTTTGATTAGAGTTGTACATCCAAGAGGCATCCATTAGTGTTAATAATTTGTCTGTTTCTTGTTGCAGTTTCGTTTTATGCAATAACATTGTAAATTATAAAAAAAGAAATTATTTACTTGAATACCCTCCCTAGTGTGTTGCACCTGTTAAAGAGAATACCAATTTAAAAAAAAGGAAAAAATTTTTTTTGAAAGGAATACGTACCATCACATTAGTGATAGCCATGCCTTGAAATGCCATGAAGGTGCCCCAGACAGAAAAGGCAAAGAAGTAGAAGTCTTGCATGCTGGATGAGAAACCAGAAGGACTGAAGACCTGTGAAGGCACGAGAAAATTATTTAGGCTGTACTTAACAGCTACTGTGTATGACAGATAGCATATCCACTATCTACTACCAGTTTTACTATACCTCTCACCTGTGAAGAAAAAAAGAGAAATTATTTACCCTGACTTGGTCGCTGCATCATTATGTACCTGTGAAAGGAAAATGTAAAACATTAAAAAAGGAAAAAGATCATGTAATGATACTTACTGTCAAATTTGTGAGGGCCATATCATGTACTGGTACAATGGTACTATAGAGAGGTGGTGGAGGAAGAGGCAACTTAAGTCTGTCCCTTGCAGGCTGTTTTGCTTTACAAGTGACTTACCAATCATCTGTGTGAATGGTCAAATCTGCAGTGAGAGGGAGACAAACAGAAAGAAAAAGCACATTTTAAAGTCTTGCAAGCAAGGTGGAAGCCTCTTACGAATGAGAATGGACTCACTGCCAACAGTGAGGATTAGAAGTGCAACAGTCAAATTTACCTAAATCACAATAGACAAAACTGGGTCTTGCTGGACCTCAGGTCTTGCTGCCTTGATTGCCTGGCTGGCTTGAGGCTCAGCTTGAGACCTGCCTGGCTGGCTGGCTGACTGGAGGTCTGACTGGGAACAGCATTGTTGTGCACTACAGCACTGGCTTGAGAGTCCCTGTTTCTCAGTTTGGATGCATGTGGTGGCCCATGTTGTTGGTGGATGTGGAGGGAACAAGCAGGCCAGAGTGGAAGGAAGTAGTGTTTTCATTGCTGTAGGATGCATGGTTTACATAGCTGGCAATGACATTTACACTGCCTTAAGAGTCTAGGTTTTTCAGTCTGGATGCATGCAGTGTTGCCGGTGGTAGCCAATGCTATTACTGACAAACTTAGCATTTAATAATGCAGTGTTCACTGTTTTTCTAGTTTATCTGTCGGCATTGCATAGGTGATGGCACAGGGAGGTAATCAGATGGATGCATGGAACAGCAGCACAACTTAGGGAAAATATAATGACAGGAAAACAAAATCGAATCATGAAGAAAAGGATTTAATCAGTGATGAGGAAAGAACAGACAGAACACATTTCTTTTTATGCTTCAATCATCCTCATGAAGGAAGCAGCCCTCCCTGTCTTCCTGATTGGAGGTGTCCCCACATGGGAATTCTTTCTCTATCTTTGTTCCGTCTACCTCAGTAGAAGGTAATTGCCAATGCCAATAACATCAGCATCTGCAGCTTCATCTTCACCACCATGGCCAGCTTCATGTAGTAGGAATGCAGACATGATTTTACTGTGTGGAATGTGCCCTGCATTCATCTTAATAAATGTTAGCATGCCAACATTTCTAGGGGACAGATTTGTATGCCTGTCCCACACAATGATCCCTGCTGAATTGAATACCCTCTCCACATTGATACTTGAGGATGGACAGCTCAGGTATTTAAGTGCTACAGAGGTCAGCAATGACCAATTACTGACTTTGCTATTCCAGTATAGCAAAAGCTCTTCCATGATAATAAGATGCTTGGTGTTCACCAAATAAGCATCCTCCATGTGCTGCGCTGCCCTCAATCCTGCTGTCTTACCAGCTTCCTCCTTTTCATTCATGTATTCAATTCCCGCCTGGCACAAAACATCCCAAAGTGGACTGTGGGATATTTTTCCTATTACCTTGCATGTTTTGTCAGCATGTTTACCATGTGAGGTGGCAGCAATATCCAGTCTCTGTTCTCTTTCCTGTTGACCCTTACATAACTGTGACTTTAACATCTGTTCCCCATGTACCTGTCTTATTAGCTGATCGGTTAAATTTTGAACCTGATCATGCCAACCTTTTAGTATTTTGACTGGCTCCATTTATATCATGGTTCAGCATGATGACAATTCCAAAATCTGCAGACTGCAGAATGCAGGAAATATGCTTGCTGCAGTCCAAGACATGGAGCATGTTTTCCATTAAGGCATAATATCCCATATCACCACCTGCCTTCAACACCTGAGGTACCTTCATATAAGTGGAATGGCCTGACTGATACAGGCAGTTCCCCCATTCACTGCTTGTGTCGCATGTTTGAATGGCCTTAGAATCATGATCAGGCCATACATTACTTACCTCTGGTCTGTTGTTAGGGACATAGCTACTCTGGTACTGTCACAGATTGTGTGCAGCAGCAAATATTCAGTGATGACTTTGTACTGCTCGTACAAGTGTGCAGTTATGTATAGTGTTGAGTTCTACCTGGTGGCAAAGTTTCAGGCAGTGTTGAGGCATTTCATTCTGGAACTGCAGTTGTCTGAGATGGTCGGAGACCTTCCTGGAATAGGCAAAGTGGGCATAGATGTGATGGGCCACAGACAACATGGATTTTATATCAGGATATATGCTAGAAACTCCTGCATGAGATTAAGACAGTGTACCAGGCATTACACCCTCAGACACCTCCCATCAATGATGCATTTCACTACATATGGACCATTATCACTTGCAATGAAACCCACTTTCATAGAATGGAGATGCAGCCACTCATCAATCTTAACAGCAATTCTAGCATTTTCTAACCCATGAGTGACTCAGTTACACTCTTCATGGCCAGCATGGCATAATGGTGAATACCCAGAATGTTGCTACCACTGCAGTTAGGCTTAGTACAATTTGTCCTTGGCCAGAGTCAAATACGCATCAAAATACTTATGCCCAATGTGCTGTAATGCACAGATAGGAGCTACATCTTTTTGGTCACCGGTCCACATATCCCTACTAAGATGTATATATGGTGATGTTGAATACAGCAGGGCATGGATTACCATGTATGACACCATCCCATAAAGCTCAGGAATGGTACATATGAAGAAGCAAGTTCTTGAGGGAATCTGCTATTTGGGACAGACACACATCATCAGTCTTCTAAATCCCATGTTCTCCACAAAAGAGACTGGAAATAGATCAATTGCCAGCATTTCAGTTGTTTCTGCTTTCACTTCACATGCATTAGCATGACTGGGTGAGTATATGATATGACACTCAAACATGCTATACAATATAGGCTGGATCTTTCTGGGTGTTGGGCTATCAAACAGCTGAACTCAGTGTGATGTTATTTCTGGTGGGATAGTATTTGACTCTTTGTGGATTCATGGGTGTTATTCAAAAGAGAGCAATGGTTTGGGATGTTTTCTGCACTAGGGTTGCTGTGCTTTGATGCCTCTAAGTGCTAGTACTCAATCCACCACTGCTGCTGTGACCACTACTAGGCAGTCCTACAGACTCTGCCTCCTCTGTAGTAGTCCTCCTTTGCCAACACTGCCTCCATTGGGGCTATTTTCCTGCTACTTCTGGATGTCTTGGCAAATCCAGATGGTAAGGGAGAAGGACCTCTTGCACCAGCTTCCTTTTGGTGCTGAGTCCAGCATAACAGATGCCTGGATGTTAGGGGTGTGTGTGTGTTGGCCACTATTGCCTAGGTGTCTGCCCTTTTTTCCTCACTAACTCATGCTTGGCACAGCTGACAGCAACTGCTTTGTCAGCTGGATCAAGTATAAAAATCCCAGACTTGGGATTTTGTACTCCTTTATTTTTCATGGTAGTGGGAGTGGGACAGGGAGGGTGTAGAACGCTTTCACACTAGGTGACTCACAGGGTAGAATGGGCTCAACACTAGTGATGTCACTGTATAAAATTTTGATGGTGTGATGACCTTAACACATAATGTTGTGGCTATTGTGAATGCCACAGTATTACGAAGTAGTCATTTTTATACAAAAAAGACTCTTTGAAATCTTGTGTTGGGGCAGGTTGATGAAGAAAGGACAGATGTTCTTTAAAATACCCAACATAAATTTTTAGAAAGACCTGAAAACCATGGTATATCATGAACCATGATTACCACGATATGAGAAACTGTTAACAGTATCAATACCGTGACTTCCAGTACCACAGTATACCATGAGACCATGATACCATGATATCCCTACTCAACACTGGTATGAGGAACAACTATTATAGTATTGGGGGGAATTTAGTAGTTCCACAACACACCGGTGTGAGAAGCCCCACATGTTCAGCAGGATCACCCTTTCTCTTTTCCTTTTCCAGTTCCCATAAGGGATCCAAATCATCATCCCCATCGATGTCGATGCCCTCCTCCTGAGCTCTTTCTTCCTCATCTTCAATTTGTCTAGACTCTCCTTCGCTATCAGCATTTTTAATCAGAGATACATTTTTAATTTAGTTATTTCTGACTTTGCAACAGTCAGATCTCCCTACACAGGCTGTAACGCATGTTCAAGCTCCACACTGTCATTTGGGAGTGGGAAACTATTATCAAGATCAGGCTTAGCTCCAGCACCACTAGGAATCATGGGGACACCAACAACCTCTTCCTCAACCATTGTGCTTGAGCCAGATATTTTGCTACCTCATGGATTTGCTCCTCTTGTCTCTGCCTCCTCCAGCCTCACCAGCATGGATGACACAGATGTTTGAAATATTTGAACACAAAAATACCTCTGCCACTGCAGCCAACTTCTCCATTACTGCTAGTGGCCCTGGAGCCCATAGATGACGCTGCTGCAGACGTGGATTGTTTCACTGCAACACCATTTTGCCCAATGAAGCATATGCACTTCTTTGCCACCTCTCTGGTACCTCTCCCTCTACTCGAGTATCTTTCCAGCCATTTTACAGAGTGATAATACTTTGAGGAAAAAATGTAAATAAACCTTGCAATAAAACTAAATAGTAGCAGCAGACAACATCTCCCCTGAAGGATTACTGGTGTTATTTGATTCTGAACAGAACAGTTTACCAAACAAATAGTAGCTACTGTAAAACCACCATTATTTTGTTTTTAACACGACAGGGATTAACAAGACACACACAACAGGGATAATAACAAGTTACTGTACAGAACACCATCTGTTTAAGAACTAAACAAAATAACTAATACTAACATAGAAAGAGACTGATGTAATACTTCACTTAACCACACCAAACTGTACTACAGAAATTAAACAAGCATTAGTCAATGCTGAATGTTTGCTGCTTACCTTACTGTTGCACCAGGTCTTGCTTGTACACATTTTCATTATATATTTATCCAGGATAGACTAGATGAAATACATTATCTCATTTTCAGTGGTGTCCTACAGTTACAAATTTTTTGATTGTATTTACCCAGCATAGGCCAGCTGAGAAGCAGTCACTAATTTTCAGTTGGCTCCCACATTTTGACCCCAAATTTGCAACAGTCTTTCTGTGACTTGACATTATGATCAAGATCGATAGAATTTTTTAAATCCCATCTGAAAGGTGATTTCACATTGCAAGTGTGAAAGCAATTCAGTGTCAGTGGCTCAGCAGGTAGCACACTTGCCTCTGAGGCTGGGAGATCAGAAGGCTGTAGGTTCTATCCCCACACCAGGCACTTGGGTTAATATCACAACACTAGTGCAGCATGGGAGGGGTGCTGCACTCCTGAGGTAGTGTCTTTTGGATGAGATGTTAAACTGAGGTCCCATCTGCCTGTTCAGGTGGATGTTAAAGATCCCATGACACTTCTCAAAAAGAATAGGAGACATTTCCCTGGTGCCCTGGCCAAATTTCCCCCCAGTCACTAAAATATACCCCCAACACCTTAATCTGGTTCAATGTTAGTTGGCATTCATCTGTATCCTCCTCCCCCGGGTTGTGCCTGAAATAGGTAGAATTTGTCTAGTGCCCTTACCCGGTCAACAGCACTGTACATCAGGCAATAATGGATGGTTTGATTTCAACTAAGACTGGGAATTTTTTAGTACCAGATTATCCAATTAAACCCCATATATATGGGTTACCAAAGATACATAAAAACACAACAAATCCACCAATGAGGCCTACTGTATCAAGTATTGGTTCTTTCACAGAACCAATGGCCCAGTTTGTAGATACACAAATTAAGCAAACTGCTATGAGTGATAGAGCATACTTGAGATATACCACTCATATATTGAATTTGTTTGTGGAAATGGTAGTTGAAAGAGAATGGTGGTTTATTACACTGGACATACGATCCTTGTAGACAAATATTCCCCATAAAGATGGTTTAGATGCTGTTTACATGTCATTGGTAGAAAAGATGACATTTAGTAATAATTTTATCCTATTTGTGGGAGAACTTCTTGAACATGTGTTGACTAAAAATGTATTTCTTTATGGCACTCAATTATACCACCAACTCAAAGGAACTGCAATGGGGGTGGCTATGGCCCCTAATTATGAGAACATTTATCTGTCCGAATGGGAAAAAAATTATGTTTATGATAGTGACATTAATCCATTTCGTGCACATATTAATTTCTATCATCATTTTATTGACAAAATTTTTTTTTATTTGGACCAGTAGATTGAAGGAGCTTGATTTGTTTATTAAATATTTGGAAAATTCGAAATCTAACTTTAAATTCACAATGACAGCAAACACAAAAGAATTGCCATTTCTAGATTTATGGGTTTATAAGGATGCTCTTGGGGGAATTGGAACAAAGCTGTATAGAAATGATACAGATCGGAACAGTATTTTGTTCCATAATAGTTGTCATCCAACCCATATAGCTAGAAATATTCCTGTGATTGCAGTACAGAAACAGAATATGAGTTGAGTAAAAAAGAGATGACGTGTAGATTTTTTGAAAGGGGATATGGTGTTGACACTTTGCAAAAGGCTATTGAAAGAGTAAATAATATTGATAGAAGCAATTTGTTAAACAAGAATACACAAAAAATGGATATGCCTGGAAATTCGAGCCCTGTTTTTGTTTCTACCTATAGTGCGCAGTCCTGTGAAGTGGAGGCAATTATTAAATCAAACTGGAACATTTTGAGTGCTGAACCAAAATTAAAATATGTGGTGGAGCAAGATCTGAAGTTTGTTTATGAAAGAAACAGCAACCTGTCAGACCTACTGGTGCATGGGATGATGAATAAGTCTGTATTGAGTGGTTTGAATCTGCCTGCAGGCAAGCATCATTGTGGACATTGCCCGGCGTGTAAATTTGTACAGGTTGGACATTGCATTCAGTTGCCAAATGAATTAGGAATGTTTGTATTAAAATATTTTATTTCATGTATAATAGAGGGCATTGTTTATCTTGCCACCTGTACGTGTAAATCTTTTTATGCTGGTATGACAACACGTAGATTCAAAGATCAAATTTTAGAACATTTACCTTGTATTAGGACTAATAAAATGGAGAATGCATTGGCATGTCATGTTAAAACAGCAGGAGTTGAACATGCATTTAATTTTCAGGGCTTAGAAGCAGTGAAATTGGGTATTAGAGGTGGCAACTTTATTAACAAATTACAGAGACGTGAGACATTTTGGCAATTTAAATTAAAAGCTGGACAATATCCCGGTTTGAATGATGCTTTTCAATTGTCTCCTTAAATAATAGATGAAAATAGAAATATTTGAACATTTGTATATGAGTGTAGATAATACTTATTTTTTACTATACATTTATGTTAATGTTTATGTATAGATACAAGGTTGCTGCATTCTAGAATCCTTATGCCATGTTATAAGTTTAAAACATGTTTACCTATTGCATATGTTGTAGCTAGTGTATATTAAGGGGTATGAGGTTGCTTTCTTTTTCGTAGATACATTTTTTCTAGTGCTACTTGCCTAGGTGCATTTAACTATTGTAATGCAGTCATTATTAGAATGCACATTCTATCATGTTGTTCTTTGTAATAAAGTAATTATAGATAACAAATGATAGAATTTATTTATTGTTGGGATGTTAGTTGAACATGTGTTTCAACAGTATATACATTATTATATTTAGCCTTTTTTGACTAATCATATGTGATTTTGTAGATATAAATATTCGATTATAACTATGTATGGCTTCAGCCATTGTAAGTGCACTTTATATAGTGGTATTTACTATCCAGTATTCATTTAGTATGTTCATTCTTCTCAATGGGTTTTTAATTGTATAATTGGATACACTTGTGTGTTATTAATTAATTAGTGAGTTTCTACTATAAATGTCGTTTGTTTTGTTCATGCTGCTGACGTCTTGAAAAAGCACCAGGGCAGCATAAAACATTGATGTTATTGGTGCCTGGGAGGTGTTTTTTGTAATAAACAAGTTGCTATTTTTGAAGCTATTATGATATTTGCGTGCCTATGTGCTGTTGAGCCAACTTTTTTCCTTTTACTGAGTTTCTGTTTAGTGTGGCTCCACCTCATGTCTCCTGAGCTGTGTTTGTTTACGTTTGCTTTTAGGTTAGTAGAGTAGTCAGGACAGCCAAGGCTTCAAGGGAGCTAAGGTTGGCACAGGGGATCAGAGAAGAGGAGAGTAGGGCAGTGCATTCAGAAATGTGTGAAGAAGGTGGAAGGGAAGACTCATATCACTGTGCACCTAGGAACACATGACCTAGAAGGCAGAACAGTGGAAGAAGTACAGGATAGGGTCAGAGAAGTGGGGGATATCTGCAGTCAAGTGGGAAGCTCAGTGATGTTCTCTGAGGTACCCCAGTACCTAGGGCAAGCACGGTGAGGAAGCTAAGAGTACAGGAGTTTAATGGGTGGCTGAAGGGGTGGTGTGCAGAAATGGGGTATGGGATAGTAGGGGAGTGGGTCGAGACATGGAGCAATAAGGGGCTTTATGCCAAGGATAGGCTACATCTCAGCATCAAGGGTACAAGGGCATTAGGACAGGGGCTGAAGGAGTACATTAAAAAAACATAGATTTAAACTGAGGAGGGGGAGGGCCGAGTCAGATAGCAGGGAGGAGACACCTCCAGGGGAGACCAGATGCCTCTTCCCCAGACACGGAGGAGGAGAATGAGGGGAAGTTACCAAGACAAAAGTGGAAGGGGTAGCGACAGGAAGAGGCGGGGTGGGGCACAAATCAAATCAAATCAAATTTTATTTATAAAAAGGCGCTTTTCTTGCATTCAAAACTCCTGTACAATAAAACCTTAACATGTTTAAAACAGTTCATAAAAAGCATAAAAACATATAAATAGCTTATGTTCCCATAAAAGCTGTCGCAGACATGTGCATTTTTAATGCAGATTTAAATCCTTCCATGGTCAAGCTTTCCCGTATCTGACAAGGTAGAGAGTTCCACATAGTTGGTGCCATAAAGGCAAAAGATCTTCCACCAAACATCTTCAAATTCACCCTGGAACCTCTAGTAATCCCTCGCCAGAGGATTGGAGTGAGCTGGGGGGACAATAGGGAGAAAGGAGGTCTTTCAGGTACTGGGGTCCTGGTTCATGCAGGGCTTTGTATGACAGTAACGCAACCCTGAAAGGGATACGCCATTGTCAAACAATCAATCAATCAATCAATCAAAATCTTTATTTATCCAGGCAAACATCATTGAGCAAGCTCATTTACAAGATGGACCTGGTTGATTCCGGGCCAAAGAATACATTACATAAGAAGATTATTACAGACAATAGGGACACATAAAACAACTCAACAACAAATAAATATCAAGTATATGCACAATGTAACAACAGTCATAAACAAGGCAGTATAAACAGTTCAGAATGCTATTGTGATATGTTTGGGAGAAAATATTGCAAGGAAGTTAACTAGTAATACCATGTACTAACCATAAGGATAGGGCTGAGTTAAGGGGATGAACAGAATTCCCAGATGACAAGGGTGGGTGGATGGGGAATGAGAAACCATGAAGGAGAATACAGTGGTGGGGAGGGGCAGGATAGATGAACCAAGGTAGGGATAAGGATGGGGGAAGGGAGCCAGAGGCCAGGCAAGGAACTAGACAGCCGGTGTCTAGTCATCAGAGCAGCCTCATGGAGCGAATAAGCAGTTCTGGAGTTCCTTCATATAAGGAAGGATTAATGTCATGTGTGGTGCCACAATACTGGGGTCACCCGATATAGCAGAATTTATCTTATATTCCGCTAAGAGATAAGGGCAGTAACCTGAGGTTCAGGACAGGGCAGCCAGTGCAGTTCACACAGCACAGATGTTATATGATTGGATCTAGGGGTTCCAGTTAACAACCTGGCACCGCATTCTGCACTAGCTGCAGACAGCGAATATCCACTCCTGGTAGCCCCAGATAAAGGGCTTTAGAGTAGCCCAACTGTGTGGTGACAAAGGTGTGGGCCAGTGTTTGCAGATCCTCAGACGGAACCAGGTGCTTCACCCTAGCAATGTTTCTCAGGTGATAGAAGGCGGATTTGACTACGGTCGACACCTGAGTTTTCAGAGTCAAACCTTCATCAAATACCACCCCCAAATTCCACACCTGGCTTGAGGCTCTGAGTGGGTCACCACCAAGTTGTAGAGCAGAAGGTTTTCCCACCCATGATACAACCGTCCTCAGATCCAGGTTCATGACCAACACTTCAGTTTTCTCTGTTTTTAGCCTCAGCCAGCTAGCACTCATCCAATTCTGTATCTCCTGCAGGCCGTTATTAAACACAGAGACAGTATCATACTCCTGGACGGGTACAAAGGACATGTACAGCTGAGTATCATCTGCATGCAGTGAAAACTCAGCTTGTACCACCTAATAATGTTTCCCAGTGGCAGCATGTACATTGCAAACAACATAGGGGGGATCACAGAACCCTATGCAACCCCACAGGGAAGATTGTAAGGGGTCGAGGAATAAATCCCCAATATCACCCTCTGCAATCTTCCCCCCAGGAAAGTTTGAAACCAATTAAGGACTGCCCCCTCCAGTCCACAAAAGAACTGCAGGCATTCCAGCAATACCTTATGGTCTGCAGTGTCAAAAGCTGCTGAGAGATCTAGGAGAACCAAGATGCTCTCTGACTTCTTGCCACCAGAAGGTCATTAAGTACTCACACCAGGGCAGTCTCTGTGCTGTGCCTTTTCCGGAAACCAGACTGGAAAGGGTCATGGATGTTATGGCTGGTTAAATGTTCATCCAGCTACAGAGTGACCACCTTCTCAATCACCTTCCCTACAAACCGTAGATTGGAGATTGGTCTATAATTGGCAGGGAAGTCTGGGTCCAAGGAGGCCTTTTTTAGCAGTGGTCTAACCACTGCTTTCTATAAGGGATCAGAAAAGATCCTTCTCTCCAAGGAGACCCAAATTATCCGAGCTAGAACAGGGCCAATAATCTCAACACAATCCACCAAAAGGTGAGTTGGGCCCAGGTCTAAATTACAGCAGATTGGCCACAGAGTCTGGATGATTCTCACTATGTCCATGACTACCAGCAAGCTGAAGGTAGACCAGACAGACCGGGCATTAGTACCACATGGAGAGCCACTATCATGCCTTATGGGGAGGCACTGGCTGATCTCTGTTCTGATAGAGGACACCCTATCAGCAAAGAACTGAGCAAACTCTTCACATTTTTCTTGTGACAACACTTCTCCAGTCCCATACCGATGACATTGCACAGTCTGTCCATAGTCCGGAAGAGCTGAGCTCGTCTGTTCTTTGTTGCAGCAATTTCTCTGGACAGAAATTCTGCTTTCTTATGAGAAATTGCTGACTGATAGACCTCATAATTGTCCATCAATATAAGCCTGTCCGACTCCAGGTGAGTTTCCCACCAGTGTCTCTCCAACCTTTGCCCCTGCATCCCTAGCTGCCGTAGTGATCCATCAAACCATGGGACACCAGGGCGGGAGGTCAGTGGGCAAACATGAACTGGAGCAATAACATCCAGGACCCCCGCTACTACCCCATTATAAGCCAGCACCAGGGGTCCTGGGTCACTGCTATCTAACAGAATCTCTGAAAAGTTCAGTACCAACATAAGGTCTTCAGGTGTTACCTGTCTTAAAGGTTGGTACTGCACCAATTCCTTAGGGGCAGGCCCTTTTTGGGATCACGAAACTAACCCTCAGGGTGTTATGGTCTGACCATCTGACTGGATCCACCTCCATGTCAGAGATCTCCATCCCCAAGTGGAACACCAAGTCCAACGCATGCCCTTTCTCATGTGTTGCAGTGGTAAGAACCCATGTCAGGCCCAATGTATCCATCAATTGGAGGAGATCTTGTCCAAATTGTGAGAGTTCATCATCGACCCAAGGTGGACTGTAGTATCTTTGAGTGCAAGAAGCTTAGCAAGCAAGGTGGAAGAGTTCCAGGCAATGATGGTAGAGGGAGAGATAGATATTGCCATCATCTCAGACACCTGGGCCACCCAATACCATGACTGGGGTGTTATGCTCCCGGGTTACAAGGTGTTCTGGAAGGACTGGGGGGAAGGGCTGGAGCAGTGGATATTTATGTCAGGGAGGGGATACTGTGTACCAGGGAGGAGGGGGATGAGGGGAGGCCAGAAGCCATATGGGTATTGCTCCAAAGCCCTAAAGGTAAGAAGCTCAGGATGGGGGTGGTGTACAGGCCACCCTCACAGAGCAAGAAGGTGGATAGGGAGCTGGGGGAGCAAATCAGGAAGATCAGTGGTAAGGGAAATACAGTTATAGTGGGAGACTTTGACCCACCTGATGCTGACTAGCAGACAGTTACTACATCACACGCCAGGGAACAGGTGCTGCTGGAAGCTATCCAAGACAGCTACCTAATGCAAGGGGTGATGGAACCTACTAGAGAGGGGAACATACTGGATTTGGTGCTAATAAATGGTGATCAAGTCCAGGATATGGTAGTAGAGGACCCTCCAGCAGGAAGCGACCACTGCTCAGTGTGGTTCCTTCTCAACACAGGGAGGAAGGGAGTCAGCTAAGACCAGGACAAGTGTTGGACTTCAGGAAGGCAGATTCTGCCAGAATGGGCAGCATCCTAGAGGTATATTTAGTTAAAATTAACCCAGTCATGGATGCTGAACAGAAGTGGGCAATCATTAGGAAGGGGCTGAATGAGGCCATGAACTCATGTGCCAAATCTCAGAGTAAGCAGTCCAGGTCCAATAAACCTAGCTGGCTCAGCAAGAAAGCTGAGTGGAAGGCGAGGGGAAAAAAGATTGGCCTTCATTAAGTTCAAAAAATCAGGGCATGAGGAGGAGGATAGAGAGGTGTTCACAAAGGCATTTAGACAGGTGACCAGGTCAGTCAGGGCAGCCAAGGCAGCAAAGGAGTTGAAGTTGGCTCAGGAGATCAGAGAGGGGGAAAAGGGGTTCTTTAAATGAATAATAGAGAAGAGGAGTTGTAGAGATGACATTGTTAGAATCAAGAGGGATGGGGCATGGGGGGATCAAGGGGAAGAACAGGCAGAGGCATTCAATGAATACTTCTGCTCAGTGCTCACAAAATAAAGGGATGGCCCAACACCACAGGGGAAAGGGGGCAAGGGTGAAAGGGGGCAGAGATAACAGATGGGGTCATCCAAGAGCATAGAGTACTGAAGGGCCTTAAAGCCTTGCAGGTGGACAAGGCACCAGGACCAGATGGTGTACACATGAGGGTCCTGAAGGAAATGGCGGAGGTGTTGGCAGGCCCTCTGATGGACCTCTTCAACACCTCCTTGGAGACGGGAAAGGTATCCAGGGACTGGAGGATGGCTCACATGGTGCCCCTTCACAAGAGTGGACCCAAAGACCAACTGGGCAACTACAGACTGGTAAGCTTGACTTCCATAGTGGGGAAGTTGATGGAGACCATTCAAAATGGAGAGGTTGATAATCTTTCTCAATAGTAATGGTCTACAGGATGCAAGACAGCATGGGTTTGTCTCATGAATATCATGCTGAACTAACCTGATCGACTTCTTCAACTGGGTTGCTAGGGCAGTTGATGAAGGTGATGCTGTGGATGTCCTGTACCTGGACTTCAGCAAGGCTTTTGACTCGGTGCCCCACAGCAGGTTAATGAGCAATCTGAGGGACATGGGTGTTGGGGAGAAACTGGTGGGATGGTTTGAGAGCTGGTTGCAGGGCAGACAACATAGGGTAGTTGTAAGGGGGGAGACATCCAAGCCAAGGCCAGTAACAAGTAGGGTGCAGCAGGGTTCAGTGCCTGGCCCTGTTTTATTCAATGTCTTCATTGGAGACATTGCAGCGGAGGTCAAGAGTAAGAGCAGCCTGTTCTCAGATGACACTAAGATTTGTGCAAAAGTGGACAATGAGGAAGGGAAGCAGGCACTCAGGGAGGATCTGTCTAAACTCGAGCACTGGTCTTGAGAGTGGCAGTTTGGGTTTAAAGCTAAGAAATGCAAGGTCATGCACCTCGGAGCAAGAAATCCCAGGACCAGCTACTGGCTGGGGGGAGTGCAGATGACCACTTCAGAGGAGGAAAGGGACCTCGGGGTAATAGTCACAGGGGACATGAAGGTATCAGCACAGTGTAGGAGGATAGTAGCAAGGTCAAATAGGATGCTGGGGTGCATTGCCAGAGGGATCACCTCTAGAAAGGAGGTGGTCATCCTGCCCTTGTATAGATCACTGGTGAACTCACACTTGGAGTACTGTGTGCAGTACTGGTGACTATACCTCTAAAAGGATATGAGATTACTGGAGGGGGTGCAGTGCAGGGCTATGAAAATGAGGGAGTTGTCATATGAGGAGTTGCCATATGAGAAAAGATTGAGGGAGCTCAACCTGTATTCGCTGGAAGAGAGAAGGAAAAGAGGGTACATGATAGAGACCTTTAAGTACTTGAAAGGCATCAACAAAGTCAGAGAGGGAGGATTGTTCTGCTTAAAGGGGGGAGGGTCACTAGGGGGCACAGTCTGAAGTTGGAAGGGAGAAGGTTCAGGAGGGAGATGAGGAGGCACTTCTTTACAGAGAGAGAGAAAGAGTGGTGGCAAGATGGAACACACTGCTGGAGGAGTTAATCGATCTGAGGACAGTGGATAGCTTTAAGCGGGGTTGGGATAGAGTCAAGGGAAGGATAGTACAGACAAGAACACAAAGGGGGAAAGACCAGGAATGGGGAGGAAGGGATGGGTTTGGGTGGGGCTGGGGCAGCTGTAGTAATATGAAACTAACAGCTGCACAATTGGGTGGACTTAAACCTGTGGGCCTTTTTCTGCCGGCAATTTCATATGTTTGTATGTTCGATAAGGGCCATGTGTTTGATGTCCTGTATTTAGACTTCAGCAAAGCCTTCAACTCAGTGCTTCATGGAAGGTTGATTAGTATACTGAGGAACCTGGGAACCCGGGAGAAATTGATAGAATCAGTTAGGAGCTGGCTGCAGGACAGGCAGCAGAGGGTAGTTGTAGGAGGAGAACTGTCGACTCCCAGAGCTGTAACCAGTGGGGTCCCACAAGGCTCAATACTAGGATCAGTGTTATTTAACATCTTCATTGGTGACATATCAGACAGGATTAAGAGTAAAATCAGCCTTTTCACATACGACACAAAGATCTGTGCAGAGGTGGATAGTGTAGAAGGGAGGCAAGAACTCCAAGAGGATCTGGCAAAGCTTGAGTGCTGGTCAGACACATGGCAGCTGAGGTTCAAAGCTAAGAAGTGCAAGGTCATGCACTTGGGAGCTAGAAACCCTGGGAATAGCTACTGGCTGCGGGGTGTGCAGTTATCCACTTCAGAGGAGGAGATGGATCTGGCAGTACTAGTCACAGGGGGACATGAATCATTCTGCACAGTGCAGGAAGGTGGCAGCCAAAGCTAATAAGATGCTGGGGAGCACTGCCAGAGGAATCACCTCTAAGAGAGAGGAAGTCATCCTGCTGCTGTACAGGTTGCTGGTGAGACCACACTTGGAGTACTGCGTGCAGTTCTGGTGCCCCAATTTAAAGAAGAACATCAAACCACTGGAGGAAGTGCAGTGTAGGACTACAAAGACCAGCACAGCCCTCCCTCCCTCTCCACCATGGCTGGCCACCTACTGAGCTGTGAATAACTGAGTGTGTGCTTGTACAAGCACACAATCATTCGTTGGTAGCTCAGTAGATGGCTGGCCACAATGGAGAGAGGAGGGATGTACTGGTCACCTGCTTGCGTTTGGGATGGGGGGAGCAGGGTGGTGGGACACTACCTGCCAAGGTGGGGGGTGCACTAGACCACCAGGGATTGGTAACAGCTTCACCTACTGGGGAATGGGGCTAGGGAGAGGGGATTCACTAGACCACCAGGGAAATGTTCATTCATATAAAGATTATATGGGAGATTGGGATGGGGGTTACACTGGTGTCATGACACCAGGGCATATTGGCATCCATGTTGGGTGGGTGATCAGGTGGGTAGGGAAGGACTACTAGCCACCAGGGAAGTATATTTTATTTATGGGGTAAGTGATCAGTTGGGTAGAGTGACTGCTAGCCACCAGGGAATTTAATTTATGGGGCAAGTGATCAGGTGGGGGAGAGACCACTAGCCACTAGTGAAGTATTTCTTTTTATGGGATGAGTGATCAGTGGGGAGATGGACCAGGGAATTTTATTTTTATTTCATGCAGGGCTTTGGGGGGGGGGACTGGACACCAGGAAAATTTACTTGATAGGCAGTGACTGATGGCTGATGGGGGCGCAGTAGACACCAGGGGCCTGATTCTCAACGGGGGCTGCTTTCAGCGCAAGCTGCGGTGAATGGCAGCCTGTGCTGAAACCCCATATGCCAGGGACCCTGCACCGGATTCAGGTACGGGAGGGGTCCTGGCTTCAAGTACCGACACTTGCGGTATTCTCCCTGCGCCAAACACCTGGTATGGGAGGTCTGTCGCAAGTCCGCTTGCAGCATAGGAAATGCGCCCACTGTACATATGTGTACAGTGACTGCCACCAGCCTCGGACACTGTGCGCATATGTACAGTATGGTGCCGATGCAGACCACAGTTGGCGGGGCACCAAGAGTTGGATTCAACTAGACCACCAGGTAGTGGGCACTACAGTGATTGGAGGCACATGCCTATGCCACCTACAGGTGGCCGGGCAGCATCGGGGATGGGGTGGTGGGATTGGGGATGGGTGCCAGTACCTGGCAGGATGGGGCACCAGCAGTGAACCAGGGGGCAACTGCAGCATACAGTGGCACATAGGATGACTGCCTCAGTGGGAAATATTCTAAGTCCCACTACGCCAGCCCTGGCTGGTCTAAGGGCACTTAGAATATCTCCCACTGGGTGCTGTCTGAGAATAGCAAGCTGCAGCTTGCTTCAGCGCAGTCCACCTAGCGCCATGTCACAGGGCAGTGTAGGGCACAGGGCTAGTGCAAGCCCTGTTTGGGGCAGGCAGCCTGCCGCCGATGCAGTCAACCTTTGTGAATTGCATGGAGGCAGCCCTGGATGCAAGGTGCTCCTTGCACCATATCTGTTTGGTGCAGGCACCTTGCATCAGATGCAGAGCTTTGAGAATTGGGTCCCATGGATTCAGGGAGGGAAATATTATTATCTATGGTGCCATCTGGCAAACATTTCCATGACAGTTGCTCTTTGGCTTTCCAAACTTTTGCAGAAGCAAAAGTATGACTTTAGTGGAAATTCTGCTGGCTGAATTTTTTTTCACACACCTCTATATAATGTAAGGAGGTAGGGTAAAATGCACCTGCTTCTATGCCTTTTGTTGCCCCTACACTATCACAGTTCTGCATGTTAATAGTTAGACATTCTTCACGCTACCATTAATGTCTGGACAAACAATCTGCACAACTGAGGCCATGCCATTGTCACAGGGCAGAATACGTCTCCTGAAAACATCCAAGCCAATTTATGTATGGCAGTTTCTGTGTGACTATAAAGGGACTTCTGTGTTCCCCAATGTTTCACCATCTACCAGTGCAACTGTATATGGGCCGCCTTTTATCTCAACCCAGGAGGGAGGAATGTATCTGTGGTATGATCTAGTTTATTTGGGTCATGGTGAGCTCAAAATAGATAATCTGAAGTATCATGGGAAATATATGCATGGTGATAAGCATATACTTCCCCTGCTGTTTTGCATTTGTGGGGTATGTGCAATGTGGAATAATGTATGTCCTTATCTGCAATCCCTTTGGGGATACCCTTGAGCAGGTAGGGTTAGACAGAGGAACAATGAGCATAATTGGTCAGGATGAACTCCACTGAAACAATCTTCTTAAATTCTATTCATTTTTATTGGACTCATATACTAGCAGTGTCAGTGGCTCAGCAGGTAGCACACTTGCCTCTGACACCAAGAGATCAGAAGGCTGTTGGTTCTATCCCCACACCAAGCACTTGGGTTAAATCCCAATAAAAACACTGTAGTGCAGAATGAGGGAGGTGCTGTCTTTCGGATGAGACATTCAACCGAGGTCTGTTCAGGTAGATGTTAAAGATCCCATGGCACTTCTCAAAAAGAGTAGGAGAATTTTTACTCAAACTTCAGTAAATCATAATACAGTATACTGATTTTGTGCAAACCAAGAAAATATAGGAAAACAAAAACTTAAATCAAAATAGGTATTAATTCGTACTTCACCCCTCTAGAAAATTCATTGTAAACTGTAAATCATAAAGCAAAATGAAAAAAAAACCTTTAAAGTAACTCAAAATATGTATTAAGTCATACATCTTATACCAGTCCCCAACCCCTAAAAGTAGAAAAAAGGAAGGACAATTTTGTATACACACTTCAAGTAAATCACAATACATTACAATGTGTATAAATATAAAAGAAAGCAAAAACCGTGAAGAAAAGAAAAAAATAATACATACATCTCTATCTGGAAATATTAAGACATTTTTCAAGTATTACATAAGATAACATTCCTTATACTAAATCAAAATATGTATTAATTCATACTAACTCATACAACTCCCCCAGCCTCCCCCCATAAGAGTAGGTAAATGTGCTTCCAAAGAGCAACCAAAATCATAACATAGTGCACAATTTCTATGTAAAGAATAAGGAACACAGAAACAAAACTTCACGCAAAAAAAATTATTAATCCATACTTTCTCCTGTTGAAGAAGAACAAAACCTCATTTGGCATTGGTCTAAAAATAAAAAGGAAGTTCTGAAAATAAAGCAAATTGTGTCTTAATGCATACTTCATCTGCAATCCCTCCCCCCTTGTCTATATAATGCAGATAATAAGAATCAAAGTTTTATGATGCATACCAAGTTATAGGCACATGAAAATATAATGTAATTTTAAAAAATGGAAGTAAATCAAAGTGTCCAAATAGGAGAACTTCTTAAACCAGCCCCATACTCCATAAATGAAAAACAAAAAACCTAAAAAATCATACCAGAAAAAAACAGGAATCATAAATGAATTGTACCATAATACAACTAGGAAAACTCCTTGGGGTAATAAGATTTTCTCTTGTTGTTTTATTTTCTGAATGGCAATTTGTATTGTCCAAAACAATTGTTTTGGAGTAATAAAATGCTGCTGCAGTGACCATACACAGCGAACATGCCAATCATGATATTTAATGGAACCTAGGATCACATGCATGGACCCTACATCATATTTTGTCCATGCTTGAGCCGTAATCCCCCAAAACAGAATGTCTGCTGTAAGAAGCTTCAGAGGGGTGTTCTTCCATTGGGAAAAAGCAAATACCCAGAATTGGGCTATGTATGGGCATTCAAAAAAAAAAAGGTGAGTCATAGATTCTAAGGTGTCATGACACATATTATCCTCTGCCAAATTCTTTCACTTAACTCTTATGTCTTAGGTTACCCTTTATGTTCAATTTTTTTGTGAGCACACAACCACAGAGAGTCCCACATATTGGATGGGATTCTAGGGGTCGAGAGCATAGACCCTATCTGTATTAGCTGGCCTTTCTGGCAGAAGCCAAATTCAGGGATTTCCAGATAAAATGTGGACATAATAGTATCATACAGTTCCTTTCTGGAAAGGGAACATAACTACTGTTTTTGTATACCCCCAAAGTTTAACTTTGCCAAACCATGGCCAAAGATAGCTGGGCAGCCCCTGTAGAGACTTCTGTTTAGGGATAGCAGCAAGGGGAGTCCAATTTTGGGTCCCGGGCAAAATAATGTCTTGTACCTATGAGTTCCAGATCATGAAATTACCTATTAATAAAGGTTTAATATTCTTGTTGGCAAATGAAAGAAAAAGATGACAAGATTCACCATCCGCAGACCCCTTGGCAAATATCCAATATAAAATTCCTCTTTTTACAGGGTTGAGCCTGCTTCCCCATATTGCCTGGAAAAAACACAATATATTGTAGTATCCAATTACTTCTGTAGTATCCAATTGCTGCGTTGGGGGAAATACAGTGCCTAAACGCAAAAACATGCTAAGCAGAAACATTTTCACCATGTATACCCATTTTTTCTTTCACTTCTTCCATTTATTCATCTATGTATCTTCCCTTGTGCTTCTTTAAGGAGAAGATCCCAATGATAAGAGTCCATATTGTTTGCACCAAAATAGATGCCTAGAAGTTTACATACCTCGTTAGTGATTGGGATTCCCATGATATGAGTGTGCTCTGTTTCTACCACACCAAAGAGTATACATTTACTTTTATGAAGGTTAAAAGAGGAGCCAGATCCCTGTGTGAAGTTTGTTAACATGGCTTCTGCAGCACAGCATGAGGGGAGATCTAATAGAAAAATACATATATATATATATATATCATCAGCATATGTAACTGACTTAAGTTCTTGAATGTCACTGCAAATAGAAATACCTCTAATGGAGTCTGTGGCATTAATAAGAGATAAAAAGGGTTCTAAAGTCATAATATAGAGGAGGGGGCGGAGTGGTCAGCCTTGTCTAACCCCCCCCCCAGTATCAATCATCAATTTCCCCACCCAACCATTCACATATGTGGTTGCTACTGCAGATTTATAACAGGTCTGGAGCCATTGAATGAAAGGGGTGGGAAACCCATATGTGATGAACATATACTTGTGTGTAACATGATCAAAAGCCTTGTTCTGATCAAGGTTAATTAAAACCATTGCAATTTCTTCTGTGTTTACCCTTTCTAGTATTTCTTTTATAATAATAAGACCATCAGTAATTGTCCTGCCTGGTATGGAGCAAAACTGGGTTGGGTGTATTACGTCTTCTAAAAGAGGAGAGATTCTGAGGCTTGACACTTTTGTGAAGAGTTTATAATCACTGTTAAGGAGTGTGATAGGTCTCCAACTGTGTAAATCATCCTTTACCCCTTTTTTGTATAGTAAAATTAAAAGGACTGTGTACATGTTAGGTGGAAGCTGATTTTGCTGGAGACTGTGTAAACAAGTCAGCAAGTTCTGTAGCTAACATTGGGGTTAGTAATCTGTAGAATTCACTAGGTAAACCATCCTTTCCAGGAGCCTTCCCCTTAGGAGAGTGTGCAATCACATGTTGGACTTCTTTAACCGTAATAGTTGCCAGTAATGAGGGAAAAAATATTCCGGCACTCGTTTGAGGGTACATTTTGTAAGCCAGTTATTTACATGATGTTCTGTTATGTCTGGGTTGGCAGAGAAAAGATCCCGTAAATGTTTTTCAATTTCAGTCATGATGTTCCTATTGGTAGTTAAAGTCTTACCTTCCATTGTTTTAATCCTATTTAATTCCTTCTATTTTCTTGGGGTCATACAACTTTCAGAGGGATTAGTGTGGGCCTGTTTGCCCTGCATGCCACATTTCTGTTCCTATATAAGGGAGGACATTCTGTCATACTGTGATTGTACCAATGCTGTTTTGGTGACTTGGAAGGCTGTAGAATCTATAGTCAAGCCCTGGGAAATCATATCTTGAAAGTACAATAATTTCTGTCTATGCTGATAATATGTCAGTTTTTTATGATGTCCTAAAAGTCATCCAACAGATTGAAAGTAGATTTTAAAGTCCCTGTTTGAGTCTTCCCACCAATTTTATGTAGAATCATACAGGCAATGGACGGATTTCCTAGCTTCAACAGTGTGAAAAAAAACCTTCTCTGATTTCCAGGATGTCTAAAAGGGAAAGGTTCAGTTTCCAATAGCCTGGCTCTTTTGAGGTTTGTTGGTAGTTAGAAAGTATTAAGTTCAATAAAACATGATCTGAAGTGGTCACTATTTGTGTCCCCAAATGTCTACAGTGCAGTTGTGGGGAAATAAACCAATAATGAATTCTTGAAGATCATTTACCCTAGAAAAAAGTATGTGGTGCTGAGGGGGTCTGAACTGCAAAAGGATCACAAAGGCCCACTTGTTCTAGTAGGGAATTTAAAAAATGTGTGTCACAGTATAATTTATTAGCCTGAAAACCCCTCTTTTTGTGTTCTGCTTATATTGAAATCTCCTCCGAATAACACATTTCTACTAGTGAATAAGTAGGGCTGAATAGATTTCAATAAAGCTATTTTATCCGCTTTGCGTTGTGGGGCATATATATTTACTAATCAAAAGTCTATATCCTGTAGTTTAATGTCAAGAAGTAAAGCCCTTCTTGGTGATATATTCACTATATGTATGTATTATTTATTTATTTATTTGTTTTCATATTATGTTTTCACCGGCAGCCTAGCCCCTGAATGGGCTCACCCTGAGCTAATGAGCCATACCCTCACCCAGGGATCCCCAGTGGGCTGCCAAGGTAGAACTGAAGGTGGCTGGAGGGTCGGGCACTGAGCCCTGGCTCATACACGGGGACGGCGGATTTTGTGAGTAGGTGGAGCTTGGAATGTGCAATGATGCTAGCACCAAGGCAAATATCTGTCCTAGTTCCACCCATGTTGTGGTGTGGCACTGCCCCCCTGCCTCCGCCAGGGGGCGAGCAATGCCGGAACCAGCTCCCTTACCTCCCAGGAGAAGGAGAGCAGTCCTCCAGATGCTCGATCCTTCTTCTCCCTGAGGACCCCGTGGCCTGTGCCCATTTCCAAACACAGGTCACTGGCATGACACAAGGTGTGGCATCCAGCACCTCAACCCTCAGCACCACCTGATCAGAGTCTTCAGTATTATGGCTGCCCAGGGGCATTCTGTGAAGTTGTGTCCACCCTCATCACAGAGGTTACACTTTGGGGAATTATCACAGTCTATAGCCTCTAGCTACGAAAACCTTGCTCAGTTTCCAGCTGATTCTGAGATCCTGCCTCCTTCTCGGTGTCTTCAGCACCATCGGAGGATCGTGGAGCCATACAGACTTGTTGCTGGCCACCCAGTGGATGCACCCCAGCTGTCCCTGCAGAAAAGTCCATCATAGTAGAGGTGCTAGACTCAGCACCCCTTCCTTCAACACTGGATTCCTCCATCTCTGAGCAGCAGAAGGACAGTGTCCCCTGCTGAGTAGGGACATTTTTTTTATTATAACTTAAAAATAAATATAAGCAAAAAGTGTTATATCACACAAAATTAAATACAAATAATACAGAAAACCAAAAAAATAAATGTTACAATCATATATCCCAATTTTAGAACAAAAGGAAACAAAAAGTTATGCCCTTCTCCCCAAAGAAGTAGGGTAATTTTCCTCCTTACTCTTGAAAGCAAATTATAAACATAATAGTGTTACTGCACACAAATTATAAGATAAAATCTGAACATAAATATTACATCATACTTTTTTTACAAAAAACCTCCAGTTTTCTAATGTCACAATTTGATAATAAATACTGAAAACAACCCTCCCCCCCCCACACACACACACACATACACAGTAAAACAGTAGGGGAATTTAATAAAACAGTGTTAACATCACAAAAAATCATATATAAAACATATAGACTGGAAAACTAAAATGAGTATTACATTCCTCCATCATCCTTTTAGATACAATAAGTCAAGGGGATAGAAATAAGTATTTAAACCCTACAATCTCTTTCCTAAATATTAATACATATGTTAAATTATAATCAGAACCCTCAAGTAGAAACAAAATGTTATTATTGAATCAAAATGAAAAGGTCTGGCCTACTTTTAGTAGGAGAAAACATGTTTGAAACAGAATGTCTATCAAAAGAACATTTCCTCATAATCCCTAAAAGACGTGGAGTAAAATAAATAAAATGTTCTATAATAACAAAACTATGGAAAAATAACTCCCTCCACTCACCTATAATCTATAGGTATGTCCTCATGCTTCTTCTCTAGGAACCCAGCCCCCAGAATCCATCAACTCTGCAAAGGGGGTCAAGGTCAAAGAAGAAAGGCTACCTGTGAATACAGCAAGGCAACGTATGAATTCACCTACATCCAGGAAATGGACTCCCACCATGTTTGGAACACCTGGAAAGGCACATAACTTAATTCTTGAGCTTTCAATTTATGCAGATTTGTGTCAATTAACTCAAAAAGCTGAAGTTCAGACATATATTTCTGTTGTAAAGAGAGATGACAGTGAGTGATCCAAATATAATATTTAAAGTATGTCAAAAACAACCATAATGTACAGTCCATTGATGTGGGAGGATCCTAGCAATAAAATTTCATGGGTCATGAGAGAAAAGGGTGAACCTGGCCATTTAACATGTAGCAGCTTCCAGAATCTCTGAATATATGGCACTAAAAATAAATGTGAAATAGTCTCACCTTGTGTAAAACATGAAAGTCTAGGGCAAAACCTCTCATCACTAGGTTTATGTTTTAAATTACCTTTCACATTAAGTTTGTAATGAAGGGAAGCACATTCACATCCCACATATGTACAGGGGTACGGGAAGATGTAATCATAGTAGAAATGTGTTTAACCACGAAAGGTGATCGAGTTGCAAAATGTGGTTGTACCATAAAAAAGTTCTCCATAACTCAGGAATAAAAAAGCTTCCTTGGTAAGGAGAAAACCTGATATTTTGTCAGTACCCATAGTTTAATTTTGCTGAAGCACTGTCTGTAAGAAGGAGGTAAACATGCTGTTGCCCTTTGTTTTGGGATACACACATCTTTCTGTCATTCTTGCAGAAAAACTCCTAGTCTATCCAAGATTCAATGAGCCTATACTTTAGGACTTTGTAGTAATAATGGGTGTAAATTATAAATTACAAACATAGAAAAGAAAAAGGGCATGGGATTAACCATATGTAGTTCTCCCAGGGCCACTAGTCTATAAAGGACACTTCTTTTTACAGGGTTAAGCCTGCTGAGAGAGAGAAAGAGAGAGAGAGAGAGAGAGAGAGAGAGAGAGAGAGAGAGAGAGAAAGCAGCCAAAAGCTTCCTTAAATCAAGGAGGTAATTTAATAGACTATACTGAATTGAATTATTAATTTTTGGGCCTGTGTAAGTAGTTTTGATTCTCTGTCTTTGGGATTGACTTTTCTTAGTTTAACTTTTATTTGCCAGGGAGGAACTCTAGTTGAGAGATATTTGCAGTCATTTGTGACTGGACCTGTTACTTAACCTCTGTGAAATAGGTGTCTGAAAGGAAGGAAGGCACTCCTCAGGGTGGAGGGTCAGATTTGTAGTTGATTGTTTCTGGAGGGCACAGGGTTTCCAGCGGACATAGACAGGGTGAAGGCTGTCCAGAGGAGGGCAATTAAAATGGCACAGGGTCTGCACCAGAAGACATATGAAGAAAGACTAAAAGAGCTTAAGATGTATAGCCTCGAGGAAAGGAGGAAAGGGGGGACATGATAGAAACTTTCAAATACCTCAAGGGAATCAACAAAGTCCAAGAGGGTAGCATCTTTCAGAAAAAGAGATGTGCAAGAACAAGGGGGCACAATTTGAAGACAGAGGGGATGGCTCAGAGGTAATGTGAGGAAGTATTTCTTCACAGAGAGGGTTGCAGATACATGGAACAGCCTTCCTGAGGAGGTTGTGGAGTCAAAAACAGTGCGGGAATTCAAGAATGCATGGGACAGACATAAGGCAATTCTAGTGGGGGGTAGGAGGAAGTAGGCTGTTGGTAAACTAGGATCTGCAGCTTATCCATTAGGTAGGGAAATGGACAGACTAGGTGGACCAAGTGGTCCTTATCTGCTATCAAATTCTATGTTTCTATGTTATCCCAAATACATGAAAAAAAACAGCTATATATCCTCATTTCTAAAGACTGTGGAAGTGCAAAAACTGCACTAAGTTGAAAATAAGGATAGCAAGAAAGTTTTAGCATAAAAATTCATTTATGTTTTGCCATTTTCAATCTGTTCCATGCTACAACTTTAATTTGTGCTTTGGTCAAAACTGTTCCCAGCTAAATATAGCCAAATCCCTGGTCTGAAAAATAAACCAAGAATTTTACTAGGAGTTGACAATATTGGTATACCAATTATTTCTTTTCATATGGGTATAAGCATCTCCAATCAAATACATTTGCTTTTCTGAAAATTAATGCCAGACTGTGATATTAATGCATAACAGAATAGTTCTTGATTAGCATTCAAGCATGAAGCAACATCCGCTAAAAGTAATATCAAGTCATCAGCATAGGCTACAGTCCATATCTCTGGGCCTGTACTAGAAAAGGATAGACCAATGAGAGACAGGGAATTACTGAGTCTGTATAAAAGTGAGTCTATGGAGAGAATGTACAAAGCCGGACTAAGTGGGCATCCCTGATGAACCCCTCTGGCTACCAAGAGTTCTTTACCCATCCAACCATTGACCAATGGGGTAGTCATAGCCATATGGTAACATGCCTGTAATACACGTATAAATTTACTTGGGAACCCATAAACAGCCAAACAAGCCCAAAGATAGTCATGTGGGGCCCTGTCAAAGGCCTTCACTTGATCTAGAGATAGCAAAAAAACTGTAAGTTCCCCCTCCTGGCCCCTTTCAAGCACCTCTCGTAGTATAATTAAATGATCCATTATACAGTAGATCTCCCTGGTACTGCACACGTCATTTGGGAAGGATGAATAATATCTAATAAAACTGTAGCCATTCTCATGCTCAGGCGTTTAATGAACATTTTGAAATCAGCATTCAATAATGTAAATTGGTCTCCAGCTAGAAAGGAGCTCTCTATCTTCATATTTGTGCATTAGAACTAACAAACCTTTATTCATATGAGGAGGAATATCCAAAGATGATAATAAACAATTAAAAACCTCTAAGACTTCCTCCAAAAGAACATCAGTGATTAATTTATATAGTTCATAAGGTAACTCATCAGTTCCGGGTGCAGATCCTGACTTAAACTGAGTTATTATGGAAAAATATCCCTGCTTAGAAATAGGGAAAATAAATGAGAGTCTATCTGCCTCTGACAGTTGAGGTAATTTACTATGGACAACCAGTGATGTACCTCAGAGGCTGATGTAGGGAGGAGGGGCTGTAGAAAGGAATCTGCATAATCATTAACTGCAGACCTGATGTCAATTTTATTTGAAACATGTGACCCATCAGGTGATTAGAACCTCCAATATTTTTAATGTGATGTTGCGTTTGACAAAATTCAAAAAGGTTCACGAAGGCAGACTTCCTTGTGTGCTGAAGCGTTGTTCCACCTGTAGGGTTTTTAAGAGGTTATACTGCAAATGTGCCAATTGAGCTTTTAATGTCTGAATCTCTGCTGAATAATCACCAAGAGATGCATTATGTAAGGAAGATAATTCAAGTAATTGAGATCTATAGAAAGTATACTGATCTGTTTTAAGTTTCCCATTAAGGCATCCCATTTTCTTAAAAACATCCTGAATATCTTGTTTTCTAGTATCCCACCAATCCAAAGGAATCATATAAAAATATACTGATTTTCTAGCTTCCAAAACTGATTGAGAGCCTTGCTGAATAAGTGAGTCTTGTAAAAGAATAAGATTTAATCTCCAATAACCTGGGCCTCTACCTATCCAGGCAAAATGAGAAATTGTCAAACTTAATTCGCATGATCCAATGATATGACCAAGTCGTCAATGCTTGTTGGACTCCTAAAGTGGAAGTCAAGAATACATAATCAATCCTGGTAGCTAATTTACCCTTAAAATATGTTTTCTGAGGTACCATTCCACCAATGGTGAATGCATCAATCAGAATGCTTGGTAAGCAGTTTGTTCCAACAAGAAGTGTCACAAAAGGTTTTAGTGGTTTTGAACCTCTGTTGGAAAGATATCTGCTACAATTAAAATCCCCAGCAAAATGATTTTCCTATTGGTATATAAAAAGGTTGTATTTTATTATAAAGTGCAATCCTAGATGCCTTAGTTTGGGGCGTATATGTTAATTAGTCTAAGGTCAACATCTGCTATGTCTGTATCAAGTAAAAGAGCTCTCCCAGGCTTCACATCAACTAACTGAATTAACTTAGTTGTTGGATTTGAAATACAAATCCCTACCTGTACAAACATCTGTCCCTGGAGACCATTAAATCTGACCCCATAACCAGGCTTCACTGGCTGTTTCCATTTCTACAGCAGTATGCAATCTGGTATCTTGAAAAAAAATAAAGTCAAACGTGATCTGAAAAATGAGCAAAAGATTTAATACTATTAACATTTAATGATGCCAGAGAGAAGTCATACAGGGGGGATTTCATAGAAAGGTTCAGTCATGGGGATGTGCATCCAGATGTTTTTTGAGCCATGCCCTAGTTCCCATGCATTTTTTCTTAACTTTAGCTACCGGTACATCTTGTACAGAGTCAACCTCATAATCACCCTCCAGGTGGGAAGAAAGAACTGAAGCTGAATCAGATTCGGACTCCATGTCTGCTTCCCCAATAGGAAGGGCAGAGAAATTATTCTGTAGTGGGACAACATCAGATGTTATAGGAGTTTGCCGAATAGGCCATTTATGTCTCAAACCCGCCCTCCATTTTTTTGGTAATTGGAATCATTACTTGGGGTGGGGGGGAGCATTACCACAGTTTCTGCCAGTAGAGAAACCTGTATTTGTTCTTGTGAAGCAAGAATCAATACCTCAGAATCCAGGGAGAGAGCAACTGAAATGGGTGCAGGAGTACTGTCAAAAGGCGGAATAATAGACACTTCGACTGGTGGAGAAACATTTTGGGCCCTGAGGCACAGGGGTGTCAGGGTCTCTAGACCGAGTTGGTCCACTTGCAATATTTATGTAATAATCTTGTATTGCAAAATCAGAATCAGAAGTATTATGTGCAGCCCATGGACAAACTGAAAAAGAATGATCATCACACAAGGAGCATTTAGGTGGACTATAACAGTGAACTGCAGAATGTCCCATTTCCCCACATTGTGAACATTTAGAAACATTGCAAGTACGGCTTAAATGCCGGGCCGAGCCACATTTATAACCATGCCATGGTTGAACAGGGTAAAAAGTAAAAGCTTATCTCTCCCCAAAAAGAAACAGCTAAGAAGGTGAGATATGCCAGAGTCAGTCCAGGGTAAATTAATTTTGAACCGCCACCCTCCATTCCAAAATCCTTCCTCATCAATAATAGGCTCAAGGTTACCCTGTATTTTGCACCATTTCTCTAGCCAGTGTTTAATATCAGTGACATTTACTCCCTCATTCCGAAACAAGATCGTGATGACTTTGAAAGTTTGTTTCGTAAGAGGGATAGCCTGAAAGTCTTGCAATAATGGATTGGTCTTGATTTGAGCATACTTAATCCAAAAATTGGTCTAAAAAATCTCGTGACCGAAAGCTAACATCAAAGGAATTCTCCTCTGGTGTATAAATCAGAGCATATACCTGAGCAGGGGAAAAACCCATAGATTGTTTAAGTAGAACTTTCCCCACATAGAATCAGTCTGGGAGTTCATCCATTCTTCCTAAGAATCATAATTTTACCGCATTTCTCCGTTTTGCTAGCTTGATAGGTTTCTGAAATAAGCTGACAAAAGTCGGAGCTGCAGGCTGCGGAGGTACCAGTAAATCTTCAGTGTCTAGCGCCTCAGTGACCACTAATGCAGGTTGATTTTATTAAAAACTCCTAGAATATCTGAAGGAGAACCTAAGAGACCATTTATAAGGGGATCCATAAGGACAGAACTCAAGAGGTATGAGTGAGTAAAGGGTCTTCATGCAGCCTTCGTGACTGCAAAACCGGGGGGGGGGGTTCGTATATTCAGAGGTAATGACCTCTTCAATCCTTAGGCCAGAGTCCTGCACAACACCAGGGATCAGAACCCCTGGGTCAGGGATCCAGGTTCCATTGACCATCTATTGCCAGCCTGCTTTTTCTAAAGCACACTCTAGAGACCAATGTGTCCCATTAATCAGGTCTTCCTCTGACACGAGGGACCGGACTATGGGCAGGAGTCTGGAGGTCCGTTGAAATGGTATCAGTAATTTGGCCAGAAGATAAAAACATTTTTGCAGGGAAGGACCCCGCTAAGTCTAGAGAGGTACTCATCCCCCATTTCCTTTTTTTCTTGTCCTCTGCCATAGTACCAGAAAGCTGAATTCCTCGAGCAGCAAGTTCATCCAGTGTGTATTGGCAACAAGCTACGAAGCCCATTCTGAAGTTTCTACCAAGACTTGTGGGTCTGTGAGAGGTAGTCCATTCCCCATCTCTCTCTCTTCCATCAATACCATGTCCTGCCTTTGGGAGGCCTCTGAATCATTTCCACCTGATCAACCTCCACAAGATTTTCCTCCAAAGCCTGACATCCTTGTTGTGTACCAACTCACAGAGCTAGCACTGTTTCCTGCTCTGCAATTATATCAAGAAGTTGCTGTTTTTTACATTGCAGGTCCAAAAATAGATCATCCTCCTTGTCCAGCGGCGTCTTTGGTTTCTCTTTCAATATCTTACCACTTTGTACTGTGGTTAATTTGCCATCTGGCTTTGGAGAAAAAGCTCCTGGTAATGCTGAGACAGAAAGGGGCATTAACCTTCTACTTCTACCTCATCCAGCTCCATCTCATGACTGCTGTCCACCGTTGCTATCCACTTGCACAGCAGCACCCCCTACCACAGAGTAAGGGAATTTCCCCTAGTGTCCTGGCCAAATTTCCTCCCATTCAATAGAAATACCATGAACAGCTTAATATGGTTCAATTGGCATTCATCTGAATCCCCCTCCCCCGGGTCGTGCCTGAAAATAGGCAGAATTTGTTTAATGCATTTATCCATTCAACAAAAACTAAATAAATAAAAATAGGGGCAACCGTTTCATGGCCATGCCACTTCATCAGGCCCATTAACATCATTGGATGAGGTCAGATCTCACCCACACAGAACTCCCTCTTTCTTTCTGTTAAGAGTTTTGTGTGCAATATAAATTCATAGTGATTGATAAGTCACGTTTTTATAAATCAAAAATAATCATTGAATTTAAGTTAGCTAAGATGGGGCAGACTCATACAACTTGTTTAGTATTTTCAATAAGACATGAACATGATAAGAATTTATTACTTGTGTCAGTCTATTTCACTATTTAAATTAAAACAGAAACTGAGATTTATCAAAATAATTTAAAAGTATTGGAATGAAGTATACTGCATGGGGGGTGACCGCTGCAGTGCTGGTCCCAGGCTCGGATGCTCCATGTATGTATCTTTCCTCTGAGCCACCTGGGACTACAGTGAACTGCTTCTTCTGGCAGTATTGAGCAACACTGGGATCGGAGCCAGTGTGGCGTTATTAGTGACATCGACAGTTTCCCCACCTCCTCGCGGATTTAAACCACAATCATCCAGCAGCAACCCTCCTATTCATGGACTGGCATAGCTGTGGTGCAGCAGAAAGTGCTGTAAGTTATTCAACCTTTCTACAATCTTAGCAACTAGCTAAACAAGTTACTGTAGCAAGGCATAAAATATAGACAGTTTTTTTTCTCAGAGAACCAGAACACTAAATCCTTGGAGAATTGATTGAACTCTACCCAGTCAACAAACAAAGAAGCTTAGTAAGCCTTGTTGAAAGGTGTTTTATGTGTGTACATCATAGCATTGCAAATAGCAGCACTTAATATCTTTGTAGCACATTTTTGAAACCAAGATTATTTATGGTACAGGTTAAATCTATGAGAAGATTAGCAGAAGTAAGGAAGAGCATGAATATAGTGTGAAGAATTAAGGATGAGCACACCAAATTATTTTTAACAGTCACATATAAAGGGCTTATTAAGAGACATGAATGGAATATAATGGCAATATATTAAGTGAAACAGAAACTGTGTTTTGTGCAGGTTAAATCCAAGAAAAAACTAACAGAAACGAAGGAGTGCTCTAATAAGAGTAAGATATAACAAGGGTGAGCATATCATGAACTACTCTAACAGTTACATATAAAGGTTCTAAATACAGTCACTAATATAATATTGTTTTCTATAGGGATTGGATACACTGACAAAAATATGGATGCAGTTTAAAACTGACAGTTTCAAGATTAAATAAAGAAACCCTAAGGGTGAGCATTAAGAAAACTTTATGTGGCTTTAAAAAAATAATTTACACAAAACTTTTGGATGTTATTAGTAATGAGCATGTGGTAGGTGTTTTGGTTCTCATTGAAAGAGCAATATATACATTAAGGTGATTGAAAATACACAGGTTAATACATAGCTATTATAATTAAATTTAAATAGAAGGAGGGTAGTTGTTTGGTTGATAAGCACAAGTAGTGATTCTGATGGTATGAACCTATTTTGTGTTGCTTGCACATGTGCAAGAAACACATTAATGTCAGCTTCCTTCACAAGTGGGTTGTGGAGGCGTGGCAGTGTTGTGCTGAATGGCAGCAGTCCGTTCTGGGGCTGGTCTCTGATGCAGCGAATAGAGGAGCATGCTGTAGATGATGGCAGTTAATGAGCATGCCACTATGATCAAAGAAACTGGCCGCTGCAATCAGAGAGCGCCCTGTCACTATGCAATCAGCTGTTTTTGCTGTGGGGCATCCCTGACTGCAGCAGCCAATTACAGTTACATTGTGTGGTGTTCTCATAGATACATAGACAGTGTCGGCAGATAAGGGCCTATGGCCCCCCAGTCTGCCCATTTGAGCTTGTAAGTTCAGTTTGTTTTCCTAGAAGTCTGTTGCCTCACCCTGACCTCTAGAATTCCTTTATGTCTATCCCATGCATTCTTAGATCCCGTGATTGTTTCAGCCCCCACCACTTCCTCTGGCAGGGTGTTCCACTTGTCCACCACCGTTCTGTGAAGAAATTCTTCTCACATTTCCTCTAGATCGTCCTCCCTCCAACTTCATCCCATGCCCTCTAGTCCTGGAACATCTTTTTCGCTTAAAATAGTGTTTTCCTGCACCTGTTCCTCCTGTAAGATACTTGTATGTCTCTATCATATCCCCTCTCTCCTCCTCTCCTCCAGGAGTACATGTTCAGTTCCTTCAACCTGTCTTCATAGGACTTGTGATGCAATCCATGCACCATCTTTGTTGCCCTCCTCTGAACCTTCTCTACCCTGTCTATGTCCTTCGTGGGTATGGTCTCCAGAACTGTACACTGTACTCCAGGTGGGGCCTCACTAGTGTCTTGTATGGCGGAATTATGACCTCCTTTCCTGCTGGCTGATGCCCCTGCCTATACATCCCAGCATCCTATTTGCTTTACCTGCTGCCTTGTCACACTGTTTCCCTACCTTGAGGTCATCAGAGATGACAACCCCAAGATCCTTTCCTGCTTGGTGCAAGCTATAGCCTCACCCCAACTGATATATTGTGCCAGGGTTTTGGGCCCCATATGCATTATCTTGCACTTCTTTGCATTGAATTTCAACTGCCAAACCCTGACCATTCTTCCAAGTTTCCTGCAGGTCGCTTCTCATTCTGTCTACACCTCTGGTGTGTCTACTCTGTTACAGAGCTTTGTGTCATCAGCTAACAGTGAAATTCTTCTTCTAGATCCCAAGCAAATGTCACTGATGAAGATGTTGAATAGGACCGGTCCCAGCACTGATCCCCGTGTACTCCCCACTGGTCACTCTTCCTCTGTGTAGTGACAGCCATTTACCACCACCCTCTGTGTCCTGCCACCCAGCCAGTTACCTACCCACCACAGTACTGTCCTGCCCACACACATATTCCCCAGTTTGTGTAATAGTCTTCTATGTGGCACAGTGTCAAAGGCCTTGCTGAAGTCCAGATAGGCCGTGTCCACTGCCCTCCTGATCCACCTCCCTAGTCACCCAGTCAAAAATTCAACGAGGTTGGTCTGACATGACCTCCCTGTGAAACCATGCTGCCTTGGGTCCTGTAGTCCATTGACAACCAGATGTTCCACCAATCTCCTTCAGTAGTGCTTCTATGATCTTCCCCACTACCGAGGTGAGGCTGACTGGTCTGTAGTTCCCTGCTTCCTCTTTGTTCCCACTTTTGTATAAAGGGACTACATCTGCTGTCCTCCAGTCTTTGGGTACCTCCCCTGTTTCAGTGATCGGCTAAACAGGATAACCAGTTCAGCCACCACCTCTTAGTTCTTTAAGGACCCTGGGTGCACCCCATCTGGCCCCATTGCTTTATCAACTCTTATTACTTCCAGTTCCTTCAGGACCCTTTCGTGTAAAGGACTTGTGTCAATTTCTGCACCATTCTCACCCCTTGTACTCCTTCAGACCCATTACCCCCTCTTCCTCAGTAAAGACTGAGCAGAAATGCCTGTTCAATATGTCAGCTTTACTGTTGTCATCCTCCACGCTGCTCCCATCCTCCCCTTCAGTCTCACTATCCTCCCTTTGTCTTTCTTTTTCACTTATGTACTCTAAAAGGTTTTGTCCCCTTTACCCACTGATTTTGCAATGTGTTCTTCTGTCTGAGCTTTGGCTTCCCTTACTGACCTCCTGCCTCCCTTTGCTTCTCCTGGTACTTCTCCCTATCCCCTTCTGCCTGTGTCTTTTGTATTGCCTGAATGCAATCTTTTGGCTTTCACTTTCTTTGATACCTCTTTGGAAAACCATAATGGTTTCCTCTTCCTTTTACTCTTGCTAACCTGCCTAATGCATAATTCTGTTGTTCTTGTAATCCCATTTTAAATACTGCCCACTGTTCCTCAACCCCTGATTCCTGTCCCATTCCCCTTAATGCCTCTTTCAAGTATCTCCCCATTTTCCCAAAGTCTGCACCCTTAAAATCCAGGATACGTGTTTTTGTGTGGTTTAGTTCTGCTCTTTACTGTGATTTCAAACCACAATGACTGGTGGTCACTGTTACCCAGGTGCTCCTCCACTGTTACCCCCATCACACTGTCCCTGTTTGTGAGCACAAGGTCCAGTATTGCCTTCCGCCGAGTTGGTTCCATGACCAGTTGCTTGAGGAAGGCAACCTGAAGGGAGTCCAGGATAAATCTGCTCCTAGTTGATGCTGCTGCTGCTGGGATGCTCCAGTCCACGTCTGGAATATTGAAGTCTCCAACCAGTACTACCTCACCCTTGTCTGCCATCCTTTGGATGGCTAGCATCAGCTTCCTATCTGTTTCTTCCTCCTGGGCTGGTGGTCTATAGACCACACCTGTGCGGATGGCTGGCCCCATTTTCCTTTCCAGCTTAACCCACAGTATCTCTCCCCCATTTTGTTCCTCCTGGATCTCTGTGGCCCTTATGTTTTTTCACATACAGTGCCACTCCTCCTCCTTCCTGCCTGCTCTGTCTCTTCTGAATATGTTGTAGCCAGGTATGGCCATCTCCCAGTCATGGTTATCATTACACAGGTTTCAGTGATGGCTACAATGTCCAGGTCTGACTGTACCATGACAGCCTCCAGATCTTCCATCTTGT
Organism: Neoceratodus forsteri; assembly: GCA_016271365.2. Lineage (NCBI taxonomy): Eukaryota > Metazoa > Chordata > Ceratodontiformes > Ceratodontidae > Neoceratodus > Neoceratodus forsteri. Next base: position 428,395,829 of record CM057450.1, on the reverse strand, counting down.
TGCTAAGGCTCCTGGCATTTGCACACATGGCTTCCATGATTTGACCTCACTAGACTGCTTCACTGTTCTACTCCAGCCCCTTCCTTGGTTGTCATTTATCCCTGGTTCTCCTTGCTGTCTGCCCTTCTGCTGAATTTTGCCCCTTTTCTGCTTATCCACATCTTGGGCACTAATCTCCATCTTTTGCACACTGCTTTGCAGAGATAGCCACTCATCTGGTTCACTGGTTCCACTGCTAGCTGTGGGGGGTGAGCAAGTAGGTACCCTCCTTGCTGGCCTGCCACCCCTCTTTGCTAGTTTAAATGCTTGTCAATGTAGCATTTAAACTTATCATTGAGTGCTTGGATTCCCCTCCAGGATGGATGCAGGCCGTCAGGCTTGAACAAACCTCCATCCCTTCAGGTGGGTCCCCAGTCACCAATGAATCCAAACCCTTCCTCACAGCACCAGTTCTTCAACCTTGAGTTAAAGTTCCTGGTGCATGCACTCCTATGCTCTCCCTTGCCTGTCACAGGAAGTACTTCTGAGAAAGTGACAGAAGTAGCTACTTGCTTGAGACCCCTCCCCAGTTTCCTAAACTCTTCCTGAACTTCCTTTGGCTCCCCATTTGCCAGGTCATTAGTACCTAGGTGGATAATGACATCCAGCTCACCCTCCCAACTTGCCTTCCCAGTGATCCCCAGGATCTTCTTTCCATCCCTCCATGCCGTGGCACCTGGTAGGCACCTCACCTCCCTGTCCTCCCCCTCCTGTGTTCCTAGCTGGATCCCTCTTACGATGGAGTCCCCCACCAGGATTCGCTTCCTCCTCCTCTGGGGTCCACTGCTTTCCCCGCTGAGGTCACCTCCTTGGCTAACCTCCACATCCTTTCCTTCCACTTCTCTGGGTACCTCTATTTGGTTGTCCTCATTTGCCAGTGTGGCATATGAGTTCTTGAGTGGAATAGGATCTGGGATGTGCCTCTGCCTGACTGCTCTAACCCTCCCTGAGCCCACTGTCATCCAAGTGCTCCTCGTCTCTCGGCATCCTTGAGGCAGCTGCATTGGACTGGGTGGTCCCTGGATAGGGGTGATGGTACTCCTGGACCCAGCTTACTCCGCTCTGAGTCTGGCTACCTCATCCCGCAGTCCAGAGAGATGCATGCAGATAGGGCAGCACCTCAGTGTCCAGAAGGTCTGCCTGAATATGGCTGCCCCACAGCCACTGCATTGCACCACTCCCCATATTATACTGCAATTCCACTACTTGTCTGCTACTGAAGCTCTCCTAGTTCTCTCTTTATTAATTTACTGTACTAAAAATCCTGTCACTGATCCTCAGATAATTTTTTTTAAGGAAAAGAAACCAATAAATAAATAAATGAGTCAAAACACTTGTGCTGAGGGTGGCTTCCTCCTCTTATGCCCCTCCTACTTCACACCCTTACTATACCCTGTGTTTAGCTCCTGTCAATCAGATTTATCAGGGCATATAATTAAGAGTTGGGGAAGGGAGGGGGAAAATTGCAGCAATTAAAGACAGCACAGAATTACACCACCACTATGTTTTAAATTTTCAACAGCCCAAAACAATTATAAGTAAAGACAACAAAGAAAGTATAGTGTCACTACAAGCCCACAATCTAAGTTTAAAAGAAAATAGCAATTACCAGTTACTCTAAAGCACTGAATTGAATATGTTCCTTCCTTCCCCTTCTGGCTTCTTCTGAGAAAATAAACCTCTGCTTGCTACTTTAACGGTGACGGTTTCTCTGTCGGTCTCTCATAGTCCCCACAAAGCTGATGAAAAGTCACCACCCACTGTTCAGTATACCTTCCTGATGAAACATTTCAATAAATAAAAGAAAAGCTGACGGGGGGGGTGCCCAATCCTCCTGTTAGCATGCACCCTACCCAGTTCATATGCCGATTGGGTAGCCCAGTCCCCGTTGGCATGAAGTGCTCCCCCATCGGCATGTGTGCAGAGGGGGTGCCCAATCCACCCCTCGGCTAATGCACACTCCCCCCCAAGCACAAGCACTGTGTATGGCCGAAGGGGTGCCCAATCCCCCATCAGCTCCAGCACACCCCTCAAAAAAAGAAGCACCCAGGTGTGCCGGCACACTGGGAGCCCACCTCAGCATGCAAAAAACTGTCCCACATCATCTATATATTTTTAAAACCTGTAAAACAGAAAACAGTCCCTCGTGGTCTTTCGTGCCCTCCCCAACCCACATCCACCCACTAGCACCCACCAGCCCACACCCCTTACCCTTACTTACCTCCGAGTCCAGCGATGATCTTTCGTGGACCGGGCACAAGTTTACACTCTTCAAAGCCGACTCGTGAACTGAAGAAATGCCGGTAAGCTGTATAATGGCATAATAGGTTTTTTTTCAACTTACGCAAAAACATAGCTAAGCAGAAACATTTTCACCATGTATACCCATTTTTTCTTTCACTTCTTCCATTTATTCATCTATGTATCTTCCCTTGTGCTTCTTTAAGGAGAAGATCCCAATGATAAGAGTCCATATTGTTTGCACCAAAATAGATGCCTAGAAGTTTACATACCTCGTTAGTGATTGGGATTCCCATGATATGAGTGTGCTCTGTTTCTACCACACCAAAGAGTATACATTTACTTTTATGAAGGTTAAAAGAGGAGCCAGATCCCTGTGTGAAGTTTGTTAACATGGCTTCTGCAGCACAGCATGAGGGAGATCTAATAGAAAAATACATATATATATATATATATCATCAGCATATGTAACTGACTTAAGTTCTTGAATGTCACTGCAAATAGAAATACCTCTAATGGAGTCTGTGGCATTAATAAGAGATAAAAAGGGTTCTAAAGTCATAATATAGAGGAGAAGCGGAGTGGTCAGCCTTGTCTAACCCCCCCCCCAGTATCAATCATCAATTTCCCCACCCAACCATTCACATATGTGGTTGCTACTGCAGATTTATAACAGGTCTGGAGCCATTGAATGAAAGGGTGGGAAACCCATATGTGATGAACATATACTTGTGTGTACATGATCAAAAGCCTTGTTCTGATCAAGGTTAATTAAAACCATTGCAATTTCTTCTGTGTTTACCCTTTCTAGTATTTCTTTTATAATAATAAGACCATCAGTAATTGTCCTGCCTGGTATGGAGCAAAACTGGGTTGGGTGTATTACGCCTTCTAAAGAGGAGAGATTCTGAGGCTTGACACTTTTGTGAAGAGTTTATAATCACTGTTAAGGAGTGTGATAGGTCTCCAACTGTGTAAATCATCCTTTACCCCTTTTTTGTATAGTAAAATTAAAAGGACTGTGTACATGTTAGGTGGAAGCTGATTTTGCTGGAGACTGTGTAAACAAGTCAGCAAGTTCTGTAGCTAACATTGGGGTTAGTAATCTGTAGAATTCACTAGGTAAACCATCCTTTCCAGGAGCCTTCCCCTTAGGAGAGTGTGCAATCACATGTTGGACTTCTTTAACCGTAATAGTTGCCAGTAATGAGGGAAAAAATATTCCGGCACTCGTTTGAGGGTACATTTTGTAAGCCAGTTATTTACATGATGTTCTGTTATGTCTGGGTTGGCAGAGAAAAGATCCCGTAAATGTTTTTCAATTTCAGTCATGATGTTCCTATTGGTAGTTAAAGTCTTACCTTCCATTGTTTTAATCCTATTTAATTCCTTCTATTTTCTTGGGGTCATACAACTTTCAGAGGGATTAGTGTGGGCCTGTTTGCCCTGCATGCCACATTTCTGTTCCTATATAAGGAGGACATTCTGTCATACTGTGATTGTACCAATGCTGTTTTGGTGACTTGGAAGGCTGTAGAATCTATAGTCAAGCCCTGGGAAATCATATCTTGAAAGTACAATAATTTCTGTCTATGCTGATAATATGTCAGTTTTTTATGATGTCCTAAAAGTCATCCAACAGATTGAAAGTAGATTTTAAAGTCCCTGTTTGAGTCTTCCCACCAATTTTATGTAGAATCATACAGGCAATGGACGGATTTCCTAGCTTCAACAGTGTGAAAAAACCTTCTCTGATTTCAGGATGTCTAAAAGGAAAGGTTCAGTTTCCAATAGCCTGGCTCTTTTGAGGTTTGTTGGTAGTTAGAAAGTATTAAGTTCAATAAAACATGATCTGAAGTGGTCACTATTTGTGTCCCCAAATGTCTACAGTGCAGTTGTGGGGAAATAAACCAATAATGAATTCTTGAAGATCATTTACCCTAGAAAAAGTATGTGGTGCTGAGGGGTCTGAACTGCAAAAGGATCACAAAGGCCCACTTGTTCTAGTAGGGAATTTAAAAATGTGTGTCACAGTATAATTTATTAGCCTGAAAACCCTCTTTTGTGTTCTGCTTATATTGAAATCTCCTCGAATAACACATTTCTACTAGTGAATAAGTAGGGCTGAATAGATTTCAATAAAGCTATTTTATCCGCTGCGTATGGGGCATATATATTTACTAATCAAAAGTCTATATCCTGTAGTTTAATGTCAAGAAGTAAAGCCCTTCTTGGTGATATATTCACTATATGTATGTATTATTTATTTATTTATTTGTTTTCATATTATGTTTTCTGCCGGCAACCCTAGCCCCACAAATGGGCTCACCCTGGGCTCGGCGACCCATACCCTCACCCAGGGATCCCCCCCAGTGGGCTGCCAAGGTAGAACTGAAGGTGGCTGGAGGGTCGGGCACTGAGCCCTGGCTCATACACGGGGACCGGCGGATTTTTGTGAGTAGGTGGAGCTTGGAATGTGCAATGATGCTAGCACCAAGGCAAATATCTGTCCTAGTTCCACCCATGTTGTGGTGTGGCACCGTGCCCCCCCTGCCTCCGCCAGGGGGCGAGCAATGCCGGAACCAGCTCCCTTACCCTCCCAGGAGAAGGAGAGCAGTCCTCCAGATGCTCGATCCTTCTTCTCCCCTGAGGACCCCCGGTGGCCTGTGCCCATTTCCAAACACAGGTCACTGGCATGACACAAGGTGTGGCATCCAGCACCTCAACCCTCAGCACCACCTGATCAGAGTCTTCAGTATTATGAGCTGCCCAGGGGCATTCTGTGAAGTTGTGTCCACCCTCATCACAGAGGTTACACTTTGGGGAATTATCACAGTCTATAGCCTCTAGCTACGAAAACCTTTGCTCAGTTTCCAGCTGATTCTGAGATCCTGCCTCCTTCTCGGTGTCTTCAGCACCATCGGAGGATCGTGGAGCCATACAGACTTGTTGCTGGCCACCCAGTGGATGCACCCCAGCTGTCCCTGCAGAAAAGTCCATCATAGTAGAGGTGCTAGACTCAGCACCCCTTCCTTCAACACTGGATTCCTCCATCTCTGAGCAGCAGAAGGACAGTGTCCCCTGCTGAGTAGGGACATTTTTTATTATAACTTAAAAATAAATATAAGCAAAAGTGTTATATCACACAAAATTAAATACAAATAATACAGAAAACCAAAAATAAATGTTACAATCATATATCCCAATTTTAGAACAAAAAACAAAAGTTATGCCCTTCTCCCCAAGAAGTAGGGTAATTTTCCTCCTTACTCTTGAAAGCAAATTATAAACATAATAGTGTTACTGCACACAAATTATAAGATAAAATCTGAACATAAATATTACATCATACTTTTTTTACAAAAAACCTCCAGTTTTCTAATGTCACAATTTGATAATAAATACTGAAAACAACCTTCCCCCCCCCACACACACACACACATACACAGTAAAACAGTAGGGGAATTTAATAAACAGTGTTAACATCACAAAAAAATCATATATAAAACATATAGACTGGAAAACTAAAATGAGTATTACATTCCTCCATCATCCTTTTTAGATACAATAAGTCAAGGGGATAGAAATAAGTATTTAAACCCTACAATCTCTTTCCTAAATATTAATACATATGTTAAATTATAATCAGAACCCTCAAGTAGAAACAAAATGTATTATTGAATCAAAATGAAAAAGGTCTGGCCTACTTTTAGTAGGAGAAAACATGTTTGAAACAGAATGTCTATCAAAAGAACATTTCCTCATAATCCCCTAAAAGACGTGGGAGTAAAATAAATAAAATGTTCTATAATAACAAAACTATGGAAAAATAACTCCCTCCACTCACCTATAATCTATAGGTATGTCCTCATGCTTCTTCTCTAGGAACCCAGCCCCCAGAATCCATCAACTCTGCAAAGGGGGTCAAGGTCAAAGAAGAAAGGCTACCTGTGAATACAGCAAGGCAACGTATGAATTCACCTACATCCAGGAAATGGACTCCCACCATGTTTGGAACACCTGGAAAGGCACATAACTTAATTCTTGAGCTTTCAATTTATGCAGATTTGTGTCAATTAACTCAAAAAGCTGAAGTTCAGACATATATTTCTGTTGTAAAGAGAGATGACAGTGAGTGATCCAAATATAATATTTAAAGTATGTCAAAAACAACCATAATGTACAGTCCATTGATGTGGGAGGATCCCTAGCAATAAAATTTCATGGGTCATGAGAGAAAAGGGTGAACCTGGCCATTTAACATGTAGCAGCTTCCAGAATCTCTGAATATATGGGCACTTAAAAAATAAATGTGAAATAGTCTCACCTTGTGTAAAACATGAAAGTCTAGGGCAAAACCTCTCATCACTAGGTTTATGTTTTAAATTACCTTTCACATTAAGTTTGTAATGAAGGGAAGCACATTCACATCCCACATATGTACAGGGGTACGGGAAGATGTAATCATAGTAGAAATGTGTTTAACCACGAAGGTGATCGAGTTGCAAAATGTGGTTGTAGTAGATAAAAGTTCTCCATAACTCAGGAATAAAAAGCTTCCTTGGTGGGAGAAAACCTGATATTTTGTCAGTACCCATAGTTTAATTTTGCTGAAGCACTGTCTGTAAGAAGGAGGTAAACATGCTGTTGCCCTTTGTTTTGGGATACACACATCTTTCTGTCATTCTTGCAGAAAAACTCCTAGTCTATCCAAGATTCAATGAGCCTATACTTTAGGACTTTGTAGTAATAATGGGTGTAAATTATAAATTACAAACATAGAAAAGAAAAAGGGCATGGGATTAACCATATGTAGTTCTCCCAGGGCCACTAGTCTATAAAGGACACTTCTTTTACAGGGTTAAGCCTGCTGAGAGAGAGAAAGCAGCCAAAAGCTTCCTTTAAATCAAGGAGGTAATTTAATAGACTATACTGAATTGAATTATTAATTTTGGGCCTGTTAAGTAGTTTTGATTCTCTGTCTTTGGGATTGACTTTTCTTAGTTTAACTTTTATTTGCCAGGAGGAACTCTAGTTGAGAGATATTTGCAGTCATTTGTGACTGGACCTGTTACTTAACCTCTGTGAAATAGGTGTCTGAAAGGAAGGAAGGCACTCCTCAGGGTGGAGGGTCAGATTTGTAGTTGATTGTTTCTGGAGGGCACAGGTTTCCGCACGGACATAGACAGGGTGAAGGCTGTCCAGAGGAGGGCAATTAAAATGGCACAGGGTCTGCACCAGAAGACATATGAAGAAAGACTAAAAGAGCTTAAGATGTATAGCCTCGAGGAAAGGAGGGAAAGGGGGGACATGATAGAAACTTTCAAATACCTCAAGGGAATCAACAAAGTCCAAGAGGGTAGCATCTTTCAGAAAAAGAGATGTGCAAGAACAAGGGCACAATTTGAAGACAGAGGGGGGATGGCTCAGAGGTAATGTGAGGAAGTATTTCTTCACAGAGAGGGTTGCAGATACATGGAACAGCCTTCCTGAGGAGGTTGTGGAGTCAAAAACAGTGCGGGAATTCAAGAATGCATGGGACAGACATAAGGCAATTCTAGTGGGGGGTAGGAGGAAGTAGGCTGTTGGTAAACTAGGATCTGCAGCTTATCCATTAGGTAGGGAAATGGACAGACTAGGTGGACCAAGTGGTCCTTATCTGCTATCAAATTCTATGTTTCTATGTTATCCCAAATACATGAAAAAAAACAGCTATATATCCTCATTTCTAAAGACTGTGGAAGTGCAAAAACTGCACTAAGTTGAAAAATAAGGATAGCAAGAAAGTTTTTAGCATAAAAATTCATTTATGTTTTGCCATTTTCAATCTGTTCCATGCTACAACTTTAATTTGTGCTTTGGTCAAAAACTGTTCCCAGCTAAATATAGCCAAATCCCCTGGCCCGAAAAATAAACCAAGAATTTTACTAGGAGTTGACAATATTGGTATACCAATTATTTCTTTCATATGGGTATAAGCATCTCCAATCAAAATACATTTGCTTTTCTGAAAATTAATGCCAGACTGTGATATTAATGCATAACAGAATAGTTCTTGATTAGCATTCAAGCATGAAGCAACATCCGCTAAAAGTAATATCAAGTCATCAGCATAGGCTACAGTCCATATCTCTGGGCCTGTACTAGAAAAGGATAGACCAATGAGAGACAGGGAATTACTGAGTCTGTATAAAAGTGAGTCTATGGAGAGAATGTACAAAGCCGGACTAAGTGGGCATCCCTGATGAACCCCTCTGGCTACCAAGAGTTCTTTACCCATCCAACCATTGACCAATGGGGTAGTCATAAGCCATATGGTAACATGCCTGTAATCACGTATAAATTTACTTGGGAACCCATAAACAGCCAAACAAGCCCAAAGATAGTCATGTGGGGCCCTGTCAAAGGCCTTACTTGATCTAGAGATAGCAAAAACTGTAAGTTCCCCCTCCTGGCCCCTTTCAAGCACCTCTCGTAGTATAATTAAATGATCCATTATACAGTAGATCTCCCTGGTACTGCACACGTCATTTGGGAAGGATGAATAATATCTAATAAAACTGTAGCCATTCTCATGCTCAGGCGTTTAATGAACATTTTGAAATCAGCATTCAATAATGTAAATTGGTCTCCAGCTAGAAAGGAGCTCTCTATCTTCATATTTGTGCATTAGAACTAACAAACCTTTATTCATATGAGGAGGAATATCCAAAGATGATAATAAACAATTAAAACCTCTAAGACTTCCTCCAAAAGAACATCAGTGATTAATTTATATAGTTCATAAGGTAACTCATCAGTTCCGGGTGCAGATCCTGACTTAAACTGAGTTATTATGGAAAAATATCCCTGCTTAGAAATAGGGAAAATAAATGAGAGTCTATCTGCCTCTGACAGTTGAGGTAATTTACTATGGGACAACCAGTGATGTACCTCAGAGGCTGATGTAGGGAAGGGAGGGGGCTGTAGAAAGGAATCTGCATAATCATTAACTGCAGACCTGATGTCAATTTTATTTGAAACATGTGACCCATCAGGTGATTGAATACCTCCAATATTTTTAATGTGATGTTGCGTTTGACAAAATTCAAAAGGATTCACGAAGGCAGACTTCCCTTGTGTGCTGAAGCGTTGTTCCACCTGTAGGGTTTTTAAGAGGTTATACTGCAAATGTGCCAATTGAGCTTTTAATGTCTGAATCTCTGCTGAATAATCACCAAGAGATGCATTATGTAAGGAAGATAATTCAAGTAATTGAGATCTATAGAAAGTATACTGATCTGTTTTAAGTTTCCCATTAAGGCATCCCATTTTCTTAAAAACATCCTGAATATCTTGTTTTCTAGTATCCCACCAATCCAAAGGGGAATCATATAAAAAATATACTGATTTTCTAGCTTCCAAAACTGATTGAGAGCCTTGCTGAATAAGTGAGTCTTGTAAAAGAATAAGATTTAATCTCCAATAACCTGGGCCTCTACCTATCCAGGCAAAATGAGAAATTGTCAAACTTAATTGCGCATGATCCAATGATATGACCAGAGTCGTCAATGCTTGTTGGACTCCTAAAGTGGAAGTCAAGAATACATAATCAATCCTGGTAGCTAATTTACCCTTAAAATATGTTTTCTGAGGTACCATTCCACCAATGGTGAATGCATCAATCAGAGATGCTTGGGTAAGCAGTTTGTTCCAACAAGAAGTGTCACAAAAGGTTTTAGTGGTTTTTGAACCTCTGTTGGAAAGATATCTGCTACAATTAAAATCCCCAGCAAAAATGATTTTCCTATTGGTATATAAAAAAGGTTGTATTTTATTATAAAGTGCAATCCTAGATGCCTTAGTTTGGGGGCGTATATGTTAATTAGTCTAAGGTCAACATCTGCTATGTCTGTATCAAGTAAAAGAGCTCTCCCAGGCTTCACATCAACTAACTGAATTAACTTAGTTGTTGGATTTGAAATACAAATCCCTACCCCTGTACAAACATCTGTCCCTGGAGACCATTAAATCTGACCCCATAACCAGGCTTCACTGGCTGTTTCCATTTCTACAGCAGTATGCAATCTGGTATCTTGAAAAAAAATAAAGTCAAACGTGATCTGAAAAATGAGCAAAAGATTTAATACTATTAACATTTAATGATGCCAGAGAGAAGTCATACAGGGGGGATTTCATAGAAAGGTTCAGTCATGGGGATGTGCATCCAGATGTTTTTTGAGCCATGCCCTAGTTCCCATGCATTTTTTCTTAACTTTAGCTACCGGTACATCTTGTACAGAGTCAACCTCATAATCACCCTCCAGGTGGGAAGAAAGAACTGAAGCTGAATCAGATTCGGACTCCATGTCTGCTTCCCCAATAGGAAGGGCAGAGAAATTATTCTGTAGTGGGACAACATCAGATGTTATAGGAGTTTGCCGAATAGGCCATTTATGTCTCAAACCCGCCTCCATTTTTGGTAATTGGAATCATTACTTGGGGTGGGGGGAGCATTACCACAGTTTCTGCCAGTAGAGAAACCTGTATTTGTTCTTGTGAAGCAAGAATCAATACCTCAGAATCCAGGAGAGAGCAACTGAAATGGGTGCAGGAGTACTGTCAAAAGGCGGAATAATAGACACTTCGACTGGTGGAGAAACATTTTGGGCCCTGAGGCACAGGGTGTCAGGTCTCTAGACCGAGTTGGTCCACTTGCAATATTTATGTAATAATCTTGTATTGCAAAATCAGAATCAGAAGTATTATGTGCAGCCCATGGACAAACTGAAAAGAATGATCATCACACAAGGAGCATTTAGGTGGACTATAACAGTGAACTGCAGAATGTCCCATTTCCCACATTGTGAACATTTAGAAACATTGCAAGTACGGCTTAAATGCCGGGCCGAGCCACATTTATAACCATGCCATGGTTGAACAGGGTAAAAGTAAAAGCTTATCTCTCCAAAAAGAAACAGCTAAGAAGGTGAGATATGCCAGAGTCAGTCCAGGGTAAATTAATTTTGAACCCACACCTCCATTCCAAAATCCTTCCTCATCAATAATAGGCTCAAGGTTACCCTGTATTTTGCACCATTTCTCTAGCCAGTGTTTAATATCAGTGACATTTACTCCCTCATTCAAACAAGATCGTGATGACTTTGAAAGTTTGTTTCGTAAGAGGGATAGCCTGAAAGTCTTGCAATAATGGATTGGTCTTGATTTGAGCATACTTAATCCAAAAATTGGTCTAAAAAATCTCGTGACCGAAAGCTAACATCAAAGGAATTCTCCCCTGGTGTATAAATCAGAGCATATACCTGAGCAGGGGAAAAACCCATAGATTGTTTAAGTAGAACTTTCCCCACATAGAATCAGTCTGGGAGTTCATCCATTCTTCCTAAGAATCATAATTTTACCGCATTTCTCCGCTTTGCTAGCTTGATAGGTTTCTGAAATAAGCTGACAAAAGTCGAGCTGCAGGCTGGAGGTACCAGTAAATCTTCAGTGTCTAGCGCCTCAGTGACCACTAATGCAGGTTGATTTTATTAAAAACTCTAGAATATCTGAAGGAGAACCTAAGAGACCATTTATAAGGGATCCATAAGGACAGAACTCAAGAGGTATGAGTGAGTAAAGGGTCTTCATGCAGCCTTCGTGACTGCAAAACCGGGGGTTCGTATATTCAGAGGTAATGACCTCTTCAATCCTTAGGCCAGAGTCCTGCACAACACCAGGGATCAGAACCCTGGGTCAGGATCCAGGTTCCATTGACCATCTATTGCCAGCCTGCTTTTCTAAAGCACACTCTAGAGACCAATGTGTCCCATTAATCAGGTCTTCCTCTGACACGAGGGACGGACTATGGGCAGGAGTCTGGAGGTCCGTTGAAATGGTATCAGTAATTTGGCCAGAAGATAAAAACATTTTTGCAGGGAAGGACCCCGCTAAGTCTAGAGAGGTACTCATCCCCCATTTCCTTTTTTTCTTGTCCTCTGCCATAGTACCAGAAAGCTGAATTCCTCGAGCAGCAAGTTCATCCAGTGTGTATTGGCAACAAGCTACGAAGCCCATTCTGAAGTTTCTACCAAGACTTGTGGGTCTGTGAGAGGTAGTCCATTCCCCATCTCTCTCTCTTCCATCAATACCATGTCCTGCCTTTGGGAGGCCTCTGAATCATTTCCACCTGATCAACCTCCACAAGATTTTCCTCCAAAGCCTGACATCCTTGTTGTGTACCAACTCACAGAGCTAGCACTGTTTCCTGCTCTGCAATTATATCAAGAAGTTGCTGTTTTTTACATTGCAGGTCCAAAAATAGATCATCCTCCTTGTCCAGCGGCGTCTTTGGTTTCTCTTTCAATATCTTACCACTTTGTACTGTGGTTAATTTGCCATCTGGCTTTGGAGAAAAAGCTCCTGGTAATGCTGAGACAGAAAGGGGCATTAACCTTCTACTTCTACCTCATCCAGCTCCATCTCATGACTGCTGTCCACCGTTGCTATCCACTTGCACAGCAGCACCCCCTACCACAGAGTAAGGGAATTTCCCCTAGTGTCCTGGCCAAATTTCCTCCCATTCAATAGAAATACCATGAACAGCTTAATATGGTTCAATTGGCATTCATCTGAATCCCCCTCCCCCGGGTCGTGCCTGAAAATAGGCAGAATTTGTTTAATGCATTTATCCATTCAACAAAAACTAAATAAATAAAAATAGGGGCAACCGTTTCATGGCCATGCCAATTTACTTGCAGGCATTAACATCATTGGATGAGGTCAGACTCACCCACACAGAACTCCTCTTTCTTTCTGTTAAGAGTTTTGTGTGCAATATAAATTCATAGTGATTGATAAGTCAATGCTTTTATAAATCAAAAATAATCATTGAATTTAAGTTAGCTAAGATGGGGCAGACTCCATACAACTTGTTTAGTATTTTCAATAAGACATGAACATGATAAAATTTATTACTTGTGTCAGTCTATTTCACTATTTAAATTAAAACAGAAACTGAGATTTATCAAAATAATTTAAAAAAGTATTGGAATGAAGTATCGCAGGGTGGGGGGGGGGTGACCGCTGCAGTGCTGGTCCCAGGCTCGGATGCTCCATGTATGTATCTTTCCTCTGAGCCACCTGGGACTACAGTGAACTGCTTCTTCTGGCAGTATTGAGCAACACTGGGATGCGGAGCCAGTGTGACGTTATTAGTGACATCGACAGTTTCCCCCACCTCCTGCGGGATTTAAACCACAATCATCCAGCAGCAACCCCTCCCTATTCATGGACTGGCATAGCTGTGGTGCAGCAGAAAGTGCTGTAAGTTATTCAACCTTTCTACAATCTTAGCAACTAGCTAAACAAGTTACTGTAGCAAGGCATAAAATATAGACAGTTTTTTTTCTCAGAGAACCAGAACACTAAATCCTTGGAGAATTGATTGAACTCTACCCAGTCAACAAACAAAGAAGCTTAGTAAGCCTTGTTGAAAGGTGTTTTATGTGTGTACATCATAGCATTGCAAATAGCAGCACTTAATATCTTTGTAGCATTTTGAAACCAAGATTATTTATGGTACAGGTTAAATCTATGAGAAGATTAGCAGAAGTAAGGAAGAGCATGAATATAGTGTGAAGAATTAAGGATGAGCACACCAAATTATTTTTAACAGTCACATATAAAGGGCTTATTAAGAGACATGAATGGAATATAATGGCAATATATTAAGTGAAACAGAAACTGTGTTTTGTGCAGGTTAAATCCAAGAAAAAACTAACAGAAACGAAGGAGTGCTCTAATAAGAGTAAGATATAACAAGGGTGAGCATATCATGAACTACTCTAACAGTTACATATAAGGTTCTAAATACAGTCACTAATATAATATTGTTTTCTATAGGGATTGGATACACTGACAAAAATATGGATGCAGTTTAAAACTGACAGTTTCAAGATTAAATAAAGAAACCCTAAGGGTGAGCATTAAGAAAACTTTATGTGGCTTTAAAAAAATAATTTACACAAAACTTTTGGATGTTATTAGTAATGAGCATGTGGTAGGTGTTTTGGTTCTCATTGAAAGAGCAATATATACATTAAGGTGATTGAAAATACACAGGTTAATACATAGCTATTATAATTAAATTTAAATAGAAGGAGGGTAGTTGTTTGGTTGATAAGCACAAGTAGTGATTCTGATGGTATGAACCTATTTTTGTGTTGCTTGCACGCATGTGCAAGAAACACATTGTGTCAGCTTCCTTCACAAGTGGGTTGTGGAGGCGTGGCAGTGTTGTGCTGAATGGCAGCAGTCCGTTCTGGGGCTGGTCTCTGATGCAGCGAATAGAGGAGCATGCTGTAGATGATGGCAGTTAATGAGCATGCCACTATGATCAAAGAAACTGGCCGCTGCAATCAGAGAGCGCCCTGTCACTATGCAATCAGCTGTTTTTGCTGTGGGGCATCCCTGACTGCAGCAGCCAATTACAGTTACATTGTGTGGTGTTCTCATAGATACATAGACAGTGTCGGCAGATAAGGGCCTATGGCCCACCCAGTCTGCCCATTTGAGCTTGTAAGTTCAGTTTGTTTTCCTAGAAGTCTGTTGCCCCTTACCCCTGACCTCTAGAATTCCTTTATGTCTATCCCATGCATTCTTAGATCCCGTGATTGTTTCAGCCCCCACCACTTCCTCTGGCAGGGTGTTCCACTTGTCCACCACCCGTTCTGTGAAGAAATTCTTCTCACATTTCCTCTAGATCGTCCTCCTCCAACTTCATCCCATGCCCTCTAGTCCTGGAACATCTTTTTCGCTTAAAATAGTGTTTTCCTGCACCCTGTTCCTCCCTGTAAGATACTTGTATGTCTCTATCATATCCCTCTCCCTCCTCTCCTCCAGGAGTACATGTTCAGTTCCTTCAACCTGTCTTCATAGGACTTGTGATGCAATCCATGCACCATCTTTGTTGCCCTCCTCTGAACCTTCTCTACCCTATGTCCTTACGTAGGTATGGTCTCCAGAACTGTACACTGTACTCCAGGTGGGGCTCACTAGTGTCTTGTATACGGAATTATGACCTCCTTTCCTGCTGGCTGATGCCCCTGCCTATACATCCCAGCATCCTATTTGCTTTACCTGCTGCCTTGTCACACTGTTTCCTCCTTGAGGTCATCAGAGATGACAACCCCAAGATCCCTTTCCTGCTTGGTGCAAGCTATAGCCTCACCCCAACTGATATATTGTGCCAGGGTTTTGGGCCCCATATGCATTATCTTGCACTTCTTTGCATTGAATTTCAACTGCCAAACCCTGACCATTCTTCCAAGTTTCTGCAGGTCGCTTCTCATTCTGTCTACACCCTCTGGTGTGTCTACTCTGTTACAGAGCTTTGTGTCATCAGCGAACAGTGAAATTCTGCCTTCTAGATCCTGCAAGAATGTCACTGATGAAGATGTTGAATAGGACCGGTCCCAGCACTGATCCCTGTGGTACCCCCACTGGTCACTCTTCCTCTGTGTAGTGACAGCCATTTACCACCACCCTCTGTGTCCTGCCACCCAGCCAGTTACCTACCCACCACAGTACTGTCCTGCCCACACCATATTCCCCAGTTTGTGTAATAGTCTTCTATGTGGCACAGTGTCAAAGGCCTTGCTGAAGTCCAGATAGGCCGTGTCCACTGCCCTCCTGATCCACCTCCCCTAGTCACCCAGTCAAAAATTCAACGAGGTTGGTCTGACATGACCTCCCTGGTGAAACCATGCTGCCTTGGGTCCTGTAGTCCATTGACAACCAGATGTTCACAATCTCTCCTTCAGTAGTGCTTCTATGATCTTCCCACTACCGAGGTGAGGCTGACTGGTCTGTAGTTCCCTGCTTCCTCTTTGTTCCCACTTTTGTATAAAGGGACTACATCTGCTGTCCTCCAGTCTTTGGGTACCTCCCCTGTTTCCAGTGATCGGCTAAACAGGATAACCAAGTTCAGCCACCACCTCTTGAGTTCTTTAAGGACCCTGGGGTGCACCCCATCTGGCCCCATTGCTTTATCAACTCTTATTACTTCCAGTTCCTTCAGGACCCTTTTCGTGTAAAGGACTTGTGTCAATTTCTGCACCATTCTCACCCCTTGTACTCCTTCAGACCCATTACCCCCTCTTCCTCAGTAAAGACTGAGCAGAAATGCCTGTTCAATATGTCACTTTACTGTTGTCATCCTCCACGCTGCTCCCATCCTCCCCTTCAGTCTCACTATCCTCCCTTTGTCTTTCTTTTTTCACTTATGTACCTGTAAAGGTTTTGTCCCTTTACCCACTGATTTTGCAATGTGTTCTTCTGTCTGAGCTTTGGCTTCCTTACTGACCTCCTGCCTCCCTTGCTTCTCCTGGTACTTCTCCTATCCCCTTCTGCCTGTGTCTTTTGTATTGCCTGAATGCAATCTTTTGGCTTCACTTTCTTTGATACCTCTTGGAAAACCATAATGGTCTCCTCTTCCTATCTCTTGCTAACCTGCCTAATGCATAATTCTGTTGTTCTTGTAATCCCATTTTAAATACTGCCCACTGTTCCTCAACCCCTGATTCCTGTCCCATTCCCTTAATGCCTCTTTCAGTATCTCCCATTTTCCCAAAGTCTGCACCCTTAAAATCCAGGATACGTGTTTTGTGTGGTTTAGTTCTGCTCTTTACTGTGATTTCAAACCACAATGACTGGTGGTCACTGTTACCCAGGTGCTCCTCCACTGTTACCCCCATCACACTGTCCCTGTTTGTGAGCACAAGGTCCAGTATTGCCTTCTGCCGAGTTGGTTCCATGACCAGTTGCTTGAGGAAGGCAACCTGAAGGGAGTCCAGGATAAATCTGCTCCTAGTTGATGCTGCTGCTGCTGGGATGCTCCAGTCCACGTCTGGAATATTGAAGTCTCCAACCAGTACTACTCACCTTGTCTGCCATCCTTTGGATGGCTAGCATCAGCTTCCCTATCTGTTTCTTCCTCCTGGGCTGGTGGTCTATAGACCACACCTGAAAGGATGGCTGGCCCCATTTTCCTTTCCAGCTTAACCCACAGTATCTCTCCCCCATTTTGTTCCTCCTGGATCTCTGTGGCCCTTATGTCATTTTCACATACAGTGCCACTCCTCCTCCTTCCTGCCTGCTCTGTCTCTTCTGAATATGTTGTAGCCAGGTATGGCCATCTCCCAGTCATGGTTATCATTACACCAGGTTTCAGTGATGGCCACAATGTCCAGGTCTGACTGTACCATGACAGCCTCCAGATCTTCCATCTTGTTGCTAAGGCTCCTGGCATTTGCACACATGGCTTTCCATGATTTGACCTCACTAGACTGCTTCACTGTTCTACTCCAGCCCCTTCCTTGGTTGTCATTTATCCCTGGTTCTCCTTGCTGTCTGCCCTTATGCTGAATTTTGCCCCTTTTCTGCTTATCCACATCTTGGGCACTAATCTCCATCTTTTGCACACTGCTTTGCAGAGATAGCCACTCATCTGGTTCACTGGTTCCACTGCTAGCTGTGGGGGGTGAGCAAGTAGGTACCCTCCTTGCTGGCCTGCCACCCCTCTTTGCTAGTTTAAATGCTTGTCAATGTAGCATTTAAACTTATCATTGAGTGCTTGGATTCCCCTCCAGGATGGATGCAGGCCGTCAGGCTTGAACAAACCTCCATCCCTTCAGGTGGGTCCCCAGTCACCAATGAATCCAAACCCTTCCTCACAGCACCAGTTCTTCAACCTTGAGTTAAAGTTCCTGGTGCATGCACTCCTATGCTCTCCCTTGCCTGTCACAGGAAGTACTTCTGAGAAAGTGACAGAAGTAGCTACTTGCTTGAGACCCCTCCCCAGTTTCCTAAACTCTTCCTGAACTTCCTTTGGCTCCCATTTGCCAGGTCATTAGTACCTAGGTGGATAATGACATCCAGCTCACCTCCCCCAACTTGCCTTCCCAGTGATCCCCAGGATCTTCTTTCCATCCCTCCATGCCGTGGCACCTGGTAGGCACCTCACCTCCCTGTCCTCCCCTCCTGTGTTCCTAGCTGGATCCCTCTTACGATGGAGTCCCCCACCAGGATTCGCCTCCTCCTCTGGGGTCCACTGCTTTCCGCTGAGGTCACCTCCTTGGCTAACCTCCACATCCTTTCCTTCCACTTCTCTGGGTACCTCTATTTGGTTGTCCTCATTTGCCAGTGTGGCATATGAGTTCTTGAGTGGAATAGGATCTGGATGTCCTCTGCCTGACTGCTCTAACCCTCCCTGAGCCCACTGTCATCCAAGTGCTCCTCGTCTCGGCATCCTTTGAGGCAGCTGCATTGGACTGGGTGGTCCCTGGATAGGGGTGATGGTACTCCTGACCCAGTTACTTCCGCCTCTGAGTCTGGCTACCTCATCCCGCAGTCCAGAGAGATGCATGCAGATAGGGCAGCACCTCAGTGTCCAGAAGGTCTGCCTGAATATGGCTGCCCCACAGCCACTGCATTGCACCACTCCCCATATTATACTGCAATTCCACTACTTGTCTGCTACTGAAGCTCTCCTAGTTCTCTCTTTATTAATTTACTGTACTAAAAATCCTGTCACTGATCCTCAGATAATTTTTTTTTTAAGGAAAAGAAACCAATAAATAAATAAATGAGTCAAAACACTTGTGCTGAGGGTGGGCTTCCTCCCCCTTATGCCCCTCTACTTCACACCCTTACTATACCCTGTGTTTAGCTCCTGTCAATCAGATTTATCAGGGCATATAATTAAGAGTTGGGGAAGGGAGGGGGGCAAAATTGCAGCAATTAAAGACAGCACAGAATTACACCACCACTATGTTTTAAATTTTCAACAGCCCAAAAACAATTATAAGTAAAGACAACAAAGAAAGTATAGTGTCACTACAAGCCCACAATCTAAGTTTAAAAGAAAAATAGCAATTACCAGTTACTCTAAAGCACTGAATTGAATATGTTTCCTTCCTTCCCCTTCTGGCTTCTTCTGAGAAAATAAACCTCTGCTTGCTACTTTAACGGTGACGGTTTCTCTGTCGGCCTCTCATAGTCCCCACAAAGCTGATGAAAAGTCACCACCCACTGTTCAGTATACCTTCCTGATGAAACATTTCAATAAATAAAAGAAAAGCTGACGGGGGGGGTGCCCAATCCTCCTGTTAGCATGCACCCTACCCAGTTCATATGCCGATTGCGTAGCCCAGTCCCCGTTGGCATGAAGTGCTCCCCCATCGGCATGTGTGCAGAGGGGGTGCCCAATCCACCCCTCGGCTAATGCACACCCCCCCAAGCACAAGCACTGTGTATGGCCAAGGGTGCCCAATCCCCATCAGCTCCAGCACACCCTCAAAAAAAGCACCCAGGGTGTGCGGCACACTGGGAGCCCACCTCAGCATGCAAAAACTGTCCCACATCATCTATATATTTTAAAACCTGTAAAACAGAAAACAGTCCCTCGTGGTCTTTCGTCCCCCCTCCCCAACCCACATCCACCCACTGCACCCACCAGCCCACACCCCCCTTACCCCTTACTTACCTCCGAGCCCAGCGCGATGATCTTCGGTGGACCGGGCACAAGTTTACACTCTTCAAAGCCGACCGTGAACTGAAGAAATGCCGGTAAGCTGTATAATGGCATAAATAGGTTTTTTTCAACTTAGGTGGCTATCTCAGCCACTTTTGGGAATTTTTCCACCAAATTTTTAACATGGGGTTCTTGGGAGCCCACCTCATGAACTCAGTCACTGTTATTTTGTTATTCGTTCCCGGACGGTGATTTTACGGTCACTGCATGGAACCACCTTTTGGGACTGATTAATGAAATGGCAATGTCACAGTTCATGAGGTAGGCCCCCAAAAACCCTATGTTGAAAATTTGGTGAAAAAATTCTCCAAAATAACTGTTTTATGAGTGTGCATTGCGCAGTTCCTGACCATGCTCGTAACTTCGAGAATTTTTAATATTTTAACTCCAGATTTTCAACATTACCATTTGACCACACCTCCTTATGAACAGCACAGCTGTCATTTTTCACATTTCCCCCAAAATGTGTTTTTGCACATGTAGTGCACAATGGCTTAGTCGGTGTGAGAAATCAATGTTTGAGACAGATTAAGAAAATCGCAGTGACATTGTTCATGAGCAGAAGTCTTAAAATGCCTATGTTAAAAATTTGGTAACAAAAGTCCATAAAATGACTGTGTTATAAGCATGCATTGCGCAGTTTCCACACACCCTTGTAACTTCACAAATTTGTAATATTTTCACTCCAAATTTTCAACATTGCATTTTTCCACACCTCCTTATGAACAGTACAGCTGTCATTTTTCACATCTTGGCCAAAATCGTTTCCGCACTTCTGGCACAGAATAACACCTCGCTGTGAAATCAATGTTCAGGACAGATTAAGAAAATCAGTGACAGTGTTCATGAGTGGAGGTCCCAAAATGCCTATGTTGAAAGTCTGGTGTAAAAATTCCCCACAATAATTACATTACGGGTGTGCACTGCGCAGTTTCTACGCATGCTCATGACGTCACCATTTTTTTAAATATTTTTACTCCAGATTTTCAACATTACCATTTTTTTACACCTCCTCATGAACAGTACAGCTGTCATTTTTCACATCCTGTTTGAAATGTGCACACCTGTGGTGCCAAATGGTGCAGTCACTGTGCAAAATCACCTTTCAGCTAATGAACTGACAGTGTCACTGTTCATGCAGTGGATCACAAAAAGCCCATATTGAAAACTTGGAGTAAAAATACCAAGAACGCCCAGGGCATTAGGGTTTCCGACCATAATGAGCTACCCTGTAGGGACTGACAGGTGTCAGGGTGTGATTTGGGACTGTCGACAATAATGCTCACACCATTCCACCCCCACCCCAACCCTGCAGCCAGTTACAGGCATCGAGGTACACCTTGGACCCTTTGGCCCCAGAGTTCACCTCATTCTCCTGTACTATGGGCAGACTGGATGGGCCTTGCGGTCCTTATCTGCCGTCAACTTATATGTTTCTATGTTCTATACTGCACCCATGTCAGCATATTTCCTTATGGAATGAGGTGAGTGTAAAGCCCGAACACCCAAGGCACACCTTGACACTTGTCAGTGTCTGCAGGGTAGGGTGAGGTGAAATGTCATGACCGTTATGGACGATGACCCAGAGGCACACTCCAATGCCTGTCCATCTCTGCAGGGTGGGGGTGGAGTTGGCATCACTTTCAATACTTCACTGCCATTCCAATACTGCATCTGTCTAAGTCTTGCACTTCCACTGCTAATGCCAGCAAGCAACCATTCGGCATTGACAAATGCTTGCATTTATGTAAAATTCGTCCCCTGTCACCTATTCTCTGGCTGTTCTGTGAGAGAGACAGAGTGTGGTGAAGGAACAATGATGCCTAGTGGCTGTTTATTTCAGTTCTATTTTTGAATTATCTTACCGAATTTATCACTTTGCTGACTGTTATTACCCCCCCAAGGGTGTTTTGTCACCCCAAAATGCATGGGCTAATGGACCTACAAGATGTAGGGTAAAGGCCCCCCCCATCAGGTGCAGTGATTGCCCCCCATACATGGACTGGCCCATCATCCTCCAAGTAGTGTGTTCTGGTTCCCACACCAGCGTCAGGGTACTAATCTAGCCCAATGTCATTGTACTGGATCCCCACCCCCATGTACAGTGTACTGGTTTCATCCCCACCATGTGCACGCTTCTGGTCCACCAGGCACATGGTACAGGGCCTTCCTCCCCATGTTCAGGATACTGGCCCTCCCCATGTGGGGCTGGTCCTCCCCCAAATGCAGGGTTCTGGTCACTTCCCAGGGGCAGGGCACTGTTCACTCACATGTGCATGATAGTAGTCCAATCTCACAAGAAGCATATTACTTTCCCCCCCCCCAGTACTGGTACCAGTCCCCCAATGTGATGTGCACTTGGCCCCCTCAGGTGTACGGGTTTGGTCACCCCCCAGGAGCATGGGAAATGGTCCCTAAGATGCAGAGTACTGGTCCCCATCAGGAACAGTGACTGGTCCCCTCAGGTTCAGAGACCAGCCAATCATCCTCAAGTAGTGTGTACTGGTCCCAGCCCCATTGTCAGGTTTACGCCCACCACTATGTACTGTGTACCGGTTCCCAGCTCAGTGTCAATGAACTGGTCCCTGCACCCTCATGTGCAGCACCTGGTTCCCCCTCCTCTCCCCATCTGCATGGTTCTGGCTCTCCATATGCCATGATGCTGTGCCCTCCCCACCCCTCATGTTCAGGGTACTGTCCCACCCCATCTCCGCACAGGTGCTGGTATCTGCCACCACCCCAGGTGCAGGGTTCTGGATCAGTCCAATGAGCAGGGTATTGCTTTCCCCTTCTCCATGTACTGGTAACGGTCCCCCCACAAGGTGATAGGTACCCCCTACCCGTGTGTGCAGGTGTCTGGTGACTCAACCCCCAGGTGCACTGGGAAATGGTCCCTCATGATGCAGAGTACTGGCATCCCATTAGGGAAAGTGACTGGACCCCAACCCTCCCAGTTTCCCATCATCCCCCAAGCAGCGTGTACTGGACCCCACCCCAGTTGTCAGGTTACTGGCACCCCCCTCCACCCCCACTTGCAATGTACTGGTTACGCCCCCTCACTCTTCCCATGTGCATGATTCTGGTCCCCCAGGTGCATGGTACTTGGCCCTTCCCCAACCCCCATGATAAGGTTACTGTCCCACCCTCCTCCCCACAGGTGTTGCTATCGGTCCTCTCCCTCAGATGTAGGATTCTGGTTAAACCCAACTAGCAGTGTATTGCTTCCCCCTTCCCCATGTTTTGGCACTAGCCCCCACCCCCAAGGTGATGGGTACTGGCCCCCACCAATTGGGTGTAAGTATCTGGTCAACCCCCAGTTGCATGGGAAAATGGTCAGTCAAGATGCATGGAACTGGCCCCCCATTAGGGGCAGTGTTTGGTCCTTCCCTCTAGTTTTCCATCATCCTCCAATGAATGTCTATTGGTTCCTACCTCAGTGTCATCAATCAATCAATCAAAATGTTATTTGTACAAAGTGCCTTTCTGCAACCAAGGCACTTGTACATAAAATGGGCACCATAAAACATTATAAAATGACATCATTAATCAATAAAATCCAGTTCAGGGTACTGTCCCATCCCACCCCCTACAGGTGCTGGTATCTCACACCCCCAGGTGCGGGATCTGGATCAACCCAATGAGCAGGGTATTGCTCTCCCCTTCCCCATGTACTGGTAATGGTCTCCCCCAAGGTGAGAGGTACCCCCCCCGGGTGTGTAGGTGTCTGGGGACTCAACCCCCACGGCACTGGGAAATGGTCCCTCGTGATGCAGGGTACTGGCACCCCATTAGGGAAAGTGATTGGACCCCACCCCCCCAGTTTCCCATCACCCCCCAAGTAGTGTGTATTAGTCCCCACCCCAGTGTCAAGTTACTGGCACCCCTCCACCCCCACTTGCAGTGTACTGGTTACCCCATTTTCCTCTGCCCATGTGCACGGTTCTGGTCCCCCAGATGCATGGTATTTGGCCCCCCCAACCCCCATGTTAAGGGTACTGTCCCACCCCACCTCCCCACAGGTGTTGCTCTTGGTTCCCTCCCTCAGATGCAGGATTCTGGTTCAACCCAACTAGCACTGTATTGCTTCCCCCTCCCCCATGTTTTGGTACCAGCCCCCCCAGGTGATGGGTACACACCCCCACCCATTGGGTGTAAGTATCTGGTCAACCCCCAGTTGCACAGGGAAATGGTCAGCATTATCCTCCAATGAGTGCCTACTGGTTCCTACCTCAGTGTCAGCAATCAATCAATCAAAATTGTATTTGTAAAAAGTGCCTTTCTGCAACCAAGGCACTGGTACATAAAATGGGCATCGTAAAACATTATAAAAATAACAACATCATCAATCAATAAAACCCAACAGTTTAAACTATATAAATTATAGAGGCCGCCTAAAAGCTACTATGTGTCAGGCTAAATAAGTGTGCTTTCAGTGCAATTTTAAATCTCTGGATGGTCAGTCAGTCTCACACCTGAAAAGGTAGAGAATTCCACAGGGTTGGGGCCACAAAATTAAAAGACCGGGCCCCAGATGTCTTTAAACGGACCCTGGGAATCTGTAGCAATCCCTCATCGGTGGATCGGTGAGGGCAGAGAGGGCAGTAAGAGCGAAGGAGATTTTGCAAGTAACTAGTTCCCTGATCGTGAAGGGCTTTATATGTCAGCAAACCAACCTTGAAGGTGATCGGCCACTGTACTGGCAGCCAGTACAGTCCATGGAGCACAGGTGTTATATGACTGGTCCTAGAAGAACCCATCAATAGCCTTGCTGCCACATTCTACACTAGCTGAAGGCAGTGGATATCAACCCCTGGTAGCTCTAGGTAAAGGAAGTTGCAGTAGTCAAGGCGGGCGGTAACAAAGGCGTAGACCAAAGTTGGAAGATCGTCAGGAGGAACCAAATGTTTCATCTGGGCAATATTCCTGAGATGGTAAAAAGAGGTTTTGAATACTGCCGCCACCTGAGATTTCAGGGCTAGGTCATCATCAAAAATAACACCCAGGTTCCGCACCCACTCTGAGGTAGTCAGCTGTACACCGCCAAGCCACAACCCAGAGGGTAATCCTGCCGACATACCCACCTCTCGATGATCTGAGTCCACAACCAGCACCCCAGTTTTAGCTGGGTTCAACCTAAGCCAGCTCGCACTCATCCAGTCTTGGATCTCAGCTAGACGGTTGTTAAACACTGAGAGGAACACATCCTGATCGGGTACAAAGGACATGTACAGCTGAGTATCATCTGCAAAGTAATAAAAACTCAAATCATACCACCTAATGATCTCACCCAACGGCAGCATATACACTGCAAACAACATTGGAGACAGAATGGAACCTTGTGGTACCCCACAGTACAGGGGGAGAGGAACTGAGGAGTAAACTCCAGACTCCACTCTCTGAGTCCTACCCTTGAGGAAAGATCAAAACCATCTGAGGACTGTACCAGACAGTCCACAGATGAACTGCAGGCATTCCAACAGTATCCCATGGTCAACAGTGTCAAATGCTTCAGAGAGATCGAAAAAAGCCAAGATGGAATGGGTCCTACAATCTCTTAGTATCAGGAGGTCATTTAGTACCTGAGCAAGGGCCATCTCAGTGCTATGTCTCTTCCTAAATCCTGACTGGAGAGAATCATAGACATTGTGGCTGGTCAAATGGTCATCCAACTGTGACGCAACCACCTTCTCAATAACCTTACCCACAAAGGGCAGGTTAGAGACAGGTCTGTAATTCACCAAACAGTACGGGTCCAGGGAGGGTTTTCTAAGGAGGGGCCGAACAACCACCTCCTTCAGGGGATCTGGAAAGATCCCCCTTTCCAAAGACCTCCAGACTATTTCAGCAAGGACCGGGCTAGATTTCTCAACGCATCCTACTAGGAGGCATGTGGGGCCAGGATCCAAACTACAGCAGGTTGGTCGCAACGTCTGGATGACCATCACAATGTCAGTGATTGCAGGTCAGCAAAAGTCAGATCAAGTAAACTGAGGGCCTGACATCTCCTGCCGACCACCGCAGCTCCCATTAGAGGGGGCCAAACAGATGCCAGATCTGATTGTGGTAACCTTATCTGCGAAGAATTGAGCAAACACACCACACTGTTCTTGTGAAAAAGCTCCCACATGCTGAAGACAGATTGGATTGCACAATCTGTCCACAGTTTGGAAGAGCTGAGCTGGTCGATTCTGCACAGCAGCAATCTCCCTGGACAGGAATTCTGCCTTCTTACGGGTGATTGCTGATTGATAGGCCACGTAATGGTCCATCAATATAAGCCTGTCACACTCCAGACCAGACTTCTGCCAGCTCCTTTCTATCCTTCGTCCCACTCTCTTCAACTCCTTCAAGGTCTCATCAAACCAAGGAGACCCTGAATGAAGAGTGAGGGGATGAACATGAACAGGAGCTAAGGAATCCAGGGCTGCCACCACTGCCTTATTATAGGCAAGTACTAGATTCCCTGGATCCATGCATTCACCCTGTATACCCGATAGATCCAGCACCACTGTTAGGCCATCTGGGATAACACCCATCAAAGGGCAGTACTGGACCATTTCAATAGGGACAGGCCTACTGGGGGGGAGCCACGAAACTGAACCCGATGGTGTGATGGTCAGACCACCTGACTGGCTCCACCACCAAATTGGATATCTCCATCCCCAGGGGGAACACCAAGTCCAATGAGTGACCACCAATATGGGTCAAGGAGGTAACAACCTGTGTGAGGCCCAGCGAACTCATTAGCTGGAGAAAGTCATGTTACTGATACCCCACTAACAGTGTACTGGTTACCCCTCTCCATATGCATGGTTCTGGTCCACCAGGTGCATAGTACCTGGCCCTTTACCAATCCACCCATGTTCAGGGTACTGTCCCACACACCCCACCTCCCCACATGGAGCTGCTATTGGTCCCCCTCACACCCCCAATGCATGGTTCTGGTCACCTCCCAGGTGCTGGGCACTGGTTGCTTCACATGCGCATGGCAGTTGTCCACCCCCACAATCAGCGTATTGGTCTCCCCTACTGGTTCCCCCAATGTGATGGGTACTAGGCCCCCCCAGGTGTAGGGGTCTGGTCACCCCCCAGGTGCATAGGGAAATGGTCCCACAAGATGCAGGGCACTGGCCCCCAATAAGGGGCCATGATTGGTCCCCCCTCCTTCCCCCAGGTTCAGAGACTGGCTAATCATCCCTCAAGTAGTGGGTACTGGTCCCAATCCCATTGTCAGGCTACTGGCCACCCCCCAATCATGTACTGTGTACTGGTTCCCAGCTCAGTGCCCGTGAACTGGTCCCCGCCACCCTCATGTGTAGCACACTGGTTCCCCCCTCCATCTCCCCATGTGCACGGTTCTGTTCCCCCCCCAGCACATGGTACTGGGCCCTTCCCCCACCCATTTCATGTTCAGCGTACTGTCCCACCTCACCTCCCCAAAGGTGCTAGTATCTGACACCCCCCAGATGCAGGGTTCTGGATCAGCCCAGTGAGCAGGGTATTGCTTCCCCTTCCCCATGTACTGGTAACAGTCCCCCACCCCCAAGGTGACAGGTACACCCCCAGCTGTGTGGGTGACTGGTGAATCAATACCCAGATGCACTGGAAAATGGTCCCTCATGATGCAGGGAACTGGCCCCCATTAGGGAAAGTGATTGGTCCTCCACCCCCCGCTTCCCATCATCCCCAAGTAGTGTGTACTGGTCCCCATCCCAGTGTCAGGTTACTGGCACCCCTCCACCCCACTTGCAGTGTATTGTTACCTCCTCACTTTCCCCATGTGCACAGTTCTGGTCCCCTAGGTGCATGGTACTTGGCCTCCCCCCCACCCATGTTAATGGTACTGTCCCACCCCACCTCCCACAGGTTTTGCTGCCCCCTCTCTCAGATGCAGGATTCTGGTTTAATCCGGCTAGCAGTGTATTGCTTCTACCCTCCCCCATGTGGTGGTCCCACCCCCAAGGTGATGGGTACTCGCCCCACCCACTCGGTGTAAGTGTCTAGTCAAGCCCCAGGTGCACGGGGAAATGGTCAGCCAAGATGCATGATACTGGTCTCCCATTAGGGCCAGTGTTTGGTCACCCCCAGTTTCCCATCATCCTCCAATTAGTTTATTCCTTCCCCAGTGTGATGTTACTAGTACTCCACCCCCACTAATAGTGTACTGGGTAGCCCCCCTTCCCTCTATGTCCATGATTCTGGTCCAACAGGTGCATGCTACTTGACCCTTCCCCAACCCCCATGTTCAGGATACTGTCCCACTAATCCCATCTACCCATATGGGGTTGCTATTGGTCCCCCCTCACCTCCAATGCATGGTTCTAGTCACCTCCCAAGTGCTGGGCACTGGTTCCCCCACATGTGGATGGTGGTTGTCCAACCTCACGATCAGCGTATTGCTCTCCCCCCCAGTACTGGTGCCGGTCCCCTGAATGTGATGGGTACTTGGCTCCCTCAGGTGTAGGGATCTGGTCACCCCCCCAGTGCATGGGGAAATAGTCCCCCAAGATGCAGGGTACTGGCCCCAACCAGGGGCAGTGATTAGTCCCCCACACCCCCACCTAAGTTCAGAGACCAGAACATTATCCCTCAAGTAGTGTGTACTGGTCCTAACCCCACTCTCAGGCTACTGGACCCTTCCTCCACATACTATGTACTGGTTTCCACCCCAGTTACAGGGGACTGGTCCCCCCAGCCCCATGTGCAGTGAGTGGAGGATAATGGGGGAAAAGCAGAGATACTAAATGAATACTTCTGTCTTTCCCAGGGAGGAGGAGGGACCAGTGCTTTCAGGAGGGAAAAGAGGAGCTGGGGGGAAGGGGAACACATATGTAGTGATAGAGGAGAATAGAATGAGGGAGGGAGGGGCTGCTGGCATTGAAGGTGGATAAATCACCAGGCCCAGACAGAGTACATCCAAGGGTACTAATGGAACTGGCTGAGGAGCTGGCAGGGCCACTGGCAGACCTATTTAATAGTTCAATAGTCAGGCATGGTACTGAACGACTGGATAACAGCACATGTAGTGCACCTCCATAAAAGCAGTCCCAAGGATGACCCAGGGAATTACAGACCAGTCAGTCTGACCTCCATTGTGGGCAAGCTCATGGAGACCATACTAATGGAAAGTTTGGTGGAATATCTAGAGAAGCATGGTCTCTAGAATGCGAGGCAGCATGGGTTCATGGGAGGGAGATTTTGTCAAACGAATCTGACTGACTTCTTTGACTGTGTCACTAAGACAGTAGACAGGGGCCAAGCAGTAGACATCCTCTATCTTGATTTCAGCAAGGCCTTTGACTCTGTGCCCCACAAAAGGTAGATCAGGAAGTTGGTGGATCTAGGAGTTGGGGAAAAGATGGCCAGATGGGTGGAAAACTGATTGAGGGACAGAACCCAGAGGGTGGTTGTGGGGGAGAAGAGTTATCTTATCTGGTACCAGAGAGGTAACCAGTGGGGTTCCACAGGGCTCGGTGCTGGGGCTGGTGTTGTTCAATTTATTTTATTTATTTATTTATTGAAATGTTTCACCAGGAAGGCACACTGAACAAGTTGCTCATCTCAGGGGTTGGGGGGTTCAATGAGGATAAGAAAACAGATTATACAGATAATAGATGGTAAGGACAGTTACAAGTTATGTAGGAAGCAGGTAGATAATATAATACAACAATTAGGGCACAGTACAGACAATTACAACTTGTAAAATTAATACAACAAATAGGAGTGCACAGACCTAAGATACCATATTACAGACGGTACAATAATGCGACAGTACAGTCATAGTGCAATAATGTTCCGAGTGCTAGGCTCAAAATCAATAAACAAGTGCAATTGAAGGAGTAGGGAGGGAAGTAGCTAAGAAGTGCTGTTAGGTGGTGTAGTGGAAAAGGAAGAGGGGGGAAGACAGTCAAATTTATTGAAGGACGGCCTTCTGCATCCTCCATTTCAACTAAGATACTCGCTAATAGTAGGGTTGTTGAAAGTAATACTCAAATCCTTGAAGAACTTAGCTCCCATTTTGTCACTGCTGGCCTAGCCTTCGACTCCTCACCGTATGCAGGCCATGGGAATAATCAAGCCAATCCTGAGCAATCCCTAGGGTCCTCCTCCCATCCCTTCGAGCCGTGGCACCAGAAGGCACCTAACCTCACTCACCTCATCCCTACCTGTCCCCAACTGAATCCAAATAACTATTGAGTGCCACACCAGGATTCACTTCCTCCTCCTCTGGGGACCTCTACTACTCCCCTTTGGGTTTCCCTCATGGAGGACCTCTACATCCGTCTCAGTCACTGCATTGGGTGCCTCTGTGGGGTAATTCTGCCTGGCCACTGCAGCATACGAGTTATGTAGTGGTATGGGATGTGGAACAGGCTTTCGCTCCACAACTCTGTAACTCCCAGGGCCCACCTTGTCAAACCGATCCTCCTTCCTGGCACCCTCTGAGACAGCAGAGGTGTACTAGACGGTGCCTGTGTTTGGGAGTAGATCCTCTTAACCCAAGCTGTCAACCTCCTCTCTCAGTCCAGCTAGATGCATGCAGATGGGGCAGCACCGAATACCCCAGAAGGTCTGTTGTAAACCGTACAATGACTAAGAGGATGCTCATTACCTGAATAGGAGTTCCTCTGTGGCACCAGTGTAGAAACATAGAAACATAGAATTTGATGGCAGATAAGGACTGCTTGGCCCACCTAGTCTGCCCATTTTCCTACCTAACAGATAAGCTGCAGATCCTAATTAACCAACAGCTTTCTTCCTCCTACCCCCCACTAGGACTGCCTTATGTATGTCCCATGCATTCTTGAATTCCCCCACTGTTCTTGACTCCACGACCTCCGCAGGGAGGCTGTTCCATGCATCCACAACCCTCTCTGTGAAAAAATACTTCCACACATTACCTCTGAGCCGTCCCCCTTCTATCTTCAAATTGTGCCCCCTTGTTCTTGCACATCTCTTTTTCTGAAAGATGCCACCCTCTTGGACTTCGTTAATTCCCTTGAGGTACTTGAAAGTTTCTATCATGTCCCCTCTCTCCCTCCTTTCCTCAAGGGTATACATATTAAGCTCCTTTAGTCTTTCTTCATATGTCTTCTGGTGCAGACCCTGCACCATTTTGGTTGCCTCCTCTGGACAGCCTCCACTCTGTCTATGTCTTTGTGGAGATGGGGTCTCCTGAACTGCACACAGTACTCCAGATGGGGTCTCTCCAACTGTCTGTACAGAGGATAACAACTTCCTGTTTTCTACTATTGATGCCTCTCCCTATGCATCCCAGTATCCCCCCAGCCTTCCTTACTGCCTTCTCACATTGCTTGCCCACCTTTAGGTCATCTGATATAATTACCTTCAGGTCCCTTTCCATTTTTACTGCTGTCAGTATCTCACCCCCCATTGTGTACTCTTGCCTTGGGTTTTTGTTTCCCAGGTGCATTACCTTGCACTTCTTTGCATTGAATCTGAGCTGCCATACATTTGACCATTCCTCCAACCTTGCCAAGTCCCTTCTCATCCTTTCCACTCCATCTGGTGTATCAACCCTGTTGCAGATCTTTGTGTCATCTGCAAAGAGACATACTTTTCCTTCCAGTTCCTCTGCAATGTCACTTATAAAGATATTAAAAAGGACCGGTCCCAGTACTGAACCCTGCGGTACCCCGCTAGTAACCCTCCTTTCTTCACTGTGGACTCCATTTACTACTACCCTTTGCGTCCTGTTGTCTAGCCAATTTTTTATCCAGGCTACCACCTTGTATTTTTTTAAACAGCCCCCAAGGAAGGAAAGCAAAGGGATCATACTTTGTCCTCAATGAGCTAGCTACAGAGCCCAGTGTCATGAAGGGCTGAGGTGTCTAGCGCCTTACCTCCTGACACACCCGTGACCCGAGTACAGGAACGGAGTCGGGTCATTCAGGGGTTGGCCAGGGGAGACAGGGAGGATCGAGCCCCCTGATGGATGGCTGTCCTCTCTTGGTGGAGGGTGTAGTGCTTACCTGGAGGTGTCAGGTGATAATGCAGTTTGGGCACACCAAGACAATCCAAACACAGGGGTTTGAGAAGGTGGATCTTGTCCATTATGCCACTATATGTGGACAACTATTGAAGGGGCAGCCATTGCAGAAATATGCCAGTCAGCCAATCAGGGACTCCGATTCTCAGACCCCATTGTATAATTGTTGTTATTCTCTGGCGGTCAAGGTAATCTGCAGGTAAGTATTTTTATTTTTATCCCAACTTCAGTATGACTGATTGCCTGCCAGCCTCTTCGCTTTCTGTCTTCTCTGCCAGTTCACTATCATCCCCCCCACGCATGCACAAATGTTAAGTGCCAGCGCCGTGAGACAAAGTGGGTAGGGATAATCGGATACTGGGATGTATAAGGAGAGCGAGCGTGACAATGGTCACCCAGAGTTTCCTTTCCTGCCTCCCCCCCAACTGTGGCTTCCCCATTGCCCTTTCCCCACCCTCAGTGCACAGATGATAGACAGAGTGAGAGACATCATTATCACTCTTCCGCACCTGCACCATGGCTGAAATGTCCTGTGAGACAGCAAGAGAGAAAACATTGGGATGTTGTTGTCTGTGGCCTCCCCTTGCTCCCTGGTACAGAACAGTGCTACAGTTTGTGTGCAGGACAGGCCTGTGTATTTGCTGTGTCTGTCTATCTCTCTCTCTCTCTCTTTCTCTCTGTTTCTCTCAGTGTCTATTTCTTTGGGAACCTCTGTGCTGCTTTCCCACCTTCCATACAACAAGTTCTCTATGTCTCATTCTGCCAACCCCCTCCCCATTCCCAGTGAGAGAGAGAGTGAGAGAGTGCAACTGAGTCCCCCCAGCCGACGTTCAAGAATGGAGCTCAGTGCTTACAGAGAGAGCAACATAGAGAAAGCAAGACAGGGAGAGTAACAGTGAGAGAGAGAGAGAGAGAGACAGAGACACTGGGGGAGCAGCATTGAAGAAACAATGTGTGCTGTGTCCTCTCTCTGTGTGTCTGTGGATAGTAATGTGTTAGGGAGGACATAGTGGGGAACAGCACATGCAAGCAGCATATGCGTGTGTGTCTCTGTCTGTCTGTAATTCATAAGAGAAAGAGACACAGACATAGAAACATAGAAATTGCCAGCAGATAAGAACTGCCTGGCCCATCTAGTCTGCCCGTAAGCCCTTGTACTGAATTACTGCTTCTGACCCACTTACTGCTGTACCTCTATGGTTCCCCTATGCCTGTCCCAAGAATATTTGAATCCATACATAGTGCTCACTCCCACCACCTCCTGAGGCAGACCATTCCACATGTCCACGACCCTCTCTGTGAAGAAAAACTTCCTCACATTCCGTCTTAACCTCCCAACTTCCAATTTCATGTCATTCCCCCTCATTCTTGTGCTCCTCCTGTATTGGAAAATGTCTCCACCCCTGCACCTTGTTAAACCTTTGAGGTACTTAAATGTTTCTATCATATCCCCTCTTTTCCTCTTTTCTTCCAGTGAGTACATGTTGAGGTCCCTTAATTTCTCCTCATAAGTCTTGTGTTGCAAGCTCTGTATCATCTTATTCTCCTTCTCTGGACCATCTCCAGCCTGTTAATATCCTTACGAAGGTACGACCTCCAGAACTGCACACAGTACTCCATGTGAGGCCTGATCATGGTTTTATATAATGGCATTACTACCTCCATCCTTATGCTGGTGATATCCCTGCCTATGCACCCCAGCATGTCACTGGCCCACCCAGCTGCCTTAGCACTTTCACATTTTCAGGTCATCTGAAATAAGAACCCCAGGTCCCTTTCCTTCTTTGTGACTGTCAGCAACTCCCCTCCCCTCCCCCCATCCTGTAGCTTTCCCCAGGGTTTCTGTGTCCCAGATGCATAATTTTGCACTTTTTTGAATTAAACTTCAGTTGCCAGTCCTCAGACCATTTTTCAAGCTTCCCCAGGTCCCTTCTCATTTTCTCCACCCCCTCCAGGGTATCCACTGTGTTACAGATCTTGGTTTCATCTGAAAACAATCAGATCTTTCCCTTCAGCCCTTCTGCAATGTCACTAATCAAGACATTGAACAGGACTGGCCCCAGGACCGATCCCTGCAGCACCCCACTGGTCACCCCCTCTCCGCAGACTGCATCCCATTTACCACCACTCTCTGCCTCCTGTTTGTTAGCCAGTTTCTAACCCACTTTACCACCCTTTCCCCCATACCCAGCCTACCCAGCTAGTTTATCAGCCTCCTATGTGAGATGCTGTCAAAGGCTTTGCTGAAATCAAGGTAAGCATTGTCCACTGCCCCACCCTGATTTACTACCTTTGTCACCCAGTCAAAGAAATCAACCAGATTTGTCCGACATGACCTCCCCACTGTGAATCCATGTTGCCTATGGTCCTGGGCTCCAATGGTTTCTAGATGCCCATTCTCCTTTCTTTAAGCAATGTTTCCATGATCTTCCCCACTACTGAGGTGAGGCTGACCAGCCTATAGTTCCTTGCCTCCTCCCTGCTGCCAGGTTTGTGTAGAGGGACCACATGTGCTCTCTTCCAATTCTCTGGTACTACCCCGTGTTGAAAGACTCAGTGAACATGGCTGCCAGAGGTACTGCTATCTCCCTTCACAATTCTCTTAATATCCTTGGGTGTATGCCATCTGATCCCATTGCTATGTCCACCTTCAATTTAGTCAGCTCCTGCAGGACTCTTTTGGTGTGAATGGACTATTGTCCACCTCTTCACCCCCTTGGCAACTGCTGTACTGCTGTGGCCTTTGCCTCTCCCCCTCTTCTGTGAATACTGAACAGAAAGACACAGCGGATGTCATGGGGGTGGGGCACATGACAGTTCTTAGGCATGGTACTATCACTTCCAAATACCTAAACAGCACATATAAGCAAGCAACATTCAGCATTGACAAATGCTTGTTTATTTGTGAAACTAAATAAGGTTTTGTTTTGTATTTTATTATAGAAACACAGTGGACCTGAGGAAGTGGCATGGCCATGAAACTGTCATCCTATTATTATATGTATCCAATAAAAATGAATAGAATCTAAGAAGATTGTTTCAGTGGAGTTCATCCTAACCAGTTATGCTCGTTGTTCTGCCTTGGTGCCAACAGAATGACCAAGATCTACATTATTAGATACACCTTAGGCAGCCTGATATTTTACTTTTTGTTTTTATCAATTAATTGGTCTGACCAACCAGTTGTCAGTGGTCATAACAGTATTATCTCAGCTCTCAAAATGGCGGATGAGATTTGCACAGATCAGGGGGCTGTGACCCCCATACCACCTTCCCTCACATACATCCGATCATTTAGTTTTTTGGGGGCAAAGCCTCCCAAGCCCCCCTCCCACCACGAGTAGTATATTATATCTACCCCGACTACTTTTAAATGTTTATAAGGATGTCACTGTTTGAAGTCTCACTAGCTGAAATCTCATCCACCATTTTGGGACCCATATACTGCATAAGAGCCCATCTTTTTGAGAATATTGAAACATTAGTTCGCCACTGGAGCCATCTGCCCCTTCTTTTTGTTTTTGTACACTGTCTTCGCTTCATTCCTTTGCCATTCCCAAACCCCTCCCCCTTCCCACTCTCTGAGGTTACTATCTTATATTGGAATGAATCCCAACATCAGTTTTGCTTCTGGGTCCACTGGAACCAGTTGGCCCACACCATTTCCCAGTACTGCTCTGGGACCAGAATCAGTATCTTTATTATATAACTTTTCTGCAGTGGAACAGGAACAGGTATTAGGATTATTAAACCAAACTAAAACATGGACAGATACAACAAGTGACAAAGGAGTACTCAATAAGATACGACACTTAGAACAATGAGACATACACTTAGAATGGCATGCCATTTCACTGGGAGAATATATAAAAAACAAAAGAATACTACAAGGATTAAGGGTCCTCATAGAACCCAATCTGGGTTTCATGACTATGGAACTTCATGAAAAGTGGACTGGTATAAGGAACAAATGTTCCACTGATTTCATGCTCTCTCTAATTGAAGCCATAATGAAAGAAAGGAACAGATTAACAGATGACATTACCACTGTAAAGGAAGATTACAAAGCGAGGGTTCAACTTACTGAATATATGAATGTTTTAGAAAGAATCAAGAAAAATTTAGCAGAGTATGAGGATTACATAAAACAACAGAAACTAAAAAAAAATTCAGTAGAGATATCATTGATTACATGGAGAATAAAGTTTACACATGGTTCTTGAAAACTAATTTACAGAATACTCAGAGTTTTTACCAGAATCATCAAGATTATAATGTTGATTCAGACAGTGGAGACAGCATGGTAACCACAGGATATAGAGCTCAGAATACTACTCAGGAAGCACAAGGTCCTTTTTTAGAGAGGGATATCAATCAGACAAACCAATCAGATCAGAGTATACCAGAAAGCACAGGGGACTACAGACATCAGAACAGGTACAAACTCAGCAGTGGAGGTTGGCAGGGCCCAGGCCAGTTCAGGGGAGGCTATACCAACCAGAGAGGAGGAGGGGGTGGTGGAGGCTGTGGCATAGGCAAAGGAAGGGGAGGGGAGGCTTCAGAGAGAGAGGGGAAAAGGGAGACCATGGTAGTTTTCAATATCAGCTCAAAATTCTAACATGGGAAGAAGATGAAGTTCTTAGGAAGGGATTCTCCTTCTCACCCACCAGACCATTAGACCTTTTTTACTTACAGGTGGATCTACAAAAATTTTATAGAAAAATTAAATTGGCTGATTGGTTCAGTGATAGGCCGCCAGAACCAACAACTAAAAAACAAATACTCAAAACCCCTTTAGGAATTAAATCCTGTTTTAATCCACCTAGAGGCAAAGACACAGTGGAGATGTATATAAGATTAGTGGACAAACAGATTAAAGAAATTTGTAAAAAAGAAAACACCAAAATGGAATAATCTTACACAGAAAGAAAGGGATATTTTAAACAATTTGGAGAATGACAAATCCACCATAATTAAAAACCTGCTGATAAAGGGGGAGGTATGGTCCTGTGAGACTATACCAAATACAGGGATGAATGTTTGAGACAACTACAAGATACAGATAGATACTTGAAAATAGATAGAGTTCCAATAGATGAGATCAAACAGGATAAGAGGAAAAGGAGGGCACCATGCTACAAAAACAGATTTCTAGTGTACCTTTATTTTATGTGTTACCCAAGGTCCACAATGACCCGGTTACTCCCCCAGGGAGGCCAATAGTGTCAGGGTCTGACTCCATTTTGGAACCCCTTTCAAAATATGTAGATTTTCATGTTAATACGGAAGTGGTGAAAATGGGAACCTATGTTAGGGATTCTAACCATGTGATAGATATTATTTCAGAATTAAATAGACAAATAGGAGAATGGGATAATAAGATCTTAGTCACTTTTGACATCAAAGATTTGTATACTAGCATCGATCATCAGGAACGTCTGGATTCACTTTTGAAGGCCTTAAGGGGTAGAGAGGATTTACATCCTCCTAGTGAATTTCTTTGTCTTTTGGATGAAATGGTACTAAGACAGAACTATTTTAAATTTGAGGACAATTTTTCCTGCAAGTAAAGGGAATGGCTATGGGGAGCACCATGGCTCCCTCATATGCCAACCTCTTTATGTGGGGAATTTGAAAGAACACATATTTTCAATCCTGAAGTTAATATATTTTTAGGAAAAATTGTCATCTGGAAAAGATACATTGATGACATCATTATGATCTGGCAGGGAAGCATGGCAGAGCTGAATAACTTTCATGCTTACTTGAATAATTGTAATAGGAATCTGATATCCACTATTACAGCTAACCGTGAGAGAATACCATTTTTATATTTATCTATATATAAGGGCTTAAACAGACTACAAACTTGTCTTTTTAGGAAGGAGACATTCAGGAACACTTTGCTACATTACAGTAGTTACCATGACCCCAAACTCAAAAAAGAGTATTTCCAAATCACAATTTATTCATACTAGACATAACTGTAGTGAATCTCAGGAATATAATAGTGTCAGAAGAAATGATTAACAATTTTACAGACAGGTTAGAATTACAATTTGGTCAAGGGAATGGAGCAGCTGATCAGGATGCAACCTAGGGATACATACCTCACACAGACTCAGAAACAAGATATAGGTGAAATAATATTTTTCTCTACCTCCTGTAGCCATCTTAATGGCAAGATAAAGAATGTTATACTAAAATAATTGGCATATCCTTCAAGCTGAAGGAAGACATAACACACAGTTTGCTAATATACCACTAATCACATCTAGAAAAAAACAGACTATTAAAGATAAACATGTATACACCCAGCACCATATTCCAGATACACGAGAAAAACAACTATTATTGGGTCCTTTGGCACCAGGCAGTGTACTTTGTGACCACTGCTACCAATGTGGTAGCAGCAGCAAGAAGCAAGAGTTCAAGGATCCTTATACCAAGAGGAGATACAAGCTAAAACAACACATTAACTGCAAAAGTGACCATGTTGTCTGCATACTCAGCTGCCCTTGCAACAAACTGTATATTGGCAAGATCACCAAGGAACTAAGAAAAAAGAATCAGCAAACACAAGAGTGACATTTGCCTAAAAGATGAAAATTTATCAGTAGCCAGGCTCTGCTTTTGGGGTCTTGAAAAAGTCCCCATGCCAGAGAGTGGTGAAGTACACTGGGATACTGTATTAAGGAAATGTGAAGTCTTTTGGCTTTTCACAATGAATTGTTTGGACCTAGAAGTGGGACTCAACGAAGACTGTGATTGGGACTCATATTATTAAGAACCTAATAGATGGTTCCACATTTTACCTGTGGATCATCCACTTGCTGTGGACTATCAGTATAGATACTGTAACATTGGGACATTGTATAATTAAATGAATATTGTATTAATTATATTATATTATTTTGGAAATTACAGAAGTTTGGACAATCATATAGGAACCAAAGATGAATATATGATATTATGCATAAAATTTAAGTCCCCCGTCCCACCCATTATCATTGGAGGAGGTCAAATCTCACCCACACAGAACGCCCTCTTTCTTTCTGTTAAGAGCTTTGTGTGCAATATAAATTCATAGTAACTATATCAGAAATAATCACCAGACTTCAGTCAGCTAAGACAGTGGCTGACTCATAACTATAGTATTTTCAATGAGACATGAACATGATAAGAATTATTACAGTACTTGTGTCACTCTATTTGACTATTTAAATTAAATTAGAAACTGAGATTTATCAAAATAGTTTAAAAAAGTATTGGGATGAAGTATCCCAGGGTGGGGGGCAAACCACTGCAGTGCTGTTCCCAGGCCTGGATGCTCCATGTATGTATCATTCCTTTGAGCCACGTGGGACTACAGTGAACTGCCTCTTCTGGCAGTATTATAGAAACACTGGGATGCGGAGCCAGTGTGACGTTATTAGTGATGCCAACAGTTCCCCCCACCTCCCATAGGATTTAAGCCACGATCATCCAGCAGCAACCCCTCCCTATTCGTGAGTCGGCATTGCTGTGGTGCAGCAGAAAATGCTGTATGTTATTCAAACTTATCTACAATCTTAGCGACTAGCAAAACAAGTTAGTGAGGCATAAAATATAGATAGTTTTTTTTTTCTCAGAGAACCAGAACACTAAATCCATGGAGAATTTATTGCACTCTACCCAGTCAACAAATAAAGAAGCTTAGTAAGCCTTGTTGAAAGGTGTTTTATGTGTGTACATCATAGCATTGTAAATAGCAGCACTTAATATATTGTAGCACATTTTTTGAAACCAAGCTTATTTATGGTACAGGTTAAATCTATGAGAAGATTAGTAGAAGTAAGGGAGAGCATGAATATAGTGTGAAGAATTAAGGATGAGCACACTGTTAATTATTTTTAACAGTCACATTTAAAGGGCTTATTAAGAGACATGAATGGAATATAATGGAGTATATTACATGAAACAGAAACTGTTTATTGTGCAGGTTAAATCCAAGAAAATACTAACGGAAATGAAGGAGTGTTCTACCGAGAGTAAGATATAACAAGGGTGAGCATGTCATGAACTACTCTAACAGTTGCATATAAAAGTTATAAATAGAGTCACTAATATAATATTGTTCTCTATAAGGATTGGATACACTGACAAAAATATGGATGCAGTTTAAGACTGACAGTTTGGGAATTAAATAAAGAAACCATAAGGGTGAGCATTAAGAAAAGTTTATGTGGCTTAAAAAAATTAATTTACACCAGCTTTGGATATTATTAGTAATGAGCATGTGGTAGGTGTTTTGGTTCTCATTGAAAGTGTAATATATACATTAAGGTGATTGAAAATATGGGGGGTTATACATAGCTATTGTAATCAGATGTAAATACAAGGAGAGTAGTTGTGTGTTTGATAAGTAGTGGATCTGATGGTATGAACCTATTTTTCATTTGTGAAACTAAATAAGGCTTTGTTTTGTATTTTATTATAAAGACACAGCAGGGCCTGATGAAGTGGCATGGCCATGAAACTGTCGCCCCTGTTATGATATGTGACCAATAAAAATGAATAGAATTTAAGAAGATTATTTCAGTGGTGTTCATCCTGGCCAGTTATGCTCATTGTTCTGCCTTGGTGCCAATAGGATGTCCCAGATCTACATTATTAGATACACTTTAGGCAGCCTAACATTTTACTTTTTGTTAGGCAGAGGAACAAACAAAAGTAGTCCACAATGCAGCCCAGTGGTGCTGAGGGTTGAGGCACTGGATGCCACACCTCGTGCCATGCCAGCAACCCTGGGTCAGGAATTAGCCCGGGTCATCGGGGGTCGGCAGGGGAGGAGATGGACTGAGCATCCAATGGACTGCTCTCCTTCTCCAGGGTGGGGAGTTTGCAGCCACCAGTGCACTGGTGGCCTCTAGTGGAGGCTGGAGGTGATGCAGTGGTACAGGTAACCTGAGGGGGAGTGATGGGGCACAGTGCCGGGAGGAGTGCACACGGAAGCATGCACGCTCCATCCATTGGTGTCATTGCATGCCCCATATGAAACGTGGACCAGAACAGGGTAGAAATGGCACCAGTCATAGTGGCTTGATGGCCATCTCCATGGGGAGTACTCAGCTTCAAAGGCATGCAGTACATTACTGGATTCAGTCCTGGGTGGACAAGTGTAAGGGGGCAAGTCACGGGGGTGGAAGCTGCAGGTCCAAATGGAGAGCTGGGGATCTTTGGGACGGTGGCCAGAGGACCTAGGGGATACCAGATGCAAGGCTAGCAGATCAGCTTAAGGAGAAAAAAAGGAATAATAAAAAAAAAAGTAGTCCACAAGTCAATGGGTGATTTTCTTGTTGATATCCTGTAGACCTCTGTGGGAGTACCCACAAGAAGTTTGCTGGTTATCCAATTCACTAACCTTTTGACACATATTTTGTCATCTTCCTTAATGAGTTCAAGGTGGGGTACAGTATCAAAGGCCTTATCTTAATCTATAAATACAATGTCCACTGGAATGCCTTTGTTTAGTACTTTACTGACCATCTCAAAGAATTAAATATGTTCGGCAGGACCTCCCCCTTTGAAAA
Source organism: Neoceratodus forsteri (assembly GCA_016271365.2). Lineage (NCBI taxonomy): Eukaryota > Metazoa > Chordata > Ceratodontiformes > Ceratodontidae > Neoceratodus > Neoceratodus forsteri. Next base: position 428,354,395 of record CM057450.1, on the reverse strand, counting down.
CTATGTTGCGTATCATCTAGCAAGTTATTATTGTTTATGTGTATCTCAACTTCTTTTTTTAAAATACTCTCTAAACCTTTACCCAAAATCAAGGTCAGACTATTTGGTCTGTAATTCTCAGATCTGCTCTAGTACCCTTCTTAAAAACGGAATGACTAGTGCCTCTCTCTGTTGACCTCAGATCCTGTGTTTACTGAGAGCTCAGACAAATGGTTTAATAGTTCTGAGATCCATTGTCAGTGCTTTAACTATAAGGAAAAGTCCATTTAGACAAACCAGCCACACACTGTACAACAATACTCTTCTCTTTATTCAAATCACCAAGCAGCACTCTCCAAACCTAGCCCAATGTTTTGCCCCACATGAGAGTCTTTAGGGAGAGGGTCTTGTTCTAAAGGTTAGTCTGTTTATTCTTAGGTTGGTTTTTAAGCTTCACATTCATACAAATCTCCATTTTTAATATCATAAATGCATCCAGTCCCCTTGCTAGGAGATATTTTGTAATAGCATTCGCACTGTAGATCACTCCTCACTCTGGCAGCACATCTGTTTAACTGCTTAACTATCCTTGGATGGAACCTTGAATATGGCAAAGGCTAAGAGGTTATTTCTAGAAAATTTATAACAGCTTTTATCCCATTATGTATAGCATTTAAGTTTAAAGAGGACCATTTCAGCCTCTGTGAGTTGTTTCTAAATTTCTTTTTTGTTCATAGCCATAAGCTCTGTTTTACGTGCTGCATGCATGTATACAGTGAAACAGGGCTCCATTTTCATGACATTTTTATTTAAATGTGGAGCCTGCCTCTGTTTCTGAAAGCTGTTGGCATTCTCCCCCAGGTGCACTAAAGATTGCACTGCTGAGTTCCCAGCACCGGTTGATGATGTCATTGTTTGTAGCACAGTCAGTAGCCAGCTGGGGAAAGTCAGCTGAGCAGCCTGACAGACTGGAATGCAGGGGAGATGCCTGGGAGTGTTTTGTGAAAAGCAAAGTGTCAGTCTGCAAACAAGTGCGGCAGCCTATTGCAGCATCATAATTCCTAGGCTATGGTAAAAAATAAAAACTCTGCATTCACTAATAAAACCCTTATTATTTTGCTTGCCACATTACATACTTAGACCAGTATATGCTAGCAGAAATAAGCAGACAGCTGAGACATACTGAGAGCTTTTTCCATGACTATTACAGAAATGTTACTTCTGAATGCCACGTGTACTTATATACAGATGTAAAAGGAATTTTAAATAATTATTGCACATATTATATACATGTTTTCCTTCATTGCTAGGTATTAATTGTTGCGATGTACAACAGTCCTATATTTATCGTAATGTGCATACAATGAGCACAATGCCTCCAAGAAGTAGAACCAGAGACATTGGCACAAAAATGTATCTAAATAGTTTTGTTATATATATTCTTTTTAATTGTCTGTTTGCAGCAACATCATTTCACAATAAAATAATTATCACCTATGTATGAAGGTATACAATTGCAGTGTGCCTTGTACACCCAGTTCACCACAGTTGTCAGTTCATATACTTTTTTTATTCTTAGTACTACCCACCCCCTCCCAGCATCACTGTCACCCCAGTATCCTGTGGAGATACTGCCTAACCCCCACTTTCCTACTGCTCGCTCCGGTGGTGCTGTGCATCCCGAGGTATGCAGAACATATCCTCAGTGGAAGGCACAATCTCTCCAGGCACATAAGCTATAGAATTTCAGACCATCACCGTCACCTGGTGTCTTAACTAGTTGGTTCATGTACACTGTATGCCATGTTTTAACACCTTCTATTAGAACAATAGCTTACTTTTTTTCCATAATCTGTTTGTACTCCCTGGCCAAGGCTGGCTAGGGCTCCCATCTGCCCTGCTACACTGACCATCACTGTCCAACATCTTCTCCAACCTTATCTGGCTAACCATAACCCCCATGGATTGTCCCTCCCACCAGGGTCAGGAGAGGGTGTGCAGTCCCCCCCAAGTCCAAATCCAGTGTAACTGGTGAGTTCACTCTGGTGTGAGGTGGGTGAGGCTCAGTGTGCAGTGTGTCATAGACACCTGTCTTGATGTATTTCCCACCTACTTTTTCTCCCTGATCCTGTTGCTGGGCTGCACATCTCAACATGCATGTGTGGAGGTACATGAATGTTGTGTAGTCCTACAGCACCCTCCCTTCCTTGCTGCTCACAGACCTGCACTGCCACCAGGCCTCCAACTGGTGGTAGTCATTCAACAGATGGGCAAGCCCCCTGGGAAAGGAAAGCAGTCCGGATGCTTAATCCTCTCACCCTCAGCCAGCCCCCAATGACCCAAAATTGCCACCAATCCCGGGTCATTGACATAGTGGATGCTAGCATTACTGCCATGTCATTGGGCCAGCCCTTCAATAGCTTACTTTTTCAGTAAATTTTTTTTTTCCCTAGCAGTGTCTACTCATTCAGGATTGTCCCCATTCTTGGCCCCTCACCTGGAGCCTTCAAGATCTCCCATAGGTTCACTATCTGTGTCAGTTGCCCCAGGGAGATGGACACTCCCCATAGGCATGCACCCAGACTCAGGGGCAGTACAAGGAGCCCAGGCCATCATATTGACAAACCTTTTTTTTTCTGTTTCACCCTTGTATCTTCCTCTGCTGTATGTATTGCATTATGCGAACCTGGCTGCATATAGCAACATCCTGTGGTGGAAACAAGCTTCCTTGGCCTCACGCTTACATGTATTATTACTAGGGTGGGCAGGACTGGTGTGATCCGGGGGCTATAGATGCACCAGCTTAGGGGCAGCAGTAGTAGCTAGGCACTCCCCTCTGCCCAGACTTAAGACCAGTCAATGAGCAGAAGCAGCTTGCCACCTACATCCCCAGCCTCAGAATTCTCTGTATAAGGCTGGGTGCATCACCAGCACCAACCAGTTTTGTTCCCAGTAACTCTGACTACTAAGAGCAACTAGAGTGTCAAAATAGGTCTAAAACAAATGGACAGACTAGAAGGACCTAGCAGTCTCCTTCTGCTGTAAACTTCTACGTTTCTGTGTTTCATATGTCCTGTCAGGATATGGCTGTCCAGGAGGATTGCTTATTCCAACATGAGTCCAGGACCTGAAGAAAAGCATGTCTCTAAATGGGTTTCTCTTAATGTATTTCTACTAAAAACCCAACAGAGCCACAAGCACAAAACTGAAACAGGTGAATGTTAGGTTAAACTCTCACCAAAGCCAATGGTACAGAACTGTGAAATTGGAAGAATTCCACAGGGGCATAACCAGAATTTTGGAAGGGGGGGGGGTTCCACCAAAGAACTCTCATCATTTAGTCCCAGTGTACAAAAATAGTTTTTATGAAAGCATAATGGAAGCATGATGGGTTTATACCCTTTATCCCTCCATTACATCTATGTCATGGTTAGAATACCACAAGACCCAAGAGCACAAACAGTGAAATAGACTGAATCACAGGTTTAAATCACAACATAGCCAGAACTGTGAAATTGAGCTAATCCATGCTAGCTATCATCTGCTGCTGGTATCCTGGGCTCGTGGCACAAAGCAGTCAGCTTCTCCCAGACAGTGCTTTTATAGAGATTACTTTCAGTAAATCATGAGGACAATGCTATAGCAGAGATCTGCAAAACTGCACCTGCAGACCTTGCACATTGACTGTGTTGCCAGTAACATAATATCCCTGGTGCAGGACATGTAAGACACTATGACTGAAAAATGTAACCATGTGAACTGTTACACCCTATGATGCACTGAGAACAGCATCATAACATTTATAACCCTCTAAGCATGCTGTCACTTACAACAATCACATTGGTTGTCAAAAGAGCACTCTGTGAACTGTTACTGAAAACTAACACACTAGTATCCTATTATATAGTCAGTACAGCACCATACATTACACATGCCTTTCTACAGACCATTGACTACCATTATACAGGCATCCGCTTGAATACTTTCTTCAATATTATAACATATACAACATTATACACAATAAAAGCCAGCTCATATTGCTCCAGAACTAAAATGAAAAAAACACTAAATAAAAAAATGGCCACAGAAATTAGAAACCAATAAAAAAATACTTGTATAGAAACATCATTAGCTAGCAACACATATGCAGGTACATTAATTATGCAGTAAACATTACATCATGACAGCATGATCTTACTGCTACATTTGTATAGACAGGGTAACAGAGAAAGTAGGAGCAATGCTGTCAGGAGTGACTGGTTCAGCAGGAAGGAAGCACTGATTACAGCCAGAAAACCACCATACAATGATGTCACAGAATCATATCACATGACTTCTTGGCAGAGCTTCAGAGCGACTTGTATTCAACCGCATGAATGAATAAATGAAAAACAGAACCAAGAAGAAAGGAAAGGAAAGCAACAAAACAAGAAATAAATATAAGGAGACAGCATGGTAGTGGTTGTTTAAATGAACAATTATTAGACTTACTATATGTAATAAGGGAGAATAAGGAAAAGCAACTAGAAAGAGGAAATTGGCTGCTTACCATATATTTGAAAAGGGTTCCTAAAGTAAAAAATGGAAACCCACAGCACTTAAAATTATGGTCTACAATCTATCTAAGTGTGCAATGGGAAGAAAATTTAGATGGCTTGATTTCTTGATAGTTTACAGATATAAATAGGTAAAATTGATAGGATTAATCTGCTTTAATAACATCAACAATAAGAAAGGAACTATTTAAGGCAAAGGAATATTTTAAATCAATGGGGTACAGTAGTATTAGAAAATACAATATGTGGCATCCAGAAGGAGCCAAAAATAACATTTACACTAAATGATAACTGGATAAGAGAAAATAATCAAGGAAAAAAAAGAAAGAGAAAAAATTAAAAAAAGAAGAACAAAAACAACTGGCCCAGCTGAAATTATAAAAAAGAATAATAGAATATGTTATGCCCATAGGGACCTCAAAAACACTTCCTGAAAGTAAAGAATATGCGATATGGAGAAAGTGAAAAAAATAGTATAGTGTATAGGGAGGCTTTGTTGAGTATGGAATTCCATACTTTGTAAAAAGTCATTCCGCTTCAGTAGGCACATGCATACTGCAGCAGAATGACTGTCCATTCAGCTGCAGTACAGACGTCACAAGACAATCCAGGTGCTCAGCTAACTATCAGATGCGCTACCATCGCTCATACTGCACTGAAGGGCACAGCGAGTAGGCTTTCAAAAAATTTTAACAAAATGTGGTTCCAGTAAAATCTGCCAACCAGTTAGTTCAGTTAGCATTTTAAAAAAGCAGTTATGAGGTTCTGCCACTCTAGGAGAATAGTAAGAAATACAAAAGAAACATGGCTGCAAATTAGCTACAGAGTCTGGTCACAGTTCACAGAAAGCGATGTAATGTTTTGTATGTGGTATTACAGTGCTTTAGTAAAGATTGTTCAATCAGATCAGATGTTACTGTGTATTTTGTGCACCATACAGTATATGAAATAGTGTATGGAGGCCCTAATACACAACAACGCTGTTTTTCACCTCATTGTTACCATGACAACAGATGGACAGCTGAAGCTTTACTCGTGAGGTTCTGGTCAGCATAATAACCACTCTGTGAAAAATGGTCTTATTGTGTATGGGCTGCCATACACTATTCTATATAAGGGAGACAGCAAGAAGTCCCTGAATCAATAACAGCAGTATATTACAATCTGAGGAGCATCCAGACGCAAAGGAGAGGAAATTTTGGATTCATCAACACTAAGTAGTGATGCAGAAGATACAACATATAGTACACGCATAGCAACAGAACTGGACTGATCTAGTCAATCCAGCGTGGGGACAGTACAGTATCATAAGTTTGAATATTGCAGGAATAACTGTTAAACTAGAGGATTTAAACTGGAAAGATGAAAGAAGACAATATGATGTAATTATGATCCAGGAAATGTGTCCTGAGGAAGGGATTTACCTGAAACGTAGAACATTTCACACTGGCAGTTATTCAATAAATAATTGAAAAGTCTTATAAGCCTTATATATTTATTTCAGGGTGAGTGGGCTAGCAATCCAATATATATTTCTTTGTTGATTTTACGTAAACATATACTGGTCTTTAGCCTCTCCCTAAAAACAGAAACTAACTTTTTGTTTATTCTGAATTTGTTTGAGAATATGGCTGTACTGGAATGGTCTTGCCAGAAAATGTGTCTAATTACAAAGGGTTGTTATACTGTATGGAGGGCTACACTTGGGAATATTTGGCCACTAAAGAAAATAGATATGACAGACCAAATAGTGTGGTCTGATCACATTGGTCTCAAATAGTAAATTCCAGAACTCTATGATAATAAATATGGGTTTCCCATTCTATTTATGGGTGGCTATCTATTCCAAAAATTATATGGAAGGAATTTTGATAAATGCATACATTCTTCTGATCACTACTCGCACTTCAAAGTATGATTCCCTGACTCTTTTGACTGAGGTTCTATTGAAATTAAGTAAGGTAAACTTGGTAGTAAACTTTATTTATATGGCTCCCAATCCCAGAGGCTCTGGGCACCTTACAAAGTGAAAACAGACAGGGCAGACATCAACATACAAATAAAAGCTGCACAGGGTTATATAAAAACATAAAAAAATTATACAATAAATAAGCATTAATAAAAAATAAAAGAACCATTAAAATCAGCTGCAGTTAGTCTGTGAATTCTTCTTTAAAAATATAAGTTTGCATACTCCATTTAAATGCCTCCACTGATGGGGCCTCCCTCAGAGATCTGGGGAGCGAGTTCCAGAGGACCAGGCTGGTCACTTCGAATGATCAACCACCTGAGGTTTTCAGCCTGGCCCTTGGAATTGCAAGGAAGCCCCTGGTGGGGGGACAGAGGGAACAGACTGGGACAGTAGGTGTAAGGAGGTCAGCCAGGTAGCTAGGGTCAGAGCCCTATAGGGCCTTATAGGTGAGCAAGCCCACCCTGAAGATGATCCTCCACCTGACAGGCAGCCAATGCATATATCGCAGGACCGGAGTCATGTGACAAGACCGAGGTAGTCCTGTCAGTAACCTGGCTGCTGTGTTCTGCACTATCCGAAGTTGACAGAGGTTCTCTCCACTGACCCTGAAGTAAACAGCATTACAGTAGTCCAACTTGGATGTAACAAAGGCATGTACCAGTGAGGGCATGTCGTCAAGTGGAACTAGGGGTTTAATCCAGGTGACATTCCTTAAGTGGTAAAAGCCACTTTGGACAACAGATGACACCTGAGCATCAAATGGCAAACCGTCAAGGATGACGCCCAGATGTTTCACCCTAGAGGACGCCATCAATAGGGGAGATCCCAGAACAAGTCCTGTTGCCACCCTGGAGGCATTTCCATCATGCCTGTGATCAGGCTCAGTCACTAGCTCCTCCATATTGCCAGGGTTCAGCCTCAGCCAGTTAGAGGACAGCCAGTCCTAGATCTCAGACAGGCAATTTTTTAGCACTTCAAAAGCATTATTTGTTTTACGGGCAAAGGACATATGCAGCTGGGTATCATCTGCATAGCAGTGAAAATCCAAACTGTAACATCTGATGAGCTCTCCCAGAGGCAAAATGTGCTCAGTGAACAACAACGGTGATAGGATCGAAACTTGAGGGACTCTACATAGTTGGAGCTTTAGAGAGGAAGAGAAATTTCCATCACGACCTGTTGCTTCCTGCCTCAGAGAAAGGATTCAAACCAGTGGATGACCATACTTGTGAGTCCACAATTCTCTCTAAGGTGATCCAAGAGCACAATGTGATCCCCGGTGTTAAATGTTTAAGAGAGATCTAGGGGAAAGAGAATTGACCGGTCTCTTTATCCCTTGCTCTGAGGAGGTCATTTTGCACCCTAACCAAAGTCATCTTGGTGCTATGCTTTTGAAACTCCTCCCAGACAATTGGAGTGCCCATGCTCCTACCAGGCCCCCTACCACAGGGCTGATCTTGCCCCCACTGGGGAGATCCTGGACCGGATAGAGGACACCTTGTCAGAGAAGAACTGAGCAAGCTCTTCACGTAGTGTGATTGAAAATGACCTTTTTGGCTGCAGACAGACAGACAGGGTGAGGTAGTCTGTCTGTAGTCTGAAAAAGCTGAATCAGTCTGTTCTTCCCTGCAGCAATCTCTCTGGATAGGAACTCTGCCTTCTTCTGGTCGAATACTCCTTGATACTCAAAGTTGTTGACTTTGTGCATGAAAGCTTACAGTACACACTGCAAGCTCATTGGTTGATAGTGTTGACAAATGGTATTGTAGTGCGTACTGTAAGCTGTCATTCAGCCATGGAGGTGTGCAGGTGGGTTTTGCTGCCCACCGGCTTCATTGGCCATGCTGGGAGGGGGAGAGTGGGGTGCGGTGTGGGTGCTTCAGTGTGTGGGGAGGTCCACTGGACTACCAGGGAAATATTGGGAACTATTTTCTATGTTAAGATCAGGGCTGTGAGGGGGGCCACTAGACAAGCAAGGTATTTCATACTAGGATCCTTTCACAGACAGGGGGTCAGGGATGGGAGGGAGGAGGCACCACTAGACTACCAGGGTGTTTTGAACTAGGATTTCTTTATGGACGGGTTGGTGATGGGAGGGGAAGTACCACTGGACTACCAGGGAGATGTTCCTACCAATATTTATGCTTCGATTGGAGTCAGGGGAGGGAAGGGAGGGGGGCCACATGACTACCAGGGATGATTGGGGCATTTATATATTAACAACATTGGGGTCGGGGAAGGGAGAGGGGCCACTAGACTACCATGGAGAAAGGGGCAATATATTTTATCATACACTCGGTGATGGGAGGTGGGACACTAGACTACCAGGGAAAGAGGGTTTCTATATTTCATTATATGCTTGGGGATAAGAGGGGAGGACACTAGGCTTCCACGGATTGCCGTGTAGGTCTGTTTCATGTGTTGCATGATTGGGGCTGAGGGGGTAGCCACCTAGGGGCTGGCAGCTGCTTTGTTGTGCTGTGCAATACAGCAGCCCACCTGTGGATGGCTCCAATTTAGGCATCTTTCTTCCATGCCTAACTTTGTGCAGTACATCTCCGAGATGTGAGGGCAGCTGCACCACACATCTCAGCTGAATTTAGCAATGTGCCACATATGCATGGGAACACCCCCTCCGGATGTGCTGCTTACATTATCTTTGCACTGTGGTGCATCGGAAATTGTGCAGCGCATCCCCACCTTTTCAATATGGCCCAGGGGCACAATTGTGAGATGCACCAGCACAACTCAGTTGTGCCAGGTGCATCTCCTTTGAATATCTGGGCCAGAATGTATACCTGGATTATCTGCAATGATAAGTAGTGTTCTTCCAGAAAATAGATAAAAGAAAAAAGTACTCCTATTAAATTGAGGAACAAGTGGTTCAATAAAAAAATGTTGAGAACTAAAGAATGTAGTGCAAGAGCTAGGGAAGTTATTAAAAACATTTTTAGAGGCAACCCATAAATTGGCATATGTTGCAGCAAGAAAGGAGTATAAAATCCTAATAAAAAAGGAGCAGCTTCAACAAGCACTAACAGATGGAGACAATAAAGTATTCTGGGAATTTGTAGCTTCTTGAACAAGTAATTCTCATAGTATTATATGAACAGTTATACAGGCAGTATCATGGAAATATATATATGTTTTTGCAGTTAAATAGAGGATACGTAATGGTGTGATGTTGTATACATGATTTATTTGAATACATGATTTATTTGAACGAGCTGTGAGTGACCTTGGATGACCTCACAAGTGGCGGAGCTAAAGTATTTGAGGCATCCCCAGAATGGTGGGCTAAAACCTAAATGAATGTATTTAATTTCATAACAAGGATCAGTGTGCCATTGTATAACAAAGGGGACCCTTCTGACCCACATAACTACCCTCCAACTACACTTCTTTGTGAAGGTCTCAAAATATATACAAGGGTTTACTTAAAGAGATGCAGAGGCAGCTGCACTCAGCAATTACCTTGGATTTTGAAAAGAAAGAAGCTTACGTATAGTCCCTTCCCAGGGCTTCCTCAGAGCTCTGAGGAAGCCCTGGGAAGGGGCGATACATAAGAATGCAGTGTGCTTACACTGCAGTCTTTATTTTGCTGTGTCCATATTTGGCTAGAATAAAAGAACTGGAAAGTACATGAACTGAATCAGCTTCTTTCTTTTCAAAATCCAAGGAAATTGGTGAGTGCAGCTGCTTCTGTATCTCTTTACGTAAAACTCATTTAACAGCAGCACCTCCACTCCAGTGCCTAACTACTCACTTCAAATCCTATATACAAGGGTTATCTGAACTAGGCTATTGTGTTGAGTTGAAGAACATAAGCTGTTATCAATGCTTCATCCAGGATTCTGAAAGGGCAGTGAAAAGGAAGCAGAACGATGTATAATTTATTCACCTTAAAGGAGACGTCTCACATTTGCAGTGCTGTGTATATGCCTATCTCACTCCTCCCATGTCATATTCATGCCCTCTCTTGGTATTTCCAGTCAGCATCTGTGGTTTATGGAGCATTTGAAACATAAAAAATACACTTTATAAACTAAGTGATCTAGCTGTCCATTTTCCAGTTGCTCAAAGGAGGATGTGTGTCATCTGTGTAAAGGAAGCATTCGGTCTACTCTTCCTCCACAATATGTAACAACTGTCTTAAAGTGAGAGATGAGTAGCACAAAGAGACAGACGTTTTCTTCTGAATAAAATAATTCTAGATGTATTATTTGCTATGCACAAATAAAGGCTACTGTTACTACACACTGTGTAAGTGGCATGACAGGATTGTCTTAAGCCATTACAAACTTAAAATAAAATATGGATAGGAAGCATTGAAAATCTTATGCTTTCTTCTGAGCAGCTGCTCTAGTGACACCAAAGAATGGGAGGGGTTGTATTACAAGTGCCTCATTTACATATAAATGGTAACTTGCTTGAAATATTACAAGCTTGTGTCAGAGCCTCGGAATCTATATATGTGTTACAACAAAAATAACTGCTCTCTTATTGACATACTTGCAGTAATTGATGAAATGTATGAAAAATGTGTCAGAAACATCCAAATCATAAACAAACAGGAGTCTTCCCTTTTAAAGTACTTTAACTGACAAATACGCACTAGTAAGATAAAAAAAAACTTATATGTTGGCTTCCTGAATACACAGGGATATAATGTGTAAAGGGAAACCCTTTTGAGAATTCCACATGAGTTAGATATAGAGCTTCAATTATTAGGCCCCATGCATGAATGGGCGGGACGTACGAACCAGAGGCATGTATCCCACCCGCATAGGGACGCACCTGTGGATAGGTTCACACCTGCGGTATTCACCACCATGTGCCACCTGTCTGTGGCCCCACCTCTGGTGTGCAGGACTCCATGGGGCAGCTGGGGGCAGGGCCACAGACCCTGCTGGCCATCCAATCGATGCCCAGTCTGGGTCACTCAGCAGATCCCTTCTGTCATGAGGCATGGATTGGCAGCATGCCCTATGGATGTCCAATGGCCAGTGGCAGTGGCGGTGGGTGGAGGGTAAAGCTGCTGGCCCATCAGGGCTGTGCCACTGAAGCAGTGCACCCGGATGGGGTGGGAAGTCCATTGGTGGTGCAGGGGGCTGTGCCCCTCATCTTTATCCTTCCTGAAGCAACGAGGGACCGGTGACAGGGGTGGCCCAGTGGTGCCATTGAGGTGTGGGGAAGCAGCATCCTTTGTCCAGTGCTCCTATGTGGGTGTGTGTGGGGTGGAGGAGCCACCTGGTAGTGGCCCCACACCAACATGTGCAGAGGCAGGTGGCAGCAGTCTAGGTGAGTAGGCTATCTGCCCTGTCCCGGTGGAGTCCCAAAGGTTGCACCGAGAGTGTCAGGGGCTTACGGCAGGGTTCCCCTGGCATACTCTGTGCCCCCTTTGCACACTCGCAGCCAGCACTACATGCCTTTATGCATGTTGCATAGTGCTGGCACACCCACAGCCTATCCCCATCATGGTGTGGTCTGCTTATCTTAGAGGATCGGTGCATTGGTCCTGCGTGCCCCCCTTAGTGCATCCCAAGTGGGAGGCGCTTAGGGTACGGAGTGGCTACATGCCCCAGATACATGCACATAGCCACTCTGTTCCAATCATGCATAGGGCCCATTGGAAGTGATAAACTTGCTCCACTGTGGTGCTAAAGTTATGGTATGTATTGGTAGATATGGTGCTCTTTCTGAAGAAATGGAAATAGAAAATGGAGTTAAGCAAGGATGTCTGTTGGTCCCAGTCATGTTTAATATTTATACAGAAACAGTGATTAACAGCTCTTGCATCTATATAATTTTATGGCAGATAAGGACCGCTTGGCCCACCCAGTCTGCCCATTTCCCTACCTAATGGATAAGCTGCAGATTCTAGTTAACCAGCAGCCTACTTCTTTCTACCCCAACCCCCTAGAATTGCCTTATGACTGCCCCATGCATGCTTGAATTCAACCACTGTTTTTGACTCCACAACCTCCTCCGGAAGGCCATTCCATGCATCCACAACCCTCTCTGTGAAAAAATACTTCCTTACATTACCTCTGAGCCACCCCTCATCTTCAAATTGTGTCCCTTGTTCTTGCACCTCTTTTTTGAAAGATGCTACCCTCTTGGACTTTGTTGATTCCCCTGAGGTACTTGAAAGTTTCTATCATGTCCCCCCTCACCCTGCTTTCCTCGAGGCTATACATATTAAGCTCCTGTAGTCTCTCTTCATATGTCTTCTGGTGCAGACTCTGCACCATTTTAGTTGCCCTCCTCTGGACAGCTTCCATCTTGTCTATGTCCTTGTGGAGATTGGGTCTCCAGAACTGCACACAGTACTCCAGATGGGGTCTCACCAGCTGTCTGCAAAGAGGGATAACAACTTCCTGTTTTCTACTGGTGATGCCTCTCCCTATGCATCCCAATATCCCCCCAGCCCTCCTTACTGCCCTATCACATTGCTTGCCCACCTCTAAGTCATCTGATATGACTACCCCCAGGTCCCTTTCCATTTTTGTTGTTGTTAGTATCTCACCCCCCATTGTGTACTCTTCCCCTGGGTTTTTGTTTCCCAGGTGCATTATCTTGCACTTCTTATCATTGAATCTAAGCTGCCATACATTTGACCATTCCTCTAACCTTGCCAAGTCCCTTCTCATCCTTTCCACCCCACCTTGTGCATCAACTCTGTTGCAGATCTTTAGTGTCATCTGCAAAGAAACATACTTTTCCTTCCAGTCCTCTGCAATGTCACTTATAAAGACATTGAAAGAACCGTCCTAATACTGAAACTCATGCACCCACTAGTAACCCCCCTTTCTTCAGAGTGGACTCCATTTACTATTACCCTCTGTGTCCTATTCTCCAGCCAATTCTTTACCCAGGCTATTATCTTGGGACCCACTTCCAGGCTGACTAACTTGTATATTAATCTTTTGTGTGAGACTGAGTCTATAGACACATTTCCTCCAAGAATTAATGAAAGCAAGATTCAAGCTTTATTCTATTCATATGAGCCCATATGCATGAACATGACGGAACTGCACCTATAAGTCCATGCCACACAGGCAGTTTGTGTTATACACTATGCACAAACACATGCACAGGACAGGCAGCTGCATGGGTGTGACATACAGACATGCATAGGGTTGTGTGGAGTACACCCCATGCAGGCTTACAGTACATGACCATGTCCCTTGACCCCGCCATACAAGGAGATTAACACTGATTTACATGTATCCACAGAATTGAATGCTGCAATAGACACAGATGCATAGGATGATGGCAGGGGAGGGGCACTCCCGTTGGTACCAGGACAACAGTCACTACCAGCTGCCCCTAAATGGGGCTGCTCAGAGACTCAGGAACATGATTGCCCTTATGGTTCAGGATGGGCAGTCTTCCAGTTTCTCTAGAGAAATATGGCTGCCATGGTCTCCAACATACAGGAGCACTAAGGGGTCCTGTATGGGAAAGAGTCCCTGAAGGCACCTGCTGAGACCAAAGCGAGGATCTGGCTGGATATACAGGCCAGTATTAATGCTGCCAGGCCGGAGGCACACACACTGGTGGCAATCAAACACAAGTGGCATGACTTCTGGTCAACTGTCACGTGAAAGCTGGCAGTTTTCAAGCAATGCCAGATCAGCACAGGTAGAGGACTGCCTTAACAGAAGTTGAACCTATCCCCCATAGTCAGGAAACTGGATTACAAATAGAACACAGAAAGTATCTCCATAAACAGATCTCCATTAGCAGATTTCTGTCATCTGAGGGTACAATTTTTTTTGTTTTGAAGTATTCAAAAGAAAGGTTTCATTAGAATCTTTAGCAACACTTTACTACAGCATACTTCTACTACATGCATAGGAATCTAACAGTTTGTCTCTGACTGATACAGGCTGTTTCCTTGGTACATGACATCATTCCTTATCTCCCAGGCCCAGTAACTTCCTCCCTGTAACTGAGAACCAGCATGCATTTACATGTATTATTATTCATACCTTTACTTGCATCTTATTAATACATCCCCTGTTTTCATAAAAAATAAATAAAAAATAAAAAAATGATATAGTTACAGTTTTTTTCTTTTAATATAGACCATATTCCTTTTGTTCTTGTCCTCTAAGTACATTTTAGATAGGTTTTTTTTTTCATAAGAAACATTTGCTATCACTTTATATTTTAACATGACTCAAGAAGTCTCTTTGGCTTTTTTATTAGACCACCACATCTTGATCTACCCAATTGTTCATTAGTCTTAGCACTAACAGTTTCATTAGACATTTTCAGTTTTGTATTGTCTTTTGATATTTCAGGAAATTGGTTAAAGTCCTGTCTAGAGAACAAGAATTTTTTTCCTGTTCAGGGTCATCATTCACAGGTACATCACCTTCAGTGTACTGTTTTTCTGGTAAGTCCATGGATCTCTCAGGCAACACTGGTTCAGTAGGAAAAAGCTACCAGTTGTACAGGACAGTGCACTGATTTTGCAGACATGAAATGTCTCCTGTTTCATCTTATCAAATGTCCACTTTCTGTAAGTACCAAATAAGATCTTGTAGCCACAAGTCTGAGAACTATTGCTAATTCTCCCCGGCAACCATCACATCTCACTCAAACTGTTTCTCCAGTTTGCAGCAGTCTGCAACACTGCACTGTTTTGTCATATGTATCACATTGTTTCTTAAATTGCAGTCTTTTTTCTCAACGTATGCCATCTTTATAGCGACAACTTTACAGCGATGTGGTCGGCATTGACCACATCAACACAACACTGTAAAGTCCACTCAGGACTCCAGCACCCTTGCCCAAGATCCTACACCCCATCCCAGAATCAGCTCCATCTCAGAGTTAATAATAGTAAGTTTAGAGAAAGTGCAGTCGGTACAGTGGTGTCAGGAAAACATTGCGGCAACAAGAAATTGTTGATGCGGTGTCATGTCGACGCGGTGTGCTAGAAATAAATATGTCTTATCCAGACAATCAACCCACAAACAGTAATAGCTCAGGCAGCAATTGAAAGGAATTGGTGTATTGAATCTCAAAGTAGAAATGCCTTCTGATGTTGTCAACAGGCCATGGACTATAAAAACCAATGACTTAGGTTTGTGGGGAGGGCCAGCAACTAAATACAGACTGGAAAAATGTAACCAAATAGTCAACCTGGCTAGAGTACACACACTCAAGCAAATTTTTGCATTCTGAGGCTCAGAACACAAAAATTGACTTGAGTGGGTGTACTCAAGATTTCCAAAGGGGGGAGTTGTTGCCATATTGTGTGTGTTTCAGTGGTTACAAAATACAGTAATTGTATATTGTGTGGCGGATGCAGTTTGATCTGTTGGATCAGATGTGGTTCAAGCATAACGGTCATCTGTGAGACATTGGATCATTTTGTGGCAGACAATTTGGCCTGCTACACATAAACTGGCAATTGCAGTTGGTATAGTGCATTCATGTTTCATCAAGTAAGCAATAAGGCACAAAGGGGTGTGTGTAAATCATATTTTACAGCATGGCCGGGTGTGTAGTAAGGCACAAGGCCAACGGTCGAGAGGATTCTGGCTGCTGGGTCGTGCTGTAAAATATGGTTTACACACACCCATAAGTGCCTTATTGCACTTATAAAATTGACTCCTTTTTTTACTTTTGACTATTGGGAAAAGCATGTTTATATGTAAAAAATAGATTTACTTTGTGCATTTGTGATAACATAATCCTTCCGCCCACTGCAAGTGATGTCATTGATGATGTAATTATATTATTGCCTACTTTCTTCTTCCTGTCTTTTTTTTTCTCTTTTTTCTGTTGTTCCCCACATTCAAGATATAGAATGTTTACCATGGAATATATGGATTCAAAATTCTGGTCAGTTCCACTGGCAGAATGTTTCTCTCCCAACACACTACACACAGAGACAACAAAGGCCTTTGTTACAGCCAGAGACTCAGTTATCTCACTGTCAGGGCAAGAATAAGAGAGTTCCCTGATAAGCAGTTAAAGATAGAAGGGGGATTTTTGACTGTCAGCAAAAAAACAGTTGTAGTGAAAACTATAAACAATACTTATTGTTTCTAATTTGTTTATGTATGTAAGGAGAGTGTGATAATCAGGGAAACAGCATTTAACTCATTTGTTTTATTTTTTATTTAAGGCAGTTTTATTTTTAGGGCCCAATTGAAGTTTTTTTACAGTGTAAAGGCAGCAGCCATGTTTGTGGTGGAATATCAGCTCTGGCAGTAGAGGGCTAACTGAAGTGCCAGTGTTCCAAATGCCCATTGATCTGTGTTGCAAACTCTTCACTGTTGAGCAGTCCTTTTTTAACCCATGTGTAAACCATATTTTACACATAAATAAGAGCCAATCAGATTACATGATTTTACCCTGCCATTTTATGAGAGGTGTTACCGCATCAATATTGTTGTCACTGTTGGTAATATGTAAACCTAAGCATCTAGACTACATATCTTTTACCAATGTAAGCAGAAGTAATTAGAAGAGAATGAGAAGACAATGGCAAAGATGCATTTTCTAAGTTGCTTAAGCCATAAATAGAGGAAGGAGATTTAAATACAATTGGTGATTGTGAAAATAACTGGTTAATAGAAGAATCAGCATTTGTATAGTGTTTTTCATACATACTGTATTCCAAAGCGCTTTACAAGCAATGCTAGATTGGTGGTGAAATGACTGAATGTGTAGTGGCAGCTATTTTGCACATTAACATCCATACACTGCCTTGGACAACTGCATGAACCAGTTTTAAGGGAAGGGGTTTATTGGCCAGGACAGGAAAGTCCCCTACGCTTTGTGATAAGTTCCTTGGGTTGTTTTACTTCCACCTGCACACCCACCAGGACAGCCACTGGTGACCAGGATGTGTAGAAGGGACCTCAGTTTAATGTCTCATCTGAAGGACTGCACACCTCAAAAGTACAGCACCCTTCTAATACTGCACTTGGGTGCCAGCATTTAGATATGAGCCCATTCACTTCTGGGATGGGACTAGAACCCACAATATTCTGGCCCAGAGATGGATGTGCTACCAGATGAGCCACACTGACATCTACACACGTTGTTTTTAACCAAGTGACCACCAAGCTCATTTTCCAAAGCAATCAGATACTGTACAGGAACTGTAATTTTACAGAACAGGGCTGATATGGGGGATTGTTTCTGTTGTACAGTTTATATGGCACATGTCAACTGGTGGTTAGCAGAGGCTGGGCAGAACTATTAGGACTTTATCTGGAGGATGAGATGACTGTGGTGGATTGGTGGCTGAGTGGAGAATGGTGTTAAGAACATGTGTATGGAATACGTTCACGTTCCTGCTTATTTTCTCAATTACATACTGTCTCTCTCTAGATTTACTGAGTTATAACTTGTGACAGCTTTACTAATTATGTTATTGTTTCTTCAAAGTAGCTCATATCAGATTATATAACTTAAATTAATCTGCAAGGTGAAAACTGAAAATGCATTTAATGAAATTGTTTAGAAATGAAGAAGTGTGTTTTGTTGAGCAAAGCTATGCAGTATTTGGGAACAAAAGGCCTAACCTCCTTTTACTAATACTCTTAAAGCAGCATTATGTGTTAGTTGGCCAAGAAATCATCATATGGTTTTTCAGGAACAATGTATTTCTGACATCCTTTCAATAATCATGCTTATTATATTTGTAGTTTTCTCAGAGATTGTTTAAGCCGCTTTTGCAGCTTATGTAGTAATTAATGACTCACATCATTAAAGATGGCCTCCACTAGCAGTTTTTAAAGATTTCAGTTCCACTGAGGTTACCTGTTAAATGTTCATACTACATTCATCTTCCTGATGGTAAACATATAGCGCAACACTGTACCAGGATATTTAATGTTTTTATGTAGGGCATTGCACTGGTGATAGGAATGGGAACATTTAAAAATGTCAAAAACCCATATCATGGTTTAGGAATGAAAGACAACAGGAAAAAAAACATGTATCTTGATATTTTGCCAGATGGTCATTATCGCTGACAAAAAAACTATGTAATTACTAACAAATACTGCTGCTTTAAACTGTTATAACTTGTGATGACAGCTGTGTTGGGGGTTGTTTGCGCTTTTGCCAAATTCAGGTAAATTGCTAGGTTACTGACCTTATTTTTGGTTTTTTTCCCTTTGGAACTGGACAAGGCCCACAGGGCTTGGTGTGGATGTCCTATATGAAAAAAAAGCCCTGTAAGTGCAGACAAACAGGGTTTGTGCCTCCCAGGCAAACTGTGAAGGGGCAGGGGGTATACTGCAAATTGAGGCCGGTGCAGTGGTGGGGAGCTGAATATAGGCACTAAGCAGTCCCATAATCATAGTATTTGTGCCACAGAAGGGCATTTTGCATGGATGTCTTGTGCAGTGCTGATGCCAGTAACACCGACCTAAACTACGACTCCCATAGACCCCAGCTGGGGGCTTTGATCCCTGATCCGGTGACCCCTGACCCTTGGGCCCTACCAAAAATTTTACAAACCCGGCATCTATGTTTCTCAGCATACATTTATTGTCAGTGTAATATTCTAGTTCTAACTTAGGTAATCTGATACAAATCTGGTGTTCTATGAGCAATTCAGCAGGTGATTTGTCAAATTCTAATCGTGTTGCTTTGTAATTCAGTAAAGCAATTGATGGGTCGGTGTTTGCATCTCTAGCCTTTTTCAGTAAAGTCTTAATGATTTTCACTCCCCATTCTATTAACCCATTTCCCTGTGAATATGTAAGACAAGAGGTGATATGACTGAAACCATAAGATTTTGCAAAAGCTTTAAATGCTCACTTGCAAATTGAGGTCCATTATCAGTCCTTGTTATCTGTGGTATGCCAGATCTTGCAAAAATTACTTTAAGCTCTTGTATTACTTGCCTGGATGTGGGTGTCTGAAGTTTAACAACTTCTAGGTAACAAGAAAATGCATCAGTCACAGCCATGTACTCTTTCTTCTAGAGTAAATAAATATATGCCTTTGGCATTTTCTGAGTCTGAAATCAAAAGTTCTTTTTTCAGTGCAGGCCTATATTTCTGATCAATGCAACAAGCCAAACCTGTATTTTCCACATCTTTAGTGATCCCAGGCCAATACACAACATCCCATTCTCTTGGTTCTATGTCATAACGGTGATCGTGGAATAGAGATTGCCATTAAGCAAGCGTACATCGCCAAAAATAAATTTTGGCTATGCACACTCGCTGCACAGTGCAAGAGGGTGCCCAGGATCTATGAAATTTTATTTAATGCAGAGGGCTGTGCCACCTGCACCCCCACCAATAGATTCTCAACTCCGGGGGGGGTGCATGTCACGGAGGTTAAAAACTTTGAAAAATAAAATGCCACCTGCCAGAAAGAAAAAACTTGCCACACTGGACCCTAACCCTCCAACCTGCACCTTCCAACCGACCACCCTCCTCACCACACTACTGGACCAGCTTGGGAGCTGCCCACCACACCCCCTCCCACATACCTTCCCTCCCCCCGCCTCTCCCCTGCATGTGTGCACGCATGCGTATATGTGCGTACTTCCCATCGCCCTACCTCACCCACCCTGGTATCCGGTCACCCCCCCGCCAGGTAGCCCTGAACATAGGTGCTATAACTGAGTCAGCATTTTTGTAGGCACTCAATTGTGGTTTCCTTGTTCATGGGTTACCCATTCACTGCATTTATATTTTTCAAAACGCATGACATTCATGAATTTTATTTAGCATTTCCTTTCATAGTGTACCAGCAACTATAATTCTATCACTTTTCAGTAATACTCCCTCATCCATACATAAATCAGCCTGAAGTGACACATACCAGCATTATCCATACATAAATCAGCCGGAAGTGACACATACCAGCGTAGAATATATTGTCGTTTCCATCTACTATGCATTGCTTTCACTGATTCTTGCAAAATTTCATCAGCTGCAGTTTCAGATTACACTCTGTTCCACATCTGTGCTGAGATAACTCCTGAATTTTTTATTCTATTTATGGGAACATCCACTTCTGTTTCCATATTTTAATCATTGATCTGTGAGTTTCATCCCATGTTCTTTACAAAGCATCAGCCACAATCACACAATGTGCTGGTGTGTATTCCAGCTGGTAATCACACTTCTGTAGTCTGATTAAAAGTCTTTGTATCCATGGTGGCACTTGCCATAAGTCTCTTTCTGAAATAGAAATTAGCAGTTTATGATACGTTTCAATCACAATGGGAGTTCTATAAATAGAATTATGAAACGTTTCACATCCAAATGTTGGGCCCAACATCTCTTTTTTTTTAATTTGAGCATATTTGTATTCTGCTTTAGTGAATGCTGTGGTTGCATATGCAACAGGTCTCCAGCTTTTATTTCTCGGTTTTAAAAGAACAGCTCCCATGCCTTCCTTTGAGGAATCTGTGGAAACTTTTGTCAGACAAGAGATGTCAAAATATTGCAAAGTAGGTGCTGTTGCCAAAAGCCTTTTTATTTCTTTAAATTCTTGGTCATGCACCTCAGTCCAGGACCATTCACTTGACTTCACCAGCAGTTTACTTAGGTTACATGTCTTATCAGCAACATTATAAATGAACTTTCAAATGTAGTTTACCATTTCCAGAAAACACTGTAAATCTTTTTTTATTCTTTGGCTATGGTATTCTGTGCACTGCTTGTACCTTGGCTGGATCAGGTTTTATGCCCTCAGATGAAAGAATCTCACCCAAGTACAGGATTTCTGTTTTCTTTATCTGGTACGTCTGTTCATTCATTTTAAGTCCACATTTTGACCTGTCCAGTTGTTCAGGAGTCTTATTACTGACAGTTTCATTACACAGCTGAGCACAAGGCGTCAGTTCAGTACTGTGTTGTGATATTTCAGGAAAGTCATGTAAGGCCCTGTCTAGAGAACTAAAATGTCTTTCCTTTTCAAAGTCCTTAATCATAGGCATTTCACTTTCAGTATATTGTCTTTCTGACAAGTTTCTGGGTGTCTCAGGCAAATATTCTGACTCCATAGGTACTGCCACTGGTGGTACAGAAAAATGTACTATGTTTGCTGGCACTAGCATCTGATCTCTCCTGTTTTGTCGTATCAGTTGTCCACTCTCAGTAAGTACCAAATAGGGTCTTGTAGACACAAATCTCTGAATTATTACCAGTTCTCCACAGCAGCCCTTACTTCTCCCCCTGTTTCTCCCAGTTGCAACAGCTTGTGATACTTTGCTGTTTTGTTATAGGTATCACATTGTTTCTTAAATTGCATAGTCTTTTTTATTCTCAGTATACCTTTATTGTCAGTGTAATGTTCTAGTTTTATCTTAGGTAATGGGGTATGAGTCTAATGTGACATGAACTGTTCAGCTGGAGATTTTACACATTCTAAAGGTGCTGCTGCGTAGTTCAGTAAAGCAATGGATGGGTCTGTGTTTTCCATTCTAGCCCTTTTCAATAAAGCTTAAATGATTTTCACTCCACATTCTGTTAACCCATTTCCTTGTGGATATGTGGGACTAGAGATGATATTTATTTATTTATTTAGCTTTTGTTAACCAGGTGAGTACACTAGACAAGATATGTTTGAAACCATTGGATTTTGCAAGGGCCTTAAATTCTGCACTTGCAAACTGAGGTCCATCAGTCCTTACAATCTGTTGTATTTCAAGTCTTGCAAAGATTACTTTAAGGTCTTGTTATCACTTGGTTTGATGTGGGTGTCTTAAGCTTAGTAACTTCTGGGTAACATAAGAATGCATCTATCACAGCCATATACTCTCTGCCTTCCAGCATAAACAAATCTACCCCTACTTTTCCAAAACGTTGGCATTTTCTGAGTCAGAAATGAAAGGCAATCTCTGCAGGACAGGCCTATATTTCTGACATATACTACAGGCCAAAACTTTATTTTTCACATCCTTAGTGATCAGAGGTCAGTATACTACATCTCTGGCTCTGTGTCTAAATTTCTCAATACCCATATAAGCTTCATGAATTTTATGTAGCATTTCATTCTTGGGGTAATGGAACTACAGTTCTATCACCTTTAAGTAATACTCCATTCACCACACATAAATCAGCCTGAAGTGGCACACACCTTTGTGGAATGTACTGCTCTTTCCATTCATTTTGCATTACTTTCACTAGTGCTTGCTGAGTTTCATCAGCTGCTGTTGCTGTTTGAAATGCTTTTCACATCTGTGCTGACACAGCTCTGAAATGTTTTTTTTTTATTTATGTGAACATCCACTTCTGTTTCAATACTTTGATCTTTGGTCCAGTGAGTTTCATTCCATGTTCTTGACAGACCATCAACCACAGATGGTTTCTTGGTGTGTATTCTAATTATAGCTAGTAATCATACTTCTGTAGTTTGATTAAAATTTGAATTCATGGTGGTACCTGCCATAAATCTCTTTTTGAAATAGTAATCAGAGGTTTATGATCTGTTTCAATCAAAATGGGGGGTTCCATAAATAAATTATGAAACACATCACATCAAAAGGCAATGCCCAACATCTTTTTCTCTATTTGACCATATTTCTATTTTATTGTTGTGAAGGCTCAGGATGCATATGCAACAGGTCTCCAGCTGGTAGTTGTAAAAGTACAGCTCCCATGCCATCCTTTGAGGCATCTGTGGAAACATTTGTCAGACAAGTAATATCAAAATATTGCAAGGCAGGTGCTGTGGTCAAGAGTCTTTTTTATTTCTTTAAATTCTTGATCATGTGCAGCTTTCCAGGACATTATGGCTGGCTTAATTAGCAATTTTCTCAGACTGCATGTCTTGTCAGTCAGAATGTTAGTGAACTTCCCGAGATAGCTCGACATCTCCAGGAAATGCTATAAATCTTTTTTTTACTCTTGAGCTGTAAAATCCTGTTTTTGACTTCTACCTTGGCTGGGTCAGGCCTCATCCATAGAAAGAATTTTTCCCAAGTACAAGATTGCAGTCTTTCTTATCTGTTTAGTTTAAGCCCTGTTTTTCAGGCAACTTGTAACACTTTTTTTTTTAACCTGGTATCATGTTCATTAGCTGTTTTACCCCCAAATCAGTTTGTCATCAATATAAATGTTAACTCCATCAGTGCCTTCTAGCAGTTGCTGCATTGTTCTGTGAAAAATCTCTGGTGCTGAACTAATGCCAAATGGTAGTCTTTTAAAGCAGTGACTCCCATATGGAGTGTTACAAGTACATAAGTGTCTGCTTTCTGGTGTTTAAGGTATGTGCCAGAATCCTGAGGAGGCATTCAATATCAAAAAAATGCCTGGCCTCTTCCATTTGACCTAGAATGTCATGTCTAGTGGGAAAATGGGAAATGTTTTCTTTTAATGCATGCATTCAACTCATTTGGGTCCAAACACAAGCAAAGTGATACATCTTTTTTTTCTCAATGATCACCATGGAGTGAACCCAATGTGTTGGTTCCACCACCTTTTCTATGACATCCATTTCTATTAAACATTGCAATTCTTTTTGAGTCTATCTCTCAGCACCACAGGGACTCTTCCATTAGCATGAATCACTGGGACTGCAGTCTCACCTACCGTGATGTGATGTGTAATGGATAACTTGTCCAGTCACTTA
Source organism: Neoceratodus forsteri (assembly GCA_016271365.2). Taxonomy (NCBI): domain Eukaryota; kingdom Metazoa; phylum Chordata; order Ceratodontiformes; family Ceratodontidae; genus Neoceratodus; species Neoceratodus forsteri. The sequence goes on along the minus strand of CM057450.1, from coordinate 428,330,308 downwards.
AAAATATCACTGTATTCAGGCATGATATCAGTGAGAGGCATGTCATTTTCTATTGAAAATAATTTTTCTATCAGACCCAACTTCTGACTCGTGTCTAGCCCCAGAATTGGATTCTTGCCCTCTGTAACAATTACAAATTTGTGTTTACTGACCCAGATTCAGTGCACAGTATGCTATAGTGGTTCATAGTTAGTCCATTATACGCCTTTAAAACAGTAGTATTTATCTTCTTTATCTGTGGTTTATTTGTTATCATACACTACAGTCGAGCTGGGAGTACATTTATTTCTGCACCAGTATCAAACATGTAGTGAACCTTCAAGCCGTTAGTATCTATTTGATCTGTCCATTCTTTTTTCTCTGATATGCTTTGTTTTTGTAGAGTCCCTAAAGAGTCTTCCATTTCAGTGACTGCATGCACAGCATTTCTGTCTACAACATCTAGCAAACGGATAAAATTGACCACAGGATCTGCACTGTTGGTCATAGGCTGGACAATTTCTGTATACATGCTGTTTAACACAGTTGCAGCAGACTTTACTTGCACCCATTCTTTGTAAGTTTGCAGTCCTTCCTGTCTCTTTTTGTTGTAACTCTTGCTTAGGGGGACCTTTGGGCTTGTTTCTTCACTGTTTGCACTATAGCAACCTCAGAATTGCCTTTTGTGACTTTTGAACTGATGATGACTTGCATTTACATTTGAGTTTGCTCTACAGCTTGACAAATCTGGATGGCTTTTTCCATGGTTAGCTTACAGACTCTTAGTAGGTGCTTTTTCCCTTTTTCATCAGAACAACCTATAACAATGTGGTCTCATATCAAAGAATGGCAAACAGTGCCAAAATTATAGGACTGCACTTTTAGTTTCAAATCAGTAACAAATTCTTCTATTGTTTCTTGTTCCTTTTGCACTCAGGATCTAAATACATACCTTTCATAAGTCCCACTTTTTTGGGGCACACAGTACACTTCAAACTGTTCCATTACAGTATCATGGTTCTACCTGTCCTCTGCAGACAATTGAAAAGTATTATATATGTCTAAAGCTTCTGAGTCTGCTACAGTCAGCAACAGAGCTACTTTTTGTTGGCTTTCTTTCTAGTCTGTACCAGTTGCTTGTAAATAGAGGTTAAAACATTGCTTGAAACAGCACCATGTTTCATCTAAATTGCCCACAAACTGGATCTCTGGTGGTGGTCATAGTTGTTCCATTTCAGCAGACTCCTGTATCAATAAGACCAGCAAGAAAAATCTGCATTCATTTGAACCCATATTATTGTGAGGCAAATACTGGTCCTTTTTCACAAAAGTTGTCCTTGTTGGTTGCTTATCATTGTATTTCCAGAAAAATCCTGAAACTACTCTTGGTACCATATCCTGTTTTACGGTATTCAAAACAAAAGGGATGTTAGAATAATTAGCAACACTTTATTACAGCATACTTCTACCACATGCATAGGAGTCTAATGGTTCTGTCTGTCTGGTACAGGTTGTCTTCTTGTTACATGATGTCATTCTTTATCTTCCAGGCCCTGTAACTCATTCCCTGTAACTGATAACCTGCATGCATTTACATTTATTATTAATCATACCTTTACTTCCATCTTATCAACACACAGCTACTGGTGGGGTACCAGAAGGCTCAGTTTTGGGCCCATTTATTTTTCAGATATTTATACCAGATATGAGTTCTGAAGTCTCAAATTGGTTGAAAAAGTATGCTGAACTGTCCTCTTCTTTCTGATAAGGTGTGCAGGTGGGGGGGGACTAGCTGAGGCTGTGCAAATTGTCCTCAAGTGGCAACAAGAGATTGCCATATGATGGTCTATAGCAAAAAGGGGGGGAGGGGGGCTCAAAGTAATAAATGTTGACAAAAGAATGTTTGGACAATATAAGAGTTCGTGGTTGGGTGGGAATGGGAGGGAGGACAATGTGGGGAAAAGATGTACTTTTACTAAAGGTGCAGGCTGGTATTTAAGATGGGCAGAATTTGTAGAAATGTATTTTTTACATAAATACTGCAGACCATAAAAAGAGCTTCCTGGAACTCGAATGGGGTAAATTCCCCTATTAAAAGATATAAGATTCTGGCAAGAATTAAGAAATTAAAGTTGGATGTGGTGATGCTACAAGAAGTCTTCTTAAATAATAAAGAAGTGGAAAAACTGAAAAAAAATGGCCAGGGATGGCATATTATTCATTAGGTCCATCAAATAAAAGCAATGGAGTGATCCTGTTATCTAATAAAAAATTCAGAGGGAAAGTTGTAGATTTTATGACAGGCTCACCGAGTAGAATTGTATTAGCCAAAGCAGAAGTGGAAGGTCAGGAGGTGATTTTCAGCTCTATATATACCCCCTTCGGGGGTTATGGAAATTTTGGGGACAGAATTAATAAACTGTTATACAGGTGGGTCTGCATAAATATAATTATAGGGGGTGAATTTAACTGCTTAATAGAGGACCCTAGAAATAAAACATTTAACTTTTCTAAATGGAGTAAATATAAATCCAGATTATTACTGATGTTCCTTAATTCAAATAATCTTATTGATTCTTGGAGAGAATTACATAAAAATGATAAAGATTATGAAATGTATTCTCTACTGGATTACATTTTTATATCCAGAGATTTATTATTTAGTTGTTTTAACCAGGTATAGCACACTAAGCTGAAAGCTTTTTTACAGGAGCGACCTGGGAGTACAAGGAGGTTAAGTGATTTGCTCAGAGTCACACAATATGCAAGTGGAAGCTGTGGGATTCAAACCCAGGTCTGGTCTACTGGATGTCACCAGATTTGCAGCTCAGAGCCTTAGACCACTGCACTATACTGCCTCAATTTATTTATCAATAGCCCAGCACTTCAAACTAATATTAAACCATTCTTGATTTTATACCACAATATGATTAGTTATGATTTATTATTGGACATTCCAAAAAATTAAAAACTGAAGACTCAATATAACTTATTAAATGACTCCAAGTTTCTAAAAAAAATAGATATGGCTATTGCAAATTTCATGGCAGATAATAAAATATCAAAAGATAATATTATAGATTATTGGGATGCTTTAAAAGCCGCTATTAGAGCACAAATGATTTCAGAAGCCTCTTGGGAAAAAAAAAGACAACAAGGACTTAAACAAGTAGAAGAACAACTCAAAATGTTAGAACTAGAAGTCAAGAGTGGGGATCAAACCAAATTACTAGAACTGATGGAACTAAGAAAATTAATTACATCAACTGACATTTATCAGATAAAACAGTACTGGGCTAAAGGGAATCAAAACTGGAAACAACAGAGTAAAAAGGTTGGAAAAATGTCAGTTAAAAAATTCAGGAGCAAGAGAAAAAAGTAGACATAACATTAATCAAGACAGCAGATGGGCAAGTTTATATACAAGACAGAATTTTGAAAGGATTTGATATTTCTTTTTCTGCATTATGTACCTCCGAATGTAACCCCACAGATTATGAGATATCCTATTATGAGAAATTTTGTGCAACCAAAATCTCAGAACAAGAACAGGATGCTCTATTAAAACCAATAACAGCCCTTGAAAAATTAGATGCTATGTAAAATGTGAAAAAGGGTAAGAGTCCAGTCCTGGATGGCTTTACTTTGAAACTTGTTATTGCCATTAAGACAACTATGGGCCCCCTACTAGAAATGCTATTTAATCAAAACCAAATTACTCATAGGGTCCCAGCTTCTTTTTAGCAAGCTTATATATCATTTATTCCCAAACAAGGAAAGGACAGTTCCAAATTAGAATATTACTGTACATGCCTATTGCCAGTCTTAATACAGATTATACAATCTACACTAAAATACTAAATAATAGAATATTCCCTTTGCTAGATAAAATTATTAATGTTAATCAAACTAGGTTAATTCCAGATAGAAATATACAATCTGGCCTGCATAGAATACAATTTATAATAGAGTAACTCATAAGTACAGGCACCCCAGCAGCCTTCCTCTCACCTAATGCCAGCAAGGTCTTTGACATGCTGGAATGGTGATTCCTTTCTGGAGCTATGAAGAATTTAAATTTTCCAGACCAGTATATGGAGTTCATTAAAACCATATACAACAAACCTAGTGCCCAGATAAAGGTTAACAGATTCTTCTCAGAGCCTCTGATACTACAACCGGGGGTCATACAAGGATGTCCCTTGTCTTCATCTTTATTTATAATTGGCTTAGATATGCTACGAGGGGAAATAAGAGACAGTCATTTAATATCAGGTATTAAGGTAGCATTTCAGGAGCTAAAGTTGAACACCTATGCAGACAATCTGTTACTCCTAATGCAAGACCCAGAGTCAGGTATAACAGAACCTAAATTACTTATTTTAACATGGTGAAAATCAGAGGATTAGAAGCAAGGAAGCCAATTGGTGGAATCACGTCAGGTGCCACAACAGCAACACGGCATTAATCCATGATAGATGCTGTGTTGCCATCGGGAGCATGGAGCGTGAATGATTAGAGCACCCTTTTTGCTGTGCACAAGCAGTACAAATGTGGAGCACGGTCTTTGGGACACCTGGGAAATGGATGGATACGGATGGCAAGAGAGTACTGTGAGCTGAAAGAGCATAATACAATGCCGGTAAAGTAAGTAGTAGGTGTCTTGATAGTAACTGTGCTACCTGCAGTCTGATCAGTAGCAGTGTTCACGATGGAGAACTGAAAATAGTGAGAGCATTGTGGGAGGATAAGTAATATTTGCATATCACGGCGCGTGCAATGAAGTCAACTCCGAGATATGTAAATATTGGTGATGTTCTTACAATGTTGTATTGCATGAGAACCATAAAGGAAACAAACAACTGGAAACAGCCATGTACATCATAATGAAATGTACCGTGCGATGTTACATGTGATGCCATACTCCTTTTAATCACAACTTGTAAAGTGGGAACAAATATCAGTAGCAATATAAATGCATTCCTCCTTCTGAATGTGCACGCACCCGTAATACATACACATCTACTAAGAAAAGTACAGAGTTGAACACCACAAAATGTAGTAATACACAATATCATGAATGCCTGTTCCTGTATGTGAGATATAAATGTCAGTGTTAACACTACTCAGTTAGTGCTTCCCATGTTACAAACGCATTAATACACTCCAAAGTTGGACTATACTTGAGAATTAATGCCTGGTTGGTGGTTGGATGCACTCGGCCTTCTGCCTCATGCCCCAACCCCCCCAACCAGGCATTAATTCCCAAGTAGAGCCCTCCTTTGTCGTGGATCAATGTTTACTTAGACACTTTCCTAAGGTAGCAGGATATAAGGTAAATTAATCTAAATCAGAAATGATGACCTTCAATATACCCCAACCAGAGGATGAAAGATAAATTTCTAGGATGGGGGAAGTTCCAGTTGTCCATTTGGGGGAAGATTCAAACCATAAAAATGGTAGCGGTGCCTTTTTTGGCATATAGATTACAAACCATCTTAACACCAATTCCATCTCAATGGTTTAAAAAAATTAATAATCTCTTTCAAAGATGTATTTTGGACAATAAACACCCAGGTTGGTTTAAATTGTGCATGACAAAAGAACAAGGAGGCCTTGCTTGCACTGATATAGAAACAAGTTATTATGCATATACAGTATGTCGAAGTTGGTTATAAATTGGGTACGTAATATAAGAAGTGACACAAATCTTGAGCTGGGAAATCTAATTCTAAAGGAATACTTTAATGAAGAAGTAAATATTACAACTCTCCCATTTTTGGCAAAAAAAATCTAACTGTAATTGTATAATCATTAAAAAGGCATGTCTTATCATTTAAAAATTCCTAAACAAAACAAAATTGGCAATCACTGCCTCTCCACTAAATGATATATGGCATAACCCAAATTATACATTACAAGGCAAGACATTATACAAAAAATCCTGGCTGCAGAAAGGTATTAAAAAGTGGGAGGATTTATTTGAAAATTGGACCAAATTATCCTGGACCACTTTCAAAGGTAAATTTATGCTACAAGACACTCACTATTTTTATTTTAATCAGTTAAATAGTCTATTTTCAAAAGACTATAAATGATGGGAAAGAGCCCCAAACAATAAATCAAATCGAATTTTATTTGTAAAAGGTGCCTTTCCATTGATCAAGATGCCTGTACATAAAATCAACAACATCAAAAGAATTAGAACACATAACCACCAATAAGTTAAAAACCAGTAAAACCACAAACCATAAATAAGATGACAGTCCATTCTAATTAGATGTTAATATTTTTCCAGAAATAGAGTTGGAATTAAGGAAAATATTTGATTTAAGATCAAAATTAAAACTGTACCCCTGGATAACTAAATGTTTTTCAAAAACCTTTCTTTATCATACTGTGGGAGATCTTCTCCTTCCAGATAACAAAACACTGATGTCATTTGAACAACTGCAGGATCGCTTTGATCTGAAAGCCCAAGACGTCTGGAGAGATCTCCAGATAAGAAGTGTGCTCCATCCCCTCCTGTCCAAATACACAAATGAGGGTGGATGGAGCTGCCTGGCTAGACTCCACAAACCCCAACAGGGTCAAGGACTTGTGGGAGTCATCTACAAAACACTGAGAGACTCTCAACCAGATACCACCTCCAAATGCCGGGTGGCATGGGAAGTTGAACTCCAATGCCCTCTCCCCCCACAGCAATGGTCTACTTGTTTAAGGACAGTGCATGTAGCGTACAAAGATACCATGAGCCAGCTGATACAGCTGAAAATTCTTCTTAGATAGTATAGGATGCCTGCCATGCTTTGTAAACTCAAAGTGCTGACTCATGACAGATGCTGGAGGTGTCAGGCCTCTCCAGCCCATCTCCTTTATATTCTCTGGACCTGCCCCACCCTTCATAAATTCTGGTCTATGGTGTTGAATGACTGCTCAAAGATTGTGGGCAAAAGGATTCTACACTCTCATGACTCTCTTTTGTTAGGGGATGCTTCAACACTAGACCCATTACCTCCCCCACACAAAGCATGGATTCTAGCTGCGGTTATGGAGGCTAAGAGAGCCATCTTGATGAAATGGAGGCAATCCACCCCCCCCAATCGATCCTCTCTTGGCAGGCAGCCTTGGCTAGGTTAGCCATCTTTGAGAGATTCACTGCAATGGGGAAGGGTCATCTCCCTAGATATCACAAAAAATGGGAGGCATATCTGCATTTGCATATTTGTGTGGTCCCACCTCCCCTTCCAGGCAACCCTCCAACACTGTGACCTCCTCCCCCCACTTCAATTACCTCCTGTCAGAAATGGAGTCTTCACCTCACCTCTTCATAAGTATCTCTTCACTATGCCTGTTTTTTCTGCCTGACCTCTCCTCTAATCCCTGTTGCATGAACCAATGTGCTTATTAATAGAGACACAGGGGGAGCCCTGCTAGTTATAAAGCTGCTTTGCTGCAGTATTTTACTTTGATTTAGTCTAGAGCCTACACATTTCATTTTGTTAGATATTCATTGTTGTAATCTGAATGTATGATGATTAGATATCAGTTATGTAGCATATCTATGGTTATTATCCACTAACATATGGATGTGATATCCTGCTATGTAGTAATTGACAGCTAATTGATAGCTCTTGTACTATTGGTTGGATATGTATGCATATTTGCCACCTGCTGTTCTAACCTTGGCTGTATTTCTTCGAAAAAGATAAAACTCAATAAAATCTTACATGATAAAAAAAAACTTTCTTTATGGTTTACAAAAATATAATACAAAAATGGGAAAGAGAGATACAATACCCCAAAACAGAACAACAATGGAACTTGGTATATAATTCTATAAAGAAATATAAATTGTCAAGAGATACAGCAATCCAATTTAAAATTATAAATAGGGCTTATTACACCCCAAATAGATTATGCGAAATTAATTTTACATCTTCCAATTTTTGTTGGCAATGTGGAGCCCCAGATGTGGACTTTATTCATATATTTTGGCAATGCAAATGAAATATGGAGTGGTGGGAAAAGTCCTTTGTCTTTCTGGAAAAAACAGGTTTAATTTACCAGCACTGGAAAGACTATAAATTTCTTATTTTAGAAATGTATAATGACTCGATCATTGACGTTAACTATAGATTAATACTAAAGGCCAATATTATGGTTGTCAAAAGACTGATTTTGAAAAATTGGAAAGTATCTTGTAAATACACAGGTCTTACTGAGTTGGAGTGGAAACAGATTTTTGTAAGTGCATTTTATAACTAAAATCATGTTGTAGATTATGATCCAGTGTGGAAGATTTTTAACAAAAAAACAGAGGACTGGACAAAAGAAGATTTTATAAAGTAAACATCAAGGGTGGGATATTCAGATTGTGCCAGGCTGTGGCGCAAGTCTGGGCGCAGCGCAACTGGGATGTGCCAGGGCGCTGACAGGGTGATATTCAACGGTGCTGTGCCATGGCTCAACACCATTGAATATCGCTCTGTGTCTACCCACATTGTGCATGGCACAGTGGCACTGCACCAGCGCAAGTGGCCAGAGAGGGGCAGGGGGATGCACTAGCGCAAGTGCCGTTGCCCTAAGCGCATCAACCACGATATTAAAAAGTGCACATGCAGATGGGGCCATAATGCATGCAAGGCGCAAATGGGGCCATTTGTATGTCATTATGGCCCCATTGACTTGCAGGTGCACCCATTCCTAGTGACTTGCACCTGGCGCCCTGCCAGACTGCAGCCGTCGGGGACCGACTCCCACTGCACAAGCGGCAAAGTGCCCCACTGCCCGATCGTCGGCATAAGTATAAAAATAAGGAACTCCTATATCCCTGGTGGTCCAGTGGACCGCTCGCAGCCCGATCACGGGTTTAAGTATAAAAATAAGAAACTCCTATATCCCTGGTGGTCCAGTGAACTGCTCCCAGCCCGATCACGGGCATAAGTATAAAACTAAAACGTCCTATATCCCTGGTGGTCCAGTGGACTGCTTGCAGCCCGATCATGGGCAGAAGTCTAAAATAATAATAGATACCATCCCTGGTGGTCCAGTGGTACCCCCTCCCACCCTCCCACTGGCCCCACCACCTCCCTCCCGGTCAGTGGCGGTGGCAGATCCCCACCATAAGCCACCCAGCTGCCCGCCGACTGACTGCGTACAGTACAGCTGTACATCCATTGGTCCACAGCGTCCACTATATCCTTCCCTCTAGGTGGATTAAAAGAGGATTTGATGCTTAACGATTTTTTGAGTATCTGTTTTTTGGTTGTTGGTTCTGGCAGGCTGTCACTGAACTAATCAGCCAACCTGATTTTTTCTGTAAAATGTTTCTAAGTCCACCTGTAAATAAAAAGGGTCTAATGGTTTGGTGGGTGAGAAGGAAAGTCCCTTCTTAAGGACTTCCTCTGTTAAAATTTTGGAACTAATGTTAAAGACTACCGTGGTCTCCCCCTCCCCCTCCAGCTGAAACCCCCCTCCCATTCCTTTGCCTCCACCACCCTCTCCTCCTCTCTGGTTGGTATAACTGCCCCTGAACTGGCCTGGGCCCTGCCAGCCTCCACTTCTGAGTTCATACCTGCTCTGATATCTGTAGCCTCCTGTGTTCTTTACATATTTTGTTCTGGATGGTTGGTCTGATTCATATCTCTCTCTAAAAAGGGACCTTGTGCTTCATGAGTGGTACCCTGGGCTCTATACCCTGTGGTTACCCTGTAGATTCAGTTTCAAGAACCATGTGTGAACTTTGTTCTCCCTATAGTCAATTATATCTCTGTTTCTGTTGTTTTATGAAATCCTCATACTCTGCTAAATCTTTCTTGATTCTTTCTAACACATTGGTGTATTCGGTTAATTGAACCCTCATTTTATAATCTTACTTGACACTGTTAATGTCTTCTATTAGTCTGTTTGTTTCTTTCATTATGGCCTCAATTAGAGCATGAAATCAGTGGCGCATTTATTTCTTACGCCAGCCCACTTCTCATGTAGTTCTGTAGTCATGAAACCAAGACTGGGTTCAATGAGAACCCTTAAGCCTCTTGGTATTCTTTTGTATTTTTATATATTCCCCCAGTGAAATGGCATGCCATTCTAGGCATATGTCCCTTTGTTCTAAATGCTGAATTTTATTAAGAGCACTTTTGTCACTCGTTGTATCTGTCCATGTTTTAGTTTGATTTAATAGTCCTAACATCTGTTCCTGTTCCTGTTCTATTGCCATGAAATTACTGATTTTGGTCCCTGTGTGGTGCTAGGAAATGGTGTAGGCCAACTGATTCCAGCTGGCCCAGATGCCGTACTGGTGTTGGGATTCATTCTTTAATATAATTTTATTCTCAGAGAGAAGGAGTATGGGGATTATAAGAGTGGTAAAGGAAGAATATGAAGGTAGCATGCGAGAACAAGAGAAAGGAAAGAGGGGGCAGTGTAGCATGACTGGTTGAGAGGCCTAAGCGATACAATTGACCAAGTAAACAGTATGCAGTCTGACCTAGATAGCATAATCAGATAGGCCTACAACTGGGGCATGTGATTTAATTTGATTAAATGTTGTGTTGTACATTTTGGAGTGCAATCAATGAAATACCAGTATACTTTATGTAACACTGTACTAAAAGTGACCAATGAGGAAAGGGACTTGGGAATTATTATAAATAACAAACTTAATTCCAGAGACATTTGCATATCGATAATGACCAAGGCTAATAAGGTAATGGGATCAATAAAAAGAAATATTGTTAGTAGGAAGGTAAATATGATAATGCCCTTGTAGAGATCATACATGCGACCACAAATGGATTATGACAGTCAAATATGGTGCCCCTATAGGAAAACAGATGTGGCCAGAGTGGAGAGGGTAAAGTGTAGGGCCACTAAAATCATATCAGATTTAAAGGGTATGACCTAAAATGAAAGAATCAGAAAAATTAATCCTCTTCACTTTGGACAACTGCAGAAAAAGGGGAGATATGTTATTATTATATGACATAGTTCAAAATCCAGAGCTATTCACAGAATTAAATATGGAATACACTAACATAAACACAAAGGGTCAACCTCTTCACTGAAAGATAGGCAAATTTTACACTGACAAACAGAAATTCTCTTTAACCAGTGAGTTATAAATCCTTGGAATAGGTTATCACTTGACATAATTATAAGTCACACAAAGGAAGAATGTAAGAACAGACTAGCCAGTTATATAGTTAAAGGGGACAATTTGAATTACTACTCAGAAATTACAGCAGCCATCTAATGGGCACATGCTTTTTCAGCTCCTCATGCTTTATTATCCATTAGTAGATGTTGGCGGAGACCCTCATTGTGGTGTCCTTTCACAGGAAGGAGGAGGAGGAGAAGGGGATCCCCACAAGGAGGAACTTTAACAGCCACTGACAAGACCAGGGAATTGGGGCCTGTGCAGGCAGCCCAGTACAGCAGGATAGTGCTAGTACATTGTACCATCTGTGGTCCATGAGACACCAACAGCACTACCACAGACCATAACACCTGTTCTATCTCTCACCCCCTGTATGTTGCAGGAGGCACATGCCACAGCAAAGGAAGATGTGCCTGTGGACACAGGCATTGTGTTCTACATGGATACACAGGCAGACGTGAAGGGGGGGAGGAGGAGATGGACACACCTGCCCTGTATAGCCCAACCCCCCAAGTCACAACCCTGACACAAATGTGGCATGGACAGCATCCTCTGGATGTCCAATGGGGCAGAGACAACCCTGACATGCAGCCACATGTGCCTTGCCCACTAGCACAGCCTGCCAGCACTGTCAGTGAGACCCCAGGATGGACCATGAAACCAACAGGGAAGGACAGAGGACCACTAGGGGTCTGTGGGAAACCACCCAACAACCCTGCAACAGTATGGATGAGGGCCCCTCAAACCATCTGACACTCTGAACACATAGGCATGCCATGATGTCACACTCATAGTATGTGAGGTGTTGCAAATGGAACAGAACAGGCTGCACATACACGAGAACAAAACCCAGGCACTGAAGGAGCTGACCATTGAGGTAAGGGACATGTGGCAGGGCATAGGCAGGGTCATGGACATGCTGCAGAGGCTGATGAACCACATGCTGGCCATGTCCAACAAGGCCACACTGCCTGTACTCAAGGCACCTCCACAGGCAGACCTGGACAACACACACACTCACACCAGCAGAGCGGAGTCACAGGAGAGCAACATTCCACCACAGCATTCCTGGATACAGACAGACACAATGGCATGTGGTGGAGGAAAGGCAGCTGCTAAAACCTGATGTCTGGGAACAAAGTTTTCCACACAACAGCTACAGCAGAAAACAACAAACAGTAATGGCTGCTACACACCTCACCAACCAAGAGTGTCACACATGCACACACACATGCTACGGACACCATACACACATACCCCAAAACATAAAACCCCGCCACACAGACCCCAGCACATAAACCCTGACCACACATTCTCCAGCACATAAACCTTGATCACACAGACTCTAGTGCTTAAACCCTGACCACACATTCTCCAGCACATAAACCCCGATCACACAGACTCTAGTGCATAAACCCTGACCACACAGTCTCCAGCACATAAACCTTGATCACACAGACTCTAGTGCTTAAACCCTGACCACACATTCTCCAGCACATAAACCCCGATCACACAGACTCTAGTTCATAAACCCTGACCACACAGTCTCCAGCACATAAACCCCAGTCACACAGACTCTAGTGCATAAACCCTGACCACACAGTCTCCAGCACATAAACCCCAGCCACAGACTCTAGTGCATAAACCCTGACCACACAGTCTCCAGCACATAAACCCCGATCACACAGATTCTAGTGCATAAATCCTGACCACACAGTCCCCAGCTCATAAACCCTTAAACCACATCCCCCACACTGAGCATGGCCATGGGGATGCACCCACCCTCCCTGGATGGAATCCTATCAGCACATAGGGTGTGACATCATCACAGTGCTGCTCTGGTAATCCACCTAATGGTTGAATAACCCCTGAATGAGTCACCCAGCCAGACAGAGACTCTTAGCCCCACCACTGGAAGGTCCCCTCATTGACCAGTGGGACATCATCCTTTACATCCAACAGCATAGACAGCCAGTACTTCTGAGCTACGTTGTGCAGCATGGTGCATTCTATGAACACTCTGCATGCCTTCCCTGAGGCAAGCTCCATTGTGCTACCTATCAGATCCTGGCACCTGAACTGTATCTTCAGAAGGCCATTTGTTCTCTCAATAACAGACTGTGTCTTCCAATGTGCCTCATTGTATACCTCTTCCACTGGCCTGTGTGTCTCCAGGTACAGAGTCATCGGGTATGGGTACTGTGGATGACTGCTGTTGCCTGTGCAGTGGGTGAGAAACAGTTTTGGTACCTTGTTGTTGCCTGGAGCCCACCTGTGTACCACATGTGCTACATATGCCCACCCATCAACCATCCATCCCTGCCTTCATGAGTACAGAGGAGAGCATTCACTCTGGACCCATAGAAAATAGAGGCATCATGGAATGACCTAGGGCACTTGGCACACACATTAGTGAAGATACCTGTGGAATCAGACAATCTGTCATTTAATGCTGTGATACCATTATGGTATGCCTCCTTGTCCATGGCTGGTGTCAGGATTTCCACATGAATACAGTTGATGGTTCCCAGGACATTTGGCATGCCAAGTATGGTGTAAAATGCCTCATTTGTGGCAAGTATGTTGGCCTGTGTCATGGGAATTGTATGAAGTCATGCATACACAGCAGCATTGGTGTTGGTAACCTGGTGCAGTGCCCTGGACAAGGAGGACTGACTGGCACCCAAAACATCCCTGGCCACCCTCTGGAAGGACCCTATGGCATAGTACATCAATGCACATAACACCTTTGTCTCCACCAACATCACCTGTGAACCGTGGGTCTGTGGTGCCATGTGAGCACAGACCATGTCACACAGTCTTGTGATCATGTCGTGATCCAGGTAGAATCTCTCCAGGCAATATGCATCCCACAGGATGCTGTCTTCCAGCCATCATTGTAATACATGTTGCCATGGGTGTACCCTCAATGCCCACACTCATTCCCTCTCACCATCCAGCAGGAGGACATGCATCTATAGCACTGAGCAGAGCACATCATGTGTACCTCTGTGGTGCTGCCTCATGGTGTGTGTGTGTTCAATGCACATTTGTAAATTACTTGACAGAGGCCCTGTCTGGGTTGCTGCACAGGCATCCATGCTGACAGGAGCAGAGCCCCTTTAAAGGGGTTTCCACCCAGCATGTTGGCAGGGTGGTGTGACATGCACAGCATCACAGGGTCACTGTAGCCCTGACAGTGTTACATGATGGTGGCAACAGTGAGTACAAGTGTCTTGGCAGCTAGTGCAAGGAGTGTGGGGGCTTACCCAAGGAAGCTGTGGAGGGTAACCTCTACAACATATCAGGATGCACCCAGTGGTGGTGAGCTTTGGCAGATAGCAAAGCTAGCTAAGGTAGGTATCCACCTATCATAGTTATCCAGTACATGTTTGACCTGTGTGTAGCGTGCAGTGGGAGTGATGTTGTTTCCCCTTATGTATCCACAGGGCTTCCATGGCCATCTGGGACAGATTGTCCTAGAACACATCCAGCAGCCAGACAAGGCAGCATCCATGGTGGTGGTGAGGTGGAAGAGGTGGCCTCCCTACCTACCTTATTTTCTGTCTGGAGGCTGGGCTCCAAAGATGCCCACTATAAGAATGATGTGGGGGGAGCTAGGTGCTCTGGTGGAGCTATCTAAGGTATGTATCGGGAGGTACTCTGTGGCGTGGTGCGACTGTGTGCCGGCTGTGTCCAGTTGTGGCCCTACATGTGCAGCTCACTCATGACTGTCCTCTGTGTTCATCTTTTAATGGTATCATATCCTGCTTAGGAGGCTAGTGCTAGTACAGAAGGGCTACACCAACACCACACCTACGGGCTGCAGCAGTAAGTCCTAGGAGGCGCGGATGACTGAGCACAGAGCAAGTGACAGACTGCACAGGATAGTGCAACTGTCATAATAGTGTCTTACAGTGTTGATTGTGTCTGTTGATAGGTGGGCATTTTGATATTGATTTTTTTTGTCTGTTTTTTTTATTTTACTGATTAGCACGAATAAATGTTACAGAGGTATCAGTCCCCTCTGCTGTTATTGTAATAAGAGATACTTTTGTGCTACACCTGTCTCGTTGTTATTCTGGTTGGCGAGTTCCTGCCATCTACCCAGACTGCTAGCTCAGGGGAAGTGGTCACCCCATTGTTTCTTCATGTCCCCAAATATCTAACATACTAACAAACTAACATACTATTTGCCAGCAGATTAGGCCTTACGGTCTATCGAGTCTGCTCGAACCTCAGATCCTTAGTTGGGTGCCGAGACCCTCCCATCCCTTGTGCTCCAGAAACCCGTATCATCCATCCCCACCCCCCTGGGACAGGCCATCATCTAATACATCCACTTTCTGTGTCTGTCCCACCCTCTCTTGAAGCCTTCCACTGTGGATCTCTGAACCAGCTCACCAGGCAGTGCATTCCAAGGGTCCACCACCCTCTCAGTGAAAAACCTCCTCCTCTTTTCCCCCTCACCCTTCCACCTTCCAACTTCAAACCATGCCCTCTGGTGATACCTCCCTGCTTTAGTCTAAAGATCCCCTCCATGTTTACCCTATTTATTCCCTTGAGGTGCCTGAAGACCTCAATCATGTCCCCTGTCTCTCTCTCCTCCAATGAAAACAGGCAGAGCTCCTTAAGTCTGTCCTCATCGTCAAATCCTAGCCCTCATATCATCTTTGTTGCCCTCCTCTGTACCCTCTCCAGGAGCTGTATGTCCCTCTTCAAGTGTGGTCTCCAGTACTGTACACAGTACTCAAGGTGTGTCTAACCAGTCCATTGTACAGCGGCAGAATCACTTCCTTGCTCCTAGAGGTGATCCTCTTCGATGCATCCCAACATCCTGTTTGCCTTGCTAGCCGCTCTCCTGCACTGCTCAGAGTTATTCATACATGCATCCACCATGACCCCTAGGTCTTTTCCCCTATTGAGGGCCTCCAGCCTCCCCTCCCAGGGTGTATCTGTGTTTAGGGTTTCCCCAACCAAGATGCAACACCTTGCACTTGGTGATATTGAAATCTAATTTCCATGTGTGAGCCCAGCTTTCCAGGGTGTCCAGGTCCCCTTGCAGGGCCAACCTCCCCTCTTCTCCCTCAACTACTGCTCCCATCTTGGAGTCATCCGTGAAGAGACTCATTTCACACCTATACCCTCCTGATGTCGAAAAGTATGCATTAAACAGGATCGGACCCAGGACCCGAGCCTACGTTGCCCACCTTCCACTCTCTAGGGTTAGAGCTCCCCACAGACCACTACTCTCTGAGTGCATCCAGCTAGCCAGTTTTCAATCCATCTGACCATCAAAGGGCCTACTCCTAACCCCATCAGTTTCTCCACCAGACCATTGTGGGGGACAGAGTCAAACGCCTTGCTGAAGTCCAAGAATAATACATCCACAGGCTTACCCCTGTCCAGTTCTGATGTTACCCATTCATAGAACTCCACAAGGTTGATTTGACATGATCTACCTGGCACAAACCCATGTTGCCGACTATCCAGACCTCCCACCTCCTCCAAGTACACCCCCAATCATTCCTTTAGTATACTCTCCATTAATTTTCCCACCACCGAGGTCAAACTGATGGGTCTATAGTTATCTGGTACTTCCCTCGACCCCCCTTTATGGATTGGTACCACATGTGCCTCTCGCCAATCCCTAGGTACCCTCCCTGTCTCAAGTGACCTGCTAAAAAGCTTTGCCAGGGGTGCAGCCAGTATGTCCGCCAATTCCCATAGTACTCTCGGATGAATGCCATCCGGCCCAAGAGATTTGTTTTTCTTTAGGGCCTTGAGGGCTAACCACACCCTTTTGGTGGAGATAGCATCATCCATCCCCTCCACCTTACTGGCCTTTTTATCCTTACCCAGATGTGACACCCCTGGGGTACCTCTCTCTCCGTCTTGCTCCATTTCTGTTGCTTCCCTGATCCCACTTACTGACGTTTCTATCCCCTTCGTGCCTTGCTTTATAGATATCTCATCCCCCTCCCTAGTGAACACAGAGGCAAAGTACTCATTAAATGCCTCTGCCTGGTCCCTCGCCTCTTCCACCCACCCTCCTTCTGATCTCAAACTGCTGAGATGGCCCTTAGTTTTTCTCCACTCCCCAATGTACCGGAAGAACCCCTTTTCCCCTCCATGTATCCCCTGTGCCAGCCGCTGCTCTTTACTGGACTTTGCTCCCCTCACCATATGGGTGACTTTTCTAGATGCCAGCTGGTACATTTCCTTATCCCTATCCCCTCTTGTTGTTTTATATTTTTTGTAGGCCTCCTTCTTTTCTCTGACTGCTACCTGTACCTCACTGGACCACCAGCATGGTTTATGTGACCTTGCTCCCTTACGTTTCAACTTAGCGCGGATCCTGACTGCCTCATGAAGTCCCTGTTTTATGACCTCCCATCTCCTTTCCACACTTGTTATTGAGGTAATCCCCATCAAGTGATCCTTGAGAATATTTCCCATGCCCATAAAGTCTGCCCCTGAGTCCACTGCCAGTGTCCTAGATCTCACCCCCATGTGGCATTGAAACCAGAAGTGTGCAGTGGCTCCCAGTCAGGGGTCTTGTACAACCATGTCCCTTACAGATCCCCATCTGCCATAACCACATCCAGGACATGCCCCTCCCTTGTGGGCTCCATCACATGCTGTGTTAAGAACACATCCTGGAAGCCATCCAGCAGCCTCTGCTCCTTGGCCACCTTAGAGGACATGGTTCCCCAATTTGTACCTGGCATATTAAGGTCCCCCATCAACACCACTCCTTCCCCTTTTGGTCCACACTGGGCAATGATGTTGTCCAGCAAACCATCCTCTAGAACATCACTTATCCCGGGGGGCCTATATGCTACACCCAGCTTGAACTTATCTCCTGCTGGGGATTGTAAGGTGACCCATAAGGCCTCCATGTTTCCCTCTGCCTCTTCTACCCTAGCAATTTCTATGTCATCTCTAATGAACATAGCCACTCCACCCCCTCTGCCCTACTTTCTATCCTTCCTAAGCATAGTGCACCCCCATACATTTAGGTCCCAGTCATGGTTTTTGTTGGCCCATGTTTCCGTGACCGCCGCCACATCCACCCCCCCCTTGACACAGCACATTTCACTGCATTACACTACTTGTTGTTGACCTCTGTGTTGCTACATTTCATCCGTAGTGGTTGTCCATCTGGACATGTGCTCACAGGACAGTATACTACAGGTGTTATGTCCAGCCCTGTATGTCTACTACACTACACACCTGCAGTTTACTGCAGGTCTCCACACAATGTAGGGCTGCACATGTGGCAATATGTGCCAGGTCAATGTACTCCACATTGTGAATCCACTTATGTGTAGGGTGTGCATGCTGTTACGTGGCCACACCTCTCTGCATGTGTGTAGTTCTGCTGTGGAAGTGCTTCGTGGGTAACATGTTCATGCACTATGTGCATGCTGCACAGCCATGGTATGTCCTTTTGTGGGTCGTAGGCCCTTACATGGGTCTGTTGCATGATGTGCTGCTATCTCATTTCATTAGTGCATAGGCCCACATGATCCCTTATGTTCACTAACCCTGTATGGGCTAAGGAGAGCCTTTAATATCATTATAGAAAAGTTAAATAAATTAGGGCTGCAGTTTAATACAGGAAAATCCAAGATAATGATTACAGTATAGTCTAATTGTGCAGAATCATACTGGAAGGTAAACAGCTATTATTATGAGATTGTAAAAGAATGCTTCTATCTAAGAATAATACAGAAAACAGACATTTGTAGAGAACTCATATACAGACGTGCCAAAAACAAGACTAACAGGCAGTGCAAGTGATAGTTTGCTAGTAATTTTTATGTAGCCCTCAAAGGAACATTTGAAGTAAAGATGAATACTTAATTGTTACATGGAAGTGAGGTCTGGGCATTTGACAAATTGATTCCTGAATTGCAATCTGTACAAAATATGTTGGTCAAACAGATTTTATTATTACCACAGGATATTCCAACAGCCTTGGCTCACATAAACAATATTAAATCTCTACCAATAAAAGCAACCAAAAGAGCATTAAATTACTGCAGAAAAATGTTTAAAATGCCAGTAGATGGATTACTTTATTTTCAGGTTTGGAAGTGAATAAAATGGGGCACCATTTACTGCTTTGGAAGATTAAACAACACTGTAAAAAGGCTGGAATGCCACGTTTGTGGGACTGGTATACTTCAAACAATACTGAAGGCTAAATTAAGTAAACTAAGCAGTGCCTTGAGGATATTTACTTTCAAAAAGAAAGTGCCAAGTTAATAGATATTCCAAGAATGGAGATATATCAAAAATATAAAATGGTGAGGGAGAGGAAAAACACCTTCCATTCAGTGAGAAGGAAGAACAGTGTTTAGTCATGTATCATTGTAGAATAGAAATGTTGAAGAAAGGGGGATATTTGGTAATTGCTAAAACCAATATAAGTAATTTCATGTGTAAGTGTGATAATAACATAAGGCATACTGTTAAAGATCTTATTTCTGAGTGTGCAATGCTTGCTGGCAGTATAGCCTAGAGATTATAGTAATGAGCTATGAATGAGCTTAGTATATCCAGCAGACCTGGGCTTGATTCTCGCAACCTCCACTTCCATACTGTGTGGCCCTGAGCAAGTCACTTAACCTCCCCAGTCACCCCTGAAAATAGGCACTTGTACCTAGTGGGCCTTACCTGGTTACCAAAGAATAAAAAAAAAAACAATAATAAAAAAAATATTGGGAACAAAAAAAGGCAGTTTTGGCTTAGCCCTTTTGTGCTTAATTTTGATGATCAAAACTTAAGGTGTGGAACAGTGGAAATGCTTTCATGCAGTAGATCTAAGCCAATTATATATGTGATGGCTAGGTTTGTACATAAGCTTTAAGTAAAATATAAGGGCTTGATTTAAATATCTGCTCATAAATACTGTGATGCTTTGAAGCTGTTATAGGGATTAATTGTTAAAGGGAATGCAGCCTAAGGCAATATTAACTGTTGTGCCTGTAATATTTAATAAAACTTAATGAAGTAATTCTGTGTTTTAATATTTTAGTCTAATTCATGATCCATATGTTATAATTATGTGATGTTACATGCTTATGTGTGTGTGAATAAAATTTAATTAAAGACCCATTGAGCTGTCCAGTCAGATATTACTATAGTCTGTAAAATGTATTTCATTCATTTGATGGTGGTTGGCTGAGAAGAGTGAGGGCAGAGCCAGATACCTGCTGTGGGGTATTTAAGCAATAAGCCATGAGGGGGTGTGGGTTATTAGGGGATTTACCACGGCTGGAGTGGTTTGCCCACGAGGCACAGCTGAGTGGGTAAATCCTCACCAGCCGTGGTAAATCCCCCGATAACCCACCTCCCCCGAGTGGCACATTGTGATTATACAATGGGTAGAAATTTTTAAATAATTGCTAAATAGGCTTCATATGAGAATAGATTGTTGTTTTCTTTTTCCTGTAATGTCCATCCTCTGTATGTTAAATAGTTCCCTGTTTCTAGGTAGAATGTTGTAGGAGATGGTAGCTCTGTTCCCTTAGTATACTGCTATTTTATTATAATTTTTCAAAATCTTGAACAGAGTTGCAGGCAAGATAAATGGCTGTGAGAGGAGTGAGAAACTGACAGGACAGACATTAAGTGAACGAGCTATGGTATTTCTGCAGGTTAATGAGAAGCTGTATTTTTTATTTAATGTTTAAAGTGTTGCAGGAAGCCACGGTGTTTCAGGAAGCCACACTGCAGCGTGATTGAAAGTGAATCAGCTATGGTGTTTGCGCAGGTCAATCAGGAGCTTAGATTTTTTGTTTAAAATATTGAACTTTTGTTAAGCTCAAGTACAGAGCTCAAGGAGGTAACAGCAGTCTTGTCTCCTGGACATACGGAGTGCAGAAGTTCAAGGTGTTATTTCAGGGTCTGTGCGGCACTCATGCCACTTTTACATTTAAAGTGTTCCGTTGTGAAGGAGTTGTAATGGTGGCAGACTCAGGTGAGCAGCACATTGTTACCATCTGTCTGGTGCTGTGGTTTTGTCAGGGTTGGCAGTACTGGCGTGTTGGTGGGGGGCATTGCTTGGATCGCGTATGGAGAGGGGAGAAAGCCATGGTCTCATTGCGTCCCGCATTGTGAAGCGATAGTACAGAGGTGTAGTGGGAACAGTTCACAGTGGCAAATAGTGAGCGGGGAAGAAGCAATTACCGGAGAAACACTGTGAAAAGGTTTCGGTTTCAATGTGGGTTTTGTGTGTGTTTACTTTTTTTTATTATTAATGGTGTGCTAGTGGTTCTCGCTTAAGGAAGGGAAACAAGATGGTGGCTTGGTGGTTTTAATTTTTGGGGTCGGATTCATTTGTTTGAATCCAGCTGACTTGCACCTTTGCCATGGGTATATCATAGGATTTACTACGGCAGAAAGGTGCCAGCCAGCCAATCACAGAACAGGATTTTGCATTACTTTTTATGTCCATGATATAAGGTATCTTTTACTATAGGTACTGTGTGGGGGAAGAGGGTGGTATGGTGCCTAGAGGGTGATAGAGGGTGAAGCGTTGAATTAAACTTCCATTTGGGCTGGGGAAGGGGGAAATGGGAATTTATGAGGTTCAGGAGGGAATTTTTTTTCGTATACCCACTAAGCCACTATACTATACTACTATTCAAATCACAGTCATTTCGCTAAGGGGTGGGAAGAAATGGATTTGGGTGCTGGGGCAGGGGATGGGTAGAAGCAATTTGATTTTGGGTGGGGGAAGGAGTGCGGGAAACGGTGCCATGTGGGTGGGGGGGATGCCTGGGTTTCAGGTTTTGGGTTTTTTTTTTGGTAAAGAACATAGGAAAAATGATGGCAGAAAAGTCAAATGGTCCAGCCAGTCTGCCCATAACACCCTGTCATGTTTCCAGAGACCTTTTATCCACATGGGTTCTTTGTCTACACTGTCCACCCCCTTTGCTTCCTGTTTTACTGCTACCCCCCTGAGTAACAAGTACACAGTCCATGCATGTGTACTGGAGTGCATCAACATTCTCATTCCCATTTCCTTACTTTAGCTTCTTCACAGCCTGTTGTCACACACATGACCAAAATGATGCATCCTCTAACACGCTATATCCCAGGGAGCGAGAGTGTTTTACTGAAGCTAAATATAATTTCACAGGTCGTTCATCCCATGACTTGGGCTAATTTGATAACCTATGTTGTCTGTGTTTTGACTGGTGGCTGTACCAATCAGTTGGTGGTAAACCTTTAATTTTTTTTTATTTACTGTACTTTATGCCTGATGGGGTGAGCACCATTCACCCTTTCTGCCTTGTGTAGCCCTGTCATCTGCCATCCCTTGGACTTACTTTCCTCTCCTGTGTTCCCCCATTGATGGCAACCCAAGGAAAGGGATGTCTGTGGGCCAGCTCTTGTCACTGAGCAGAGTTGAAGTATTGGGAGGAGAAAAAGGAAAGTCGGCCATGGGGACCTGCGGCACAGCAGGGTGCATCATCCTGAGTGGTCAGGGATTTTTCCTTGGTTTTCTTGCCCTGCCCCAAGCATCACTACACGTACATGCCTGACACTGAGACATCAGAATGCCCATGATCCCCTCTTTGTGCACTGGATATGTAGCCCTGCCATCTGTGGTCACCCAGATGACAGTGTTGCACTAGAAACCAGGAACATTCCCTCCCTAGAAGAGGTGATCATCCAGGGAATGCTCAATCATTCTCCCCAAGCTGGTAATCCAGCAACCCATGTTAGTTCACAAACCAAGGTCACAGATGCTTCAGTCAATTGCACTACCACTGAGCTGGCAAGCCAGCCCTAGTAGTGCAGGTTTACTCTCATATCATGTTATCTTATAACATACCCTTGTACTCCTGTGTTGACTAGCACCACTGTGAACAACATTCATGTTGTTTACATATATATATATATATATATATATATAGATGCATTGTAGTGTTGCCCAATTATAGGTTGTAATTCTACCAATCAGACTGGGTGGCTATTCAGCCATATTCTCAGACACCTCAGACTGTCATGTTCCTCCTCCATGGTGAGGGCTACTTTCTCTGTGCTTTGCCACACCCTAACTGAGCCAATGATTGTCGGGCCTTCTATGGAGCCCCAAAACCCCACCCCCGGAGTACTAACATGCAGCTTGCCCACCAGCCAGAGTGGATAAGCAAGTCAAGGTGTCCAGTGCATGCTTAACAAATGCATTTTCTGTTCCATAGTTATCCTATTTTCTCAATTATATTCCATAGATGTGGTGGCACTGAGGACACTGGCATATGAATGTGCACATGTGATACAGAACCGTGGTACCTACTGACACCCCAGAGTGATGTCTTACCTCCCATGCATTGCACTACCACCAGCACTCTACCTGGTGACAGACAAGAGCCATGAAGAGACACTACCACAGTCTAATGCAGCACAACTTCCAGACAGCATCTCCATCCTCTATCAGCCTTCCTACCACTGCTAACATGTCATCCATATCTAATTCTCAAACTTTGTTAGCTGGAAAGGTGCAACATAAAGCTGTTACAGTGCTTCAGTCATTTGCACCACTGGGCCCAGTGATGTACACCTTACTTGCACAAATTATTGTCTGCGGCATGTATGTCAACAAGTATGTCTGGATAAACATGCATATTTTTGCATCCAGCAGCAACTGCCCAACATTGTCACCATTCTTACATCTTGTGACACTTGGTTTACTTACTCAGAAAGTCTTCCAACCTTTGAAGAGTACAGAATTTAAGGCTTCATCCTCTACTCTTCCAAGAAGTCCACCCACAGGGTTAACAGTTAAGGTGTCATTAACATGAATGAGTACACAGTAAAGAACTGGTGATGTTGTAAATGATGGAGAGGTGTGCTGACTGAATAATAGGTGCTATGTAATGTTACTACAGCATTTATCACCTGTGTTTTTCACTTATGTATCAAAACATACTAGTTTTTTTTATTGTGTGTATGAAAAGACACACACACATCATAAAAATTGCTTGATTTTAATTCACATCTATATTTTATTTAATTTCCCCAGGCCATACAGGATTTGCTTGATAAATTAAGGAAAATTAAGGAAAACATAAATGTTTATTGAAGGGACAACTATGCTTTGTGCAGATGAAATTGATTAGGTTGACATATTACCAATGATCATAGAAAAGGGGCCTTCAGAAGCAACTCTCAGTTGTCTGAATTTAGTATCTGTGATCCACCCTATTCCTACTGCAAGTGAGTGTAATCCCATCACAGATGAACATAACATCACAGAAACTTCTTAACATATAAACTGACAACAAAACATAAAGTAGTGCTACAATTATGACATAGTCATATACATGGTGCATTAAATGTCAGGCTAGCATTAAACCTAAACAAAGAATCTGACAGATACAGACTTCAATTAGTATCATGTCAAGAGTACATATGGTTTCTGTTGGTACTCAATGCAACTTAGGTGAAGAATATGGCAGAGAAGACGAAGAAGTAAGTGTTATCCTGTTTGAAACCTCAGTAACATCTGATTGTACCAGTAGTATGTCCTTAAGTACTGATATAGACAGAGATATTAACTCTGAACCCTCTTCTCTCTGTGTCAATCAGCATATGAATCAAATAGTGGAGAATACCAGAGACAGTTTTCTTTGCAATGATGTAACACCACCAGTGTATGATGAACATTTTTTAGTGTCCAAACACAGTTTGGCAATTTCATTTTAAAGTTGCTCTGTTGATGGTAGCGCCACTGTTGCAAAAATAACAATGACAATGAAGACTATGGTTTCAGTATGAAGCACATGCATAAATGGTCACTTCATTGAATGGCAAAGCCAACAGCAGCATGGTTATATGCCTTGGGGAATAATCTTCAGCTACTTTCTGTAGTGGAGTTGCACCATCAAAGACAGTTCAATTGTTGGACATCATAAAGGTACTACACATTTCACTAGTCACATACTACAAAATCCAGAAGTCATACATGATAGCAGCTGTGAACAATGTCTGAAATATGGACCAGGACTGGGTGTTATCAAATGTAATTGACATGCCATTAGTTATAGAAGGAGATGCCCATTGTGGTTGGCTTGGTCACCATATGGGCTATGTACCCTAATGGACCTTATAGATAAAAAAAAATTACATTTAAGTCATGAACAGATAAGAGTTTAATCTATGATTATATATATTAACGGATAATCAGTAATGTAATAAATTGTGTGCTGTATGATTTCATGATATGCATCACTGGATTGTTTTATGCATGACTCAAAAGTGAGTGCCTCAGTCACCAAGATGAACTATTACCAGACCTCACAGTACACACCCATAATGTAAGTAGGAATAATAAAATGACAATTAATATCTATTTTGGTGCAGTATTAGACACCAGTAAGCAATTTGTATCACATATTGTAGTGAGAAATAAATAATGTGACCTACTGGGAACTGAACCTAGGCACTCAGACTACTATCCTGCTACTGTGGCCACTGAGCAGCATGCTGACATAGTTGGTACAGGGCTTACTATACTCACCTCCTTACTCTTGTATTGCATATCATGCTACTATAAATAATCAAGATATCAATTAGATATAGTTTATTGCAGCACTACCCACTGCTATCAATTTAAGACACAAATTGTACTGATGTCTCCAGGCCCTGCACATTCATGCCTCCAGGAAAGCAATCAATCTGCTTCATTGTAATTTTATTTTTGTGGGGCTCACTTCAAAGAAAAAATATATTAAGTGTGCCTCTTAATGCCTGCCATTTGATTGTATATGGGCAAAATTTTTGTTTTCTTTTTTTAGCCATAAGGTATTCAATGTTTGTCAGTTTGGTCTGAAAATTGCTATACTTGTAATCCAAGGCAAGTACACCTTTGGCATATCCTTGATGATTATCAGACTTTAATTGTGGACTTGGCATCATGGTGATGTTTTGAAGTAATTTTGGGGTGCAGTAGATACTACATGAATTTTTGGTGGGGTATTATGTGTTAGCCTTGTAGTACTCATTGAGACCTTTTTCTGTTATCTAACATGTCCCTTAACTCAAAATATTGATGGAGTTAAGGCTTGTTAAAGTTGTAATGTTATCATAGAGGAATTTTAAGTGTTTTCATTTTTATGTTTTTTATATGTCTATTTTTATCAGGTATTTTGTAGAGACTTAGGGCAGGATTCACAAACAAAGCCAAAAATCTCGCAGCTGTGAGAAAAAAAGCCTGCAGCACTGTGGAAATACAGTTGCGTGATATTCATATAGAAATTTTGAGCAGGTGCAGAATTTCACAAAATCCCTCCAGCTATGGAATCTCAGTAGCTGCGGAAATTGTGCACATGCTGAAAATCCACAACTGTGGATCCGCAGCTGCAGAAATACCCTTAGGAAGCATAGCAACAGTGAACCTAATTAGCTGGAACAGCAGACTTTAACAGTGCTGCCATAGAATGAAGCTGAAAGCACCCACAAAGAGACCAGCAACCAGTCCCTCAACTGGGACCACTGCAGCACCACAAGTACCAGCAATATCATGGTACCACAGTGGCCAACTGTCACTGCTGGTCCTCCCTCCCTAGGGTGTTCTAGATGCCTGCAGGGGTAGCACTCACTGCAGGCTGGCCAGGCTCTACTGCCTGTGGGGCTTCATCATGGGCTGCACTGTGTCTGGTGGTTGTTGTCTGTTGCCATATCATGGCAATGTGTGCTTTTGTTGCTGTAACAGTAGCCACTGTTATACTAACTGGGATGCTAATACCTGTGCCTCACCTCCACCTTAATTGATTCCAATTGCTAGGGCACTACTGCAGTTTGCTGAGGGAGAGTTACACCTCATTCCACTGTGTGTAACATTTTTTCCGCAACTGCGGAAAAAAAACTGATTGTGAATAGCCTTTCAGGGAATGCTGCATGCATATCATGGCACTTTTTCTCCCGCAACATATCTTCTGCACGTGCATTTTTTTCGCAACCGCAGGATGTTTTTCCCGCACCTGCAGGGGATTTGTGAATTCCCGCATCTAGGTGTGTTTTCCCACAGCTGCTCAATATTTGGACACTTGCAGGTTTTTTCTGTCCTACTTTCTTTTTTGAATTCAGCCCTTAGTCTTGTAGTACTCATTGAGACCTTTTCTTTATATATAGATTGCCCCTTAACTCCAAAGATTAATGGAGCTACATCTTGTTAAATTTGCAATGTTATCTTACAGGAATTTTCATTTTCTAATTTTTATGTATTTATATGGCCCCTGTTATTTTTTTTTTTTTGGGGGGAAGAGGTATTATGTGTTAGGTTTGTAATACTCATCGAGGCCTTTTTTTTCTTTTTTGATACATAGATAACTCCAAATATTGATGGAGTTATGGTTGTTAAAGTTGCAATGTTATCCTATAGGAATTTTCATTTTTTAATTGTTATGTTTTTGTATATGTATTTTCATTTAGCATTTCTTAGGGACTTAGTCTTGTAGTGCTTATTTCTTTTGATATATAGTTTGTCCCTTAACTCAAAAGAATGATGGATTTACAGCTTGTTAAAGTTGCAATGTTATCCTATGGGAAGTTTCATTTTTGTGTGTGTGTGTTTTTTTTATATAGCCCCTGATTTTTTTTGGGGGGGTAGTGTGTGCTAGTCTTGTAGTACTCATTGAAACCTTTTTGATATATAGATTGTCCCTTAACTCCAAATATTGATGGAGTCACGGCTTGTTAACATTGAAACGTGCAAAAAACCTAACTCCAAATTATTCTTTTGCATAAACTGATCATTTCTCATGCAATTTTCACAAGCTCATAAAAGAGGATTGGTTGATAAGAAAGAAAATTGTCAAAAAAGACTAAGTCCAGATTCTTCTTTCATATGAATTCATCCTCTTTCATAAGATTTTTGTGAGCTATTGAAAGAGGATTGGTTCATATAAAAGAAGACTGTGAAAAAAACTAGGCCTAATTTTTTGTTTTGTATGAACTCATCTTCTTTTGTGAGATTTTTGTGAGCTCATGAAAGAAGATTCCTTCACATGAAAGAAGAATTTGAAGAATAAACTAAGTCCAAATTATTCTTTCATGAGAACCAATCTTTCATGAGATTTTTGTGAGCCATCAAAAGAAGATGTGTTCTCATGAAAGAAAAATAAGAAGAAAATGAAGTACAAATTCTTCTTTCGTATGGCCCTATTTTTCTTTCATGATCCATATGAAAGAAGAAAATCCTCCCAGGAAAGATTTTTTATATGCTCCAAAAACACATTTAGGGTTCAATTTTTGAAAATCTAAGTTCAGAATCTAACTAAAAGGGTCACATTTAGCTAGATTCATGTCTTAGTGTATCTGCAGGGCACCATTTTTATGGGTTTCCAAAAAACGATGGCAGCCATATGAAAGAAGAGTTTTCTCTCACAAAAAATGATTACTCCCTTACCAAAGAAAAATCCACTTTCATATGACCAAAAGCTTCCTTCATAGCAAACATCAATCCAAAAAACATTACTGAGCATGCTCAGAACCAAAATTTCAAATCCTTATAACTTGGGAACAGATTAATATATATTTTTACCAAATTAACAAAAGGTACCATTCTGGAACAAGTCCTTTCTACCCTGACCAAAATCCCAAACCATCTGGGAACTAGACAATGACCAAAAAACATCAAATGAAAAAAATATTTTGTTTCCTAAAACACACTGTCCATATCTCAATATCTGACCAGATTGAAATGTGGCAGATCAAGAGACCTTTCCCCACAGCCATTGTTTGAGTTGTGCTGGTGTGTGGCACTTTGGATTCCACCATGATAACTGAAATGAACACTGTGAGTAAATAAATCCATGTTTCATTAATCTGGTGGACAGTGCCATGCTTTCATTTGCTCCCTTGTTAACATTAAACAGCCTACTCAACATTAAAGAGCTGCTGATGTCATAAAGAAAACTTTGAACAACATAATATTTAGGTATAAGTCAGTTTGCATTCCATATGTATTCAATCGACTTCTCCTCCACATTACTTATTACTGAGAAAGTTGCATGTACTCACAGGGATTGTTACTGTTTGTTGCTAACAATTTATTGCTTTATTTTTCTCTGATTCAAATTGTTGTTGCTGGGTACACCTTCTGCTGCATTATTAGAGGGTGTGCCTACAGGTGTGTGCTTACAGATTACTGCTGTAAACTTCTGATTCAAATTGTCTTTTGCAAGGTATGTCTTCTGTTACTGCTTTATTTTTCTCCGTAGCAAAGTGTTTCTTACAAGGTATATCTTCTGTGAAATTATTACAGGTGGTGCTTAACAGGCTTTACAGTTTTATCTATCATTAGGCTAAGCTTTCAGGGCTACTGCATGTGTTGCTGGTTGATTGTTTCTGCTCTTACCTCCTTGTTTCTTCCATCCATGGTTCTCCTTTTGTGGTAGGGGAATGGCCCAGCCACCAACCCCCATCCTCAACCACCCCACACTACACTCCTTTTATAGTGTAGCACAGTCATGATATTTTCTGTAGCAAAGCAGGAAGGGGTGGATCAGAGGGGTATCCACACAGTGACCTCATTTACAGGGGCACAAGTAATTTAATTTGTTATAACAAGTTATACAAAAACAAGCAAACAAAACACAAAATCAAACTTTTGCTTTAATTTTCCTCCTTCTAATTACTCTGATCCAGTTATAAACCCAGCAACTTATCTGGAATGGATATTATTAACTGCAGGTACTGTGGGACATTTTTCAAAAGGGCAGTTATACAGGATTTAGGACACTGTCCTACATGCTGGGCCATTGGAGATCTAAGGGCTCAACTCCAGGCAGCATGGGCAGAGTTTGCATGCCTAAAAATGCATATCCAGGAGGAAATATATTATAAGAACCACCCGACATTTCCCCAACATCCAACAGAAGCACCTTAACCCTAGAGGGTAGTTGGTTCGGGAGGATGGCAGGTGGTTGGGAGGGGCAAATCGGGTGCCCCATCACTCGGTGCTCTCCAACATATTACCTCCACAAACCATATAAAAACTACTAACAGGTATCTGCCTCTATCTCTGAAATCAAACAAAGGGGCAGAGGACAGTGCAGAGCAGGAGACTGCAGCACAGAAGCTAGCACAACAAAACTCACTCAAAACAGGAACCAAAACAAAAAAAGCAAAAAGGAAATCCAAAACACTTCTGAACATAGGAGACTCCATGATTCGGGGAGTTGATACCTAGCTCCAGCCAGAGGTAATGGTCAAATGTCTCCCAGGTACATTAGTGTGGATAGTCACTGACTGCATTGCTAAAATTGTACAGGAAGCAGGAGAAAACATCAACATCCTGGTACACATAGGGACTAATGATCTTGCCAACTGGTCAGTTGTAGAGACCATGGAACACCTGACAAGGCTGGGTGACAAACTCATCCATTTCATCCGGCATCTCCTTCTCTGAGATCCTGCCAGGCTGGGGGGGGGGCAGATGGATGGAAGGTCAGAGAAGGGGAGATAGGGGAGCTAAACATGTAGCTCAAGGGCTGGTGCCAGGAAAAAGGACACAAATTTGTAGGTAACTGACAATAGTTTTGGGAGCGAAAGTTCTTTAAATTCGATGGACTGCATCTGACTAAGGAGGGAGTCAGTGCATTGGGGCAGAAGTTTGATGTTTTTGCAGAATATTTAAACTAGCAAATGGGGAGAGTAAGTAAGTAAGTAAAATTCATTTTTCAAATGCCTTTCACATACCAAGGCGCTATACAATAAGGTAAACATTCAATATTCAGATAATAGCAATACAATTCTAAAAACCATCAGAAAAGGCCTGATAAAACAAATATGTTTTAGGCTCAGATTTAAAACTCAAGATGGTCTGGCATTCCCTCAACCGGTGAGGTAGATAATTCCACAGGGTAGGGGCAGCATGAGAAAAAGTATGTGCCCCAGATGTTTTTAACCAAACCCTGGGAACCTCTAGCAATCCCTTGTCAGTGGATTGGAGTGAGCGGAAGGGGCAGTAGGGAATAAGGAGCTCTTGCAGGTAATGGGGTCCTTGTTCATGTAGGGCTTTATAGGTCAGTAAACCGACCTTAAAGGTGATCCACCACTGTACTGTCAGCCAGTGCAGTTTGAGCAACACAGGCGTTATGTGACTAGACCTAGATGTACTAGTCAGTAGCCTGGCTGCCGGATTCTGCACTAGCTGCAAGCGATAGATATCAACCCCCAGAAGCCCTAGGTAGAGGACATTGCAATAATCAAGTCGGGTGGTTATGAAGGCGTGGACCAACATAGGAAGGTCAGCATGAGGATCCAGGTGTTTCACCTGGGTGATATTCCTTAGATGGTAAAAGGAAGACCTGACAACCGCAGGCACCTGTGATTTTAGGGTCAAACTGCTGTCAAAAATAATGCCCAGGTTACGCACCCAGTCTGAGGTCATGAGCTGGACACCATCAAGCCATAAGCCAGAAGGGTGCCCTGCCCCAAGACCTGCCTCCAGATGACCGGGGTCCACAACCAACACCCAAGTCTTGTCTGGATTTAACCTCAGCCAGCTAGTGCTCATCCAATTCTTGATTTTGGCCAGAAAGTTGTTAAGCATGGAGATCGCATCATCCTGTCCGGGAATAAAGGACAAATACAGTTGGGTATCATCTGCATAACAGTGAAAATCCAAACTGTATCCCTAATGATGTCTCCCAGTGGCAGCATATACACTGCAAACAGCATGGGTGTCAATATGGAGCCTTGCACACCCCAAAGGAAAGGGGGAGGGCATCAGAGGAATAAATTCCAGTGAGAACCCTCTGAGACCTGCCCGAGATGAAAGATTGAAACCAACTAAGGACTGTTGCAGACAATCCACAGAGAAGCCGCAGGCACTCCCTAAGCATGCCATGGTCTACAGTGTCACATGCCACCAAGAAGGACTAAGACAGTACGAGCCTTTCTCGATCCCTCGCTACTAGGAGGTCATTTAAAACCCGAACAAGGGCGGTCTCGGTACTATGTCTTTTCCTAAACCCAGATTGGAGAGCATCATAGACATTGTGAGTTATAAGATGGTCATCCAGCTGCAAAGCAACCACCTTCTCAATAACCTTGCCCACAAAGGGTAGATTAGAGACAGGTCTGTAGTTTGCTAGACAGTCTGGATACAAGGAGAATTTTTTTAAGGAGTGGTAAAATGACTGCCTCCTTGAGGGGATCAGGAAAGACCCCCTTCTCCAAGGAACTCCAGAC
Source organism: Neoceratodus forsteri (assembly GCA_016271365.2). Lineage (NCBI taxonomy): Eukaryota > Metazoa > Chordata > Ceratodontiformes > Ceratodontidae > Neoceratodus > Neoceratodus forsteri. The sequence continues at coordinate 428,297,946 of CM057450.1, read as the reverse complement.
ACTTTCAGCAAGGATCGGGCAGATAACATCTACACAACCTACCAATAGTGGTTTAGGGCCCAGATCCAAACTACAGCTGGTTGGTCGCAAAAAGTCTGGACAATGCTCACAATGTCCATGAATTCTGGCCAGCTAAAGTTAGACCAGGCAGAACGGGTGCTCGCTACCTCCCACCAATCTCCACAATCCCTCCTAGAGAGAGCTGGGCTGATACCTGACCTGATGCTGGCAACCTTATCTGCAGAAAATTGAGCAAGCTCATCACACTTCATTTGTGAAAAATCACCTCCAGGCTGAAGATAGACTGGATTGCACAGTCTGTCCACAGTCTGGAAGAGCTGAGCCGGTCGATTCCATGCAGCAGCAAACTCCATGGACAGGAATTCTGCCTTCTTATGGGTGATTGCTGATTGATAGCCCTTATAATGTTCCATCAATCTAAGCCTGTCAGCATCAAGGCCAGATTTCCACCAAGCTCTCTATAGCCTTCGACCCACTCTTCTCAGCTTCTTCAAGGACTCATTAAACCAAGGAGTCCTTGGGCACAGAGTGAGTGGGTGAACATGAACAGGAGCAATTGAGTCCAAAGCATCTCCCACCACCTTATTATAGGCCAGTACAAGACCCCTTGGACTCATGCATTCACTCGATAAACCTGATAGGTCCAGCACCACCGATAGGCCTCTGGGGTAACTCCCCTTATTGGGTGGTACTGGACCATCTCTGTAGGGGCAGACCTATTTGGAGGTAACCTGAAACTGAACCTTATGGTGTGATGATCTGACCAAGCAACTTCTTCCACCCCCAGATCGGTGGTCTCCATCCTCAGGAGGACCACAAGATCCAGAAAGTGACCCCCTATATCGGTAGCAGCGGTAACCACCTGTGTAAGGCCCAGCATGGTCATAAGCTGGAGGAGATTATTTCCAAATTGTGAGAGTTCATCATTGACCCAGGCATTAAAGTCACCCAGAATCAACCATCTGGGTGACTCCAAGCCAACGCTGAAATTGAAGTCCTCAAACTCCTGCAGGAATTCTCCCCTTTGCCGGGTGGAAGGTAAATAAGGAGTATCCTGAACCCTACACCTGCACCCAGGATACACTCAAAGGATTGGGTGCACCCCACTGGCACATCTACAAGGCCCAGTTCCATTTTAAACATAATGGCTACACCCCCGCCCCATGAGCCAATCTCAGGCAGTGTATTACAGAGAACAAAGCTGGAAGAGCAGATGCCAAGATAGGGCCTGCATTCTCATCCAGCCAGGTCTCGGTGATGCAAGCCAGATCAGATGTTCCAACAAGATCAGCTATAATGGCCATCTTGTTCCTAATCGATCTGGCATTGCACAACAGCACCTGAGTTGGATGGGTCTTCAAGGGAGATCCCAGGGTCTGCCCACAATTTGTGGAACCTTTGGGTATGGGAACCAGGCAGGAAAAACCCCTTTCCTGACCCCATTTCACCCCAGGGTGTCTCCTAGTCCCTACAACCTCTATCCGTCCACCCCTCTCCATTCTCGCACCATGCCCAGATCGAACCCCCTTAAATCAACTTCTGGCTATCCCCAAGGTTCAACATTTCTTATACACCTCAGCTGTTAATAGGGGACAGTCAAAAGGGTGTAGATCCTTAAGCATGGTGGGAGAATAATGTCTGACCATCTTAAACCCCTCTCAGCATAATTCAAATACAGCAATTTACAAATCCCAAAAATGTAATCAAATAATTTCCCTCTCCAGTACCACCCACATTGACACAAACACCTTCAGTGAGGAGCCTCTCACACAACCTCACCAAAGATCCAAATAACCACAACACTCACTACAAGGGATGCAACACCAGATACGTCGAATGGGAAGAGCACCCTTCCCCCTCAGCTAGTGATCAAACAGGATTTCAGCATGTTTGTAGTTCATTTGCATCATCAGGTAAGAAAAAAGGTCCATCTCCCCATAAGCCGCACAGGGGAAATGCCAGACCTTGCCCAACAACTAAGACACCGAAATCTGGCCAATGGAAAATCATGTACACAAATGCACGCAGTCTGGAAAACAAGATCCCAGACCTGCAAGCAATAATGACAGAGGCTAAACTGGACATAGCAGCCATTCACGAGACATGGTTCACCAGTAACCACACTTGGGAGACTTCAGTACCTGGCTATGTACTGTTCAGAAGAGACTGAGGTGCAAAAAGGGGGGTGGAGTGGCCCTTTATGTCAATGAAAATATCAAAGCTACAGAAATTCAGAATACACATACGGAGCCAGAAGAACTGTGGGTCACCCTGGAAACAGGAGATGGGACAGCCATATGAACAGGGGTTGCCTACAGGCCTCCAGACCAGGGGGAGGACATAGACACATTACTGTTAGAAGATATACAAAACATGACAGCTAAAGGGGAGGTTCTAATAATGGGAGACTTCAACATGCCAGATACAGATTGGTCAATACCAGCAGGAACATCTGCCAGAACTAGACATATAGTGGATTCCTTGCAGTGGGGAGAGCCTCAAACAACTGGTATAACAACCCACAAGAGACTCCTAGGAAAACATCAACTGAACTTGCAAGCTCAAATGGGCAGACTGGGTGGGCCATAGACCCTTATCTGCCAACACTGTCTATGTTTCTATGAGACAGGGCTATCTTAGATCTAGTACTGACTAACAGGGAAAGGATCACAGATCTCCAGGTAGAAGGTCACCTGGGGACCAGTGACTATCACATGGTATGGTCCAATTTGGCCACTAGAACTAAATCATTCCATTCCAAGTCAAAAATATGGGACTTCAGAGGAGCTGACATTGATAAGATGTCCAACAGAGTTAATCTAGGCCTGGCATGAAGAAATACAGGTGAGGGGGAACAGGCAAAGTGGGCAAGCATTAAGGATGCAATACTTGAAACAACATCCCATTGTGTTAGAGAGAAAAAAAAGTGTAAAAGAAGGAAACCACTTTGTTTCTCAAAAACAGTAGCAGAAAAGATCAGAGCCAAAAGGCTGGCTTTCAGGAAATATAAGGGAAAGCAGCGGGATGAAGATAGGGAGGCATACCAAACTTCCCTAAGGGGAGCAGGGAAGACAGTAAGGCAGGCAAAGGCCCAAACTGAGAAAACACTAGCACGAACAGTAAAGAAGGTAACAAGACTTTCTATAGATACATTAGTGAAAGGAGAAAGTCCAGAGGGTATTGCTAATATCAAAGGGAAAGGGGCGTGTGAGGAGGAGGAGGAGGAGGCTATGTAAAGCATCTATACTAAATAGATACTTCTGCTCAGTATTTACTGAGGAGAAAGTAGGAGTAAGACCCACAGCTCAGCACTATGGACACAGGGGGTGAGGGTTGTGCACTAGTCCCTTCACAAAAGAAAGAGTCCTACAAGAGCTCAATAAGCTCAGGGTGGACAAGGCAATGGGACCTGATGGCATACATCCCAGGGTACTAAAGAAGCTAAGGGTGGAACTAGCAGAGCCATTATCAGAACTGTTTAGTGAGTCTCTGAGCACAGGAGAGGTCCCAGAAGACTGGAGAAAGGCTCATGTGATCCAGCTTCACAATAGTGGTAGCAGGGAGGAGGCAGGGACCTACAGACCAGTCAATCTTACCTCAGCAGTGGGTAAGATTATGGAGGCACTCCTTAAGGAAAGGATAGCGCAACACCCGAAATCCATAGGAGCACAGGACCCAAGACAGCATGGGTTTACAACAGGAAGTTCTTGTCAAACTAATCTCATAGATTTCTTTGACTGGGTAACCAGAGTAGTGGACCAAGGGAGAGCAGTAGATGTCGCCTACCTTGACTTCAGCAAAGCTTTCGATAGTGTTCCACATGTAAGATTGATTAATAAACTGAGTAGGCTCGGGGTGGGTCAGAAGTTGGTCAACTTGGTGGCAAACTGGTTGATGAGCAGAAAACAGAGAGTGGTGGTAAACGGTATCCAGTCAGAAGAGATGCAAGTCACAAGTGGGGCACTTCAGGGATCAGTCCTGGGGCCAGAACTCTTCAATATCTTCATCAGTGTCATTGCAGATGGACTGGATGATAAAGTTTGCCTGTTTGCAGATGACACCAAGATCTGCAACAGAGTAGATGATCCAGATGGGGTGGGCAGAAAGGGAAGAGATCTGGATAAACTGGCAAAATAGTCAGAAGAGTGGCAACTGGGGTTTAATGCAAAGAAGTGCAAAATCATGCACATAGGTAACAGAAAACCTGAAGTCACCTATAGGTTGGGAGAGAGGAGTTGCTGGCAGTCACAAAGGAAGACAGAGACTTGGGCATCATCATCACAGATGACCTGAAATCATCCAAGCAGACCACTAAAGCAGTCGGTAAGGCCAGGGGGGGTGTTGGGGTGTATTAGTAGGGGTATCACAAGTCATAAAAGAGAGGTAATAATCCCTCTTTACAAGACACTGGTTAGACCCCATTTGGAGTACTGCATGCAGTACTGGAGGCCACACTTTCACAAGGACATTAACCAAATTGAGGCAGTCCAGAGAAGGGCAGCCAAAATGGTGCAGGGACTGCATCAGAAAACATATGAGGACAGATTAACAGAACTCAATACGTATACCCTAGAGCAAAGGAGGGAGAGAGGTGATATGATTGAAACATTCAAACACCTTAAGGGCATTAACAAGGTGAAAGAGTCTAACATGTTTCAATATAAAAAAAAAATAGCAGGATGAGAGGACACAGCATGAGATTGGAGGGAGGCCGATTAAGGGGTAATGTGAGGAAGTTCTTTTTCACAGAAAGGGTGGTGAATGCATGGAACGGCTTACCTCAGGAAGCTGTGTTTATGAATACAGTGCAGGCCTTAAAACAGGCATGGGATAGGCATAAGGGAGCAATACAGATAAGTATGAATAGATAGGTCATTGTCAGAGCAAAGGCCAATGACACATTCATAAGGTAGAAAAAGAAATGGGCAGACTAGATAGGCTTTGTAGTCCTTATGTGCCATCAACTTCTATATTTCTATGTTTCTGTATATCCCTTAGAGTTCATCTGCCTCTTTAGCTTACTCCCCTACTTCGTGTCATAGTCATCTGTTGTGACATCACAATCTGTTGCCATGGGAGTAAGTGTGATGTCACAAGTAGAGCATTATGACCTCAGGTAAGGAGAAAGCAAGAGGAATAGATAAGCAAAGATCCCGTTTTCATACAAATGGCCTCAGTAATAAATAATGGGGAGGAGAAATACAGAACATACGTGAAATACAAGCTGAACTGTGTCTAAATGATATATTTTTTTTAAAGTTGTTCTTCTTTTTTGCATCATATGTTTATTAAATTTTCCAGTCATACATAAAGAAAATACAAACCATACTTTTACACAAAGCCTGCTAATAACTTTACCTTTGGTACATCATTCTATCAGTACTCTCCTAAACTCTCCTGTACATACCAAATTACCAGATTTCCTTTACCCCCCCCCATGTCCCACTCCCTACAATGTCCCTTCTCTTTAAACAATAAAAACAGGAATCCCGAGTAACTGATAAATCCCAAGGAAAGAAAAAAGAAAAAAGGACACACACATACCTCCTCTTGTCTCTCATCCACACTCCCTCTACTTTATCCTTACCAGTGTGCTTTCCCTCGCCATTCCGGTCCATTCACCTCCCCTCCCTCTACCTCAGCCACTCTCTATTATCCTTGCAACCCTCTACCTAGCACCTCCAACTCCCCTGGGGGCAACGAGGACAAGAACGTACCCCACACCCTCCAGAGCTGGTCCTCCCTATTTTTTGCCCCATAGTACAACTTTTCCAACCCTAGGATTTGCAGACACGGATTTTTCCACTGCTGAACCGTTGGGGTCTCATTTGTGACCCAGGTGTTTAAAATACACTGCCTGGCTACAGCAACCAGAATCCTCGCCCATCTCGGCAGAGGTCTCCAATCCTCCTCCTCTTCTGAGGCATCCACCCCAAACAACATCACAGTTGGGCTTCTCTCTACCTGTCTACCCCACACTTGACCCACTTCCTCTGCCACCTCCGTCCAGAACTTCCTCAGGGACGGGCACTCCCAAAAACAATGTATGTATGTATGTACCCTCCTCTATCCTACACCTTCCACAAAGGGATGAAATCTTGGGACCAAATTTATGTATCATGCTTGGCGGGCAGTAAAGTCTGTGCAGAAATTTATAATAGGATTCTTGGTACTTATTACAGACTAATAAACCCTTATGCATTTGTAACAACAACTCCCATCCCTGGTCTGGTATCTCCCTCTGCAAGTTCCTGCTCCACAATCTCCTAGTCTTACAAGTAAGGTCAGGCAAACACTGCCATCCCATTCTTGCCGCCCTCCCTATTATATCCCTCTCCTTCCCCCCTTGTACTTTGGACCATGTGTTCGATCTGCTCTAGGGTAGAATCCATTGCTCGGCTTTTACTTATTGTTTTGGCATAATTTATTGCCTGAAAAGTTCTAAACATACCGGATCCCATATATTCACCAATCGCTGCTCCCAACATGAGCTTCCCTTGTTTCCAAAGGTCTTTTACACATTTAACTCCCTGTTTCTCCCAACTCAGGAAGCCTGAATCCTCCATACCCACTATAAACCCCGGGTTTCCCTTCAATGGGAGTAGTAGTGTCTCCTCCCCAGGTTTAATCCCCACCCATTTTAACAGCTGCTCCCATCCCTCTAGTACTGAAATTACTAATGGGTTTGGTTTCTTCCGCCTCTTATACCCATTTTTCCCTCCTCTTCTCAAAAAGGCCAAAATCCTCACCCCATTCCCTCCTTCCTCCAAATCTAGCCAACCAGCCGCTGGCGGTCTGTTCACCCAGTCTCCCAGAATTCTGTAATGCATGGCCAAGGCATAATTCCTTAAGTCAGGCATACTCAAACCCCCTCGCTCCCCATCTGCTCGCAGCCTGTGTAAACTCGCTCTTGGCCTTTTCCCTCTCCATATGAAACCAACAAAAGCCTTATCAACTCTCCTCAGGTCCTTTCTATTTAGACCCATCAGCAGTATTTGCATCAGGTACAAGATCCTGGGCAAGATGTTCATTTTTATCAGGTTTATGCGTCCCAGCCATGATATAGTAGACCTCTCCATCGCCTCAGCTCCTCTTCTATATTTTGCATTATGGGGGTAAAGTTTAACTTATATAATTGGCTCAGATCATGACCAATGCAAATCCCCAAATATGTGAATTCCAACTTAGCCTTCTTAAGGCCCCAGGCCGTATCTCCGAGTTCTTTCTCAGTTCCCCCCACAACATTATTTCCGATTTCTGGATGTTTATCTTGTACCCAGAAAATGCTGCAAATTGTTCCATAATTGCCAACAATGGGGGGACAGAACTGGCCGGGTCTCTGATGTATAATAGCACGTCATCAGCATATAACGTAACCTTGTGCTCCCTCCCTGATCTTCCCACTACTCCTTTGATCTCGGCTAAACTTCTAATTACTATCGCTAAGGGCTCTAAGGCCAATGCAAACAGGAGCGGCGATAGGGGACACCCCTGTCTAGTACCCCTATGGAGGATGATTTTCTGAGTTAGGCTTCCATTTACTAATACCCTAGCTTCTGGGGCTTTATACATACTTTCCACCAATCCTACAAATCCTTCCCCTAGTTCGTATCCCCGGAGGGCTTTAAATAAGTATTCCCATTCTATACGATCAAATGCCTTCTCTGCTTCCATTGTTAAAACTGCTATATTTTTTGGCCCATAAGAGGCTCTCCACACCACATTAAGAAGTTTCCTCATATTATGATATGAACTTCTTCCGGGTACAAAACCCATTTGGTCTGGGTGCACCAGATCCGGGAGCACCCTGTCCAGCCTCCTAGCCAGGACCTTAGCCAGGATTTTGGCATCACAATTTAATAGGGAGATCGGCCAGTATGAAGAGCACTCCTGCCCATCCTTCCTTGGCTTTGGAACCAAACAAATGACTGCTTCCTTAAATGATATTGAGAGGTCCCCACCTCCCTTGGCCTCCGAGAATACCCGACACAGGGGATCCACCACCTGTCCCTTTAGTGCTTTGTAATATTCTATGGGAAACCCATCCGGTCCACTGGCCTTCCTTTGTTTCAAACATTGTATTGCCTGCCCAACCTCTAGCTGAGTAATCTCTGCCTCCAGCACCTTCTGCTGTTGTTCTGTTATATGCAGGATTTTAACTCCCCCCAGGAATTGTTTTATTCTGTCCCCAGTGTCAGAACACTCCGCCTGGTACAGCTGCTGATAAAATTGCTCAAACCTCACTTTTATTGAGTCCTTGTCCCTTAATAATTTCCTGTCTTTGTCTTTTATTCCCGGTATGCTTGTATATACCCGCTTGCCCTTTATTAACCGGACCATTAACGGGCCAGCCCTGTTCCCCCATTCAAACAAGCGACTTCTAGCTAGCATTCATGCCATTCTTGCCTTCCCCAGAAGAAATGCATTCAATGCCTCCTTTGCGGCCTTCAAATTCCGAACCCTATCCTCAGTTGGCCTCTCTACAACCACCCTTTCCCACCTCTTGACCTCTTCCTCTAATTCCACCAGCGTCGCTTCCTTCTTTTTTTTTGTAGTAGGCCACGAATTTAATGATAGCCTCTCTTATAAAGGCTTTCCCGGCCTCCCAGTATATACCCAGGGATTCCACAGAGTCCTCATTCGTCTCCTTGTACAACTGCCACTGTTGCTTAAGATATTCTATAAACTCCTTTTTCCCCAACAAATACCTTGGGAACTTCCAGGGTGGAGACCCCTCTTTCTGTTCTTTTAGTTCTAGCACCATCTGGACCATAGCATGATCCGATAGAAGAATGGGACTATGATCAATTTTATATACTTTACTCAGCCAAGATCGGGGAATATACATGTAATCTAACCTGGACCAAGTTTTGTGTGGGTTTGAATAGAACGTAAACTCCTTCTCTAATGGGTGCCATGCTCGCCAACAGTCGACCATGTCTAAATCCACCACACCCTCCTGCCAATGCTTCAACCTCCCTCCGTGCTTACATCTCCTCTCCAAGTGGTCTAATTCACCTTGCATTACAGCATTAAAATCCACACCCATAATCAGTCCTTCAAATTACTCCTTTATCAAAGCATCCAATACCTCCTGATAGAAGGTTGGATTGAAGACTGAAGGGACATAGATACTCCCAAAGGTAACCCTCTCTCCCAGTAAAATTCCCTCCACAAAGATATATCTACCCTCCCCATGGTCTATAATTACTCTTGTGCAAATGAAGGGAGTTTTAAAGTTGTTCTAATGGTGTCAGATGCTCTTTAACTATAGTGATGCTACCGCACTGCAATAATATATAGATATACATATATTATAGGGGTGCAGGAGCACCTCTCTAGTCAGGGTTGAGTAGGGTGCTCAGTATTAAACCCCTAACATTGCAACTTAATAACTTTGGCAGAGTTTGTCAGAATAGCCCACAAATTTGTATTTTCCATGGATGTGCCATGTAGTGAAAACATGAAAAGTTTCATGACAGCACCTTCTGGGGTTTCCAAAATCTGGATACCTCTTATTTTGTAAAATGGTCACATTTTTCCCTATACTTAACATGTTGTTTTGTGTGTTTTTTTCTTTCATGTACATACTACATGGTATTGAATTTCTGCACAAAACTTTCATAGGGTATCCCATGAAAGGTGTGACTGCATTACGGCAATGGCATTAACGGCAAATGGAAAACTGTGAGGGAAAAAGAGCAACAGGGATAAATGGTGACTTACGGATCTCTCCCCCTCCCGAAGTTTCCTCCCCCCAGCAGTTGATTATATTTAGAAAGTGGGGTGCAGGGGGTGAATCCCCCCCCACAGAAATGCACTGCAGTGTTGTCACAGTTTTGGCAATCGCTGTTTAGTGATGGTCACTTTTTCATGCCTCGCTCTTTTGCCATCGCCATTTTTCCATCGCTGTTTTGCTTTCAGTAAAATCACATAGAACCCTGTCAGGGTACATGTGGTCTCTGCTGAGCTAGTGCCTTTCGAAGTTTAGTGAAAAAATATTAGATGGCTCCTGAGTTACAAGGATTTAAAAATTGGTGTTGAATAAATGCCCCATACAAACCAAACATTTCTAGTTCATGAGAATGTTTTTTGGTTCTCAAAAGTTGAGTTGGGTGAAGGGAACTGTTTTCTGTGCAGTTAGCTAGGTTAAGAAGGGACTGTGAATTGGAGGAGTGGCTTAGGCAGCAGGAAGCCAGATGTTTGGATTTAAAACTGCCCTAGATAGCTTCTGGCAGAGAATAGCAAGAGGAAGAAGGTGCTGTTAGAACTTTACTACTCTGCTGGGACTTAAGAACTAGAACTCTACTATTGGAACCTTCAATATAGGGTAAAAACAAACAAGCAAAAAGCAAGAGTTGCTGTGCTTGTCTGAGCTGGTGAAGGGAACTGTTATCTGTGCAGTTAGCTAGGTGAAGAAGGGAACTGTGAATTAGGGGGAATGGCATAGGCAGCAGGAAGCCAGGTGTTTGGATTTAAAACTGCCCTAGATAGCTTTTGGCAGAGAACAGCAAGAGGAAGGAGTGCTGTTGGAACTTTACTACTCACTGGGACTATATAGCTCTCCTTCTCCACCCCCCACCCCACCCTTAGCTAGTTCCACTTTTATAGGCACAGGAGTTGACAGACAACAGAAACTTCCAGTTTTGGGAGCAGGAAGGGAGAGATCACAGAGGCACAAAAGACTCACCATCCTAGAAAGAAAAGATTAGCTCTCCATCTCCCCCAGCTGCCAGAGGTCTGACTCTGAACAAGTAAGAAAGAGACTACTGAGGAATACAGGAACTTCCTGTCCCAGAACAGGAAGAGCAGGAGCTATAAGGGCACGGAGGCAGTAGGAAAGTAGGGAGAAAAAAAATAAACAGAGAAAGGCTAAGAATAAGCATACAAAACAACAGTTGAGGGGCCACAAATAAGACATTATGGAGTGGTGCAGTTGCTGTGGAGCAACAGTCTTGGGGAGAGGCATTCTGGAGGATGCAGTGTTGTCCCATCTGCAGGCACCTCTCTGGCCTGAGGGAGAAGGTTGCTCATATCCAAGCTGAGTTTGCCAGGATTCAGGGGAATTCTTCTCTCACCCAGGGACCACCAGGGCCGCTGCCACTGCTTCAGAGGTTGCCAAGAAATAGGAGCGGTTGGACCACAGTGAGCTCAGGGAGGGTGAGGATGGAGGAAAGGAGGCGCATCCCTCCAGTTGTACCTTTCCACAATTTGAATGCCATTTTGGCAGAGTGTGGTTCCTCTATGGAGGCACCCATAGTGGAGACCAAGGAGGATGACGGGAACCTCCACAGTGGAGACCCACAGAAGGGTGGCATGGGACCCCACTGGGGAAGGAAACAACTCTTGGTGGGGGACTCAATTGTTAGGGGGTAGAACTGGGGAGGGTGGGAGGTGGTGGTAAGGTATCTGCCTGCGGCATGGCTTGGAGGGACAGGGAGTGAATTCTCAGGATCATGGTAGCAGCTGCACAGGAAGGGAGTAGGGCATCATTGTCCACCTAGGGACAAATGACCTGGCTGGGAAAGGGATAAGAGTAGTGCAGGAGGAGTTTTATGGAGTTGAGGAGGGGCCTTAGACAAGTAGCATTCACTGTAACCTTCTCGGAGGTGCTGCCTGCCTATGACATGGGTGAGACTAGGGTGCTCCGCACCATGAGATTCAATCAATGGTTGAAAAACTGGTGCAGAGCTCAGGGTTTTGGTTTCACTGGGAACTGGGGGTCTACCTGGATGGATACAGGCCTATACTGGTGTGATGGATTGCATCTGTCCAGGAGGGAAACCAGTATCCTATGTAATAGGTTTAAATGCTCCATTGGCAAGCACTTAAACTAGCCAAAGGGAAGGCACTGAAAAGGAGCAGGGAAATCCTAGCCCCCCCCCAAAATCAGGGTAGTTAGTGAGGTAAACATCAAGATAGAGAGGTTGATAGTGAGAAGGGCAGGGGTAAATGGTGAAAAAGGCAAAGGCAGTAAGGACAGGGATGGGGCTAAAAGGGGTAAGGCCATCAAAAAATGGAGGGTAGTGAGTTCCAATGCCCATAGTTTAGGTAACAACCTCCTTGAACTGGTGGTCTTGATGGAAGAGGGAAGCCTGGATATTGTGATGGTCACAGAAACATGGTACATGCAGAACCATGACTGGGATGTCAACATACCAGGGTACACAATCTACAGGAGAGACAGGAAGGGTAGAAGAAGAGGAGGAGTAGGAGGAGGAGGAGCAGCTCTCTATGTAAGGGAAGGGATCAAAACAATGGAACTAAAGGGTAAACAGGGTGAAGAGGAGGCACTGTGGGTCACCCTGGAGACTGGAAATGGCATCACAATCCACAATGGGGTTGAATACAGACCACCCTCTCAGGGGGAGGAAATGGACAAGGAAATGATAAACGGCATCCTCAGGATGGCACAGGATGGCAGAGAAAGGGGAGGTATTGTTGATGGGGGAGCTGAATATGCCAGATGTTAACTGGAGCACCTTTGCTGCAGCCACATTCAAAAGCAGGGTCATTCTCGATGCCGTACAGGGGGCATGCCTCAGACAGATAGTGTTGGAACCCTCTCGGGAGGGAGCGATCTTAGACCTGGTATTCTCAAACGGGAATGGAGAGAGGATCTCAGATCTAGAAGTGGGTAGCCATCTGGGAACAAGTGACCACCAAACAAAGTGGTTCACGATAAACACCGCGCAGAGTCAAGCCGTACAAAAGTGAGGGTACTGGACTTTAGGAGGGTGGACTTTGTCAAAATGGGAGAGTGCCTCAGAAAAGCACTAGCAAACAGGCAAGAAGGAAGAGTGGAGGAACAATGGGGAAACATCAAAACTGCCATCACAGAGGCAACGAGCCTTTGTGTGAAGCAAATAAACAAATCAAAATGAAAGAAAAAAACACTATGGTTCTCAAAAGAGGTGGCGGAGAAAGTTAGGGAGAAAAAGATAGCATTCAGAAAATATAAGGAAACACAGAAGGAGCAGGACAGAGATCTGTACCAGTTAAAGCAGAAAGAAGCGGGGAAGGCAGTCAGAATATCAAAGGCCCAAATAGAGGAAAAAATAGCCAACTCAGTGGGAGATAAAACCTTTTATAGGTACATTAGGGAGCACAGAAAGAGAGGGATAGTGAGGCTTAATAAAGGGGAGGGTGGTGGGAAGAGAGGAACAGTGAAAAGCAGGGATACTGAATGAATACTTCTGCTCAGTATGAATACTTCTGCTCAGTATTCTCAAAGGAAGAGAAGGGGGAGATACCCCATCTAATCCAATCAACAGAAGCACTCTGGATAAAGGGTTGATACCAGTCCTTTCACAGAAGGACGGGTTCTGAAAGAACTCCTAAAACTGAAGGTGGACCAAGCAATGGGGCCTGACGGGATTTACCTCAGAATTCTAAAAGAAGTAAGGGGAGAACTACTGACACCACTGACTACTCTTTTTTAACAAATCATGGGAAGATGGTGTGGTACCTATGCACCAGAGGAGGGCGGATGTGATTCCCCTTCACAAAAGTGGGAGCAAAGCAGAGGCAGGAAACTACAGACCTGTTAGCTTGACCTCAGTGGTAGGGAAAATGATGGAACCACTTCTGAAAGAAAGATTTGTTGAGCACCTAGAGGCCAGCAGGGTACAGGACCTAAGGCAGCATGGATTCACAGTGGGACGGTCATGTCAGACAAATCTAATAGATTCTTTTGACTGGGTGACCAAAGAAGTAGACCAGGGAAGAGCTGTGGATATGGCCTACCTAGACTTTAGCAAAGCATTTGACATAGTCCCACACAAAGATTAATGAACAAATTAGCCAGCCTGGGAGTGCATCCCAGGGAGGTAGCCTGGGTAAAAAAATTGGCTGGACAACAGGACACAGAGGGTAATAGTAAACAGAGTCCACTCTGAAGAAAGGGAGGTTACTAGCAGGGTACCACATGGTTCAGTACTGGGTCCGGTCCTTTTTAATGTCTTTATAAGTGACATTGTGGATTGGGACTGGAAGGAAAAGTATGCCTCTTTGCAGATGACACAAAGATCTGCAACAGGGTTGATACACAAGTGGGAGTGGAAAGGATGAGAAGGGACTTGGCAAGGTTGGAGGAATGGTCAAAAGTATAGTAGCTTAGATTCAATGCAAAGAAGTGCAAAGTAATGCACCTGGGAAATAAAAACCCAGGTGAAGAGTACACAATGGGGGTATTAACAACAAAAATGGAAAGGGACCAGGGGATAGTCATATCAGATGACCTAAAGGCAAGCAAGCAATGTGAGAAGGCAGTAAAGATGGTTGGGGGGATACTGGGATGTACAGGGAGAGGCGTCACCACTAGAAAACAGGAAATTGTTTTCTCTCTGTACAGACATTTGGTGAGACCCCATCTGGAATACTGCATGCAGTTTTGGAGACTCCATCTTCACAAGGACATAGACAGGATGGAGGCAGTCCTGAGGAGGGCAACCAAAATGGTACAGCATCTGCAACAGAAGCCATATGAAGAGAGACTAAAGGAGCTTAATTTGTAAACCCTTGAGGAAAGGGGGGCGGCATGATAGAAACTTCCAAATACCTCAACGGAATCATCAAAGTCCAAGAGGGTAGGATCTTTCAGAAAAGGAGATGTGCAAGAACAAGGTGACACAATTTGAAGGTAGAGGGGGGACAGCTCAGGGGCAATGACAGGAAGTATTTCTTTACAGAATAGGTGGTGGACACATGGAATGGCCTTCCTGAGGAGGTCGTGGGGTCAAAAACAGTGGGGGAATTCAAGAATCCATTGGACAGACATAAGGTAATTCTGTTGGGGGGTAGGAAGAAGTAGGCTGTTGGTTAACCAGGATCTTCAGCTTATCCAATAGGAAAATGGGCAGCCTTAGTGGGCCAAGTGGTTCGCATCTGCCATCAAAGTCTATGTTTCTATGTTGTATGTTTTTACAAATCTGATGTATCGAGTACCATGAATGGGGGTCTGATTTTCTAAAGAGTTGCTTTTGCTGAAAGGGACTTGTGGCAGAGAGTTTGGTGCAAGTGGTGACTTGCATCAAATTGTTCCACAAGGGCAATTTTCAAAAGAAACTTGCTGCAATCATCCTGCCACAAGTCCCTTGTGGCAATTCAGCAAAGTTGCACCAGCTCCCCCGGTGTAACTTTGTGTCCGTGAGGAAGCCAGTTTACAGGGCTTGCACTACAGCTTTGGTGCAAGCTGCCATAAAATGAGGGCATGGTGACAACTTGTGTCCAAGGTTATAAAATCTGGCGCAAGTTGTGGCACACCCTTGAATGCAGATGCAGCACACTTTGCTAGGATTCAGATCTTGGTCACAAGCCCTGTGTCCCCATTTGAAAATTGGATTCTGGGTCTCATGAACCAGGGTTTTTTGGTTTCCGATGGCTACCATCTTATTTCTTTATTTCTGTTAATACTGAAGTTGGAAAACACTTGTAAAGGGATAGTTTTCACAAAACTAAAACATCCCTGATGTACAATGTTTTATCTAAGCAAGATTTTATAGCCTGTTTATGGGAAAATTTGCCAAACCTTTGTAGTTCACACATTCATGATCTGTCCCTAGTGATTTCTGGTTCAAACCACTTTTTTGGTTTGAAATAAAAAAATTTCTGGTTCACGAACCAAAAAAAGTGGTTCAAACTACTAATTCTAGTTTGTGAACCAGAAAAAGTGGTTCTAACCTGGTATTCTGGTTTGTGACCCAGAAAATGTGATTCCAACTAGTACCTTTGGTTCTAGAAGCAGAAAATCTGCTCCAAAGTACTATGTTTGTTCATGAATCAAAAAATGTAGTTGAAACTACTTCTGCTTTGTGAAGATCAAAATGTGGTTCAAAGTTTGACTTTTGATTAGTGAAGTAGAAAATATAAAAATACGAAGAAGCTAAGTGAAGAAAGCAATTTGGTCGATGTAGTCTGCTTCCATTGCAGTGTCCAGAGGTTGACATATTGGGTCTGCTCTACTTCCTCACTCCTTCCATGCTTTCCATCTTTACTACTCATAAAGAATACTTTCCACATATGGCTATTCTACCCACTCTTGAAGCACAGCACATTGCAAGTATCCACCACCCTATGTGTGAGGAAGTGCATTGTCAGTTTGCTCATACACCTCCCTGCCTGCATCTTAACACTGTGGCCTGTCATGTTATTTTTGCCACTTAAATTAAAGAGATCTTCCATATCCATGTTACTTATCTGTTTCTAGTACTTGAAGGTCTCAATCATGTCCCCTCTCTCTGTCCTGTTCTGTGCTGAATAGATGTTCAGTGCCCTAAACCTCTCATACTATGCCTTACCGTGGTGATCCTCTATTATCTTTGTAGCCATCCTCTGGACTGGAACTTCTCCAGTAGGTTAATGTGCTTTTTGAGGTGTGGGCACTAGTAACAAAAACCATATTGTAGACTTGGCTTCACCAGAGAATTATAGAAGGGCAGTATAAGCTGGTCTCTCATTTAACAACCCACACAACCAAGCAAATACATTTCCGTTTTGCCAGTAATGGAAGTGCGCAGGACATCTATAGAGGGATGGGGGCCCTGTACTCCCATACCCAAATGCGTATACGATTATACTATCTCAAAAAGTCGGCAAATTCATTGCAAAAAAACTTTAATGCGTCAGTTATGGTTAAAGCCACAAAAATAGGGCAATACTGTGTTTGGGTTCCCAACCCTAACACCCTACCCCCACCGTGCAGGCAGCAAACAGAACAAAAAATTACAGTTTCATCCCTCCTGCATCTTCGCAAATCAGTTGTGGGATGTACCTTGGGGTTGTTAACCCTAACTCTCACCCCATTCTCATATACTCTACACAGCTCAGCTTATTTACTGATAGAATGGGGTGAGTATTAAGGTAACTGTTAAATTCCTGCGATCTCATTGCTAAGATATGGGAAGAATGAAAGTGTAATGATTTTTTTCCTGTTGCTGTCTGCAGGGTGGGGGTAGAGTGTTAGGGTTGGGAACCCTACTTTTGTTGATTTAACCCTAACTGCTGCATTAATGAAGTTTTTGCAATGAATATGCATATGTATGTATGTATGTATCTATCTAGAAATCCATTTATCTATCTATCTATGTGTGTGTGTGATGCAGTAAGAATGAATATTAACCAACATATGTACAAATAATAATGCATTCTGTTTCATATATGTTACTACTGCTCTCAGATAAAAAATTTCAATGGACAGTGGGAATGAAGAAGGACCTGAAGTTCATACAATCAAAGAGTTGCACAGTCAAACAGCTGGTCACTGACCAGTACATGCAAGTGAAATCATATATGAAAAAGACTCGGCCAAAAATTCAACATTATTTTTTACATCTGGCACATGTCTAATGGTAATAACATCAGGCAATACTGTTAATATGTGTTTATTGAGGATATCATACATATTACTTTTTCTTCCATAGTGCTAATATTAGGTGTACGTAAAAAAAATGAAGTTGGCAGCCAAGAAAAAACATTGTGCAATCATTTGTTATTGGAACAAGTTGGTGACTAACCATAAATTTTGAAAGGCAAGAAGTAGTGAAAGGAAATAAAAATTAACAATTGATAAATGGTTCTCCATAAAGATTCACATTGCAGACATCCACAGTGGACATGGAGAGCATTTCACCCAGTGCTTAAAGAGGCCAAAAGAAAACAATGACAAAGATTGGATATGAAGAGTTAAATGTGTTGCAAACCTTTTATAAACTTGTTTATTATTAGGGATACACAGTGTAATATATGTGAATCAGCTTAATTACCACAGGCAGTAAGGCACATAAACCCATGAACGACATTGTATCAAGTTAGTATCTATGCAGGTTTCACCAGTATACCAAACCTATGACCTGGAAGTATTCCACATCATAGTGTGCCACTTTGCACCAGCTTTCACACTTCTTCTTTCTGAGTATGTAGGTAAGATTTGTGATATTTGATAGCATACATTGATTATAAAAAGAATGTCTAAATTTGATATTGATGTTGCACATAGACAATGGACTCGATTTTAAAAGGGTGACGTGGGGTTGGCATCAAGCTCTGCATCAACAAGTTTTGGGCACAGCTGTGCCAAACTCCTTTGTTCTAACTGCACCCGACTTTAGTACATCAGGTGCAGTTGGAACAGTTTCCTCAATTTACAGCAGTTTGTGTCAAAGATTTGGCACAAGCCCCATAAAAAGGGTCCCCCAAATGGTACAAGTTAGACCAAGGAAACTCTAGTCTGACTTGCATTACTTGGCGCTTGGGATTGTAAATCCTAGTTGCCGGCTGGGAGAATGCTGCAAGCCCTGTGTGCCAGATGATTGGTGCACCAGGGGCTTTCAGCATTCACAGGCCTTTGCAAATTGAGCCCAATGTGTTTATAGTGTATGGTGAGGGATTTTCTCTGCATGGATTTCCATTCCAGATGAAACTTTCTTGAGCCACCGGTCAAAGGTTATGCAATGCAGTAGTAACATTCTGTGGTTATTTGGAAATCCTTGTGTCAGTTTATGTTTTCCACAGAACTGATGCACACACAGGAATCATTTCAAGCTCTGAGCTTCAATTGTCATCACATTTGCTGCTGCCATGGAGCACTGTGAAAAGACTTTTATTGAAGAAAAAATGTAAACCTAAAAATAAATGTACAATATAAAAATACTGGTTAGGCAACCACATGCCCAAGAAGCCTCTGCCGACACCTCAGACTTCTGATTGCATCAAACTACTCCAGCTTTCCTCTTGAGGTCTGATGTAATTGGAAGCCCTATGTGATGGCAGAGGCTGGTTGTGCATGGTTGCTCAACCACTAGTCTCTACGTAGAGTATGGTGTAATGTTGATATGTACTGAAAGGTTCAAGGACAGCAGTTTGACAAAAAAATTTGCTGACCAATATTACACTGACAGCTTTATGTCAACCGCAGTCGCAGTTGGCACAAAGTTGTCAAGCAAAAAGCTTGTTTTTTGCAGGGGGCTCTGGGTTCCATGTCATAACAGTGAAGAAAACACAGCTACTACCATTGCAGTGAGTGCACAATCCCGAAAACTAAAAAGGCACTGTGCACTACACATACTGCAAACATCAAAAAATACTTATGCTGATACAGGAGGAAATATTTTTACTTACTTTCAATGCAGAGGGCTTTGCCCACTGCCACCCCCCCATGTTATTATAACCAACTCAAGGGGGGCACATGTCAGGGAGGAGGAGAACTTGAAGGGGGCACAACTTGGGGATGGAAAACCTTGTGGCGGGGGTAATCTGAGGGTGTGGGGAACAACATCAGGGGAACAGAATGGCAAAGATGGCAAAAAAAAAATTACACAACCCCCTAAAGAAAAATAAAACTATAGCATCCACATACCTGAACCCAAATCTACCAGCATTGCTGACCATGACCCTGACTACCACACCATCAGAGCAGCTCAGCAACCCTCCTCCAACAAATCCCCAAATCCTAATCTCCTTAATGCTTCCTCACTACCTGCTAGCTATTTCTTCATTATATCCTCACTATACCCTACCCTTGCTATCCTCCCACAGTCGCTATCCTTACAGGGGCACTCAAATTGAGTTGCTCAATTTGAGTAGCCCAAATCATCGGATACCGGGGCTCTGCCCCTCCACACACACCCTATTTTATAGTAATCGACTCCAAGGTAGAGCTGATTTGGGGAAAGGGTGCAAGACCCGGAGAAGCAGTGCAGGGGTCCTGCAGTTACATTGCAGCCAACCCATCGATGTTGTAGCTGTAAAGTACCTCTGGAAAAAGTTTTTGTTGAAACAACGACATACCAAACTGAAATTCATATGTATAAAAGTGTTGTTGTTCGACACTTTACATGTCAATACTGTATGTTCTGATGGTGCAATATTGATGTCAGTACTACAACACAACTTAGACTGACACCACATATCTTCTCCCTTGTAGTATATTGAGCTGGAAATTTGTTTTTTAAACTTGAGCATGCAGAATGTGTTAAAGGCATCGGTCAGGAAAAGCATAGGCAAAACAGGAGAAGCTGTAAATTCACAAGTAGCTTTTTATTATTAATAATACAATAAAAAATAAAATTGTGCAGGATACTTCTTGATACAGGCAGTTCAAACAAACAGAAGTCCTTCATCTGAGAGTCTCTTCAAAATCCCCAGCTCTCTCTATCTCTAAACAAAACATTGCTTTCTTTTTATAAGATTTTTATCTCTGGCAATTGAATTCTGCGTCCTGTTCTTGTAAATTACACCACCTGTATATCACAAAATGTGTCAAAACTTTGTCAATTTCTTTCCTGTGAGCAGCCTAAAGAGTACATTAGTCATCTTACCAGGTGCAACCAATTAAGACATCCTGTCTCATGGCTGATTTCCTGCAACAGTTCTGCAAACAAGCTTGTGAAGGTCAATATGCACCTCAAAGTTAACACCCTGTGTTCCAGATAAACCCAAACAACATTCTGCAAACATTTCCATAATATAATTGTATACAGTTGCAAACCAAGGGATCTCAGTTGCAAATAATCACTGATGTTTGTTAACCTCATTGAAGCAGGGAAGAAAGACAGAATAGAAACAGCAAGTGAAGGAAGGAAGAAAACATGGGAAACTGTGAGACCATCAGAGTGGCCAGTTCCTAGATGCCACAAGGAAAATTTGATTGTGCTATTAGACAGGCAAGAGATAGACAAGTGACAGAATGGGAAAGGGGGGGGAATAGATCCTTGCTTTTAATTCTCTCTTCATAACAAATGGGACAGGGTCTTCCCCAACCCTATCACACAGAACTAGCTGCAGTCACCAGATGGAATCAGAAAACCAGGTATTAACTCTCCAGTGACTCCCCCCACCACCACTTCAAACCACCATGTCACTGAAATGTAGCAGAGGGTCTGAAATGGGCATGTATGCCAATTAAATGTGAAATGTAATGTATGGGCAGGCATACACAGACCAGCCTGTGTATTCATCTTGAGTTTTCTTCAGCAACCAGAGAAACTCCCATGCTTCACTATCGAGAGAAATGATTGCCATATAAATGGCTCTATTCACAAACAGGAATGTTGCATGTGAACACCTATACATTATCCTCTATATTATAACTTTTAAAATGTTCCTAAGTATTAAAGCATTGACAACAATAACAGTAATATTTGTTTGATATGTTTCTATTACTTTACTACTGTCGTTAGGAAAGGTATGTTTTTTTTTACTTTATATTTAATCACAACTGCCAATGTATGTACTGTACAATGTGACTTCATTTTACAGAAAACATTACAGTTAGCATATCCAACAACAGAATTGCATGCATAATTAACTTGCTAACATAAACAATTATTTTAACCCCTTCTTTTCTTTATGTCAACTTGCAGACATTATTTTGCAACGCTGCATTTTAATGAGAATGGTACTCACAGTCAGGCCATAACTCAATCTGGAGAACAGCAGTTAAGGATTTGCTTTCCCAAGGCCAAGAAGTTGTTTTCAAGCCAATCAATACTCCACCAACATATGGTTTGTACTGCTTATTAATGAATACCATTGATAAACAAAAGGCAATCTGCTTGATGTTAAACATGATGTTGTCCAGAAGTCACTGTCTGACATCTGATTACCTCCATCATGGAGTGTGTTCACTGGTTATGCCACTCCTTGGTTCTTAGCATGCCTGAGCATGGTGCCTTCATGCTTCCAAGTACAGTTCAAACTGCAACACAGCATATCAGTAATCATGGTAAACAAGATGCAAATTAGTCATCTGAAGAAGCAGCTGCTGTCATTCAACATCATTAAGGACCATCAGCAGCAACACAAGCAAAGTACCCGCCATTGAGGGTGGGGGAGGTTAGTGGACAGAGATTACATTCCTGGCACATAGGTAAGGAGAAAACCCAATAAGAAACATGGCACTGTGTATGTGGTACTGGGGCCGACCACTAGTGCTGTCTATTCCAGTGCAGAGAGTGTATGTTAATACCACCTCCGAGACTACTCTTACATTTCTAAGAGTGGTTTCACATGAATTCTAAGGGTAAGAACTATGAATGAAGAAGAGTCATTCTGATACTGTAAGAATGCAAGTGAGACTACTCTGACAACTGTAAGAGTGGTCTTGGTAGTGGTGTTAGTATATTATTGATCAAGCTCTATCAAAAATATAGTAATTTTTTTAAAACCTTAACCCGACAGTTCCCCTTTCTAGGAGAGCTGCACATGAGGCACTCTTCACAGAATAACAGTGTCTCATGTGCAGAGGAAAGGAACATTCTGATTGGTCAGGAGTGCTCCCTCGATCTACAATGTGTATGGTACGCTGGGCAAGAAAACCTTGGGGTGAATGATTCTTGTACAGAATGACTGGACACAATGGAGAGCTGTAATAAAATATATAGTACAATTGTTAGTGTTGTGTTCTCAGAACAAGGATGGCTTTATGACTTAGTGAAGTGTTCCAGTCATGTGGTGTGGTGTACCTTTGCATAAGGGAGCAACAGAAGCACAGCACAACCATAACATAAACAGTATGAAAATAGTAAGAATGTAGTGTATGGAGAATCTTTGTTGCATATGAAAATCAAAATGAATTATATTTTTATTGCTGCCCATACACTATACAGAACAATGTATTATCAATTATACACACAAATTCCATGTTTCAACATTGGTGTTGCCATGGTTCTTATGTTTCGCTATCAATGTAATTGTGTCATTATGGCAACCATGTTCAAACACAGCCTTTTGGTATATGGTTGATCATACGTTATTCTATATATGACATACAGTAGACTGATTTTGTTGATTAAAGCAATATATTATATTTATTGCAGCATATGTTCATGAGATTATCTATGAGGTTGCACATTTATGTGATGAGTACCCATCTTGTCGAAGAACAAAGTTTCAGCAAACAACAATGCACTGCTCAGACCCTGTTTGGTCTCACTACATGCATCCTAATAAACAGGAACTTAAAACAAAACATAGATCAAGATTTAAAAATAGGTTTAGAACCACTAAAAAACAGGAAACTAAATAATCATTGAACTATTTCTGTATGTTACAGCAAAGATAGTTTATAGATATTATGATGTACAACACATCAAGGTTTCTTTTTTAGGGATACTTATCTATGCATGGTATCAGTACCTTATGTCCCCATGTGTCTGCTGACTATACATATATTGCTGTTTATCATTGTCTTTTACTAACATTATGTATATACTTCATCAACTTTACTGTAATTTCCTGTGATATCAGGTAAGCGGTATGCCACAAATCATACAGTTCGAGCATATTGAGTTCTGCATCATATTTAAATTTTTTTCTGATGTCTTCCTGTCACCCACAGACATCACTGAACTCTCTCACATTACAATGCAGTACAAACTGCAATAATATTGACATATAACATGACTTATACATGGGTTGTTTGGAAATGCTGAAGGTGTGACACTGTGAGTGGTCATTTGTCTGTGATGTGCATGTCTGCAGGCAGCCAATAAACATTAACTTAATCCACATGTACAGTATTGTTTTCATCACATCTCTTAGTAGCACAGATGTCAATCATGCAGGAATATTGAACCCCACCCTTTTAGGAACCATAGTTTGCCATTTTGGATGCTAAATCAAAATTCAGGTGTTGGTTATATGGCAATCTATTCCTGTACTCAAAAAACAGATCATATACTTCAAAAGTGATATGCACTGTGCTTGCTCTGCTTGCATGCAATTATAAGTCTTTCCTAAATTCACACCACTATTTGAACTGCTACCATGCTGATCTCACAAAACATTCTTTTTTTACCAATTTATGAAATGTGTCATAAATATCAGGATGCTGCAGTATCTATGCTGTATAACTGACAATATATACAGAAAATTATTGAGGTGATAATATCACCTCTATGCTAATGATAGCTATTGTCCTCTTAAAAAAAGGAAAAAAAAATCATAAATATAGATGTTAGCAAAGGTGTGTATAGTGTTAAATTAGGTGTGTAGAACACATCATAAACAATAATCCAAATGTGTTTCTAACCATAAATATTTTATGTGGAGAATAATAGTAATGTAGGTACAGAATGAAAGAAAACTGAATTTCAGGATTTTCCCTGTCTGGGGTAATGTTCATAGTGTTTTCAGCATCCAAAGTATACAATGCTAGAATCATTTGACAGTGTACATAACGTTATTGAATTTACTGCAGTTAACAGCAACAGTTGGATAAAAACTTGTTTGTATTCAGAAATTGTATATTTTTCACTATAAGAAACTACAAACATGAATTTTAAAAGTGCAGAATATCAACAGCATTTTATTTATATACATTTGATTCAATCAGAAAGTAATGAATTTTGTTCATGTCTATACACATTTTAATTATTTTGATAGAAAAATTAAAAACATCAAACATGTAGTGTGATTATGCAATTATTGTATAACTGTTTTGTATTAGCAAATGATATGACAGAAAATAGTATATAGTAAAGGGGAGGATAACTTAGAAAAGGTTGTGGTGGAATCCATTAGCAACATGTCAGAAAAAGGTGGAGGTGATTCTGGTGGGTGACTTTAATCGGCAGGAAATAAATTTATTCCTCCCAGCAGTGGCATCAGCTAGATACAGTGACATCCTAGGCTCCTGAAAGGGGATGATGCTCATCTAGCAAGTCACAGACCCTACCAGTCATAATGGGGAAATACTGGACATGGTGTTCTCAAACTGGGATACAATAGCAGACATCAAGTTGTTAGGACAGGAGCAGAACATCAACCACCATACAGTGAGGCTGAATATGCTGATGGCATTGAAATTAAACAACAAAAGGAATAAGAATCTGGACTGCAGGATGGTCTGATTTTAACAAAATTGGTACATTCCTCAAGGATGACATGTCAGGTGGGGATGACCTGGGTGGTGTGGTGAGTATGTAAGTGATGAAAAAGGTGGCATAGGGAAGGCAACACACCCCTGCATCAAGCATTTGAGCAAAAGAAAGAAGAAAAAGATACAACTATTGATTTTGAAGTAGGTGTCAGAAAAGGTAACAACTAAAAGAGTAACATTCAGATGGTACAAGGTTATGAAGACGGAGAGGGAGAGGGGGCAGAATAATGAGGTATATTAGGAGAAACTGAGTGAAGCATGGAGAGTGAAAAGGAGCACAAAGATGCAAACTGAAGAGTGAATATCCTAGACAGTAAAAAAGGAGGACAAGATATTGTTTTAGATACAGTATGCAAGTAAATATATGAAGACCAGGGGTGGGATTTTAAGATGAAAACGTGACGGTGGTAAGAGAAATGTGCATGGGGGTACAGGGGTCCAGGAAAGGGTACACATTTTGAACAAATATATTTGTTCACTGTTTCCTTACAGAAATAATTTTATGAAATGTTTTCATGCCGCACACATAAAACTAGCAATGTGATATGCATGCTGCAAGCATGATTTAAATGTTAAACTGGAACCAATTGCATGCATGTGGCATGTGTGTAGCAAGCAGCTGTGGAAAGCATGCTTTTTATGTTAAACTGGAACAGACTGCATGCATGTGGCATGCATGCAAAAAGCAAGTGGTCACTGATAACTGTACACATAAAAGTTAAGCAACTTGCTCAGGATCACACCGTATACTGTATAAGTGGGAGTTGATGAGATTCAAACCCAGGTCTTCAGATCTCCATGTCTCCTGGTTTGCAGTTCAGTGCCTTTAACCAATCAACCATACTGCTTTCACACATATGGTTTGCTTGTACTCCAATACAAATCTGATTTCATCTGTACGCATGTGGCATGCTTATAGCCACTGCTGTACTTTTTAGTTTTCTTGTCTCCCCTCACCTCAGCTGCACAGCTGAACTGTAGCACACATACCAATGGAAATACAAGTGATTCTTCCCATTCCCAATACACACACTTACCCACAAAACTATTTAATTATTTCTGTCTGGCCTGTACTCCTACTATTTTCTCTCCATAGTTTTGAATGCTTCTACACAAACAGACTTTAAGGGGCAAACACGAAAGTAGCAATAACTCAACACCCACCCACATGGGCAGTCCCTCCCCATGCACACACAATGCGGCTGTATGTGGGTGCAGCCATACTACTACAGACAACCCAAGTATCGATAAAAGTCAAGAGTCTCTTACTTGAGTACTAGGGAACCAGAGGCAGGAGTCTTTAAGGGATGATGTTCATGGGTCAGAGTGTTGGGGTGTACCACTTGAAATGAATGGAGTTATTTTTATTACTATTTTATACATTATAATTGTGAGTTGGGGAATAATGAAGGCCACTGTTCTACTAACAAGGCCTTTGTTGTTAGTCAAGCAGTGGCCTTCATTAATCTCCAACTCTCCATCAATAATTTATAAAACAGTAATAAAAAAAAACATTAATTTCAATGGTGCAAACCCCTTCAATCTCCCTTGCTCTATGTCATAATGTACCTGAGCATTGGGATGTGAAGGTCAGCTTCATTTGGGGGGGCATAAGCCTGACTATAGTGGGGCTCCAATAGTCTGTGCATACCATACCACTCAACTGTCCCTGAATGCAAGGGACAGCCCTCATTATACCCCTGAAAACTGCTCTGCTCATCATCCATCCTTCATGGAAAACATGCTGCTCACACAGAGGATGTCCTGTAAATTTAAAGTCTATGGCAGGGGTGCCATTTCAGATTTCAGCAGAGGGGGAGCCAACAACCAGTGGAGGCCAGGTGCTAGTTAGCCCTTAGGTGGCAAGCTCTAAAATATCTTGAACTTCTCTTAAAGGTAAAACTTATTTGTTGTGACTGAAAAGTGACATGTAAATCAGAAAAAAATTCAAATGTATAAGATTCATCTGTCTATACCTCAGAGCAGTGCAACAGGTTTAAGCTTAAACCCACCTAGCTACTAACCATTTTTTTTCCTGGCTGACATTCTAACCCACCACCCACCACCTCAAAAAAGAAAATGTCCTGATTTCTCTCCCTGACTCCATTTCATTTAATACTCATCCCATATGGGTATGGGTCATGAAGCCACCCAAAGGTGCAGAAACATGAAAAATGCATCAATATTTCAGTCATTCCTTCTTCCCCAATCCACTTGTAAAAAAAAAATTATTTATTTTTACTTACCCGGCCATCTGGCCAGAACCTGCAACCTGACCCACTGTGCCACTAGCCCAGTTTTCAGTCCTCTCCTACTCTGTCCTTTTGCCAGAAGCTGGATGCTAGAACCAACCATTCCAGGTCCCCAACGTGGGCCACCACCAAGTCACCTCACCAACCAAGCCCACCCTTGCTTCTTGCTTGGTTGCTGCTGTAGCTGCTGCTGCACTGCACTGATCATGGCCTGTGAAGGCTACCCACGCTGCTGTTACCACTGCTGTGAGGCCTAGATTGCTACCATGGGGGTCTGTGCTGTTTTTTGTTTCTTGTGAAGCAAGCCTAGTAGAGTAAGTAGGTAGCCTAGTCTTGAGTTAGTTTCTAGCTCACCCTCTGCCCCTTCAGCTATCAAGGGAGACGAAGACTCACTAAAAGTAGACCAACAAAAATATGCCACCACAACACTGCTATTGAGAGTTCAGTGCTCACTGAGTCCTCCAAGCTGTAGAGTGCAGCCTGTCTACTCTGTGGTGGGAAAGACAGTGTTGCACTCGCACGAGTCATGTGCTCTTGCTTGACTGGAGCTCCTCAATGTCACATGTGATGGTACCACTGATAATAGGTGGAGTGGACAACACAATACAGACACAGTTGAGTCAGGAGTTCAGCTGCAGCATGACTGCACACAGGCTGGGGGGGCACTTATTGTGCAAAAGATTAAATCCAAATGTGCCATCAACATTTATGAATCAAATGTAATGCCATTATTGCCATAACATAAGAACAACCGAGACACAAATGCAGGGGGGGGGCAACCCCCCCGCCCTACCTAAATGGCATCCCTGCTTTTTGATAGAAATTCATTCTCAGGTGTTAATATCAGTACAAGTAAATACAATGCTTTCCATTGTGTTCTGAAGTACTGTATTGCCATGTTTCAGGATGTGTCCTGATCAACGTGAGGGTTAGTGTCCCTCATTGTCCCTCATTTTGAAAGTCCATGTCCCTCATTTCAGTGACAAAATGTGAGGTATGGTGCATGCTTCCAAGACCCTACTCAGCACAAAGAGTGCTTGGCCATAGTATATGTGCTCCATACAGAATGACAAAGGGAAAGTAAGTGAGCCAAAACAGTCATGGAGAACCAAATTTGTAGCATTAAATGTGCATAAGAGGATTTGCATGGCCCAAAACAAAAAGATAAGGCTTCACAACACAGAGGCCCCTCTTTGCACATCTGGAATGGATGGGGGATGTTGACTGAGTATATCATAGGCATTTAATGCAGTATGCAAACAATACTTTTACAAATTAATGTCGATTTAATGACAAAAATCAAAAGCCCTTAACTTGCAAAAGGATCAGAATTAAAGAGTTTAACTAATTTTACTGGGAACTGAATGAAAATGTATTTTAATGGCTCTGTTTGCTAGCAGTAGTATAAGAAATAGAAACTGACGTGTTTTTTTAGATGAGATTTGCACCAACTTAGCTGCTGCACTCATGGCAAGCGTGTAGCATGTGAACCTGTGATTTTTAAATGATGTTCACATCAGCTTAACAGCTGCACTCATGTCAAGCATGCAACACACGAGCCTGATGTAATTTTTAGAAGATGTTCACACCAGCTTACCTGCTGCACACATGTCAAGCTTGCAGCATGCTAACCTGATCTGCTTTTAGACCTGGTTTGCTTAGGTTCACTTAGTATATGCTAACCACATGCAACCATTGTATAATTAAGCATGTGGCATGCATTCTGCATGTACACAGCACACTTATATTTCTGTAACTGTTAACAGAGGAAGTGGAAATGGAGGTGCCACAAAAACAGTAACAGGAGCATTGCAGTTTGGAAGATGGGCAATGAATACATTTTTGGAAGAGAGTGTAATGAAGACACTCGATAATCAGAAAATGGACATAGAAATGGGGCCATACAGGATGCATTCAAAAGTATTGAGTGAGCAGATGGAGGTACTGGCTGCATATGTGACACTCGTATGTAACAGCTGATCAGAAACAGGAGTGATTCCAGAGGATTGGAGGAGGACAGATGTTGTCCCACTTCCCAAAAGTGGCAACTGGGATAAGGCTCGCAATCATAAACCAGTCAGCCTTACATCACTGGTGGGAAAAGTAATAGAATCACTGACAAACGTAATGACTGTGGAACATTTACTTATTTTATTTGAATGTTGGTAACTGGGCAAGGCACACTTTGCTGAAACTTGTTTCCAGGTGGATAATAACTTTTTTAGGGGATATCAGGGAGAGGTTGGTGGAAAATGTAGTTCGCTCTGAGGAAGAAAGGGTGAGCAGCGTGTTGCCTAATGAAACAGTACTGGACCCAGTCTTCTGTAATGTCTGCATAAATGACATAACAGAGGAGCTGGAATGGAAAGGATGCCTCTTTGTGGATGACACCAAACTTCGCTATATTGAGAAGACACTACATGGGGCGGGGGAGTGGAAAGAATGAGGAGAGGACTTAGAAAACTCAAGGAGTAGTCAAGGGTGTGGCATGTCTGTTTCAATGCAACAAAATGCAAAGTAGTGCATCTGTGGTACATAAACCCATGTTTAGAATGCAATATGAGTTGAGTTGTACTGACCACCAAGCAGGATGCAGACATGGGTTTGATCATATCTGTTGACATAAAGGTGGCCAACCATAGTGACAAGACAGTTAGAAGTGTTAATGGGACGATAGGAAACATAAGAGAGGGTATTAACAGCAGGAAGAGGGAGGGCTATGGTCCAAGAATTAATCAAAAGCACTATGAGGAGACATCAAAGGACATCAATATGTAAACCCTGTAAGAAAGGGATGTAAGACAGAGACCTTTAAATACATTACTGGTAATATAAGGCACAGGCTGGAAGTATTTTTAAGAAGAAGTGCTCATCATCAATTAGACATGCTGTAAAGCTGAAATGGAGTAGATTCAGTAGAGATGTGAGGAAGTATATATTTTCATGAAGAGTGGTGAATTCATGGAACAGCCTTCAAGCAGAGGTGATGGTGGCTAAAACATTGGTAAGGTTAAAGAATGCATGTGGTAGGCATACCTACGTAAGGACATAGACAGGGTAGAGAAGGTTCAGAGGAGGGCAACAAAGATGGTGCATGGGTTGCATCACAAGTCCTATGAAGACAGGTTGAAGGAACTGAACATGTACTCCCTGGAGGAGAGGAGGGAGAGAGGGGATATGATAGAGACATACAAGTATCTTACAGGGAGGAACAGGGTGCAGGAAAACACTATTTTAAGCGAAAAGATGTTTCAGGACTAGAGGGTATGGATGGAGTTGGAGGGAGGACGATTCAGAGGAAACATGAGAAGAATTTCTTCACAGAGCGGGTGGTGGACAAGTGGAACACCCTGCCAGAGGAAGTGGTGGGGGCTGAAACAATCACGGGATTTAAGAATGCATGGGATAGACATAAAGGAATTCTAGAGGTCAGGGGTAAGGGGAAATAGACTTCTAGGAAAACAAACTGAACTTACAAGCTCAAATGGGCAGACTAGGTGGGCCATAGGCCCTTATCTGCCGACACTGTCTATGTATCTATGTATCTATGTATCTATGTATCTATGTATCTATGTATAATGGAATCTTACATGAAGGGGAAGTGGTGAGTGAGACTGTGCTGGAAATTAGGTAGAGTCTTCGGTGATCTTGTAAGTAGGGAAACTGGGCATATGAGGTGAGCCAAGAGGTACTTATCAGCCTTCAAATTCTGTGTTATTATGTCATACAGAACAGATGTGTTGCAAAGTTGGTGGTATCAATGTGGATGATAGCTGTAAACCCTTATACACATCTGATGTGTAGGCATCTCAAATCATTTTCACGGCACATGCAGTATAATTTTTTGATTGAACTTGCCCAGCTTCTTCCAAATCCAATGAACAACCCTCTGGTATACCACACAGTGCAATGATCTAATGACAAAAAAAAAGTAGTAAATCACACCACTCCACAAGTTGTGAAAAAAAACAGCATATACATACATAATGAAACATAATAAGACATGTGGTTATTTGGGTAATTACAGAAGGTCACCACCACAGCTCATCCTTTGGAGGCATGTGTAGCCATACAATTGTCCTTTAATGGAAGAGTGGGGGTGGGGAGCCTGTTGTAATTACCCAGTCAGCACAAGTCCAGAATTATGGTAAAGTAGCTTAAAAATAGCAATAGTAATAAGTAAGAGCCACAATAAAAAAAAATATGCTATGATCAGAAAAGGTTGTGTAATTGGAGGTGGTGGAGGATGTTGGATATCATGCCCCAGTGTCATGTGTGATGCCTACACTGTGTAGGAATATCATATCCAAGTAACCTTGATATCAGATTGCACATTTGCATTACCCCTCTATCTTTAGTAACTTAAGTGGACATATACATGAGTGAGTCATCAGTTGATGAAGTTCTTGACTGTTACTCTGTTCCAATCCTAACAAAGGGTGCTATGCACCAATGAGCAGGTAATACATGCTGGAGGAGCGTTACCCGCATGCGGAGCTCCATACCTGTGGACAAGTGCACATCGGTCACATACACGACTGCTGGCAACCTGTCCGCAGCCTTGCCCCTCCGGTGCGCAGGACTCCACAGTGAGGGTGGGGTTGCGGGTCTGGCCAGGCATCTAATTGGATGCCTAGACTGGGTCCCACACTGAATCCCTTGAGCGGCAGGGTGCATGTTGGATGCATGCCCCATGGATGTCAGACAGGCCTGCAGCTGTGGGGGTGACAGATGGGTATGCCAGTGGCCCTTCCATGATGGGGCACCGAAGTGGTGTGCCTGGAGGTGGGGGGGGACTATACCCCTCCATATGCCCTGAGGGACTGGTGTCAGGTGGGACAGTGGTGCAGTTGGGGGGCACCATATGTGGACCACTGCCCCTATGCCCTGGGTCACTGTGAGGGGTGGCACCTCATAGGGGCTGCACATCTGTGTGCTGGGCCAGACGGTGTCTGGCAGACATGGGGGTGCAAGGCTGCCATGGTCCAGGGTGTTGGCGGCCATTCCGCTGATGGGTGCAGGGGGCATGTTTCAGGCTTATGGCAGGGTTCTCCATGGCATAGTCTGCACACCCACAGCCAGCACTACGCACATTGGTGCATGGGGCATAGTTCTGGCACAACCCTCGCCCACTCCCAGTGCATTGCTCTTCACGCAGCCTGGGGATCATGCACATATGTGCTGTGCAGCCTCCCAGAGCATCCCGCACGGGGGATGAGTAAAGTGCAGAGTGGTTGCGTGCCCCAGATACACACGCGTAGCCACCCTGCCCCATTAGTACATAGGGGCCATTGGGTGTACTGGTTTGGCAATATGTCTTTATCAACATATTGATTTTCTAGTCATTTCAGGAATATCTAATGTGTGAAGGGGACATGTCTCTAACCCTCAGATAGACATGCAGTTTAGCAGTGGCTTTTATGTTACCTTTCCACATACCCTTTTTTATGTTGAATCAAAGTGTTTTTTTCCTGTATATTTGATTTTAATGATTTCACTCTGCATAGTCCACTCATCCAATTTTCCGATTCTAAATCATTCCAATATTCATGGTCTTCTTGGTTATGTACAAAAAAAAAATGTAATGTCCACTTTAGTTCCCACTTCAGATATTCTTTCTTCAGTTTGCGTCTCTAAGTATGTTGCTAATTTTCCTTACAGAAATAATTATATGAAATGTTTTCATGCAGCAGACATACAACTACCCATGTGATATGCATACTGCAAGCACAATTTAAATGTTAAATTGGAACCGACTGCATGCATGTGGCATGCGTGCAAAAAGCAAGAGGTCACCAATAACTGCACACATAAAAGATAAGTGACTTGCTCAGGATCACACCTTATACTATACAAGTGGGGCTTGATAAGATACAAACCCAGATCTTCAGAAGTCCATGTCTCCTTGTTTGCAGTTCAGTGCCTTTAACCACTAAGCCACATTGCTTGCACACATATGGCTCGCTTGTACTTCAAAACAAATCTGAATTCATCTGCATACATGTGGCTAGCTAGGCCTAAGATCAGTGCAGTGCAGGATGAATTTGTGGAGTTGGGGAGGGGCCTCAGACAGGTAGCAAGAACAGTAACCTTCTCAGAGAAGCTGCCAGCCTATGGCAGGGGTGAGGCTAGGGTACTGCACACCATGCAGTTTAATGAATGGTTGCAAAACTGGTGCAGAGCACAGGGCTTTGGCTTCATTGGGGACTGGGAGTCCACCTGGAGAGATGAAGGTCTCTACTGGCATGATGGTTTGCATCTGTCCAGGAAGGGAAACATGCTCCTAGGTGACAGGTTTAAAGGCTTCCATCATAGCTTTTAAACTAGCCAAGGGGGGAGGTGCTGATAGGAAACAGGAAAGTTCAAGCCTCCCCCCACAAAACATGGCAGGTAGTAGGGTAAACACTGAGGTACAGAGCTTGACAGAGGGCAGGACAGGGGTAAATGGACATGGGCAATAAGAGCAGGGATGGGGTAAAAAAGGATAAAGCCAACATTAAATGGAGGGCAATAAGTACCAATGCCCGTAGTCTGGGAAACAAGCTTCCAGAGCTAGTAGCCCTGATGGAAGAGGAACACTTGGATATCGTGGCAGTCACAGAAACATGGTACATGGAGAACCATGACTGGGATGTCAACATACCAGGGTACACAATCTACAGAAGGGACAGGGAGGGTAAAAAGAGGAGGTAGAGTAGCTCTGTACATAAGGGAAGGGATCAAAGCTACAGAACTAAAAAGTAAAGGGGGAGGACAAGAGGAACTCTGGGTCACCTTGGAGACATGGAATGGCATCACAATCCACACAGGGGTTGTATACAGACCCCCGTCTCAAGGGGAGAAAATGGACAAGAAAATGATAGAGGCATTCTCAAAATGGCTGAAAAAGGGAGATACTGTTGATAGGGGACCTGAATATGCCAGATGTTAACTGGGCGACATGGACTGCAGCCACATCCAAGAGCAGGGTCATTCTCGATGCCTACAGGGCACTTTTAGACAGCTAGTGGTGGAATCCACTCGGGAGGAGCAATATTAGACCTGGTACTCTCAAATGGAGAGGATACACAGATTTAGAAGTCAGTAGACATCTGGGAACAAGCGACCACTGCACAGTGTGCTTCACAATAAACACAACCATGGAGACAAGCCATACAAAGACAAGGATACTGGACTTTAGAAGGGCTGACTTTGGCATAATGGGTGAATACCTGAGAATGCATTAGCAAATGGCCAGAAAGGAGGGTGGAAGAACAATGGAGAAAAATCAAAACTGCCATCATGGAGGCAACAAGCCTTTGTGTGAAACAAATAAAAAAAACAAAGCGGAATAAAAACCACTATGGTTCTCAAAGAGGTGTCAGGAAGTTAAGGAGAAAGGCTGCATTCAAAAGTATAAGGAATCACAGATGGAGCACTGACGAGAACTGTATCAATTAAAGCAGGAAAGAAGTGGGAAGGCAGTCAGAAAAGAAAGGCCCAAACTGAGGAAAAGATAGCCAACTCAGTTAAGAAGGATAAAACCTTTTATAGGTACATTAGGGAGCATAGAAAGGTTAAGGAGGGATAGTGAAGATTAATAATGGAGAGGAGGTGGGCAGAGGAGACAGTGAAAGGCAGAGATACTGAATGAATACTTTTGCTCAGTATTCACAAAAGAAAGAAGGAGGAGTTACCTAAACCAAACAGTAGAAGCACTCTGGGTAGTGGGGTTGGCGTAGATCCATTTACAGAAGAAAAGAGTCCTGAAAGAACTCCTAAAACTCAAGGTGGACAAAGCAATGGGGCCTGATGGGATTCATCCTAGAATCCTAAAAGAGCTAAGGAGGACCTAGTGACACTACTAACTACACTTTTAACAAATCATGGGAAGATGGGGTGGTACCTGAGGACTGGAGGAGGGCAGATGTGATTCCCCTTCACAAAAGTGGGAGCAAGGCAGAAGCAGGAAACTACAGACCTGTTAGTTTGACCTCAGTGGTGGAGAAAATGATGGAATCACTTCTGAAAGAAAGAATTGTTCAGTACCTAGAAGTCAGCGGGGCACAGGACCCAAAGCAGCATGGATTCACAGCAGGAAGGTCATGTCAGATGAACCTAATCGATTTCTTTGACTGGGTGACCAAAGTAATAAACCAGGGAGGGGCTGTGGATATGGCCTACCTAGACTTTATCAAGGCATTTGACACAGTCCCGCACAAAAGATTAATAATCAAGTTAGCCAGCCTGGGAGTGGGTCCCAGGGTGGTAGCCTGGGTAGCAAACTGGCTGCAGAACAGGACACAGAAGGTAATAGTGAATGGAACATTCTGAAAGGGGGTTACTAGTGGAAGCCTCAGGGCTTAGTACTGGGTCCAGTCCTCTTTAACGTCTTTATAGGAGACATTGCAGAGGGTCTGAAAGGAAAGGTAGGCCTCTTTGCAGATGACACAAAGATCTGTAACAGAGTTGATACACAAGGGGGGGTAGAAAGGATGAGAAGGGACTTGGTAAGGTTGGAGGAATTGTCAGACATATGGCAACTTAGATTCAATGCAAAGAAGTGCAAAGTAATGCACCTGGGAAATAAAAATCCAGGAGAAGAGTACACAATAGAGGAGGAGGTACTAACGACAACAATAATGGAAAGGGATCTGGGTGTAGTCATATCAGATGACCTAAAGGTGGGTAAGCAATGTGAGAAGTCAGTAAGGAGAGCCAGGAGGATATTGGGATGCATAGGGAGGGGCATCACAAGTATAAAAAGGGAAGCGGTTATCCCTTTATACAGACAGTTGGTGAGACCCCATCTGGAGAACAGCGTGCAGTTTTGAAGACCTCATCTACGCAAGGACATGGACAGGATAGAAGCAGTCCAGAGGAGGGCAACTAAAATGGTGCAGGGTCTACATCAGAAACCATATGAAGAGAGACTGAGAGAACTTAATACCCTTGATGAAAGGAGGGGCAGGGGGGACATGATAGAAACTTTTAAGTACCTCAAGGGAATCAACAAAGTCCAGGAGGGTAGCATCTTTCAGAAAAAGAGATGTGTAAGAACAAGTGGGCACAATTTAAAGTTAGAAGGGGGACGGCTCAGGGTTAATGTGAGGAAATTATTTTTCACGGAGACAGTGGTGGACACATGGAACCGCCTTCCTGGAGAGGTTGTGGGGTCTAAAACAGTGGGGGAATTCAAACATGCATGGGACAGACATAAGGCAATTATAGTGGGGGGTTGCAGGAAGTAGGGTGTTGGTTAACTAGAATCTGCAGCTTATCCAATAGGTAGGGAAATGGGCAGACTGGGTGGGCCATGGTCCTTATCTGCCATCAAAGTCTATGTTTCTATGTTTCATGCTTATAGCTACTGTTATACTTTTTAATTTTCTTGTCTCCCCTCATCTCAGGTGCACAGCTGAACTGTAGCACACATACCAATGGAAACACATGTGGTTCTTCCCACCCACAATACACACACTAACCCACAAAACTACTTAATTATTTCTGTCTGGCCTGTACTCCTACTATTTTCTCTATATAGTTTTGAATTCTTCAAAGCAAAAAGGCTTTAAGGGGCAAATACAAAAGTAGCAAAAACTCGACACCCACCCATATGGCCAGTCCCCCACCCCAACATGCACACACACTGTAGCAGGTGCAGCCATGCTGCTACAGACAACCCACCAAGTATCAATATAAGTCAAGAGTCTCTTACTTGAGTAATAGACAGCCAGAGGCAGGAGTCTTTAAGATATGATGTCCATGGGTCAGAGTGCTGGGGTGCACCACTTGAAATGAATGGAGTTATTTTCTATTACTATTTTAGCCATTATGATGGCGAGTTGGAGAATAATAAAAGGCCACTGTTCTACTAACAAGGCCCTTGTTGTTAGTCGAGCAGTGGCCTTTATTAATCTCCATCTCTCCATCAACAATGTATAAAATAGTAATAAAAAAATACCCCCTTTCATTTAAATAATGCATGCCCCTGTAGTCTCCCTTGCCCTATGTCATAATGTGCCTGAGAGTGGGGATGTAGAGGTCAGCCTCATGGGGGGGCATAAGCCTGACTAAAGTGGGGCTCCAGTAGTCTGTGCATACCATACCACTTAACTGTCCCTGAATACAAGGGACAGCCCTCCTTTTACCCTTGAAAACTGCTTTGCTCCTCATCCATCCCTCATGGAAAGCATGCTGCTCATACAAAGGATGTCCTGTAAATTTAGAGTTTACAGAAGGGGTGCCATTTCAGATTTCAGTAGGGGGGAGCCAACAACCAGTGGAGGCCAGGTGCTTATTAGCCCAAGGAGGCAAGCTCTTGAATGTCTGGAACATCTCTAAAAGGTAAAACGTATTTGTTGTGACTGAAAAGTGATACGCAAATTAGGAAAAATTCAAATGTATAAGATTCATCTGTCTATAGCCTGGAGCAGTACATCAGATTTGGGCTTAAATCCGCCCTTACTAACCAATTTTTTTTCCTGGCTGACGTTCTGAACCCCCATAAAAAAAAAAAAAACATTGTCCTGATTTCTCTCCTCAACTCCATTCCATTCAATGGAAGCACCAAGTTTTGTCAGCAGCGACAATGCTGACCTCCCCCACAGCGACGGCACAATACTGGCGCCCAGGTACTGTGCCGCCTGTTCTGCAGGTAGCCACGGGGGACCCTGCCCCCGCACCCCCATAGACTTTAAGATTCCAACTCCAGGTCAGAGTTGGTCTGGGGAGGGGACGGAACACTGGGGGAAGGCGAAACACAGAAAAAGGATCATTATCGTGAATGTTGCCGTAATGGTCTTTTTTCCTGTTTCGCCATCGGGGTGTCGCCGTAAAGCGTTGCACCGCCATTCAACACCCATGAAGCCATCCAAAGGTACAGAAACATCAAAAACACATCAATATTTCAGTCCTTCCTCATAGAAACATAGAATTTTGACGGCAGATAAGGACCACTTGGCCCACCTAGTCTGCCCATTTTCCTACCTGATGGATAAGCTGCAGATCCTAGTTAACCAACAGTTTACTTCCTCCTACTCCCAACTAGAACTGCCTTATGTCTGTCCCATGCATTCTTGAATTTCCCCACTGTTCTTGACTCCATGACCT
This sequence comes from Neoceratodus forsteri, assembly GCA_016271365.2. Taxonomy (NCBI): domain Eukaryota; kingdom Metazoa; phylum Chordata; order Ceratodontiformes; family Ceratodontidae; genus Neoceratodus; species Neoceratodus forsteri. Next base: position 428,259,705 of record CM057450.1, on the reverse strand, counting down.
CCTCAGAAAGGCTGTTCCATGCATCCACAACCCTCTCCGTGAAAAAAATACTTCCTCACATTACCTCTGAGCCGTCCCCCTCTATCTTCAGATTGTGCCCCCTTGTTCTTGCACATCTCTTTTTCTGAAAGATACTACCCTCTTTGACTTTGTTGATTTCCTTGAGTTACATGATAGTTTCTATCATGTCCCCCTCTCCCTTCTTTATTCATGGGTATACATATTAAGCTCCTTTAGTCTCTCTTCGTATGTCCAGGGACACTGGTTTACCATGATTGAGAAAGGGCAAATTCCGTTTGGCACGTTGTAAAAACCGGTATTGCCACCGGTGTCCGCCAAGCCAAAATCTGTTTTTACCGATGTTTTCTTTTGTGCACTTTATTTAACAATTTTTAACTGTGTTAACAAGCAATTTTGACCTCCACTCTTGTACATCCATCCATCCATCCTTATACCAATTAAAAGTTATTTTAGGTACAAGATGTGACGGCAGCAGCAGCACTGTGGCCCCATCCCTCAGGTTCAATAGTAGCAACAGCAATGCGGGCCCTATCCCTCAGGTGTGAGAAGGCAGCAGCAACAGCTCTTTGGCCCCCCTCCTGCTGGTTTGACAGAAGCAGCAGCAGCACTGTGGCCCCCCATCCCGCAGGTGTGATGGCAACAGTACTACATTCCCCACCCCTCAAGTGTGACGGCAGGCAGTGCAGCACTGCAGCCCCCACCCCTAAGGTGTCATGGCAGGTGGTGCAGCACTGAAGCCCCCACCCCTCAAGTGTGACAGCAGGCAGTGCAGTACTGCAGCCCCCACCCCTCAGGTGTGATGGCAGCAGCTGCCTCAATGCAGCCCCAACCCCTCAGGTATGATGGCAGCAGCTGCCTCACTGCAGCCCCCACCCCTCAGGTGTGACAGCAGCATCTGCATTACTGCAGCCCCCACCCCTCAGGTGTGATGGCAGCAGGTGCAGCACTGCAGCCCGTGCCCCTCAGGTGTGACAGCAGCAGCTGCAGCACTGCAGCCTCCACCCCTCAGGTGTGACAGCCACAGAGGCATCATGACAGTACTTTTGCAATGCCATGTCCCAAAGCTTGTCTGTCAGAGCTCAGACATGAATTAAAGCCGAACCATCAGACGCCAAGGTGGATTCCATTGGTTCAGTCACTAACATTTAAGCTGCCTGAATTGGTTTATTTGTAAACAAAGTGCATCCAATTAAAAAATCCACAAGTGATTAATGAGGATGCTAATGGAGAGATACAAGAATAAACCAATTGGAATAGCACCCACAGTACATTGGCCACTTTCTGACTTGGTCTTCATGAAAATGGAGCCTCTTAGTTTTCATGTTGGAGCTCATATTCATGAAAGGAGTTTTACCAGCAGAGGAGAAGCCATGATGACTACAGATCAGGGCTTCATCTCTCCTATACCCCTGCAGTCAACATAAAAAATATAATCTTTGTGCCTAATCATTAGTACAAACTGGTACATTCTCTGGTGTGCCCAGCATTTTATGGCTCTATTGAACATGATGAATCTGATTGATGCACTCTAGCTCATAGCGCTGCAAGGTGATGACGCCGCCTAGTCCCTTCCTCAACACAATAGGCAGGGCAATATTGCCCTAGGCACACCCATGGGATTTATAAAAGCGCACTGGAGATATAAACTTCACTTTCCCTGCATAAGGGCACTATTGAGGAAGGGGCAAGGTAGCGTCAACATTAACAATTAAAATGCAGGACACACCAGAGAATTTACCAGTTTGAGTGTCAGGTACAAAGATTATTTATCTAATCTACTGCCTGCAGGTGGGACCAGAGAGGTGAAGCCCCCATCTGTGCAGCAGTCATGGCTTCACCTCTGCTGGTAGTTCTTCTTTAAAAACTCATTGTCATGGCCAGCCTGGTGCTGTGGAGGGTTGAGGTGCTGGAAGCCAGACCTAGCACCATGCCCAGTTTGGGAACTACTTGGGTCATCGGGGGTGGGGTCAGCAGGGGAGGGAGGGGATCGAGCATCTGGAGGACTGCTCTCCCCTCCCCTCTCGGGATGTAGTCTCTGTAGTTCCCCAACCCAATCCAAGCAAACACGGACTGCACTGGCACCAAGGCAGTCCCACCACACCACCTAAGAAAACAGACACCACAGGAAGTTTGTCGGAATGACACCTCCAGATACCCACACACAGCCATGCAGGACCCACCCTGAAAGGTAAGTATTTGGTTGGTGTTTTTTATTGGCATCACCAGGCTATGATAGTGGGTGGTGGGCCTGGCTGCGGTTGCCTAGGTTGTCGTGAATGCTCCCCCCACCACCAACTACTTCAAAATTGTCTCATCTGACAGTTTCGAAGGGCACAGATGAAACATGGACATGGTTGACTTGATGTGGTTTAATAATGTGTTTTTTTTGTCCGAGTGTGTGTCTCTATTCCTCTACATGCAGACACAAACACCAACCGCCCCAAAAAATCTTTTTTTTTTAAACCATATTTATATTCAGAGTAGAGACAGGGTGAAGCAGGTCCCAGCAGTATAAAACAGTAAATGAAATAATGCATTTTACAATGAAGACACATGCCCAGCAAACCACCCCAAGACCTCCAAACAGTGTACCTTCCCCCTGCCGCGGGGGGACTGGCTGGGTCACAGGCCAGGGTGCTAAATGAGGAGGACAGACCATGGAACATCTCTTCGAACCACCCAATAATGTGAAATAAACTATATAAACATACACATTAAGATTTTTGTAAATAGTTTCCACTGTAGGATTTCATACCTCCTTAGTCATTAATTTTGACACAGAAACATTTCAATCCCTTGTACAAGGGGGTAAGCATGGCATGGACCCAGTGGACTGGCACAAGTTGGGAAAAAATGGTTCTATGCCACTCTGCCCATCCACCCCTCCCTCCTCCATTGCCAGAGGCCAGAACCATTTTTCCAGCATGTGTACCAGTCCACACAGCCGGCCCCTCCGCTGACCATCAACAACCAATCACCGGAGCATGGCACAGACCCTGCAGACTGGCATACATGCTGGGAAAAATGGTCCTGTGCCACTCTGCCCCTTTGTCCTTCTGTCCTCCATGACCAGAGGCCAGAACCATTTTTTTCAGCATGTGGATCAGTCTGCCAAGCTGTCCCTGTGCCGACCATCAATGACAAGCCTGTTCATGCCACCCCACCATCTTCCCTTCCTTGCTAGCCTTTTCAAACAGCAGCTGGGCTACCCCCCAAAAAAATGTTTTACCAGATTACAAGAGGCCCTCATAAAGGCAGTTGTCTTGTGGCAGTAGATGGAAAGGAAAGGCAGGTCAGCACAGTAGCACAAAGCTGGCAGGGCAGAATGCAGGGCAAGCAACAGTGAATTTATTTATTTATTTAGTTTTTGTTGACCGGGTAAGTGCACTAGACAAATTCTGCCTATTTTCAGGCACAACCTAGGGAAGGGGGATACAGATGAATGCCAACTGACCTTGAACCAGATTAAGTTGTTAGTGGTATTTTAAGTGAATGAGGGAAAATTTTGGCCAGGACACTGGGGAAATTCCCCTACTCTCGTCAGTAGGGGGAAACTCTGGTCACGACGATGGATCTCTCAGTCTCTGAGAAACCCTGCTGCAGTAAAGACCTCTCTTCCAGTGTACCACTGCTGCTTATGGATACTTCCTCAGCTTCTCTGCCTGTTTCTACTGAGGTGTTACATCTCTCCTTACCTGCGACTATGGAGTCCACACCTGCCTTCCTCTCGACTCCTTCTTCAGCTTCTCCGATGAGTTCTATTTCTCAGGATGTTTCTGCACTGGCTTTTTCAACTTTACAGATGGAACGCGAGTCTACGGCAGCATCGTGTGTTACTCCATTACTTCCCCCTGGTTCTTCCGGTTCTACTAAGCAGGGAGTCGCCGCGACTATTGAGTCGCATTCTGGGACTGTGGAGTTGGTTTCTTTGGATCCTTTGGATGTGACTTCACGGCCTGGATCTGCTCAGCCTCCCGTTTCTACTGCTGCCTTGCTCCATTCCAGGTTAGGTCTTCAAGCTACCAAGGACATTTCGGATCCCACCTCGACTGCTCCTGAGGCCTTACAAGGCGCGGGTTGGACTCAGTCTTCTTCGGGCACCTGGATACCGGATCCCTCGTGGGACATGGACAGACATGGGGTATTGTTTTCCCTCAACAGGTCTGCACCTCTTCTGAGCTCCAACGAGGTACCTCCTTGCAATGACATTTTAGTTGAGAAAGACCGTAATGTTTCTTTGCCTGCTGCTGTATCTGGGGCTTCGTGGGGGGATATTATGGACTCTAGGGACCTTGCTTGTGCTCATGTTTCTCCAACTGTATCTAAAACTTCTGAGCTGCCCCTTATTACTTTGTCTCAGGACTCGGAGGACTCCTCTACATTACTACATGCGGTTCCTTCTCCCAAATCTCCTGCTGGTACTTCTGCTCCTCCTTCCCTCCCTGTACATTCTGTACATACTTCTTTAAGTTTGTTGGATACACCCGGGAAGGGTACCTCACATGTGCTGGTTGCCACTTTGACCCCCCACTTGGAGCACCCCCCAGCTTCTAACAGGGGGCCTGTACTCTCCGATTTATTCAAAAATAGGCTTGAGCAAACACCCTGTCAGAATGCAGTCCGTCTCCGCTATCGGGGTGGACTTTCTGAGTTCCCTGACCGCTATTATGTGGCCAGGACTCTCCTGAAAGGCTCATTACACTCTCAGGCCTCAGACATCTATGCTCTGATCCATATCTCTGTGAAAGAGACTTTTGATGTTAGTTTCAAAACCTCAGCTGGTTTAGACAGGTTTTGGCATGCTTATACTTCCCTAAAGAATTCTCCCCAATGGACTCCCTTATATGTTATACCTCTTACTAAACCGACTGTGTGTACAGTCACTATTATGTTTTGGAATGAGGGTGTTAGCATAAGTGATATTTACCATTGGTTACAGAATCGTTGTAATGTTCTGTCTCCCCCTAAAGCTGTTCTGGATGATGAAGGTTTGTGGACGGGGCGTTGGAGGTTTCGGGTTAAGCTTTTTCAGGTAAACTCTGATGTGGTGCACTTACCTAACAGTTTTTTTTTAGGTAAGGATAGGGGGGTCTGTTTTTATGGTGGGCAGCCACGGGCCTGCTACAAATGTGGAGCCACCACACACTTAAGCAGTACCTGTGACCTATTAAAATGCAGCTTATGTGGGGGGTATGGACACCCTAGTGTTTCTTGTAAGAATGTTTTTCAATGTAATTTGTGTAATGAATCTGGTCTTACCATCAGTGTCCCTGGGCTAGTAAGAATCGTACAGAGGGGTGGAATTCAGATGTCTTAGTTCAAAAGGCTCAGGATAAGGCTCAAGACTGTCTTACTTCCATGGTTTCCGTTCCCAACCCCATAGTGATCCAACCCCCCCATGATCTTCCTGTAGCTGATCCTCCTGCTTCATTACTAGTACTTGACTCTCCAACTGACCTTGGCAATACCTCTCATACTGACTTGACTGTAGACCCTCCTCCTCCTCCTACTCCCCTTTCCACTCCTGCTACTCCCATTCTGGATTCGGAAGGTTTTCAACCGGGCAGGCGGGTTACTAGAGCTGCTGCTCGTAAAAGTTTGAAAGATCCTGATCTTCCCCTTTCCAGTGCTTTTGACTGCCTGAAAGGTGACAAGGATGATACTGATGGTGATTCTGATGTTTCTGCTTTACTGTCTGACATTGATCTTCCTGCCTCTAAATTCCCTGATGTTTACAGGAAAAAACTCACTAAAACCAAAAAGGGGAGTAAGAAACAGAAGAATATGGCTGTTACGGATGGTAGCAGTTGAATGATTTTTTGTCCTGGCTACTTTCCGAATTGCGTCCTTCAATGTTTGTAGCTTGAAAAGCTACAAAAGACGGATGTTTTTTTCTCATTTTGCTGCCTCACTCCCCTTAGATATCCTCTTGTTACAGGAAACTCACGTCTCTACCTTATTTGAGATACAACAACTCAGGCGTGGGTGGTATAAGGGCCCATCCTATTGGACCTTTGGGAATGACACTGCTGATGGTGTAGCTATATTATTTTTTTTCACCACAGTTTTCCGTATCCTGCATCACAGATGTTTTCCCTGGAAGGGCACTTATTATGGACTGCTCTATTCATGACATTTTTTTACATCTAATTGTTGTTTATGGTCCACAATCTAAAGCAGCTCGTATTTCTTTATTTGATTTAATTAAGCCATTTTTGTGTATTCGTAAACACATCATTGGGGGGGGGGTAACTGTTCTATTGATGTTGCATGTAGAACAGCTTCTGGGAAAAAGGTATATTGTGATTCCTTAGCCTTATCTACTTTAATTAAGGATGCGGGTTTGAAGGACGCATATCGTTCTTTTCTATTTATTTATTTATCAAGTCTAGGATTACAAATACCTTTGAGCCATGGCTCTTTTACAAAGGTTCCACGTCAGAGAGGAAAAAATTATTCACCTTAGTAATGTTGTTTCTTCTAATGAAGTCTTGCTATATTATGACATATGCAGTGAGTCCCAACCTTCGAACTGCTCCGGAGGTGAAAGAGTTAACTTTCCATGCCAGGCATGGAACCTTGAGCGTGAGCTCGGTTGAAAACTCTGTCTGTTGTTCTTCAAACTGAAACTGTCAGATCTTTATGAGCAAAACTCACTAAGGTTCTGTGTGGAAGCTGTAAACCTACACTAGCCAACTGGCTACTAAATATAAGAACACATTTTCCTTGGTCTACAAAACAAAGACTCAAGTCAAGGGATCCAAAACATTAAAACACAACACCCAAACACCCCAAAAAAGGAGGGGTGAAAAAATAAGGTGGGCATCTAAGTGCCAACACTGCCCTGCCGACCCACATCCCGAGAGTATAGGTTCTGAGAGGGGCAGGCAGGGGGGGAGGTCATAATATAGCAAGACTCCATTAGAAGAAACAACATTACTAAGGTGAGTAATTTTTTCTTCAAACAAAATGAAGTCTTGGTATATTATGACATATGCAGACTACACAGCAGTACCTCCATGGAGGAGGGACAGAACCTACTTAGGAAATAGGCTCTGAAGCACAGCTGTGTCAAGACGAGCATCACTCCTAGCCTGGATGTCCAGGGAGTAATGCTTGTAAAAGTGTGAACTGTTTTCCAGGTAGCTGCTTGACATATCTCAAGGATAGAATGTCCTGGCAGCAGCCAGAGACGCAGCTGTACCTCTGGTAGAGTGAGCCCTCAGGCCTGAGGGAGGAACCTTACCCAGTTTTTCATAGCAAAATTGGATACAAGAGACAATCCACCTGGCAATGGATCTTTTAGTGGCAGGTTTCCCTTTACCCACCTCACCATAGGTGAGGAACAGTTGGAGGGAGTCAAACCTGTGACCCTTGGTATGTTCGATGTAGTAACTAAGGGCTCTTTTGGCATCTAAACTGTGCAGTCTCCTCTCGCCAGAGGAGGAATGGTCAGTTAAGTACACAGGGGGAGACATAGATTGATTAAGGTGGAAGTCTGAAACCACCTTAGGCAAGAACTTTCTGTTAGTCCTGGGCACAGGTTAACAGGTTGTGATTCCTGGGGAGACACAGGGGAAGATGGACTGCTAAGGACATAAGGAGTGGATACCAGGGCTGTCTGGCCCAGTCTGGAGCAATCAGGATCATCTTGCAGGGTTGAGATCTGATTTTGACTAGCACTTTGAACAGAACAACAAGACTCCATGTTGTTTGAAATACAAATTATGGGGAACATCAAGACAGGCATTACAACAATGTGGACATTGCAAACAGAGTACAGATTAATACAGTTCAAGGGTAGCATAGTAACAAGGCAGCCAGCAGCATTTGTCAGAGAAAATAGACAACAGATAAGAAGTGCCAGAGTCATAGGGAGAGGGAAGAGGGTAGGGGGGAGAAGGAATGTAGGAAGGGTGGCAAGAGGGTGAAAAGTGCAGCATTGGGTATCGTTCTTTACATTCTGATGCGGGATACACGTATCACAGATCAGTATACCACATTAGTATTGATTATATTTTTGTTTCCAAACATTGTGTTCCTAATCTGATTTTTTTTACGCTATACTGAAATTTCGGATCACTGTCTTTGGACAGGTGTTTTTTTTATTGATTTTACTTCCTTGTCCCCTGTTTCAACCTCTCCCCAATGGAAACTGAATAATTCTTTGTTTTCTTCTCTTTTTGTTCAGACACAAGTCCATACTATTTTTCAAGCTCGTATTTCAGTTTTCTGTTGTTATGATTCCATTTAGGATTGGTGGAAAGATATGAAACTAGAATTCTATTCTTTCTTTCAACATCTGGGAAAGAAAATGGCTCGGGAGCAATACCTTACATACTTAACATATCGCAATCAGTTATATAAGTTGATGTCCCTTTCTGTCTCTTCTCCTGTTGATTATTCTTCTCAAATTGCCAGGATTAAACGTCTCATGATTTCTCACCAATATGATAGCGTCCGAACCTTAGATTTTTTTATGCGAGTAGGTACTTCCATGTCCCCTTCAGCTAACCCATTTTTGGCTTTTAAGGATAGACTTTCCTCCACTGTCATGCACGTTCTGCTGGATGATCACGGTAATATTGTTCACACTATTCCAGAAATGTTTTCTATTATGCATTCATATTTACAACGACACTTATGTACTATTCCACACACCGCCCTGGATTTATCCACTGTTTTATCGGCCTCGGCCCCTCAACTTTCTGTGTATCAAATTCTGGACCTTGTTGGTCAAATTACACGAGATGAAGTTGCTTGTGCTATCTCACATCTCAAACTGAAGGTGGCCCCTGGACCTGATGGTCTCACACATGAGTTTTATAAGACATTTCAGGAACATCTGTTGGAAATTCTAACCCAAGTTTATAATTATATATTGAATTCCTTAGAGAAAGCCCCTGACTTTGGTATATTCTTTTTAAAATTCCTATTTAAAAAAGGGGATGCACATTCCCTTACTAATTGGAGACCCCTTCATCTCCTCAACACAGATTTTAAAATTGTAAGATACTTTGTTCTCGCCTTAGGAAAGTTGCTCCTGATCTCATTGATTCAGCTCAACCGTGTGCTATACTAGGACGCTCTGTTCAATCAAACCTTTTTCTTTTACGTGAGATTTTTGAAGCTCGGAAATGCAAAGGGTTGTCAGGTTTTGTTTTTTCCCTGGACCAGACTAAAGCCAATTCTGTGCACCACACTTATTTACTTCAGATTATGTCACTTTATGGTATACCACAACTTTTTTTACAATGGCTCTCACACATGCTTTCCTTGGCATATTTTGTTCCAATTAAAAATGGTTTCATGGTGACACTCTCCTACAGAAGGTTGGGCTCTGCCAAGGCTGTCCATTTAGCCCCTTGTTATACACCTTTGCCTTGGATCCCATCATTCGTCAGATTAAATGGGACTCTAGTATTGTTGGACTTGCCCCTTATCCTGATGTATTACCTGTCAAGATTTCCGCTTATGCGAACAATGTAGTGTTATTTACATCGAATCAAGACTCAGGTGATACTGCACTTCGGATATTTCAGTCTTTTTCTTTACTTTCAGGGGGTCATATAAATCTACAGAAAAGTGTCTGCATTCCCTTACACCTTGTGTCTGCCATTCTTCCAGGGGTGAGTGGTATCAGAATTTGTGCTGCTCCCCAAAGAATTCTGGGAATCTGGTTTAATGTTCCTGATGGGGCTAGCTATAATTGGGAAACCCACCTCACACTTGGTGAGTCTAAAGTTCGAAGTTGGAAGACTTAGAGACTGGATAAAAAGAAGAGGGTCCTAGTGGTGAAAACATTTTTACTCCCTATTTTTTTGTTTCTTAGCTACATTTGTACCCCTCCTAAGAACCTAGAAACCAGGATTTTTAGCATATTCTTTCAGATGATTTGGGGAAGTCGCCTTAATCCCATTAAAAGAGATGTGGCTTATTTACCTGTACATCAGGGTGGTTTGGGTATGATACATCCTATTGCTTTTTTTCTCTCATTTTTCCTTTTCCACCTTTTTCAAAGCTTTAGATATTTATTTCATGTTTGCAATTCATGGGTTTGCAAAGCCGTGGATCCTATCATGTCTGCCTGGACCGACCTCCCACCTTCCCCTTCCCGTATTTCTGGTTTTCCATCTTACGCCATAGATGACTTCCGTACCCTAAGAGCTTGGAAGCTTAGTAAAACATCTCTATTATTTTTGAACAGGAAACAACTATATGCTGCTTTTCTGATGGTCTCAACACCGGTGTTACTTTTTCCACATTGTTCTCCAGCTAGTATGTCTAATGCTCTAAACATTCTTAAAGATAAAAGAATCCCGTCACATATGTGGGATGTCTCCTGGATGTGTTGCCATGGCAGGTTACAAGTCCGAGGGAATTTGAAACACAAATCCTCACAGGAAAGGTTTTGCCCTAAACCCTTTTGTGTTCAACTAGAAGAAACTATGGACCATTTTTTCTTTACCTGTGCTGATGCCCGTCTGTTCTGGTAAACATTGGCAAACAAGTGGAAATGGCCTTTCCTGAGCAGAATTATGTATCAAGTGCTTATTTTGGGTGATTTCACTGCTCCATGGCACATATTCCATCCTAGCACACTCAGGGTATTGTTTGCTATCTGTAAATATTATTTATGGCAAGCCAGATGCCAATATGTATTACAACAAATTCTGACTGTTCCAGCTGATATCATATCTCATATTGAAAATGCACTATTGTCTGTTAAGGAATCTGAATACAAATAGTTCCCACTATCCAGGTTCCATTCTTTTTGGGCTCATTTTGATTTTTGTTATTAGTTACTATTGTTATGTCACCTAGTGATTTCATTACCTGAAATGTGTTTTTTCACTTTCTTATCTTGCTTGTTCTTGTGTCCTGCTCTAACGAATGTATATGAACTTTATGTTATTGTTTATTGAGTTTTGTTTTGTTTTTTTCACAACTGTTCTTGCTTGATGTTTTGTTTTTCTCAATAAAAAATTCCTCTACTCTTTTTGATAAGTGCCATGGGATCTTTAACATCCACCTGAACTACTACCAATCCAGGCAGATGGGACCTTGGTTTAATGTCTCATCTGAAAGATGGCACCTCAGAAATGCAGCACCCTTTGCATGCTGCACTACAGTGTCAGTACTGGGATATTAACCCAAGTGCCAGATGTGGGAACTGAACCCACAGCCCTCTGATCTCCCTGCCTCAGAGGTGAGTGTGCTACCTACTGAGCCACTGACACTGCTAATTTAAACCCTCCAAACCTGCACAGCCACTCTCCCCACCCCAATGGACCTGCACACCCACTCACCCCACCCCTATGGACCTGCACACCCACTCTCCCCACCCCTACCGACCTGCACGGCAACTCATCCAACCCTAACGTACCAGCCAGGCCACTCATCCCACCCCGACGTACCAGCCAGGCCACTCGTCTCACCCAGATGGAGCTGCATGATCACTCATCCCACCCTGATGGAGCTCCACACCACCACACTCCCCCCAGTCTCACCCTGATGGACCAGATGCCCCGCCCCCAGAGACACCGCTGGCACAGCCCACCCCAACACAGACAGCAACCACCACCAGCTGATGTCCAGAGAACTCAAACATGGACAAGACCCCCCCGGGCTCAAAGTCAGCAAACCCCTAGAGACATGGCCAGAATACCCCCCTCCCTGAGACATGGCCAGAATCCCCAAGATATGTCCAGAATCCCCTCAAGACATGGACAGGATCCCCAGACATGGACAGAACCCCCCTCTTCGAGACACAACACCCCCCTCCCCAGACACAGCCAACATCAAACATGGACATCAACCTCCCTAAAAACAAATGGACAGCAACCACCCCCTCCTCACAGCTAGCTAAGGGCACACACTGGGGGCAGAAGGGGGCACACACTGGTGCAGCAGAAAGGGGGCACAAACTAGAGAAGATCACACACTGGGGGAGCAAACACCAAGTAGAAGGGATTTTACCCACACTGTGGCAGCAAGCAATTTTATTTTATTTTCACAGACACAAGCAATTAAGAGTTAGTCCCACAGCACTGACTTCAGCATGCTTCCTCAGTTGGATCATCGCATCGTATAATAATATTTATTATGGTGGACCTACATCAGTAGGAGCAGCAAGTAGTGACCAGAAAAATGGACATGGATCAAGCAGCTGCAGCACAAGGTTCAGTCTGCACCACCACCACAGACCCGGGCAAAGGGCAACTAGGTCGATATATGGCCTGGTGAGGGACAAATGCTGACTAACCCACAAGAGGTTCGGAGTCACTTCTGGGAATGGGTGCACACTCATTCCACAATGACTCGGGCCAGATTAAAGGAGCAGAAAGCAGTGGAAAACAGCATAGAGACTATTATGTAAACAGTGGCCAGCCTTGAACTATGGTATTGAGTTCAAGGCAGGCCCCTCCGATCCCTTCTACTTCCTGGTTTGGAGACACGCCCCCATGCACTCCTATACTGTTACATAATAACGTGCTAGCATGGGGTTACGCTCCATAGGCAATATGGAGTGCACCCCACCCACACTAGCACATTGGGATGTAACAGCATGGGAAAGCATGGGGGTGCATCTCCAAACCGGCAAGTGAAAGTGATCAGGGGCTCTGCTCCTTGCAGCAAAAATACCATCCCTTTCCTACCAAAAATTGCACCATATAGAAATTTTTTTTATTATTTTAACAGCGGTAAACTCAGAGTCGGTTAAGGATCCTTCATGGCTGTAAGCACCAGTGCTATGAAAGGTTCTCTTTAGCATTTTGTACCTTCTAACTGTCCTTAATCTTGACACAGAAACTTTTGTATCTTCAGTGCTCAGCAGTCCCTTGTACTAGAGGTGTGTGAGTAGTGAATAACTTGAATTCCCGAATACCAAAAATGTTGGGCTTTCAAAATATTTGTCCCAGCAAAGAATCCTTGTCTTCATTTGTATTCAGCAAGGGGTATTCACTATTCAGGAAGTATAAGTCTTCCCCCTCTGCAGATGGTCAGGTGCAGGGCTAGTCTCTTGGCCACCTTCCCTCCTGAGTCCAAACTTTTGCCCACCCACACTTACTCCTTCACTGAATTCCCACTCCAGGTAAAAAAAAGTGATAGCTGTCCCTTGGCACCTTGCCAGAAACCGACAGCACCTTCAATGACATTCCCCTCCTTAGCCCGACTACTTCAAGTTAAAAAAATCTGCTACAACATCCTGTGACCCACCAAGCCCAATCATTGATCAGGGGGTGGGCTACTGCCAAATAGCCAGTCACCCCACTCACACACACACACACACACACACGTGCTATGCTATCCAGCCTTTTCCACTTGCTAAGCATCTGATCACTAAAGGGAGTGCACGTGGAGCCGACACAAACAATCGTGAGTGAGGAGTGTCAGTAGTGATGCTACAGTAGGTAGTCTTACTGGTCAGACTGCCTGGTGTCACTACTGATAATACCGTCCTGGCCCACACCCTCATCATCAATCACACCAGCCCTACTCACACCACCTTCTTAGTGATGAGCTGTTTAGTCAGTGGAGCAGGCTGAGGAGCTTAGCAAAAGGAGGGCTGACTAGATATCTGGCACTAGCCCACCGATTAATCAAAGACTTGGCTCACGGGACCCAGAATGTAGTAGCATATTTTTTTAAATTGAGGTAGTCGAGCACCCGGCATGAGGGGAAGTCATTAAAGATGTTATCTTGCCAGGAGCTGGCTATCACTTTTTTACCTTTCGTAGGACCTCAGTGGAGGGGTAGGTGAGCCTTTCCTACCACCCCTCCATATGTTTTTTTTTACAATGTGTTTATTCTACTAGATGCCAGAGCATATCTCAGAGGTGCACTCTTGACCTTACTACCTCTACTCCCTGCCTGTGACCCTCCCTCCTCTAGCTCTTCCCACAAGGACTTCCCAGCCCCCCCGATCACCCCTTGGGGAAGGGCCCAACTCACCTACCTGGTGGCCTATCTGCAGATTAGAGGGTCTGTCCAGTGGGGAGCCCCGGAAGCCGTTGGGGAGGGGAAGATCCAGAACTCGGGATGTGGGCATGGGCCCCTGGTGCCCTTGTCACCTCCCTAATGGCTGGGGTGGTTTCTGCATTGTTTCCCCCTCCAGAGCTCAGACATGCAATGATGTCCATGGCACAAGCGTGCCGACATCCGTCGCAGCTCCACCCCACGTTGTGCCTACTGCATCTGCCGCTGACTTCCATTAAGGGCCTCTAAGGAATGGAGCAAACCATGGGTCCTTCCCCAGGAAGGGAGAGCAGTGCTCTGGACACTTGATCCCTTCCCTCCCCTGCTGAACCCCGATGTCCTGAGCTGTGACGTCCAGTGCCTCAAACCACAGTGCCATTGGGTCACCCCTCCATACCATTTTGCTTGAGTACATTTGATTTGTGCTTGATACTGCTGTATTTTTCTCCTTCAGGACATGCATTAATAATTTCAAAATATGCAAACTTTAAAAAAAATATATATTTAACCTGTTCCCTCCTCCCATTTTGTTTAGGCTTCTCTCCCAAATATTGCAACCTTTACTAAAAATATATTAAACTTGTGCCTGGTTGCTATTTACCCCACCAGAAAGTAAATTCTGAGACTCTGTCATGATGCAGTATCCACATGGTGTCCAGAGTGACAGAGTGCCCCTCCATATTAGTTTAGAAATATGAAACTATGCTAGAACCTATGTCATACTTTTTCCTACATCATTCTTTCAGAGTAGTAGTAATGTTATCAAGCCAACTGATTGGAAATGAGATGGGGTAAATGGGATATCCCCCGAGTGACATACCTTAGCCTACTGAAATGGGAGTGCAGAAGGAAAAGCCCCCCCATGAATGGGGTAAATCCCCCCAAATGAGATACCTTAGGCTACTGGAATGGGAGCACAGGAGGAAAAGCCCTCCCCCCAATATGCTAGAACCTAATACCAAGTGGCTAGCCATGTACAGTTCAGCAGGAGTTTCAGATGTTACTTCCGCATGGGGTAAACTGCAACCACTGACTCCCCCCAGTTTGTCCCTAATTTGCAAGTTTCACCAACATATTTCTGTCACTAGTTATATGCCTAGCAGTGCAGTAAGCAAACTGCGTTTCCAGACTTCATTAGACAAAACTGAAAAGAAAATATTTTTTATTCACGAAAGAATTGATTAAATGAGGTGCCTGATAAATGTATTGTACTTACATGTGTGCTGAGTGCTGGAGTATGGTATGGTCACTGGTGCTGGCTGAACCTTACTGGAGTGAGTCATTTAACTTCCCATCACTCCAGTTACCAGATCTGGTTTCCGACTGATGGGTGTGGTCATGTAGCAGTGGTGCCACGGTCACCCACAGTCAACCACTCCCAACCCCCACCCCACCAGCACAGCCCCTCTTACCCACCCCACCTGCACAGCCCCTCTCCCCACCCAGTCAGCACAGCCACTCCCCCATGCCAACCCACCCACACGGCCCTCTCCCCATGCCAACCCACCCACTCGCCACTCTCCCCATGCCAACCCACCCACACGGCCACTCTCCCCACGCCAACCCACCTGCATGGCCAATCTCCCCACACCAACCCACTAGCACAGCCACGCTCCCCACCCCCAGCACGGTCATGCTCCCCACCCCACCCCATCAGCATGGCCACACTCCCAACACCAACCCACCAGCATGGTCCCTCTCCACACTCCACCCCACCAGCATGGCCATGTTCCCCACCACCCAGCACAGTCACGCCTCCACCCCACCCCTCCCACCACACAAGCATGGCCAATCTCTCCATACCAACCCGCATGGCCACGCTCCCCACACCAACCCACAGGCATGGCCACGCTCCCCATACCAACTGACCAGCACAACCACTCCTCCCACGCCAACCCACCAGCACAAACTCTCTCACAACCCCAAATATAAGGGCACACATTTGTCCAGCTCAGACAGCAAACAAGGACTTTCTCAGATAGGGCAACCATACAAAAAAACAAAACACCCAAGAGCAGATCACTCAGAGATCTAGCGTTCAGTCCACCAAGCTTCGGGACTATATGGAGCAGTAAGGACACACATTTGGGCAGCTTAAAGGCAAACACTCTACAATGGACTTTAGTCTTTCTCACTAAGGGCACACATTGTATCACATCAAACTTAATCATATCAGGCAAGCAAAAAAAAAAAGGAAAAAGAAAAATAGCCTAGAGCATGCAGATAAATTGTTTAGTCAGCCTCGGTCTGTCTCCCGGTCTCCACTCCCTCTCCCAAGGAGCTTCGGAACTACAGTATTAACCAAGGGCACACATTTCAGCACATCAGAGTTTACATATTGGGGAAGTAAGACAAAAAGGGAGTAGATAAAGTGCTTACTGTGTTCAGTATGGGTTTTGCGGTTGCACGTTCTGCACACCCGCTCCCCGAGCTTCGGGACTGTTTAAGGGCACACATTTGAGCACATTGGACACCTCCACAATGTTGTACAATGCACTGTCTTTAAAAACAACTAAACTGTACACATAAGCAGCTTGGGGACTGTATGGAGCAGTAAAGAAAACATATCAAAACATTTATATTTCTGGTCATAGAGCAGATCGAACATTCAGGGCTCACCATACCTGGCAGCTTTTACTTTACAGATCGATTGGGCAACAACAACAAAAAAAACCCAGCAGATTAGGTGTTTATTCAGTCAGAGGAGGGGGTATACAAGTAAATCAGACTCATACAGAATGCACATTCTTAAAAAAAAATATCGTAGCTCTTCTGGCAGTTTAAACCCTTCCTTCCTGATACTAACAGCATCAACATACCATTACCAACACAAAAGCAGACTCACTTTTTTTTTTTGCATAGAAGTGTGTTGATCACTGTCCGGTTTCATTGGGTCCTTCTGAGCAACGGGTCAGCAACATTTCAAATTCTGAGCAGGAACGAGTCAGGAGCAAGAATGGGTCAGCAACAATTCAAACAAGAGCGGGAAGCAACAATGCAAACAGGAACTCCAACCACTACCACGCAATTTATAGTGCAGTGTTCACAGAGCTCCAGAGAACAAAGGCAGTTTCCGTTTTGGCGCCATTTTCCATTGACCAATCAGAATTCTGCTTTTCCATCTGCATCACCGCATATGCAGTAAACCAGTCTCCCTGAATATGTCTTCTGGTGCAGACCCTGCACCATTTTGGTTACCATCCTCCGGACAACTTCCACTCTGTCTATGTCTTTGCGGAAATGGGGTCTCCAGAACTGCACACAGTACTCCAAATGGGGTCTCACCAACTGTCTGTGTAGAGGGATAACAACTTCCTGTTTTCTACTGTTAATGTCTCTCCCTATGCATCCCAGTATCCCCCCAGCCATCCTTACTGCCTTCTCACATTGCTTGCCCACCTTTAGGTCTTCTGACATAATTACCCGCAGGTCCCTTTCCAATTTGTTGTTGTCAGTATCTCACCCTCCACTGTGTACTCTTCCCCTGCATTTTTGTTTCCCAGGCGCATTACCTTGCACTTCTTGATGTTGAATCTAAGCTGCCATACATTTGACCATTCCTACAACCTTGCCAAGTCCCTCCTCATCCCTTCAACTCCATCTTGTGTATCAACCCTGTTGCAGATCTTTGTGTCATCTGCAAAGAGACATACTTTCCCTTCCAGTTCCTCTGCAACGTCACTTATAAAGACATTAAAAAGGACCCACTCCAAGGCTGGCTAACTTGTATATTAATCTTTTGTGTGGGATTGTATCAAATGCTTTGCTAAAATCTAGGTAGGCCATGTCCACAGCCCCTCCCTGGTCTACTACTTTGGTCACCCAGTAAAAGAAATCTATTAGATTTGTCTGACATGACCTTCCCACTGTGAAGCCATGCTGCCTTGGGTCCTGTGCCCCACTTGCCTCTAGGTGCTCAACAATTCTTTCCTTCAGAAGTGATTCCATCATTTTCCCTACCACTGAGGTCAAACTAACTGGTCTGTAGTTTTCCTGCCTCTGCCCTGCTCCCACTTTTGTGAAGAGGAATTACATCTGCCCTTCTCCAGTCCTCAGGTACCACCCCATCCTCCCATGATTTGTTAAAGAGAGTAGTTAGTGGTGTCACTAGTTCTACTCTTAGTTCTTTTAGAATTCTTGGGTGAATCCCATCAGGCCCCATTGCTTTGTACACCTTCAGTTTTACTAGTTCTTTCAGAACCCTTTCTTCTGTGAATGGACTGGTATTGACCCCCCTATCCAAAGTGTTTCTCTTGATTGGTTTAGGTACCTCCCCCTCTTCTTCCTTTGTGAATACTGAGCAGAAATATTAATTCAGTATCCCTGCTTTTTCACTGTCACCCTCTGCCCACATTCCCTACCCTTTATTAAGCCTCAGTATCCCTTCCTTGGTCTTTTCTCACTCCCTAATGTACCTATAAAAGGTCTTATCCCCATTCTTAACAGAGTTGGCTATACTTTCCTCGGTTTGGGCCTTTGCTATTCTGACTGCCTTCCCTGCCTCTTTCTGCTTTAACTGATAAGTTCTCTGTCCTGTTCCTTCTGTGTTTCCTTATATTTCCTGAATGCAATCCTTTTCTCCTTAACCTTCCCTGCCACCTCTTCTGAGAACCATAGCATTTTTTTCCCTTCATTGTGTTTTGTTGATTTGCTTCACACAAAGGCTTGTTGCCTCTGTGATGGCTGTTTTGATTACTCCCCATTGTTCCTCCACCCCTCCTTCTTGCCTGTTTGCTAGTGCTTTTCTGAGGCACTCTCTCATTTTCCCAAAGTCAGCCCTCCTAAAGTCCAATACTCCTGCTTTGTATGGCTTGACTCTATGGCTGTGTTTATTGTGAACCACAGTGTTTGGTGGTCGCATGTTCCCAGATGACTACCCACTGCTAAATCCAAGATTCTTTCTCTGTCCCCATTTGAGAGCACCAGATCTAAGATTGCTCCCTCCTGAGTGGGTTACAGTACTAGTTGCCTGAGGCATACCTCTTGTAGGGCATCAAGAATGACTCTGCTCTTGGATGTGCCTGCAGCAAAAGTGCTGCAGTTAACATCTGGCATATTCAGGTCCCCTATCTACAATATCTCCCCTTTTTCTGCCATTCTAAGGATGCCTTCTATCATTTCCTTGTCTATTCCTTCCCCCTGAGATGGGGGTCTGTATACAACCCCCCCATGCAGATTGTGGTGCCATTTCATGTCTCCAGGATGACCCAGAGTGCCTCATCTGTTTCCTGTTTACACTTTAGCTCTGTTGCTTTGATCCCTTCCCTTATATAGAGAGCTACTCCTCCTCCTCTTTTACCATCCCTGTCCCTCCTGTAGATTATGTATCCTGGTATGTTGACTTCCCAGTCATGGTTCTCTGTGTACCATGTTTCTGTGACTGCCACAATATCCCAGCATCCCTCTTCCATCAAGGCCACTAGTTCAGGGAGCTTATTACACAGACTACGGGCATTGGTACTCATCACCCTCCATTCTTTGATGGCCTTACCCCTTTTAGCCCCATCCCTGTCCTTACTGCTTTTTTTTTTTGCATTTACCTCTGTCCTGCTCTCTAATGACTTCTCTACCTTGGTGTTTACCTCGCTAATTACCATGTTTTGTGGGGGAAGGCTGGAATTTCCCTGTTCCTTTTCAGTGCCTCCCCCCTTGGCTAGTTTAAATGCTTGCCAATGAAGCATTTAAACCTATCACCTAGGATCCTGGTTCCCCCCCAGACAGATGCAGACCATCATGCCAGTATAGGCCTGCATCCCTCCAGGTGGCTCCCCAATCCCCATTGAAGCCAAAACCCTGAGCTCCACACCAGTGTTTTAACCATTCATTGAATTCCATGGTGTGCAGTACCCTAGCATCACCCTTGCCATAGACAGGCAGAACCTCCGAGAAGATTACCGTATGCGCTACTTGTCTAAGGCCCCTCTCCAACTCTACAAACTCCTCTTGGACTGCTCTGATCCCATTCCCAGCCAGGTCATTTGTCTCTAGGAGGACAATGACATCCAGCTTCCTCCCTCGTGCAGCTGCTCCCACAATCCTGAGGATTCACTTCCTGTCCTTCCAAGCTGTGGCGTCAGGCAGGTACCTTATCTCCCTCTCCCCTTCCTCCCCCACTTCTACCCCCTAATGATTGAGTCCCCCACCAGGAGTTGTTTCCTTCCCCTGTGAGGTCCTGTGCCACCCTCCAGTGGGTCTCCTTTGTGGAGGTTCCCAGCATCCTTCTTGGTCTACACTGCAGGTGCCTCCACAGAGGAACCACTATCTGCCAGAACAGCAAAGGCATTGTGGAGAGGTACAGCTGGAGGGATGCACCTCTGTTCCACCACCCTTTCCCTCCCTGAGCCCACCTTGGTCCAGACACTCCTCTTTCTTGGCAACCTCTGAGGTAGTGGCAGTGGCCCTGGTGGTCCCTGGGTGGGGGAGGAGGTTTCACAAATCCTAGCCTGGTCAGCCTTGAGACGAGCAACCTCCTCCCTCAGACCAGAGAGGTGCCTGCAAATAGGGCAGTATTGCAGCCTCCAGAATGTCTCCCGGAACACTGCCGCCCCACAGCCATTGCACTGCACCACTCCTATCATGTCTTATTTTGTGTCCCCTCTCCTGTTGCTCAGTATGCTTACTCTATCCTCTCCTTACAACTCTCACCCTTCCTGTTCTGGGACAGCAACTTCCTGTATTCTTCAGTAGTCTCCTTCTTCCTTGCTCAGAGTCAGACCTCCAGCAGCTGGGGGGGGGAGAAAGAGCTACTATTTTCCTTCAGGGTTGACAAAACTAATGTTTCTCTATGATCCTTCCTTTCTACTGCCAAACAGGAAGTTCCTGTTGTCAGTCAAATCCAGTGGCTATAAAAATAGAATGGGCTTAGGGTGGGGAGGGTAGGGGGGTGGGATGGAAGGCACTTAATCAGAAAAACTGTAGCTTTTTTTAGTCAGCTGCTTTCTGCTCTAAAAGCAAGATTTCTGTCTTCCAAAAGCTAGCAGCAGGAAGTTGTAATTGGAGTCACCTGTTTTTCTACTGCCTAAGCCACACCCCCAATTAACTTCTCTCCCCTCCTACTGATTTAGCAAACTAAGTTGATACAGTATCCTCCCCAACACAGAAACACACACACCGACTTTATTTTTTTTAACCCTAAATAAGACCCCTTCTACTTCTAATAAAGTATATGTTTGCTTAATCTCAACAGGCACTGACTCCTGCTGAGATAGAAGTGTTAAATTAGTAAGAAAAACTGTAGCTTATTTAATCAGCTGCTTTCTGCTCTAAAAGCAAGATTTCTGTCTTCCAAAAGCTAGCAGCCTCCTTCCCCAATTTCCCCTGTAAAAAAAATGTTTACTTTTGCTTACCCGGCCACCTGGCCAGAACCTGCAGCCTGGCCCGGTGAGCCATCAGCCCAGTTTTTAGTCCTCTCCTCCTCCATCTTTCTGCCAGAAGCTGGATGCTAGAACCAACCATCCCAGGTCCCCAATGTGGTCCGCAATCAAGTCACCTCACCAACCAAACCCACCCATCCTGTGTTGCTTTCTTCTTTCTTGGCTGCTGCCATGGCTGCTGCTACACTGCACTGATCAAGGCCTATGAAGGCTGCCCACACCACTGTCACCCCTGCTGCTGACCAAGCTTGCTACCATGGGGGTCTGTGCTATTTTTTTTTGTGAAGTAAGCCTAGTAGAGTAAGTAGGTAGCCTAGTCTTGAGTTAGCTTCTAGCTCACCCTCTGCCTCTTCAGCCATCAGGGGAGAGAGAGAGACTCACTAAGAGTAGACAAAAATATGCCACCACAACACTGCTATTGAGAGTTCAATGCTCACTGAGTCCTCCAAGCTGTAGTGTGCAGCCTGTGTACTCTGTGGCTGGAAAGACAGTGTTGCATTCGCATGACTCATGTGCTCTTGCTTGGCTGCAGCTCCTCCACATCACATGTGATGTTGCCACTGCTACCACGTGGAGAGAGTGGACAACACAATACAGACACAGTCAAGTCAGGAGTGCAGCTATAGCATGAGTGCACACAGGCTGGGGGGGCACTTATTATGCAAAAGATTAAATCCATATCTGCCATCAACATCTATGTATCAGATGTAATGCCATTATTGCCACAACATAAAAACAACCTAGGCAGAAGTGCAGGGGGGGCAGGGCAACTGCCCCTGCCTGCCCTACCTAAATGGCATCCCTGCTTTATGGTAGAAATTCATTCTCAGGTGCTAATATTGGTACAAGTAAATACAATGGTTTCCATTGTGTTCTGAGGTACTGTATCTTCATGTTTCAGGATGTGTCCTGATCATCATGAGGGTTAGTGTTCCTCATTGTCCCTCATTTTGAGTGTCCATGTCCCTCATTTCAGTGACAATATATGAGGTATGGTGAATGCTTCCAAGACCCTACTCAGCACAAAGAATGCTGAGCATGACCACAGTGTATATGCTTCATACATAATGACACAGGGAAAGTGAGTCAAAGCAGTCATGGAGAAACATATTTGTAGCACTAAATATGCATACAGGGATTTGCATGGCCCAAAACAAAAGGGTCAGACTTCACAACACAGAGGCCCCTCTTTGCACATCTGGAATGGGGGATGTTGGCTGACTATATCCTAGGCATTTAATGCAGTAAGCAAACAATATTTTACGCATTAATGGTGATTTAATGACAAAAATCAAAAGCCATTAAACAACTTGCAAAAGCATCAAAATTAATGAGTTTACTAATTTTAATGGGAACTCAATGAAAATGTATTTTAATGGCTCTAACTGCTAGCAGTAGTATAAGAAATATAAACGGATGTGTTTTCTTAGATGAGATTTGCACCAGCTTAGCTGCTGCACACATGGCAAGCGTGCAGCATGTGAACCTGATGTGTTTTTTAAATGTTGTTCACACCAGCTTAACTGCTGCACTCATGTTAAGCATGCAATACGCAAACCTGATGTAATTTTTAGAAGATGTTCGCACCAGCTTTCCTGCTACACACATATCAAGCTTGCAGCATGCAAACCTGATTTGCTTTTTAGACCTGGTTCGCTTAGGTTCACTTTGTGTGTGTGAACCACATGTAAACATTGCACAGTTAAGCATGTGGCATGCATTCTGCATATACACAGCACACTTATATTTCTGTAAGGGTTCGCCTCCTCCATAGGTTTCTCGATACACCTATTTGTATTGTTGCATCTTTGTTTATTTATTCAGACATTAATATGCACTTTTAGACATCACCTTGTATGCAAATTAATTCAATAACAAATTGCTTAACAAGGTTTCCATTTTAGGATAAAACCCATAAGTTGTACAGTTGCATACTACCACAGTTTTCTTAGTCAGGTGATGTGTTCCACCATGGATTACCCTCGTGGTGGAAAGAGAGTTAGGGGTGTCTCCCCACTCAATACATAGGAGGCTGCCATTCACATTTGCCACTTGACCTTGAAATGGCATGGTGGATTGTGGCATCTTGTGTGCCAGTTGATGAAGCTCTGGTCCACCATGTTTTTCATATGATTTTCTGTTCAGGCTACTGGAGCTGCAGCGGAATGGAGTTCAGATGTATGAGGATGTGTGCATGTCCTCCAGAACCACAGTCTTATCCATTATCCCTGATTACTGTTTGCATCACAAACACTACCACTAACACCAGGCCTCCATCTAGTGACAGTCAAGTTCTGGGACTGATCACCTTCCAAGTCTGGGAGAGTAGAGCAGTTTGGTGTGCACACAATCGTGTCCAAGATATCAACCCTCATCCCAACCACTGGCTACTTCAGCTTATTCACAAACTTCAGTCTTCGGTGTGGTGAGGGGTGAGATGACTTCAGCACATGAACACTCTGAGACACAGTTATGACCTTCTAATTCTCTATTTATATGCACCATTAGGCCAAACTTCATAGCTGGATAATGATCAAAACTACTTGATGAATATATATGTGCATCCCCTATGAGTAGTCATATGAGATATAGCCATGTGTACTTACTCGTTCAGAGGTACATCATCATTCATGGTCCCACCAGTTCGAGGTAATCATAAAATGAAAGGAGAATGGCATCTTTATCCAGTTTACTTGGAAACACTGGAAATCTGTGATGCAGGCAGATTCTTCACATTTACATATCTTTGTAGTGATGGGTATCTCCTTGCAGCATATGCATTCTGATGATGTGTTGATGACATCACAATGACCACATCTGCGCCTACAAAATATAAATGAAGTGTTTGTTTTCACCAGTGTTAACATAACAAATACTTTAAAATAAAATAAAAAATATATCATGGCCTGTGCATCCTTACCAGTAACAGGACATTCACCTCACCGCCTGATCACCTTCTCCCTCTCCACTTTCTTACATTCCACTAATGGCTACCTCATCTAAGTAACTGAAACTTACTCAGGAGACAATACCTGGGAACAAGGCAGCTACTGGTTTCCTTTTAGACAGATAATTATTAAACAGCATTGATACCTCTAGACTTATAACTCAGCAACTAACTGTTACCAAAAGTCCTTGTTAATTGTAATGTCCATGTTAGTATCCCTAAGTTAGATAATTGTATCCTTGTCTCTGAATCCTGTGATAATGTAACTGTTTTTTGTCTCTTGACATGAAACCTTAGTAAATGAACTCCAAGTTCAAAGGTATTTTTTGAGGAGTTAAATAAGTAAATAAATAAATTCAAATGTTGCTACGTAACCCAGTACTACAGTAGTGCCCATGCATACCCAAAAGTACAGTAGGTGGCAGTGAAACCCATCAACAATACAAATATTTCCTATAGGGACCACATAGTGATAGATGTAAGTGACAAAACTAGCAGTGATAACTTCACATGAACCGGTACAGACCACCAAACACAGTAGCACCAAGACAAAAGTGTCACTGTGTATAGTGAAATGAGGGTGTCTCAGCAAGAATACTGGTCTGTATCTGCAATAACCTTTTCAAATACAAGAATACTGGAGTAATTGAATATTGAACAAAGTTGACCGTTTGATCAGCTGCTGTAAAATATATTCATTGTTGGTACAGGGGTTCATCCACCATGCATACAACAGTATACTTACTGGTGATCACACCCACACCCACACAACAGTAGCAGCATGTTGACATCCAGTGTGTACACTTACACAATCAAAAGTGTGATCAGTGGATAGGGGAACACATTTCCCATGTAATGTTAAAAATGCCTCATGTCTCATGGCACCCCACCCAACACCCATCCCATGTAATGGGACATATGCTTGATGTCTAGTGACTCCCACCCTCTGAACACCCATGTCAAGTAATTTTTCATATTCCTGGTGTTTAGTGGCAGCCCACCCAAGCATCAGTGTACAATGGTGTGGAACACCTTGGTGTCCAGTGATTCCCCCAGAATGCCCATTGACATAAATAAAGATAAGCAGTAGTGGTCCGGTGTCTTCCGACCCACCCACCCTGTCAGCTCTTAGAGCACCAATCATCATACCCCCCCCCAACAAGGGTGTTCATGAATGTGCTGGGAATCCTTATACAGTGACCAGCACCGCCATCCACTTACCTCAGTGGCCGGCCATTGTATGAGCTATACACATCCTACATGTCAACTCATAGGGCAGCTGACCAAGCAGTTGAGAAGAGGACAGTGCCTGTCAATGTATCAGGATTCCTAGCACATCCATAGGCAGCTGGGTGGTGGGTATGCTGGGTGGTGTTCTGTGAGCAGACATGGTGGGTGGGGGGATGCTGGAATGCCACTGTTTACCTTTACACATGACAACAGGCATTCTGGTGGGCCTTGGGGAACCACTGGATACCAGGGTGTTCCATGACATTGTACATACTGTAGGTACTTGGGGGTTGCCACTAAACTCCAGGGATATCGCCAATTGCATGGAACTGATGTTCAGGAGCTTGGGGGTACCAGTAGACACCAGGGATATGAAAAAGTAAATGGCATGGGTACTTGAGGTGGGCCACTAAACATCAGGGATTTGAAAACTTACATGGAATTGGTTTTCAGGGGGTTGGGGATGCCACTAGACAACAGGGATTTAACAACTTCCATGTGATAGGTGCTCAGGGAGTGGGAGGGTGCCTCTATACACCAGGAAATGTGTACATGGTACAGGTGATTGGGGGGTTGTGTTTTACACTAGACATCAGGGACAGCATATTCACAGGTGAACCGGGTGAATGGGGCAAGCAGTTGCAGTCCATCTGCCCTGCCATCAATGGGGTAGGAGCACAGGTTTCTACCCATTTAATTTGTGGTTTTCAGTGGCAGTAAAGGACACAGTTTTGGGGTGCACATACTGTTGTTGCAGACATTTGAATACACCTCTGGGACCGTATGTAGGAGGGGACTCCCTCATCAGTATTGGGTGCAGTGTTATTTTTGTGCCTGGGCACAGCTGGGCTCAGGGCATTCTACCTAGGCATCTGCATATGACTCCTGAGTGCAAGCTGCAAACCCTGGCACCACCAGTAGTGTAGCTTGGGGGAGAGGGCGAATGGAGTAGCATCCGACGGGGTGGATCCTCGGTGGGGGAAATGCATGCTGTGATCCTGGTTGGGGCAGATTGCATCGGCTTGTGGAGGCAGAAGAGGAGGCACCAGGGACTGCAGCTGATCTGGCCACCAGCAAGGAGAGTGGATCCTGAGAGAATGCACCAGAGGAAGGGAATAGTGGGGCAGTGAAAAAAATTCCAGTCAGAGGTACTATAGATAGTTTACTTTTGTGTTGGGCTGCTGGATTCTTCTTTTTCCTTTTTTGATTGTGGTTCTGTCCATTTTCATGTTAGTCTGCTGCCTTAGGCCTAGGGGTGAGAGGCAGACAGAGAGTGCTCGGCTTTGGGTAAAGGAACACACAGACTGATTGTCTCTCAGGAAGGTGAGGGATTACACGAGGACCAATCGGATTGGAGAGAAAGGGCATGAATTCTGAACAAAGGGATGGGGGGGGGCCTTATACTCCAGGACAGTGGCCCAAGTTCCTTAAACGTATCAGAGCGTTGGGGAGAGGGTGAATGGAGTAGGGTCCGGTGGAGCGGATCCTCAGTGGGGGAAACCCATGCTGTGATCCTGGTTGGGGGCAGATTGTATTGGCTTCTAGAGGCAGGAGAGGAGGCACCAGGGACTGCAGCTGATCTGGCCACCAGCAAGGAGACTGGATCCTGAGAGAATGCACCAGATGAAGGGAATAGTGGAGTGTTGAAGAAGATCCCACTCAGAGGTACTATAGATAGTGTACTTTTGTGCTGGGCTGCCTGATTCTTATTTTTTCTGTGTTTTTGATTGTGGTTCTGTCCATTTTCACATTGGCCTACTGCCTTAGGCCTATGGGTGAGAGGCGAACTGGGAGTGCTCAGCTTTGGGTGAAGGAGCACAGAGACTGATTGTCTCTCAGGAGAGTGAGGGAGTGACCCTAATCCCACCCACCCCATTCCCACACTCCCCCACTGTGTTCCAGCCTTATGCTGTGTGAGGCACACCCCAAGATATCACACAGTGGTGAGTAGTAACTGGGAGCTTCAGAGGGGATGGATAGAAGTCAAGACAGGGGAGGGATATGAGTTGTTAATTTGGAACAGGAAACTGGTAAGAGACCTGCGAAATGGAGGAGTCAGGAGGAGGGAGAAGACATGACCAAGGGAGAGGAGCAAGAAGGGATAGTGGGAGGATAATTGGATGCAATGCCTGTGGAGGGGCCATACTCATACATATGAACATACAAACATATGAAGAAGCCAGCAGAAGAAGGCCATTTGGTCTATCAAGTCTGCTCATATTGCAGGATCCACAGCTTGAGCTAGTGTCCCTGCCCTCCCTCCCCCACTCCTACCATCCTCCCTACCCATGATCCTTACCTTCCTCCTATGCCTATCTCAGCCTCTCTTAAAGCTGTCAACTGTCTTCAATGAGATGGCCACTTCTGGCAGCACATTCCAAGTGTCCAGCACCCTCTCTGTGAAGAAGTGCTTCCTGACCTCCCTCCTAAACCTCCACCCTCCAGCTTAATACTGTGCCTCCTCATGTTATGGTTGCCACTCAGCTTAAAGTGGCTCTCCTTATCAACCTTACTTATTCCTTTCAAGTACTTGAAGGTTCCAATCATGCCCCCCCTCTCTCCCTCTCCTGTCTTCCAGAGGATACAAGTTCAGTGCCCTCAATCTCTCCTTGTATGCCTTACCCTGCTGACCAGCTATCATCTTTGTAGCCCTCCTCTGGACCTTCTTCAGCAGGTTCATGTCCTTTTTGAGGTATGGGTACTACTACTGAACTCCATACTCTAGATGTGGCCTTACCAGTGACCTGTACAAGGGCAGTATAACCTCCTCTCTCCTACTACTTATCCCCCTACATATGCATCCCAGCATCTAGTTTGCCTTTGCTGCTGCTTTCTTGCACTGCATGGAGTGCTTCAGGTCACTAGTGATCATCACTCCCAGGTCCTTCTCCTCCTCTGATGCAGATAGTCGGACTCCACCCAGTTAGTACTGTGACCTGGGAATCTTGGCTCCAATATGCATAACTTTGCATTTCTTGGCATTGAAACCAAGCTGCCAGATCCTGGACCACCTCCTCAGCTTTTCCAGATCTTCCTGTAAGTCCTTTATCCCTTCAGCTGTGTCCACTCTCCCACAGAGCTTGGTGTAATCTGTGAATAGGCACATTTTGCCCTTAATGCCATCTCCAATGTCATTGATGAAGACATTGAACAACACCGGCCCCAGCACTGAACCCTGCGGGACCACACTGGTTACCTCTCTGGTGCCAGATAACTCTCCCCCCACAACCACCCTCTGGGTTCTGTCCCTCAGCCAGTTTTCTACCCATCTGGCCACCTTTTCCCCAAACCCAAGATCCACCAACTTCCTGATCAACTGTTTGTGAGGTGCGGAGTCAAAGGCCTTGCTGAAATCAAGATAGAGGATGTCTACTGCTTGACCTCCATCTACTGTCTTAGTGACACAGTCAAAAAGGCAATCAGATTTGTTTGGCATACTCTCCCCCCCTCCCCATTATCCCATGCTGTCTCTCATCCTGAAGACCATGCTCCTCTAGATATTCCACCAACCTTTCCTTTAGCATGGTCTGCATGAGCTTGCCTACAATGAAGGTCAGACTGACTGGTCTGTAATTCCCTGGGTCATCCTTGGGACTACTTTTGTGGAGGGGAAATACATGTACTGTTCTCCAGTCCTGCAGTACCATGCCTGACTCTAGTGAACTATTAAATAGGTTTGCCACTGGCCCTGCCAACTCCTCAGCCAGTTCCTTTAGTACCCTTGTATGTACTCTGTCCAGGCCTGGTGATATGTCCACCTTCAATGCCAGCAGCCACTCCCTCACTTTATCCTCCTCCATCATTACATCTGCGTTCCCCTCCCCCCCCGCTCCTCTTTTCCCTCCTGAAGGCACTGGTCCTTCCTTTTCCCCGGTGGAGATGGAACAGAAGTATTTATTTGGTATCTCTGCTTTTCCCCCATTATCCTCCACCCACTCCACCACTTTCTTAAGCATAACAATCCCTTCCTTCTTGTCCCTTTAAAAAGTTCAGGTCCAGGAGACCAAGCTGGTTATCTGGGGAGGTGCTTGGGAAGATTAATGAAAAAAGAGCCACCTTCAAGAAATACATGACAACCAAACAGGAGGACTGGGAGGAGCATGTGAAGAAGTCAAGGGAGATAAGCAGATTTGTCAGGGCAGCCAAGGCAGCAAAAGAGCTTAGACTGGCATAGGGGATAGCAGAAGGGGATAAATATTTCTTCTGTTACATAAGGGAGAGAGAAAAATGCAAGGATCAGATTGTTAGGATCATGGTGGACAGAGGCTGGGCTGAAAAGGGGGAGCAACAGGCAGAAGCACTCAACAAGCACTTCTGCTCTGTGTTAACCAGGGAAAAAATGGGACTGATCCCTCAGGGGAATGCAGCAAGGGGCATACAAGGGGCAGAGATCATAGAGGGGGTAATCCAAGTAAGCAGGGTGCTGGAAGGTCTCAGAGCCCTGAGGGTGGACAAGGCACTGGGTTCGCACAACATGCACCCCAGAGTGCTAAGGGAGATGACAGAGGTACTGTCAGAACCTCTGGCAAACTTATTCAGCACCTCCTTGGAGACTGGATGTGTGCCCCAGAACTGGAAGATGGCACATGTGGTGCCCATCCATAAAAGTGGACCTAAGGATGAGCCAGGGAATTATAAGCCAATCAGCCTAACCTCCATCATGGGGAATCTCATGAAGTCCATCATTAAGGAGAGGATAGTGGCATTCCTGGAGGAAAATAGTCTTCAGGACACCAGAGTGCATGGATTTGTCTCTGATAGATCATGAGCACTGGACAAGGGTCAGGCAGTGGATGTCCTGTACTTGGACTTCAGCAAGGCCTTTGATCCAGTATCACATGGGAGATTGATAGGCAAATTGGGGAACCTGTGAGTGGGAGAGAGGTTGGTGGAGTGAGTCAAAAACTGGATGGGTGATAGGCAGCAGAGAGTTGTCATACAGGATGAGCTCTCATCACCAAGGGCTGTGATGAGTGGGATTCTGTAAGGCTCAGTTTTAGGACTGGTGCTTTTTGGCATATTCATTGCTGACATAACAGATGGGGTCAGCAATGAAATCAGACCGTTTGCAGATGACATGAAGATTGGTGCAGTGATGAACAACACAAAAGGCTGGCTAGGACTTCAAGAAGACCTGGATACACTCGTATAATGGTCAGACACATGGCAGCTGGGATTCAACACAAAGAAGTGCAAAGTTATGCACTTGGGTGTCAGGAACCTTAAGTTTAGCTACAGAATGGGGAGAATACAGTTGGGCATCATACAGGAGGAGAAGGATCTTGGGATATTTATCATACGGCAAATAAACCATTCAGCACAGTGCAGGAAAGCAGCAGCAAAAGCTAAAAAGATGCTGGGATGCATTGCCAGGGGAATCACCTCAAGGAGGAGGGAGGTTATCCTACTACTGTATAGGTCACTGGTCAGGCCAAATATGAGTACTGCGTGCAGTTCTGGTGCCCCTACCTAAAGAAGGATATCAGGCTGCTAGAGGGGAGTCCAATGTAGAGAGACCAGGATGATAACAGAAATGGTGGTTAAACCCTATGAGGAAAGACTGAGAGAACTTGATATGTACTCCCTGGAGGACAGGAGGAATAGAGGGGATGTGATCGAGACCTTCAAATATATGAAGGGTATAAACAGGGTCAGCACAGAGGGGTTGTTTAGACTAAAAAGATAGAGGGCTACCAGGGAGCACAGTCTGAGACGGGGGGGGGGCAAGTTCAAGAAGTAAGAGAGAAGACAAGACTTCACAGAGAGGTTGGTGGCAGGGTGGAATGCACTTCCAGAAGAAGTGATGTCACGTAAATCAGTGAACAGTTTTAAGAGGGCCTGGGATAGGATCATGGGGATGAGAAATAGTGAAAGAGGAGAGGGGCAGCTGTAGAGTAAACTCAGTTGCACACATGAGCAGACTCGATAGACCTAAGAACATTTTTCTAATGTTTGTATATTCATAGTGGTAATGTTTGAATATTGAGCCCTGAATGTCTTATCCAAGTTGTGCGTGTGTGTGTGTGTGTGTGTTGGGAGGGACTTGAAAATGCAAACTGGATATATAACAACAATAATAAACATATTTGGCTCTGGCACAATACCACCTTTGTACATATAAAATATTGTGCAACAGAAAAGGGTAGCCACATCAGCACTGCAGGTACTGTGACTAGAAATAAAATATTCTTCTGTCTTTATAATGTATACAAACTTGGAGAGAATGGGCTATATAGCTACCAAGCAAACATTAGGATATACAATTTCAGATCCCCAATCATCAATAATATCACATATCATATCGTGTTTATGCATATAATCAGTTGCCTAGGCAAACTGCATAAAACCTTTACAACCATAGCCAAATCATACTCAGTTATGAGTGTTGTGAATTCTGGTGTCTGTATGATTTAACTCATAGCATTTCTTTCCTCATTATGGAGATCTGAGTGACATTATGCTCCATTGTTGCAAGTTAACATGGTCAACTTTTTCAAATAGCTCATCATGATAAAAAGTAATTTATTTATTTCTCATTTGTGCAGCATGTGACTCCCCATTTAAAAATCACAACAGTAACACACACTAGGTAAGCGCTGAGGAAAAAATTAGATTTAATTAGAACAATATTTTAACAAGCTGCTATATAAGCATTGAAATATGTTTAATAATTTTCCATATAGCATGTACTGGGATCCATAGAAAGTCAGTCTGTGTCTGCAGTAGCATCATCAGATGAGTCTTCATCTGACCCAGATACAGAGTCAGATTGTACAGTTAATTCTGCAGCTTGCGATCAAACTGGTTCGAGCATGTATGGCTGGGCTAGGTACAGGAAATCCACATCCTCTTCAAATTCAGCATGAGCCATTTCTTTATCAATAATTAGCTTTACAAATTCTGTGCCAAGCAAGGAATAAGTGTAAGATGCACACTGTCAATGATGGCAATCACTCTTGCTTGCACCATTGACATCACATGCACTAACATTCTGCAGATCAGCTTGGTTCTCATTAGCACTGAGCCTGGAGTGCGTTACTGACAGGCAGAACTAAAACTCTGTAAAACAAAGAATACAGCATAAAAACCTGAGAAAAAGGAATATGTCATAAATCAACAATGGGTATGTACATTACAATAACTGCGTATTGAGAACAATCAGTATATTCACTGTTTTGCCAGTTTACTTGTCCTTTAAGTAATGGATGGTTCAGACTTCACACAGAGCCATTAGAAATAATGAACTGGTGTCTACATCAGTTTACCCACAACAGTGGAAAGACTGACAGATCTATAGTTATCCAGCTGCTCTTTGCTCCGGTATCCCATCAAAAGGGTGACTGTGATTAAGCGACTCAAATATGAGCTAC
The DNA here is from genome assembly GCA_016271365.2 of Neoceratodus forsteri. Classification (NCBI taxonomy): domain Eukaryota; kingdom Metazoa; phylum Chordata; order Ceratodontiformes; family Ceratodontidae; genus Neoceratodus; species Neoceratodus forsteri. The sequence continues at coordinate 428,226,784 of CM057450.1, read as the reverse complement.
TCAATCTCAGCACCTGTGCTGTGGGCTACTCTGAAAGGGTAGCGATGGGTGAAAAAGAAGCCAATAAGAGCGACCGGATCCACACCGCTGGGGACAGTAGAGGAGGGAAGGTATGTGGGAGGCAGTGCAGCAGTAGGCTGCTGAGCTGGCTGTGTAGCATGGTGGTGAGCATGGCTAGCTAAGGCTGGGAGGGTGCAGGGTTTGGGCAGTCTCAAAAGTTTTTTTGTGGTCGTGGCAGCTTTTTTTTTTTTTACAAGTGCCCCCCCTCTGACATGCACCCCCCCCAGAGTTAAGAATCTTTAGTTGGGAGGGTGTGGGGGTGATCCATGACAGTGCCATTATTTTCACCATGAGTGTACATCACTGTTTTTATTTTCAGTGATGTACACTCACCCTTGGTGATCACTATCCCACCATTGTGTAGCAGAACTAAGTCTGCTACCCTCAAGTCTTTCGGAGCCACCCTGGTTTAACTAGATCTAGGCATAAGGGGATCCTGGAAGTCAGGGGAAGAGGACAACCTAGTTCCAGGGTAGCTTAGAGAAGCACAGTTATGTGCATCATGAGCAGACTAGGTGGGCTGAAGGCCCTTATCTGATGACAACATCTATGTATCTATGTAATAGCCTTACCAAGAATTCAGTCGATTGTGATGCCATTTCCCTGAGCACCATCAGGTGCATCCAGTCCAGCACTGAGGCCTTATCTATCTTTAGGGTTTCTAGCCATTTTCTGACACTTTCACTAGTAAATGTCTGCTGTTTCATTTTTGGGATCCTCTTTACAGCAGCCTTTATGCTGCTCTCCATCAAAGGCCTGCTGTCCTCTCTAGTGAATAATGTGCAAAAGTAGTCATAAAAAAAATCTCTCAGACAGTGTTTTACATACAAACTGCAGCTATGAAAGTCTTCACCTTGCAAAGTGACCACTTCACTGGGTGAAGTTTGCTTCACAGGTGAAGTGCCACCTGGTGAAGACTCCATCTGGTAAAATGGCCACCTTTCAAGCCTAAGAACTTTGCAAAGTGCTGCTTTGGTCTTCATGAAGTCAGGTAATTCGCAGAATAGGATTGTGAAGTAAGTTTCCTGACTTAGCACATCTCTATTGCAGACCCTAAAGGACAGTGAGGTAACTTGGAAAACTGAATATTTAATGTCAAAAGGGATTTAATTACAAAATGGTAAATATGAAACTAGGTCACTGTCATCTAGTTGCAGCTAGGACCATACAGAGTTATGAACCAAATGGGGTACTGGGTGGAACTGCTAGCAATTTGTCGGGGGATGTAGAATCCATTTTTAAATAGAAAACAAAGGTAGTGGCAGAATTCGTGGTTTCTTTGCTGCTGGGTGGGATTGTTAGCAGTTAGATGTGAGGGGTAAGTATCTTGTGCCGTCACCCAGCCTTCATAGGTCTATTGATGGAAGGAAAGGTTTAGAAGACATATATCCCTTTTGCTTCTCCCCTCCCACTGTCCTTCCCCATGCTGTCTTGCCTTACTTCCACTGGTGATCTCCCTAAAGGTATCAAAAAATTTCTGTATGTTTGTACGGATGGCAGTGGAGTCCTGCAGAGCATCTTTGAAGCCCAGATCAATCCTCAGCAGCAGAGAGTCCTCGTCCCAGAGGGCCTTGTTTAACACCACTGGTGACAGTGGGTCCTGCCATTATGTATGAACGGGTAACATGCAAGAAAAAGTACCTCCGAGTGGCTTTAATTCAATTAATTTCAGCACTGTCTGTGTGTGTACAAAAAGGGAGGCATTGCAGAAAAAGTGCTGCTACAGTAAGGACTTCAGTTAATTTCTGCACTGCCATTGTGTGTGAAGGAGGTATGGGGGTGCTGGAGGAAAACGCCATGCTTACACAACTGCACCAATCCTTTTTGCAGCTCACTCTGGTGTATGGTCACATTTACACAACCTCTGTCACTGCAAGCTGTGCTGGAGAGGGGCCATGAGTATGGGTGGCGGCTACTGTTTGACGAGATCAGCAGTAACTTATTAACTACTATAAGACCCTTGATACATGCAGAACTTGTAAACAGAGTCTGTAATTAAAAAACTAACCTCAGACAAATTGCCAAATGATTTCTTTGTTTAAATTGCTTTTGATAGCGATGCAGCTTTTTTGTTAATGTTTTTGGCCACCATGTTACATCACCAAACTTCTCGATTCCTCATGGAAGGGCAGAGGATGTTGCTGGAAGCATCTCGTGTGTGTCAGAGCAAGCAGTGCAGCCTGTCCATCTGGCTGCCTACAATGCTGACTGCTGAATGCTTCGCCAACTCGGCAGTAACTCAGGGAGAGGTGAGGTAAATGACCTACTATGACTGGGAAAGGGTCCACATGGCTGCATTTGCACCAGAGCACTCAGGTTGCTGCATGCAATTGCAGCCATGTAAGCTGGCCTAATGTGTGGCAGAGTGGGTTCAGTTAGCTTCAGTACTGGCTGTGTGTGTGTGTGAAGGGGGTGCTGGCAAGGAAATGAAGCTGACCAGTTTTCAATCAGAGGCTGGGAGTGTTGTTTCTTCTTGCCCTGCCATACTTTGTGGTCCAATACAGTTTACAAGAATTAACCAGAGCCTATAGGTGCAAAAAGAATTTAGAGATGCTGCAAATATAATGTTAGCTTTGGGAGGTAAACATAAATTGATTGTCTTTGTAAATCCCATTGAACTCCATACCCAGCTTTACATTGCCACTAGAGCTGTGCAGAATATAAAATTCCACCTGTGGTATAACCATTCCGATTCCGCAGAATTCTGCAGAATGTCACAAAATTTTTAATTTCAGTTATTTCACTATAATTTTAAAAGTGCACATCTAAATAACACCAATCTGGAATATAAGCAGTAACCTATGGCTTACAAATGTGTACCAAATTTCAGATTTGTACATCAAAAGGGGGCAGAGGTATGGGTTGCTAAACATTTAATTAAAATTTAATTTTCAGTTATTTTGAGGTAATTTTAAAATTTCTTCTCCAAATTTCTCCACAATATCAGGATTTAGAGAAGCACATAGAATGCATATATGCACCATGTTGTAAGCCTCAGGCTTTAATGGGAGCTGAGTTATAGGTAGACAAATATTTTGCCAGAATTTGGATTTCTGTAGTTTTAATATAACTTTGATGGTATTTATTGAAATATTATGAAATTGCCAGGTATACAGGTTAGCGCTACATTTGTATACGCAAATAGTTTCAGATTTCTAGCTTTAAATGGGATTGTGTTATAGCCTGCAAAACATGTTGCTGAAATTTAAATTTTGGTTAGTTCCCTCTAATTTTAAAACTACATATCCAAATTTAACCAGAATTGAAACATTTAAACTACTATACCACATGGTCATTTCTAAAAAAAGTTCATATTTTCAGCTTTAAATGGGATTAAATGAAAAGTAATTAAACGTTCACAACATTTAAAACTTTAATTGTGCAAGAATGTAAACTACAAATTTATAAACCCATGAAACTTTAAAACTAGACAATGCAATACCATTAAATTTGGCAGGTTTGTAGACCTTACAAGGGGACTGTGTGTGCCAGTTTTATTAATTGCAAACTAACATATCTAGTTAAAGTCAAATCCCATGAGTCTTAGTGAAAATTGCAGCATTTCATGAAAAATTCCATAAAACTGAAATTTTCTAATTTCACTATATCTGGGAGGTTCTAATTAAAGGATAGGGGTATAAGAGGCAGGTAGAGCAGGGGGTCACCAGGTTCAGGAGTTAGGTGCACAGTTTCACCAAGATATGGACAGCTGAGCTGGGTAGCACAACAGTGGTAGACCCCCAGGCTGGAGCAAGAAAGCACAGAGTGTCAACAATTTCAATCTGAATGCAGGATATTTAAGGATCACATCCAGTAAATTTATGATCCAGGGAGCCTGGTGTACATGCAAGTCTAGGATTTAGAGGTACATACAAATATTTAGTAGGGGAAGACAATGTCTTGGGCAACAGGAAGAAATAATTCTGGCTATTCCAACATGGTAGGTTGATAGGAAAGGAAGTAGGTGACTCACGTTTTTAAGAAGTTTGTCACTGTAAAGAACAAAGTGGGTATCAGTAGTTCTACTGAGTCAATCTGGCTATGCCAAAAGAGAAGAGGGATAGTCATCAGTGAGGAACAGCAGGACTGCAAAAAGCATACCCTAGCATATCAAATGAAGTAGTGATATGTGCATTGTTAATGTTAAATTCCACAAAAAAAAAAATGCTGGATGCTTCATTTGCAGAATGTGCTATCATAAATATGTGAGAAAAAGTTACTAATAATTTTTTTTCTTCTGCAAAATTAAAACTGCTTAACCAATTTATCCAGTTGTGTTAGACACCAGGATACATGGACTATGGATATGCATGTCAAATGTTAACTCTATGCATGCAAGAGCAGAAAAGTTACAAACATTCACATTTTTGAGTTTTTGGAAAGTTTTGCAAATATTTACATGGTAAAGTTCTGAACCCCTGTGACTTAAAAATCTCTTATCTAATTCACTCCATATTAAGATCATTCTATAAGCATTACAAAAAGGTTATCCATATTAACGTGCACATATCTAGCTCCAAAGGTGCTTGAGTTATATGTAGATGAAATTTATTCATGAAATTTCCTAAAAAAATAAAATGACAGATTTTGAGCACATGTAATTTTGAGATGATACATCATATTGTCATGAATCTGGCACATTGTTAGAACACCTATCATCAAGAAATCATGCCAAATTTAAGATCCATGACCCAATAGATGGTTAAGGTATATGCAGATAAAAAATGTTCATGACATTTCGCACAAAATATAAAATTGCAACATTCAAGTCCCTGTAATGTTGAAACTGTACCACAGAATTATATGATATTTGGCACTTTTATGGCTATTATCCCCATGAGTGCATGTTCCAGTCTTCAGACCTCTATCTTGAATGGGTATTGAGTTATAACCAAATTAATAATATTTTTAAATTCTACAAAATTTCACTGAAATTCTGTGGAATTTCATGGAATTTTATGAAATTTCACTGAAATTCTGCAGAGTCAGAATTTTCCCTTTCCGCACAGCTCTAATTTCCACTTCACCTTTGACCACTGTTACTGAGGCCCTAACACACAGTAAATGTAATGGCACTATACAAAATCATTTCAGTATCCAAGAGTGCTTGTGCAAAACAGCATTAAACTGGGTGCTACAAAGAAGCTGCTTTGCATGAATTCTGATTAACTGATTAGCTTACTTTTTTTCAGCATTCTTAAGGTATTCTGGCAGTAGCTGTGACACTAAAGTACTGAGTGTGTGTTCACTCGGTAGGTAGGTACACAAACAAGTTCTTCAGGAAAACACAACAGATATTTTGTTTAACTGTATTATTTAGGCTCCTTTTCTAGCATGACCCCCCCCCCGGTTGCAACTGCCCTGCAACCCCATTTCTCCAGCATGTATCCCTCCTTTAAGGAAGCCCTCTCTGAAGCAAGGCGCTAGGTGTGGAAGCGCTCCCCCTGGAGCCCCGAATGAAGTCGGGTCAAGAGGGCTGCAAAGGAAGCCCTCCCTGAAGCAAGGCGCTAGGTGTGGAAACACCCCCCCCCGGAGCCCCAAACGAAGTCGGGTCGTGAGGGCTGCAAAGGAAGTCCTCCCTGAAGCAAGGCGCTAGGTGTGGAAGCACCCCCCCCGGAGCCCCGAACGAAGTCGGGTCGTGAGGGCTGCAAAGGAAGTCCTCCTGAAGCAAGGCGCTAGGTGGGAAGCGCCCACCACAGCCCCTGCTAACGAGAAATGGCTCACGAGGGCTGCAAAGGAAGCCTCCTGAAGCAAGGCGCTAGGTGTGGAAGCGCCCACCAAGCCTCAACGAAAGTCGGGTCACGAGGGCTGCAAAGGAAGCCTCCTGAAGCAAGGTGTTAGGTGTGGAAGCACCCCCCCCGGAGCCCTGAACGAAGGTAACTGGCAACTTGCGGCTCGCTGCTCACAGCGTGGTGTTGGCACCATTTTTATTTGAGTTCCAGAAGGACCCTAGCCAGAAGAAGTCGGCGTGGACATGCTGTTTGTTTTTTTTTTTCCAACTGTTTCTGAGCCTTGCATAGTGCACTGTTGAAGCCCTTTTTTACCTGTTACCCTAATGTGCCTTAACTTAATTGGTAGTTAGATGCTATTTAAGTTACATGAATTGCAGCATTACCTATTATGACCTAGCACAGTGCTGTGTTCTAACTCCGTTTACCTGTTGCCTTAAATTAACAGCTCTGTGAGTTAGAAGTAGCTCAGTATTGTCCTGCTATGTGAAATTGTCCGTAATCAGCCCCAAAAGTGTCGGATTGCATCTGCTGGGTCCTGCAAATTAAATTACCTGCCTGTGTCAGTCGCTCCTCCCTCCCTCTCTGATACTTAATCCCCTCTTCTCCTCTCCTCCACAGTCATGTCGGAGGGCTGCAAAGGAAGCCCTCCCTGAAGCAAGGGGCTAGGTGTGGAAGCGCCCCCCGCCCCGAACGAGGTAACTGGCAACTATGCCTGCTCACAGCGCAGTGTTGGTTCTGCATGCCTCTGCGCTGGCTCCCACCACCCCACCACCCCTCTTGGTGAGCTTCTTGTTTTATACGTTTTGTCACGTGATGTGAAAAAACCTATCAGCCAATTCTCCCATCTGCAGCTTATCAGCTGCTAACGCTAGTGGCCGCTCTACCAGACTCTGCTTGTTACCTCTGCTGCTAGTTATCAAGCCATCAGAGAGAGAGAGAGAGAGAGAGAAAGAATAAAAAACAAAAGATATTCTGATCAATGCCTTCATCTAGTGCGCAAACCTACCAAACGTGGCCCTGCTTATAGCCTAAATCACTATAGACTAACTACCCCTGATCACCTAGAAAAGTTACCTGCAAGCACACTACTCCCAGAGTCCTGAGACTTCCTCAGATCTATACCATGGATTATTTATTGACATGGGTGGGTCCTGAACACTCAGCTTATTTATCCTACACTGTCCTCCCCTTCCCCTGTGACTGCCCCCCCTCTGAGAAGGGCTCCTACCCTATACACTCCCCTGGACCTCCTGTGATGAGGGCGAACGGATCAAATAAGCCTTGCCAAGGCACACATAGGCCTCTTCCGAAAGGGCCTACCAACCTACCTTCCTCCTTCCACTCCACATATGCCCAATGGTCTACCTAATGGCATTGTTCACCCCTGCCTGTCCCTCCCTGAAAGGACACCACACCTACTTGTCTCCCTTCCTCCGCATCCCCGACCACTGGAGCCGTCCACTCATCCCCTTGAAGGACTTGGGCTTTTATGCCAGGCTCAAGCTGGCACTGGGGGACATTGAACCAACCCAGGCCCCTACTCCCCAATCTTCACCCTGACTGACCCTACTAACCCCTCTGGGCAAACTCTAGGGGACAAGTTGGCATATGAACATCAGCAGCCTAAGGCACAAAATCCACGACCTGGAGGCCTGGACAACGCTGTACAAACCTGATATACTTGCGGTCACTGAAACATGGCTCAAACACCAGATCCTCCCACATGAAGTGGACTTAGCCGGCTATCAAGTTTTCCAAAAGGACAGAGAGGGAAAAAAAAAGAGGAGGTGGGGTTCTCATTTACCTCAACTCTTCCTTGAATGCCTCGCAGGTCGACCACCCTGCCTCCCACGACCCCTACAGAGAGATCCTAATCCTTAAAGTGCTCCTTGGTGACACCAAGCCCCTCTACATAGGCTGCGCCTATCTCCCTCCTCACTCAGCTGTCACTTCCCTTGAACCCCTAATCAACTCCTTTGAGGAGCATCCTTTGGGAGAGGTCATCCTCCTTGGGGACTTCAACCTAAACTGGTTGGCCCTAGGGTCTCCTGCGACCAAGAACTTAGTACTCGACTCCTCTCTCACCCAAGTCATTGACCTCCCCACCAGACACAATGCCAAAACTGGCAACCACTCCTTGATCGACTGGGCACTAGTCTCCTGCCCTGACTGCATACTTACTGCCGGGATCATGTCTGATTCTCTTAGCGACCACTCTCCAACTTTCTGTATATGGTCCAATAAACCCTGCAAAACCCCTGCTAGCATCATAGAAGCAAGGAATTTTAGCAGGTTTGTCCCTGCTGACTTCTGCTCTGCCCTGGGGACTATTGACTGGAACCCCATCATCTCTCTCCCCTCACTTGATGAGGCACTCGACTACTTCACCAACTCATTTCTGTCCTTGGCTAACCTACATGCTCCTTGGAAGCAGCTAAGGGTTCAGGGAAAGTGCCACAAATGGATGAGCCCTAACCTTAAGCAAACTATGATACTCCATGACAGGGCCTGGGGACTCTACAAGTCTTCTGGCGGTACACCTGAATGAGAGAAGTATAGGGAACTGAGGAATCTTTGCAAGAAAACCTCTAAACAGGCTAAATCACAGTACCTAAGGGACCGTCAAACAGGTCATCTCAGTAACCCCAAGAAATTCTGGGGTCACATTAACTACCTCATCAAGGGTACTCCAAACTCACCTAATGACACACTTCTGGTCGGTAACTCCCTGACCAGCGACCCCTTGGCTGCTGCCGAAGCCTTCTCTGACTACTTCGCTAACCCCTTAGGTTCCTCCCCAACAACTTCCCCTGGTTCCCCTCCCTTCATCCCGTGGGACAGAACCCTCCCACGGCCCCAATTCCACCTGAAACTAGTTGAACCATCCACTGTACTCCCACTTCTCCTCAAAATAAACCCCAACTCCTCCCCTGGGCATGACCTCCTAGAACCTAGACTGCTGAGAGCAGCTGCCACAGCTATTGCCTATCCCATCACCCTATTGATTAATAGGTTACTCCTCGAAGGAACCATCCCTACCAAATGGAAGGTCTCAACTATTGTCCCTATCCATAAAAAAGGTCCCCGCGACCTTGCGGGAAACTACAGGCCAATCTCCCTTCTCAGCTCTCTTGAAAAGTACAGGAGAGGCTCGTATAATCATCTACAGGACTACCTAGAACAGCATCTACTACTCTCCGATGTTCAACATGGGTTCAGAAAAGGCCATGGCACTGACACTGCCCTAATCTGACTCACATCTGACATTCTTAAGGCCATGGACCAAAGCTTCCCAACAGGTGCTCTATTCATCGACCTATCCAAGGCTTTTGACATGGTCAACCATGAACTCCTCCTCTCTAAGCTCTGGCAACTAGGTCTGGATGCACACGCCCTCTCATGGTTCAAGAACTACCTGACTAACAGAACACAGAAAGTCTGTTGGAGGGGCTCTCAATCCGCCAAAAGACCCATGGTCTCAGGAGTACCCCAGGGCTCGATCTTGGGTCCCCTACTATTTTCACTGTTCTTAAACGACATCGAGGGAGGCTGTGGGCCAAGTAACCTCATTCTCTACACAGATGACACCGTAGTCTACTTCAGCGACCCCCACCCCAATGTCATCTCTACTAAGCTGCAGGCCTGTCTCTCTGACCTTGAGGCATGGTTCTCAGCAAATTCTCTAAAAATGAATAATGACAAAACCAAGGCCGTCCTGTTCGGGACAAGATGGTTCGGGGCTAACAGAAGTGACCTACTCAAGCTTACGTCAGCCCTAGGGAGTAGGGTTGAGGTCTTGGATCAGTTCAAGTACCTAGGTGTCCTCCTCGATCAGGAGCTGACATATAAACACCACATCACCTCCCTAACCTGAACCATCCACCAGAAGATGGGGCTCCTCTATCATCTGGGAAACTCCCTCACTAGCGAGGCACGTCACGCAATCACCAACTCCAATCTCCTCCCAACAATCCTCTATGGTGCCCCACTACTGCAGTCACTCTGAGTGTCTCAGCTCAATAAGCTCTCCATACTCTACCGTAAAGTGGCTCGCTTCGCTACCAACTCTCTCCCTAGGAGGCATCACTGCGCGCCTTAGCAGATCTAAACTGGCCCTCCTCCGCACACAAGCTGGCCTACCTCTGCCTGCCTTGCTTTCAATTCACCTCCTTGGTCCTCCTCCTCACCTGCGTGATCTACTCATCCCAAAGGCCCAGCACCATTCCCTTCGATCCTCGGCTAGATGTCCCTTGCCACCCCTCGGTTCGTACTCAATCAAGGCAAACGCTCCTTCCACTACGCTGCCCCCTATTATGGAATGCCCTTCCTACTACCTAGTCAACAAGCCTTCTCTGCTAGGGTTCAAATCTGGCCTCAAAGCATATCTTCTCGAACTTAGCCTATGTGGGTGCAAACTGTTAGCCCTTATCATGATCACCCTCTGTGACCTTTGGTGCCAACTTCAACTGCTTTCCTATAACATCCCCTTTGTAAACTGCTAAGGTATTATGAAACCATTTATTAGACCAGTGGAACCTCTCCTGGGCCAATGATGTTACCCAATGTGTACCATGTACAAACCATAAACTTATGTATGTTAATACCTAACTATGTACCCCTGTGACCTCCTATGTACTCAGCTAACGCTGTCCTACAGTTACTCATGTGTATCCCTCTCCTTGTTATGTTTCTTACCCAATGTCATCCGATACAATTCTGCTATGTATGTACACTCTGGATCTACAAATGTATACCTAAGACTACTGTTTAATGTTGCCAAGATATGTACTCTCTGTCACTAATCCCGGGTCGCCCCTGAAAAAGGGATCTCTGGTCTCAGTGGGCTTACCCGGCTACCAAAATCTAAATAAATAAATAAATAAACTCCCTGTCTTATCTGCTAAAGTAATACCAGGCCTGGCCACTGCCTGGCAAGATGTTGGAATTTCTATGTAAGAACCACCAAGGTGAAGAATGGCTGTTCATCTTGGCCAGTGCCCATGTGTGCACCTTCATCTTGCAAGCTGTTGGGTGGTATCCTTGTGACAGATGACAAGAGGAGAAGAACTTCAGTGAGATTGCCAAAGAGAGGTTCATGGGGGGTGACAAAGATCCCACACAACCGTTACTAGTTGTGACAAAAACTGCACCTTGGGCCATTCACTTATAGGGCAGTTCTCTGTTGGGAACTTATAATCCTTTGCCACCACCTGATTTTTACCTGGAACCAGGAAACCACCCTTTTGCCCTTTTTGCCTAAGGTCAGGAAGGTCAACACAATAACTGTCAGTAGAGTGCCTTTTGGAGATGGACTGCAGCCAGAGTCCAGCATAAATAATAAAATTACCTTTTTAAATAAACAGTCAGTCACTGGTTCTATCAAAAATAGATTCTTTATTAGAAGAACTACCCGTATTTAAAAACAGGATATATTTACAGTCAGACAAAAGGGTTACCCATTTACTAAAAAATAGAAAATAAAGCAAGTTACACAGTTTATGTATAGAAAAAAATCTGAATTTTCCTCACATAAAATCTATTTACCTACTGCTAGCTGTAGAAGGCACTTCCCCTAAGCTGTACTTCTAGCTGCAGTAGGGATCCCCTTTTGTCAGATGTTGAGTGTTCCAGAGAAAGAGATTGCATCCTATCTCCCCACTTGTATACCCTTTGGCTGTGGGGAGTGACTTCACCCTTTGAGTGACAGTTCCCCACAGTCCCACACCCATATGGGTGACATCATCTCCTCTGTATTTCCTCAATCTTTATAAGGTTTTACGACAAGCACCTGGGCCCATTGTATAACCTATGGGAACCTGTCTGTGGGAAAACTCTCACAATGCTTCAAGACTTTATTACCTCCTGCATATGATCTTGTCAGCACGTCTATTTAAATTTCCCACAGAAAAGTCAACAAATTACCCTGTACAGGAGAATGCTTTTTGTTTTTCAGCTAACAGGAGAGACAGGGCACCTGGTCACATATCTTGTAACAGTGAAATGTTCACAGAACTTGTAACATAGACTTTTTTTTTAACTGACAGAAAATAATAATAAATGTATCTTTCCTCTGCCCTTTCACATCTCCATCCTTCCAGACAATGAAGGCATGTCTGTTTTGGGTGATCCCCAAGAAACATTGCCATTCATGTAAGAACTGGGGAGCACCTACAGTAACATGTCATGCACTTAGCTAGCCTCTACAGTCCATTTGCATTGGCATTCTGTGCATCACTCCAGTTTCCCCGTGAATATGTCCCCAAATGCTTGCCACACCCCTCCCCATCTCCTCTGTCTAGGCCTGCGTTAGCTGCCCTGAGACAGTGAGGTTATCCACTGATGATCCCTCTGGAAACTCCCCAAGGAGGTCCACCAAGGGATCCAACTAATTTTCCTCTTCTGGCACACTGCACACAGTGAAGACCATTTCCTTCCTTTCTTAGTAGGGCTTCATCATGTTGATGTGAAATACAATACTCTCTGCCTGCACCTTCTGTCAGGCAGTCCTACTACATAACTGACCTCACTCACCTTCCTGATTATGGAGAATGGACCCTCCCATGCTGCCTGCAGTTCATTGTGTCCAACTGCGACAAGTGCCATCATTCGCTGTCCAGCTTCGTACTCCCAGACTCTGGCTCCACATTCGTATCGGGTTTTCTGCCACTGTTGCGCAGTGGCTAGGTGCTTCTGGGTGAGCCCAATTAACTCCTTAAGCTGACTCTTGACATTCAGGATGTACTCCACAACAGATTCCCCTTGGGAGATAAGGTCACCTTTCCATTCATTCCTGACTATAACTAGAGCCCCCCTCACCCTGTGACCAAAGTGGAAACCCTGTGGACTCCAGCAGGACTTTCCTGTATGCAAACAGGAGGTGGGGTAAATATTTGTTCCACTCCCTCTTGTGTTGGTCAGCAAATGTCTTGAGCATAGTTTTGAGAGTACCACTGAACCGCTCAACCAGGCTAGTTGTCTCAGGGTGATAGGGTGAGGCACCAAGCTGTTTTCACTCTGAACTTCTCCTATAGGCTAGTCATTAATGATGACATAAAATTCCTCCCCTGGTCTGATAAAATCTCCTTGGGAAATCCCACTCAATAAAAGATACACAGGAGCTGATCTGCCACCTTTTCCATCTCAGTGGAAGACATGGCCACTGCCTGGGGGTACCTGTTTGTGTAGTCCACAATAACCAGTATGTATCTTTTGCCGTGTGACTTGGGTGTTCAGGGACCCCATTATGTCTATGGCTACCCTTGTGAAGGGTTCATCAATAATAGGCAGGGGCACCAAAGCCGCCTTAGCTTTGTCCCATACTTTTCCAACCTTCTAGCAGTGTGGACATGTCCGACAGTAATTTGTCACATCGGTGTACACGCCCGGCCAAAAGAAGTTGTTGTTGAGTTGCCTTCTTATGCAGTTAATACACAGGTGGCCTGAAAAAGGGCCAAAAGCTGCTTGTGGTAGTCCTGGGGGACTACCAGCTGCAAGAGTACCTTTCCCTCTAGCCCCCTTTGTGGTGTACACTCCCTGTACAACAGCCCATTCTCCCAGTAAAATGCCATGTTGCTCCACTGAGAGTCCTCAGCACTATCTAGAAACATAGAAGTTGACAGCAGATAAGGACTGCAAGGCCCATCCAGTTTGCCCATTTCTTTTTCTACCTTATAAATGTGCCATCAGCCTTTGCTCTGTCAGTGGCCTATCTATTCATACTCATTTGCATTGCTCCCTTATACCTATCCCATGCCTGTTTGAAGCCCTGCACTATATTCATAGACACCACTTCCTGAGGTTGGCCGCTCCATGCATCCACCACCCTTTCTGTGAAAAAGAATTTCCTCACATTCCCCCTTAATCGGCCTCCCTCTAATCTCATGCTGTGTCCTCTTGTCCTCCTATTTTTCTTATATTTAAACATGTTAGACTCTTTCACCTTGTTAATGCCTTTAAGGTGTTTGAATGTTTCGATCATATCACCTCCCTCCTTCCTTTGCTCAAGGGTATACATATTGAGCTCTGTTAAGCTGTCCTCATATGTTTTCTGATGCAGTCCCTGCACCATTTTGGTTGCCCTTCTTTGGACTGCCTCAATTTTGTTAACGTCCTTGTGAAGGTGTGGCCTTCAGTACTGCACGCAGTACTCCAGATGGGGCCTAACCAGTGTCTTGTAAAAAGGGATTATTACCTCCTTCTACGACTTGTGATACCCCTACTAATCACCCCTAACATCCCCTAGCCTTACCTACTGCTTTAGAGGTCTGCTTGGATGATTTCAGGTCATCAGTGATGATGATGCCCAAGTCTCTTTCTTCCTTTGTGACTGCTAGCAACTCCCCTCCCAGCCTATAGGTGGCTTCAGGGTTTCTCTTCCCTATGTGCATGATCTTGCACTTCTTTGCCTTAAATCCTAGTTGCCACTCTTCTGACCATTTTGCTAGTTTATCCAGATCTCTTCTCATTCTGCCCACCCCATCTGTATCATCTACTCTGTTGCAGATCTTGGTGTCATCTGCAAACAGACAAGCCTTACCCTTTAGTCGATCTGCAAGGTCACAAATGAAGATACTGAAGAGGACTGGCCCCAGGACTGATCCCTGAGGTACCCCACTTGTGACTTGCATCTCTTCTGACTGTATACCATTTACCACCACTCTCTGTTTTTTTGCCCGCCAAACAGTTTGCCACCCAGTTGACCAACTTCTGACCCACCCCGAGCCTACCCAGCTTATTTATTAATCTTCTATGTGGAACAGTGTCAAAAGCTTTGCTGAAGTCAAGGTAGGTGACATCAACTGCTCCCCCTTGGACCACCACTCTGGTTACCCAAAGAAATCTATGAGATTAGTTTGACAGGACCTTCCTTTTTGTAAACCCATGCTGTCTTGGATCCTGTGCCCCTATGGATTCCAGGTGTTGCACTATCCTTTCCTTAACAAGTGCCTCCATAATCTTGCCCACTACTGAGGTAAGACTGACTGGTCTGTAGTTCCCTGCTTCCTCCCTGCTACCACTCTTGTGGAGCGGGATCACATGAGCCCTTCTCCAGTCTCGTGGGACCTCTTCTGTGCTCAGAGACTCACTAAATAGTTCTGATAATGGCTCTGCTAGATCCACCCTTAGCTCCTTAAGTACCCTGGGATGTATGCCATCAGGTCCCATTGCCTTACCCACCCTGAGCTTAGCAAGCTCTTGTAGGACCCTTTCATTTGTGAAGGGAGTAGTGCTCACCTCCCTCACCCCTGTGTCCATGGTGCTGAGCTGTGGGCCCTGTCCTACCTTCTCTTCACTAAATACTGAGCAAAAGTATCTGTTTAGAATAGATGCTTTTACAAGGTCCTCCTCGTCACATGCCCCCTTTTCTCCATTGAGCTTAGCAATAGCCCCTCTGGACTTTCTCCTTTCACTAATGTATCTATAGAAAGTGTTGTCACCTTCTTTTACTGTTTGCGCTAGTGTTTCCTCAGTTTGGGACTTTGCCTGCCTTACTGCCTTCCATGCTTCCCTTAGGGCAGTTTGGTATGCCTCCCTATCTTCATCTCACTGTGTTCCCTTATATTTCCTGAGGGCCAGCCTTTTGGCTCTGACCATTCCTGCTACTGTATTTGAGAACCAAAGTGGTTTTCTTCTTTTGCACTTCCTTTTCTGTCTAACACAATGGGATGTTGCTTCAAGTATTGCATCCTTAATGCTTGCCCACTTTGTCTGTACCCCCTCACCTGTGTTTCTTTCTATCTCCCTCAGTTTCTGGAGAGTAGGATCAGCCAGCTGCACCCTGCCCAGCTCCTCCCATCTGACCCTCCCCAACTCCCCTTTTCCCTTCAGGAGGAGATCTGCCCCCTGCTGATGCCTCCTCAGTTTGCAGCTGCAGCTCAGGGTTGCTACTCTTAGCTAGCCCCTCATCCACACTAGCTGCTTCCTCAACAGCTGAGGAAGGGTCTGCATAGTCTGTGTCACCCCCTCTTCACCCTCAGGAGCTTGCCCTTTTGTCTAGCAATGGGTAGTAACACATACTAGGTTTTACCTGTGGTCAAAATCATTCCCCATGATCACATCCATAGGGAGATCAGGTACGATTTCCACCTTCCCAGCTCAGGAAGACCTGAGAAACTGCCTATAGGATCACTGGACCTGTGACTCCCCAAACCTTGGAAAACTGTCCAAACAGAATCTGCTCTGTCTGGATCAGATCCTGCCTCACCATGGAGATGGAGGAGCCAGTGTCTTTCATTCCCTGTGTTACTGTCCCATTGACTAGAACAGGGTGGATATGTTTGGCAGAGTTTGGTGGCACGAGAGTGTGTGCACAGCCTACCAACTGCTGAGTACTGTCTTGGTCACCCCTTCCCCCAGGCTTTTGCCAATTGCTCCTGTTTTTAGGGCAGTCATAGGACAGATGTCCCACTTTCTGGCAAATTCAGCAATCCTTTGCCCGCAGCTTCCTGCTCCCTTTAGAGCCAGTGGGTTCTGTTTTTGGCTTGAGTGCATAATGGTTTACTTTAGGCTGCCTCCCCCGGGTGCCCTTAAAACCATGTGCTGCCCCACCCACATTGTTCTTAGGCTGCACATATGGCCTGCTAGCCACATACAAATCAACACTTTCTGCTGCCTCCTTCATGGAGTTGCATGCTAGGTCCACTGACCATATGCACAGGTCATCAGGTACAATTTTAATGAAATTGTTCTCTTACAATCAAATCTTTCATTTGTTCTACAGTCCTAGCTTTAGCCCCCTTACACCTAGAGGTCTAGATAAGCACACATTTGGACATACAGTTCTACGTAGCTGTCTCCTGGGCTTTTTTCTTAATTCTCTGAATTTTTATCTATAAACCTCAGGAGTCAGTTCAAAATGTTTCAATAACACCTGTCTAATTTAATCATAGTTCATGCAGTCATCATCATCCATTCTAGCAAATGCATGCAAAGCACAGTCAGTAAGCAATGGTATAAGGTGGGTCATCCATGAAGCCTAGCCCCCATATCCTCTCAAATGATTTTAAAAACAAATCAAGATCCTCCTCCTCCCAGAATTACAGAAACATTTTTGAATTAATTGTGGCTTCGTGGGGTAGACCTCCTAGACCGTTACTTATGGTTTGCTGCGGTGTTTGTTGGCGCAGTTTCAGAATTTCAATCTTGTGCTGTTGTTCTTTCTCTCATTCTTTCCTCATCAGGATTTCATGCTGGCAAGCCTTCTCTCATTCCTCCTGCATCAGGATTTCATGCTGGCAAGCCTTCTCTCATTCCTCCTGCATCAGGATTTCATGCTAATGAGCCTTCTCTCATTCCTCCTGCATCAGGATTTAATGCTAATGAGCCTTCTCTCATTCCTCCTGCATCAGGATTTAATGCTAATGAGCCTTCTCTCATTCCTCCTGCATCAGGATTTAATGCTAATGAGCCTTCTCTCATTCCTCCTGCATCAGGATTTAATGCTAATGAGCCTTCTCTCATTCCTCCTGCATCAGGATTTAATGCTAATGAGCCTCTCTCATTCCTCCTGCATCAGGATTTAATGCTAATGAGCCTTCTCTCATTCCTCCTGCATCAGGATTTAATGCTAATGAGCCTTCTCTCGTTCCTCCTGCATCAGGATTTAATGCTAATGAGCCTTTGCTCTTTCCTTATGCTGGTGAGCCTTCTCTCATTCCTCCTGCTGGCAAACCTTCTCTCTTTTTGCAGTCTCCAACCTTACTCTCTCCCTTTCAGCCTCCATCCAGCCTTGCCCTTTGCAGTTTGGCCTCCTTCACTGCAAGCTACATCCTCAGGAACTCCAGCTGATTCTGAGCCTCTGCTGCACTGGCTCTTAGCTCAGATCTGAGCTATGCAGCTCCCTCAGCTCATGCCTCAAGGTGCCCCTCTGACTCAGCCACTGTGACCTCAGTCTCTCTACCATGGTTACCTTCCTCAGTGATCCCCTGCTGCCCAGGTATTTGGTCAGGCACCTCTGAGACTGTCTTCCCCCCTTGTATTCAGTCCTGCAGGGCTTCCATGAGTCCATTCTTTGTCAGGCCCTCAGAGACAATCCCCCTGTCTGGGCACAGTTCACGAAGCTGATGTACATTAAATCTGCCATAGGTTGAGGAGCTTGTCTTTTCTAAGTTTGCTGCACTAAGCAGTCTAGAAAAAAAATATAGTAAACAATATAACGTTTTGTATATTCTGTTTAGTGACTGTTAAGGTATACCATGTTTCTGCTAGCACTCTGTCACCCTCTGCATTAGGTAAGGCTTTTACCTTTCTCCCAGATTCTTTACTAAAAGAACTACCAGTATTTATAAACAAGATATATTTGCAGTCAGACAAAAGGATTACCCATTTTCTAAGAAATAGAAAATAAAGCAAGCTACACAGACAGTTGATGTATAGAAAAAATCTGAACTTTCCTCACCTAAAACCTATTTACTTACTGCTAGCTGTAGAAGACACTTTCACTAAGCTGTGCTTCTACCTGCAGTATGGCCCCCTTTAATCAGATATTGGGTGTTCCAGAGAGAGAGAGAGATGGTTTCCTGTCTACTCTCTTTTATACCTCTTGGCTATGGTGAGTGACTTCACCATCTGAGTGACAGTTCCCCACAGTCCCCCACCCTACATGGGTAACATCATGTCCTCTGTGTTTCCTCAATCTCTATAAGGTTTTATGACAAGCACCTGGGCTCATTGTCTAACCTATGGGAACCTGTCTGTGGTAAAACTCTCACAATGCTTCAAGACATTATTGCCTCCTGCATATGATCTTGTCAGCAAGTCTATTTAAATTTTCCTCAAGAAAGTCAACAACAGACCCTGTACGGGAGAATGCTTTTTGTATTTAAGCTAACAGCAGAGACAGGACACCTGGTCAGATATCCTGTAACAGTGAAATGTTCACAGAACTTGTAGCAGAGAAATATTTTTAAAGTGACAGAAAATAAATATTAATAATAATTGCGGGCTGGATATTCAAACTGCGCCATTCTGAGGCGCAAGCCCTTGCGCTGCGCAAAATAGTTGTGCAGGGGTGTGGCCGGGGCGATATTCAAAGGAGTTGCGCTATTGAGCAACTCCTTTGAATATCACCCCCGAGCCACAGCCACTGTGCATGACGTAGTGGAACTTGCGCCACCGCAAGTTGTCAGAGTGGAGCATTCAACTTGGCGTATAGTACCATTGCACCATGCGCAAAATCACGTATATTCAAAAGGTGACATGCAAATGGGGGCCATAATTCATGCAAGGCACAGGTGGGCCATTTGCATCTGATTATGGCCCCATTTGCATGCCATTAGCATTTAGGTGCGCCGATCCCCGAGAACTTGCACCTGGCGCCCTGCCAGGCAGCAGCCTTTGGGGACCGACGCACCCTGCAGCCCGATCATGGGCAGCAATGTGGCTCCCCCACCTCCTCCCGTATATATCCCTGGTGGTCCAGTGGACCGAAATGCCCGATCGCAGGCGGTATGTTTAAAAACTCCACCCCTCCCTGCTCATCCCTGGTGGTCCAGTGGACGAAATGCCCGATCGTGGGCAGTAAGTACATTAAACACCCCCGAACATCCCCTTGTGCCCGATCGCGGGCGGTAAAGTACAATGAAACACCCCGAACATTCCCTTGTGCCCGATCCGCGGGCAGTAAGTACAATGAACCCCCACCCGAACATCTCCCTGGTGGTCCAGTGGACTGAAATGCTCCATCGCGGGCAGTAAGTACATTGAAACCCCCAAACATCTCCCTGGTGGCTAGTGTCCCCCACCCCACCACAGACCCCACCACCCCACTCCCCGGCGGCCGGCAACATCCCACCCACCTGCCGCCCCACCAACTGACTGCCTGGTGAGCTGCGCCCATGGTAGCAAGAGCCAATGGGCATGCAGCCTTTGCACATGACAGTCCAGATTTGTGAGTCACAAATCTGGACTGTCATACGGAAGGGCTGCATGCCCATTGGCTCTTGCTCTGCACCAGCATGCAGCCCTACCGGCAGTCAGTCGGCGGGTGGCGGGTGGCAGGTGGGTGGGATGCCGCCCGCCGCCGCCGGGGAGCGGTGGTGGGGCTTGTGGGTGGGTGGTGGGACACTAGCCACCAGGAGATGTTTTGGGGTTCAATTTACTTACTGCCCGCGATCGGGCATTTTGGTCCACTGACCACCAGGGAGATGTCTGGTGGGGGTTTACTGTACTTACTGCCCACGATCGGGCACAAGGGGATGTTCGGGGTACGCTTACTTTCTGCCCGTGATCAGGCATTTCGTCCACTGGACCACCAGGGATGTGAATGGGAGGGGGTTTAAACATACCACCCGCGGATTCAGCATTTCGTCCACTGACCACCAGGGATGTGAACAGGAGGGGAGTTACTGATGCCCGCATCGGGCTGGTGGGGGCATACTATGCCCGCCGATCAGGCCTGGGGGGGCACAGGGACTGAGTTAGAGCCAGCCACAGGTGGCAGCTGCTGTGTTGCCCTGCAATACAGCAGCTCACCTGTGGGTGGCCCTCGACTTAAGCCTTTTTTTTTTGGCTCAAAGTCCTGCAGGCGCAGGTTGGAGGTTGCGCCTGCACAACTCTGCACAGCCCGGCTGAATATCGGGCTGTGAAGTTTATGCATGGTTCCTCCCCCTCCAGTTGAGCATGCATTCATTTGCATTGCGTTGCTGCTCAGCCTGTTTTCAGTGGCACAACTGCCTCCTGCTAAATATCGCAGAATGGCGCAATTTAGGACTTGAGCATGCGCAACCCTTTTGAATATCTGGCCCTGCATCTGTTCCTCTGTCCTGTCACAAGGGGGACACGTTTGCAAGATGACTGAGCAAATATTGATACTATGTTCAAATGGGCTACAAAAGAGACCAACAAGATGGTGTAGAGATGCCATAATTAAAATAGCAAAAGATGAAGACATTAATGAAAAACTGGAGGAGAAGGCACAAGACAGGAGTTTATGATGGGGCAGGCCAGAGACTGTTTGCACTACTGAAGTTAAATTCTCAAGTATATAAACTAATGTAGTTAAAGGAGAATGCCCATCTACAAGGAAAGCATCATGTATCTCTGGATATTTGCGTGGTGAAACAAGTTCAATAAATAAATAAATTGTAGCCTTGGAAAACTGGTTTATATACATCAAACCTGTGTTCACACAGGGTCAACATAGATGTTCAGTATGCTAACCTTGCCCTATGGAATCAAAAAAGGTTGAATGACCTAGCTCGATAACTTCTGGGGGGATTCACTATCCGAAGATGTCACAATTGGAAACAACTTATATGGTAAAACCACCTAGAGAAAGTTATGTGGGCTTGGTCATAGTACAACCACATTGGAAACAGCAGCAACTCACTGGTACAGTCCACTCAGATCTCACACAGTGCAACAACAGGTTAACCAAAATGCAATAACTTAGCACTTAACAAATAAAATGCTTGTGAGTCAGAGATTTCACCAAATAAAAAGTAAGTTACTGGGGGATCATAAATGAGGTCCTAGGGGAAGGAGGGGCAAGGGCTAAGACAATAATATATAGTTACCTCAAAGAGGGACCCTACAGTGCTCACCTACAGTAACCTGTAGAGCAGCTCCCCCACCCCACAACCAACACAGTGCCCCTGCCTGATTGAATGGTTGGTCACTACCCATGGGCCTCACTAGTATCAGTATTAACTACCCTGGTTCCAGGGAGCTCCCAGGAAATTCTGCATGTCTAGGTGCTGGAATGTTGGAGGCCCCAAGACAGTTTCACCTGGTAGGCCAGCACTGGTGCACTTAAACAACAAAATATTCAGCCCACATTGTAATCCAAGCCAGATGGTCTAGTCCTTTAACATTTAATAAAATGGTGGACATTTATTAACATATATAATGGATTAGCTGGGTTCTCAGTCCATTGGTCTTTTTCTGTTTCAGGGTGGTCATGTAGATGCAAAGCCATCATGCTGCTGTTGTCCTCAGTAAGGAGGTGCACACCAAATACCACAGTTTTAGAGTCAAGTACCATCATGCTCACACTCACATCACTGGGGATTGTCAGTATTTTGTGATCAAAATGTTGACAGTAATAGTAATTTTGCTAACATTTATGCATGTGGTAGGGATGACATAACAGTCTAGTTCACCCCCTCTGGCTGAATACTACCATGCATTACCTGTAGATGGATCCCGAGTTACAGAGTTCTTAGAGAGAAAGGAGCTAGTGCCTAAGGCTAGGCCCACCTAGCTTGTACAGTAGGTCCATGATGAGCCAGTTTTTATGTCTGAAGCAAAGCCCAGCTAGAAGTGGTGCACAAGTGGTGGAGCCATGAAACAGATGCCCCCTGAGGATAAAGAAGTGGGACACCAAAGCTGATGCAGTAAGCCCAGAGAAATGAGAAGTCAGCAGAGTTCAGCCAGTGCTGATGGAACAATGATGAGAGACTTCAAGAAATAAGGTAGGGGGATAAAAAGGGAGGGTTAGAGGGAGAAGGTGGAGATTGAGGGACTAGTGATAGGCCTCAGGAATTTCATTTTTTTAGATGTTCCTGGGTATAAAAGCGGGTGGGATTGCTTGAAAGAAATATTTTTTGGGGTCAGGTCTGAAGAAAATACTTGCTTACTCAAGAAAGGGATATCTGAATTAAGATATATGTGATATGATAAAAAAAGAGAAAAAAGAAATAAAAGAACAGTGTGTGTGCTTGTCTCTGTCTTCCATCACACACGTGTGTGTGTGTTTGCTCCTTTTTTAATATTTCTTTCTAAGTAATGTCAGTTGAGACTCTGAGATTACTATCATGAAACAAAAAAAAAGAAATAAATTTAGGAGAATAATGGCAGAAATTAAAAGGAAAAAATTAATTGTGTATGTTTACAGGAGACTCATTTTCTTGAAATTGATTTTTCGTTTTTTAGATATTATTTTGGGGGAATGGGATTCCACACCCAGTATACTGTCAACTTTAGAGGGGTCCTGTTTTTTCTAAAATCAAATCTTAATATTCAAATTCATAAGCATTTTTTGGATAAAATTGGTAGACGTGTAAGAATAACCTCAAACATTAAGAATCATGTGTTCACGTTAATGAACACTATAGATCGAGGAAGCGCTCCCAACCAGTCAGAGTGCTCCTTTCACCTGCGCATGAGACACTCTTATTTTGTGAAGAGGGTCTCGTGCAGATGCCCTAGAAACAGGCACATTCCAGGAAGTTTTTTTTTATACTTTATTTATCCCAGTCGACTGGCCCCACATCCACCGGCCCCTCCAGCCCCATAACCCCTGCGTCCGCCAGGACTCACCTCTCTCACTTGCTCCTCTGAGGTACCCAACTAGCTGGGTATGGCACCTGCAGGGTACCAGCATCATTCTGCTGGTCAGCTGCTGTTTTCACCCCTTTTCTCCTCCAAGTGCAGCATGGGAGCATGCAATGATGTCAATGACCGAGCCACATGTGCTTCCACACACTGCATACCAGGCATCTCTTCCATGTCCATGCCTATTTGTGGGTCCACTATGCCAGCTCCCAGCTGCCACTAGGGGCCAGGCAAGCAGCAGACTCCATCCCCACCCCTCCCTGGGAGAGAAGAGCTGCCCGCCGGATGCTCAATCCTCTCTCCCTGGCCAACCCCTCACAACCCACTCGCACAGTGACCATGGGTCGACCAGTGTGGCAGGAGGTAACGCAGTGATGCCTCTGCACTCTGCCACTGGGCCAGCTTGGGACATTTTAAAAAAAATATTATTGATCGCTCTCAATCAATAATATATTAATACATCCCCCATCACTACCACTCTTTGCTTTATTAGAGTGGTTTCACTTGCCTTAAGGTTGAGCCAGAACAGCACAGCTTTGCTGTTCTTGCTCAAGCCGAAGGCATGCGAAGCCACTCTTATACAGCAGCAAGTGGCTCCGGGGGTGTATTAACATATATTTATGCCCAAATGAGGATTATTCCATGTTTGTAGATTTTTTTTGGAGGGGAGAACTAGCAAAGTTCCCCTCAACTTATTTAATTTCTGATGACTTTACTATATAGCATAATACATGGTGTGGTGTGTTTAATGAGATTTTACACACACCCCGAGGTGCTGGATGCTACATAAACCCCAAGAATTAAGCTCAAGGGGTTTATTTATGCTTCCAACATTGAGGGGTGTGTGTGTAAAATCTCAAGTTAAACACACCACCCAATTTTTTATTTTATATAATTGCTGGGGATCATTTTTTCACCAGCAATTGTATAAAATAAAACCATGTCTCTTTGCTGTTGCTGTCTGCTATGGTTTCAGTGGCTGTCTGTGGTTGAAAGCAGTGGCTAGTGAAAGGACAATTTTCCTTGGTTTTTTTTCTTTATTTCTTTTTTTAAACTGCCTTTCAAAAGTTTTTTCACCCTTTGGCCAGATATTTATTTGTTTAAATAAACTTACCGCTGACTCCATGTGGTGGTGTGACTTGTTTCGGGGAATGCCAGCTGGTGTGGAAGCAGAACTGAGTGCAGTTAGCACACATGCACAAGGGACACTGGGTGTGTGTTTGCCATTGTAACCCATGGGTTATAACAGTGAATTACAACCCAGTTTCCCTAAGGAGGAAAAAATGATCTCCAGTTATTATATAATGTTAACTTCACTTGATTGCTGTCTGGGGGTCTAAGGAAATAAAACAAACAAAAAAAAACACCTATTCAGTTCCGACCACTAAGTTTTTCATGACTGATTTAAAGGATCCATTTTGTTATTTTTTACATTAACAGTCCTTGTAGAAGCTGCACATGGATCATGGTGCTCACAATAATAGCAACAGTAGAAAACATGGAAACTGGGCACTCACCCTCCATACAATAAAAACACGTCACTCTGCTGGATAGTTTAAATGCAGTCTATTCAGGTCAGTTTATTCGATTCATAAATAATTTTCTAGAATTGACATTGTTTTAATTCCAGAATCTTTGCTGCATGAGATAGTCAAAACTTCTTAACAACCTTTTACATTCTCATATCATGCCCCAATGTATTTAACACTTAAACTGGATCTCTGTATTGCAGAAGACATGATATGGAAATTAGATTCAGTTCTAATTAAGAATCATGAATTTATAGTAAAAATAAAATAAATATTTTATAAATAACATGACTAGTGAGATTTAACTGTGTTTTATAGGAGAGGCCATAAAGGCATATTTAAAAGGTATATGTATAACATTTACAGCAACTAGAAATACAAACTATAATAAATTATTGAAAGATTTGGAGGATAAATTAAAAGATGCAGGGAAGAAATATGTAATTACAAAAATGATCAGGACACTAAAGAAGTTGTACTTTTAAGAGGAAAAATATAATCAAGTTACCCAAAGACAGATTGAGAGGATAGCTCTAAAATCAAAATCATTATACTATTTTTATGCAGATAAGCTGGCTAAATTATTACCATTACAAATGCAAGCAGAAAGAAATAGTAATGCAATAGGGGGTGTTGAAAATAATGATTCACAATAAATATTTGATGAAAGGGAGATTAATATTACTTTCGAAAATTTTTATTAAGATTTATATACACCAGAATATATTCCCACTGAAATAGAATTAGACGATTTTCTGAAAGATATTGATTTGCATTGCCTGGATATATCAGAAAGCCAACTTCTAGATAAACAAATTTCAATGGAGGAAATTAATTTGGTAATGCAGTAATTACAAACTGGGAAATCCCCAGGTCCAAATTGGGTTGGTAATGATTTGTAGCTTTGCTTTATGGAAGATTTTGTTATCTTATCTATATATACTGTTCAATAATGTGGTATCACCTAAGAATAAGACTCCTTCCTTCAATTAAACCATCATTAGTCTGATTCTTAAAAAAGGATAACATCAGTTTGTGGTTCATATAGACCAATTGCACTACTAAATTTAGATAATAAAATAATTGCTAAGATAATGACAAATAGGATGAACATGTCAAGGATGCCCACTGATCCATTAGTCTTTGCTTTATTTATGGAACTGATGGCAGAGCTATTGTATAAAAATTGAGAAATTAAAGGTATTACCTACAATGGATTAGAAGAAAGAGTATAATTTTAATCAGATGACATCATGATTTTTTTCTTGACAATCTAGAAATACATCTTCCAATTCTTTTGCAGCTCCTGTCCAGGTTATCAAGGGTCTGGTCTCCTGATATGAGATTAACTGAGAAAAAACAGAGGTTATGATGTTTGGATCAAGATATTGCAGAGTCAGTGGCTCAGCAGGTTGCACACTCACCTCTCAGGCCAGAAGATCAGAAGGCTGTGGGTTCTATCCCCACACCAGGCACTTGGGTTAAATCTTAATACTGACACTGTAGTGCAGCATGAGGGGCGTACTGCACTCCTGAGGTGCTGTCTTTCAGATGAGATGTTAAACTGAGGTCTCATCTGCCTGTTCTGGTGGTTGTTCAGGAGGACGTTAAAGATCCCATGGCACTTCTCAAAAAGAGCAGGGAATTTTTTTATTAAGCTTTCAAACAAGTCATATACTAAAAATAAATGCAGATCAAAGCCATGTACATTTGAAAGAAATAAGAAAAGCAAATACATATTTCAATTAAAACAATATCAGTTAGAAGATCAAAACAAACCCCCTTTCCCTTCACAACTAAAATACACTTGGTAAAGCTAAAATACTAAGTAGATACAAGAAAGAAATTTGTTTTAAGAAAAGTAATTCATTTCCAAATCATAATCCTTAACTAATGCTAGGGTGTGAATTTAGAAAAAAACAGGATAAGAAAAATAAAAGGGAGAAAAAAAAAAGGAAAATTTCATACAAAGATAGTTTACAAAAGTAACCTATATACATATATACACGAGAATAGCTCTCAAACTCCCCGAATAGGGAAAAATGTGCTTCCTACACATTTTATCTCA
This sequence comes from Neoceratodus forsteri, assembly GCA_016271365.2. NCBI lineage: Eukaryota > Metazoa > Chordata > Ceratodontiformes > Ceratodontidae > Neoceratodus > Neoceratodus forsteri. The sequence continues at coordinate 428,200,121 of CM057450.1, read as the reverse complement.
ACCAAGTAAAATTTCCCCAATAAGTTTCCCACATTGGTTTATCTAATTTAGTTTTCTCCTGGAGTCGAATAGCCAGCAATTCTTTCATTGTAATAAAATAAAGTTCCAAAGTAGTAACAGATTGTTGCTGAAAAATTAAATGGCAGTGGACTTGCCATATCCAGTACAGGAAGCAAGCCATTAAAAGGTGGATGGTACTAACATGATATTTCCTCCAAAACTGTGGATAAAGGCCATAATGTAATTAAGCTGGTGTTAAAGAGTGAAATGGTGAAGTTTTCCATTTGTCCTTTAAAACATCCCAAAACTCTAACACATATGGACATGTCAAATAAAGATGGTCTATAGTTTCAACCTGGGTCACACAGATTTTTCTTGGACAGTACCTTTCAAGTATCCCTTTATGCTTATGGTTGACTCGGGTATCAATTCTACCATGGAACCCTAGCCAAACCAAATCCCACATTTTACTAGGAATCCTAACATCTAATAAAAGTGACTGTATCTGTTTTATATGAGAAGCTGGGTAATGTGCAAAAGGTTATTCTATAAAACATTTTCCCATAGTATCTATATATAATTGTTTGCAGGAATAAGTTAATACTGATTTGTAAATAATCAATTTTTTAATATAATCAAAAATATATGACCAAGCAGGGGACAAAACATACTGCAGTCTGTTTTTATGTATAAAGACATTAGTGTCCCACTCTTTCATATCACCACCTATTTAAGGGGTGATCCAAGGAACCCAAATTTTACTTTTATTTTTCAATATTGGATATAACATAATATAAAACAAAGTTTAAAAAATAAAACATTAGGGTTCGGCATTCCCATGCCTCCTTCTTTCTTGTCATTATATAAAACATTACGTTTCACAGGGTTCAATCTGCTACCCCAAAAACAAGAAAAGAAGCATGCTAATAATGCAGTCTCCAGGTGTTTAGGTAATGGAAAAATGTTACTGACAAACAAAAAAATAGGCACTAAAAAAGTTTTAACTAAAAAATTTGTTTAAGTTTGCCCATGCACCATGAATTCCACCTGCTAACCTTAGATCGACCTTTAGCCAGGCAGAGATCCCAATTATATTGAGCCATATCCCCAAGACCAAAATAAATACTGAGAATTTTGCTAGGGACCGAGGTTATTGGTATATTCCCAATATCATCTTCTAATTTGTCTTTCCCTTGTACATTTAAACATATGCTCTTCATAGGATTAATTGCTGACCCTGCCACTTGCACCAGGCTCTGTAATACTGTAGAAGCCAACTTGCCTGTAGGGGTATCTTGCACTAAAAGGCAGAGATCCTCAGCATAAGCAATTTATTTTACTGCAGGGACACCAGACATTCCAATCCCTTGTATATTAGGTGATCTCTGTATTATCCTGATAACTGGCTCTATAGTAAACAAGTACAAAAGGGGGCTTAGAGGACAGCCCTGTCTAACCCCAACCATTATTGGTCACCTCCGACCAACCTTCCCATTTTTATAAGCTCTAACATAAGCTAAGGCGTAACAGATTTAGAGCCAATGTATAAATAAAGTAGGGATTCCATATGCTGTTAATGCCAACCATAAAAATTCATGAGACCCATGATCAAAAGTGTCAGTCTGATTGAAACTCATAACATATCCCTGGATTTGGTGCAAAGCTCTTTTTTCCATACGTTCCCTCAATAAAATGAGAGTATCAGTAATACTACGCCCAGGTACTGAACAGTACTGAGAAGGACGTATCAACACTTCTAACAACTTGGATAATTGGTTACTTAATAATTTTGAAAAAAATTTTAAAATCTAGATTCAGCAGAGTAATTGGTCTCCAATTACTTACATCAGCCCTATCACCTGGTTTAAATAGGAAGATCATCAGTCCTTCATACATTTCTTCTGTAATCCTGTCTTCATGTAAAAGGCATTAAATACACTCAACAATTCAGTCAGGATTAAATCCCACAATGATTTATACACTTCTCCTGGAAGACCATCAGAACCAGGAGAGGTGTCATTATGAAGAGATTTAATTACTAATGCTACTTCCATATTCATGAAGGTTGTCGCCATACTCGATGCCTGGTGTTTGTTCAATCTAGGTGGAGATGCTGCTTGTAAAATAAAAGACATATCATCAGTTTCTAAGGTTGGTGAACCAAATTGTCCCTGAATATGTGTTTCTAACAAATCCATAATTCCTGCATTATCGGTTATCAGTTCCCCATCTGTGGAGCGCAGTGATGTAAAGTGACGTGTGCTTAGTCTAGATTTACTGTCCTGGAAAGGAGTTGTGTATTCTTTTTTTCCCAGCATACAAAACTGTTGCTCTTTTTCAAGTGCCTTCTGTCTATCATATTGGTAAAACATCATATCACTTTTTTACTGATGAAATGATGTCTGAATAATCAATTTGAGATGTTGCTTGCAAAGACATTAGTTCAAGCAACTGATGTAATAAGTGTAAATATGTTCAAAGTGTTTGGTATGCCAAGTTCTTTGATGTTTGTTTAAAGTAATCAATTAGGCATAATTTAGTATCTTCCCACCAAGATACCGGGGAATCATATAGGAACAAAACCGATTTCCTATCCTATAAAATTATGGTACTATCCTTGTGTATCTGATCCTGTAAAAGAGGGCTTATATTTAATCCCCACTGGCCCCTTCCAGGGGCTCTGGGGGGATGAGAGGAAACCTGAATGCCTATCAGGGCATGGTCAGATGTTTCCACTGGCCTAGTTTCAGTGAAAACAACAGGCAGAGCTTGTGAAATCAGTCAAAAGTCTATCCAGATAGACAATTTCCCCTTTGAAAAATGTATATTGGAGTTCATGAGATGCTACAGCATGGGCATCTTTCAGAGAGGCCTGTTTTATGGCAGAATGTAAAAAAGCCATGTTTACTCTGTAACAGTTTTTGCAACATTCTGTAACCACTTTTGCTAATGTACAAGCTTCTCTGTAACTATTGTGTCTTATTTGTTGCCATTATATCTGATGTCTCTGTATATAATGACGTGGAACCTTTGTAAAGGAGTCTTTGACTTAAAGGTGTGTTATCCGATATCTTCAATAAATAAATAAAGCACTATCACAATATATCTTAGCCTGGGAGGTTACTGATTTCGTGTTGGATAAACTGATGTTAAAATCTCCTCCCCATAAAATTTGTCTCCCTGTAAAAGGAAAAGGTTGTATGCTTTGCAACAGTACAATTCATAGGGCCTTTGTTTGAGGATCATATATGTTTATGAGTCTACATGCCAACCCCTGAAATAAAACATCCAGAATCAATGCCTGACCAGGATCTATTTCTATTAGTTTTTGAAAGACAACATCAGAGCTTTTGAAACAAACACCAAGTCCCGAACAATGTTCAGGTCCTAATGACCAGTAAGAAAGTCCAGAGCTCCATTCCTTCATCGCAGTCTGAACCACTTACAAATATGTAGCTGGGTGTCATGTAACAAAAAGACATCATATGGCAAAGTTTGTAACAGTGCCAATGTGGATTTCCTTTTGAAGTCAGACTTTACGCTATTTGTATTCAGGCTAGCCAGCCTGAAAGTAGGAAATACCACAGAATGTTACAATATTATGAGGGTTTTACTAGAACATGTAATTCGTTTCTTCTGTATAGGTAAGGCCCCTGTAGTGTCCTTGGTATTTAAGTCAGTGATCGGTTCACTTTAGGTGGACTGGTAGGAGACATCCGAATTTTCATCCTCCATTGCCTCCCCCAACTCTGCAAAACATCGTAACGATTCTCCATAGGAACAGATTCAGGCACCCCTGTTTTTGTACTTTGTCTAGAAGCTTTCCTTCTATATATAAGTACTATGTGAAGGGCAGTCAGGTCTTCACTGGAGACTACCGGAGGAGTGACTGATGGTTGGGAGAAAAGTTCTGCTGGGGGGGGGGCATGTCCTTTGAAAGCTGTACAGTTGCAGTTGAAACTTTTTGTATCTTGTCACCCTTACTGGAAGAAGGTTTTGTGCTAGGTACAGCAGTCAGTGGAGAAAGAGGAACTGCTAAGGCTGAAACAGGTACAGAATCCGTTGAAGGTCGTGTTGAGGGGTGGGGGTGGTATGCGGTCCTGAAAACCTCCAAAGTGGGACAGTGGGTCTTGATTAACATAAAAGTCTGTTCTGAGTAATCTGTTGTGTTGTGGGGAGCCCAGGGACATGATGGAAAGGAGTGATCATCGGCTCCACAAAGACTACAAATAGGTGGTATAGTGCACTGGTTTGCCGTGTGGCCTAAGGCTCCACAACAGAAACATTTCAATGTATCACAGTCAGTGTTCAAATGTGTTAGAGACCCACATCTATAGCAGGAACGTGGCTGACCAGGATAAAATAAAATGCCACGGTCTACCGAGGAAAAAACAATTCGGCAAATGCTGGATTCCTTGTTCAGTATGGTGAAGTTGAATCCTGAATTTCCACCCCAGTCCAAAACTCATTCTCATCAATTAACACATCTGGTGCTCCCTGAACAGTACATCTGTTCTCCAACCAATACATAATGTCATTCACGTTGACCCCTTGTTACGAAATAAAACTGTGATTGTTTTGAAAGTTGGTTTTGTTATTGGAATAGCAAAAAAGAATTTCCATTCGGGTGTACCCTTGACAGAATAATAAGTTGATCAGAATTATCGCTTGTGATGCCGGCGACCCGGGTTCGGGAATGGATCTGGATCATCGGAGGGCCGGCCAGGGAGAAAAGGATTGTGCATCCCAAGGACAGCTCTCCTGTTCTGGGGGGGGAAGGGGGTTTGTGTTCGCTGCAAAAGCAACACCTGGTCGAGGCTGTGTTGTCACCATGCATCGGTGCACATTACTCTATCTGGGGCAGGACAGATGTGGGTCATCACTGCACATCTCTGCCCCAGCGTAAAATTGGGGGAAACTCTGCTCCTACCATCTCCATGACGCCCTGCCCCTGGCCTTGATCAGCCACCCAGCCAGCTTGCCCGATCAGTCACTACAATCTCGGCACCATTAAAGGGGTCTGGTGCCGAGACCCTGCCCACTGAGGGATAAGTCAGGGGTAACTGGATGAGTGCAGGCATATGGGTGGTGGAGGTACAGGGGTGCCGTAACCAGGGCACAGACCCAACGGTTGGGTGAGGGCAAAAAATATAAATGTAACAAAAAAAAAAAAAAAGAATTAATACAATAAGTGTGCTGACCTAAAACTGATATCAAAGTTCTGGTCACCTGAGGCATGATTAAAGGCATATACTCCAGCAGAGGAAAAATGCAGGTAGTCAATAATAAGATTTTTGCCAACAAAATTTCTATCGAGTGGCAAGTCCAAGCCGCCCTTATATCTCAGATGAACTACATAACATCTTTTAGCAGCTTCTGCAGATCTTTGGAAAAGGCTAGCACAACTAGCAGAGCGTGGTTGGGCAGTAGGAGCGCCCAGCACCCCTGAAGTCATGTCCAACAATTCATCATCATTTACAATATTCGACTGAGAAATCATACCTGTTGTGCTAGCTTCTGCCATTGGTCTCTCAGTCTCTGAGGAAGCTACCTGTTCTGAAACTGAGTGGTCATCCACATCCATGTCGGCCCTCACAGGTTCTTCAGCCATCATGGGAGTCTGCTCACTCAGGGCATCTGACACAGTAGAGACAAGGTTTGCATTGGTATTCTCCTGCAGCTGCACAGCTGCTGCTGCAACTGGTCGCTGACTTTCCAAGTTGGAATCCACATCTTTGTCATCCGTTTGTGGACATGAAGTCCTGCAACTATATTCTGGTGACCCAGGAACAGAAATATTAGGGTCAGGTTGCAAAAAATCCAACCTGCTTTTTTGAGAGCCGTTGATGTGTCCATTCTGCTTGATCAGCTGTGAGTGGAAAATCCTGTGAACTCATTTTATCCGGTACAGTATGTTCTTCTGCAGATGCTGAAAAATGTCCCTTTTTTTTACAGCCATGGATATAGGGCTTTTACTGGAGTGCTTACGCTTTTTTTCTTCCTCTAATTTGCCTTTATTCACATCATATTCTTTTTCAGCCTCGGTTAGTGTTGTCAGTAAGTATTTGCACTTATCCTCTAATTCCCTCTGCAAATGCTGCTCATCTTCAGTAATAACTTCCATTTGTTCACGTTCTATTCCAGGTCCGTCCATAAAGACAGCGTCTGTTCCCCGAATGCGCTCTTGTTCTGCAGCACAACCTCCTTCATGCTCCATCTGCTGTGGACTGGGATCCTCCATGGCTCCTGCAGAGAGACAACGCCCCCTGGCAAGAGTAGGGGAAGTTTTTAATGAAATAAAACAAACAATATAAGAGCAAACCATGACACATTCAATATACATGAGCGTTGGTAAAGAAAAAGGAAATCTCAAATATCCATATCCCCTCTCAGATAAAGAAACCCTAGAGCCCCACACAATGTCAGCATCCCGAGGTAAAGGGGACCAGGCATGTCTTATAAAACCAAAAGCAAAGTACAGCAAAAAAAAACAACAACAAAAAAAAAACATGGAAACTAGCAAAGAGAGCCAGTCAAATACCCCATAAGAGGGGGGGATTTCAACAGATCCCAGCTACTAGTCAAAAAACAGCCCCAGAGACTGCAATTAAATAAATCAAAAGAGAGATGGAAAAATGTAAGTAAGTAGAGGTTATACCCAAACCTCTATAAAATGTGGAAGACAACTACACGAACAGACACACACCTGGAGAGCACAGCTATCAAGGACATGAGGATCAGAGAGAAACACATCCATACCTTGCCATTTCAGTCCTGGATCAACACCACACTTCTGCAATGGAAGCCGAGTAGCGAAGAAGTCAAAACCGCCCTGTCTGACCAGTATAATTTACACAATTCCACATCCAGCATACGTAAAAGAGCTTGGGGGGACCAATCGCTGAAAAAGAAAGGCACATCTTGAGTGCTAAAGGTAATATTTTAAACAAGTAAATAAAAGACAAAGGGTACTGAGATCACACCCCAGAAGGGAGGTAGAGGAACTCAATATGACTTCTGAATAAGTCAAAGAAGACCAAGCCCCATCACTGCATGCTGTAGCCACATGGGACCAAAACTCCTGTGCATACGGGCAATGAACCAAAAAGTGGGACACAGACTCCAAGAGTAATTCATAACCTGGCCTCGGACAATTCTGTTCCAAAAAACTCTTGTGTTTTGCATTCCCTTTAACACTAAGTCCACCACGAAAACTGAGCCAAAGAACATCCCACATTTTAGGAGGGGTCCGTGAGTCTACAAAGATATTCCTAACATGGGGATAGGTACTCATAGGAACATCAGGGAACACAGGAGTATCCAAAAAAGAGGAGCACATCACTCTGGCATACAGTTGGATAGAAGGAACCGTACTCACTGTGTGAGGAGTAAGAGACCAACGGGTCATTCTATCGGCTATAACACGGACATAAGGTATCACATGCCTAGAAAGACACCGTGGAATGGGTCTGAGTCCCAAAAAGAACTGAAAATCATCCATGGGGACACCTATGGGGTCCACGGTTTAGGACATGGCTGAAAAAAAGGCCCTAAATTCCACCGTAAAAATTGACAAAACAAAAATACCAGGGGATTAAGTATGCCCAAGCCCCCCTGAGCAACAGGTAAATAAAGAAGGTTATGTCGAAGGGGATTTAATTGGCTACCACACACAAGGTGAAAAAATGACCTATAAAATCTAGAATCCAATAGTTTTGGTAAAGGATATACCATACTCAAATATGTAAACAGGGGTAATACAAAATGCTCCAAGATAGCCACCTTCATTTTCTTAGTCTGTACCGAAGTTTGTCAATGTTGTATCTTCCCCAAACAAGTAGTAATACTCATATCCTAATTAAGCAAAGCCATATCCTCAAACCTGTACATAATACCCAAAATCTTAGCATGGGGTGGGGAAACTTCAATCCCTCCAATCTGTGTCACTAAGGGAACCAGAGTCCCTACCATCAAACCCATACATTTACGAAGGTTGAGAGAAGCCCCTGAAATGGGGGTAAAGGAAGCAAACACCTCCAAAGCCAACCTACCCGAAATATCATCCTGGACAAAAAGGGTGATGTCATCCACATACGCCAAAACAATAACTACATCAGAACTCCCTGGAGCACCTATGCCTCGGATCTGAGGATGCTGTTGGAGTTTCTGAAAAATGGGGTCTATACAAAAAGAATAAAGTAATGAGCTCATCAGGCATCCCTGTCACACACCCCGATGAAGGGGAATGGCCTGGCCCACATGGCCATTGATCAGGGGTATAACAGTCATCCCGTCGTACAAAATCCGAAGCCATGCAACAAACTCCAGTGGGACATGATAATGGACTAAGACCTGAAACAGAAAGACATGTGACACCCTGTCAAAATCCTTGTCCTGGTTCAACATAAGGAGATATCCTGAGGTCTGTCCCTCCCAAACAGATCCAAGCACCTCTCAAAGGAGGATGAAGTTATCCACAATATGTCTTCCAGAGACAGCGCAAGTCTGTATAGGGGAAATTACCTCAAAGGAGCTAGGCATTGTGTCAAAACAGTCATCAATATTTTCAAGTCCGAATTCAAAAGACAAAGGGGGTGCTAATTGGTCAAGTCTGTTACCTGACCATTCTTATAAAGAAGGATCTGGCAGCCTCTAAAAAGGATGTAGCAGGAGCAGTGGAATCTTAAAGTTCATTAAAAACTACTATCAATATTTCCATCAAAGGAGTCTGAAAAGACTTGTAAAATTCAGAAGTCAAGCCATCCTTACCTGGAGCAGTGTTGCACTGTAATATAAGTATAGCAGCCAACACCTCATCCAATGTTATAGGACGGGTCATGTCCAAAGAAGCGTCTACCTCAGGGCAAGGCACATCCACGGAAGCGAAAAAAGCAGCAGTGGACATAGCCAGGCCCTTAGTACCAAACATACCCAAAAGGTAAGACTGGGCCTCAGCCAAAATACTTGGAGTATCAGTCACAACATCCCCCTTTCTGTGGAAAGGGTGGCGAGAAGCTGCCTCTTCACCCTCATTCTGCAGCTCTCAAAGGGGTCCCCAAGGCACTGAGTACCCTGGGTACCCGCATGATGCTCCATATGCAGTGAAGCACTGCAATCATATTAAAATAGCTTCATCCTAGATTTTATATTAAAAATAATCAAACCATAATCCCTGCCTGAGGCATTTTGCAGGGAAATGGCCTGAAACAAACAAGATCGCAAGGTGAGGTGTTCCTTAAAGGCTGTAGATTTAGTATGACAAGATAATGAATGAAGAAAGGCAGCCAGGGAAAGCTTTGTGGCCTCCCACCAAGCACTAAGGGAGTCCTACTTGCAAGTCAGAGATTGATGAGCTCGAAGGAAATACACTTTCTTATCACAAAATTGGTCATCTGAGGGCTGGCCCAGTGGTGCCGGGGGCTAATGTGCTGGATGCTTTACCTCACGCCATGCCGATGACCCATGTTCGGGAACAAGCATGGGCCATCAGAGGTTGGCGAGGGGGCACAGAGCTGGATGGAGCCACCGAGAGGCAGTGTTCCTCTCCAAGAAGGGAAGGTGGTATCCCTCAGCTCTTGCCTGCCTCATAGCGAAGGCCAGGGGGCAGCACAGGCCAGCGGGAGCACCAGGCAATAGGCTGATGGGTGAGTGGAAGGGGCTGTCACCGGGGCTGTAGTATGCATGTTCGCCTCCATGCGCATGCATCTCTACTCCTGGGGCCCCGGCATTATTGGGGAAAAAATTGGAGGAAAAACCTTAGGCCGCGGGATGACACCCGACCCTCAGCTGGCTCCGCTCCTGGGCCTGGCATAAGGTAAGTCCAGGTAATTTGGGATTTCGGGGCTGGGGCCGGTCGGGCTGAAGGAGGCGACGGAGGAAAAGGCAATAAATAATCTCATAAAAAAAAAAAAAAAATCGGTCATCTATAAATATTGTGTTATTAAAACACCAAAACCCACAACCCATACAGGGTATCTGAGCCATGGAAAAGGTACAAGACAGCAAAACATGGTCTGAAGTTTCCAGGGGTTGGAGACATATGGACCCAATAAAAAAATGCTCTGAGCAAAAAAGATAATCAATACTCCTGGCAAGATGCGCTCTATGGTATGTCATGCCAGGATCTATGACTGCTCATCGACAAAATTTTTGTCGAACAACAGTACAGCGAAATCTTTATGTCGACCGCATTTGTGGTCGGCATACAGATAGTCACTGCCTACCATGTTTTCTTTGGGGGGGCTTTTCCCCCAAACCCCCCAAGAGGGGGCTGTACCCCACACACCCTCCACTTAATATAATCAACTTCAAGTCAGAGCTGATTAAGGAAGGGGGTGCAAGACCCCAGATAACAGTGCGTGGGTCCAGCACTGACACTACAGTGACGTATCCTGACGCTGTTGTCACTGTAGTGTCAGTCGACATTGACATGTCACTGTTAGGGTGGTATGCCATCATGCCACCTGTCGGGAATTGAGAGTGGAAAGTATCACCAAGATATGCATCTGAGATCAATTTCCATAAAGACCGTGCATCACAATAAGTCTTAAACCAGAGTGAACAGGGTGTAGGCCTACATTAAAGTCACCCCCAAAAATAATGGGGTGGGACATGTGGAGATAAGGCCGAAGCTCCTGGAATAATTCTACTCGGGTCTTCTTTGTCAAAGGGGCATGTACATTTATTAAATGAAGAGGAGACCCCTGAAACAATACATCCACCAACAAGGACCATCCAGGAACAATATTTACCAGGGACTGTAACACAGAATCACAATTGCTAAATAAAATTCCAACACTGTCACTAGTATCGGTGCCTATGGACCAGTATGATGGTCCCTTGCACCAATGCTGCTCAGCTAATTGTAGTCCCTGAAAGGTGGACAATCTGGGCTTCTGCAAAAAATAATCTCAAAATTATGGCCAGCAAGCACAGAAAACAAATATGTGCGCCTAGATGGAGCCTTCATACTGTTAACATTAACAGTGGCAAGGCGGAAAGTAAGCTCTATCATAATGAAATAGAAAGTAAGGAACCGTGACATGGTTAGGTCATGTCCATAACCTCAGGCAGAGCTGCAGATGGCTTCTTCACAGTTGTTCTTTGCATTTTATGAATTTTCACTGGTGGAGTATGAAACACAACATCCACATCCCCCTCTGTATCTGTGGAGACTACAGTTCTAGTGGATGGACAAGAGGAGAAGTCAGATTCAGCACCAGTATCCCCTTCTTGGGACAGGACATCAACTCTCTTATTCAATGATAAAGGGGAAACTCCATCTGAAGAAGCTGGTGACTCTTTCAACAAGTTATGTGATCGTAAAGATCTTTTCCATGTCAGCATCAGCAACGTCGGAGGTGGCAAGGAACCAGTCATCGGTGCCAATGAATGTTCAGTGGACCGATCGCCTTCAACGGGTAAGAGTGGGATTGACTCTGTCTGTAATCCAAGTGAAATAGGGTCAGGGCCTGTGGCAGCCATAGAAGATTCAGAAGAGTAGGCAGCGGAGGGAGAACAGCACCCTCCTCAGATTCTCCACTTGACGAAACTTGGTGGGCCAATTGCACAGCCAAGGATTTCCATAAACGTTGTTGTGCTTGCCACTGTACCTGGTCCAGAAGAGTGCCCATTGTAAAGTCCTCCTCCTGGTTATGAGTAGCCCATTGACATTGGTGATAGGTGTGGCCAGTGTCCTCACATATGTTACACCTAAGGTCATTAGAACTTTGGGCACTGGAATGTCCTACTGTCAGGCAAAGATAACAGTGAAGAGTATCACAGGCTGAAGCTAAATGGGAGTCCGATCCACAGCAAAAACAAGTTTTAGGCTGTCTAGGATAAAAACATTGGGCTTTGTCCTGTCTGATGTAAAAGACACTGGCAATATGTGCAATATGCGAGACTGCATGCCGGAGCTTCACCTTGAACCACCAATGACCAGTCCAGAATTCTTCCGGATCCAAAATGGGGATTGGATCTCCCATCACCTCTCACTGTTGAGACAGCCAATAATGAATGTCCTGCATCTGTACACCTTCATTTTTCAACATCACCGTAAAAGTTCAGGCAGCCAGTTTCATCAGGGGGACAGCTTGAAGAGGGAGCCAGAGAGGAGAATCCTTCAAAAGATTATACTGTGTCCAAAAATGATATAGAAAGACCAGGATCCGAAAGCTGAGATCAAAATAACCATCAGTTGGGACATGAAGCAGGGCATATAATTCATTGAGGGTAACATGCAGTGACTCCTTCAATAAGACCTGACCCACATAAGACCGGTCTGGTGGTTCTGCCAATCCACCCTTGTAAAGAAGCCAGACTGCATTCTGATGTTGCGCCGGGGGGGGGGGGAGTGAAGGGAAGGCATCCATCTTCCAAAACTGAGCCCACCACTGTGCCAAAGAGAGAGGGTGAGGTAAGATCATAGCTGTGTTCTGAACTACAGAGGTCTCATCAGCAAGTTCCACATGCTCCACCCACATAAGTGGTACTAAAGTTGATCGGGAGGGCATCTGGTCCTGGGAGTGGGTTTCCTGAGACTCATCCAACAAAAATGGGTGTGTCAATCTCTGTGTAGTCTTCAAATTAACAGCAATATCAATAGGATCTACCCATGCCATTATTTCTGAAGCCCCATGAGCTGGAGGTCTATCTGTACATTGTGAGATAGAGGAATCACCCTCAGGTAGAACAACTGAGGACCCCCCAAGCAGAATCAGAAGGCCAAGATGGAAGGCCAAGATTAGGTAGAGGGGCTATCTCCTGTGACAATACATCACCCAAGAAAACATCTGGGACAGATAAAGGAGTTGGGGAAAGGAGGGGTTTAGAGTGCCACTGTCCCACACCATCCCGAGTCCAACCTGCTTCATGCAGTGCTTGCACAGGGGACCACAACTCAGGAGGATATGGGTCGGTCGCCCTCGCCAAGGACTCAGTGAATCAGGAGTAGGCTGATGCCTGAAAGCACCCTTACCTCCGTCAGTATGGATGGCCAAATCCCCCCCAGAATGTCTTAATGAATCCATTCTATCGGTTTTGATCAGCCCATCAAAGGCTGTTTGTGGTAGTCCCCCAGAATGGAGGGGGGGTGGGAGCATTGCCGGCAAAAGTACAGGCCGACCTCCCCCAGAGAAATCCCTTGCTGTAGTATGTAATAAAGACTCCATGTCCAAAGTTAGCCCCTGTAATTGAGCAGGTCAGACTGGCAACAAGGAATCCACTGCTGCCACAGGCCTGCAAACATCCATATTTCATTCCCCCATAACATCAAGATTCACAGTACCTGTGGGGCTCTCCACCCCAATGGCATGCAGCCTTCGTAGTCTTTCTCTCTCCTTAAGCATTGCCCATTCTTCCTCCTCCAACAGAGAAAGTAAAAAATCCCATTTCTGTTTAAGCACATCCTGCAGATGTCCTTCCAGAAGTCTCCGGCATCAAAACTCTCTCCATATCACCCTGTAAAACTGCAGTCTGGACCATAGCAGCAACGTCTTGCCAAATATTAGATGCTGGAGTCCTGGTGAAAGCAGAGCCAGAAGGAGTTAAAATTTCCCCAACCATGTCCTCCTCCTGGTGCAACATGACCTCCAATGACCAGGAAGTAAGGCAGCAGCGCCTCCTACCATCAAGAAGGGGAATTACCCCGGTGTCCTGGCCAAATTTCCCCCATTCACTAAAAAATACCACCAACAGCTTAATCTGGTTTAGTTTCAGTTGGTTACCATCTGTATCCTCCCTCCCTCCCCGGTCACCCCTGAAAAAGGGACTTCTAGTCTCAGTGGGCCTACCGGGTCAACAAAATTTAATAAAATAAAAATAATAAAAATAATATTCAGTCTCTTTCATTAACACACAGTATAGACTTGGAAAAAAAAAAGATCTTAACACTTTAAATATCTAGGAATTCAGCTCACCAGGGGCCAGATATTCAAAACTTTGCACCGGAAGCAAACTGGTTGCTCCAGGATTGTGGCGCAATTACGCTGGACTGCCATATTCAAATGACCAAATAGCACCGGCACAACATGTTAGCACCAGCTCAAAAAGATAATGTATGTATGGTGCAAAGTGAGGTGCAGGAACATGCATACAGGTACAAAGGTATATTCAAAGCCATAGTTCCGTGCAACGTGTGTTAGTGTGACATGTAGCACGATGCAAATGACTCCCTATAAAAAGGTAGTCTTAACTCGGGGCAAAACTAGGATGGGGGTGTGGACACAGCAACAACAGGCTACATGGCTGTATGCAACAACAGCAGCATGGTGCACCTGATGACTGCAGCCAATGAGGAGGCAGAGAGGGCAGGCGGCCACCCCATATACCATGGAAGAGACATACTGCACACAGATGGCACTGCCCATGTTGCCATCATCTGGCACCGATCCCAACTCTGCCAGGCATTTGTGGGTGCCCCAGTGCCCAGCGGACACCTTGTCAGTGCACCCATGCAGCACACAGCTCAATCCCCCCCCATAGGGGTACACCACCACAATCCAGAACACATATGCAGCACTAGGACAATGGAGGGTTCTGAGAGGAGGGTGTACATGTGGCCATGTTGCACCACATAGTGGGTACTGCTACACGGCCAAGGCTGCCCACACAGTGCACATGTGCTTGTGACAAGAATGCCCCTGATATCAGTGTGCCTGTATGATGGTATGTGTCATCCCCCCCCCGGGCACATATTGCACACCTGTCCAGGTGCTCTGTCACACATGGCCAGCCATGTGTATGTTAGGGTGGGAATCCCACGCCATTGGCGCAGTGCATATGGGACACAGAACAGTATGACTGTCTGCCAGCTGTGCATGTCACTATGTGGATAACAACAGTCATTGTTGCCTGACACAGTGTAGAAATTGCTGTGTTCCTCACAATGCCGGCTACTATGGTACTGTACCGTCTGATACACACTGTAGCAAAAACAACAATATGTCTAGGGCATGCAGCACAACCACGCGTTCCTGCAGCGCTAGTCCCCTGGGCCACAATAGTCTGTGCTGCTGTGTCCAAACCCAGCCTGCAGCTACCGTCCTGTTGTTCCAGACTGACATATAGGTGGTACTGTGTGCAAACCCAGCCTGCAGCCACTGACCTGTAGTTCCAGTCTGACATACAGGTGGAGCTGTGTGCACCATGAAATAGCACAGGGCAATCTACATGGCAATGCATGCAAAGCAGGCTGTAATGAGATGCTAATGTGGCTGTTTGCCCCCAGATTGCCTAAGCAGGCTCATTTGCATAGGATCTTTGAATATAGCAAAATTTCACCCTGGGCAAGGTCCTGCATTATTTGGCCTGCAATGTTGTTTGCAGTTGTTGTCCACCACTTCTTTGCTAGCACCCACACTGGCCTCATAGTTCAACCTTACTCAACCTCTGTGTACACTGAGCTGTTGTTGCAGTTTGCACTGCTCGTTTGCTGTATTCAGAGCTGTCTTCTTTGCCAGGCAATTTTTGCACTGCACTCTCTGCCTTGTTTGCCCGGCTTCATTTGCCGCTATATTCGAAAGGTTTTGCACCTGGGCTATTCCTTTGAATATACTGTAGCGTACAACTGTATGTGGGCTAATTTAGCACAGCAGGCAGTGCAAATTTTGCCCCCGAGCAAAGTTTTGAATATTGGGCCCCAGATCAGTAGGGGAGCTCAGTGAGTTAAATTATGTTAAGTTGTGAAATGAGATTTTTTGAGGATATGGATAGATGGTAGTCACTTCCACTTATGTTGTGGGCTAGGGTAATCCTGGTAAAAATAAATATATTCTGTAATGAATGTTGTTTCTTTTCCAAACAATTCCCATAGGTAACCCAAAAGTGATCATTGGGAATTTGCGCAAGAGAGTAGTTACATTTATCTGGAATAATAAAAAAACACAGAATATCAAAAATAAAATTGTATCATCTGATTGACAAAGCGGGGCTTGCACTTCCAAATTTGTATTTATATTATTTGGCAGCTCATCTAAAACCTTTATATCATTGTCTTCATGTAGAAGAGGGTATTCCTTATTCAGAAATCACTTCTAGGCTATGGGAGGATATTAAAGCACTATTTGGGTTCAGCTGCATAAATATCATAACTTTAATAAGGCTTTGTTTTGTATGAAAAATGAAATGAGGATATGGCATGAAGCCCATAATATAATAAAATGTAAGGAAAAATGTCCAAATGTGCTCCAATTCTGAATAGTGTATATGCACCTGCCAATTGTAATAATCAAAATGTGAAGGTCTAGAAGAAAAAGGTATGTCAGTTTAGACATCTTTATGTTGATGAAAACCTTGCTAGTTTTGAACAACTTAAATACATTTGGCCCAGATATTCAAAAGGGTTGCGTCATGAGCAATAGGGTTGCTCCAGCGCAAGTCCGAAAATGCACCATTCTGCGATATTCAGTGGGAGGCAGATGCGCCCCCCAAATCACGCTGAGCAAGAGCGCAATGATAATGAATGTATGCGCAACTGAAGGAGGAACCATGCATAAATGGCACAGTGCGATATTCAACAACATGCACCATGCGCAATAGGGGAGCAAGTGAAAGTTGTGCGATAGCGGAAATGAGCCAAAATAAAAAGGAACAAAGGAGAGGAGCAAGAACGCTACAGGGAAAGCACATGAGGCTGAACTCTAGCAACTCAAACTGGGCAGGAGGGACACACAGGACAGGCCAGGAAAAGGGCACCCTGAACAGAGAGGCACAGGGAAGGTATGGGGAGCCACAGCCAGTGCAGAAGGGGGAAGTGCCACACAGCATAGAGGCCACCACAGGAAGGTGTTCCCGGTGCAGGGGAAGTTAGCAGCCAGGACAGCAGGGGGAACACAGAAACAGCTGCCATGGGGGGGTGAACACAAGCCAGGGACATGGCCAGTGCCACCATCCAGATGGAGGCAGTAATGAGGGGGGGTGAGAAGGCAGGCAGCAGGGGGGCGAGGCCGTGGAAGGGCCCATCGCCGGTATGCCCCCAACAGACAGTATTGAGCCTGCACCAGCTTTGAGCTGTACAGCGATATTGAGATCATGGGCCAGTACCACCTGAATCGGGCAATTCTGAGGTGGCTTTGTGAGCTTTGCAGTGATGTGATGCAGGCACCCACACGACAGAGCCATGCTCTGTCAGTGGAGACTAAAGTGACAGCTTGCATGTGCTTGCTCGCCACGGGTACCTTCCAGAGACCAACAGAGGACACCACAGGCATAACCCAGTCAGCCGCGTCATGCCACCTCACCCAAATCCTCAGCGCACTGCTGCCACATGCTGCAGAGTGCATCCATTTCCCCAGCACACCGGCGGAGCGCACAGTAAACATACAGGAGTTCCACAGGGTAGCACGTATGCCTGGCGTGCTAGGGGCAATAGACTGCACCCATGTGGCCATCCACACAGCACCTGGCCCGAGGGGGCTGCATATATTAATCGGAAGTGCTATGCTAGCATCAACTGCCAGGTGGTGTGCGATGCCAGGGGGTGCATAATCAATGTCTGTGCCATGCACCCTGGGGGAGCACACGATGCCTTCATCTGGCACCAGTCAGCACTGTGCCACAGATTCGAGAGTGGGGACATCCCCACTGGCCACTTAGTGGGTGAGTATGCAAACCACACGGACAAACATAGAGCTTGGGAGGGGCAAGGTCAGAGGTGACATGGGTAGTGGCCTACATGGCCCGGGGCAGGGCGATGCTGATCACCAAACTAACCTCCACCTGCTACACACACGTGACAGTGGATACCCACTCCGTCCCTGGCTGCTCACACCGTACTGGTGGCCCGCGACCCCGTCGCAGCAATGCTACAATGAGGCATATGCCACCACACGCAATGTCATTGAGTGGGTGTTCAGTATGCTGAAGGCACGTTTCCGTTGCCTGGACACCTCCTGTGGTGCCCTACAGTACAGCCCCTCAAAGGCCTGTGGGCTATTCCTGGCCTGTTGCATCCTGCACAACATGGCCAACGAATGTGGGATAGCCGTACAGGTCAAAGAGGGGGACAGCGATGGGGATGATGAGGATGCCGGTGACAATGGTGATGGGCAGCCCCCCCCTTGGGCAACGGGACCCCCGACTGCTCCGGCTGACACAGCTGCACCGGGACACCATCATGAAGGAGCACTTCAGCCAACCCAGGTAAGTCATGGGGCCATGTGCAACCACCAGTGGCAAAGGCACAACCCACAAACATGCATGGACACACACCAGGGGTGCATGCCATCAAGGGAAGTGGCCGGGCATGGAACTGCACACACCGCCAGGGATGGGCGAGGTCTAACATGGCACATGGTCAGACACACACACACACACAAACTCACCAGACATGCACAAAGGGTAGAAGGCACGCTGACCCAGACCGCCACCCCTAGCCACACACATGTCCACAGACCACCACGCCCACTGCCTGTCATTGTGCATGTGTCAGACGCTGGGCACCATTGCACAGTGGCGTACTGCGCAATGCAGGCATCATCATGCACATGCAACTGCGGACAGCAGCCAGGAGGGTGTGCAGATGGACTGTGTGTGTGCGTGCAGGGCCAGATACCCACCCGTGCATTGCCCGCTGAATGACACAATGCACACAGGGCAGCATCAGACAGTAGCCGCGCTGGGAGACAGGTCAGTCACACGTCACAGTGCTATGGCCACCACGGATGCGTGGGTGGCCCCACCGAGACCCTCCAGCAGTGACAGGCTGACCACTGGCCTCATGGGGTGGCACCAACGGTCCCCCAGGGGTTCCACTGCATGAACACGACCGTGCTTGCGCTGGGGTCTGCAGCACACCGAACATGCCTGAGCCAGGCGTGCTCGGGATGCCCACAGCTGAACCCGGTGTCGACAAGGAGGGTGTCACATGACGCCGGGAAGGGGAGTGGATATTGTACTGCGTGGTGTCTGCGATCCATGGGCAAATAACTATGTGCCCATTGTGGCCATGACAGTAGTGAATGCCTGTGTCTGCCTGTCAATGGCAGTGGTCACATCCTTCTGCAACCGGTCCATCCCTGCCAGGAGCAGAGTGGTGTCTCTGCTGCGATGCTCCTCTGCCTGGCGCAGAGCTGCACTCAGTGCATCCACTGCCATCACAAGCCGCATCTGCTGATTGACTGATGCTTGCAGTATGCGGGTGTGCTCATCCAAGAGGTCATCTACCTGATCGGCATGCTGTCCCTCAGGGTGTTCGCGGCCTGATGCTCATCACCCTTGAAGGTGGGCACTGCACACCAGGGCCAGGCCTGGGCATGTCCACAGGCGGTGCACTGGCCCAGCCCCCTGACACTGTACTCCCATGGCCACTGGCCGACTGCTGATGCTGCCCCTCCGGCTGCCGCTCCCCAGGGCTCAATGGTGCCGCCACAGTGGCCGCAACAGTCCCACTGTCCTGTACACACACCAGTGCTGCCCCCCCGGTGCTGACAGGCACAGGCTGGGACTGTGATGACACGCAGGCCTCCACGGCGGCACCAACCACAGCCATGGCCGCGATGTCACCTGCTGTGTGGCCATCCTGTGGCACACACGTGTCACTGCCCATGACGTTAGCTCCATCATCATCGGTGATGGATCCAGCACCAGCCCGAGTCTCAGCATGCTGGCATCCATGGACGCTGGCACACTGGGACACGGGCAGGGCCTCCTCCGCACCTGCTCCACCAACATCAGTCCGGACGTCCAGGCGGGCCCACTGTCACCCTGAGCCCCGTATTCCTGTGGAGGTGGATGGACCCTCCTCCATCTCCATGTGACTGGCCTCAGTGGAGAAGCCCACCATCGCTGACCCATGCAGATGCTCAGGAGCTGTAAGGGAAAAAAGTAGCATTACTGCATGTGACCTACCCTGTCCCCCCCAATAGACAGACCATGACCTACCATGCAGTGACGGGCTACCACCCGTCTGGAATCCACCACCCGGAACACCCTCAATGGTGCAACTCTGCATGCTGCCAGCAACCCGCTCCTCCTGTGGGGTCAGGCGTAGCACCTCCGGCTGTCCCCCACCTGTCGCAGACTGTGCTGCCCTGATGGCAGCCACTTTCTCTTTAATCCTCCGCCTGTCTGTGCCCATCTTCTTTTTTGCACTCCTGCATGGAGAGCTGATGGCTGCCATGCAGGTTTACAGCACGTGCCACCACCTCCCACGCAGCAGCACGGGCCTGTGGTGTTCCCTGGCGTCCACTGAGAAGTGGCTCCTGGTCTAGGTAGGCCTCGAACAGGGCATCTGTCTCGACTTTAGTGAAATTTGGCCTCCTCTTCCTCCCACGACTCTGTTCCTCTTCCTCCACCACACGCTAGGTCATGATTCATCCTGTGAGAATGACAGGTGTTACCTGTGACTGTGTAGTCCCATGCATGTCCCAAACACCACAGTCCACACTCCCAAACAGCATGCAACTCACCGCAATAGACCGCAGTAACCGACTATGGCCTGTGCAGCCCAATGTCGCACTTTTATAGTGCAACCCATGCAAATGAGGCAAGGCGCATCTTTGTGGATGCAAATGCAGTGATTGCGCCATTGAATGGCTGATTAGCTGATTTGCATATGCCGGCTGAATATCGCGCTGTTGCGCTTTGCGCAATTGTGTTGAACGTGCTGAGCCAAGGGCGCAGTTCTGTGACATGCGCAGTACACACCTAACTGCACATGCCCGGGTTGATGATGCAGGCACCTGCCGTGCTGTGCATGGGAGGCAATGCAGGGCACGGCCACCATTGTGCCAGTGGCGCTACAGCGCTGTTCACCTATATGGTGCTGTGGCACTGGGGCGTCGTAGGCACACTGGGGCAACAGCGCGGTACGCTGCTACAGGAGGTGGCACACAGGCACCCAATCACGCTACACACATTGGGTTCCAATCGCGCTGTGGCTGTCTGTGCACCAGAGACCCTTGACCCTGTGCCCGACCTTTCCCCTAGGCGCCATGCGTCAGGCATAGGTGCACCACTATCGCACTGTTTGGTGACCGCGCGATAGGGAATGGCAGCGATGTACCATACAGCATCTGCACGTAGCAGGACCGCACTGCAGAGCGCCATTTTGATTGAACTGAGCAGCAGAGATGGTGCGGAGGCGTGCTGTGCAGTGGAGCCAGATCGAGCTGGCAAACCTTGTGGCCATAGTCGAGCCACATGTTGGGGCTTTGTTTGGGGAGGCACCCCTGGACAGGGCCAGGAGTGAAGTATGACAGGAGGTGGCCGACGCCCTGGAGGAGGCCACCGGTATGGGGCAGATGGCAGAGCAGTGCCGCCACCGTTATGGGGACCTGTGGTGCAGGGACCCGGACCTGCTTGCCCGCCTGTGGGCACGTGCCAGGAGGGGCACGGTGCCACGGCCAGGTAGGTGCAACATCCATACACTTTTATCATCCATACAGGTATCACGGTTGCATGTGTCCGGCACATGGGGGGGGCTGTCCGGTGTTGGCCGTAGTGGTATCGGGGTGTGGAGTGGGTGGGTCTGGCTGTGTGGGATTGCACACACATGGGTGCGGGGGGACATTGCTACCAGATTGTACTGATGTTCCTCTCTCCATGTTTGCACCTTAGGACCAGAAGAACGGAGGCACAACTGCGAGGGAAGGCGCCGCATGTTGGAGGAGAGGGACAGGAGGGATGAAGGTGGTCTGCGGCACGTGGACCAGCCTGCTGATGGTGAGTGCCTTACATCCATGATTACTATTGCATGCTGTATAACTGGGCGGGCAGTTGGGCATGGCCACCATCCAGTAACACCACTGCCATGCATGCAACTTGTTACAGTCAGCACTGTCCAGTGGCACTGCATGTCTGGGGAGTCGTCAATGATGATTCAGGTCCATGCGTGCACCGGGCACATGGCTGTGGCACTGCCTTCACACCGCATAGCCAAGGCACTGTACGGCCATGGTGGTGCTGTGCAGGACATGGGCAGTGGGTGTGTGCAGTGGTCCACATGGCTGTGGCTGCCTGGGTGGGCAGGTCTTGTGGACACGGTCACTGTGGGCGGTCACACTCCATCACAGGGGCATGTCACATGGCTGTATGCCATGCACAATGGGTGGGCTGCAGGGGGATGGACAGTCACACCTATTGACTCTGCTCCCTCGTCCTAGGTGGCCAGACTCTCCAGCAGATCCAGCGGGACATCCAGGAGCTGCTGCAGGTAAGGAGGGAGACTTTGGAGCTCCTGATGCACATCCACCGCCACAGGGTGAGGAGGAGGCGGAGATCCCATCGGCGCCAGAAGGAAGAGGACCGGGGCGGCCAGTTACGTCCCCATGCCCCAAGTACCACCTTCCCCCCTTTGACCCACCCTCACACCCCTTCTTCCCTCTCCCATATGTTCACCCCTTCCCCTTACCTGCCCCCACCTGTTATGTGGCCCTTCCCCCACTATTGTATATAGTTTTGTATATAGCTTTACTGTACATACTTTTAATATATACATTTTGTTATAACAACTGTGGTGGTCTCTGATTTGCAGCAGGCTACAGGTGCTCAGCTGCAGTGCTCTGCATGGCGTCAGGGGTGGTGCACGCATGGGCGTGTGTGTGTGTGTGTGTGTGCAGAGGTGAACCACCTATGGTGTGGACAGGGGGATCAGTCACTGTCTGTGGTTTGTGTGTTGTACTCTGTGCACTGCATGCCTGTATGCAGGGGTCCACAGGGCCTGCACTGTGTGTATGGCACCCCTGTCAGACCGTCACTGGCCCGTGCAGCTGACACCCTTGCATGTCTGTGATATGCACAGTCTGCTGGCATGTCAGTAGTGGCAGTCCATGCTGGATAACAACTGTATCCAGCACAATGCCAGGCTGACCGCCATCACCAGTATGGTGCACGTCTGCCTCCGGTGGCACTGTGGCCTCCGCTGTTGTTGTCCTCCATCCATGCTGTCGCTTGTGTCTGTTGCAGGAGATGTGCTCCAGTGTCTGTCACTTGTGCTCCGGCAGCATGCTGGTGGCATACAGCTTCATGGTGCCTGCGCAGGATGGCTGGCACACCTGTGCAATGTAGGGGTGCTGGCTGTGTGTACACATCAACCGTGGCCACACGCCAGTGGCTTGGTTGACCCGCTACTGTGTCCCTGTGTTGCTGTGCCCTTGGGTATGGGTGGGTGTTTGTCCATGCACTGTGTTGCATCCTGTGTGGTGCATGCCTCCATGCTACACTGTGCGTGTCTGTGCTGGCTGTTGTGGCCAGCGCTGGGATGGGGTGTGTCCTTGGGAGACTGTGCAGGGTGCTGTACTGTTGGAGGTGGGGTCCGGGGTATGCCCTGTCACATGTGGGGTACCTCATGTGCTGACACATGGTCGGTCTCTCAGCTGTACCTGGGGGGGACATGCAGGGTGGCACTGTGTATGCATCTGTTGCATCACTGTCTGCTGCCGCCCGCTGCAGGGTGCCCATGGTGGGGCTGCCTTGCATGGCTCCATGGTGCACAGGGTTGCATTGTCACAGTGGGGGTGGTGGCATGCATGGGGTGTCCTGCACTGTTGGGTGTTACTCCTGGGCAGGGTGTATGGGGATCATGGTCCAGGGTGTACTCTGAATTGGTGGGATGGTGTGGTACAGGGTGGTTGGCCCTCCTTGTGTGCCGGTCACAGCTTGCCAGGGGCTGTGCTGGGGCACCATGGCCCGGCTGTGAGTTGGTTGCTGGTATCCATGGGCTGGTGGTTATTTCAGTTCTCCCCCGGTTGTGCAGTGCATGGGGTGTGGGGGATGATGTCTGTTCTGCTGTGTGTTCCTCTGCCCATCTGTGGCATGGGTGGTGGGCCCCTGCATCCCTGGTTGTGCTGTTGCATTGCTGCCCTGCTGCTGGGGGCATCCCTGGTTGCGCTATGGCGCATCTGGACTGCTCCACTGAGCATCCCTTGTTGCGCTATGGCACATCAGATATGCTCAGCTTCACCTCCCTAGTTGTGTTATGGTGCAGGTGGTGTGATATTCAGTCATCAGCCGTCAGCGCATCTTGGCCTGCGCAGTTTTTGAATATCACGCTTCTTGCGCATGGGCGCAGTGGACTTGCGCTTGCTCCTGCTGTTGCGCACTTTTTGGGCGCAGTTTGAATATCTGGGCCATTTATGCCTTACTTGATAGTAATGTTTTACCTTATTTACAGGTTAAAAGAACAGTACAGAAAATAGTAGGTCATCCAGTATTGATAGTTCTCTCTCGGGTAGAACAGCTTCTTGTTGCTAATCTATCCCCTGATAAAATGATAGTTAAGACATATGGGGCAGGATTCACAAAGGAGTTGTGCTCAGCGCATCTCAGCTGGGCGCTCTGCAGTGTTGACAGTGCAGCCATAGCACAGTACCCGCCCTGGTGGCATAATGGCTTCCCCAACCATAGCAGCAACCCCAGTGCTGTATATAACAATATCCCTGTGGAATAGTGGACCCCCTTCCCCGCTGTAGCACCACTTCCCCGAGCATACGGCAAGCCGACCCCCAGTCATTATAGTAACCCCTCCCATCCCTGGCCAGACCACTGTATAAGTGGCACCGTACCAAGTACCCTGGTGGCCCAGTGGTCCCCCCACCCCAACCACTTAGGCACCCACCTCTGCCCAACCCCAGGTCCAGTCCCGTAATGGGCCGGTGGGCAGCACAACCCACCCACATACCACTATGGCTGCCCACCGACTATCTTGTCTGAGCATGACAACGTACAGTACCACTTACAGCCCATTGGTATACCATGTCAACCAATGGGCTTGCAGTGTGTACTGCAGGCTATCATTCACAACTTTGTGAATGACAGCCTACAGTACACGCTGCAAGCCCATTGGTCAACATGGTCCACCATATGGGCCGCAAGCGGTACTCTACACTGTCATGCTCAGACAGCATAGTCAGGGGGCAACTGTGGCGATGTGCTCATGGGTTGTGCTGCCTGCTGGCTCGTTACATGACTGGACCTGTGGTTGGGCAGGAGGTGATTAAGTGGTTCGGGGTTGGGGGACCACTGGACCACCAGGGTACTTGGTATGGCGCCAATTACACAGCGGTCTGGCTAGGGATGGGGGGGTTACTATAATGACTGGGGGTCTGCCTGCCGTAAGTCAGGGATGTGGTTGTATGGGCTGGGAGGGGGGTCCACTATACCACCTGTGGCCATAATGGGTGACAGGTGGTATAGTGCTATGGGCTGGTTGAGGGGTGACTGAACTGCCAGGGAGTGCAGGCTACCATACTGCTGTCTGCAGTATGGCAGCCTTCCTGTGGTTGGCCACCAACATAAATCTAGTTTTTCTGTTCTTCTCTTCCGATGGCACATCCCTGGACATGCCCCAGGGATGTGCCTCTGGACTGGGCTGCGCCCGGTATTCATAGGCACGCCCCTTCACAGCCCCCCCAGATGCGCTGCATATCATTACTGGCATTGTGCAGCATATCTGCGACGTGTTGGCACATCGGGGTTGTTCCAGCACATTGGACCCCTTTCTGAATCGCCTTTAGGCGCAAGTCAGGGATGCGCCAGCGCATCCTGTCCATGATCTACTAGCTTTTTCAGACTTGCAGATGACTGATACTCAATGGGAATCACTACAGGTATCAGCAAGGGAGGTCAGGAAATGTAACAAATACTGGCAAACCTAGCATAACATAATACACAGGGTTTATCACACTCCTGCTGTCTAAATGGAAAGGAGATTTTATTGCACATGTTGGTAGAATTCCCACTCTTGAATGTATACTGGAATAGGATTACCACCATTATTAGCAGGGTACTGGGGGGGACTTTCTATATCATCCTGGAATTCTGTTACTTGGCTCTAGTTTTCTGCCATGATCACAATATGATTTATAGACCAGAGGCTTTACTGGTTTGCAGTTATTACGGTGAAAAGAATATTGTTGCAGCTTTAGAAAGACAAACACTCTCCCCCATATTCTAAGTAGTTAAATATGTTGATAGAATGTTGAAGAGAAGAGAAACGTTATTATGTACCAGAAAACAGAATTTAATGTTATAATCAATTTTTTTTTTAATCAGGAGTCAGGGTATGCCAAGCTGTGAAATGCTCAAGTTATTGACTCCCAGTCCCTAGTTTAGAGTACTGTAGCGTGCACGTTGGACTAAGCAGCCATTTAGAAAGCTACTTCATAAAAAAAAAAAATCCTCCTGGGCTTCGTACATGCCAGACTCAAAAGTCAAAACTATCATATTTTGTGTGACCGGCTCACTTTGTAACCCCCATTGGGAGCTTACCTTCCATTGCATGTAGAGGATCAGAAGCACTGTGAGCCTCTGGTGAAATAATCTGTTTAGTGGCTAGCAACCATCCATGTCTTCACTGCTCTGGCCCTGTCCTGAAGGGCATCACACATGAAAAGTGCGATGACACTCACTAGCACCAGGAGCAAGTTTGCTCTGCTGATTTGCTGTGTTCACCCCCATGGTCCACATTGCTCTGTGCAGATGGGGGTCAAATCTCTTGAGGATCTGCATAAATCGTGTTCCCACCCAACTGATGGAGTGACACACACAGAGAGTAAAGTCAGAAAATGTGTGATTTTTATGGCCACCACGAAGATGCAGCATTGTTGTATTTCTCGGCTCCTGTCCCAACTTGCACAGCACAGTTCGTGGGCGTCTAGAGAATGGTCTTCTTGAGTGGCTCGTCAGCCACAGATAAATTGGGGCTTTGAAGTGCCTGTCAAAATGTTTTGTGCTTTCCAGCCCTAATGATATTCAAGAGAGGGCTAAGGGATCGAAGACACAAGTGACTGCCAGCCACTATAGGAATGTTTTACTGGAGGCTGACAGTGCTGCTGATCCACCTGCAAGAGAAGGTAAGCTAAGTTCCAGGGAGGAGAGGTTATCATGGTTACGGTACAGCAAGAGAGTCAAGTGTGTTACTGTACACCAAGACAGTCAGGTGTGGACTTACAGGACACAACAAAAATTATGAGGTTTTACTAGTAACCTCACTTTTGTTTTCTTTTATTTGCAAGGCAACCGGCCAAAACGGGGAGGGGGAGTACAGAGTAAACCGGTAGCCAAGGAGTGTGGCATAATTTTATAAAGAAGCTTTCTAAATGGTTGCTAAGTCCAGTGTGCATGCTACAGCAGTGTAAACTAGGGAGTTAGTGATGTGAGCATTTCACAGCTTCACATGTGTCGGCTCCCGATTAAAAACCAAAAAAAAGTCTGTCAGACCAATGGAGGTTTGAACATTAAGGAGCAGCATGTAAAAATTAATTTTAAACACTACAGTAATTAAAAAAAAACACACTGAGGCCATCACTTGTTATTTCTGATTTATTTAAGGGTTACAAACAACAATAAATTGTTTCCTATCTCCTTTAAGTAACATAACTGGAGGTGGATGGGTTGTGGGCAGGGATAAAGCATAAATACAGGGTTATGATGATATAAGCATAGTTTGCATGGTAAGGATTGAGACTACTTTGTGTCTTTACAAAAATGCTTAATAGATCTGCCCCCTCCCAAAAAAAAATAAAGGAAACAAGTTACAGGGACAAAGCAGTGTCTCCTTCCTTGTGGGGCAAATAGGTATGTTCAAGGTGACAGGGTCTCAGTCTGCTTGCAATTCCCCAGTGACATTTGCAGGAATCATATTTACTGACAATCTCTGTTGTCCCAGTGTTAAAAGACTACTGGGAAAAAAAGGTGCAACAG
The DNA here is from genome assembly GCA_016271365.2 of Neoceratodus forsteri. NCBI lineage: Eukaryota > Metazoa > Chordata > Ceratodontiformes > Ceratodontidae > Neoceratodus > Neoceratodus forsteri. Next base: position 428,172,479 of record CM057450.1, on the reverse strand, counting down.
GCTGGATGTGAGAAATTGAAAACGACCTTGGAATTAACTATTGAGGATCGACCCACAAAAGCAACAGTAGGTAGTTAGGGCTGGGCATACTTGAAGGGCCACATGCCCCTTTTCTGCCAACAGCATCTCTGTTTCTGTATCTCCAGAGCCCTCCTAAAATGAAAATACTACAAAGGAGATGTTAGAGCACCTGCAGGTCTAATGCTGTTCCAAGGATGATGGAATTTGGTGCTGTATGGGAATATTCAACACTGCAAAAGAAGAATCTCCAGCATGTCTGGTGTACATGTATGATGGGTTGGGGGGTCACACGTGTTCTGAGTTCTGCTGACAGAGACTTTTATTGCTACCCAGGAATTTCTAAGAAGATGTGTTTGCTCAGGAAGCTGTGAATGAGGCTATACTACAATAAAATGATCAGTGTTCGAACTATAACATGTACTGTCTGCCTCTTCCATACTGTAGCATGGGAAGTGTAAGATATATCCCAAGTGTATTTGTGCTGCCTCCCAGGATGGAGCAGCTGAACAAAGAATGCTGGAGCATTGTAGATGGAAGTTTTCACAATGGCTGCTTTTATCCACCCCATGCCTGGAAGCAGTCAGGGAGCACACTTAGTAATGAAGTAAACCCCTACTGCTGGACTGGAAGATTTATGTAGACAATGGGCTCAATTTTCATAGAGGCGTTAGAGCGATGCAAGTTGCATCATTCTGGGACTGCGACAGACTCTGGGTGTGTCAGGGACCCTGTGCCTAATTTTATAAAAGAGGGGGCCTGCTCCAAAAATCCAGAAGTCACCACAGCTGCAAGGCTAGCACCAAACATTTGGCACACCTGTGGGAATTGCTGCAGGGACCCAGCCCCCAGCACAACACTAGAAGGGTCAGCAAGGGTTTGGGGGATATTCGCATGCCAGGAGGGGGCCGGGGCAGAAGGGACATGGGGGTGCACTAGAACTGTGGCTGCCAAACATTTAAGAAGCTGGCTGGTGTTTAGGTTTGCTATGTGTGTATATACTAAATAGAAAACAGTGCTTTGTACTGTAACTCTGGAGGAATTATATGTTTCTATTGGGTGGATGGAAAATAATACATTTTAAAAGCTGGTATTTTCTTCAGTCCATATTGGTAGCCTAAAATCATCAAACCTGATGGCATCTATACCTAGGAGGTGTTATGGAGATAGTGGGCATGATGGGGAGTGATGTGGCCCCCGGCGGGGGTGCCTGCTGTCTCCACCACACCTCCTAGGTATAGTTGCCATCAGGGTTGATCATTTTAGGCTACTAATATGGATCGAAGAAAATATCAGCTTTTAAAATGTTCTGTTTTTTCCATCCACCTGACAGAAACATATAATTCCTCCAGAGTTACAGTACAAAGCACTGTTTTCTATTTGGTATATACATACACATAGCAAAAGTAAACAGCAGACAGCTTCTCAAACTTGTGGCAGCCACAGTAGGAGAGAATCCCTGTGTCCCTTCTGTCCCTGCCCCCCCCCCCCCCTTGCAAATCCCCTATTCACCACAGTGCATGGCACTGGCACAAGTCATTAAGACCACCTCCTGGCTGGTCTAAGTAGCACCACTTGCTGCATCCATGGCAGGGCTTGCAAAATTAGAAATAAGGGGATGTTGCAGCCCCACCATAGCGCAAGTCCCCTTACCAGCTGGCACACCCTGCTTTATGGTATAAGGCTGGCACAGTGCCACTCTGGCGCAACAGCTCCACTTTTTGACATAGACCACGTTTGAAAATTGGGATTGCTATGTCTTTTGATGCAAGGTGCCACTTGCATCATTTCCGTTTGATGCAGGCACCTTGTGTCATTTCCAGGCGTTTTTGAAAATCAAGCCCAATAATTTTGAAGTAAACTGGTTCAGCAAGCAGTAAATAGTATTGAAATCTGTTAGGCCCCCTCCACACTACAGAACAGTTTTAGAAAGCTGGATTCAAAACTGGTTTAGTTAAACTAGTTCATGAAACATAATTGTTTTTGAAAACTGTTTGTGCCAACATTGTTGTCGCTAAACCTGTTCTCCCTTTGACTCTTTCCTATTGAATTTTGAAATTATTGCTTTTTTTTGCATCCCAGAATTCACAGCTGTCACTGTAGTCAGTCCTTGGCTTGTGGTATTTAATAAATGGCACATTCTTGGAGTTTTTGTTGTTGTTTATGTGTACTACTTGTATGTTCTACTCCCTTTTATAATTTTATGTAAGGTGCCCAGAGCCTCCAGGAATGGGTGCTAAAGAAATAAACTTTGCCTTGCCTTTTTCCTTTTTTTTTTACTGCTTAATCCTGAGGAAAGACACCTGCTCTCACATATTAGGTTAGATGTTTAACCCACCAAAAAGTTAGAATTAAGGTACGTACAAGAAAAGGAAAGAAATACCCTTGACCTGACACATTATTGCAATCTTGGGTGTGAAGAAACATTGCATCATATAATTTTTCAATGTATATTGTACGTAATTTGGATACAAATTCAAGTATATCTGCTGGGTTAAATTTGTCTGTACAAAGATTTATTGATGGCCTCTTTGAAGTGTTACTAAAGCCTATGGATGTTATTACAGCAGAAATGTGATTGGCTTCTTTAGAGATGTCACTAAAAAAGGAAAATGGTGGTCTCTCATAAATGAGCTCTTGAAAACTCAGTTTCACCATTGGAAAGTGCCTATCCATCATTAGGGCGCAAGAATTTAATTTACGCCTCCGGTTTATATGTGGGGGCTGTGCCCCAGCTCTAACATATATATTCTAACTTCGGGAGACCTCAGGAAAGTGACGGCAAAATTTTTATTTTGGTGCCCTATTGACGGCACAGATTCAGACTGTGCACAGATGGCAGAAAGGTGAAAACTCATATTTATATGATACGTTTTAAGTTAAGCCTCTCTCTCTGAATTAGAGTCAGCACATGTAAATGCATTTTTGACTTGGAAACATTCTCCATAATTCTGTGATTGTGTTTTGTGCTGAGCCTATGTAAGTGCTGTAATAAATTATTATTCTATTTTAACAACATTACTTTATTTTAACAACATTTATTGTAATGGCTTAGTAAGTCAAACAAATATAAAGAACTGAACACAGATGTCACTGTGAACAATCACAGAGAACTGTGAATAACGAGGATGAATGCCTCCATTTCTGATGGTGTTGTGCTGAATTATTTTCATTATGACAGTGTTACCATGAAATAGTATCTGATTGGTGTGTCTGATCTCAAGAAGTTGCAATGTAATTTCTGAACATCCCATCAAATAGCTATTTTTGCAATAATACTGTGTGATGTATTAGGTTACAAATCTTAGTTTCATTATTTTCTTTATCCCATCACCAGTGCTGTCTTCGCTACTCAGCTGCCTAGCAGTCCCATCTATTTTGTTTCATACCCAGTTTCAAGGCAGTCCACAGGGAGAATTGCTCCCCATTATAGATTCCATTGGGAGGGTAGAGGCAGTCCTGCACAAGTATGTAAACTGTGGGAGGCTGGTGTACAGTTGTGTTGCAGGACCTGAGAGTGCGGAGTCACATATTGCACTCTTGGGTTAGCTGAGGTCTTGTGCTGGAAGTGCTAGAATTGTCAATAGACAGGAGAGTAAGCACCCAGCTTTAACCTAGGGGTATATCTGTATCTGTATCTATATCTATATTGCAGTTAAATCCTATGATGCATACCCTGAAGGGGCTCATTACACTAATAAAATGGCTCCAAGTAGTTTTTTGGGGGGAGGAAAATGAAATTCAGTACCTGACCATGCATTTATAGAGATGTAATGCAGTCAGGTGATGTCTCTCAGCCAATAAAATTACTAGATTTTTCTTACCATTTTATAAATATATACCAGTATATTCTTTGTTAAAAAAACTGTGTTACTGCACCAGTTAGGGTTCAAGTTAGTGTCACAAAAGCAGGGAAATCTGGCATTAGGGTTTCTAATACTAACTCCCCACTGCCACCCTCCACGCAGCAAAGGGAAAAAACATTAGGGTGTGGGGTCTCTGGAGTCTTGGAAAATCAGTGGTGGGATTTTCTCTGCAGTTCTCAATCCTAATGCTCACCCTCCCCTCCAGAACATAGCCTCTTGTCTGAAGCACAAGGTATGTGCTCCAAGCCAGTGCCTCATAGTGGTACACTCTTCAAAGGTAGAGGAGTATGTCTTGCCCCATGTGGCCAACAGAATCTGTTGTAACTTTATTGATGCAAAGCCCTGAGGGCTCTGCATGAAGAAAGGAGATCCTGTTTGACCTTTTTTGCTCAGGGGAGGGGATGAGCATTAGGTTTGACAACTCCAAGAAAGATCCCAGCACTGTTTTGCCAAGACTCCGGAAAGTCAAAACCCTAACTTTCCTTTTTTTTTTTACTACTTGGGGGGGTTGGGGAGTTAGGGTTGGAAATGTTAAAGCCACATTTCCCTATTTTTGTGGCATTAACTTGAACTCTAATTAGTGCATTAATGCAGTTTTTGCAAATAATTTCTTCTTTTCAAGATAGTTTAATTGCATCCTCATTCATGAAAGGAACCTGTGTGAGCAGATGCTGATGTGCAGGGCCCTTTGGGTGCTGCAGCAAGGGAAGTCTCTGCTCCCCCATATAAGTGCAGCAACAAATGGCTTATCGGTGGTTCTGGACCTATCGGGATTGCTGGGTGAAAGCACAAGTCCAGGGGACCTTGTACTAGCCTATTATAAGGCAGTGGGAGATACCCTGGACTTGATTGCTCCTGTTCATGTTCGACCTCTCACTCTTCACCGAAGGTCCCCTTGGTATGATGGGTCCTTGAAGAAGCTGAGGCAAGTTGGCCGAAGGCTATAGAGAGCTTGGCGGAAGTCCGGCCTGGATGCTGACAGGCTTAGATTGGTAGAACATTATAATGGCTATTAATCAGAAATCAACTGTAAGAAGGCAGAGTTCCTGTCAAGGGAGATTTGTGCACCACAGAATCGACCAGCTCAACTCTTCTGAACCATTGACAGATTGTGCAACCCAATCTGTCTCCAGTCCGGAAGAATTTTTTCACAGAGTAAGTGTGATGAGCTAGCTCGGTTCTTCGCAGATAAGGTTGCCAGCATCAGGTCCAGAATCGGCCCGGCTCTTTCTATGAGGGGTTGTGGAGGTCAACGGGAGGTGGTGAGCACCTGGTTTGTCTAGACAGATTTCAGCCAACCAGAATTCATGGACATTGTGAAGATTGTCCAGACTTTGTGCCCAACCTGCTGTAGTTTAAATCCGGGCCCTACCGTCCTTTTAGTGGGATGTGTAGATGTTATCTGCCCGATCCTAGTTGAAATTGTATGGAGATCCTTGGAAGAGGGAATCTTTCTGGATCTCTTAAAGGAGGTGGTCATTTGACCACTCCTTAAGAAACCTTCCTTGGACCCCGACGATCCAGCTAACTACCGACTTGTCTCTAACCTTCCCTTTGTGGGGAAGGTTATTGAGAAGGTGGTTGGTTGCAGCTGGATGATCACCTTGTAACTCACAATGTCTATGAAGCCCTCCAGTCCAGTTTTAGGAAACGTCATAGCACAGAGACTGCCCTTGTTCGGGTACTAAATGATCTACTAATGGCGAGAGATCGAAAGGCTTGTACCATCTTGGTTCTTCTTGATCTCTTAGCATCTTCTGACACTGTGGACCATGGAGTGCTTTTGGAGACCCTGTGGTTCCTTTGTGGATTGTCAGGCACAGTCCTCAATTGGTTTCGATCTTTCCTCGCAGGCAGAACTCAGAGGGTGGTCACTGGAATTTATTCCTCTGATGCCTTCCCTCTGTCCTGCAGGGTGTTGCAGGGCTCCATATTGGTGCCCATGTTGTTCACAGTGTATATGCTGCCATTGGAAGTTATCATCAGGTGATATGGCTTGAGTTTTCACTGCTGTGCAGATGATACTCAGCTGTATATGTCCTTTGTGCCCGGACAGGTTGATGCTATCTCTGTGCTAAATAACTGCCTGTCTGAGATCAATGACTGGATGGGATCTAGTTGGCTGAGATTAAATCCGGATAAGGCTGAGGTGCTGGTTGTGGACCCAGGTCATCCAAAGGTGGGTTTGGTGGTTGGGCATGTGGCTGGCCTATGACTTGACGGTGTCCAGCTCATGACCTCAGATTGGGTGCAGAACCTGGGCATTATTTTTGATGATGACTTGACCCTGAAATCTCAGGTGTCGGCTGTGGTCAAATCCTCATTTTACCATCTAAGGAATATCGCCTGGGTGAAACACCTGGTTCCGCCGGGTGACCTTCCAACATTGGTTCATACCTTCATCACTACCTGTCTTGACTACTGTAATGCCCTCTACCTAGGGCTGTCTGGGGTTGATATCCGCCACTTACAGCTGGTGCAGAACGCTGTAGCCAGGCTGTTGACAGGTACCTCTAGGTCCAGTCACATAACGCCTGTGCTGCATGGACTGCACTAGCTGTCGGTTCAGTGGCAGATCAGCTATAAGGTAGGTTTGCTTACCTTTAAAGCCCTACACAAACAGGAGCCCGACTACCTGAAAGATCTCCTGACTCCCTACACCCCTAATCGTCCTCTCCGAACTTCCAACGAGGGATTGCTAGAGATTCCCAGGGTTCATCTTAAAACATCTGGAGTGCGTGCATTTTCATTTCCTGCACCAACCTTGTGGAATTCTCTACCTTGTCAGTTGAGAGAATGCCTGACTGTCAGCAGTTTTAAATCTATGCTTAAAACGTACTTATTTTCATTAGCCTTCCCAGGCTGAATGGTTTTTAATAATTATACTGCTCTGTTTTTATATTTATTGTTACAATGTGTGCAGCATCTTGATATTGAAAGGCACTATATAAATAAAGAATGAATGAATGAAAAAAAGATGCCAAAACTCATGGGGTTGTCTGGTTGACTGTAGAAGTGCAGAGCCCTTTGGGTCTTGCTCTTTCATGTGACCACAAACGCAGATGCATAGGGTAAAGAATCCATTTCTCAGCTGAATCACAGGGCCCTCTGGCACCCACAGGTGCAGAGGATCAGGGCCCATATGCCAAGAGAAGAGTTCTCTTCACTATATGGTACTTGGGCCCATGCGGTCAACCCTGCATTTACCCTCCCTAGGCTAGAGGGTGATGTTGCATTACAGTACCTTTCCCCCCAAGCCTCATCCCACCTAGCTGGGTCACTGAGCTCACTTCTGAACTCAACTCACTGGTATGGGATCACAAAGCACCACCCACTGGGATAAAGGCTGGTATTACACACAACGTTTCTTAATAATGATTTTTTTTTATTTTGACCCCAAATGTTATTGTCATGTTTTATAACTCCCCCTTATAAACATGACATACGCCATTTATAGAATACTGCCCAAAACATCATTTTGCACCGTGTGTGAAAACACATCTCATCCAAGAGTTAAAAAAAGTGACACCTATCACGTTTATGTGGAGCTGTGAAAAAATGGCTATGTTGAAAGTATGGAGTAAAACCACTGAAAATTAGCAGTTATGAGTGAATGTTGAAATATTTCAATGTACATTCATAACGTAGTCATTTTATCATATGTTCGCACCAAATTTTCAACATAGTCTTCTTATGACCCCGCCTCATGAACCCAGAAGTGGAACATGTTCAAATACTACCTGAAAGATGATTTCATGCGGTGACCGTGAAATTACCTTTCAGGCTGGATTTGAGTAATTCCACCATCCTTGTTTATGAGGTGGGGCTCCAAATAGACCATGTTAAAGGTTTGGTGGAAAAAATGTTTAAAAATTAGTGAAGTTATGCATGAATGTTTTAATATTTCAATGTTCACTCATAACTTGGTCATTTTAACATACGTTTACACCAAATTTTCAACATAGTCTTCTTATGACACCATCTCATGAACCTGGTAGAGAAAAATCCTCAAATCATGCCCAAAGGTAAGTTTATGCAACATCTGCAAGATCACCTTTTGGGCAGGATTTGAAAAGTGTTCCCACCCTTGTTCAATTTTTGTGGCAGCACCTTAAGTGATGGTTGGCTGTGAGTGATTTTACCTTGTTTTTTAAGTGAGTTGAGCAGACCCTTGTTCATGAAGTGGAGTCCCAAACAGGCCATGATGAAAGTCTGGTAGAAAAATGTTAAGAATTAGTGAAGTTTTGAGTGAACACTGAAATATTTCAACATTCACTCATAACTTGACCATTTCAAAATATTTTTACAGCACATTTTCAACACAGTCTTCTTATGACACCACCTCATGAACCTGGTAGAGGAAAATCCTCAAATCATGCTCAAAAGGTAATTTTATGTAGTATCTGCAAGATCACCTTTTGGGCAGGATTTGAAAAATGCCCCCACCCTTGTTCGATACTGTAGAATAGGAAAAGAATGTGTCAATTATATTTAGCGCTAGCCACAAAGTGGGCATATTTGTGTACATTTATTTTCACTCTAAACTAAAAGTCTTTCATTCACCTTAATGGAAAAAGTGCTAATTAGCATAATTTTATTTTCACACTTCTGAGCACTTCAGTGAACATAGTGAAAATGTATGTACAGTGAATATTTCCTGTTCTACAGTATTTGTGGCAGCACCTTTAGTGATGATTAGCTCTGCATGGTTTTTCCTTTGTTTTATAAGTGAGTTGGGCAGACCATTGTTCATGAAGTGGGGTCCCAAACAGGCCATGTTGAATGTTGGGTAGGAAAATGTTAAAAATTAATGAAGTTATGAGTGAACATTGAAATATTTCAACATTCACTCATAACTTGGCAATTTCAACATATTTTTACAGCAGATTCTCAACATAGTCTTCTTATGACCCCACCTCATGATCCTGATAGGTGAAAATGTTCAAATCCAACCCAAAAGGTGATTTTGTTGCAGCGACCATAAAATCACCTTTTTGGCCAGATTTTGAAAATTTCACTACCCTTGTTCACGAGGTGGGGTCCCAAAAAGACCATACCAAAAATATGGTGTATGAATATTAAAAAATGACATAGCTATAAGTAAATGTTCAAACGCCATTGAAATACATTAAACCAGACTTACCATATTTTCTCATACTGCAGTTACTGGTTCCGGTAGCAAGATGTGTCTTTGATCAGAGAGTGGATCTACTTCATGGGACATGCGCACATGAATGAGGGTGTGGGGGGGTGGAGTACTAGGTGCTGAGTTGGAGGTTGGGTGGGATGGGTGGGGGTTCTTAGGAGGTCAGATCAATGAGAGATCATTTTCTTATTTACAGGGTTATCAAAAAAAGACAATGAGGGAGTGTTTTTTTTTTTAGGATAACAACTTTAATAGAGCCCATCATCTGACTCTGGGGATTGGGCACCCCAGTGTTAGCTTAAATCTACGGTGGCACTGGGGGGGGTGGGTACCCAAGTGTCACCACTTAATTACTGGGGCAGGGGTAGTAAAAAAGGGATTTAAAGGCAAAAGGCCCAATAAGTATGCATAATCGCACATCCAAAGATGTGCAGCACAGCAGACCACATTGGAATCCGGGGAAACCAGGCACAAAGGGCTGGCGACAGATGCACAAACAGTGACTGTGGCACACTGCATGTGTGCATGTGAGAACATGGCTGCCGCCAAAGTGCAGTGGCTCAGGGGACAGGGGAGGGCCAGTGGCACACAACAGGGTCTGAAAAGGACTGATGCAATGACTGCAAGGGCCCAGCCCTGTGTACTAGACAGACATGCCCAGGCATGTGCATGCCAATGCACATCACCCACAGTAGACACACACCGCCATGGATGGGGAGCACAACAGTGCCCTTGACCCATGGATATTGGTGATGTTGGAGGATGACAGACACTGCAGCAGACATGCCAGCATGACGGAAGGCCCACAGTTACACCAAAGTTCAATTTTTTTTTATCACCACATTTGTGCATGGCTTCCAATCACAATAAAATGCAAGGCTGATAAATAAATTAAAAATGTTAACGTCAATATTCTGCTAATTACATGCATAACAAAGTATGCTAATCAATATCACAAAATGAGTTGTGATTGTACATCTTGCAAGTGAGTTGTTTCCAAAAAGCGAGTTAGTCTCTCTAAAATATAACCATTGTCAGAATTGAACAAATAGTTTATCATGCTGTCGGAAGTGAGGTTGAGACCAGCCATGATGTCACCAAGCCACTTTGTCTGTTGTGGACCATAAAGTGGACAAATGAGTAATACATGTTTCAGGTTATCTTCTAATGATTTCCCGCATCTGCAGAAAGGCGAGATGGCTTCTTGCCTCTTCTGTCTAAAATGTATATAATTGGCAGTATAGATTTCCATCCTAAGTTTGGTAAGTGTCCTCCTGGCTCTGGGGTTGGGCATCTTTAATAAGAAGGGTTCCAACCTGTGTGTATTTTTTTGATGTTTGTGCCACCTGAATAATTTCAAACTTCTCAGTCTTTCAAACATGTTTGCTGTAACTATGTCCCTAAGTCTAGTTTTAACTGTAAGAACTATATCTTTCCAAGGCAGAAGGTAAATGTCCCACAAAGTGTGTCCTAAGCCATATGGAAAGAGGAGGTTCCTTATTATTTTAAAGGTAGGAGAGTCATAGCCCACAGAAGAGTATTTTATCTCTTCTTCAAAACATTTCCTTGGCAATCTTTCCTCCTTTAATAGAAATAACTTCCAAGCTGAAATAATTTGACTTTCAGCTACCAGGATAGGGAAAGAATGTTGGCCTAGTTCTAAGTTAAGTATGGCAGCTGGTATGGACTGTGGGACCATGAGAATATACATGTTTATTTTGTTGAAGGTGATTTCCAATTTACCCAAATCAGATAATCCCCATATTTCTGCTGCATATAATACACCTGACTTACAGTAACTTTTGCATTTAGAACATTCAAATGCCCTTAACTGTACTGTGACCCATTTTGGTGTTGAATATTCTGAATGCATTAAGTGCCATGTTCATTTTATTCAATGTAAGATAAATATGTTGTTTCCAGAGATGATTTTGGGTGAATCTTACCCCTAGATTATCATAACACTTGACTTTCTCTACCCTCTCTTTATTGATCCAGAAACTGGGAAATGTTTTGCTTTGATTTCTGAATATTAATACTTTGAATTTTGCCATATTAATATTTAACTTGGTTCAGCGCAGACTTTTGCAAAAAATTCCAATGTTCTTTGGAGTCCCAAGGCAGAGGTTGATGTCAGGACTAAGTCATCAGCATAAGCTAGGCAATCAATTCTAGTGTCCCATATTTTGGAGGCATGAAATGCAGTATTAGATAGGCTTATAAGAATCTCATTAATATAGATGTTAAAGAGGGTAGGAGCTAGTAAACAGCCTTGTTGGACCCCAAGATTGGTGCAAAATGTCACGGTAGTGTGTCTGAACTGGTCATACTGAACTTTGGCCCATATGTGGTCATGTAGTCTGATTACTATATTCAGAAACTCTGGTTGAATGCCTAGCTTCTGCAGCTTGCTCCAAAGTAGAGTTCTACTTACATTATCGAAAGCTGATGAAAAGTCAACAAAGCAACAGTATAGTTTATTACCCTTAACTTTAACATATTTCCAAGCCAGAAAATTTAAGACATAACAATGCTGGATTGTGGATCTGGCTTTTTGGAAGCCATTTTGAACTTCACTAATAATGGAATTTTCTTCTAACCAGGATGTAAGATGGCCAAGGATTATTTTAGTGAACATTTTTTGAGATATATCAATCAAACTAATGGGTTTATACATTCTGGGGTCATTCAGATTTTCTATTTTGAAAACAGGATAGATACTACTGCCTTGCCAACTGGCAGGGAAATCATGTCCCTGGACAAAGATGTTAAATATTTCCTTGAGTAAGGGGACCCACCAATCTATATAAGATTTATAGATGTTGCTGATTATTTTATCTGGTCCCAGCGCTTTGTTGGATTTAAGCTGAATAATTGATGAAGCTGTTTCATCTCACCCAGTTACACCAGCACACAACTATAATGACAAGGGGCCTGGGCAGACACACAAGGGGTACACACCAACGGCAGTACATGGCTGACAACAGACCAGGATACATACACATGGGTATGCAGGGATGCAAACTGCAGGCAGTGTTGTCCACACAGTGCATGGTCAGCCCACTAGAGTGGACAGGTGTGATGGAATGGAAGGATGGACATGTCAAAGGTCCAACATGCAACCTGTGTAGGTGAACACAGTGAAACACACAGTGGAGCCCCCCCTTGGGGACATGGAGTGATGGGGGGAGCAAAGGCCATCAACCACTCCTGCACCTGAGGACATGCAGATGGGGGGGGTCACATGGGTCATCCACCTCCCAAAGAACCCTAGGAAAGAATACACTGCACACAGTCATGGGAAATATTTAAATAGAAAAATATTTTTGTAAAATACGCAAACAACAGTACAATAACAATCAGGTATATCAACAACAAAAACAAAGAGCTGGCCCGGTGGCACTGAGGGTTGAGGTGCTAGACACCACACCTCACACCACGCAGCGGCCCGGGTCCGGGAACGAGCCCGGACCTCCGGGGGTCGGCAGGGAAGAGAGAGGATCGAGCGTCCAGAGGACTGCTCTCCTCTCTCGGGGAGGGATCCAGGGGTAGCCCGGCGCAGCAGCAGCCCCCGGTGGAGACCGGTGGCACTGCGGTGCGCAGGGGCTCACAATCGGGGAAGACACTGGGTGGCTGCCTTCCGGACCTGAGTGGGAGCACCCACGTCGCGGGCTGACACCATTGCATGTCCCACATCTGGGGCATAAAAACCTACATACAAAAGCCCCACCAGCCTGGATAGGCGATGGCCATCCCAGTGCTGAATCGCCACACGCTCAACACTGAAGCCCTGCCACTGCCCTTTCAGACTCCTCGGGCCCTTCATCCTCCTCAGGGCTCGGGGAGAATGTAATGCTCTTGAAGATGACAGGGCTCACAGTAGGTGGTAGAGCGGCATAGACAAGCAGATAGGCCCAAAAGAGTTCCAGTGCCTGGGGGAGACAAAACAGAATTAAAAAAAAATAAATAAATAAGAACGACAACACGAAAATGGCTAATACTACTATTAACAACATCACCTATGTACAAAAAATATAAAATGAAGACGGAAAGTATTGGGATGGGTAAAACAGTGGACATGGTTAGGGTGTGCAACTATATACAATGTAGGGATGGGACGCGTGGGTGTATGGTGGGTCTGGAAAGGGGTGGGACTATATTACAAATCAGGATGAGCCACCTGATGGGCCCCAGGGGCTGGTCGTAACACCACTATGTGGCGGCGGGAGACCAGCTCCTGCAGCAAAGAGCAAACAGTGGGGGAAGTGGCCCAAATAGATCTCAGAATGTCTCCTGCCATGGGTAAATTGCAAGGAGCACTCGTGCTGCTCCATGCTATTGCTGATGTCTTACTGGCCCTCCTACAGGCTGGACTCCAATTGATCCTCCAGCTCCTCCTTGGGCATCCAAGACATACTAACATACTAACTGCCAGCAGATTAGGCCTTACGGTCTATCGAGTCTGCTCGAACCTCAGATCCCTAGTTGGGTACCGAGGCCCTCCCCCCCTTGTGTTCCAGAAACCCCTATCATCCATCCCCACCCCCCTGGGCCAGACCATCATCTGATACATCTACTTTCTGTTTCTGTCCCACCCTCTCTTGAAGCCCTCCACTGTGGATCTCTGAATCAGCTCACCAGGCAGTGCATTCCAAGGATCCACCACCCTCTCAGTGAAAAACCTCCTCCTCTTTTCCCCACTCACCCTTCCACCTTCCAACTTCAAACCATACCCTCTGGTGATACCTCCCTGCTTTAGTCTAAAGATCCCCTCCATGTTTACCCTATTTATTCCCTTGAGGTACTTGAAGACCTCAATCATGTCCCCCGTCTCTCCTCTCCTCCAATGAAAACAGGCAGAGCCCCTCAAGTCTGTCCTCATACATCAAATCCCCTAGTCCTCGTATCATCTTAATTGCCCTCCTCTGTACCCTCTCCAGGAGCTGTATGTCCCTTTTCAGGTGTGGTCTCCAGTACTGTACACGGTACTCAAGGTGTGGTCTAACCAATCCATTGTACAGCGGCAGAATCACTTCTCTTCTCCTAGCGGTGATCCCCCCTTACGATGCATCCCAATATCCTGTTTGCTTTGCTAGCTGCTCTCCTGCACTGCTCAGAGTTATTCATACATGCATCCACCATGACTCCTAGGTCTTTTTCCCCTGTTGAGGCCTCCAGCGCCTCCCCTCCCAGGGTGTACCTGTGTTTAGGGTTTCCCCACCCAAGATGTAACACCTTGCACTTGGTGATATTGAAATTTAATTTCCATGTGTGAGCTCACCTTTCCATGATGTCCAGGTCCCATTGCAGCACCAACCTCCCCCCTTCCCCTCAACTACTGCTCCCATCTTGGAGTCCTCAACAAAGAGACTCATTTCACACCCTATACCCTCCCTGATGTCCGAAATGTATGCATTAAACAGGATCGGAGCCAGGATAGAGCCCTGCGGTACCCCACTACCGACCTCTCTAGGGTTTGAGAGCTCCCCACCGACCACTACTCTCTGAGTGCGTCCAGCTAGCCAGTTTTCAATCCGTCTGACCATCAAAGGGCCTACTCCGAACCCCGACAACTTCCCCACCAGACCACTGTGGGGGACAGAGTCGAACACCTTGCTGAAGTCCAAGAATAATACATCCACAGGCTTTCCCCTGTCCAGTTCTGATGTTACCCATTCATAGAACTCCACAAGATTGGTTTGACATGATCTACCTGGCACAAACCCATGTTGCCGACTATCCAGACCTCCCACCTCCTCCATGTACACCCCAATCGTTCCTTTAGTATACTCTCATTAATTTTCCCACCACCGAGGTCAAACTGATGGGTCTATAGTTACCTGTACTCCCTCGACCCCTTTTATGGATTGGCACCACATGTGCCTCTCGCCAATCCCTAGGTACCCTCCCTGCCTCAAGCGACCTGTTGAAGAGCTCCGCCAGGGGTGCAGCCAGTATGTCCGCCAATTCCCACAGTACTCTCGGATGAATGCCATCCGGCCCAGGAGAGTTATCTTTCTTTTGGCCCTTAAGGGCTAACCACACCCTTTTGGTGGAGATAGCATCATCTGTCCCCTCCACCTACTGGACTTTTTATCCTTATCCTGATGTGACACCCCGGGGTACCTCTCCCTCCCTCTTGCTCCATTTCTGCTGCTCCCCTGATCCCACTCACTATCGCTTCTATCCCATCCCCCTACCTAGTGAACACAGAGGTGAAGTACTCATTCAATACCTCTGCCTGGTCCCTTGCCTCTTCCACCCACCCTCCTTCTGATCTCAACCTGCTGAGATGGCCCTTAGTTTTTCTCCACTCCCCAATGTACTGGAAGAACCCCTTTTCCCCTCCTCATATCCTCTGTGCCAGCCACTGCTCTTTACTGGACTTTGCCCCCTCGGACCATCCGGGTGACTTTTCTAGATGCAAGATGGTACATTTCCTTTTGCCTATCCCCTCTCATTGTTTTATATTTTTTGTAGGCAGCCTTCTTTTCTCTGACCACTACCTGAACCTCACTGGACCACCAGCATGGTTTATGTGACCTTGCTCCCTTACGCTTCACCTTAGCGCAGGTCTTGACTGCCTCATGAAGTCCCTGTTTTATGACCTCCCATCTCTTTTCCACATTTGTCATTGTTGTAATCCCCTTCAAGTGATCCTTGAGAGTATTTCCCATGCCCACAAAGTCTGCCCCCCTGAAGTCCACTGCCAGTGTCCTAGATCTCTTCCCCCCCCATGCTTATTTGAAACCAGACAGTACTGTGGTCAATCCCAGTCAGGGATCCTCTACAACCAGGTCACTTACCAGATCCCCATCAGCCAGAACCACGTCCAGGCATGCCCTCCTTGTGGGCTCCATGACGTGCTGTGTTAAGAACACATCCTGGAAGCCATCCAGCAGCCTCTGCTCCTTGGCCACCTTAGAGGACATGGTTCCCCAGTTTGTACCTGGCATATTAAGGTCCCCCATCAACACCACTCCCGCCCCTTTTGGTCCACACTGGGCAATGATGTTGTCCAGCAAACCATCCTCCAGAACATCACCCATCCCGGGGGGCCTATATACTACACCCAGCTTGACCTTACCTCCTGCCGGGGTTCATAAGGTGACCCATAAGCCTAGCAATTTCTATTTCATCTCTAATGAACATAGCCACTCCACCCCCTCTGCCCTCCTTTCTATCCTTCCTAAGCATAGTGTACCCCTGCACGTTTAGGTTCCAGTCATGGTTTTTTGTTGGCCCATGTTTCTGTGACCGCCCGACATCCACCCCCAAACATCATGGCCTGGAACTCTGGCAACTTGTTTCCCAAGCTCCTGGCATTTACTAACACCCCCCCCCCCTTATCCCTGATCCCCTTTGTTGAACCCCACCCAGGTTCCTTATACTTCCATCTACCCTCTGCTTCTCCTGAAACCTCCTCCTCCAGTCTGTTTCCCTCCTCCCCGCTTGGGTTTGAAGGCTACTCCCCTCATCTGGAGGAGAGGGCTTCTGGTCAGCCCCTCCCTTATCCCTCCCCCCTCACAAGTTTAAACCCCACTTTTCTTAAATGTAGTCAGCCACCCCCTGTTTAAGGACTTCCTTCCCTAACGGGGCAAGATGAAGCCTGTCCTTGGCATACACTCCCTTATCCTCCCAAACTCCTTTCCAGTTCCCTAACGCCCCCGACCTGCTTTCTTCACCCCACTTCCTGAGCCAGTCATTAACCTCTGTGATCTTCATTTTTTTCTCCACTGAGGCCTTTGGTACTGGCAATATCTCCGAAAAAGGAAATGTTGCATCCATTATCCCGACAGACTCTGGCAAGTTCTCGGAACCTTGCTTGGATTTCCAAAACGCTATTTCCCTCTAGATCATTAGTTCCCAAATGCATCAGGAAATCCGGTTTCCCTCCACAATCCCTAACCAGTTCATACACCATGAACTTTGCTCTGTGCACCGTCAGCCCAGAGATACTCACTTCCTTCGTCTGGCTATGGCATCCACCCCCCCCGTCCCTCCTAATAGATACCCCTAATCATCGAGTCTCCCAATAACAGAACCTTAACACCGCCATCATCCTTATGGTTACCTCCACTATGCACTGTCAACTTGCTATCCTACGGGAAGAAAAAAACAACTTGGTACAGCAGCAGTGACAATGGGGTGATATGTATGCACAGATCGTTCCCCATCACTACAGAGCAATGTATGGGATGTGTCATTGTGCATGTGTGCTGTGGTGGCCACAGGCTGCATGCAACAATGACCACAGATATGCGGCGAACATGTGTGACAGGAAGCACAACACATATGTCCTGGGCAGGACACCATAATAGGCCACCGCAGGATGTGTAGCCCGCAGGAAGTGTAGCCCATAAGCCACATGGCCTTGGTGTGAAGAGGCACAGAGATGTGTGTAGGATGGGCATTAGCTGCAACCACGGTACACTGTCCAATGGCAGATGTATGTGGGACAGCCACAGGTGACAGTCCTATGGGAGAGAGGGGGCAGTCCCCCACAGTAGGACATGACCCCCCCCACAGTAGCCCACCAATGCAAGCAAGGATGGACAGGACACAGTATGGACCTCGGTAGACCACAATACAACTTCCACAGCCCAAGAATATACCCATAGTCCAGCTGCCCTGGGGACAGCTGTGCAGAGGAACATGCAGGTGTTGAAACCAGCACCAGCATGCTAGCCAAATACTGTTCGACATTGTACTGTCTTAGTAGGATGCTTCCTGAACTAGTCCTGCAGGCCTGTAGTGGACATGGTAATGCTTCAGTATTTACAACAGCTGTGCTATGACAATGTCTGTGAGCTGGTGTATATTCCCAGTCAGTAGCCCTGCTGGCCAATGGAAGTATGACCAAATGATGACAGAGCCAATGGACACAACTGTGGTGCACCACAGGTCCACACGTATGCACAAACAACATGGTGCAGAGGTGTCTGCACTCAGCCAAGGCACAAACACATGTCCCCACCACGTAGTGGGCACAGTGGGCCTGACACCTGTCACCAGGTATATCATGCATATTAGGCTGACAAGACCGGCTTACACACACTGTATATAGCAGTGGACAATGCACAGCTTAAAGGCAGTGGCAGCATGGCACAAACACCACCTGCACAATGTTTGACATCATGTAAACAGATGCTTGCATGTGTGGGTGAGTAGTAGGGGAACAGGAGGTGGACGTCACCCTCACTGTGCGTGACAGTCAAGCTGCTCAGTGACATGGGTGTTGTAGGCCATATGGAAAGGCTGCCAGGCATCAGCCAATGGGTACTGAGTCAATATTCTCTAATTTGTTGAGCACAGTCAATACCATGCAACAGATACAGTGTACGGCACTATCGCTACAGGGTACAAAACACCGCAGCACCGAAATGCTGCACGTGCAGTTTTGTACACTGTATGCTATTGGTTGGGAAGCCATGATGCAGATGGGAAGACCTCTGATGGGAGGGTGTTTCAGCAAGCAGATGCCATGGCTCAGAGGGATGAGACAACGGCAGTAATGCGAAGCACTGTGTCTGTGGACCAGGGCTCAAGTTACGGTCCCGGACTACTGATGTTGTGTTTTTTTTTCTAGAAATAAAACAAAACACTTGTGTGAGGACCTTCATTTCCCTCTCCCATGTTTCTCACCACCCCCAAGGTACGTACCCCCCTGGAGTTGATAATCTTTATAAGGGGGCTGCGGGCACCTCCCCCAAGAATGGGTGGTGTGAGAGGTGGAGCCCCCTCACAAAAAACAAAGTAGTGTTGTGTTGTTAGATATCTTTACTTGCAGTGTAAAGGGTCAGTGCTAGCAATGTACCCACTGTATTATCAGCACAGTACATCACTGTGCTGTTTTTGTTTACTGCATTACGACCCCATGTCCAGCCAATGGCGACACGTGCTGAACAGCAACATACAGCCATGCCCACAAGCACAAGGGATACATGGCCAAGAAACAATTACTCACCTTAGTAATGTTGTTTTTTCTAATGGAGTCTTGCTATATTATGACATATGCAGTATAACCCCAGGTTAGAACTGCTCCGGAGGTGAAAGAGTTAACTTTCCATGCAGGGCATGGAATTTTGAGCGCGAGCTCGGTTGAACACTCTGTCTGTTGAAGCTCAAACTTAAACTGTCAGATCTTTATGAGCAAAAACTCACCAAGGTTCTGTGTGGAAGTCATAAACCTACGCTAGCCACTGGCTACTAACTACAAAACACCTTTTTGTTCTTGATCCCAAAGCTAAGACTCAAGTCGGGGGATTCAAGAAAGAAAATTAAGTATAACACCTAAGCACCCAGAAGGGTGAAAATAAAGTGGGCATCAGTGAAGTGCCAACATTGCACTGCCCACCCACTTCCCAAAAATAGAGGTTCTGAGAGGGGCAGGCTGGGAGGAGGTCATAATATAGCAAGACTCCATTAGAAGAAACAACATTACTAAAGTGAGTAATTTTTCTTCAAACAACATGAAGTCTTGCTATATTTATGACATTCTGAACTACACAGCAGTACCTCCATGGAGGAGGGACAGAACCTACTTGGGAAATAGGCTCTGAAGCACAGCTGTGCCAAATCGAGCATCACTCCTAGCCTGGATATCCAAGGAGTAATGCTTAGTAAAAGTGTGAACTGTTTTCAGGTAGCTGCTTGACATATCTCTAGGATAGGAATGTCCCTGGCAGCAGCCAGAGAGCAGCTGTACCTCTGGTAGAGTGAGCCCTCAGGCCTGAGGGAGGAACCTTACCCAGTTTTTCATAACAGAATTGGATACAAGAGACAATCCACCTGGCAATGGATCTTTTAGTGGCAGATTTCCCTTTACCAACCTCACCATAAGTGAGGAACAATTGGAGGGATTCGAACCTGTGACTCTTGGTACGTTCTATATAGTAACTAAGGGCTCTTTTGACATCTAAACTGTGTAATCTCCTCTCACCAGAGGAGGAATGGTCAGTGAAGTACACAGGAAGAGACGTGGATTGATTAAGGTGAAAGTCTGAAACCACCTTAGGCAAAAACTTCCTGTTAGTCCTGAGGACCACCTTATCTCTATGAAAGGATACAAAATCAGGCTCCACTGACAAGGCTTGTAGCTCACTTATGCACCTGACAGAGGTGATGGCTACCAGAAACACAGTTTTCCAAGTCAAGTACTTAAGCTCTGCTGAAGACAATGGCTCAAAAGGGGGTTGCATAAGCTGAGTGATGCAAATATTAAGATCCCAAGCAGGGGCAGGGTCCCTGAACGGAGGGTTGGTGTGAAGCAACCCTTTAAAAAACTTGGAGAACACAGGGTGAGCTGATAAAGAAGAGGGCTTACCTGCTGATAAGAAGACAGACACAGCTGCCAAGTGCACTTTTAGGGTAGCTGGTCTCAGCCCAAGGAATTCAAATGCACCAAATAATCCAGGATCGTGGGTACGCCAGCAGATTCTGGGGAAATATGCTTTCCAGCACACCATATGGAAAATCTCTTCCATTTTGAATTATAGGTAGCCCTGGTGGAAGGCTTCCTAGTGGCCTTCAAAATATCCAATACACCTTGAGACAGGTGTAGGTCAGCAAACTCTAACTCTTCAAGAGCCAAGCTTGGAGATTGAGAGATTTGAGGTTCGGATACCAAACTCTCCCCTGGGCACAGGTTAACAGGTTGTGATTCCTGGGAAGACATAGGGGAGAGTGGACAGCTAAGGACATGAGGAGTGGGTACCAGGGCTGCCTGGCCCAATCTGGAGCAATCAGGATCATCTTGCAGGATTGAGATCTGATTCTGACTAGCACTTTGAAAAGAAGGGGGAAGGGGGGAAAAGCATAGAGAAACTTCCCTTCCTAACTGAGAAGGAAGGCATCCAGAGGGACTGAGCCCAACACTGGGGGCCTGCAGCAAAAAAGGGGAAGTTGGTGATTGTCTGGGGCTGCAAAGAGATCTATTTGCGGGGTGCCCCATCTGGCAAATACTACCTCCAGTACTAGGTGATCCAATGCCCATTTGTGATGGCCCTGGGAAATCCTGCTGAGAGCATCCGCTAGGACATTGTCCTTGCCTGGGAGGTGAACTGCTGTAAGGGAGGCGTTCAGAGAATAAGCCAGAGGCCACAACTTCATTGCTTCGGTGCACAAGGCCGTAGACTGAGTGCCCCCTTGCTTGTTGATGTACCAAATTGTAGTGGTATTGTCTGTTCTGACCTGAACCACCTTGTTCTGGACAGATGTGGAAAAAACCTGGAGTGCTAGAAAAACTGCTCTGAGTTCCAGCAAATTGATGCGGAGCAGGGATTCCTGAGGGGACCACAGCCCTTGGGTGGAAAGGTCGCCCATGTGAGCTCCGCCCAAGAGGGATGCATCTGTAGTAGGGTCAAGGAATGAGACTGGGGAGTGAAGGGAACCCCTGTCTCAGATTTGTCTGATCCTGCCACCACTGAAGGGCCTGGATCAGGTTGAGTCACTGGAATCAATTTGGTTAGGGATCTGTCCTTTGAGACCAAAAGGCTCTCAAATGGAACTGAATGTCCCTCTTCTGAAATCTCGCTCCCTGCACAACTGCTGTAGAAGCAGCCATGTGCCCCAGGAGCTGTAGAAATGCCTTGCTGGTTGAGAGACCTGCAGGGTGAAAGAGGAGGCCAGAGACACCAGGGTCCTTGCTCTTTCCAGAGGAAGGAAGGCTCTGGCTTCTTTTGCATTCAGTTCTGCGCCTATGAAGGTGAGAAGCTGGACAGGCTCCAGAACTGACTTTGGAAGATTGAGAAGGAAACCTAGAGATGTAAGCAGTTGTTGGGCTACTTGTAAATGTAATTTGACCTGCTCTGGAGACTGGCCTACAATGAGCCAGTCGTCCAGATAAGGAAAGATGGCAATCCTTTGCTTTCTTAAATGAGCAACTGCTACTGCCAGGCATTTTGTGAACACCCTTGGGGCCGAGGTGAGGCCGAAGGGCATTGCTCTGAACTGGTAATGGCCTGAGGGCAGTTCAAATCTGAGGTACTTTCGATGGGAGCTTCTGATGAGAACATGGAAGTAGGCATCCTTGAGGTCCAGGGAGGCTAGTCAGTCCCCTGGCCTTAGAGAGGGTAAAATAATCTCCAGGGTCACCATCTTGAACTTTGGTTTTAAAAGGTGCTTGTTTAGATACCTAAGATCCAGGATGGGCCGCCATTCTCCTGTCTTTTTTGGGGGTAAGGAAGTACCTGGAGTACAACTCTTTGCCCTGGTGTATGGGTGGAACCTTTTCCACAGCTCTGAGAGCCAGGAGGGAAGAAACTTCTGCTTCCAGGGCAAGTGCCCCTGAAGGGTTTGCAGGTGGAAAAGACCTGGCTCTCATCTTCAGAAATTTTTTGAAGCTGAGAACCAGTCCCTGGCTTACTACTTCCAGGACCCACTTGTCTGATGTTAAAGACTTCCAGTCCTGGACAAAGTAAGCCAGCCTGCCCCCTACCGGTAGTGGAGAATCGGCCCTGGCTAACCCATCAGGGAGCCTGTTTTGCAGGGGCTTTGGGTTGAGGGGTAGAAGCAGGCTTACTAGAACCCCTTCTGCCCCTTCCTCTAAAGAACCCCCTCTGGGCATAAGCAGAAGAGGAGGCCTGGTTTGGTAAAACGGCCTATGAAAAGGCCTGCCCCTGCCCCTGATATGCTGCCTTTGAGGATTGACTTGCCTTTCTTTGGCCTGTGCACTCTTATAGGTGGTCCTATACTCATCCATTTTCTTCATATAATTCTCTGTCTGCTCCCCAAACAGAGAATTTCCCACAACAGGAAAATCCATAGCCTTAGACTGGGTATCCTATGACAGGGCAGTACATCTGAGCCAGGCCATTCTGCGAAGAGACACAGATGTAGCCATGACTCTTGATGAAACATCATTAGAGTCTACTGCAGCATGAAATTGCACCTTTGATGCCTCAATACCATCCCCAGCCACCTGCTCCAGCTCCCTGGCAAGCTGGTCAGGGGCCTGTTTTGCAAGGGCCAGGACAGTATTCCACCTGGATTTCTGGTACCTAGCTGCGTAAGCCATATAATTTGCCTGTCTGAGTCCCAAAGATGCTGCCATGTACTGCTTTTTTGCCATGGCATCCATCCTCCTGGAATCCTTTTCAGGAGGGTGAGAGGCTAGAGGAATATTAGCCTTGTCACAGGCTGCAGCCTGCACTACCCCCACATGGCTGCACTGCTGGGATAGGAACTCCGTATCAGAGCCTGATAAAACATACCTCTTGTCCATCCTTTTGTCCACAGGAGGATAGAATGAGGAGTTTTCAGAATTTTTACTGTCTGTTTCCTAAAAGATTTATGCAAGGGAATAGACAGTCTCTTAGACTCTGGAATATCCATCATTTCCACAAAATCAGGCTCTTCTTGATCATCAACAGGAGTTGCAGAGTCTCAGCAACTTTCTTGTAAAACAAAAAATGAGAAGGGCACTCAGATAGTCTGGGAGGGGACACTCCTGAGGGTCTGTCTGGAGAGATGTCCGGTTCAATGGGCACATCCAGCCTTTCAAAATCACACTCACTCTCCTCGTACCCCTCCTCCCCTTCCCCCGGTTCATAAAAATCCTCAAAATCATAATCTTGAACCAGGGGAACCGACCAAACCGGGCGCTTCCCTAATGGTGCTGGTTCAGACGGAACTGGGGAAAGAGACTGGACAATTTGAATAGCTTTGGCTATTTCCTCAGCAGTTGGAGAAAGAACTTTTGGCCCCAAACTAGCTGACCTTCTAGTCCTTTTAGTTGGAACTGGCTCCTCAGAGCTGGCTCTTCGTTGGCCCGAGGAAGTATCGCCCTGGTCAGAAGGCACTCCCTCAGGTTTCGTTGGAACTGAACCGGGCTGGCCATACGGGTCAGCGGACTTTTTGGCCTCCCTTTCCCTGAGCCTACCAACTCTTTTTTCCACGGTGGTAGCAGGAAAATTCTTACAAATCTGGCAGTCTGCATTGAGGTGGTCAAACCCCAGACAATATACACAAATGGTGTGTGGGTCAGCCTTAGCAAAGGCTTCCCCACAGAGGCCACAGTGCTGAAACCCAGTGGGTTTTTCTTTTGGGTTCCTCAGACATAGTGCCAGCCTAACCAAAACTTGCCCGTTAATGGCAATCCACCAAGCAAGACTCTCTTATCGGTTCCCAACCGTGTCGTCGCGGGTCGTGGAAAAAAACGTAATAAAATCCATTTTTTTTAGAACCGATAAGAACCGGGAACCGCACTCTAAAGGACTAGAAGGTAATTTTAAAACCCATCTGATCGGTTCAAACCAAATCAAAAAAGACATTTACAAGTTCCACACAGGAGAAAAAATAATAAATAAGCTTATCTATTACTTACAATACCACAGACAGAGCTTGAACCGACTATTGCGGTTAAATTTCGGTAAAATAAACCGAGAATTACACTTTAAAACCGACAAACGAACTGAGCAGCAGGAGGAATCTCCGGAGCGACTGTTCAGTGAGGCGGAGTAAAGAATCTGACAGTTTAAGTTTAAGCTTCAACAGACAGAGTGTTCAACCGAGCTCGCGCTCAAGATTCCATGCCCTGCATGGAAAGTTAACTCTTTCACCTCCGGAGCAGTTCTAACCTGGGGTTATACTGCATATGTCATAATATAGCAAGACTTCATGTTGTTTGAAAGCTGAGTGCTGTGGCAACACATCCCACATTGACAGGTGCAAGAAGGTCATACCTGCCCACCACTGCCATGGGCATGGCTACACAATGTTGGACTCATAGAAGGTGGCTATGGGCACACCATTTTCCAGGGGTATCACATCTGGGCTCAGCACAGTAACATACCATGAAATGCAAACAACAGACTGCCAATGTTTAATGGCACAGCACCAAAACAATTTGAACCAATACAATGTGAGGGAGATATGGATGGGTGGGTGGGTGGGGACGTGTCCATTGGATGACAGCAGAATACCGTGTACATATGGCAAACACCAAAGGGGACTGGGATAGCTGTGCAGGGGCACACACATTAATATGACAACATACACAGGGGACATGCAGAACAGGGTGCGACAAGTGCATGGGTGTGTGGTGATAACGTGCAATTGGTGGTCTGTTCTGGAGTTGTGACACACTGTACTATGAAGAAACCCCTGAAGCTGTCAGCGGTGCAGATTTGAGCCACAGCATACCACACCCATCCCAAGGGATGCACGGAAGGGTCACCTGGATGTGTACCTGCTGCATGCCACAGACCACAACGGCCTATGTTGGGGCCACATGACCACACCACCAAGACAACTATGGGCAGGTGTGTTCATGGCCCGAGTGCTGCACACATGTTGCAAGAAAGGGACACATAGTGTGCCACATGTAATATGTAATGTGTCTGCATGCACCGTGTGCAGTGGAGCCCTGCAGGGGATGTGAGTCCAACAAAGAAATGGACTAAACAGCTGCTTTGGACATGCAATGTGGAACAGGTCAAGACTATCTTGTGCACAACACCAGAAGCATGTTAGTACACATGGGCCCCCATGGTGGACAACAGGATGTGGAAGGCCACGATGTACAGGGTGGGTGCACCACATGTGCGACAGCATTATGTAAACACACATGTAGTGAACAAAAGGCCACAGTGGATGAATCACAGTAAATGTGCAGAACAGAATGGGCATGGCACTGTCAAACACACATGCATACTCATGTGAGTGTCCTCACAGCAACACTCTAACCGCACCTTACTGTCTGTCTGTCTCCTCCCATGTCCTCATGATCCCTCCTCCACCCGTCTCACTGGGTCCATCTCCTGGCCTCTCTTTCTTCAATGTGAACACAATGACAAAGGCACAGTCAGAGCCATGCATTACCACACATCCCCCACAGTATGCCCAAATATGATGCAGCAGTGTAGATTTCTAATGTACATGCATGAGCAAACGTATGAACCCCCAACAGTGGCTGGCATACAGTGTACCTCTGCATAGGCATGATATAGGGTCATACACTGTCCCCCCCAATACCACCAGAATACACATACAGTACAGTGAAAGGTAATGGTACATGTAGTCATTGGGTGTACCATGTAATGTATGTGACACTCTAGCTCAATCCCCTGACTGTGCCGTGCAAGTATAATACGTAGCCAGTGGCCCATGGACCATGCCCCATGATGACTGTTGACATAGCAGTTAGCCAGGCTGAGGAAGCACTCCTATTGTGCAGCACATGTAACCAACACACAGAATGGACAATGGTTCCAGTGGGTGTTGCTGTGTGGAATGCAATGAATACATGGGTCAGCACACTGACACTCACATGTGTATTCCACACCGGACTGTGTGGCACAAATGTACATGGACATGTGGCACCAATGATAGGCCACAGCAGCAGGATAACACTGGATGGGTCAATTACATGGCTGTGTGCCTACAGAGGTGGTATACAGCCAACCATTGGCATGCCGTGGATGGACACAGGACTGCACAGCTGTGGCAGGAGGGTCGGCCATATGTCCCAAGGTACCTGATGGGCACCATGTCCATGAAAGGCACCTACAGGTTTATAACTATGTATGTCCACCATATTATGCCAGGGTGGGACACATTTCTGTGCCTGTCACCACTGTGATCCCGACCTGCAGCATATACTATGAGACGGATACATGGATGCATTGTCAAAGCCACTATGATGGTACAAGGAATGGGTTCAGAACACACAGTGGATACCTGCTGGACACATACGTCATCCTGGCACCTGCATACCTTGTTGCTCTAACATGACAACCACCATACTGTATCACGGGGATGCTCAATGGGCACCCACTATGACACACTATGCTGTGTGGTGATATATGCCTACAAACCCCAACATGCACAGCCACAAGGAGGGCTGTGATGCACAGGGACATGTGGAGTTCAGCAGGGGGAATGCTGTTCATGGGCATGCCGAGACACGCCATGACTATTTACTAGGTCCTGGTGTGTGGCCTGTGGCACATGGGCGGACACATGCATGGACACATACGTACATCAGAGGCATGGGAATGGTATGTGATGTCACAATGCACATTGGCCATGCCATATATTGCCATGATCACACAATGTGCCATGTTCGGGGAGACACAGGTGCAATGCATAGGTTCTGCGGCCTGTACCCCATCGACTATTGTGCACCCAGAGTCTGAAGGCACAATTCCCTTCACAGTAGACTGTCTAATGGTACTGCTCAGCAGATTGTCAGCCTTTGTAGACAGGTGGTACCCACAGTATAACAGACATTAACATGTGTCACTCTATACCTGCACTATAAAGAGGGTGGGTGGGTGTAATTCCTGTACGCCTGCTGAGCTGACTGGCTATCTCTGCCCAGATGGCAAACCTGGTGCTGTCCAGCTCCTCCTGGCCAAAAAGCTGTCCCTCCCTTAGGACTACCAGGTCCATCAGGTTAGCCAGCTCTACATCCTCCCATCTCTGGGCATGCTGGCTGGGTGCCATATGTCACATAGCTCTGGCCATTTTGCATGTGCTGCTGCTGCTGGCATGCAGGTCTAGCCACTTTCTGGCAGATCTCACATCTGCGTACTTAGTACAATAGTGCATACTTGGTTTGCCACATGTTGCTGGTGTTAGTGCCATGACTTTGTGAGATAGGGCATCACAGCCATGATATTGCACATGTGCGATAGTGTAGTGCCGCACGACACACTAAGGTTGCACCCCATGCTACAATGCATGCTTGGCTGCCGCATGACAACATATTGTGAAGGACGCTCACTGCCATGGCCTCAGCCATCCATTCTGTAAACAGCAAGGGGCATGCATGGCAGGGTAGTGCCATGCATGCCCAACCTATGTTTGTGTCTGCATGGTACGACAGCACTATCATCACTGAATGGTGCTGTGCATGTCCTGCATGGTGCAGTGATGTATGGCATCTATTGCACAGATGCCTGTGTATGTGTGCCATGGAGTTTAGTGGAGCAAACGGAAATGTGCAATAACACACCAAGTACATGGCATGCATTTTGGCAATATTCAGCCTGAATATGCAAATTGCCTCATTGTACAGTCTGTGCCCAAACTGCACATTTGCATCTCATTATTAGAGTGTATTCATTTTATTTGCAAGCACATTACCATAAAAGCAGGCCTACACCACCACCATTCTGCATGGTGACCGAGAGGTACTGCAGCCCTGAAGGAAGGTTTTGTGTCATGTTTCTGTGTGGTAGTACTTGTTCTGTGCAGGGGACTTTTTTACATTTCCATGTCATTGTAACTAGGCCTATCTCTATCGGTTTGTTCCAAAGGTACCAGTATGGCATCAGACAAATGGAGATGTCTAAACTTTACAAAAGATTAGCTCAAGGCCCTCACCGAGGCCTAAGTGCTCAGGGAGGACCTCCTCTCTTGGATGTGTGGGACACAGCAGGAGCGGGAACAGGGCTGGAGGGAGGAGGGAGAGGCTGTGAATGCCTAAGGGAACTACAACCACACTCCTCAGAAGTGCATGAAGTGGGCTGGTGTCCAGGTGCGTTAGAAGGGCCTACTGGCTGAGGCCCGTGCTTTCCTTCGGGAAACTGGTGTCGGGCCCTCCAAGGCTCCTGTGATGACACCGCAGGAGGCACGCATGGCCACAATCCTCAGCCAGTTGGCTGTGCACCGTGTTGCCAGTGGGGGCTTTGAGAGAGGTGGTCAGCCGTCCCAGCACTGTGAGTATACATGCTGCCATTCATGTCTGGTCCTGCATGTGGCTTCCTATGTCTGTGCATATCATGATATCCATTATGTGTAGCACTGTGTGGTCACCCAACAATGTCCACTGTATGGTTGTGCATACAATAACATCTGTGTGCATCCAAGCATGTCTGGCATGTGCCCTGCTCACAATGTGCTGGCAGTATAGCCTAGAGGTTAGAGTAACAAGCTGTGAACGAGCTTGACACATCCAGCAGACCAGACCTTGGTTTGAGTCTCACAACCTCCAATTGCATACTGTGCGCCTGTGAGTAAGTCACTTAACCACCCAGTGCTCTCAGGTCGGCCCTGAAAACAGGCACTTCTGCCTAGTGGGCCTTACCCCATTACCAAAGACAAAAAAAAAAATGTCATGCCTGTGTGTGGTTTTACCTGCTATCTTGGTACATGCATGAGCACCTACCTGTGTATGTTACTATACTGTTGACATGGACATGCATCCCTAATCATGCTCTCCCCTTTTGTTTCCACAGCACCATCACATTTTAGGACAGGTGGTGGTCCCACTGCTGTGGACCCACAGACATGGGGGGGTGGAAAGTGTTGATGATGAGACCATCTCCCTGTCAGCATAGGCACTCCTCACTGCTGCGGATGTGTTTGCCACAGACACTGATGATGATGACAGCACGTTTATTGACAGTGCCATCTCTGACACCACCACCCATGTGCCCTAGACTGGTTCCTCACACGCTGCACATGCCACCCACAGGCATCCAGGGATGGGCCACCACTTGCAGTCGGCCTCAATGCAGGTAGAGGGCAATGTGTTGCGGCCTGTAAAGGCAGTGGATGGGCACTGTTGCTCAGCGATGTGGGACCAGTGACCGGCCACAGCCTGACCAGCTACGACTTCAGATGGCCCCAGCACATATAGTAGATGCACATGCTTCATCCCCACAACCCCAGTGGCCAGCCATGGGGCCACCACATGCTTTGGTGGTTGCACGCCAGCCACCCCCCCCCCGGATCAGCAGCCTTCACCCTATCCATGATACACTGCCCCAGACAACAAGCTGTCAGAACTCATGAGGCTACTGAGTGCCTCTGTGGACAGCCAGGAGACATTCCATGACGATGTGCAGGGGTTGCAGTTGCAGATTCACCATCATGAGGAGTGGGCTTCTGTCCACAATGTAGAACTCATGGGGGCTATTCATACAAGGACATTACTGTAGATTTATCCAATATAGTGGTGGCAATACGAGAAAACACTGCCCTGGCTGCCCATGGTAGCCATACCACATACCACACACCGCATACCTTACAGCAGGGCTGTCCAACCTGTGGCTCTCCAAGCCCTTCTGTGTTGCTTGTGAAGGCACTTTCAAAAATCAATGTTATTGTGCCTTTAAGAGACCTCCATGTTGCGGTTGGAAAGCATAAATATTTTTAGCCCTCATTTCATTTTCACATCTCTATAGGAACCTGACTAGGTGATAATGGCTAGTATCAAAGATCAAGACATCTAATTAAGTGACTGGCTGATCCGTGATTACTCATCCCATCATAACTGCTATCTGATTAGCCATGGTAAATACTTCCTAATGCACCTCCGTTTTCCTCACGTTCCTGCACAGGTAAAACTGAATGATCTAATTATCTCTAGTTATCTGTGAATTCCACTGTGGTCAGTAAAATGAAGGCACCCACACTAAACTATTGCCACGACACGCATTTGCATTTGTAGTCTGCATATATTACTGAAAGCTGCCAGTTTAAATTATTAGTGCTGCCGCTTTTTCAAAGTAGCTGTGCCATTAAAACGACCTACTGGAGGTTCACCAGAATGGCAGGCTGGCACCTCTTTGTAGTATTTTTATTTTAATGAAACAAATAAAGCTGCCGCTTTTTAAAGTTACCGCTCCCGCTAGAATGACTTACCAGAGGAGCACCGGGACGGCAGGCTATTTTTTCTGACCCTCTGTGCTACAGTGCTGCTTCAAAGTAAGTTAATAAAAGTCACTGCCGCTAATGATGAGCTGAATGAATGTCAGGCTGCTACGAATGTTATGAATCGCTAATGCTGAGTTTTGTACTGTGTTTGTTAAGGGCACATGTCACATGTTACACATATAAATGAGCACATTTCACACATAGTATTCTGTTGCTGCTAATGCTAATCTGATATAAATGAGGACATACTTAGTTTAGCACTGCTTTTATAAATGGCACATTTAAAGTTGACATTCTGCAATGTCAGGATGTTATAAATGAGAACACGGTGAGAACATGTTGAGCTAAGTGAAGCTGGATTTTCAGCAATGAGAATGGCAGTAACACACTACACACCCGACTATATAAAGTTGGCTGATACTTAATATGCAATGCCAGAGCTCACACTAAATAAAGAGTTTTAAAATGAAATCTATTTTGTAAAAATACTTAATAAAATTGGCTTTTAGAAATCAATACTGACTACTGCTGTCATTATTCTAACTATAGATCTTATTAAAACAGTGCATATATGTGTTACTATGGGTAATACAGGTAAATATTTGTAAACATGGGCATCGTAAGTGGGGCGCGTGTCGAGCGGCATTTGCCGCATACTGTTCTTACTCTTCGCTCATTCTTAAATTACAAATGTTGCTCCCAGCCCAAAAAAGGTTGGACACCTCTGCCTTACAGCAACCCCAGCACCCCCGAACACCACCCAGCATCCACTTTTCCTCTAACACCCTGTTCCCTGCCATTGTACCCCTGCCCACCGCTGGCTATGGTGTTCTGTTCTCCACACCCACCCTGACATGTAGCCATTCACAGTCACGTGTGTCTACCCCTTCAGAGGTGAAGGCCTCACCCCAGGGATCCCCATTGGTGTCACCTGCATTGGCAGGACAAAGCCGTGTACGTGTCCATGGTTGCCACACATACAAACCCTGAGGTGTTCGGGGCCTTTACGGAATGCCCGTGATAACTTCAGGCCACAGGTGGGGCTACATCTGCCTTGTAGTGCCTATGGTTGTGTAATGTCCACACCCTGTGAATCACATTGCCCACACATTGTATGGATGGCATCTGGGACATTGATGTGGCACATGGTGTCGTGGGACTGGCATGGGCGTGATGACTGCACCTGTGGGTTACCACTGTGGGTATGTGCAAATGGTCTGTCTCTGACCCATACCAAATTGCTACCAGTACCACTGTGCATTCTTAGCAATGTTGTCCCACCTGTGGACAAGTTTGCATGTGACAGCTGCGCACCTGTCTGCACAACACACCAGACTGACCGGTACATACTGAATATCATATATACAGTGCCTGTGTACATGACAGCTGGTGTCCAAAATGTTCTTGCACAATGATGTCCCTGTGCTGCTGTCCCCTCAGGGCCAATCTTGGGTCCCTCCAGTCGTGCCGTAGATGCTCACCCTTGTCTGGTGGCTCTATGTCCTCTGCATTGCCACCCTCTGAGACCTGGATAACTATTACATGATCTATGGCCATGTTGTGTAGCATACAGGAAGCCAAGAATATTCCACAGGCCTTGTCCAGGCTATACTGTAGGGCACCACCAGACCTGTCCCGGCATCTGAAGTGCATCTTCAGCATGCCAAACACATGCTGTAAGATGTTTCATGTATCTGTATGTGCCTCATTGCACCTCTCTTCTGCTTCAGACGTGGGCCACAGTATTGGGTTCAGCATCCATAACCAAAGGGGGTTTGCACTGTCTCCTGTGTAGAGGAAGGTGATATGTTAGTAAATAATCTACATCTGTGGCATTCGCCCGTTCACATGGACCTGTTACATATGGTCAGCCTCTTCTGCACATTTCCCCACCCAAAGTGTCACTGTTGCAAATTTCTGACCTCCCCTATCTGGCCCTTTCCCTGCTGTTGTTTTTCCACTGTCACTTCCACTACAACTTGCATGCCATTCAGTCTGTGGGGCACGGCACATCCTCGGCCTGGTTGTTCCACACAGCACTCTCCCCTTGCACTACGTCACCTTGCACTTCCCTTCCCACATTGTCACAAGCCCCTACTGACTGGCACAACCCCTGTAACTTGTGCCTACTGCACAATGTCACATGTTCTCCCTCCCATGCCAGCTTTCCATGTCTGTTCTGTGTCAGTCTTATTCAGGTCTCCTCCTTCCCTCCCCCATCTCATGTATCAAACAGCTGTCTGCCATTGCAACACCCCTTCCTACTGTGCTGACACCTGTACGGCCACCATCACTGCACCATGGTACCATGTGAACACCTTGCATGTGGCTGTTTTCCCCTTACCCACAAGGTGGCTACTGGGTATCTCCCCGGACTCAAAACCGATGGCACAGGGACATCCGATGCCAGATGAATGCATCGTGTACACTCACAGGGTACCAGGCACAAACATGTGAGATGCGTCCTGTGGCACTGCTCACCACCTAGCAGTTGATGGAGTGGTACCCCTTCCTGTATACATAGACATCTTTGTCACCAACAGGTGGTGCTCTGATGGCCACACGGGTACAGTCAATGGCCCTTAGCATGGCCGGTAGGTGTGCAACCCTGTAAAAGTGCTGCATTGTTTCTGTCCATTCTGCTGGTGTGCTAGGGAATTGAATGAACTTACTAGCATGGGACAGCAGAGCACTGAGGAACTGTATGAGGAGAGGAGATGAGATGTGGCTGACACCCACCAGTATCTGGAAGATGCCCATGGCAAGCAGGCACAGCACTGCTGTCACCTTGGTCTCCACTGTCATAGCATGACTTCCCTGTCTGGGTACCTGGAGCTCATCATGGAGCAGCTCACAGAGCTGTCTCAGAACAGTCCTGTTGAGCCGGTATCGGCCCACAATGTCTATGTCACTGAGCTGTTCGTATGTGACGTGGGTCCAGTACTGTTTCTGTGGGGCATACCACCTAAAGGCTGTCCTTGGACACCTTGCTATTCCATCAGTCTCCTCACATCATCCATTACTGCTGCCATGTGGAAGGCAAGCCCAGACATTGTGCCTGTATTCAGCAACCTACGTCTGGGTGTGTGGCTGATTTAAGGCTGCCCCTTTTATACCTAATTTTGTGTGGCCCACATCTGGGACGTGCGGCATATGAGCCATGCATTTTGGCAGAATATACACATGCACAGCATATGCAGGTGTCTGACCCCTTTTTTTGTGGCATACATTATATCTGCATGATCACGCATTAGGACTAGCGCAACACATTTCTCACTTTTGTGCCACTCAAGTCGTTTGAATATGGGGGCCAAAGAGTATAGAGCTGGCTGGTAGATTCACTTCTCATTATGTTATCTAGTAGGACATTTACGCAGTATGCTTTCTAAGTGATATTATTATTTTGTCTACTTCTAATGTCTCTCTCCTCTCCCCCAACAAAACTTGTAGAAACTTAATACTGGTGAATCATTAAGTCTTTATTCATGTCAGGTTTTTGAGACTATAATAATCTAGCAAAAAAGGGTACAAAATATAGAGGTCAATTTGGCAGACTTACTTACTTCGGAATATCTGATCTAGTAGAGCATTTACAGGACACTTTTTCAGTGATAATATTATTTTTCCTACCTCTGCTATCTCTTTCATCTCCCCCCAGAAAAATTTGTTAAAACTTAGTAATGCATTAAAATATGGATAGTATCTTAAACATTGTTCAGTCATTTTGAATAATATTTTCTTTTTTGAGACCCAGATCGCCCTCTATATTCTTCCACTTAAATGAAATAAGACAAATCCATTAACATGTTACTGAATGTAACAGTTTTTTCATGGTAATGGCTTGTACTAGTAAATTTTTGAGAGCTCTGCAACTCCTGTTCTCTGATCCTTCCACTATGGATCTCTCTCTCTCTCTCTCTGTCTCTCTCTCTCCTCAAAGCAATAAATTTGTACTGCTTTTTAACAAGTTTGTAGATATCTTTGCATGGCAGCACCAAAAAAAAGTATGTATTCCCATATATTTAGATGTGTGTAAAGAATGCGCTGAATGTCTGAATATTAATTTGTATGGGTCCTGACTTCAATGTACACAATAAGAATGCAGTGACATAGTCTAAAGTTTATTTTCTCACATGAAATAGAATACAGCTTGTGTTATACATCTGTTTGCTTAATATGTATGGCAAGCCGTTAGGGACATTATTCAGACTCTCTGGCTGTATAGTAAAACACATACACTATATGGTGAAATACATACATCATATAGTAAAATATATACATTATATAGTGAAATGCATACACAATGTAGAGAACCACATACACTATCTACTAAAATATATATATCATATAGTGAAATACATATGTTGTATACTGAAATGCATATATCATATAGTGAAATGCATACATTATATAGTGAAATGCTTTCATTATATAGTGAAATATATACACAATCTACTGAAATACACATACTGAGTACTGCAAATCCACATACACCATATACTGAAACAAATGTACTGTGTACTGAAACATATACACTGCCTATTGAGATAATACAGTACAGACTGAAAAATCCACATAAACTATCTACTGAAACAAATACTCTACACATTGTAACACATACACTATATATTGACAAAATCTGCATACACTATATACTGAACCAAACACACTACATATTGAAATACACACACTGTCTATTGAAATACATACACTACACACTGAAAAATCCACATAGATTGTCTACTGAAACAAATACACTATACATTGAAATATCTACACTTTATATTGAAATACATACACTATCTATTGAAATAAATACACTATGCATAGAAAAATCTGTACACACTATATACTGAAACAAATGATATATTTATACTATATATTAAAACACCCTATCTATTGAAACATTTTGCATACTCTATATACTGAAAGAAATATATTACATATTGAAATACATACACAGTATAGTTAAAAATCCACATACACTATATACTGAAATAAATACACTGCATGGTGGAACACATACACTATTTATTGAAACACATACACTATAGACTAAAAAATCCACATATGCTATATACTGAAACAAATAAACTATATACTCAAATGGGCTACATTCTGACACTACCCATGCCCCCTGCCCCTTCCCTTGAATGGCCTGTCCCTGCACTCATTCCCTGTTGCATTCAGTTAGCTGCTGGCTTGATGAAAGGATGTCTAAAACTGCAGAGCAGAAGATAAAACAAAACAGGGCTATCTCTTATTTTAATTCTTTATGGGGGTTTCCATCTTGTTTTGCTTACACACCTTTAATCAAATTTAAGAACATTGTGATGCGACAAGAAACTTTTAGAACTAATTTAAAATGCTGCTGTTTATTCTTTTATATAAGTGCTGCCCTCATTTACTGTTAAAACACATTTCTATGGGAAGCTAATACTTAGGATATTCATAACATATCACTCTCATATCATATAAACATAGGGGACTGCATGCATTTTTCCAAGTTAAAGTTTTGATTTGAGTTATGTGTAATTAAATACGGTGTTAGTCTAGCAACTTATCTGAGCTGAATGCTTGGAAAGCACTAGAGGAACTGTGATAGTGTAAGCCAAACACTTTCCTAATTTTTACTCTACTGAGTTAGTTTGATTTAGTTTTTGTTTTTATATGAATGTTTTATTTAATAAAGGTTCTTGGTTAAGAAAAAAATATATACATATTTTGCAGCAATCACTCAGGGCTCAGTTCTCGTCAGGAGTTCAGCTGGGATATGCATAATTTGCACATTTCTGTTCTGAATAACTTCACTGTGATGCCTCACTGGTGGCACTCACAGTTCCTAACCTTCCCATTACATATCTGCAGAGCACTTCAAGGTGGGCAGAGCTTTGCCAGGCACTTAGTTTCCATTAATAAACCTGCCCTGGTCTAGCTGCATAGTGTATAGTTATGCTGTTTATATGGTATGACTGTATTATTGAGTTTGAGATTCCCAAACTGTGTTTTACTTATTTTTCCATGGAGATGTTTATCTTCTAGGTCACCCACTGACCACCTTGCACACTGACATGTCCATCCCCATCACCCAAAATCACCAGGACTTACCTGCTCTGAGATCTCCCATGGCCTCCCCACCACCTCCATGGTGGGGACAGGAGGGAGAGGGCCATTCACAAAGAGACACATATTAAGACAGGAACAGAGTCTGGTTAGTAATGCAAAGCTTGTGGTAGATTGCTGGATTTTACTGCCATTGGAGGTTTTCTACCTTTGGTTTATCCCCTATGCAGCCAAGCATGCAATGATGCCATTCCAATTAAAGGTAAGTACTACTTTGTGCCTGCCTGAGCCCTGCCCCTTATGCCACTCTGATGCCCTGCCAGCCTTCCTCACCTAGGTGGCTGTTAAAGAGTGGGGTGGTCAGACTCACTTTCCCTGAGAGGAGAGCAGTCCCCAAGATGCTCAATCATCTCTCCCACCAGCTAACCCCTGTTTGATCTAGGTCCTCCCCCAAAGCCAGGCCACTCGCATGGCAGGGAGTACACCTACCACCAAGCCACTAAGCCAGCCCACCAGACTGTATTTTTATAAGTAAACAGAAACAGCACTGGGATGAAAGAAGAAATTGTATTTTAGCTACAGTTGCTATAAATATTTTAAGACACATCACAATGTTTTGAAATTGGATGAAAGTTTTCCAAGGAAAATAACAAAAAAAAAATACATAAAGATACAGACTAAGATAATCCACTTGTGTTTACTTTCTATATCTTAAGAGGCATCAGCAGGGAATTTTTGGTCAATTAGGGCCCCATTTTCAGAAGGTTAGCTGAGTGCTAAACATCTAAGCACTGTGCCATGTGGGAACAGCATGGTTGAACAGGTACCATATATTTAGCAGTCCCCGATGCTAACCTGATCATGTGCATGTGCATATGTACTACTGCAGCCATGCAAATGAGGGATCCCCTACTGCATATGGAGCACAGTGCTATATAAAAGGTTTTGAAAGTTCTTAACAACTGAAATTGCAATACTGTTTTCTGACTCCACAAATCCTGCCCTCATTTGAGCACACAGTGGTGCATATTGTCACCCTACCCCTAGTCACCATTCTTTTTTTTTTCAGATTGACTATGTTTTATTGTTAGGAAGATTTAACATATCATTCATTACAGACATTTAACAGAGAAGATTGCATGTTTTATCACCACAAGCCAATAATGTACATTGGAGAACTTCTACAATGTTAAATAATTACATAAAAAATTGATGGGTGATAATTACAGTATAACTATAATTCTCTCTACAAATCACTTCAAAGCTTAGGAAACATGCACTTATTTGTCCTCCTATTCCCCCCCCCATCCTCCCCCTTAAACCCTCCCCTCCCTACCCAAAACCCCTTAGGTATGCAGTGATATTGGCCTATAATTTCATTAGCCCAGGATACAAATACTTAAGAAGGCCTAGAGTAATATTGAGATTTTTTCTAATAGTGGTTTTAAAATTTTTTTATATTCTGTACCTTATTACATTAAATAGTTAATAAGGTATGTAAGGGAGCCTATATGTTCTGGTAATATTGTGGCCTCTTCATTATTTGGGCAATCGTGCTTTCTGCTTGTAAAGCAAAGAGTGTCTCTTTCAACCATTCTGTGTAAATGGGAATGCTCTGATCCAGCCAATGGCGCATGATTACTTTCTTGGCACATAGGGATACCAATGCCATGTGTTTTCATTGATTACCAATCAAAAGGTCCCCATAATCCCCTATTATACAAATTCCTGGTCTAAAGGCTTCAGATAGGCCTAATAGGGGATCCAAATTAGACTTAATGATGGACCAGAAGGGTGTGACTTTATTACATTCCCATAGAATGTGCAGTAGCGTGCCAGGACATTCCTTGCAACGAGAGCAAAGATTTGAGGGAAGCTTCCCCATTTGGTAAAGTCTGGCAGGAGTATAGTATAGATCATGTATTACATAAAACTGTAGAATGCAGTATCGAATCCACTTCACATTTTGATATAGTTGTGACCAGATTTTAGCCCATGGTCGTGGTGTTGGGGATTCTGAGGGTAGTAGCCGGTCCCAGACATAGTATGGTGGTCCTCGCAGTTCCTCTATGCCATCCCTTAGGAGGCGGTAGAGAAAAGAGATAAGATGGGATGAGGGTAAATTGGAAATAGCCAGGAGAAATGGGCCTGTTAAGTACTGTGCCCAAGACCCAGTTCCAAAATGTTGTAGTTGGATGTACTTAAAGCAAAAAGAATTAGGGAAGTTAAGCTGTGCTTGAGCTGTTTGAAATGACATCAATCTGTGTTCTTGTAATAGGTCTATGAATTTAAACTGAGTATTCCTTGGCCAAAAGTTATTTGGAAGGGGCACTCCCCCGATCTTGAAATTGAGATTACCACATACAGGAGAGGTCCCAGAAGACTGGAGAAGGGCTCATGTGATCCCGCTCCACAAGAGTGGTAGCAGGGAGGAGGCGGGGAACTACAGACCAGTTAGTCTTACCTCAGTAGTGGGCAAGATTATGGAGGCACTCCTTAAGGAAAGGATAGTGCAACACCTGGAATCCATAGGGGCACAGGATCCAAGACAGCATGGGTTTACAAAAGGAAGGTCCTGTCAAACTAATCTCATAGATTTCTTTGACTGGTAACCAGAGTGGTGGACCAAGGGGGAGCAGTTGATGTCGCCTACCTTGACTTCAGCAAAGCTTTTGACACTGTTCCACATAGAAGATTGATAAATAAGCTAGGTAGGCTCGGGGTGGGTCAGAAGTTGGTCAACTGGGTGGCAAACTGGATGACTGGCAGAAAACAGAGAGTGGTGGTAAATGGTATACAGTCAGAAGAGATGCAAGTCACAAGTGGGGTACCTCAGGGATCAGTCCTGGGGCCAGTCCTATTCAACATCTTCATTAGTGACCTCGCAGATGGACTAGAGGGTAAGGCTTGTCTGTTTGCAGATGACACCAAGATCTGCAACAGAGTAGATGATCCAGATGGGGTGGGCAGAATGAGAAGAGATCTGGATAAACTAGCATTTTACCACTTTTGGGCAATAGGCCTGAACTAGTAAAATTTTTGGGGTTAAAGAATAAAAAACGTGTAGCAAAGCCTTGTCTCACTGCATAACTGAGCCCCTCCCCCTTATCTTATCCTTAACTACCTACCTTTCCTTTCCACCCCCTTACTTAACACCCAAACCCCCCCCACTCACAGCTGTTTGAATCAATTCCATTAGAGGATGTCCTTTAGCTTGGATTGCATATAAGCACACCACTAAAAAAACAATTAAGGAAAAGGACAGTTCAAGAAATAACAAGATAAAAAGCCATGAGTGCCCCCAACCCCTTACTCTGGTTCGTATCACCCTTCCTCGGTTGCAGTGTTCAGATTACCCCTTCCCACAGCTTTATAGCATCTTAACATATAACTCTGATATATTAAAGCAGTAATGTTGCACTTGTCAGTGCTACTGAATAACAGTAGAAAACAATAACACTGCGACCATATAAAAAGACAAGTTCCTTCTTTGTATGGGCTCACGAAATAGATCTCCAAAACGTTAAGTCCTTTACTCCCTGCTTAATTTCAGCAGAGAAAGGGATAAAAGTTATAATATAGTAAAATAACCTGAAAAAATAAAATTACATGAAAAAGCAAGGGGGTCTTTCACTGGATCACACCCATAGACCAGCACTATATTAATTAAATAATAAGTGTCACAGCAGGTCTAGTTCCTTAATTTTTTATAGAAGATTACTAGATTAGCTAAATTAAAAAGTGAGGAAATTAAGCTATGAGCACAAACTCAGAGTTCTGGTGCCCTCATATAAAAATAGAGGGTTCTGGAGTTGTCTGTACATATTGCTGTTGTGTAACATCAAACTCTGTACTATTAGAGCAATGGGGATGTGCTCATTTATACTGAAAAATGACTCTGTAGGGCGCTGGCACTATAACAATATAAAATAACGGGATCCCCCTATGTATAATCATATAGAATAGGTCTCCAAAATATTGGAGACAATTTATTCCCTCCTTAACATCAGGAGGAAGAGGGGGAAGAAGAGGGGGAAGAAATAAGAAGACAAGGGTGTCGCTCGCAGGATCGCACCCATGGAGCAAAGCTTTGTAAATTGGCTCATGACTATTACAGCAAAACTAATGCCTTGTATCTATATACAAAAAAAAAATTACTGGCTTAACAACTAAACCAGGGTATTAAACAGTAAGCACAGATGTGGAGCGCTGACGCCCTCTTGTGGAAGTACACCTAACTAACAGTTGAGAGCAATGTAACTGTGGCAATATAGAGCAACAAAAGTCCCTCCTGATGTGAGCATACAAGATAAAACTACTCAGCTTAAGCCCATATTGTTCCCTCCTTGACTTCAGGAGAGAGAGGGAGGAAAAATGAAAAAAATCAGGGGGGTCTACCACTGGATCACTCGCACATAGAGGGTTCTGGGATTTCTTATTCTTATTGCTGTTGTATAGCATCAGACATTGTTCTATCAGAACGATGGGGATGTGCTCATTTTACTACTAATCATCTCTATAGAGCGCTGACACTATAACAATATAAAATAAAGGGATCCCCCTTGCATAGTCATATAGAATAGGTTTCCAAAAATTGGAAACATTTTATTCCCTCCTTAACATCAGGAGGGAGAGGGGGAAAAATAAGAAGACAAGGGTGTCTCTAGCTGGATCGCACCCATGGATCAAGGCTTTGTTAATTGGCTCATGCTTAATACCACAAAACTGGTGCCTTATATCGAAATACAGAAAATTAGTGGCTTAACGAGTTAGAAAACCAGGGTATTAAGCAATAACGCAAACATGGTGCTTTGAGGCCCTCTTGTGGAAATACACATTAATAACAGTTGAGAGCAATGGAACTGTAGCTGTGTAAAGCGAATAAAAATCCCTCCTAATGTGAGCATGCTTAAACTCATGTTATCCCCTCCTCAGCTGCAGGAGAGAGAGGGAGAAAAAAATGAAAAAATCAGGGGGTCTCCCACTGGATCGCACCCACAGATCAGAGCCATACAATCAACTGCCCCATAAGTCTGATGCCCTAGTTCCACTGTAGAAAATTGCAAGCTTAGCAGTTAAAGGTCGGAAAGACTGAGTACTAAGCACAAATTTGATGATCTGGAGTCCTCTTGCGAAGATCGAAAGCACCGTGGACCTCCTCACATGTTCCTGCTAATCTCCCAAGGGTCCAACACTGAGATTCAATGTGGTTAGAATAAGTCCGGAATCAGTCCTGAAGCTCAGACAGAGCTTGCTCCGCGGTGTCAAAGCTTTTCCAGGTGGTCTGGTGATAGACAGACAGCTTAGATGGATACAACACTTTGTACTTTATACTGGCAGCGATCAGCTTGGTAACGATAGGGTGGAATGCAGCCCTTCGCTGTCGTAGGACTGCTGGGAGATCCTGCGTGAACCGTAACTGCTGACCTTCCCAAAAGATTTCTTGGAGAACCCTGACCTGTCCCAGGATGTGGATTTTATCCAGGTAGTTTAGGAATTTTAATATCAAGGGACTTGGTGGTTTCCCTGCAGCCAGTTTAGGTCGAAGTGAGTGATGGGACCTCTCTGTTATGTATATAGTGTTGTTGGGAGAGGGTCCAGCTATTTTGGTGAGCATCCGCTGCAGAAAAGTGATCGGTGCCGCTCCTTCTGTTTCTTCTGGAAGGCCGAAGATAAGAAAGTTATTGGGGTGACTCCGGCCTTCCAGATCTTCAAGTTTAGCTTCCATCCGATGAGGCTTTTGACGCAGTGTGAGGAGCTCCGGCTCCATTGAGGCTTTCCAGCCCTCTAGAGATGTCGTCCTGGCCGCCACATCTGAAATCGCTCTAGTGGTGTCTATGAGCTCTGCACGCATAGATTTTAGCTCCGAGGTGAGGTCTTGGAGTGCGGTACGAAAAGGTTGCAGTTCCTCCATAAATTTCTGCTCCGTTAGAAGGGCCGCGGTTTGTGCAGTAGTCGAGGCTGTGCTAACCTTGAAAACAGTGCCCAGTTGCCCCCTTGAGCGTTTCGGGGTTTTTTCTGGAGTCTGCGGCAGTGTGTCCGGGGGAGGTGCCTGGCGCATTTCTGCCTCCATGCCAGAGCTAGGTCTTAGACGTTGATCAGTCCGGTCCTCCTCAAGAACACTCCAACTCATATTCCTTTCGTCTCAGATGGTGTGGGGAGCCGTCAGAAGCCAATGGTAAGTAGACCTTTGTGTTTGGTGCTGTAAAGCCAGACAAATGTCGATAAAAGTTGAGAGCTGAGGTGGAAGTGGGTTTTCCGAGCTGCTAGCCCTTCCGTGGCATCACGTGATCTCTCCTAGTCACCACTCTGATGCTCCCAAGCAGTATACCAGAATGATCCTTGGCATCTAAAGGTTCCATACCCCTGATTGCAGTTTAAATGGCAGTAGTTATTACATTAAAATGATCCCTGGTGTCTAGTCCCCCACAAAATTGCCATTCAGATGACTTCATTATTATAATAATATGGGTATGGAATTTATTTATTTACTTAATTATATATATAAAAATTGCACCAGGAAAAGCATACTAAGCTGTGAACTCATTTCCAGATGCATCCTGGAGGAAGGGGAACTTGTACAAGTAGGGTTTAGGTAGCACAAACATAGAAACATAGAATTTGACAGCAGATACGGACAGCTTGGCCCATCTAGTCTGCCCATTTC
This sequence comes from Neoceratodus forsteri, assembly GCA_016271365.2. NCBI lineage: Eukaryota > Metazoa > Chordata > Ceratodontiformes > Ceratodontidae > Neoceratodus > Neoceratodus forsteri. The sequence continues at coordinate 428,129,113 of CM057450.1, read as the reverse complement.
CCTACCTAACGGATAAGTTGCAGATCCTAGTTAACCAACAGCCTACTTCCTCCTACTCCCCACTAGAATTGCCTTGTGTCTGTCCCATGCATTCTTGAATTCCCCCACTGTTTTTGACTCTACGACCTCCTCAGAAAGACTGTTCTATGTATCCACAACCCTCTCTGTGAAGAAGAGTTCCCTACCTTCCAGAGTTCAAAATACATAACATACACATTGAAAGACCATTGGCAGAGCAGAGGAGAGTGGCACACAATCCCAAATTACATTGGGAATAATAATGCAAGACGTGAGAACTTGAGCGACAAGCAAACAATCAACAATGTATACACAGCGCAGTCAGGAACCACAAACATATGCTGATGATCAAATACAGGGCAGTTTAAATCAACACTAGTTAAACATTTGTGCATAATGCCTACAGTGGGAGCATAACTGCCTAAATTATAACTGTACCTAAACTGAAAACAAGTAATAGGAGACTAGGAGGGAAAATTTATTAGCAAGTGCAGGAGGGAGAGGTGAGACCTCTGAAGTGGTTCGAAAGGATCCAGGGGAAGGAGCTTGGTGAATGGCTGGGGCAGGGAGTTCCAGATTTTAGGGAAGTAGTGACGGAACACGGCTTTGCCGATGGTAATGGAGACTGAAGAACTGCTAGGGTTCGAACATCTGAGTTTCTGAAGGTATGGCTGTGGGGGGGGACAGAGAGATAGGAGAGTAGGGAAAAAAAACAGAATTTGCCCACAAAGCTGGCACAGTAGGCATGGTGTCTATCCATGAGAGAAGAAAATGAGAAAGTAAGGAGAGAGAGAGAAAAAAAGAGAGGAAAGAGTAAGGATTGCAAACAGTTATGTGGCCAGAAATAAGACATGATTGGAGTGGTGCAGTGCAGTGGCTGTGGAGCAGCAGTCTTCTGGAAGATGTTCTGGAGGATGCGGTGTTGTCCCATCTGCAGGCACCTCTCTGGGCTGAGGGAGGAGGTTGCTCATCTCCAGGCTGAGTTGGCCAGGATTTGTGGGACCTCTCTTCCATCCAGGGACCACCAGTGCCACTGCCGTTGCCTCAGAGGTTGCCAGAAAGAGGAGGCGGTTGGACCACAGTGGGCTCAGGAGGTGAGGATGGTGGAACAGAGGCCATCCCTCGAGTTTTACCTCTCCACAATTCCTATGCCATTCTGGCAAAGTGTAGTTCCTCTATGGAGGCACCCACAGTGGAGATCAAGGAGGATGCTGGGAACCTCCACAAAGGAGACCCACAGGAGGGTGGCAGGGGACCCTGCAGGGGAAGGAAACAACTCCTGGTAGGGGACTCCATTGTTAGGAAGGTAGAACTGGGGAGGAAGGGGAGGGAGGTAGGTGCCTGCCTGGCACCATGGCTTGGAGGACAGGGGCGAATCCTCAGGATTGCCGGAGCAGCTGCACAGGGGAGGGGCTGGATGTCATTGTCCACCTAGGGACAAATGACCTGGCTAAGAAAGGGATTAGAGAAGTGCAGGAAGAGTTTGTGGAATTGGGGAGGGGCCTTAGTCAAGTAGCACGCACGGTAACCTTCTTGGAGGTGCTACCCATCTATGGCATAGGAGAGGCTAGGGTGTTCCACACCATGGGATTCAATCAGTGGTTGAAAAACTGGTGTGGAGCTCAGGGATTTGGCTTCATTGGGGACTGGGGGTCCACCTGGAGTGATGCAAGCCTATACTGGCATGATGGGCTGCATCTGTCAGGGAGGGGAACCAGGATCCTAGGTGATAGGTTTAAATGCTTCATTGGCAAGCTTTTAAACTAGCCAAGGGGGGAGGCACTGGAAAGGAGCAGGAAAATCCTAGCCCCCAAATAATCACGGTAGTAAGTGCGGCAAACACCAACATAGAGGTGTCGATAGGGAGAAGGGCAGGGGTAAATGGAGAAAGTGACAAAGGCAAGAAGGACAGGGATGGGGCAAAAGGAATAAGGCCATCAGGAAATGGAGGTAATGAGTACCAATGCTCGTAGTCTGGGCAACAAGCTCCCTGAGCTGATGGCCTTAATGGAAGAGGGATGCCTGGATATCGTAGCAGTCACAGAAACATGGTACACAGAGAACCATGACTGGGATGTTAACATACCAGGTACATAACCTACAGGAGAGACAGGCAGGGGAGAAGAGGGGAGGAGTAGCTCTATGTAAGGAAGGGGTAAAAGCAACTGAACAAAAGAGTAAACAGGGAGGAGAGCGCCCTGTGGGTCACCTTGGAGACTAGGCAGCACCACAATCCACACAGGGGTTGTGTACAGACCCCCATGTCAGGAAAAGGAATGGACAAGGATATGATAGAGGCATTCTTAGGAGAATGGCAGAGAAAGAGTAGATACTGCTGATGGGAGACCTGAATATGCCAGATGTTAACTGAAGCACATTTGCTGCAGCCACATCCAAGCGAGGCCATTCTTGATGCCCTACAGGAGGCAGGCATTAGACAGCTAGTTTGGAACCCACTCATGAGGAGCAATCTTAGACCTCATACTCTCAAGCAGGGGCAGTGAGAGGATCTCAGATCTAGAAGTGGGTTGCCATCTGGGGACAAGTGACCATCAAACAGTGTGGTTCACGTTAAACTCAGCTACAAGTCAAGCCATACAAAAGTGAGGGGTACTGGACTTTGGGGAGGCTGACTTTGGCAAAATGGGAGAGTGCCTCAGAAAAGCACTAGCAAACAGGCTAGAAGGAGGTGTGAAGCAACAATGGGAATTATCAAAACTGCCATCACAGAGGCAACAAACCTTTGTGTGAAGCAAATAAACAAATCAAATGAAAGAAAAGCCACTATGGTTCTCAAAAGAGGTGGCTGTGAAAGTCAGGAAGAAAAATATAGCATTCCGGAAGTATAGAAACACAGAAGGAGCAGGACAGAGGCTGTACCAGTTAAGGCAGAAGGAAGCAGAGGGAAGTCAGAATAGCAAAGGCCCAAACTGAGGAAAAGAGCCAACTCAGTTAAGAAGGTGGATAAAACCTTTTATAGGTACATCAGCGAGCATAGAAAGACAAAGGGAGGATAGTGAGGCTGAATAGAGAATGTATGGTGGAGTGCGGTGGGCAGAGGGACAGTGAAAAAGCAGGAATACTGAGCAGAATATTTCTGCTCAGTATTCTACAAAAGAGGAGGAAGTGCCTAATCCAATTAACAGAAGCACTCTTGATAAGGGATCATCCCAGTCCTTTCACAGAAGAAAGGGTTCTGCAAGAACTCCTAAAACTGAAGGTGGACAAAGCAATGGGTCCTGATGGAATTCACCCCAGAATTCTAAAAGAATTAAGGAGGAACTAGTGAAACAGTGGCTACTCTTTTAATAAATCATGGGAGGATGGTGTGGTACCCGAGGACTGGAGGAAGGCGGATGTGATTCCCTTCACAAAGTGGGACCAAGACAGAGGCAGAAACTACAGACCTGTCAGTCTGACCTCTGTGGTAGGGAAAGTGATGGAGTCACTTCTGAAGGAAAGAATAGTTGAGTACCTAGAGGCCAGTGGAGCACAGGACCCAAGGCAGCATGGGTTCACAGCAGGAAGGTCATATCAGACGAATCTAATAGATTTCTTTGACTGGGTGACAAAGTAGTAGACCAGGGAGGGCTGTGGACCAGCCTACTAGACTTTAGCAAGGTGTTTGACACAGTCCCACACAAAGATTAATAGTCAAATTAACCAGCCTGGGAGTGGGACCCAGGGTGGTAGCCATATAAAACATTGGCTGGACAACAGGACACAGAAGGTAATTGTAAATGGAGTCCACTCTGAAGAAGGGGGTTACTAGTGGGGTACCAGGGTTCAGTATTGGGTCCAGTCCTTTTAATGTCTTCATCAGTGACATTGCAGAGGGACTGGAAGGAAAGTATGCCTTTTGCAGATGACATAAAGATCTGCAACAGGGGTTGATACACAAGGAGGTGTGGAAAGGATGAAAAGGGACTTGGCAAGGTTGGAGGAATGGTCAAGTATGGCAGCTAGGATTCAATGCAAAGAACTGCAAAATAATGCACCTGGGAAACAAGAACCCGGGAAGAATCATAATGGTGGGGAGGTAGTAACAATAACAAAAAAAAAGGGACCTAGAGGTAATCATATCCAGATGACCTTAAGGTTAGCAAGCAATGTGAGAAGGCAGTAGGGAGGGCTGGGGTGTACTGGGATGTATAGGGAGAGCATCATCAGCAGAAAACAGGAAGTTGTTATCCCTCTGTACAGACAGTTGGTGAGACCCTATCTGGAGTACTGTGTCCAGTTCTGGAGACCCCATCTCGCATGAGACATAGACAGGATAGAGGCAATCCAGAGGAGGGCAACTAAAATGGTGCAGGGTCTGCAAGAGAAGCCGTATGAGGAGAGACTAAAGGAGCTTAATATGAATACCCTTGAGGAAAGAAGGAGGGGGACATGATAGAAACTTTTAAGTACCTCAGTGGAATCAACAAAGTCCAAGAGGGTAGCATCTTTCAGAAAAAGAGACTTGCAAGAACAAGGGACACAATTTAAAGATAGAAGGAGGGCGGTTCAGGGCAATGTGAGGAAGTATTATTTCACAGAGAGGGTAGTGGATGCATGGAACAGCCTTCCTGAGGAGGTTAGTAGGGTCTAAAACTGTGGGAGAATTCAAGAATGCATGGGACAGACATAAGGCAATTCTTGTGGGGGGTAGGAAGAAATAGGCTGTTGGTTAACTAGGATCTGTGGCCTATCCTGTAGGTAGGGAAATGGGCAGACTAGATGGGCCTAGCGGTCCTTATCTGCCGTCAAAGCCTATGTTTCTATGAGAGAAATTTAACATAGAACAGTGGTGAGTCCTAGGAAGACAGTCAAGAATATAATGGCAGAAATAGTTGAAGAGTGTGTCCATTCTGGCAAGGGTAGTGACTGGGGCTGCACTGTAGATCATATCACCATAATCAAAGATTGGGAGGATCATTCTCTGGATAATAGCACGGTATGCTGGAGGTTGGATAAAGTCACAGTTCCTGTAAAGTGCACCAAATTGGGGTACAGCTTTTTGACTATAGCATCCACTTGTTCAGAAAAATGTAGGTGCTGGTCTAGCCAGATACCAAGATACCGAAAGGTGGTAACATCCTCCACAGGGGAGCCATCCAGGGTGTGGAAAGTAGGAATGGGAGAGAGCCTAGAGAGTCTGCGCCTTGTGCCAAAGGACATGGCGATATTCTTCTTGGCACTGAGAAAAAGCTGATTTGTGTGCAGCCAGAGTTGAACTTGATCGAAGTCCAGCTGGAGCCTGTGGACCTTCTGTGAAGAGGACCGTGTCATCTGTGTGCATGTAAATGGATGCAGACAAGCATACGGAGGGGAGATCATTAAGGAGAATGGAGAAAAGTAGTGGGCCTAACACAGATTCTTGTGGGACCCCAGTGGATACAAGCAGGGATGAGAAAGGGGGTCGCCAATTTTGATGGCCTGGGACCTACCCATGTAGTAGGAGTGGAACAGCCAATGGCTGAGTTGGAGAGGCCTGTAGCCTAGAGTTTGACTAATAACTAGGGTGGGAGACAGTGTTGAACAGTTTGGCTAGATCAGTGAAGATAGCAGAGGTGAATAGGCTGTGATCCATACCATTGCAGATGGATTTGGTGAGCCTGAGCAGGGAGATGGTGGTGCAGTAGGTGTGTGTTCACTTCTTGTCACTCAGAAAGTGTCCAGCCGAGGTGGCGAGCAGATTGGCTGGGCCTGTCACTGTCGCAGTGGGAGGGACTGGCAGCTGAGATAATTTATGGGCCACAGTGGGGAGATGGTGGAAGGACCTTAGTGGGCGGAATTAAGAGGTGACTCAGACTTGCAATCAGTGTGAATAAGGTACCAGGGATCTTCTTAATATATTAATCAGGAGCATCTGAATGGTGATTGGGGGTGTGGAAGTACTACATGCCAGGGATCATTTTACTAACTGGGGTCATCTGAATGTGACTGGGCGGAACTACTAGATGCCAGGGACCATTTTATTATAATTCAGGGGAATCTGAATGGTGATCAGGAGGTGGGGATTGGCACTGCTCTGTACAATTCTTCCATGCAGTCATGCACGGAGGCATTATGCGTAGATGTTAGTTAGCCCATATGGGCCGGCAAATGTCCCATTAGTACCTTGTCTGCCCTATGGACTTAGCATGCTGAGAGTTGAAAATGACTCATGGGGTAAAGGTGCTATCCTATTTGGGACATGCTGTCTCCCTTTGATCCTCTGCATCCCTGTCCTACTGGAGGCTGTGATTGTGCCTAGTCATGTCACAGTGGGCTATCCAATGGGAACCAGTGATCACTGTACAGTGTGGTTCAACATTAAGATGGGTGCAGAGGCAAGCCACAAAAAGACGAGGGGCCTGGACTTTGGTAGGTTCGATTTTAAAGAAATGGGAGACTGCTTCAGAATTAGCCTAGCAGGGGAGGATTGTCAGAGGGGGTAGAGGAACAGTGGAGAAAATTAAGTAAAGACATAAGGAGGGCAACCAGCATCTGCATGAAGGAAGTAAGCAAAAGCAGGAGGAAACAAGCATTTGTCAGTGCTGAATGTTGTCTTGCTGGCATTGGCATTGGTAGTGCATGAGTTAAAGTGATGCATAATAGGAATGGCAGTGAAGTATTGAACTGATGCCAGCCCCACTCCCACCCTGCAGAGACTGACAGGCATTGGGGTGTGCTTTTGGGTCATTGGCCATAACACTCATGCCATTTCACCTCACCCCACCCTGCAGACACCGACAAGTGTTGCAGTGTGCCATGAGGTCTTCAGGCCTTAAGCTCACCCCATTCATTAAGGAAATATGCTGAGATGGGTGCAGAACAGGAGAATGGGATGAACTTTGGGGCCGAAGACTCCAAGGCACACCTCGATGCCTGTATCGAGCATTACAGCCGACAATCCCAAGTCACATCCCTGACACCTGTCAGTCTCTACAAGGTGGGGTGTTACAGTTGGAAACCCTAATGCCCCAAGCATGCCTGTGCGCAAGACAACATAAAAAGGACCATTATGGTACTGTAGGGAAGTGGCCATGAAGGTGTCTGAAGCGCATCCCCAACCTGTTGGGTTAAGCAACTCCTACGCTGTTTTGCAGGAGCAGGACAGCCCCGCAATAGCATTCACAGCCAAGATCAAGGAGGATGGGTGGATCTTCCAGGATGCAGCACTAGGGAAGAGGGAAAGAGAACCCCAGAGGAGGAGGAAGCTCACTTCTCGGCGGTGCTACGTGTCCATGGCAGGGGAGAGGCATGGGCACGCCATATCGAGAAATTCAACTCCTCATTGAAGGAATGGTGTGGAAGGGAGGGTTTTAGCTTCATGGGGGACTGGAGCCCCACCTGGATGGATGGATGTGAGCCTGTATAAAGATAATGGCCTGCATCCGTCACTGAAGGGTACCCAAGTAAGAAGTTTGAATGCTTTGGTGACAAGCATTTAAACTGGCTGGGGAGTCAAGAAGGTCAGGTGGTTTAGTATCAGCTTCCCCCCGGGGCACATGCAGGAAAATGAATTGAAGACTGGGACATTGAGAGCAGAAGGAGAGTGGGAAGCAGTGAATTCTAGGCCACACAAGAAAGCCAACTGGGAAGGGAGGGAGGGAGGATGAAGCAGAGGAGGGGAAGGGGAAAGAAGCAGGGGAGCAGCAGCAGCACAGGAAGAAGAGGGATAGAATACAAAACATGGAAGGCAGGTAACAAATGCCCGCAGCCTGGGAAATAGAATCCCAGACATGGAGGCATTGATAGTAGAGGCAGACCTGGACATAGTAGCAATAACTGAGACATGGTAGATTGTTAATCATGGGACATTGATGTACTGGGTTATGCTCCATTCAGGATGGATGGGGGTTAAAAAATGAGGGAGTGTGGCCTGGTACATCAGAGAGGCTATAAAGGTGACAGAGGTGCAGGGTAGACAGGGGGAGGCTGAGGCACTGTGAACATGGCAATGGCTCAGCAATATGCACAGGGGTGATCTACATGCCTTTAGCACAGAGGGAAGAAGTGAACAGGGAGCTTGTGGATGGAATACACAAGATGGCAACAAAAGGTGAAGTCCTGCTGCTGGGGGATTTCAGTATGCCAGATGTGGACTGGTCCACCCAGGCAACTGCTTCAGCCAGAAGCAGAAGCATCCTGGATTCCCTACAGGGGGCAGGTCTCAGGCAGCTTGTGCTTGATCCAGAGAAAAGGCCATTCTTGACCTGCTACTGACCAACTGGGACAGAATGTGGTTTAGCATGGGAACAGGGACCCAGTCCAGTCACACGAGGGCAAACGTTTTGGATTTCAAGAAGGCAGACTTCATTGACATGGGAAGATACATCAGAATCGCCTTTTTCGGAAGCTTGTAAAAGGGTGGCATTCAGGAAGTATGAAGAAACACAGAAGAATAAGGATAGAGAGTTTCTCCAGGTAAAACAGAGGGAAGCAGGTAAGGTAATAAGGGGATCAAAGGCTCAGACAGAAGAAAGTATAGCCAAAGGGTATCAAAAGAAGACCAGACTTTCTTCAGGTACATAGGCAAGGGAAGGGATTCTGAGGATAAGGAGGATGTCAAAGAGTGACTGCACAGAGGAGGATCAGAAAAAAGTAAACATGCTGAACAGGTACTTCTACTGTTTTTACAGTGGAGAGAGACAGGGACAGACCACCAAGGAGCAGCATGAACACTGGAGGGGGAAGTGGAAACAAGTCCATTTTCAAAGGAAAGAGTATTATTGAAGAAACTTCAAATTTTAGGGTGGACAAGGCCATAGGACCAGATGTATACACCCAAGGGTATTAAAGGAACTAGGCAGGGAGGTGCTTGCTGCACTGCTCATGGCCTTACTCAACCACTCACTGGAAACAGGAGTTGTTCCAGAGGACTAGAGGAGAGCAGACATAGTCCCAATCTGTAAGAGCGTCAGCAGGGAGGAAGTTAGCAAGTACAGTATAGTTTGATCTGTCTTACTTGAGTCATGGGGAAATTAATGGAATTCATACTAAAACAGTGACTGTTAGAGTATCTTGAAACCAGTGGGCTGCAAGACCACAGGCAGCACAGATTCACGGGGCGAAGGTCATGCCAAATGAATCTAGTAGATTTCTTTAACTGGATGACCTGGAAAATAGGTAAGGGGAAAGCAGTGGAAATGACTGATCTGGAGTTTAGCTAGGCCTTCAACACTGTGCCACACAGGCATCTGATAAAGAAACTAAACGGCCTAGGGGTGGGATCCAAAATGGTTAATTGGGTTCAATGTGCCTGTGTAACTGGTGTTGTCCTTAAATAACATAGACAATCTTTGGCTGTTCACCTCTCTCTCTCTCCATGGGATATAACACCCTGTACAGGTACAAAGGGAAAGAAACCTAGAGGAGGGTTCCACCCGTTGAGGTACTACGGGAGTGATTCCCTCGGCTAAAGGTACCTTAGGAGGAAGCCCATGGGAAAGAGAGGTGTGCCACTGTAGGAGATGGGGTGGATGGAGGGGCAAGAAAAAAATGCTTGTGTGTGGAGTGAGGTGAGCAGCCCTTAAATGGGCGGGTGTCCTGTTGCACCGCCACCTTGAACTACAGGCTGTAGGCTTCCAATTAGTACAGTAGCTAGTTAATGGATAAGAGACAGAGGGTGGTGGTTAATGGCACTCACTCTAATGATTGGAGAGTGACCAGTGGGGTACTATAGGGCTCAGTAGTGGGACCAATCCTTTTAAACATAGGGGACACTGCAGAAGAACTGAAGGGAAGGTATACCTTTTTGCAGATGGTATCACAATTTGCAGTAGGGTGGACACTCAGGAGTGGTGGAGAGAATGATCAGGGATCTTGTGGATTTTGAGGTGAGGTAAAAAGCTTGGCAGTTGGGTTCAATGCCGAAAAGTGCAACATCATGCACCTAGGGCATAGGAACCCAACAGCTGATTATAGGATGGGGGGGGGCTGTTATTGACAGTCAATAAACAGGAAAGGGATCTTGTGGTTATTATGTCTCAGGACCTCAAGGTGGCACTGTGACAAAGCAGTGTGGATGATTAGTGGGATGCTGGGGTGTGTAGGGAGGATATCTCCATCAGGAGGATGGAGGTGATGTTGCCAGACTCCACCTGAAGTACAATGTAGTTTTGGAGAACAAACCTCAAAAGGAACAAAGGCAGGGTGGAGAACATCCACAGGAGGGCAACTAAAATGGTGCAGGGTTTACATGAGAAGTCCTAAGAGGAGAGACAGAGGGATCTCAGCATGTACACCCTAGAAGAGAGGAAAGAGAAAAGTGACATGACACAAGCCTACAAGTATCTCGTAGGAGTGAACAGGGTCCAGGGGAGACTCTTTCAAATGTAAAAGAGCACCAGGACGAGGGGTAATGCAATGAAGCTGGGGGGAGGGGGTCAAGAGAGATGGAGAAAATATTGGTAGATGCCTGGAACAGATTGCCAGCTGAAGTGGTGGAGGCTAAAACAGTAGGGGGCTTCAAGCATGTGTGGTGTAGTCATAGCGTTATATTAGAGAAGAGGCTGGGAGGTGGGAGGGTAGATGGAGACCAGACAGCATGTGAGGAGGAAACTGAAGCAGCAAACATCTAGGCAGACTAGGTAGGCCAAGCGGGTCATTTTCTCATGACAAATTCAGTGTTTCTATGTTCATGATCACACACCTACTATAGAAACAGCTTTTACTACAGTAGGCATCTGATTGTGAACTGTCATTCAGTTGGTGGCTGCTATGGATGTGAGTGGAGGGTCTATGCTGATCACTGTACACCATAGGTTGGGGTCAAGTGGGGGCAGTTGTAGTGGTACTAGGTGGGCTGGTCGGGGGGAGGTAGATATTATACTTATGGGGTGGAGGAACCATTCAACATCAAGGATGTGGTATAGAAAAATTACAGCTCTTACCAGACTATTAATTGGGGCACATGGGGAACCCTGGTCTGGATATCAGACAAATGGTAAAGAGGAATTACAGATCTTATCAAGTGTCTGATTGGGGCCCAGTTGATCAGGGGTGGGGGGGGGATTTGCTGGACACATGGGACAGATGTCTTATTACACAGGCATGCAATTTGCGGGATTGGGCATTGGACCCTGGACAGTTATGCCATATACCAGTGGGGGAACCAGGGTTAGTGGTAGCATGACATGGCCAGGTGTTGGGAGTGTAGGAACTCACAGCCCATAACACCTGGTTTGGAGAACCAGTAACTAATGTTGCACTAATGGATAGCTACACCTTCCCAAACCTCCCAGCATGCCACTGTGCCTACGTGCAAGGTGCTGTCAGCTGCTTTACATAGGTGCACAAGGATGGATTAGGGCCACTTACAAATGGGCTAGTGACTTGGTAATCAAGCAATCATATGGTGCTTTGCAGTACTATCCTACTTTAGAGGTGAAAATTGGGATTAGCAAATTGATAACCTGTCGAACACTCACAAAAAAGCTTGACTATTCTGCCTTAGGGCTTTTTAAAACCATTGTAACTCTGTTAAATGGTTTAAAAGGTTTATTTCTATGTTTAGTTCTATGTATGTTCATTCTCTATGATGTCTTGCTTGATATCATGCTAGTATGCTCTGTGCCCTCATGTCTGTAGATGCTGATGTTTAGTTGCTGTATGCTGCAATACAAATAATGTACCTTCTACTGCTTCATGTTGATGAATTTCACTGTACACTCCCGTTCCCCTTTCCTGCAGGATGCACCGTGAGATGAGCAACTTGTTGTTCAGTGCGCCCTTCCTGGTGAAACATTTCAATAAATAAGTTTCCAGATTGTAGCATGGAAAAAACATGCTACAATCCACGTTCTAAAACTGTGCTTAAACCATGCTGAGGTAGGCAAGAGCACAGTTTCAGACCAACACTGTTGCCTTAACCCATGCTAACATCAGTGTGGAAGTGATTTGCATTGAAACATGGTTTAAGACAACCACAACTACCAAAATCAAGTGTTTTTGGCTGGTGGCCCCTCTCTGGCACCATCCTAGAGAGGGCCACTACCCTTGCCATACAGGCCTGACCACGGTTGAGGGGCCTGGCTTACCATACTTGATACTACAGGGGGTCCTTTCCCAAGATTACAAAGAAAATAGCAGTGCCACCCAGAGTACATTTAAGTGGGTCAGATTGCTACCAGTACAACCCCCTGTATTGTCATACCAACCCACCTCCCCAACAGTTGCTCCATACATGGACTAACTAGAATCGAACATCCCCACATTCCACATTGTCCAGCATTCATTTCTAGTAATAACATGCTTACTAAAATCAGACTTTTTAGTCAGACCTTTTTAAAACAGTAACAACATAATTTATTTACACAGGGAGGGTTAGGGTGGGGTAGAATGGAATAGAGGATAAGCAACACTCTAAATTTGCATTTTAAAGATTTAACATTTTCCCAAACAGCATTCCCCCTTTTGATTTTAACTCAATTCACCTTTTTATAATGCAGCCACCAAACTACCTGACAATCTAACTGCTGCAGGGATTACCAAACCCAAACCCACTGGTACCAGTTCAGAATGATGCCCCGAATTTTGCCCCTGGGTACCTAAATGCCAAGCTGCGGGCCTGAAGTGCAGCTGGTCAGCTGGCACCGGCACGCCCACCTGAACCAGGCAACCCCCCACATGTTCCCCTTGATTGCTTTAAACCTTGAACTGGCTTTCAGCACCAATGGGCTTGAACACAGATAACTATATATATATATATATATATATATATATAGTGTATGGTGGAACGTCGTTCTCCACCGAAATCTATCGCTGTCGAAATGTTGTTCACCTGCACTAGTGATGTCCGCAGTGCAGCAGAACAAATTTTTGTTCTGCTGCACTGCACATGTCACACACTGTGTCCTCGAGCAGCATTTGACAGGGCTCACACCATAGACAGTACACATAGCGAAAGCAGCAATGTCGGCGGCAGTACTGTCAAAGACACTATCGGAATGGGATAGATTCATTCTCAATCAGGAAAACAAACAAAACAAGAAATGACATGCAGCAATTACATAGTTTCCCGAGTGATGAAATGTGATCCTCACTACCGACCCCTTTTCTCTGCTCTTTGCTGCAGACTGTGAATTGCTGTTCCGGGTGCTGCAGTATGTGAGTTTTTAAACAGTTTAAATGTTTAGCGTTAAAACATTCAAAATGTAAAGTTCTTCAACAGTTAAAATGTCAAGCGTGAAAATGTTCAAAATGTAAAGTTCTTTTTTCCTTCTAGTACCCCAGTAAAAATGTTTTGAAGCAGAAACATGCTGTAGTGATTTTTTTTCCCAAAAAAATATAACGTTCCACTGTACACTATAAAGAAAAGTGTATGGGGAACAGTTGACAACAGGGCTAATCTTTCACATTGTTGGCACTATGATGACGGATTACCTCGAGAGCGCCAACTCGGTGAAAGAATAGCCCTGTTGTCAACTGTTCCCATGCACTATCATATATATATATATATATATATATATATATATATATATACACATATATATATATATCAATGTCAGTTGTACAATCTGTAAATGTTTATCTATTACATGTCTTTATTATCGCTCCTCTTCCCCTTCCCCAGGACACATCTGTACGAACAGTCCGCTGCACAGTATGCCTTCCTGATAAAACTCTTAAATAAATATATATATATACTGTATATATATATATATATATATATATATATATATACACACTGTATGTATGTATATATATATATATATTATAGTGGCATAGTGTCACGGTAGTGCCACTATAGTTAGGGTTGAGTACCCCATTTCAGGTTAAAGTCTGAAATTTTGCAGGTTAACAACTTTGCCACTGTATGACAGTTTTGCCTGAAATTTGGCAGGTACAGAGCGATACCACAGATCTCTGGATCTGCCAAGTTTTGTAATGGTCAGATATACAGTTGTGGAGCTATAAAGTACAATAGAAAGTCGTGTTTACTCTTTTTTTTGTGCATTCTTTGCTCGCGCCTACAGATGCGATTGGTACAAAACCTTCAGGGAACATGCAGCCAGGGTCCCCAATGTGACTTTCAAAGATTTCATGAAATAATATTAAACGGTTCAAAAGTTATTCAAAAAACAAATTTCCCATTATAGTCAATAGGAAAAGTTAAAAAGTTCGACAGTGTCGCAAATGCAGTTTTTAGTGTCACAAATGACCCCTGTAGTGTCATGAGTCAGCCATTTTTTTTTCAGTTACTGGTCACAGAAATGCTTGGCATTCAAATGTGGGACCCACTAGGGACACAGTTATTTTTGTGTTCACCTAGTCGAGCCCTGAGGATGCTAGTCATGACTCTTTTGGGGGGTTAAACACCCCAGAAATATGTTTTTTGAAATTTTTGTAAACTGTAGTGTCACAAAGTAGTGTTGCACTTTACACTTTTGTGATTTTTTTGTGAAAGTGTTGTGATTTGCGACACTACTTTCCGACATTGTGCCCAAAAATATAGGAAATCTTTACCACCCTGCTGCAAAAGAATGGTTTGGTCTTTTGGGCTGAAGTTTGAAGGGAAGAAAGCCAAGATCCCACAGATGTGCCTTTTGGTGGTTTGGTGACAAAATATTTCAGGGCTGCAAAGTTACAGTACTCCAAAGTTGACAATGTTCCCCATAGGCTAACATTATGGCCTCCGCCGTGCCTTTCAGGCCCCGTATCTCGGAAACACTTCGAGATACGGACTTTTCATCAGAAAAATGCTTAGCCTAGCCAGGAAAGTCATAAATTATATGAAATTTTTATTTTTTTCCTACGTCGTACGGTTCCTGAGATACAAGCAATTTAGTATTCCAAGTGTTCATTTTCTGCTCCAAGGCCCATTATTAGGCATACATTCTTTGTATTCACTGTGTTTCTCAGTGCAGCTTTTGGGGAAAAAAAGGGTGTGCATTTTCATTACTGTTACAGTTAGCATTTCCACTTGTGTTTCCATAACCATTTGCGTTAGCGTTCCTGTCTACGCCACCGTGTGCGTTACCCTTTGAGTTTTCATTTGCGCTTGCGCTACTTTTAACATTTGCATTTCCATTACTGTTTTTGTTTGCATTTCCTTTTGCATCACCATGTGCATTTCCATTTGTGTTTGCGTACACGCTTCCGTTTGCATTTCTGTTTGTGTTTCTGTTTCCTTTGGCGTCATCGTTGCTGTTACCGTAAGTGTTTTCGTTTCCAATTGCGTTACCATGACCGTGCTCATTACAATTTGCATTTCTGTACACGCTTGCATTTGCATTTCTATTTTCATTAACGTTTGCACTTGTATTTCTATTACCGTTTGTGTTATCGTTTATGTTTGTGTCACTATGTGCACTACCATTTGCGCTTGCGTTTGCGTTACATGACTTCACTATTTATTGTGCACATTCTCAAAAAGAAGAGAAATTCGTTGCAAAAAACTCTGTTTAATGCATCAGTTAGGATTGTTCCACAGCGACAAAAGTGAGGAAATTCGATATTAGGGTTCCTACCCCTAGCACCCCACCCCCACCCCCACCAACAGGCATCGGGGTGTGCATTGGGGTCGTTGGTCCTCTCACCCCATTCTCCTATACTGCACCACCTCAGCTTGTTTACACATGGGATGGCATAAGAGTTAGGACCGATGACCCCAACGCACACCCCGATGCCTGTTGGTGGGGGTGGGGTGAAAGGGGTGGGAACCCAAACATCGAATTTCCTCACTTTTGTCGCTGTGGAACAACCCTAACTGATGCATTAAACAGAGGTTTTAGCCATGAATATACCATATATATAGTTATATATATATGTGTGTGTGTGTGTGTGTATATATATATATATATTCCCCAGGTGCAGGGCAATTCCTGCCCTCACTCATGGCTCTGCTGTATTAGTCCTCGGATGGCACACATGATTGAAGTCCTGGGGTAGATGGATCAATCAATCAAAATCTTTAGTTAGCCAGGCGGGCACCATTGAGCAAGCTCATTTTCGAGGTGGACCTGGGATAGACAATACAATCATACAGAAAGAAACAGCAGATAAGGTATTAACACAAGAAATAGGATAAAACAGATATGTGCAGGCTAACAAGGAGATAGGAATTATACTTAGCCAGAATATAAAGTGCACAGTAATTACAGTACTAGTCATATATAGGTTACAAGCATAACAGATGTGAGATTAAATATAGTTTCTTTTGTTTTGTTTTTGGAAGAGGGACTAGACGGGCTTTAGAAAGCCCAGGGGGTAAGGGCCGGGACATAGACAGGGAGTTGGGCCCTACAGAGTCAGAGCAAGATCAGGGTCGCCTAAGTGAGTGCAGTCCTAAGAATTAAGGGAAGCAGTCACAGGATTCCTTGGGATGGCACATGATTAAGGCTTTGAACAATGCTAAACTAATAGGGAGACCTATTTTCAGGGTTTTTGTAGCTTGTTCCACAACAGAGCAAGAACATGACTCATAGAAACCCTGCCGAAGCAAGATCTAACCTTGGGTACCATCAGCGTAATGTAAGAGGCACTTCTCAGAAGGTAGTTCCTTGGTGTGCTTAACAGATCAGCAGACGCAGAACAGTGCCTGATGCTTAACACTTGAAGGTGTAGAATCTGCAGCTTGGATCTTCAGCACGACCAAAGGTTTTGCAGCCCACCCACCCTCCTGACCCACAGAGGCCCACTGCAGGGAATCACACAAGGCCCGCCAGCCACAAGAGACCCAGCCACGGGAGCGTCCCCACAGCCTGGTTCCCCCACAGGTCAGAGCACCCCAGCACCCAGGCACAAACCCACAATCCCTTGCCGCTAACAGTGCCACTTGATGGGGGTCAGCGAACTCCCCACTTGATACTGGGTTTAGGATGGATTCTTCAGATCATTTCCATTCTTTCCTCAGTTACCTGCTACGGTGTGTAGTCAAACAGTCTCAGCTACCTTCCTGAATATCAGGCTCTGGGGCAACTGTGCAGAGTCTGAAAATCTAAGGGTTAACCACAGCAGTCTCCCGTCTTGCTGCATATCAGCAGCAGACAGCTGGCACTCGCCTAGACAGCACCTGCTCATCCCCCTGCCCCCACAGACTTTCAACTCCAACACAGTGGCCACTCTTGTGCTCTTGGTCACACTCAAGTTAACATACTAACACATTAAAATGCCAGCAGAGCAGGCCTAATGGTCTTTCGAGTCTGCTCATTTGGTTAGCCCCCACCCTGGGAACTGACCTTGCTGTCCCCTCTGCCCTCTCAGGAGTCTTCATTTCCAGTCCAGGGTATTCCCCTTGCATTGGACTTTGCCTGCATAACCCTTCTCCTGTACCTGTCCCAATCCCTCTTGAACCCCTCCACAGTCTCCACCTCCACTAGTCCCACGGGCTGCACATTCCATGGTTCTACAACCCTCTCAGTGAAGTAGCACCTCCTCCTTCCCCCGTCTCCCCCCTCCAGCTTCCACCCATGCCCTCTAGTTGCCCCCCTCCTTCCTTCAGAGCACCCCGACTGAGCTTCCCCTATTTACCCGCTTCATGTACCAGAAGACCTCTATCATCTCCCCTGTCCCTTCTCTCTTCCAACGTGCATATATTTAGCTCCTCAAGCCTCTCCCGATAGGTGCTTTCCCCAAAGCCCCAGATCATTTTGGTTGCCCTCCTCTGGACCCTTTCCAGGAGTGCAATGTCCCTTTTTAAATGCGGCCTCCAAAACTGCACACAGTACTCGAGGTGTGGCCTAACCAAGCAGTTATACGGAGGAAGTATCACTTCCCTCCTCCTGGAGGCAATCCCCCCTAGCGATGCATCCCAGCATCCTGTTGGCCTTGGCTGCTGCCCTCCTACAAGTCTCAAGAGTTGTTTATCTTGACATCCACCACCACCCCCAGGTCCCTGTGAGCCATCGAGACTTGTAGCATTTCTCCAACCCCCCAAGGATATATACTTGGGCCTGGTTTCTGACACCCAGGTGCAGTACCCTGCATTTCCCTGCATTGAACCTCAGTCCCCACTTCAGCAACTCTTTTTCAGAAATACATCAAGTCCCTTTTCTCACCATGCAGGTGCTAGTCGACTCCAGACAGAAGAGGCTCTCTCTTCAGCTTTTTAAAAACCTGGATTCCAATCCAGTTTTCATATCCATTTTCTACAATCCAGTTTTCTCTGCCAAAAACCAGTCCTTTAACCTTTTTTCACTTTTCCTGTAGATGCCTTGTCATTATCAGAGACAGACAGAACCTTTTACACTTTTTCTTACTTCTCTCATTAGAAATCCTTAATTATTCATGTCTCACCAATGTGGCGCAGATGAAACTGAAGAGGCTTTCTCCCCATCCTCTTGACACAAATCCATCCATTTCATTAATCCTTTTTCACAATCCATTTAACCTTTACTCTGAACACTTTCACCGCTGTGGTGCAGTTTCTCTGTGCAGCAACAGAATACTGTAGTTCTCCCTGTCTACAGAGCTGCCCGCAAAATCCTCTCTTTCTCTCTCTAGATGGGGAAAGGCATCACCAGCTCTGGGGGACAGACTGCAGGCAGCCCCCTCACAGCCCTACAGCCCCACCTGTTCCCTAGGGGCTGTAGACCTCCTCCCTGTGGAGGGGCTCCTACTGAACTGAACTCAGAAACCAAAGTTCTTTCCCCTTGGGAGCTTTCTGGCAGCTTCCTGTTGGCAGGAGCCACTGTCCTCAACCAAAGTTAACATGTACAAGGTTCCCTCGACAGCTCACCGGTTGCTGAAAAAGGCGCCCAGCTTGTCCTGGTATTTTTCCCTCAAGAGTCTTCACTGAAGCTCTACTATTTAGTAGCCTTTTCCCTCTGATGGCCCAATACAAAATTTAGTATTTTTAGTTATTTTCCAGCCAGTCGCTAATGCTGATGCTTGTTTTCCCCAGCACTAGACAGGCTGAGAAATGTGTGTAGTATAACAGCAGCAGGAATGAGGGATAAATGTTCTAGCTCTGTCTGGATAAGGTGAACAGGGGAGCACCAGACTACCAAGGAATTATGTATTTTTGTATTGTGTTCAGGACTGACAGTGTGTGTGTGTGAGTGTGAGTGTGGAGGAGGTTGCTGGCAGGCTGCATTTTTGCAGTTAAAACACACTTCCCAGAATCATTAACCAGCACTAACCAGGCAGTGTGTTAGCACTTCCAGAAAGCTTTTAATATACCTATACACCTTATATGCATTAGAGTAACCCCCAGTTGTATGGGCACCTAGTTGCAATTAGTAATCCTGTGCAAAAAAAAAAATAGTGCCATGCTAACAGGTTAGCACTGCACAGAAAAATGCTTTTTAAAACAGTACCAGCCATGCTTATCACAGCGCAGTGCTAATCCTGTTACAGTGGTACATGGGCCCCCATTTTCAGAGCCAGTCATTAGTGTCATGCACTCCTACGGGCTGAACCTGAGACAGCACACAGCCACAGAAGGTGGTGGTCAATGGCACTCACTCCAGTAAAGAAAGCGTGATCAGTAGGGTGCCAGAGGGCTCAGTAATGGGACAAGTCCTCTTTCATGTCTTTATAAGTGGCATTACAGAAGAACTGGAAGGGCAGATGTGCCTTTTTGCAGATGACACCACAATCTGTAATAGCGTTGATAGGTGCAGATGGAGAGAATGAGTAGGGACCTTAAAAAAACTCGAAGAGTAGTAAGGGACATGGCAGCTCGAGTTCAAAGCCATAAAGTGCAAAATCAAGCATCTAGGGCATAGAAACCTAGAGGCAGAGTATAAAATGTGGGGGAGGTACTGATGGTCACTAAGAAAGAAACCTTTTACATAGCACTGTTCTTAGTATGCAGGAGAGGATTACTCATTTGCATGGCTGTAGTAATACATATGCACATGCACATGATCAGGTTAGCATCAGGGGATGCTGAATATGACACCCATCCAACCATGCTGTTAACAGTGTAATCTTTAGCACTGCACTAACCTTCTGAAAATGTGACCCAAATTGACTAAAAATCCTGGCCAATGCCTCTTAAGATACACAAAGTAAACATAAAAGGGTTATCTTATCTAAATCTTTATGTATTGTTTTATCTTATTTTGCTTGCAAAACCTTTATCCGATTTCAAAACATTGTGATATGACTTAAAATGTTTATAACAAACTAGTTAAAATAGTTTTTTTTTTCTTCTTTCATCTGAATACTGCCTTTATTTACTTATAAAAACACAGTCTGGTGGGCTGGCCTAGCAGGTTAGTGGTACCTGTACTGCCTCCATGCCAGTGGCCCAGTTGTGGGGGTGGACCTGGGTTGTGCAAGGGTTAGCTGGGGGAGATACGAATGCTCTTCTCTCAGGGAGGGGGAGTCTGACCACCCTGCTCTTCAACATCCACCTAGTTGAGGAGGGCTGGCAGGGTAGTGGAGTTGCATAAGGTGTAGGGCTCAGGCAGGCACAAAGCAAGCATGTGCCTTTATATGCAATTGTATCATTGCATGCTTGGCTGCCAGGGGATGAATCCAAAGGTAGAAACCCCCCAATGGCAGACTGATCTAACAACCTGCCGCAGATTCTGTACTACTAACCAGGCTCTGCTCCTATCTGAATATGTGTCTCCTTGTCAATGGCCTTCCCCCTCCTGGCCCCAATATTGGGGATGTGTGTGTGTGTGTGGGGGGGGGTCTCAGAGCAGGTAAGTCCTGGGGATGGTGGGTGATTGGGCTGGAGATGTCAGCGGGCAAGGGGGTCAGAGGGTGACTAAGGAGATTAAAATCTCAATGGAAAAAAAAAAAGAAATAAAACACAGTCTGAGAAGCTCAAACCCCAAAACAGACTGTGAATGCCTCCAGTGAGGCTTCACAGTACAGTGATTTAGCATAGAAACATGCAAATTATATGCTTATGCTAGCTAAGCTCCTGATGAGAACTGGGCACTGAGGGATTGCAGCAAAAATATATATTTTTGTTTCTTAACCAATAAACTTTTATTAAACAAAAACTAAATCAAAACATAGTCCATATAGTAAAAACTAGCAAAGCTTTTGGCTTGCACTATCACAGTTTCTGCAATGCTTTCCAAGCATTCAGCTCAGATAAGTTGCTGGACTAACATTGTAATTAATTACACATAAATCTGATCAAAACTTTAACTTGGAAAAACGCATGCAGCTCCCTATGTTTATGTTAGGAATATCCTATATTAGCTTCCCATACAAATGTGTTTTAACAGTAAATGAGAGCAACACTTATTTAAAAGAATAAACTACAGCATTTTAAATTAGTTCTAAAAGTTTCTTGTTACATCACAATGTTCTGAAATTTGATTAAAGGTGTGTAAGCAAAACAAGATGGAAAACCCCACAGAGAATTAAAATAAGAGATAGCCCTGTTTTGTTTACCTTCTGCTCTGCAGCTTTAGACATCCTCTCATCAAACCAGCAGCTAACTGAATGCAACAGGAAATGAATGCAGAAGCAGGCCATTCAAGGGGAAGGGGCAGGGGCCATGGGTAGTTTCAGAATGTAGTCCATTTCAGTATATAGTTTATTTGTTTCAGTATATAGTGAATGTGGATTTTTCAGTCTGTAGTGTATGTGTTTCAATACATAGTGTATGTGTTTCACCAGGTAGTGTATTTGTTTCGGTATATAGTGTATGCGGATTTTTTAACTATACTGTGTATGTATTTCAATATGTAATATATTTCTTTCAGTAGACAGTGTATGTGGATTTTTCAATGTGTAGTGCATGTATTTCAATAGCTACTATATGTATTTCAATATGTAGTGTGTTTGTTTCAGTATATAGTGTATGTGTTACGTGTAAAGTATTTGTTTCAGTAGATAGCTTATGTGGATTTTTCAGTCTGTAGTGTATGTATCTCAATAGGTAGTGTATATGTTTCAGTACATAGTACATTTGTTTCAGTATATAGTGTATGTGGATTTTCAGTACTCTGTGTATTTCAGTAGATAATGTATATATTTCACTATATAATATAAGCATTTCATGATATAATGTATGCGCTTCACTATATGATATATGCATTTCAGTATATAGTATATGTATTTCACTATATGAGGTATATATTTCAGTAGATCGTGTATGTGGTTCACTACACTGTGTATGCATTTCACTATATAATATATATATTTCATTATACGATGTACGTGTTTCACCATAAAGTGTATGTGTTTTACCATACAGTCAGAGAGTCTGACTAACGGCCTGCCATAAATATGCTCACTCAACTCAGTCCCAGTGTAGTTTCGCTTATTAAGCTGGGAATGTGTGCGTGTGTGTGTACGTGTGTGTGTGTCTGTGTCTGTAGAGGGATTGGAGGCATAAAAAAAGGAACACAAATGTAAGAAATTATCACTAGATAATATGACTGGTGATCGTGAATTAGTTAAAAAAAAGACAGATATTCGGTGCAACCACTTAGGAGAGTTACATGAATGGCAGGATCAGAAGCACCGTGGGACCCAATAGCGAACACTGACATAGCCAGAACAATACAACTTCGATAAAAAAATTAAATCTAGCATTAAAATCAAATCAATTTCTGATTTCTTACTACCTTCACTGCCACTGAAATTAAACATTGTGGCGTACTGTGGAATATCTTATTGTTTAACAAAAAAAAGGTGTGATCTGATCTATGTGAAAGCATAAACTGTATTGTTTGGAATCAGAATACAAAGTTTCCATCTCAGATGAGCTATGTTATGGCAAATACATCAGTTTTTAAATTAAATTATGTAATTTAATTTTCTAGCCATGCAGGTGCTGCTTGTTGTAGTTTGATGCAATTTAAGTTTGGCATACAGACTTGTATTTATTAATTTTTTTAACCGGGTAGGTCCACTGAGACAGCAGTCTCTTTTCATGGTCAACAAAAAGTTAATGACATATTACAATCAGGCATGACATTGTTAAAATACATGATCAGATAACAATCAGACATGACATAGTCAAAGTACATGATAAGAGAAGTAATACATATGGCCCAACATGGAGTACCAGTACATAGGTTACATAGGAAATACAAGCTGAATAGACTTTCATCCTTATATGCTTGCCAAAAAAATCTGACCATCTCGTATTTGTTTGTAGAAAATTTATCGAATCTGTTTTTGAATAGTTCCATAGAACTGCTTGTTACTACATCTATAGGTAGACTGTTCCACAAAGTTGGCCACCCTTTAGCTAAACCAGTGTCTTCTTTTAAGTAGACTCCATTTCCCTATTGCTAGTTGAAGGTGATGTCCCCTGGTTTTGTACTTGCATTCTTTGAGCATCAGGCCATAACTGGTCCACAGTATGTTATCATGTATAGCTCTACGCACATGTCCCTCCTTGTTCTCCTATATTGTAAGGTAAATATATCTAATCTCCTAAGTCTTTTAGTGCATGGGGCATCGTTATACCGTTATTGCTCTTGTGGCTCTTCTCTGGATCTTCTCTAATTTTAAGATATCTCTCTTCTTATACGGTGACCATACCTGCACTCCATACTCAAGATAGGGTCTTACCAGTACCTGATACAGAGGGATTGTGACTTTCTCAT
Source organism: Neoceratodus forsteri (assembly GCA_016271365.2). NCBI lineage: Eukaryota > Metazoa > Chordata > Ceratodontiformes > Ceratodontidae > Neoceratodus > Neoceratodus forsteri. The sequence goes on along the minus strand of CM057450.1, from coordinate 428,105,645 downwards.
CCCTACTTTTGATGTGACGCAAAGTACAATTTAGGTTTTGATTGGCCTTTCTGGTGACAATGCTACATTGCGTACTAAACTGTAGGTCTGATGATATCATTACACCCAAATCTTTTTCCTCCACAATTTCGGATAAACTTCTGCTCCCCCCCCATCCTATAGGCTATGTTTGGGTTATGACTTCCCATATGCATGATGGTGCACTTATTTATGTTCAATTCAAATCTGTACCTCTCTGTCTTCTATTTCCCAACCATGAATTCACCCAGTTAATTATATTACAATCTAGCCCAGTTTACTCAAGGACCATTAATAATTTACTGTGGGGCAGTTTATCAAAGGCCTTCGAAAAATCAAGAAAAGCCACATCCACCGCATCACCATGGTCCAATGCTTTACTTACTTTTTCGTAGAAAACTAGCATGTTTGTCTGACATGAGCGAGATTTTGTAAAGCCATGTTGTGTTGGATCTAATAGGTTAGTTGCCTCCAGATGTGCTAATATATGGTCTTTAATTATGCCCTCTATGATTTTACATATCATAGATGACAGACTGACCAGTCTAAAGTTATCCAGTTTAGTCCTAGGGCCTTTCTTTAAAATTGGTACCACAACAGCATCTCTCCATCCCTGTACTACCTTCTCCAGATCCAGGGATTTCTGGAAGATATATGCAAGTGAGAGGTGCTAAAAATTCTGAAAGTTCTGCTAATACTCTTGGGTGTATGTCATCGGGGGTTCTGGGATTTATTTGTATTGATTTTTTGTAACTTTCCAATACCTCCTTTGTTTCGATATTTATCTTACCAGATATAGATTCTTCAATAGCAAATGGAGTAACTGTTTTGTTAGTGTTATTAAATGCAGAACAGAAATAATTATTCTGAATGTCTGCCATTTCCTTATCATTTGTTGTATTACTCTCTGTATTTATATAGGGGCCAATATTGTGCTGGACTTTCCTTTTGCTGTTAATATATGTATAGAACGTTTTATAGTTATCCTTCATTTTGGATGCGAGTGATAATTAATACCCAGCTTTGGCCTTTTTGATAGTGTTTTTTATTTTTGTCACTAGGGCCCTGTAGACTATCATACCCTCTGAATATTCCAATCTTAATATTGTTCTATATGTTTTATTTTTCTTCTTGATTAAGTTCTTTATTTTTGTGTTGAACCACGCTTGTGTACTTTTTTGTGACCATATTTTTCCTGCTCGGTATGTGGCAACTTACTTCTGTTCTTAATTTCTCCAATAATACTTCCCACATTTCCTCAACTGTTTTGTTAGTGAATTTATTATGCCAGTCCAATCTGTACATACTTCTTTTAAGGGAACAAAAATATGCCCTACCAAAGTTTAGTTTACATGTATTCCCTTTTTTTACCTTATTAATGCAATCTTCCTTAATTTGAAAAAATACAGTTTGGTGGTCACTGTTTCCAAGGGGACGTTCCACCTCAATGTTGCCCACATTATCAGCCCTGTTGGTCATATTACGAGCCAAAATATTGCATCCTCTAGTTCCTACCAGTACTTTTTGTTCTAGCCCTGCCTGGTCTAAAGCTTCTAGGTAACTGGTTTCTATACTAGTGGTGCCTTTTAGATCCAGCCAATCTATCCCAGGAAAGTTAAAGTCACCTATTAAAATGTTTTTCTCTGCTAGATCTAATTTTGATATATAATCTACTAGTAATTTATCCTCATCCCGTGCAATTGAGGGTGTCCTATAAACTAATCCTAGGTTTATTTTGGCATCTTTATTTGAAAGTATTTTTACCAATAAAATTTCCAGGTTATTATATTCTAATAGGATCTCTTCACTCTTTATTGTATTCTTAATGTATATAGCTAATCCCCCACCTCTCCTATGTATTCTGAAATTGGAGTAAAGGTAGTAACCACTAATATTTTTGTCAAATGAATCTGTATCTTCCCACCTGGTCTCCATTACTAAAGCAATTTGAATATTCTGGGTATCTAGAAGGTGTTTAAATTCATCAAATTTATTAACCAGGCATCTTGCATTTACTAGTACCCCATTCCAACCTCTCTTAGTATTGTTTGTAGATGTTGTTCTGTTTGCTACCATTATGTCTGATGCACCTTCCCCCGAAACCAGTTTAAATGTAACTTTATGACTTCATTTATCTTTTTCCCCACCATTCTTGTCCCAACTCTGTTTAAGTGCAACCCATCCATTGTGTAAACTGCCTTATTCTGAAAGGTTGTAGAATTGTCCATGTATCCAATCCTATTTAATTTACAGATATGTTGTAGTCATATGTTAATGTTGTTAATGGCTTTGTCTATTCATATAATCCTTATGTAGGTAATATACCAGAAATGATTAATTTGCCTCCTTTATTTCTTATCCTGTTGGCTAATTTTTTATAGTTGTTTTGGATGATTGCTGTGTCACTTTTTCCTATATCATTAACTCCTACATGAAGTGTGACCAAAGGATTTGGGGCTGATGAAGTATTAATAACAATCACTGACTACACAAGGCAGGGAAAACAGATCAAGGTATCAATATGAACCAGAGTAGGCAAACAAAGTCAGTTATAATGACAGAAGTAAGCATCACCAGTTACAGAAGCAGAGGCTGTGCTCCAGTAGGACAACTCTGAGCCCTTTCTTAAATAAATCCACCAAGTGAAGAGCTGTCCTGAAGGGCAGAAGGTAGCAAGTTCCAGTGGTAAGGTGTTAAGATTGCAAAGGACCTCTTTCCCACACTAGATCTAACTCTCAGTACCTCCAATATGGTATTGCTGAAGGAACACAAACCCCTCCTGGAGGGCTTAAATGTTAGTATGTCACATAGAGGAGGGACACTTGTCAAGCTTAAAGGCCAGGCAGAGGAGAGGGTACTCTAATCAGCTCTCCAATGAAGGCCAGTTCAGTAATCGCAGCACATCACAATGGTGCTCCCTGAGTGCGGCTCCAGAGGCAAAGCGACCAGTTTTACTGTTCAGCTCAGAGTACTGCAGGGATTTTAAGAAGGGGTACCATGTTATAGAAGGGGAAGCAGAGTACTGGCAGCAATGAAAATTCGTGAGTCTCTAGTTAGGAAACTGCCAAGGTAGTAGAGTAACCCAATTTTTTTGTGAAGGATCTTAGTAACATAGTCAATATGGGTTCTAAATGGAAGTTCCTGGTCCAGATAAACCCCAGGTATTTGGTGAACCCCACTACTTCTTCAAGTGCTCCAGAGGAAGTCAAAAGATGAAATAGGTGCTGTCTGGTCAAACCCAAATTTCTAGGGCCAAACAATACTGTCCTGGTCTCTTTGACATTGAGGACCAGTTTGCTAGCCACAAACCTGTTTTCCAGTTCTAGGAGGTCACCGGCAGTTTGTGCCTTGAGACGGCTTGGATCACTAGAACTTCCATAGAGGACAGTGTCATTGGTATGCAGCACTAGGTTCACCCTTCCACAGTTCCTGGCATATCATGGACAAACAAAGAGAACAGCAAGGGGCCCAATATGGAGTCTTGTGGGACACCACCTGAGATAGTTTTTCTCAACAACAGTGAGCCCTTCCACCTGACCAGCTGGGATCTTCTGGCCAGGTAATGGGAGAACCATCAGAGGAAGAGTTCATCAAGACCAAACCACTTTCATTTTGTTGGGAGAAGACTATAGTTAACAAAGTCATAAGCTTTTGTAAGGTCTTTGAGCACTGACCCTCCCCCACCAGCATTTGTGTCTGAGAAGCTTCCGAGAACCAAGGGGAGATGTAATTTTTTGAGGGTGGCAGAAACTTTATCCTGTGACACCAAGTATCAGTTGTCAGGAGGACATGTGTGGTTTAAGCACCAGTCAGACCCCACAGCCTGGACCAAAACAGTAATCCTCTCCATAGAAACTCTAGATAACGACATACACCATGAGTAATCATCTTTATAAAATGGGCAAGATCAACCAGCCAATCAGAATAGCTCCTCACCATGTAAGAAATATGTTCCATGCATGGGTAATAAAAAGGACAGCAGTAAAAAGGCAAATATCATTAAGCGTTAGAACACTGGCATTTAAAAAATGCCACCATTATTTCCTCACTAACATCAATTCACCCTCAGAGCCGAATCAGAAGACTTTTTTTTTTTTACTAACTGATAATACCTTGTGCCATAATTGTGGCAATACATAATTATAAATTTCTGCTTAAAATTCTCAGTAGTCATTGCTTGATGTCACCTTCTCAGTGTGCGACAGAGGGTTTCTGAGAGATAAAATGAGTGACATCCCTTGTAATGTGTGAGAGACTGCGTGGTACGGTTTCTTGGAGTGCTATGCTCCATGAAAGCCCTGTACAAACAAACCCTTACCGGTTACAGGAAATGAAGCAGAACACTGACTGAAGTTGAAATATATGTACAACACAAGTGCCCTGGACAAGTGCTTTTCCCCCAACATTTCACCAGCAAAATTAGGTACTCTAAAGACGAAGCTGACTACTCAAGTGATACCGAAGTCCAATTCTCTCACCACAAGACAGCAGGACTACAACACCCACCATGCTCAGCTCTTACCCTGCTTCCTCTATCCAGCTAGCAACTTAGTGGCAGCCCACCTACCAGTAAAAGCTTCTTGGGTCTCCCACTTGTGGAATTCCCAGCTTCAGAAGTTTGGTAATTGGAATGCTCAGGCATCGTGATTTTATTGTTTGCTTTTAATGGTGGTGGCTGTAGGAAAAGTGTTGGTCCTACGCGCCGATCGATAATGGCTTTTGTACGAGAGAGTGTGTGAGGGGATCAGAGTAGCTTGTGCAGGTTGATTATACTTGCGGCAGTGTGTGATGGCGAACTGGCCCCTGGCCAGAGGGGGCCACTGGGGCGATGGCTTCCCTGTGTAAGTGCATACTATTTCACTATGCAAATGAGCTCATCACTATTAATATAATGTCCGCGGAAAGACTATTTTGTCATAGATAAGCATCATTAAATCTCTTCTCTACATCCAAGCAAGATTTTTCTAACTGTAAAAATTGTAATAAATGTATAGGAAACCATTTTATAAGTGCAATAAGACACTCCATGGTGTGCATGGAACATATTTTACTGCACACTAGAGGCTAAAGACACTCGGCCAAGGCCTTGTGCCTTATTACGTCGCTGGCCGTGCGGTAAAATATCTTCCATGCACACCCTGTCGTGTCTTATTGCTTACTTATTTGGAACTGGCTGCCAGTCTCCAAACCAGCTGGACAGCAGCTGATTGGGCACCAACATATTTTGTGAGCTCTGCAACGCTTGTCCTCTGAGGCTTCTACTACAGATTTTGTTCTCTCTCTTCTCTCTCACTCTCTCTGTCCTCAAGGCAATATATTTCTTTGCATAAGGTCATATGTATTTTCTTACAGTAACAACAACAACAAAAAATAAGTACATATTCCCATAATCTTAGATGTTCTGTAGAGTTGGGAGGTGAAAAATGGATATAGATAAATAGGTAGATAGATAGACAGACAGACAGACAGATATGAAAGAGAGAGCTCACTGAGAGCACATAATCCAGAAGCATGCTCTGTCTGCAGCTACAAATGTCAAGAAAATCCCACTGTTCTCATACTGAGAATATGAGTGAACAGCTCCTCTTGCTAAGCTGAGCACCCTGGATTTTTGGGAGCCCAAAAACCTAATTTGGGGGCATATTTTCAAAAAACTAACATCAGAATCTAGCTAAACATATCCCATTTACCTAGGTTCAGGTGTTTTTTTTTTTTTGAAAATACAGCATTTTTAAGTAATTTTAATGTTTTTATTTTAGTTTAAAAAAACAAGATGGCAGCCGCCATGATTGGTATTTTTGTCTTACAAGTAAATCATGAAAAATAAGCCTTCACAATCAGTGTGGTATTTACCATTCATATCAGAGGATTATCCAAAAATTAAACTTTAAATCTTTATAACTCTGGACCTGTTTAATAATTTTTTCACGAAACCTTTGAAAGGCATTAGCTTGGCATAGGCCACTTCTAACCCAAATGTTTCATGAAACAAATCTGTACTATCTAGGCAGTGCATGACAGCAAAAAAAATAAGAAATGTTACGTCTAGAACAAAAAAAATCTTCACTTTTCCAAAACCAGCATTCATGATCTCAGAAAGTGCAAAACATGCCACCACAAAACTTTTGAAATCTTGAGATTTTGCCACCCTGACCATGCAAGCAAATGTTTAGGCTATTCAATTGAGTGGTGCCAAAGTTATTAAGGTACAAAGTTAGGGGTTTAACATTAAACACTCTACTCAACCCTAACTATAGGGGCACTATGGAACCCCTATAATATATATTATATATATATATATATATATATACACACACACACACATATATAAATATATATATATTCTGCATACTTAAAGTAGCATTGGTAGGTGGAGGAGAGTGATATTTAGTCAGTGTTCGAGGCACTTTAAACTTGTCTTTAAATTATTAGCAGGTTTTGTGGAGAACCTTGCTAAGGAAATAAATCTTTGGGGTGAGTAGATTAAGAAAGCCCTTTGAGTTAAGTGTGTAATTGAGGAGTGGAGCTACCAGAGGTTTAGTGTATTGTAACAGGAGCACTGAAAAAGACTGCTTTGCCCAGCATGTCCCAGCAGGAGAGCGGAACAGTGCATGGGTGGAGCATCTGCCTTAGGCATGTGCAGGCACCCACAGTCCACAAGAGACTCCACAGGAGGAACACCAAGCCAATGTAGGAGATAACACAGTAATGTGTTACGCTATACTCAAGCAATCCGTTTCAGGGTAAGTAGCTACAGGTAGTGGGTAAACATCTTATGGGTAAGGAGTAGCAGGAACCAGGATAAGGTAGGTACAGGCAAGGAGGTTAAAAGGAAAAGTAGGAGAAACCCTATCCAGCGTAGGGCAAAACATAAGTTCAGGCAAGTGGGTAAAGAGTAGTAGACACCCAGAGCAAGTTAGGCACAGGTAGGCGGATTAAAAAAGGGAAAACAAGACATACCCTATCTACGGAGAATCCTGTGAAGATGACGGTGACAAAAACCATGAGGAGAAAAACAGCAAAGGAAAACAGCATGGCTGTAAAGAGCGGCTCTGAAAACACAGCGATCATTTAAATGGTGACGTATGGATTTTCTCCTTCCCCGAGTTCTGTCCTCCAGGAGTTTATTATTTTTATTTAAAAATTTACTGCGTCACTGTCATCGCTGTTTCAGCAATCGCTGTGTTTTCACAGTCGCCCTTTGTGGCCATGCTATTGTCTATTTGCCATTTTTGACCTCATAGTTTTACCCACACCATTATAACATAGAACCATCTAAGGTAGGGTACCAAATACATTTCAGACAAGCAAAGGGAGAGGTAGGAATTCACTAGCATAGAAAAGAGGTAGTAAGGTACAGATAATTTTCAACAGGCACTAAGGTAAAGAAAGGAAAGAGCATGTGAGTGATGTGCAACAGACGTGGAACTGAAGTATTTTTGGACACCTTCTGGAGACTGAGGTGCTGCCCCATTTGTACTCACCTCTCTGGGTTGAAGACAGAGGTTGCTGGAATATGGGCTGATCTAGCAAGGGTGCAGAGAACCTTCTGCCCCACTCAGAAGGGTCACCAAGTCTGCCACCGCTCCCTCAGAGGATGTTTAGGAAGATGTAGAACAGTTGGACTTTGGTGGGCACAGGGCAGGGACAGCAGAGAAGAGGAGGGAAGGGTAAACACTCCTCAGCCTATACCAAAGCACAAATTCTGTTGCCATACTGGTGGGATGGGGCAGCAGGGAGGAGGTACCTGTAGCGGTGGAAAGGGATGAAATGGGGGTCCTCAGGAGGGGGGCCCAAAGGAGAGAGGAAGAGACCCCCAAATGAGGAGGAAGCAGATGTTGACGGGATCTCTATTTTTAGTGGACAGCCTTGGATATGGGGAAGAAAGGGAGATGGAGGTGAAGTCCCTGAAAGGTGATTTGGCTTGGAGGGATAGAAAGTGGATCCAGAGGAGCTCTATAGCAGCTGGAAATGGGTGGGAGCTAGATGTCATTGTCCACCAGGGAATACGTACTTTCTTTTTTGTTGCTTCCATATGAAGACATGTACAAACTTATAAAAAAGTAGTACAGACAAATCTGTTGCATTGAAGGGAGAGAGAGAGAGAGGGAGAGAAATCTGTAGTGGAAGGATTGGAGGACAGGAGTTGCAGAGAGTACAGGTGGAGAAACATGTATCTAAATTCCACTGAATAGGTATCTTTCACATAGCTTTATAATGAGTGACTCAAAAACATCTATCATTCACCATTTGTTTCTAGTACACCTTTCAAGATTTCAAACAACAGAGGCATTCATCATTTGTTGTTTGGAATTTAAACATGTTTATCCACCTGTACAGGAAAATTGATATGAAATTGAGAATGGTGGCTACATTGGAAGACACAGGAGCCGCAAGGCCCAGCTAAAATGACAGGTAGTGTCATTTTAGATACAAATTGAATACAGTAGGCTGATACAGACTAACAATGAAATCAGTTAAAACATTGTTTATATAAAATGCCATAACTTTAGGAGTTAGATTGTGAATAACAACAGATATATTAAAGACTGTATATAAACGTATAACCAATATGTGCTAAAAAAGAAATGTCAGTATAAAAAAATTGCAAAAAATTGAAAGTATTAATAATGATTATTTTATAATAATAGTTCCCTCGATGAAGCATAATTGGATGTGAAACATTGGGACCTATACTTAAAAAGAAAAAAGAATGAGAAAATTAAAGAATTTAACTTCTTTCTTGTGTTATGAGCTTTTTTGCTCAAGCAGCCTGCAAACTGTTGTTTTTGGTACTGATGTACTGAACTCTGGCTTGCTCCACTATAAACTGTACTGAGAAATGATAAGTGATTTCCCTTGGGACCCGACGGAATTGAAAAATCAGTTGGACATTTATTTCAGGCTGATCACTCCATCTTTGACCAGGTGCCATGTCACCCAACTGTGTTCAAGTAGTGCTCTGAGCATCAATCGCCAGTGCAGGCAGTCCCTTACCTTTCATCAGCACACAAGCATGCAGGGTGCCATGTTACACCACTGCGTCCATGCAGTGCTTCTGAGCATCACTCCTCAGTGCAGGCAATTCCTCTTCTTTCACCAGCATGCAGCACACCACCGTGATTTGTGCCATGTCACACCACTGTGTTCAAGCTGTGCTTCTGAGTATCACTCGCCTGTGCAGGCAGTCCCTCACCTTTCACCGGCAAACAGTTTATCACTGTGATGGGTGTCATGTCACCCCACTATGTTCATGCAGTGCTTCTAGGCATCACTCCTCAGTGAAGGCAGTCCCTTACCATTCACTAGCACACAGTACACAAGCATGCTGGGTGCTATGAACACCACCGTATCCATGCAGTGCTTCTGAGCATCACTCCCCAGTGCAGGCAGTCCCTTTCCTTTCACCAGCATGCAGCACATCACCATGATGGGTGCCATGTTGCCCCACTATGTTCAAGCTGTGCTTCTGAGTATCACTCCCCAGTGCAGGCAGTCCCATACCTTTCACCAGCACACAGTACACCATCGTGTTGGGTGCCATGTCACCCCATTGTGTTCATGCAGTGCTTCACAGCATTGCTCCCCAGTGTAGGCAGTCCCTTGCCTTTCACCAGCAGGCAGTATGCAACAGGGATGTGTGCCATGATGCCCACTCTGTTCACGCAGTGCTTCTTGGCATCACTCCTTAGTGAAGGCAGTCCCTTACCATTCACTAGCATACAGTACACAAGCATGCAGGGTGCCATGTTACACCACTGTGTCCATGCAGTGCTTCTGAGCATCACTCCCCAGTGCAGGCAGTCCTTTTCCTTTCACCAGAAGGCAGCACATCACCATGATGGGTGCCATGTTGCCCCACTATGTTCAAGCTGTGCTTCTGAGCATCACTCCACAGTGCAGCCAGTCCCTTACATTTTACCAACATGCAGCATGTGGCTCTTATGGTTGCCATGTCACCCCTCTGTGCTCATGTATTGCTTTTGAGCATTGCCCCCAGTATAGGCAGTCCCTTCCTTTCACCAGCACACAGTACGCAACAGGAATAGGTGACACGATGCCCCACTGTGTTCATGCAGCCCTTCTCAGCATTGCTCCTCAGTGCAGGCAATCCCTATACATTCACCAGTCCACATTACACCACCATGATGGGAGCCACATCACTCCACAGTGTTCATGCAGAGCTTCTGAGCATTACTCCACAGAGCAGGCACTCCCTCACATTTCACCAGCACACAGTACACTACCATGATTGGTGTCATGTCACCCCAGTGTTCAGGCTGTGCTTCTGAGCATTACTCCACAGAGCAGGTACTCCCTCACATTTCTCCAGCACACAGTACACTACCATGATTGGTGTCATGTCACCCCAGTGTTCAGGCTGTGCTTCTGAGCATTACTCCACAGAGCAGGCACTCCCTCACATTTCTCCAGCACACAGTACACTACCATGATTGGTGCCATGTCACCCCAGTGTTCAAGCTGTGCTTCTGAGCATTACTCCACAGTGTAAGCAATACCTCAGCTTTCACTAGCACACAGCAGACCACCTTGATGGGTGCCATGTCACCCCACTGTGTTCATGCAGTACGTCTGACATTACTCCCTTGTGCAGACATTCTTTCATCTTTCACCAGCAAGCAGTACACCACCATGATGTGTGCCTTATCATACAAGAGTGTTTATACAGTTCTTATGAGCATCGTTACACAGTGCAGACAATCCCTTACAGAATGCAACCGTAATTAGTGTCATGTCACTCCACTGTGTTCATGCAGTGGTTCTGAGTATTGTTCTTTAGTGCAGGAAAAGCCTACCCACTCATCAACGTGCATCACACCACCGTGATGGATGCCATGTTGCCCCACTGTGTTCATTCATTGCTTCTCAGCATTACTGCTCCCCTTCAAGCAGTCCCTTACTTTGTTCATACAGTGCTCTGAGCATCACTCCACAGTGCATGCAGTACCTCACATTTCACCACCACACAGTACACTACCTTGATGGGTATACTGTTGTCCACCTGTGTTCATGCATTGCTCCTCCCAGCAGGCAGTCCCTTACCTTTCACCAGCATATAGTACACAACCATGATGAGTGGCACGACACCCCACTGTGTCCATGGGACAAAGCTGTTTATCACTTTCAGCACCCTGACCTGCCTCCATCTGGGCCACTCTTCCCAGCCCTGTCACTCACCTTCACTGTGACTTACCTTTTCTGGTTGTCCTGTCACAGGACCTTGGATCAGAGGCACGTAGTCATCAGTGTAGGGCCTGCGAAAGCACTGCATAAACACAATGGGTGGCATGGCACCCATCACGGTAGTGAACTGTGTACTGGTAAAAGGTGAGGGACTTCCTGCACTGGGGAGTGGTGCTTAAAAGTACTGTATGAATGTTCTTGTGTGACAAGGCATACATCACGGTGCTGTTCTGCTTGCTGGTGAAAGATGAGGTTATGCCTGTACGGGGAAGCAATGCTGAGAAGCAATGCATGAACATAGAAGGGTGACATGGCACCCATAAGAGCTGCACACAGCATGCTGGTGAAAGGTGAGGGACTGCCTGCACAGGGGAGTGATGCTCAGAAGCACAGCTTGAACACAGTGGGGCCACGTGGCACCAATCACGTTGGTGTGCTTCACGCTGGTGAAAGGAGGATTGCCTGCTCCGGGGACCAGTGCTCAGAAGCACTGTATGAACACTCAAGTGTGACAAGGCATACATCACGGTGGTGTTCTGCTTGCTAGCAAAAGATGAGGGAGTGCCTGCACAAGGGAGTAGTATCAGAAGCACTTCATGAACACAGTGGGGTGACATGGTACACATCAAGGTGGTGTACTGCATGCTGGTGAAAGGTGATGGACTGCCTGCAGAGGGAAGTGATGCTCAGAAGCACAGCTTGAACACAGTGGGGTGACATGGCACCCAAAATGAAGAAGACTAAAAAAACAGTGGGAACAACATTTCTCTCAGGTTGATCACTCCATCTTTGACCAAGTGCCATGTCATCCAACTCTTCAAGCAGTGCTTCTGAGCATCGTTCCCCAGTGCAGGCAGTCCCTTACCCTTCATCAGCATGCAGTAAACAACAGGGATGGGTGCCTGGTTGCAAATTCTCCAGACAGTGCAAAGCTTCAATGGATAGGATGGGTGCAGGAGAGAGGCTGGTACCTGTTAAAAAACAATCAATTGTGTGTGGTCACAGTTGGTACTAAGGAAGTGTTAAACTGATCTGGAAAAAAATATTAAAACCAAGTTGAACTTGAAAACCATGTAAGACTATATTTTCTAAGGGATATCATTATTTATGAGATCTCATGGAATTGCATGGGCGCCATGATGGCCCACTGTGTTCATGCAGTGTTTCTGGGCATCACTCCCAAATGCTGGGAGTCCCTGACCTTTCAGCAACACACAAAATGCAAGCATACTGGGTGCCACGTTGCATCACTGTGTCCATGCAGTGCTTCTGAGCATCGCTTTACAGTGCAGGCAGTCCCTTACCTTTTACCAGCACACAGTACACCACCATGATGTCTGCCTTGTTACACAAGAGAGTTCATATGGGGCTTCCGAGTATCACTTCCCAGAGCAGGCAGTCCTTCACCTTTCACCAGCACGCAGCACACCACCGTGATGGGAGCCATGTCACCCCACTGTGTTCAAGCAGTGCTTCTGAGCATTGCTCCTCAGTGCAGGCAGTCCCTTACTTTTCACCAGCACACAGTAAGCAACAGGGATTAGTGCCATAATGCAAATTCTCCAGACAGTGCAATGCTTCAATAGATAGAATTGGTGCAGGAGAGAGGCTACTACCCCATAAAAAACAGTGAATTGTGTGTGGTCACAGTTGGTAGTAAGGAAGCATTAAACTGATCTGGAAAGAGGTATAGAATTAAAACCGAATTGAGCTTGAAAAACATGTAAGACTTTATTTCCTAAGGGATACCATTATTTATGAGATCCTATGGAGTGCATGGGTGTCATGATGCCCCACTGTGTTCATGCAGTGCTTCTGGGCATTGCTCCTAAATGTGGGAAGTCACTGACCTTTCTGCAGTACACAGTATGCAAGCATTCTGGGTGCCATGTTGCAACACTGTGTCCATGCTTTGCTTTTGAGCATTGCTCCACAGTGTGGGCAGTCCCTCACCTTTTATCAGCACACAGTACACCACCATAATGTCTGCCTTGTCACACCAGAGTGTTTATACAGTGCTTCTGGGTATCGCTCCCAAGTGCAGGCAGCCCTCATCCTTCACCAGCATGCAGCACACCACTGTTATGGGTGCCATGTCATCCCACTGTGTTCAAGCAGTGCTTCTGAGCCTCACTCCCCTGTGCAGACAGTCCCTCACCTTTCACCAGCATGCAGTACACCACCTTGATGGGTACCATGTCACCCCATTGTGTTCATGCAGTGGTTCTGACATTGCTCCCTTGTGCAGGCATTCCCTCATCTTTCACTGGCATGCAGAACACCACCGTAATGTGTGCCTTGTCACACCAGAGTATTCCTACAGTGCTTCTGAGCACCACCTTCCAGTGCAGGCAGTCCCTCACTTCTCACCAGCATGAAGCACACCACCATGATTTGTGTCATGCCTCCCCACTGTGTTCATGCTGTGCTTCTCCACTCCCCTCTGCAGGCAGTCCATCATCTTTCGCCAGCATGCAGTATGCAGCTCTTATGGGTGCCATGTCGCCCCTCTGTGTTCATGCATTGCTTTTGAGCATTGCTTCCCAGAACAGACAGTCCCTTACCTTTCATCAACACACAGTATGCAACAGGAATGGGTGCCATGACACCACACTGTGTTTATGCAGTGCTTGTGAGCATTGATCCTCAGTGCAGGCAATCCCTACCCATTCACCTGTCCACATTACACCACTGTGATGGGTGCCATGTTCCTCCACAGTGTTCATGCAGTACTTCTTAGCATCACTCCACAGAGCAGGCACTCCCCTCACCTTTCACCAGCACACAGGTCACTAATGTCGTTGGCACCATGTCACCCCACTGTGTTCAAGCTGTGCTTATGAGCATCATTCCACAGTGCAGGCAATCCCTCACCTTTCACCAGCATGCAGTACACCACCTTGATGGGTGCCATGTCACCCCACTGTGTTCATGCAGTGCCTCTGATACTACTCCCATATGCAGGCATTCCCTCATGTTTCACCAGCAAGCAGAACACCACCATTATGTGTGCCTTGTAGTAAGTAAGATTTATTTTTAGGCACTCAATCCCAGGGACTCTGGGTGCCGTACAAAGGGGACAATCAGATTGTCACACCAGAGTGTTCATACAGTGCTTTTGAGCATCACTGCACAGTGCAGGCAATTCCTCGACATTCACCAGCATACAGGGCACAACCATAATTGGCGCCATGTTGCTCCACTGTGTTTCATTTCATTTAATTTATTTGTAATTGCAGGTAGGTACACTGAGATACAAGATCCCATTTTGAGGCACAACCTGAAGTCAACAGGTTCAGTAGACACACTAACATCATAGAATACATTACTCAACCATTAAATACAAGAAAAAATGAACACATCATTTTACACAAAAGCAAACATTCATTTAAAAAAAAAAATGAATAGAAGCAGCAGTGGAGAAAGTGGTGACTGATAAAGAAGACTTTACTTCATCAGGCAAAGGGTTCCACACTGTTGCAGTGCAATAAGCGAAGGACCTTTTCCCTGAGTTTGTACGGACTAATGGAAGGGTCAGTTGGGTCTTAGTAGATGACTGTGAACTGTATGGGGAACTATATGTATCCAAAAGGGCTCAAAGTGAAGTTGGAACATTGGAACACCTGTATATAGCATTTTAAATGTAAAACGTGACATAGCCAATGTGGCAATAGCCATCTGTCTCTTATTATTTGTGTTATATTTTTGCTATAAATATTTTTTTTGAATTGCTGCTTGTGAAACATGGCAGTCAGCACAAGGCATCATGGGACACTGGATTATTTTAAAGGAAAAACATTTCTGCTTTCTTGCTGACCTAAAGGGCACAGCTGGCTTGTAGAAAATCTAACACTTATCTGCTAAACTTCCTGAGACTGTTATAAAAACCAGGTCATAAACAAGCCCCTGCTTTGAACCTAGGCAACCAGTTGTAAAATATTACTTTTTTATGACGTACCAAGAGGGAAGCCATTTCTGATAGACCTATGTGAAAATTCAACCCCAATATGAGAAAACTTTTAAATAAATAAATAAGTGTTTTCAGGATGTTTCTCTGAAAGATCAAAGTGATATTGTAACCTGCCATAAAATCATACTCTGATGAAGACAGCCTGTCTTGTTATAATTAAAACTATTTCTGTATTTGCAGATTCCAGTCAAGTAGTAGTCTGACCTGTTTTGCCTATGCAGGTGCATGTTACAAATTAAGTATGTAGAACTGAGTGTGACCTCATGCTAGCAGCCCAGAGCTATGACATCACAGGATGGGAGGAACATTCTGGCCTCTCTGATACTGTCAAGCTGGCTGAAAGTACTGACACATTTTGTTCCGGCCTTCTAAGAGACACTTTGTTCCTGGACTCAAGAGAGATCACTTCTGCCAAGGTAGGTAACAACAGCCCAAACCCTTGCCAACTGAAAACTGAGTTAGAATTAGTTAATTCAGTTACAAGGCGCTTAGCTTTGTAATTGTCCATTTCTTACTGACTGTAATCTTAATATATATACATGCTTATTTTCTTTCTGACTGTAATCTTAATGTATATATGTCTGTTTTATGTCCTGTATTTATTTACTATCTTTAATTCTTAGTAGATTTTGTTTTCTTTAAACCTGCCTGAGACATTTTCTCATTTTGAGTGTGACTGGTGGAACAGTATTGATAATTCTGACTTAACTGTTAAATTGCTCAGTGTGTCAACATATGCAGACACGCTAATGAGGATCTGTGTAAAGATCCAGCAAGGTAAAAAAAAATACTAGTGTCTCAATTCAGTCAGCAGGGGGTTGTGAACAAGGTTCGTTGTATGCCTGCTGGATCAAGTATTGCACTGCTTTCCCCAAAGACAGTGTGATATTTGGACCTGTTACCGGGGTGTGCTGGCTAAAAAGGGTTCATATTTGACCCCAGGACTCAAGACTGGTAGTTTGTTCAGACCCAAAACAAACAGGAGGGTGTCCTTGTTTGTCCCCTGATCTTGAATCACACTTCAAGGTAGGTCACTGTGGGAGCAGAGGGCCTGACCCCCAGAGTGGATTTGTGACAGCGAATTTATACGTATTTTGAATGTATAGCCATTCAATGCTAATAAAAATATTACAGTGATATGTCTGGGAAGGTGCCATTAATATAAACTATCCAATTTTATATAACAATGTTTCCTTCCGGGAAATAAAGGAGAGAGTAAAGGTGGGTGATACTGAGAATGGCCAAGGGTGGACAAAAGGGGAGGGGGTGGGGCAGCTGCAACTTAGGGCTGCTAGCTGCACACTCAAGCAGACACTGATAGACCAGGAGGTCTGTTTCTGCTGGCACATTCTTATGTTCATTTATATGTTTGTAAGATGAGGCATTGGTAATTAAAGAAGCACAATTTAGGATTGGTGTTCATGCAATGCTTCTAAGTATTGCTCCTCTGTGCAAGCAGTCCCTTACTTTGTTCATACAGTGCTTCTGATCATCGCTCCACAGTGCAGGCAGTACCTCTCATGTCACCAGCACACAGTGAACCACCATAATGGGTGCCATGTCACCTCACTGTGTTCATACAGTGCTTCTAAGCATCAGTCCACAGTGCAGTGCAGGCTATACCTCACATTTCATCACCACACAGTAAACCACCATGATGCGTACCATACTGCACAACTATGTCCATGCATTTCTTCTCTGCATCACTCCTTCATGCAGGCAGTCCCTTACCATTCACCAGCATGCAGTACACAACATGATGAGTGGCATGTCACCCCACAGTGTCCATGGGACAAAGCTGTTTACCTCCTTCAGCGCCCTGACTTGCCCCCATCTGGGCCAGTTTTCCCAGCCCTGTCACCCACTTTCTCTGGGATTTACCTTTTCTGGTGGTCCTGTCACAGGACTGTCGATCAGAGGTGCCTAGTCATCAGTGTGTGGCCTGCTACAGGGCAGGCCATCACTGTTCTATAGTCGGAGGGATTTTTTTATTTGTTTAAACATTTGGTATCTGGGAGAGGCACACTGAGCCAAGGCTCGATTCCAGGTGTGACCCAGGGGAGAAAGGAGCAGTGGAAATACAAACAATAAATGCAGAGAATTAGTTAACAGAACAATAGCAGCTAAAAGTATAATACAGCAGTGAGAGCAAAAAAAAAAAAATGACATGTGATGGATACCTAGAGCTGAACAATACAATAGTAAGTGCTCTACATAATGAATCTTTAATAAGTGCTTGGGAGGGTTGTAGGAAGGTAAAGTCAGTAGAGGTAGTGGGTTTAGCTCAGTTGTGGCAGCGGCATAAGGGTGGAGGAAGGAAATGTAGCTGTTGCTTGCAGCTAGAGTGAGAGGGTGAGTTTCTGATGGTAGGGGTAAGTTTGTTCCACAAGTAGGGAATCCAGTAGGAGAAAGCAGCTCTGCCCACTGTGGAAGAGGGTCGAGGCACGGTAAAGGATCTTTCATTTCTGTGCCTGAGTTCATAGGTGGATAGGGAGTCTGAGGATAGACAGTCCTCAAGATAGGAGGGGAGCAAGTTAAACCAGTACTTAGATATAAGGTTGAGGGTGTGTATATAGCACCTGTGAGATAAGGGGCTTAGTCTGAGGAGGGAGTAAAAATCGCAGTGGTGGGTGCATAGGGGGGAGTTTGTAGTGAAGCAGCAAAATGAGTTTAGAAGGGTATCCAACCTGGCAAGGGAGGTTACACGAGAAGAGCTGTAAACCACATCCATATAGTCTACAGTAGTATGGGGATAATCATTTTAAAGACAATTTCATGTCTGGCAGGTAACGGGAGAGAGTCCCTGTTCCGGTATAGCATACTGAGTTTGAGGCGCAGCTTGCAGGTGATAGATTCAATGTGAGCTGAAAAAAGACAGATGTGGATCCAGCCAAATTCCCAGGTACTTGTGTCTGATGACTTGGTCAAGTGGGGAGTCGTCGAGAGAGGTGACGGGGGGAGGTAGTATGGCTAAGTTTCTGGGCAGAGTCAAAAAATGTAGAAAGTGCTTAGTTTCAATTGGTTTTGGCTGAACCAGCGATGAATGTTGTCAAAGTTGCTTTGTAGGGTAGCATGGACTTCAAAAAGGTTGGGACTGGAGGTAAAGAGGATGGTGTCATCTGCATACATGTGTATTGATGAACTGGTGCAGGAGGAGGGAAGGTCAATAATGAAGAGGGGGAAGGGGCTGGGACTGAGAACAGAGCCTTGAGGGGCACCCTCCAGGATAGGGAGGGAGGGATGTGGTATCATCGATTCTAACAGATTGAAATCTGGTGGATAGATAAGATTGAAACCACCTTACAGTGATGGGGCAAGTCCAGCTGACTCAAGCTTCTGTAGTAGAAGAGGGTGGGGTATGGAGTCAAATGCCTTGGCTAAATTGGCAAATACTGCTGCTGTAAGGAAGCCTTGGTCTGAGGCAGTTTGGATAAGGTTGGTGATGCGCAGGAGGGAGAAAATTGTGGAATAGTGTTTCCTGAAACTGGACTGATGGATTGAGAAGATGTTGTTTGTTGGAAGGTAGTCGGCTAGCCGGGTGGGGCCAAGGATTCTTGTAGTGTGGCTAGGGCTGGGAAGAGTGAGATGGACTTATAATTGCCTGGTAAGGAGGGGTCACTGCCTTTGTGAAGGGGAATTATGCAGGCCGATTTCCAAGTTAGTGGGACTGTTCCTATGGAAAATGAGAGATTAAGGAGATTTGTAAAGGGCTTGATGATTGCAGGAGCTGAGATCTGCAGGAGCTTGGGGTTAATCCCATCCGGGCTGGTCTTTATTTTATTTTATTTATTTATTTATTGAATACAATCGGAATTTATACCTTTGAGTCAGAGGCTCCTTTACAAAGGCTCCACGTCATAGAAAACAATACAGAGCATACAGTGTACAGACATCACAATATAAATAGCGGTGTGGAGAATATCACACCTTACAAATGATACATGGTAAAGTACAACAGCTGGATGCAGTACAGGATAATTACAACAGTCATAAACAATGCAGTACAGTGGCAAAATACAATAAATACAGTAACTACAGCGGCACTCTAGAAGCAGGACCAAATTGGTCCATTGTCATGGCAGTTATAGGTCGTGGGTAGGTCAGGTACAGTCACAGGTGGAGTCACGCAAGATATTGCTACAGAGGTGGGATTTGAATAGTCCTAGGGTAGGACCCAGGAGAACTGGTATGGGCAGTGAGTTCAGCCAATTGAGGGTGCAATATCTGAAAGTTCTTTGCCCCAAGGAGGTTTTACAGCGGGAAACCTGGTAGGGCTATTTCATAGCGTGACATGTGCGTCTGGTGCTGTTGGGAGGGGGGGGCAGCATCACAAGAGCTGGGAGTGTGAGGCCAGTCATGATTTTCTTGGCAAGGAGACATTTCTGGTACTTTAGGCAATCATCGAAATTAAGCCAGTTTGTGTACAGCGTACAGATGTGTGTAAGCCAGTCACATCCTGTGTTCAGCCTATAGGCTTTATTCAGGGAAACCCTAATTTTGTTGAGGGAGGTATTGTCTGCAGCACCATAGAAGATAATCTCATAATCAATGAGTGACAGGATGGAGGAGGAGATGGCTAGCTGTAGGGCTTCAGGGGGGAGACAGTGCTTGTAGCAGTGTAGCAGATCAATGTGCACATTTACAGCTGTATTAAGTCAGTGGATATGTTCATGGTAGGTTAGCCCTCAGTCTAGAGTAACCCCTAAGTATTTAAAGGTAGAAATCTGTTCCAGGGACTCATTATGGGAATTATGGATGAGCAGGGGGTGGATACTGAATTTGTTCTGGGCATGGGCAAACAGCTTGGATTTTTTTTTTATAGTTTAGAAAAAGCCAATGGTCAGTAAACCAGAATTCGGCCTCATTCAACAACCCTTGGAGGGCTACTTGGAGGGCGGTAGGGTAGGTGTGAGTGCTGAACAAAACCGCATTGTCTGCATATACAAGGAGACTCCCAGAACAGGCCTTGGGCAGGGAGTTAAGGAACAGAGTGAAAAGTAGTGGGCCAAGAATTTACCCTTGGGGGGACCCCAGATGTAACTCTGAGGGGGGATGATAAGGTATGCCCTAATCTGACTCTTTGGGTTCTGTCAGACAGGTAGTTTGAGAACCAAGTAGTGGTATCCTGTGAGAAACCTATTTGGGTTAGCAAGGTTAGAAGAAGTGAGTGGTGGACGGTGTCAAATGCTTTGGAAAGATCTATGTAGACAGCACCAGCAATCTGGCCTGCATCCAGGGTCGCATAGATAGTGTTGGTATATTCCAAAAGCGCGGTTGTGGTGCTATGGTTTTTTTGAAACCATGTTGTTCAGGGCAGAGGAGATTGTGTTGAGCAAGGTATTCTGTGACTTGGATGGCGACTATCTTTTCAAGAACCTTGGAGAGAGAGGGGGTAGAATTAAGATGGGTCGATAATTACTAGGCAGGTTCGGTCAACATTCTTCAGGAGCGGAGTGATGAGGGCAGTTTTTCACATGGAGTGGAACTGACGTAGGGCAAGGGAGTGGTTTAGCAGGGCAGTGAGGGGGTAGAGTACTTCAGGGAGAGTGAGCCTTAGTATTTTAAGATTGAGATTGTCACTGCTGAACCGGGATTTGCTGAGTGCCTTTAGCAGGAGGGGGGGGAGCATCATGCTGGGAGGTGACCTTGAAGCGGAAAGGGGGTACTTGGGTGGGTGTCGATGTTATTGTGGGGGTGGATGCAAAAAAGTTGTCAGGGAGCACACCGCTGAGGTCTGAGAATGAGGAGTTCACAGCATTTGCTATTGTGTCAGGTTCCATGGAGACACCACCATTTACCAGTATCTGGGAGGGGGGCATTAGAGATTTTGCCACTAAGATCTTTGAGGGAGTCCCAGAAATTGCGCCCCTTCCCCCAAGAGGCTGTGAGGGCTGCTCTGTAGTATTCTGCTTTTGCCCATCAGACCTGCCAGGTGCAGCGGTTCCTGGCCTCACGGTAACGTTGCCTATCAGTGGGCCTCCCAGTCGCCAAGGCTATGTACCAGAGATTGTCTCGGTGGCCCATGAGGTCCAGAAGGGACTGGGATATCCATGGGGTGTCAGCTCCTTTAATGACTCATTTGCAGATGGGTGCAAAAAGGTCACAGGCGGAACTGAAGGAATTGACAAAGTGCTCCAGGGCAGAGTCAATATCAGGTGAGGCAGCAATGGGAGACCAATCCTAGATGATGAGGTGGTATTTCAAGGACTGTAGCTTGCCTGGCCTGAGTTTTCACTGAAAGCTAACTTTAGGAGGGACCTTTGTAGCTAAGTAAGACCAGCACCCGTGTACTGGGGAGTGAGTGGTCACTCAGTGTGTCAGGTAGCACGGAGACCTGGGTGAATTTGTGAGGGCGATTAGTAAGAATTAGGCCATTGAGGGTTGAGGTACCTGTTCTCGGGTTGTGTCGGGTGGTAGTGGGCACAACTTGAGATAGAATGAGGGTGGCTGCAGCATCCCTATACGGAGCGGCAGTGTCTGCTAACCAATTGATATTAAAATCACCCAGTGCAATAATTTCTGCCTTGTCTGGGTGTTGCTGGAGGTGGGTGAGAACTGACTGGAATGCACTTTTTTGATTCCTGGGCAAGACGTAGATAGAGGAGATGAAGAGAGGTGCCCTGGAAGGAGCAACATTAACTTGGAGGGAGAGAACTGGGGCACTATGGTCAAGAGCTAGGGAAGGTACAGTGAGACTTCATAGAGTGTCACGGAGGTAAATTGCACAATCTCACCCTTTTTTGGCTAGTCTGTCAGCCCAAAATATTATGTACCCTGGCAGAGCTACTGCAGAGTCAGGAGTGCAGCCATTTAACCAGGTTTCTACCACCGAGATAATGTCTGGCTGCTGTTGAGCAACCTACCCTTGTAGATTATCAAATTTCTTTAGCAAACTGCAGATGTTGATGGAGGCTATACAGAGTTCCCCGGGTGCAGTCTGATTAGTTGGTGGTAAGGGGGTAGGACCAAGGTTAGGATGGATGTTTCCAAAGATCAGGAGGAGTAGCATTAATACCTGTAGGGAAGTGAGCCTCAGATTTGTTAATGCCCTGGAGCTGGTTCAGATAGTACAAGTGGGGAGCAGCACACAGACAGGGGTGGGCATATCCCTTAGGAAGGGAGAGGCGAAACATGGCAATGACCAGCGGGAGGTAAGGCTTAGAATACAGTGGCTGGAGATGGGTGGGGGGATCCCTGGAGTCCTGTGGGTTGAGGTAGAGGGGGTGTGTGTGTGTCCAGGGCAGGAGTGTCAGGTCACCTGAAACAGACTCTGGGGTGCAAAGGCAGAGCCCTGGTAAGCTGCAGCTTGGGGGAGTACCTACTATGATAATGGTGTATAGTAAGAGAAGGGCTAGGGGGCAATAGATGATGTTGGTGATGGAGAGAGTGGTCTTGATAAGGCTTAGTAGTGCAGGATTTTGGGGGGGCAAACGAGGATAGAGGAGATAAAGCAAATGATAATTCTGTACTGGTACAGTGGAAGGGTCACAGATATTGGTGCCAAAGGTACAGGGTTCAACTCTGACATGGAAAACCTTGGCTATGTATACAGCAATTTGGAATTTTAGTAGACTGTGGAATCAAAGGCTTTACGAGCTTTAAAAACAAACAATAAATTGGCTGAGTTGTTGGCTTAGTGGCAGAGCTGCTGAGGCTGATGTCAGGGGTACAGAGTTTGAGGCCTGTGATGGGAGGTAAGTATTGATTTTTTTAGTATGGAGACAAAAAGGCTTAAAAGCTGAGAGAGGGAGACAGAGAGAAATAGCATGTCTTGTTGGCTCAGTGGTAGAGCTGCTGACTTTGGAACCAAAGGTACAGCGTTTGAGACCTGCAGGAGACAGTAACAAACTATGGGAAAAAAGGAGGTATAGTGGTGGGGAGGAGTAGAGATTAGGAGAGAAACCAGAGTGGTGAGAGGAAAGCAAACAGGGACTAGGAGAGCACTCCAGTGACCCTACTGGTCAGAAAATTTAAACTGCAAATGGGAAAGTGGACACTTGGGGTGGCTTGCGTGCACAGTGCTGATGGGGCATGAGGGATGCTTTATCTCTTAAGGCTCTCTGGAGTCCCCCTGATGCAAGCAGAGCAGTGCAGTGCTCTGAGGGGAGAGGGGGTGCTTCTGAGCCCTATAAGGGGGAGGGAAGGGAACAAAGGAATCACATTAGCAGCGGGAACAGACCAGGGCCTTACTATGCATGGGGCCAACTGTTGGGACAGAGTCAGGATACAGACGGCTAGGACACATGTGCAAGAATTCAGCCTGTAATGGCATAGAAACATTGAACAGTTCTAAAACAGGTAAGCAGTCTAATTCAGTAATACAGGCTAAATATCACAGTGAAATAGTACTTGCTGATAGTCACTTAAAGCAGTACAGAACTCCCTTAAAGAACCACGAGATAAATACCCAGTGCACAAATTGCAGGGTTAAGTGAGTGTAGGGCTTTGTGAACCTCACGTTCAGTAAGGGGGGTAAACATGAAGTCATTGTTAAGGGAAGGTGGTGGTAGGAAGGGGGAGCCATGTGGTATGGCACAGGAAGTGAAAAACTGGTTGAGGATTTGAGAGGCGTGGGTTCGGGTCAGTGAATGGCTGGCCCATGAAGTTTGAAGGTGGGGGGTGCAGGGCTGGTTGAGTGTGTGCAGAACTAAGGGGGCTTAGCATACGAGAGTTGTGACCTAAAGTAGTCTGCCTTTGCTTTTCTTATAGTCTTGGTGCAGGCATTATGGTGGGTGTTAAAAGCTTGCCTGCTCTGAGGGTTGGGGTTGGATTTAAAGTACGACCAAGCTTGTCTCTTTCCTTGCATTTGGCAAGGATGGGTGTGGTGATCCAGGGGTGGTGCCGCTTCTTGACCCTGGACTTTTTCAGAGGGGCATAGACATCCCAGATATTTCTAAAGGTGTATAGAAATCTAGGAAGGGCCATATCAACAGCAGGGGCTGAGTAGACAGGTTGCCAGTCGGCTTGGTATAGACTGATTAGGAGGGCATCAGTGTCCAATGTGTTTAGAGGGCGAGTGTTGATGTACCTGGGGGCAGATTTGGGCAGTTGTATTTTCCTGATACAATAAGTAATACAGTGGTTGGTAAGAGCGTTAGAGAGGGCACTGGAGGAGGTTATTCTGTGAGCGTGGTAGGTAAGGATCCAGTATAATAAAGAATGGTTTTGGGAGTGGGGGTTGTAGCTGGTGGATTCATTGATCAATTGGGTGAGAGTAAGGGACTCGATTTTGGAGGTGTAAGTTTTTCAGTAGGGGGCTAGCCAGTCCAAGTTAAAATCACCTACAAGGACCAGTTTCCCTCTGGATGCTAGGTCGAGCAGTGTTATAAGGGTGGTGATAAGGGAGTCTCAGGAAAGGCAGAGAGAGAGGCATACAGCACACCTAGGAAAAGTGGGAGTGAGACAGAAAGGGAGAGTTAAACCATAAGGAGTTTGTGGAAGCTGAGGTGAGCTTCTTTGTGAGTAACTGAACTCACGAGTGGCTGTTTTGTGTAGATAGCTAAACCACCAGCCCTTTTACCATGGTCCTGCCTGTGTAGAGTGTAGTTTGGGAGAGTGAGGGAGGAGTCTGGGGTTTTAGCAGAGAGCCAGATTTCTGTTAAGCATAGTATATCCGCAGCTTGCTCAGCTATCCAGCAAGTTAGTAGGTCAATCTTGGGCAGGAGCCTTCTGATGTTGATATGGGCGATAGACAGGCCTTTGTGTGAACCGTGAGGAGTGGGTATGGCTATGGGGCCAGGGTTGCATTCAACATCCCCCGAGAGGAGGAGGAGGAGGAGGGTAAGGAGAAGGAATGAATAGGTTGCAGGGAGCCTATAGCTTCGAGTGCGAAACGCGATGTTGGAAGCAGGTCTGGCGGGCCTGATTAGGGAAGCAACAGTTACCATCTGTGGTGGTAAGATGCTGGTAGAGATGTGGGAGGAGGGAAGAGGGGGACAGACAGGCGTATGATGCAGAGAGGTGGAGGAAGAGGTAGCAAGTCTAGAGGGGAAGATGCAGGGCATTATGAGTTAGGCAGTTATAGGGACAGTGGGGCTAGGGTGAGTGCAGGAAGGGAAGGAGAGAGTGGGGAGGAGAATGAGGAAGAGAAAAGGGGAGAGAATATGGGCCTACGTAGTCAGGTCTGGGAAGTGAGGTTATGGGTTGGGAGAGAGGGGTTGCTGGGGCATTATGCCAGAGATTTCAAGTGGGCTTGCAGAGAATTAGGGTAGGGAGACCAAGATCACTTTTGTAACTGCTTTTTCTATTTCTTTATTTGTGCAAAAAAAACAACAACAGGGGAGCTAGGGAGAGGGGAGAGAGCTGTGGACATAATCTCAAGTTTAGGGGGTGGGGTAGCCGGCATCAGCCTCCACACTTCCGTTCTGCAACAGGGCAGAAGGTATAATACATGCAGAAGTATAAGGTACAGTACAGCGCAATGGTAGGGCACCCCCATTCAGTATAGAAGGTTGGGGGTTCAAAGCTGCCTTGAGTCAGGTGGAAAATAAGTAATGAAAGAAAGAAATAGGAGGTTAACACTAGGGGACAAAGGAACAAAGTAGGGTAGTTGGAGAGATAGAGTAGGTAGCAATTAGTACTCACTAATGACTCCTAGTGGCCAAAAAGTATACCTTACTAAAGGGAATATGGGCATTTAGAAAAAAATCAAGACAGGTTGCTGGCAAGGCAGTCAGTAGCTAAAAACCTGAAACAGAAATAGGTAAATGAAATCAGAACTACACAGAGTTAAAGGCTCCATATTAAAAGGTATCGGGCTGTCCCTTGTAAAGCCTTTTTCCTTAGTGCAAATTAGCACAGTTAACTAAATTTGCTACATTCAGACATGCTTGGAGCAAAGTGTGAGTGCCCCAAGCATGTTTGAATATAGCCCCCAAAAGCAAAAATGAGGCACCAAAACATGCACTCAGCACAATTCACATCCCTCTGCTGTCCAAAGAGAGAGAAAGTATCTGGTCACTGAAAACATACAGGCTGTGATGGAGTCAACTCATTTAGGACATCCCAGACCTGTTAGTGTTACAATAGGTACAATCAGGACCTCACTGAAAATGAGATCCTGCATGTTAACTGACCTAGACTGGGTAACTACATTGTGAAAATGTATAAAAGCTAGACTGCAGCAAAAATTAGATTCTACATTTTATCTGTGCTAACTCTACTAAATACACTAGAAAAATGTGTAAAAGCAGGACCCCACTGAAAATGAAATATTGTAGCTGCTCTATCCTACAAATAACACACCCTATGTGTGTGCACAGCTGTTGTAACAACTGTGTGTGTGTGTGTGTGTGTGTGTGTGTGTGATTGTCTGTGTTGTGTGCAGTTTCAAGAGGGCGTGTATGTCCAGAACCAAAAACACTTCTCACTGCATTACCTTGATGTTTATGGTCTTGTTTTTTCTACTATCGTGGTGTAAATGTGGGACTTCTACACTGTTTGTTTATATACAGAATGTATTTATTTATTTCAAAAGTTTCACCAGGAAAGACATATTGAGCTGAAAAATAGCTAATTCCCAGATGCATCGTGGGGGGGGGGTGAGAGGTGCAAGAACAACATAGAACAATAACTTACACAATAAAACATCATACAGAGATATAAAATAAAAAGCACTCAATGAACTTGAATGAGGATCATCAGACAGGGGTCAAATTATCAGCTAAATGTTTACAAGGACGCAGCAGGGAATCTGTCCCATAGGCACAAACAATAGTACTTTTCAATGGTGAGGTCACCAGGGGATAGGGTGCTGAAGGAAGGAACGCAGATGGGGGGAAGAAGGGAAAATGCAGACAAGTAAGGGAGAAAGAAGAGAGGAAGAAAGGATGGTGTGGTGTGTGGAGTGGCAAGGTGGAGGAGAAAGAGAGGAAGATGGTAAACTGAGGAGCGTGGAAGGGCTATGACTAAAGGGCAGTCACAGGAGGAAGCAGTGTGATCATGGAGAAAGAAGGAAGAGGGTAAACTGAGGAGTGAGGAAGGATTATGACTCGAGGACAGGCACAGGAGGTAGTGGTGTAGTCATGAAGCAGAGAGGAGAGAGAGCATTTGGAAGAGGCAGATTGAATGGTTAGGGGAGAGTTCTAATGTTTAGGAAGGTGGAAAGAGAAGGCAGCCTGACCAGTGAAAGATTTTACATCACAGTAATACAACTAAGTCACATTAATTCTATCTCTCTTCTCCCACATTAGTCATTCCCCTCATTTTCATTTTGATAAGTTACTAACTATTTTTATTGTTTGGTCAGTTACACAACTTATTTTTGTTAATTTATTCTTGAGACATAATAGTCCTCTTTATCTTTATTACATTTATTCAATTTCTATGAACTTCATATTCTGTATTTTTTATCTGTTATCTTTTCCCCCTTCCCCTTTCCCAGGACACAGCTTTTACTAGCTCAGTATGTCTTTCCTCATAAAACCTTTGAAATAAATCTTTTATCACATTACTGCATTAACAGCCATTGTGGCTTTAATCAGAATTTGTTTAATTAATAATCCTGTGAGTAAGAAAATGATTCCTGGTTGATCTGACCCCCCCTACCCACTCCACCCAGCCTCCAACTCAGCACCCACTACTCCACCCCCCAACACACACACACACACACACACACACACACACACACACTCATTCACCTGAGCATGTCCCATGAAGTAGAGCCACTCTCCAATCGAAGACATCTCTTGCTACTGGAACCAGTAAGTGCGATATGAGAAAATAAGGTAAGTTTAGTGTAATGTATTTCAATGCAGTTTGAACATGTTCTCATAACTTTGTTATTTTGTTAATATTCTTTCACCAAATTTTTGACATGGTCTTTTTGGGACCCGTCCTCATGAACAAGAATGGTGAAATTTTTAAAATCTGGCCCAAAACGTGATTTTTTGGGTTGCTGCAACAAAATCACCTTTTGGGTGGTATTTGAAAATGTTCACCTACCGGGTTTGTGAGGTGGGGTGATAAGGAGACTATGTTGAAAATCTGATGTAAAATATATTACAATGATCAAGTTATTAGTGAATGTTCACTCATAACTTCACTCATTTTTAAGATTTTTCCACAAAACTTTCAACATGGTCTGTTTGGGACCCCAGTTCATGAACAAGGGTCTGACTAACTCATATAGAGACCAAGAAAAACCACGCACAGCCAACCGCCACTAAAGGTGCTGCCACAAATATTGAAAAAGGCTGGTGGCATTTTTCAGATCCTGCCCAAAAGGTGATCTTGCAGATGCTGCATGCAATTACCTTTTGGGCAGGATTTGAAGATTTTCCTCTACCAGGTTTATGAGGTGGTGTCATAAGAAGATTATGTTGAAAATTTGGTTTAAACATATGTTAAAGCAGCAATATTAGTTATAAAAATTTACTTTTTACAATATTTATGTCAAACAAGCCCCACAAATGACAAAACTTGAATCCTTTGCTTTTCATTTCTTTTCCTTTATTTTTTCCTGACAGTTTAGCACAGGCCTTTGCCAGAAGCACCATACTGGAGTATGAAGGAAATGGGGTGCTGCCATTCTCCCCCCTCCCCCAATTCTTTAACCAGGTGAGACACACTAAGCTGAAAGCTTGTTTACAGGTGCAACCTGGGAGCACAGGGAAGTTAACTGACTTGTTCAGGGTCACACAGTATGCAGGTGGGGGCTGTGGGACCCAAACCCAGGTTTCCAGCTCAGAGCCTTAAACCACTGCGCTATACTGCCTGCTATTCTCTCATTGGTCATTTTGTCTGATATAAATGGAATGCATCACGCCTTCCTTTGTCTGCTGAGTGTTTATAGGACAAGCAATGTAAACAAAGGATGAAAACAGGAAATGGTATGGGATCTGTCATATTTTCTGTGGATCCACACAACATTCTAAATGTATTAAAAATAGGGACGAATTATCAGAAAACAGTAGCAAATAGCAAAAGTTAAATCTGAAATGATAATATACCAGGCAGTGCAAAGTACTGTTGCTTTAAAATGACCAGATTATGAGTAAACACTGAAATATTTCAATGTTCGCACATAACTTCACTAACTTTTAAAACTGTTTTCCACCAAACCATCAACATTCCCTTTTTAGAGCCCCAACCATAAACAAGGGTGGTGGAATTACTCAAATCCAGCCTGAAAGGTAATTCCATGGTCACTGCATGAAATCATCTTTCAGGCAGGATTTGAACATTGTCCACTACTGGGTTTATGAGGTGGGGTCATAAGAAGACTATGTTTGGTGTATAAATATGATAAAATGACCAAGTTATGAGTGAACATTAACATATTTCAATGTTCACTTATAACTTTGCCAATTTTCAATGTTTTTATTGAAACTTTCAAAATAGCCATTTTTCACACCTCCTCAAAACTGTGACAGGTGTAATTTTTCAACTCTTGGATGAGATGTGTATTCACACACATAGTGCAAAATGAGGCCCTAGGCAATATTATATACAAGGCACAAGTCATGTTTATAAGGGGGAGTTATAAAACATGACTGTAGCGGGGTTGTTGTTCAGGACACAAACTTCAGGCAGACAACTTCATAAGTGAATAAAAAAATGCTAAGGTTGGCATTTATCATTTTATTATTTTTAGCATAAAATGATAATCATACGTAACAGAAAAATAAGAAAATAAACATTAATCCATCAACATCCAGTGCTTTCCAGGGTGTAGACATATGCTTTCTTATCTTTAAGGTCTTACACTTCGCACAGCCAGCTCAAGACTGGCACTTTATCTAAAACTTTACCTCTAGTGGCAGGCTTTTATATATTTTGACTAATGACATCACTGTCATGTGACATCAATTTAATTTGTATTTAATACTCTCAAAAGGTTTTATGGCTCACAATCCATACATATACAATAACAGAAGATTGTTTCTAAGCCAGGTTGAAAGAAGCAAACATTCTAATGTACTTATAGCATTCTTATACACAATCTTAGTCAGTAAAATGCTCTTTCTTGCATAATTAGCTTTAATTGATGTAGACTCCTCCCTCTATCAATAACCCAAGAAGCTAGAGTCTGTATAAATATAGGCCTCTAGGGGTCGCTGCTTCCCTATAGCAACAGATTGAGTGCAGAAGAAGAGCTTGTGCAGCCGACACCCTGTCCTGCTGCAGAGAAGGCTGCAGCTTATCAGGCCACCAAACAGTATCTTTTCTCCCTCTTTTTACCCTCTGCAGGACTGTTTACACACCAGCAAATTAACCTGAGGTAAGCTATTGACCCAGCATTTTGCTATGATACACAGATACATAGACAGTGTCGGCAGATAAGGGCCTATGGCCCACCTAGTCTGCCCATTTGAATTTGTAACTTCGGTTTATGTTTTCCTAGAACTCTGTTGCCCCTTACCCCTGACCTCCAGAATTCCTTTATGTCTATCCCATGCATTCTTAAATCTCGTGATTGTTTCAGCCCCCACCACTTCCTCTGGCAGGGTGTTCCACTTGTCCACCACCCATTCTGTGAAGAAATTCTTCCTCACATTTCTCTGAATCATCCTCCTCCAACTTCATCCCATACCCTCTAGTCCTGGAACATCTTTTTCACTTAAAAATAGTGTATTCCTGCACCCTGTTCCTCCCTGTAAGATACTTGTATGTCTCTATCATGCCCCCTCTCTCCCTCCTCTCCTCCAGGGAGTACATATTCAATTCCTTCAACCTGTCCTCATAGGACTTGTGATGCAATCCATGTACCATCTTTGTTGCCCTCCTCTGAACCTTCTCTACCCTATGTCTTTACGTAGGTGAGGTCTCCAGAACTGTACACTGTACTCCAGGTGGGGCCCCACTAGTGTCTTGTATAGTGGAATTATGACCTCCTTTTCCTGCTGGTGATGCCCCTGCCTATGCATCCCAGCATCCTATTTGCTTTACCTGCTGCCTTGTCACACTGTTTCCCTACCTTGAGGTCATCAGAGATGATAACCCCAAGATCCCTTTCCTGTTTGGTGCATGCTATATCCTCACCCCAACTAATATATTGTGCCAGGGTTTTTGTGCCCCATATGCATTATCTTGCACTTCTTTGCATTGAATTTCAACTGCCAAACCCCTGACCATTCTTCAGTTTCTGCAGGTCCCTTCTCATTCTGTCTACACCCTCTGGTGTGTCTACTCTGTTGCAGAGCTTTGTGTCATCAGCGAACAGTGAAATTCTGCCTTCTAGGTCCTGTGCAATGTCACTGATGAAGATGTTGAATAGGACCGGTCCCAGCACTGATTCCTGTGGTACCCCACTGGTCACTTTTCCCTCTGTGGAGTGACAGCCATTTACCACCACCCTCTGTATAAAAAGTGTCACTGGTGGGATTTGAACTCACACCACCCACAAAGAGACTGGAGCCTAAATCCAGTGCCTTAGACCGCTCAGCCACACTACCACAGTCAAAGTGTCATTAACAGTGGTGGGATTTGAACCCACAACCCCAGAAAGACTGGATTCTAAATACAGCACCTTAGACCGCTCAGCCACACTACCACAGTCGGGGGGGGGCTGTCAGTTCTTTATTTTAATTTTGTTTAAATGGAATTACTTTAGTTTTGTATCCATATCAGGCATTACTGACTCTGCTCACACAGGCTTGAAGGTGACAGGACTTTTAACAGAAATCCCCAATTTCTATCCACAGCTACAATGCGTACTAGGGCTTAATGTAACTTATTTACTGTATTCATTTATTTTTAGGTTGCTGCAGAGTGTACTACGATGCATAATTGCAAAAGCACAACAGCAGCACTATACAGACAGCATCTCTAGACACTGATACTTTTACTTTAGCAGAAAATGGTTTGTACTTTATTGTAAGACCATGCCTTCCATTTGTTGCTACTCTTTAAGGGGACATTACCAGTCACGGGGGGGGGGGGCACTCTTCCTATAGATCCAACAATACTGCTACTTGCAAATAGACCATCTAACAATACTGTATCTTAGTAATATCCCACTTATGTTATCTTTGTATTTCTAGCAAGGCAGCACAGGATGCATAATAAAGTAAAGGGAATGCTGCTTATTGGTTTATTTAATCCTGGGCTCATTTAACTAGCCACTAAGTAAAATGCATATTGCCACTTGTGTTTTAGTTTATAACTACAAGGTTCCCTGATGTGAACCTTTTACCAGGACCCAGAAGGAAGAGAACCTGAAAGAGGGTTTAGACAATGAAAAGGGGGGGGTTGCTTAGAGGTGGCCTGCCTCCAACCAATAAAGAAAGGGATAGCTGCACTAGAAAGGAGGATAGAGATTGCAACCATAGAAAACAGACAATACAGATGGGTCCTTACTCAGTGGCTCCCTTTCTATATTTTTTTATTACTGCAATTATAGGCACAGATATGATTATTTTCTTTCTTTCTTTGTACAGAAAGAAAAAATACTCACCTTAGTAATGTTGTTCTCTAATCGAGTCTTGCTATTATGACATATGCAGTATAACCCCAGGTTAGAACTGCTCCGGAGGTGAAAGAGTTAACTTTCCATGCAGGGCATGGAACCTTGAGCGCGAGCTCGGTTGAACACTCTGTTTGTTGTAGCTCAAACTTAAACTGTCAGATCTTTACGAGCAAAAACTCACTAAGGTTCCGTGTGGAAGCCGTAAACCTACACTAGCACTGGCTACTAACTACAAAAACACATTTTTGTTCTTGATCCCAAAACAAAGACTCAAGTCAGGGGATTCAAGAAAGAAAAATAAAGCATAACACCTAAGCACCCTAAGAAACGGTGAAAAAGTGGGCATCTATGAAGTGCCAACATTGCACTGCCCACCCACATCCCAAAAATAGAGGTTTTGAGAGGGGCAGGCTGGCGGGGGGGAGGTCATAATATAGCAAGACTCCATTAGAAGAAACAACATTACTAAGGTGAGTAATTTTTTCTTCAAACAACATGAAGTCTTGCTAAATTATGACATATGCAGATTACACAGCAGTACCTCCATGGTGGAGGGACAGAACCTACTTAGGAAATAGGCTCTGAAGCACATCTGTGCCAAATTGAGCATCACTCCTAGCCTGGATATCCAGGGAGTAATGCTTAGTAAAAGTGTGAACTGTTTTCCAGGTAGCTGCTTGACATATCTCTAGGATAGGGATGTCCCTGGCAGCAGCCAGAGACGCAGCTGTACCCTCTGGTAGAGTGAGCCCTCAGACCTGAGGGAGGAATCTACCCAGTTTTCATAGCAAAATTGGATACAAGAGACAATCCACCTGGCAATGGATCTTAGTGGCAGATTTCCTTACCAACCTCACCATAAGTGAGAAACAATTGAGGGATTCAAACCTGTGACCCTTGGTACGTTCTATATAGTAACTAAGGGCTCGTTTGACATCTAAACTGTGCAATCTCCTCTCGCCAGAGGAGGAATGGTCAGTGAAGTACACAGGAAGAGACATGGATTGATTAAGGCGGAAGTCTGAAACCACCTTAGGCAAAAACTTTCTGTTAGTCCTGAGGACCAGCTTATCTCTGTGAAAGAAGATAAAATCAGGCTCCACTGACAATGCTTGTAGCTCACTTATGCACCTGGCAGAGGTGATGGCTACCAGAAACACAGTTTTCCAAGTCAAGTACTTAAGCTCTGCTGAAGACAATGGCTCAAAAGGGGGTTGCATAAGCTGGGCAATGCAAATATTAAGATCCCAAGCAGGGCAGGGTCCCTGAACGGAGGGTTGGTGAAGCAACCCTTTAAAAACTTCGCGAACACAGGGTGAGCTGAAAAAGAAGAAGGCTTACCTGCTGATAAGAAGAAAGACACGGCTGCCAAGTGCACTTTTAGGGTAGCTGGTCTCAGCCCCAAAGAATTCAAATGCACCAAATAATCCAGGATTGTGGGCACGTCAGCAGATTCTGCGGAAATATGCTTACCAGCACACCATATGGAAAATCTTTTCCATTTTGAATTATAAGTAGCCCTGGTGGAAGGCTTCCTAGAGGCCTTCAAGATATCCAATACACCTGTCGAAAGGTGTAGGTCAGCAAACTCTAACTCTTCAAGAGCCATGCCTTGAGATTGAGAGATTTGAGGTCGGATACCAAACTCTCCCTGGGCACAGGTTAACATGTTGTGATTCCTGGGAAGACACAGGGGAAGGTGGACTGCTAAGGACATGAGGAGTGGGTACAAGGGCTGCCTGGCCCAGTCTGGAGCAATCAGGATCATCTTGCAGGGTTGAGATCTGATTTTGACTAGCACCTTGAAGAGAAGAGGGAAGGGGGGGAAGCATAGAGAAACTTCCCTTCCCAACTGAGTAGGAAGGCATCCAGAGGGACTGAGCCCAACACTCAGGGCCTGCAGCAAAAGGGAAGTTGGTGATTGTCTGGGGCTGCAAAGAGATCTATCTGCGGGGTGCCCCATCTGGCAAATACTACCTCCAGTACTAGGGGATCCAGTGCCCATTCGTGATGGCCCTGAGAAATCCTGCTGAGAGCATCCGCTAGGACATTGTCCTTGCCTGGGAGGTGAACTGCCGTAAGGAAGGCTTTCAGAGAATAAGCCAGA
Organism: Neoceratodus forsteri; assembly: GCA_016271365.2. NCBI lineage: Eukaryota > Metazoa > Chordata > Ceratodontiformes > Ceratodontidae > Neoceratodus > Neoceratodus forsteri. The sequence continues at coordinate 428,070,938 of CM057450.1, read as the reverse complement.
GACCACAACTCCATTGCTTCGGTGCACAAGGCCATAGACCGAGTGCCCCCTTGCTTGTTGATGTACCACATTGTAGTGGTATTGTCTGTTCTGACCTGAACAACCTTGTTCTGAACAGATGTGGAAAAAACCTGGAGTGCTAGAATAACTGCTCTGAGTTCCAACAAATTGATGTGGAGCAGAGATTCCTGAGGGAACCACAACCCCTGGGTAGTAAGGTCACCCATGTGAGCTCCCCACCCCAAGAGGGATGCATCTGTAGTAAGGGTCAAGGAGTGAGACTGGGGAGTGAAGGGAACCCCCTGTCTCAGATTGCTCTGGTCCTGCCACCACTGAAGGGCCTGGATCAGGGTTCGAGTGACTGGGATCAATTTGGTTAGAGGATCTGTCCTTTGAGACCAAAAGGCTCTCAAATGGAACTGGTTGTCCCTCATCTGAAATCTTGCTCCCTGCACTACTGCTGTAGAAGCAGCCATGTGCCCCAGGAGCTGTAGAAAATGTCTTGCTGGTCGAGAGACCTGCAGGGTGAAAGAAGAAGCCAGAGAGACCAAAGTCCTTGCTCTTTCCAGAGGGAGGAAGGCTCTGGCTTCTTTTGTGTTCAGTTCTGCGCCTATGAAGGTGAGAAGCTGGACAGGCTCCAGAACTGACTTTGGAAGATTGAGAAGGAAACCTAGAGATGTAAGCAGTTGCTGAGTTACTTGTAGGTGTAGTTTGACCTGGTCTGGAGACTGGCCTACAATGAGCCAGTCGTCCAGATAAGGAAAGATGGCAATCTTTTGCCTTCTTAAGTGAGCAACTGCTACTGCCAGGCATTTTGTGAACACCCTTGGGGCTGAGGTGAGGCCGAAGGGCATTGCTCTGAACTGGTAATGGCCTGAGGGCAGTTCAAATCTCAGGTACTTTCGATGGGAGCTTCTGATGAGAACATGGAAGTAGGCATCCTTGAGGTCCAGGGAGGCTAGCCAGTCCCCTGGCCTTAGAGAGGGTAAAATAATTCCCAGAGTCACCATTTTGAACTTTGGTTTTAAAAGGTGCTTGTTTAGATACCTGAGATCCAGGATGGGCCGCCATTCTCCTGTCTTTTTTGGGGTAAGGAAGTACCTGGAGTACAACCCTTTGCCCTGGTGTGGTGGAACCCTTTCCACAGCTCTGAGAGCCAGGAGAGAAGAAACTTCTGTTTCCAGGGCAAGTGCCTCTGATGGATTGCAGGTGGAAGGACCTGGCTCTCATCTTCGGAATTTTTGAAGCTGAGAACAGTCCCTCAGTTACTACTTCCGGACCCACTTGTCTGACGTTCAAGACTTAGTCCTGGCCAGTGCTGGCACTGCCCCTACCGGTAGTGGAGAATCAGCCCTGGCCACCCCATCAGGGAGCCTGTTTCCAGGGGCTTTGGGTTGAGGGGTAGAAGCAGGCTTACTAGAACCCCTTCTGCCTCTTCCCTCTAAAGAACCCCTCTAGGGTATAAGCAGAGGAGGAGGTCTGGGCTTGGTAAAAGGCTCATGAAAAGGCCTGCCCCTGCCCCTCGACGTGCTGCCTTTTGAGGAGTGGCTTGCCTTTCTTTGGCCTGTGCACTCCTATAGGTGGTCCTATACTCAACCATTTTCTTCATATAATTCTCTGTCTGCTCCCAAACAGAGAATTGCCCACAACAGGAAAATCCATAGCCTTAGACTGAGTATCCTGGACAGGGCAGTACATCTGAGCCAGGCCATTCTAGCGAAGAGACACAGATGTAGCCATGACTTGATGAAACATCATTAGAGTCTACTGCAGCATGAAATTGCACCTTGGATGCTCAATACCATCCACAGCCACCTGCTCCAGCTCCCTGGTAGGCTGGTCAAGGGCCTGTTTTGCTAGGGCCAGCACAGTATCCCATCTGGATTTCTGGTACCTAGCTGCATAAGCCATATAATTTGCCTGTCTGAGTCCTAAAGATGCTGCCATGTACTGTTTCTTTGCATGGCATCCATCCTCCTGGAATCCTTTTCAGGAGGGTGAGAGCTAGAGGAATATTAGCTTTGTCACAGGCTGCAGCCTGCACTACCACCACATGGCTGCATTGTTGAGAGAGGAACTCCGTATCAGAGCCTGATAATGTATACCTCTTGTCCATCCTTTTATCAACAGGAAGGATAGAGTGAGGAGTTTTAGAATTTTTACTGTCTGTTTCCTAAAGGATTTGTGCAAGGGAATAGACAGTCTCCTAGACTCTGGAATATCCATCATTTCTACATAATCAGGCTCTTCTTGGTCATCAACAGCTTCCTCAACAGGGAGTTGGAGAGTTTTAGTAACTTTCTTATAGAACATAAAATGAGAAGGGGACTCAGATAGCCTGGGGGGGGGGAACCCCTGAAGGTCTGTCTGGAGAGATGTCCGGTTCAATGGGCACATCCAGACCTTCAAAATCACATTCACTCTCCTCATACCCCTCCTCCCCTTCCTCCAGTTCATAAAAATCCTCAAAATCCTAATCTTGAACCAGTGGAACCGTCCAAACCGAGCGCTTCCTTGATGGTGTCGGTTCCGATGGAACTGAGGAAAGAGACCGGACAATTTGAATAGCTTTAGCTATTTCCTCAGCGGTTGGAAAAAGAACTTTTGGCTCCACACTAGCTGACTTTCTAGCCCTTTTAGTTGGAACCGGCTCCTCAGAGCTGGCTCTTCGTTGGCCCGAGAAAGTATCGCCCCGGTCAGAGGCACATCCTCAGGTTCGGTTGGAACTCAACCTGGCTGGCCATCTGGGTCAGCGGACTTTTTGGCCTCCCTTTCCCTGAGCCTACCAACTCTCTTTTCCACGGTGGCAGCAGGAAAATTCTTACAAATCTGGCAGTCTGCATTGAGGTGGTCAAACCCAAGACAATATACACAGGTGGTGTGTGGGTCAGCCTTAGCAAAGGCTTCCCCACAGAGGCCACAGTGCTGAAACCCAGTGGGTCCGTTTTTTCTTTTGGGTTTCTCAGACATAGTGCCAGCCTAACCAAAACTTGCCAGTTAGTGGCAATCCGCTATAAGACTCTCTTATCAGTTCCCAACCGTGTCACGGGTCGTGGAAAAAACCGTAATAAAATCCGTTTTTTTAGAACCGATAAGAACCGGGAATCGCACTCTAAAGGACTAGAAAGTTAATTTAAAACCAATCTGATCGGTTCAAACTGAACCGAAAAAGACGCTTACAAGTTCCACACAGAAGAAATAAACGTAAGCCTATCTATTACTTATAATACCACAGACAGAGCTTGAACCGACCGATTGCGGTTTAATTTCGGTAAACAAACCGAAATTACACTTTTAACGACAAACGAACCGAGCAGCAGGAGAAATCTCCAGAGCTACTGTTCAGTGAGGCGGAGTAAAGAATCTGACAGTTTAAGTTTGAGTTACAAGAGACAGAGTGTTCAACCGAGCTCGCGCTCAAGGTTCCATGCCCTGCATGGAAAGTTAACTCTTTCACCTCCGGAGCAGTTCTAACCTAGGGTTATACTGCATATGTCATAATATAGCAAGACTTCATGTTGTTTGAAGCACTATTCTGGTACTTTAACCATAGCACAACCTTGCCTTTACTATTAACATGGCAGCATTTTGTTCTGCTGAGCATGCACTCTCATGCCTTGTTCCCCAAGCCTATCAATATAGTCCAGATCTAAATGGGGGGGGGGTAGGAATATCAGAGCCCCTACTCATGACAGGGGCACCCTGTCACATTCCTCCCCACTTAAGATGGCAATCATTTACTGGTTGTCCAAAAATCCATTAACCATACCCATCCCATAAAGGGGGTTATGGTGGAGCTCCAGCCCACCCTCACCAAGAAGCTCCACCCCAGGGTCCCTTCAAACAGATTGCATAGTACTACAACAGCTATACAACTCAATACAATAACGTATACCCTGGGACAATTATATTGTTAAACCTAAAATCTGCTGAATAACAGATCGAATATCTGGACAATAATCATCTGTACTAACCAATGCGAACTGTACCCTTCCTTGAACTCTTATTACTCCAGAATTCAAAACTTTATGTTCCATTAAGAACATTAGATATCTATTTTCCATACATAGAGGAATACCTTTCAGAAGTTGTCCAAGTTTGGACTAAAAGAAAGATCAGACAGTTAAGAATATATTAAAGGAAGAGGAGAACTCACCCAAAGGTAGCCAACCCTCCAGACGTTTGAAAAAATAGAAAAACAGAATAACAGAGAAAAGAAAAGAGACTGTTGCAACAGCAGAATTTCTTAAAGAACAGGTCAAACGAAAGGTTGATTTTTTTTTTCTCATCACCTTCCCTCACACTTGGAAGGGGATGCAGCCATGGCCCACCCTCTTCCAGTGACTCTGTCTCAGGGTCCCTTATATTAACAATCATTCCCTATATGGAATCTCACTATTGTTATTTCCCATTATACTTTTACCCTAAAACATTTATTTCCTTTATTTATACAGTATGTTTTGACCTTTGGAGAGCAAATCCCATTCCCAAGATTCTTCCTGGGGGGTTCCCAAGTATAACATGCTCATCCTTATAGACATACTTCTCTGGGAAGTCACCCTGATTCTATTACAGAATCTCAGTATACTAATACCAGATCCTTACTCTAAAAAGGGGTTACATAGCTACCACCCTGACCTGCCTTTTTGTCAAAATCGCCACCTTCTCCATGGGTGCAATGTATATTGGCTTTTAGCCCTGGTGGTGATTTCACCTTTCCATCATGCTGGGACCTCTCTCTGTCTGTGATTGGCACCAACTTTCAAATAGTTGGCCACCTGCCGATACATGCAAGGCCAGTAAAATGTTTGGGTGATACGGGCCAGCACCTCCCCATGGCTTATTTTCCCTGACTGGCTGCCTCCCACAGTCTTCAATACATTCTCTCTTAAACTCATGGGTACCACAACCCTTGCATCCACCCATTTGGTCCGAGGGTTAGGCCTCATATGGTAGAGCACCCCATCATTCATTTCATACCACCTCAACAGATTCCTCTGTATCCCCTCATTAATCTGGTTTCCATCCTGAACTAAGACATAAGCCCCTAACCTAGAGACTTCAGGATCTTCCCTTTGTTCTTTTTCCCAATTTACAGTAAGTGAATCATTACATTGCAAATTAGAGAGTCCAATGCATTTTAAAGTCCCTTCAGCTTCTAGAGCCTTTTCTACATTGCTTTTAGTCTTCACCCTTAGGTCCACAAGAACAGTCTTACCTGGGGACTACTCCGGCATTACCACTCCATTGTCCTCAGTTCAATACACTCCTGGGAAAATAGGCAGGAAGTTCAAATCCTGAATATTCCATTTTGGTTGTCTCCATGTCCATAATACAAGGCTCTTCCCTCCTGGATATATCCCTGGCCTGTTCCAATAAGATCCCCAACTCTTGGCATCTCCGCTCTGACTTCCTCCAACGTCGCTCTGCATCCATCCAGCGTTCCTTCATCCAACGCAATATCCTCTTCTGGTCCACCATCTGGTTTTGTGGTGCCTCGTCCAGGTCACCGTCTCTACATATCCTCATCTCTACTGGTGCCATGCACTTCCTGCCTCTTCTCCTGAGGTACTACTGCTAGCACACCTGACTGAGCTCTCCCGTGTATCCCACAGACACTCAGCCAGGACATTCCACTTCTAACACCAATTGTAAGAACTTACCACAACAGTAGATCTTTGAGAGGAGCTCTTGCAGCAGGTTACACCACAAGGACTGAAGCCAGCAGGCACCAGAACCCCACAGAAAACTTCTAGCTAGCAGTCTATAGCGGGGGACTGACCCTAACATCAGCCCGCCCCTGACATCCTTTATGGTATAATAGGGCGGTCCCCCAGCACCACCTCAGTTACCTCACTGGAGACCCCAACAAGAATAAAAAAGGAGAACTAAGGCATTCCTCTTGAACTGAGGAAAAAGATGAAGAAGCAGTCACCAGGGGGCTAGAGGGAGGGAAAGCAGCACCTGCTGCAAGAGCTCCTCTTGAAGATCTACTGTTACGGTAAGTTCTTATGTAACTGTATTATCTCACTTTGAGGGGGCTCCTGCAGCAGGTTATACCATAAGGACTGAGTCCCAAGCAGTGACAGGACTAACCCCGGTCAGCTGAGAGGAGGTCTAGGTCAGAATTAACTTGTTAGGAAAGCAGGCCCTGAAGGACAGCCAGTCCAAAACCTGCCCTGGCCTAGAAGAAATATTCAGACTGTAATGCCAGATGAAGGTGTGGACAGAACTGTAGGTGGCCACTGTACAGATGTCAGCAATAGACATTTCTGAAAGATGCAAATGAGGTAGCTGCACTCTGGGAGAATGACCTTTAACTGAGCCCATGGTAATGGCTTGTCATATTTGCGGTAGCAGTAAACAATGTAATTAACCAACCATTTGGACAAATATTGCTTAGAAATTGAAGCCCCTTCTTTTCTCGGGGTGAAGGAATCAAACAACTGATCAGTTTTTCTGGTGGGTCAGGTGCGATCCAAATAATAACGAAGCACCCAGTAAACATCCAGAGTATGTACTAAGGCCGTGCTAATAACCAAGACAGCAGTAACATCACTCCCCAAGCCTCAACTTGCCCCTTCCAGCTGCTCCCTCTCAACTTTAATGATGTTGAAGATTCACTCCTTAAATTAGATACAAACAAAAGCTCTGGAGATGAAGGATTAGAACCATTCTTCCTAAAACTAGGCTACCTCCATCTCACTGCCCCTGTTCTTCACATATTCAATCTTTCTGTCTCCACTGCCACAGTTCCCTCTTGTTGGAAATCAACCCACATCCTTCCCTTATTTAAATCAGGGGACCCATGTGACCTAAATAATTACAGGTCCATCTCAATCTTGCCCATCCTCTCTAAAGTCTTCGAAAAAAAATTGACCTATACTCAGTTAAAGCACCATATTGAAACTTTCTCACTCCTCAACCCAGCACAATCCAGCTTTCAGCCCAATCATAGCGCAGTCACTGCATTGGCTAAAGTCACCAACGACTGAGTATCTGCTGTGGATACTAAGAAAATCAGTGGTGCAGTATTCTTAGATCTTAGCAAAGTGTTTGACACCGTCGACCTCAACCTACTAGTTAGTAGCTTTACCAAAATAGGTGCTACCCCACTTGCCGCCCAGTGCTTTACCAGCTACCTAACTGGAAGGACCCAGAAAGTCAAAGCTGATGGCCTTTTTTCAGCCTCCCTGCCAATTGCCAGGGGAGTTCCACAAGGCTCCATCTTAGGCCCTATCCTCTTTTCCCTATACATCAATAATCTAGACACACACATAACTAACTCCACTCTGCATTTCTTTGCAGATGATGCAGTACTGTATACATTGGGCTCAACACTTTCCGAAGTGAGGAACGTATTACAAGCTGATTTTGCCCAGCTAGAAATTAATCTCATTAATGCTAAACTCCTCCTCAATGCCAAGAAAACCAAGGCCATGATCCTCACTCTTAATTCCTCTTCCACCTCTTCCGCCAAACCCCCCCCAAAATACCTTTTTGTCACCTCCTTAGGAGAACCCTTGGAAGTCGTCTCCAAATTCAAATATCTTAGTATTTGATTAAATAACAAGTTCTCCTTCAATGACCATCTTGAGGACCTGTCAAGGAGGCTAAAAGCCAGGCTTGGTTTCTTCTTCCGTAACAGGTCTCTCTTTCTGTTAGATACTAGAATCAGGCTTGTTCAGGCCACATTCCTCCCTCTACTTGACAATGGAGGTTTAATCTATACTTCCTCAGCTGTTACAAGCTTAAGAAAATTGGACGTCCTCTATCATCATGATCTACGGTTCATTACAAACTTACCCTATCAAACCCACCACTGTGATCTGTATACAGCTGTTGGTTGGACGTCACTTTCGATTAGACGTACACTTCGTGCGGGTATCTGGACTCTCAAGTTAACCCTGAATAAGCTCCCAAACTATCTAACATCCCTCATCCGTATTTCCAACTGTGCCTACTCTCTTAGGAAAACTGACTTCATCCTCCTTGATGTACCGAGGACTCGCACTTCCTTTGTCAAACGTGCCATATCAAGTACCCTTCCAACCCTCTGGAACCAGCTCCAATCCACATTGAAACTGTCCATCATCGTCTCTGTCAATTTCTTCAAAAGGCTGGCTGCATCCAAAATAAAAGAAACTTGTAGCTGTTTCTAAACCTTGTCACTACTATTACTCCTCTCCACGCCTTGCAACTATCTGGAAATAGTTACAGCTCAGAAGTATTCTTCTAGCACTTGCTCTTGACCACTAGTCCAAAATGACCTCCATGGGTATACTAAAAGAAGTCTATAGCTTCTCCCTCTACGGTTCTTTGCCCTTTAGTCTTCCATTTCCTAGTTTCTCTTACTCCCACCTACTCCCCCTCCTGCTACCCCTACCCTAACTTTATCCTGTTACCCCAGACCCCAACTTCATTTCTACTTTTCCTTTACCTCAATTACACCCAATTCCCACTACACCCTCCAGCCCTCTAGCTCCCTCCTGCTCCTCCATACTTTCATTTTCCTACTTTATGGCTGTTAACTCCTCATACACATTCCACTGTTCATTCTCATTCCTTTTTTCTTCACTCCAGGCTTATTACCTATTGGGTTATTTCCTAATTAAGCATTATGCACCACATTTCCGAAACTGTACTTAATTACCGTGATGTTGTTATCTGAAGTTGTTATTATGCAATGTGTACTTGTCAGCTTATATGTCTCAGGACATCCTTGTGAATGAGTTTGCTCAACGGAGTTATTTCCTGCAATAAACCTGAACTTGAAATTACTAAGGCCTCCCCCAAGTTAGAATATTCTGGGTAACAGACAGGAAGATGGATGTCCTGATTCAAAGTAAACTTGGACACCACCTTAGGAAGGAACTTAGGGTTGGTTCTCAAGGAAACCCTGTCCTTGTGGAAAACTAAATGAGGCTCTTTATACATCAGAGCCCGGAGCTTGGAAATCCTTTGAGCAGAAGTAACAGCAACTAAAAATAACGCTTTCCACGACAGAAAGTGAATCTCACAACTTGTGGAAGGCTCAAAGGGAGGCAACATAAGTTTCTCTGAGAGGAACAAAAGATCCAGAGGAGGGACAGAGTTCTGGATGGGAGGCTTGAGATGTAGGATAACCCACAATAATGTACGGGATAGATCCAGTTGGGCAAATGTCTTGCCTTCAGTGGGTGCATGGTACACATAGATGGCTCACAGATGCACCTTAATGGATGAATAACTCAGGCCTGAGTTAGATAAAGAAAGGAGATACTCTAGAACCAGATTCTCTGGACAAGTAAAGGGATCAAGGTAGTGAGTGGTGGCCCATATGCAGAACTACTTCCGCTTCATAGCATAAGTAGATCTAGTGTAGGGTTGTCTGGCAGCCACTAGAACTTCTGCCACCTGGGGGACACCCCAAAGTGGGCAATTGCTAAGTCTGCAGAAACCATGCATGAAGGTGCAGAGACTTGAGATCCAGATGGACCGGGGTGCCCTGCTCCTGAGAAAGCAGGTTGGAGCAAAGGGGCAGAGGTATCAATGGTTCCACCACAAGCTGCTGGAAAAGTGGAAACCAAATCTGCCGTGGCTAGAATGGGGCTATCTGGATCATTTCCACCCCTTCAGACTACAACTTGAGCAGAACTTTCTGCAGCAATGTAAAGGGAGGGAAGGCATACAGAAATCTCCCTGTCCAAGAGAGGGACAACACGTCTCACCAGAAAACACCAGACCCTGGATCCAATGAGCAGAAATTGGGCAGTTTTGCATTGGATAGGGACACAAACAAATCTAGCACTGGTTGGCCCCATCTGTCAAAAAGATCTTTGGCCACTGCAGGAAGAAGTTCCCATTCATGAACCTTGGACCGAGAATGGCTTAGACTGTTGACCAAGGTGTTTTGAATGCCTGGAACATACACAGCAGTCAGACTCATGTGATATTCTATAGTCCAATACCACACTCACATGGCTTCCCTGCAGAGGTGATAAGAGTGTGTCCCCCCCGTTTGTTTATGTAAAGGACCACTGACATATTTTCCATCTGGATCAAGAGGTGACCGGGGAGTAGATGTGTCTGAAAGGCTTGGAGAGTGTACAATATAGCCTGCATCTCCAAAACATTGCTATGGAGATGCTGCTCCAATGGGGCCAGGTCCTCTGAGTTTGATGGTCTACCAGATGGGCACCCCAGCCCTGGCCGGATGTGTCTATGGTCAGAATTTGCTGAGGTGACTCTGACCAGAAGAGAACTCCTTTGAACAGGTTGGAGGAGTTCAGCCACCATGTCATGGTCTGGCAGACTGAGATGGACACTGACACTGGGAGGTCCACATCATCAGAACGCTGATCCCATTGAACCAGAAGGTTCCATTAGGCTACCCTCATGTGCAGATGAGCCAAGGGTGCAGTCGGTATGGCCGCTGCCATCTGTTTCAGGAATCTGAGAACTGTTCTGGCTGGGACTTGCCGAGATGACAAGACCAACTGGGCCTAACTCTGGAGTCACTCTGCTCTGTCCAGTGCAAGCAAGGCCATGCCCTGCTTGGTGTCCACGATTGCCCCTATGTAGTGGAGTCTTTGACTTGGCCAAGGGGATGATTTGGGAAGATTGAGAGTTATTCCCAAATCCCAAAACAGGGAAAAGGTTGCCTCCATAATTCTGAGCAACTGCTCATTGATAGGAGCTGTCAGAAGCCAATTATCTAGGTACAGGAAGAAGTAATGGCCTTCCCTCTGTAATGCTGTGGCCACCATCGCTAGGCATTCTGTGAAGATTCGAGGGACCGAGGACAGGCTGAGGGGCAGGGCCCAAAACTGGTAATGGTCTCCTTGGAAGCAGAAGCACAGGAACCTCCTGTGAGGTGGAAACACCAAAATGTCGAAGTAGGCATCCTGCATATCCAGGGAGCAGAGCCAATCTCCTTGATGAAGTAACGGGAGGAGGCTGGGTAGAGTGACCATCCTGAACCTCTTGTACATGATGAACTTGTTCAGATGGCTGAGGTCCAAAATGGGACTCAAATCTCCTGTCTTCTTGGGTACCAGGAAGAAATGCGAATAGAACCCCTTGCAGCATTTTGCCAGGGGAACTGGTTCGATGGCCCACTTTTGTAGAAGTGCTTGTATCTCATCTTGAATCAACACCAGATGAGCAGGAGGATAATGGGAGGAAGCTGGAGGACTGTCCAGAGGAATCTCCAACAATTCTACGGTATGCCCTTGTTGCACTAACTGTAGGACCCACTGGTCCGAGATTATTCTTCCCCAACCTTCTCTGTAAAGAGAGAAGCGAAGACTCACTGCCTTCCCCAGAGATTCTGCTGGAGGAGGGGTGTTAGGCAAGGAGTCAGGTGGAGGAGCTGGGGATGGGCAGGGTGGCCTGCAAGGTTCTGGCAGCTCTGGGCACTGAACCTTCTGTGGCTTGGGAGGTAGCCTTTCTCTTGAAGGCACCCCAGGGCTGCTGGCCTTTGGGTGCTGCTTAGAGTTGTGATGAAAAGGCTGTTGGGATGAAGAGTTATGCTGAGACTGATATAACATAAGAACAGATTGGATAGCCTTACCCAACACTTGGAGGCGAGTAATAATATTTTGCAAATCCTCACCAAACAAGACGGGGCCTCAAAATGGGGCATCCAGAATCTTTGGCTGGACATCTGAGGCAAACCCAGAGACTCGAAGCCATGAGTGTCTTTGTAGGCAAATTCCCATAATCACAGCCCTTCCAGCAGACTCTGCAGAATCATAGGAGGCATGCAGAATGTTGGTTCCTATGTCGAAGCCTGACTTAAGGAGTGTCAGGAGCTCATTTTTGGTGGAAATATCTGGTAGCACCAGCATCCCCTCCAAGGTCCTCTCCCACAAGGCATTCTGCTATTGAACCATGTGGGCTAGGAAGTTCAAGGAACAGATGGTAAAAGTGGCCGAGGAGTAGATCTTTTTTCCAAAATAGTCTATGTGCCTGGAGTCTTTATTGAGTACTAAGATGCCGGGGTCATTTACAGCGATTATGAGCCACATTAATAATGACCGAGTCAGCCTCTGGGTGTTCCCCAAAAAGGGCTCATACCTGGGAGCACTGTACATGTGATCCACCTTTTTGGAGGTCACCAGTGTGAAGGACAGATGCTTCCAGGCCACCCTGTTGACATCCTTAAAGAAGCCTATAAGAGGAGAAACCACCATGGGTAAGGACTTCTTATGCAGGAACTTAGCCAACCGATGTCCCTCGGGGTCCAAGTCCTCTGAGTCCTGTCCTATAAGGTCCTGGATGTGTCGCGTCACATTCATGAACATCAGGTCATCAGGCACTGATTGCACGCCCCCCTAGGTTCCTCTGGCTCCAAAGGGATATCAGAATCTTCAGAATCCTCATATGAGTCAGAAGAGGAATACCCTCCTGATTCCCCTGAATCCAGAGAAGGAGAGGGGGAGTGCCGAGGCCTAAGCTGACGGGGCCATGGAAGACCAGTATCTGGTTGAGATGTCGGCTCCATAGGGGTAGGCATCTGAGCCTTCTTGAGAGGAGCTGGGGGAGTCGGAGGCTGCTTAGGATTCTCCTTGTCCTTAAAATATGCCCATCTAGCAGCAAAAAGGGCATTAATGTCCGCTGGTGGGAACTGGGGAGAAGTAGGATAGACCAGCATCTGGGGAGTAGACTTAGAAGGCCCCAGCATCAGTTTGTTGGGTTGCAGTAACCCTGGCATTGGCTTCACTGGTGCTAGGTTAACTGGTGTTTGATTTGCTGGTGATCGACCCCCTGGTATTGGTGTGACAGGTTGGATGATTGAACGTCAGTCCCACCAGTGTCGGTTGACAGATCAGATGACAACAGTTGGCAGGGTCTTAAGGGTAGGTGCCGGTGAAGCCGGTGTTGTCGACCCCAGAGTTGGTGAATGCCAGTCTATGGAAGCAGCTGGCATCAGTCAAGAGGGAGAGGTCCGAATAGGACAGCTAACTCTTGAATGGGGCAGAGGCATCACGCTCCTGGGGGAGGTGACCACATGCTCTGGGCACTGTGGGATGATGTCGGTCCCATGTTTAGGAGCTGACTTGGTGGATGCCTTGACCAGGAGGGCAACAGGTAGCGACCCAGCACCTGGAGAAGACACGGTCAAGCCACCTGGCTGAGGATCCATGCTCAAAGCTTCCCTGAGCAGCAGGGGCTGAGGGACTGAGGTCAAGGACCCAAATCTCAAGGAACCATCACCCACAACAGACACTAGGGCAGGTGGTTTAACTACCGACAGACCAGAGGCTGCTGGATTGGAAGAGGCCGACCTCCCATGGGAGGAAGACCCATCGGAGCCCGACTTGCACGGGGGACCTGGAGCAGGAAGAGGAACAGGGTTTCTCTCTCTGCTTCTCCCAGTTCTTGTGCTTTCCTGAGGATTTCTTAAACTCCAGCACTGAAGATGTGGAGTCCCCAGAGATTGAGGAAGAATGCTGGTGAGGCTCCTGCTCCATCTAGAAAAGTTTCTGCTGTAGCAGGAAGGATTCCAATGTCTTGTTGTAGCGAAGCCAGGTGCGTTGGTTGAAGACTTGGCAATGCTGGCAGGCCTCAACATTGTGACCTGGACGTAGACAGAGGAAGCATGCAGAATGGCCATCATTGTGGGGCAGCTGTTTTCCACAATCGCACTTTGTTCGCTGATGTTCAACAGGTAAAGAAGAAAGAGACATGCACAAATATACTGAAAATAAGAAAAATTAAAAAATCACTGGTAATGTAGTAAAATGGTGATTGACTATGGCAAAGGACGTCTATAGAGGTCCGACTTGCGTGGGTTGACAGAGGGAAAAGAACCGAGGTGATGCTGGGGGACCACCCCTTTCATACCATAAAGGATGTCGGGGGTGGGCCGCTGTTGGGGGTAGTCCCCCGCTACAGACTGCTAGCTAGAAGTTTTCTGTGGGGTCCTGGCACCTGCTGGCTTCAGTCCTTATGGTGTAACCTGTTGCAAGAGCCCCCTCAAAGTGAGATATTAAGTTTCCCTTGCAAACCAGAAAATCAGTACTGTGCCTTTATGACACTGTGAGCCACTGGTGGGAAGATACAAAATCAGATATAAAATCCTGTTTCACGAGATCTGAAAGGAAAAAGCAGCTATCTGCCTATTTTAAGCATTTTACGCTACATAAAAAATTACAATGTTTAATTTCATTGGCTAACGATGGATGTGGAAATTATGCTGACCAAATACAAAATATAAAATTTTAAAATCAACGGTAACTGTGTAACAGGGCAGCTTCACTGTAAGCTGAATTAAAATATGGGATCCAAAGAACCCCGTATAGAGACCCTTGTTTAGCTTGTAAGGAAAGAGTGGAATCTTCTTGTATTAACACACTTTTAAATCAAACGGGGACAGAAGTATCTGACCCTATCAATATTTCAGAAACTACTGGTTCCTATGTTCTGAATCATTTTGGAAGTGCTGTTTCAGTATCAACAGACACAGATTCCCCTTTTCCACATCTATACCAGATCTTTCACAAATTGAACACTAACTTATCTGCTCCCTTTAATAAAGATGAACTTCTAGAGACTACTGCGTCTTTGAAAACGGGATCCTTACCAGTGAGGGATGGTCTGCCTCATGATTTCTATAAAACATTTGCTGAAGAGTTGGCTGATTGTTTAACAGCTGTATTATTTTTTTTTACAGCAACATAATTTTCCACCCACTTTCATGAAAGGGCTCTTAATTTTACTTTATAAATCTGAGGATGAAAGACTACTAGACAATTGGAGGCCTATCTGTTTACTGAACTCAGACTGTAAAATATAATCAAATTATTATGTGCAAGACTGACGCAGGTTGCACCTACTATTATTCATCCAGCTCAAACCTGTTCCAGACCATCAAGAAATATACATGATCATTTATATATTATCCAAGATGTTACTGAAATTTGTACTGCCACAAACCACCTTGGGTATTTATTATTGCTAGACCAAACAAAAGCCTTTGACAGAGATAGTCTTGAATACCATTTTAAGGCACTCAAGAGGTATGGTATACCGGAGGTATTTGTTTCCTGGATAGAGAAACTGTATGAATCAACATCCATAGCATCTTATAGCAAAGGAAGAATAGGAAAGGATATACAAGTCAAGGTAGGAGTACAACAAGGATACCCCCTTAGCCCCTTGTTTTATGTGTTTGCATTGGACCCCCTTATCCGGCACATTATTGATAATCCAAGAATTCTGGGGCCAACCTGGCCATAGGAGATGGCCTCCTTAAAATATTCACTTATGTGGATTACATCTGTTTATATAGAAAAGATAAACCCTGTGGAGATAAGGTGGTGAGCTCTTTAATGCATTTTCCCCACATACCTGGCATATCTTTAAATATTCAGAAATGTACTGGCATAAAATAAAACCAGGTTACTCACCTGTAACAGTAGTTCTAGGAGTGGTATATGTTGTTCATCCACACTCTTTGGCATGTCCTTTTCCCCTTTAAATCTGGCCGGAAATCTTCAAGCTGGCTCCTCCCACCCACCCAGGTGGTAAATACCTTGGCTCCGCCCCATGATGCCAGATCTTAGCCCGCTGGAAGCAAGGTGGTGCGCCTAAAGCCGGGGACGTCGGGTGGGTGCGTGTGGATAAACAACATATACCACTCCTAGAATTACTGTTACAGGTGAGTAACCTGTTTTTCTAGGAGCGTGGATATGTTGCTCATCCTCACCCTTTGGTAGACTCCTAGCAGTTCTCTGGGAGGAGGGAGGCAAGGCGCACACCCCCTACTTAGGAAACAGAGATTGGAGAACCAAGGCCCCAAAACCAGCATCCCAACATGACTCAAGGCCGATGTGGTAAGGGTAATGAAGGTGTTTGCTGACTTCCAGGTAGCAGCCCGACAGATTTCCTGGATAGGGATGTCCCTGGAAGCAGCCACCGATGCAGCAGTATGGTGGGTAGAATGAGCTCTTATCCCTCTGGGAGGCTCCTTGCCTGCCAACTCATAGCACAGACCTATGCATGATGTAATCCATCTTGCAATGGTCCGTTTGGCTGCAGGTCTGCCAGAAGCGGCTTCAGCGTCGATAACAAACAGCTGGCGAACCTCTCCCCAAATTTCTGCCGTCCTCTCCTTGTAGTAGGAGAGAGCACATCTAAGGTCCAGGGTATGAAGCCTGTTCTCAGCATCCGAGGTGTAGTTAGGGTAATATACCGGCAGAGTCAACACCTGGTTAAGGTGAAACTCTGACACCACCTTTGGAAGGAATTTCGGGTGGGGCGCAGGAGAACTTTGTCCCTGTGAAAGACCAGATAAGGAGAGTCCACCAAAAGCGTCTGGAGCTCCCCTGTCCTTCTGGCTGACGTGATAGCCACCAGGAAGGCAGTCTTCCACAACAAGTGTGAGAGCTCACACTTGTGCATGGGTTTGAATGGCTTGCCCATGAGCTTTGCCAAAATCAGCAAAAGATCCCATGGAGGTGGAGGTTCACGCACCGGAAGGGATATGTGATCCAGGCCTTTGAAAAAACGCCCGACCACTGTCTCCTGTGCCAATGCTGACTAACCGGCTTGGGCCCAGTAAGCGGAAATGGCTGCCAGGTGCACCCTAAGGGTCGATGACCATAGACCCCCTTTGGAGAGACACCAGAGGTAGTCTAAAATGTTAGCCACAGAGCAGGATAAGGGGTCCAGACTATTACCCTGACACCAAATGGAAAACCTTTTCCATTTGAAGGCATAACATTTCCTGGTCGATTCCTTACGAGATACCTGCACAACTGTGTAGACATCCTCGGAAAGACCCAGAGCCTGGAACTCTAGCCGCTCAGGTACCAGGCTGTGAGGTGCAGGGATTGAAGGTCCATATGGAATACCTTTCCCTGGTTCAATGATATCAAGTCCGGGTGTGTACAAAGCCGCTCCGGGGCCCTGCAGCTGAGGCTGAGGAGATCTGGATACCAGAACTGGCAGGGCCAATCTGGGGCTACCGGGATCACCTTCGCCTTGTCTCTCCTCACCCTGAGTAACACCTTGTGGTCGTGGATCAAGGGAAATGGGGGGAAGGCGTAGAGGAGGCCTGGGGTCCATGGCCTCGAGAAGGCATCCCCCTGCAGTGAGCCCTGCTGAGGGGGGCGGGCATGGTACAGCCTCAGCTTGGTGTTCTCCTTGGAGGCAAACAGGTCCACCAACGGTTTGCCCCAACGGGAGAACAGATTGTAAGCTACCTCTGGATGGAGAGACCACTTGTGGGATGTCTGGCCTATGCGGCTGAGAGCATCTGCCAGTTGGTTCGAGACTCCTGCCACATGGATGGCAAGGAGATCTGCCTCCAACCGTCTGACGAGGGTCCAGATCTGGAGCACCTGCTTGCATACCAGATGGAAGTGCGTGCTGCCCGGTTTGTTGAGGTAGTACATGGTCGTGGTATTGTCCGTCTGGACTTGAACCACTTGACCCTGGAGCTGAGGAGTGAAAGCTGACAGTGCCAGTCTGACTGCTCTGAGCTCCAGCAGGTTGATGTGGCATCGGGACTCCTTGGGGGTCCAGAGCCTGTGGGCTCTGTTGTCCCCCATGTGGGCTCCCCAGCCCGTGAGAGAGGCATCGGTCGTGAGAATGACCATCGGCTTGGGGCGGACAAATGGGATCCCTTCCTGCAGACGACCTGGGACGGTCCACCATTGGAGAGCATCCGACATCTTCTGGGTGACAGTAACCAGCTGGTCGAATTGACCCTGACGCTGAGTCCACTGAGTGACCAGCTCCCACTGGAGGGGGCACATGTGCAATCTGGCCCAAAAGATCACTGAGGTGCACGCCGCCATGTAACCCAGAAGGCGCGAGAAGTCCTGGGCAGGGCGCAAGTGCCCAACCAGAAATGATTGGGCAAAGGAGGAAAGAATCTCCGCCCTGTCCACTGGGAGCTGAGTTCTGGCTTGACGAGAGTCGAGCTCTGCCCTGATAAAGCCCATCACCTGAGAGGGCAAGAGTTCCAACTTGGCTTCGTTGATCAGGAGGCCTAATTGGGAACAGGTCTGGAGGGCCAGGTCCCTGGACCTCTCCACCTCCTGCAGGGAAGAACCCACCAGGAGCCAATCATCGAGGTAGGGGTATATCCGAACCCCTTGACACCATAGATGGGCTGCCACCACTGCGATGCACTTGGTGAAGACCCGAGGGGCCGATGACAGGCAGAACGGCATGTCTTGGAACTCGTACAGGGTCCCTTCCACCCTGAAGCGGAGGAACCGCTGGTGGGATGGACGGATTGGGATGTGTAAAAATGTGTCCTGTAGATCCAGTGAACAGAACCACATGTTTCACTCCAGAGATGGTATGATCTGATTCAGAGTTACCATCCGGAAGGTGCGAGACCTGAGATATTGATTCAGGTCATGGAGATCTTGGATGGGGCACCAACCCCCCCCCCGTCCGCTTGGGCACCAGGAAGTACCTGGACATGAAACCTGGGTCTGTAGGAGGATCCAGCACTGGAGCTACCGCCTTCTTGCGGAGAAGCTGAGCAATGTCGTCCCGAAGGGCCGACTGAGTGCAAACTGAGATCCTTTCTTCCCGAGGGGCATGGGCACGGCAAGGAGGGTACTGCTCAAATTCTAGAGGTAGTCCCCGACCGACCACTTCCAGGATCCACCTGTCTGAAGTGATACTGGACCAGGCGGAAAGAAAGTGGTGGAGCCAGCCCCCAACGGGAGGACCCAGAACTGGCGTGACGGGCGTAGGGGTGGCCACCCCTGACCCGTCACTGAACAAGCTTAGAGGAGGAGGAGGCTCCTGAACCGGCACCTCAACCTCCTTTGAGGGGCTGTTGGGGAACCTGCTTGGGCCTGGGGTGCCAAGCTTGAGCCTGCTGTTGCTGCTGACCTCCCTGGAAGGAGGGCTGCTAACCACAGGAGAAGAGTGCCGAAAAGGCTTCTTCTTGTGCTTCTGCTGGCTCTTGCCCGAAGAACCCTTTGCAGAAGTGGCATCCAAGGTGGCATTGGTCTGCTCTATGCGCTGGAGGTGACCTGCCATTCCCGGACCGAAGAGATCGGTGCCAAGGAAGGTCACGTCATCTAATTTGTGCTGAGTATCCCCGGGAAAGAGGATAACCTCAGCCAGGCCCTGCGCCGAGTGGCCACTGCGGCTGCTAGTGAGCGGGCACAGGACTCTCCAATATCCAAGGCCATCTGGAGCTGCTGTTTTGCAACAGCATGGCCCTGGCCACGGACCTGCTTAACCATGGTCTGCATGTCCACTGGGAGATGAGGGAGGACTTCATCTAGTGACCCAAAGAGGGCGTGAGAGAAGTGTGCCATGATCACTGCCGAGTTGGCCTGACGAAGGCTCAAGGATGAGGCCGCATACACCTTCCGGGCAGAATGATCCATATTCTTGGACTCCTTGTCCGGTGGGTGGTCAGTATCCATTGAGCTACCCATGCGTCTAAACACAGAGGCAGTCACAAGGCTCTCGGCCGAGGGATGCTCTGTGAAACCCGCCAAGGACCCCATGGGTACAGTGTGCTTTACAGCTATGCGGGCAGATGGGAGCGGGCAAGAGGCAGGGCGCTGCCTTTAGCTCAAGGGTCAATAACAATGGCTTCGCCATTGGAAGGTTTTCCGCCGGGTATGCTCTCTTAAGGATATCCGTGAGAGGATATTCCGCCTTCTTTTGGATAGGCTCCAAGGGCATACCGGTTGACTCTGAAATAAGGCGGAGGATGCCCTGGAAAGAGGAAGGACCTTCCTCCAAGCCTGTCACTGACAACTCATCATTGGCGTTTGAGTGTAGACCAGTGGTATCCGAGTCCGAAGAGTCGGGATATAAGTGTCTCCCGCCCATGTCCCCTTCAATACGCCGAGGGTGATTGGGGACAACAGTGTTGGACAGATGATGGGGCAGGCCCGTATCTGTCCAGTCCTCTTTCGAGGGAGCCCCTCCCTGAGGCTGCTAAGGCGGTGGCTCCACCAAAATTGGTGGGGAGACCGGAACAGGCTGAACAGGAATGCATGCCAGTCCTACCAGAGAAAGAACTGGAGTCTTCAGTTCCGGAGGGGTCGGCATCGGCCTAAGAGGCTGGGGCCAAGTAATGGCCGGTGTAGCCGGCGGAGCCGGCTTATGACCGGTGAGAATTAGCTGTTGCCACATAAGGTCCTCATAACGCCGACGGAGCTTCCGTCGAAGTCTCTCCTCGTCCGAGGAGGATGAGGATCAGTGGCGATGCCTCTTCCGAGAGTGTTTGTGACCTTTTTTCAGTTTTTCGACCGAAGAGGTCCTGGTCCTCGATTGAGACCGACGGGGTCGGCTTGTTCGATCGGGAGAGGCTGGAGTCGGTGAAAACCGAGGTTCCGGCTCCTGTCCCTCAATCGGGATACCTGAGGGCTGGGTCTCCTCATCGGGGAAGGAAAGGATAGGTGTCCTCTCCAATGAGTCGTCGACTGAGGTTGGCGACAACGGCTCGATCAGGTCGTGAGATATCTCGGCTGGTTCGGCCGTTTCCTTGGCCTCGGTGCCTTGGCCTGACAGAAGGTCCGCGGAGCTGGCGGCCGAGGAAGCGATCTTGACCGATGCCGAGACTGCAAGGTCCTGGGATTCAGAACTCTCTCAATCCCAGGAACGTCTTCTCCGAGAACAAGACTTAGGGTCCTTTTCCCGTTTTCTAGGGTGGGAGGAGTGCATGCCCAAGGGTGCCTCACCCCTGGTGGGGAGAGACTGGCATAGCTCTCGAAAGGATCCTGTGAAGGTAGATCCAAGATTTAGCAGCACAAAAAAACCTCGGCTTGCCGAAGCTTGGGCAGCTTCTTCTTCAAATGCCGCCATCTGGTCGAGCTGCTCAGCGGATCCCGCAGCCATGGAAACCGCCCACCTTGCCTCCTTCAATTTCACCAGTGGATTGCGAAGCTCCGGTCTCCCCAGCTTAAGGCGTGCCTTGCGGTCATCAAGAATGTTGGAATGGAAGGCCAAGCAGATGGTGCACGAAGAGGTGTCATGCACAACACCCAAACAATAGACACACAAGAGGTGGGGATCAGTTTGTGACATTTTCTGTCTGCAGGGACACTGGCAAAACCCGGGGGATGACTTGTCCTCCATGTCTGATGCGCTTGGATCGGAATCGTAAACTCGTACGAGTTTCAAAGAAAGCGACTGCGGTGAAAACTGTTGATTAGTCTCCAGGGCCTACGATATTGCAGCAGTAGCACAAGAGAACCTGAATCTTCCAGCAGAAAGGAAGATTTGGTGTCATGGGTCAGAGCTGAGGTATTTACCACCCGGGTGGGTGGGAGGAGCCAGCTTGAAGACTTCCGGCCAGATTTAAAGGGGAAAGGGACATGCCAAAGAGTGTAGATGAACAACATATCCACGCTCCTAGAATGGGTATTTCAATAGTACAAGGGCCTATCAAAATACTGGGCATAAAATGTGGTGGCAGAGACATGGCATCTTTAAATTGGTCTGAGAAATTAACCATTTGTGCACCAAAAGTACAGAGAAGCAAGAGGTGGAATTTTTTGAAATATAAACAAGTGTAGATTATTCAACAATTCATAATTCCACTCCTTTTATATGTCAGTTATATTTTTCCTTTACTGACTCATTTGGAAACCGTAAGCAATATTTATTGTTTTCAAATGCTTTGGGGGACTCATCTCAACCCCATTAAATGAAAATTTATATACCTGCCAAAACAAAATAAACTCTGGCCAGAGCAGATAGGGCTGCAGATGAGGAATTTGGGGTACAAATACTGTAAATTACCAAAGTTACAAGTGTTCATTTGCAAAATTGAAGATAGGCTCATAAATGTGTTGGTTAGTAATATTTTTACACCAAATTTTCAACACAGCCTTGTTATGACCCTGTCTCATGAAGATGGGCAGACAAAATGTTTAGCTCATAGCTTAAAGGTGTTTTTGTGAAGGGACTGCAAAATCAACTTTTTGTTTTTTTCACAAAATATTTTATTGAGATGGTTGGGTAAAAACAAGCCAGACAGACACATAACAGTGAATTCAATAAATAATTAATTCAAGCCCTCAGTGACAGAATATATACATACAGTAACATACTAGATGCTCTCAAGTAACAAATCTCAGGCAGTGCTTCACATTGCAGATTATCAGACCAAATTCAAACTCAGGCCTCTTCAATCGCCCATTGCAGGGGGCTCCACACCAAGTTAAACCTCTCACCCATGCCCAAAGTGTTCCACTGTACCCTTTCCAATTTCATACTGAGGCACAAATCGTTATCCCACTGCTGAACCAAGGGGATAGAGGGTGCCATCCAACATTGAGCAACGGTCTTCCTGGCATTTATCAGGGCTAGAGCCCGCAGTGCTTCAGTTGTGCCGCCCGCAGGTCGCTGTGGATCTGCACCCAGTAACAGTTCCAAGGGGCTGCTCGGTAATGTGCATCCCAGCACCTCTTGCATGAGGTGGTGAATTTCTAGCCAGAACGAAGCAATTTTTGGGCATGTCAATGCCAGGTGCAGGAAATCCCCGGGACTTACCTGGCATTTGGGGCAAAGATCAGGTTTGGACAGGTCCATAGCCATTAGGCGCACTGGGGTAAAGTATGTTCGATACATAAAGTTATACTGGATCTGTCTTAATTTATTGCTTCTGGAGCAGGAGTTGAAATGTCAAATTGCAAGAGACCACACCTGTCCACTACAGTCCAAGTTCAAATCCCTCTGCCAAGCCTGACAAATCTTCTCTATGCCTCCTTCCCCAACCCCCACAAGAAGCTTATAAAATATAGTTAGGGGCTTGGAAAGTGACTGCAGACAGATAAGCTCCTCCTCAAAGGGGGACAAAACACCCCACCCATATTCCCAGTTCAATGTTTTGCCCAATTTATTCTGCACTCTTAGGTATATAAAGTAGTCCGCAGATGGGATACCCCAGTTTTTGCATAGATAGGTAAAGAGGACAAGCGCTCCCCTCACGTACAGCTGATTCACCATCCTCAACCCCAATTTCCACTAGGCCAGCAATCGTTGAATACATGAGGCGGTACATGGGCCTTTATACTGTAGAACGGTTACTAAGTCAGTATTTGGGGAAGGTGCAGGCACATGTCCGATCAATTCATGCACTTTAACCCAGCACTTAACTGTCATTGCCATGAAGGGGTTGCTTACATTAAACTAGCTACCAGACCACAGTGTTCCGGCTAGTAGCCCTTCAAACATGGGGAGTCGGAGTTGCTCCTCCTCCAGGCTCAACCAATTGGTGGAAATCTCACCCTGCAAACCCATCACATATGCCAGTTGTGCGGCCAGGTAGTACCAGTAAAAGTTGGGTAAACCCAACCCACCTTGTACTGTAGATTTAACTAAGATAGATCTCTTAATTTGTGCAGTCTTTCCTCTCCACAGGAACTTGTGTATAATTGCATTTGTAACCCCACTGTTACCCGGGGTTACTAGAATCCCAGTGAGACCTAGTGGTAGGCAGGGAAGGCAGCTTGTAAAACTCCAGTTAAATGGATTTCTTACTGTCTCATTCTGTTCTCAGTCTCAGCTGAGACTGAGGGATGACATCACCATAGAACTATCGCAGCTGCATGAGCCACATTGGAATCTGCAGATGGGAGTTAGGTTAAAAGGTTGGGAGTTTTTGAACAGTGAGAAGTAGTTGTGAGTGAGCAGTCTAAGAGAGAGGAGCACAGCAGTCTGTGCACAAGGTCTTGGAGCCTAAGCTTTGATATAGAGCTACTTCTAGGGAAAGGTGTGTGTTTCCACCTAAAGAGGAACACAGTAAGCTGTTCTTGAAGTGGTGGAGACCACTGATACTGGTCTCTGTGCCCCGTCCCTGAGGGGATGGGGGTGGAAGGTTTGTCTTTTATTCCAGGGGCAACCCCCTGGTTCTGGCTAGGGAAGAAGCTGCCTTATTTTCGGAATTTTGTTGTGGCACATGAAGCTGTCAAGATTCGCCTGTGGGGCACCTGCAACCAAAGGGTGAGTTCTGCTCTTGTTAAAGGGCCCATGTTTCACCTGAACTGTGTTAAAGTGGGGATTGGACTGCTGAATTAGTGGGAGGCCTAGAGGAATAGACTTAGCCAAAGTAAAAGTATGTTCAAGTCCAGCACAAGGGGAAAGCCAAGACATGTAGAGGAGATGTGCTATATGTTTACCTTTTAATCAGCATTGCCAAGCTTTCAAAAAGAGTTGTTTAATGTCCAGAGAAATGGCCGGGTATGGATTGTGGAAGCTGGAGGTGGGAGACCACCCATCTTTAGTAACCAGGTCCACCTCTACAGATTTGCTCTGTGGATTTCTACTTTGCCTCAGGCACTTGGCCAGTGCTGAGGGAAGTACCCAGATGTGGGATTGAAGGAAATTTCCCTTAAGGAGTCGAAGGCTCTAAGGTGGTTTGGGAAGCCACCAACAGAAAGTTGGTTCACTGCCATATGGACCGGGATTAAGTAGCCAGCCGGGGAGCCGGGCCGGAAAAAAACCAAATAGTGTACAAGTCGGGCTGTGTACCCAAAGCTGCGTGCAAGTCTGGGCTGTGTGCCTGGTGGGTTCAGAGCCTGAGGGCTGAAATAGTGAAGAAGTGCTCTGTTTCTCTTATCTGCATTACCAGGAATGTAGCCCCGTGGGAGTCCATCTATGCTTTGTTTGTTCAGTTTGGATGTGAATAAAAGCCACACTTTAGAATCCCATTCCTGGTATTGGACATTACAGTTATTGCTTCCTGTGTTCGAATTTACTTGGGTGCCCTTGTGCAGAGTAGCCAAACCTAGGACCCTTGTGCCGAGTAACCTAGTCCTCCCCAAACCCAGTCCCCACCTGGTACTGCTGTCAGCTTCAACAGCATACCACCTGTCATTTGCAAAAAGGCATGGGTGAATAGGGCTTATACATTGATATGCTTAAAGTGTGAAAGGGAGAGGGCAATAGGCAGAGCCTGATATAAATACAAACACCTAGGTAGGGTCATCATTTTAACCACTCCGACTCTCCCAATTAATGAAAGTGGCAAACCAGTCCACCTATCACAGTCCCCAGAGATCTTTCATACTAGGGGTTTAAAATTCAAAGCATACAACAAATTTGCACACACTGAGATAAGGACACCCAGATATTTCAACCAATCCACCATCTGTAAGCCCATAAGGTTGGAGGTCAGGCCAGCTCTATCTCCCGTCCCAGCTGGGAGCAATTCACTCTGTGACCGGATAGATCACCATATTCTCGCATGACCCTAAATACCTCAGGTAGGTCACTAGATGGGGATTGCAGGTATATTAAAAGGTCATCTGCATAAAGCACAAGCTTATGCTCTCCCCCCTTTAACATAGAAACATAGACTTTGATGGCAAATAAGGACCACTTGGCCCAGCCAGTCTGCCCATTTCCCTACCTACTGGATAAGCTGTAGATTCTAGTTAACCAACAGCCTACTTCCTGTCACCCCCCCCACTACAATTGCCTGGTGTCTGTCCCATGCATGTTTGAATTCCTCCACTGTTTTAGCCCCAACAACCTCCCCAGGAAGGCAGTTCCACGCATCCACCACTTTCTCCATGAACAAAGATTTCCTCACATTACCCCAGAGCCGTCCCCCCTCTATCTTTAAATTGTGTCCTCTTGTTCTTACACATCTCTTTTTCTGAAAGATGCTACCCTCCTGGACTTTGTTGATTCCCTTGAGGTACTTGAACGTTTCTATCATGTCCCCCCATCCCTCCTTTCATCAAGAGTATACATATTAAGCTCTCTCAGTCTCTCTTTATATGATTTCTGATTCAGACCCTGCACCATTTTAGTTGCCCTCCTCTGGACTGCTTCCATCCTGTCTATGTCCTTGCATAGATGAGGTCTCCAAAACTGCACAGAGTACTCCAGATGGGGTCTCACCAACTGTCTGTACAGAGGGATAACCACTTCCCTTTTTCTACTTGTGATGCCCCTTCCTATGCATCTCAGTATCCCCCAGCTCTCCTCACTGACTTCTCCCATTGCTTACCCACCTTTAGATCATCCGATATGACTACCCCCAAGTCCCGTTCCATTTTTGTTGTTGTTAGTACCTCCCCTGCTATTGTGTACTCTTCTCCTGGGTTTTTGTTTCCCAGGTGCATTACTTTGCACTTCTTTGCATTGAATCTAAGTTGCCATATGTCTGACCACTCCTCTAACCTTGCCAAGTCCCTTCTCATCCTTTCTACCCCCCCTTGTGTATCAACACTGTTACAGATCTTTGTATCATCTGCAAAGAGGCATACCTTTCCTTCCAGACCCTCTGCAATGTCACCTATAAAGATGTTAAAGAGGACTGGACCCAGTACTGAGCCCTGAGGTACTCCACTAGTGACCCCCCTTTCTTCGGAATGTGTGCCACTCACTATTACCTTCTGTGTCCTGTTGTGCAGCCAGTTTGCAACCCAGGCTACCACCCTGGGACCCACTCCCAAGCTGGCTAACTTGATTATTAATCTTTTGTGCAGGACTGTGTCAAATGCCTTGCTAAAGTCTAGGTAGGCCATATCCACAGCCCCTCCCTGGTCTATTACTTTGGTCACCCAGTCAAAGAAATCCATTAGATTCGTCTGAAATGACCTTCCTGCTGTAAATCCATGCTGCTTTGGGTCCTGTGCCCCGCTGGCCTCTAGGTACTCAACAATTCTTTCTTTCAGAAGTGACTCCATCATTTTCCCCTATGACTGAGGTCAAACTTACAGGTCTGTAGTTTCCTGCTTCTGCCTTGTTCCCACTTTTGTGAAGGGGAATCACATCTGCCCTCCTCCAGTCATCCTCAGGTACCACCCCATCCTCCCATGATTTGTTAAAAAGTGTGGTCAGTGGTGTCACTAGGTCCTCCCTTAGTGGGACTCCCTTAGTTAAAACCCCCGAATGTGAGCATTCACCCGAATCCTGGCAGTCAGGGGCTCCAGTGACAATACATACAAAAGAGACGACAAGGGTGAACTCTGCCTTGTACCATGTCCCAGCTCAGAGCTCTGAGAGAGAGCTCCATTAACTGCAATTTGGGCACATGGGCGCTGATACAGAGTATGGATCCAAGAACAAAAATTTGGGCCAACTCCAAACCTACGAAGTGTGTCAAAAAGATAACCCCACTCCACGTGGTCGAAGGCCTTCTCTGCATCAATAGAGAGCACTGCTGCAACATGGGCACTGGCTCCAGACCTCCACCTATGAATGATGTTAAGGGTGCACCTAATGTTATGTTTCCCCTGTCGACCCTTAATTAAACCTGTCTGGTCGGGATGGATCAAGTGAGGGAGAAGACCCTCCATCTTCAAAACCATGGCCTTGGCCAAAATTTTATAGTCTGACATTAGTAGGGAGATTGGTCTGTATGACACACAATAAGTGGGGTCCTTACCTGGCTTTGGAAGCACTACAATTACAGCCAACCATGTGGAGGGGGGCAGCTCCCCTTTTTCCAAGCACTCCACCAACATGTCATGTAATGGAGCAAGAAGTAGACCCTGAAAAACCTTAAAAAAGTCTATAGGCAGACCATCTGAGCCAGGGGCCTTGCCACCCCTGAGATCTCTAATCGCATCTGTTATCTCAGCACCAGTAAGGGGCCCGTTTAGGGTTCTAGCCTGGCCGGCTGAAAGAGCCGGTAATGGGGCCAAGGCAAAAAAAACATCCAGAGCTTGTTGCTCAGGATATCCCTGCGAGGTGTAAAGTTGTTTATAAAATTACCCAAATGCCTCACCAATGCCGGGAGTATCCCCTCTAAGTATTCCCCCCATATGCCGAATGGAATCTACGGTCCTGTCAGCTTCCTGTTTACACAGCTGCCAGGCAAGGTATTTGCTACCCCATCCCCATCAAAGTAGACAGCTGCCCGAGACAGTAAAATTGCTCTCTCCAAACTGGCACTACTCAAAGTATTATATTGCCATATGAGTTTTTGTAACACATTAGAAATAGCCGCTGTGGGGTTATTCTTATGGGCCTGTTCACAGGCCTCAATTTTGGTCCTCAGCTGTTGTAAGTCTGTCTGGGATCCTCTAGCTTTATGGATCACAAATGAAATTGAATAACCCCTTATAACAGATTTTAGTGCTTCCCAATGGACCTTGTGCGAGGAGTTCCCACTCCAGTTGAAAAGTAAAAATTCCTTTATCACTGCAGAGATACCAGTGCGGTACATCTCATCTTTGAGTAGTACAGGGTCTAGTTTCCACTGCCTAACCACAGGGGCTGAGGCAACAACCATCACCTCTAGAGTCAGGGGGGCATGATCGGATAGCAACATTGGTGAATAGGCCGCAGACTTTGAAGCTGAAATCAGGGAGTGAGAAATCAGGATCCAATCCAACTGCACATAGGATTTATAAGCATGTGAGAAAAAACTATAGTCTCTCCCAGTGGGGTGTATATATGCCTCCAAACATCAACCAGGCCAAGATCTCCCTGCAAAACAGCCAGGGCCTGAGCATTCTTAAGATTAGCCATGGGGTGGTGTTCGACCAGTCCAACACCCCATCTAAAACACAATTGTAGCTCCCCCCCCCGATCACCCATGGACCCGGCCAGTGTGCCAGTTCCAGGGCAAGTTGCTGAAAGAAGTTGGGCTGCTCTACATTCGGGATGTAAACAGACTCCATAGAGATCGTACCTAGTCTAGGGAGGGTCACCCGTGCAAGGGCAAATCTGCCACATTGGTCTGTGTGTTGGTCAAGGATTTTGACCCCTGATCCTCTGGGGAACCATATAGCGGCCCCTCTTGACTAGGAGAGTGTTGAAGAAACCCAGGACCCTCGCAAGGCCGTAGCAGTTTTGATTGCCTCTCCCGGGGACATGTGAGTTTCCTGAAGTAGAATGACTTGCCACTTGGATCTTTTAACCTCTGTCTGTAACTTTTTCTCTTAATGACTGATTTCAAACCATTAATATTCAAGGAGGCAAATCTGATAGTGTCAGCCATATTCCCACCATGAATTAGAGCATATCAGGTACCGTACATATAAAAATAAAGCATATAACAAATTGGCTATTTCACCCAACCAGGTTTTGTTTAACACCCTATAGTTTCCCTAAGTAAGTTGAGGACTGTACGCCCCCCATGGCTCTGGCTCAGCTTTACAGTGGAGCCCCTTGGTGGCCAACAGTCCCACCCCCCCAACAGTAACCCAACAAGAAAAAACAACCAAACCTCCCTCCTCCCACCCACCATGGATCCAGGATCCGCCATAGATTCCCTTACAAACAACCAGTGTACTTTAAAAACTAATGTTCAGTTTATTTCTATCTGGTAGGCACATTGTTCAGTGAGATAAAATGCCACCGAAGTAGTCTCCTAGCGAGACCCCCCAGACCAGCAGAGTAAGGGCTCCAGACTTCGGCCACCCAAATATGCCATGAGCAAGAAGCATCGATTCAGACCTTGACTATAACACCACTAGATTAAAGTTTTAACAAAGGACTGAAAATGGCCCAGATAGGTGTAATTAGGGGGACGAGACAGAAGAAACAACAAAAAAGAAAAGCAAACAAGTCAGTTGTGATAGTCAACAAGTATCTGCTTTGACAGATGGTAAAAGAACCGTCACTTGTATCAGCCACAGACCACTGAGGAGACATAATAAGTCCAAAGTCTGGCGTCTAGAGCCTCGCTGATACCCTGATCCCCAGATCAGGTCGGGGCTATGCAGGCCGAGATTCCATATAGTGCAAATACTTTAAAGCAAAGAAAGGATACTTAGGCGCAAATCGCTACCGCCGTTTAACTATAACATACCCTCTGCTATGGAACTCAAAGAATCAAGTTGTAACATGATAAAAGGAAAAGTAAAACTATGGCGTAGCTGCACCTATAAAAAGAAACTGGGATCCCTATCTAACCTGCCCTCACAAGACAGTAATTCGAGCCCAGAATATCTAGCAATAAGGTCACTTATCTGGATCTGCACAAGCATTCGGGCCCTCTCTCCTGCGCCTCCTTGCCTCCTCCTCCACCCATCAAGCAGCTTCCTTGGGGCAGGAAAACAACTTCAGAACGCTTCCAGGATGATTGACACGAAGTTTGGCTGGATATAGGAAGGTAAATCGCCATCCCATATTGAATAGCTTCATCTTGATCTCGTTGAATTGCTGCCGTTTATTCTGGAGCTCCCTGCTATAATCCTGGAAAACCATGGCTGAGGCATTCTGCGCTCTGATTGGCCCTTTTCCCTTAGCCGCTTTTAAGATTGCTTCTTTGTCTTTGTACCTGAGGTATTTAATCAGGCAATGTCATGGTTTATCTCCTGGCTTTGGCGAAGGCCCCACTCTATGAGCCCTTTCGATTTCACACTGGACCAAGCTGGAGGGTAATTCAAGGTGCTCAACTAGCCATTTGTGAAGGTTCACCTCAGGTTCTTCCCCCTCCACACCATCTGGTAGCCCCACGATCCTTAAGTTCGATCTCCTTGATCAATTTTCTCGGTCATTGACCTGAGCAAGTAATTCCTTTACTGTGTTTTGTAGGAAGGCCTTATCATGAGCAGATCCAGCCAAGGCATCCTCCAAGGAGCTAACACGTTGTTCAAGCTGGGCTAGTTGGTCAGAGTGAACAGTGGTGGTTTCCGACAGGCACGTGACTACAGACTGCATGTGAGTAATCTGGGCAGCTATGTCGGCAAAGCCTGCTTTCATATCATGTTGAATCTGAATAAGGGTGGCCGGAACTGCTGCCAGGGATTTTTGTAGATCAGACATCTCTCCTGGGATCGCATCAGGCTCTAATCTCGCACCCAGTTGTTCAGGTCCAGAGTTAGAACGAGCCATCTTGTTTCTCGACCCAAACTGGAGTTTTGCCTGCTTGTCTCTCTTCTTTCCCGTCACCATCCGCGGCTAAAACACTCCGTGACCGATCAACATTGAATTTAGGTGGCGGGGGTCTCAAAATTCGCCGATTAATACAAGTGCCACGAGGAGCTCAGCTGCACTGCATCCGCCATGTTACAGCGCCGGCCACGTCCCTGCAAAATCAACTTTTGAGATGCAAAAACACATTTTGGGCAGGAGTTGAAAAATTATTGCTGTCACATTCATGCGGTGCTGTAAAGAAATGGCTATGTTGTAAATTTGGGGCAACAATATTGAAAATTACCAAAGTTGTGAGCCCGCATTTGCAAAATTCTATGTGGGTTCATATCATGGATGTGTTTTTTAATATTTTTTTACCAAATTTTCAACATAACCTTGTTATGACCCAGCCTCATGAACAAGGGCAGAGAAAATGTTCGACTGGTACTTAAAAGGTGTTTTCATGCAGGGACAGCAAAAATCACCTTTCTGGATGTAAAAAACATTTTGGACAGGATTTGAAAAATGACAGCTATCACCGTCATGAAGTGTTGTAAAGCTATGGGTATGTTGTAAATTTGGGGTAAAAATATAGAAAAGGACGTCACGGTGGCACTGAGGGTTGAGGCGCTGGATGCCACACCTTGTGCCATACCAATGACTCGGATTTGGGAACAAGCTCAGGCCACTGGGGGTTACGAGGAGGAGCATCGGGCTGAGAGGTAGGGACTGGGGTTTCAAGTGGGGGACCAGGTCATGCCATGTGTCCCACACTGGAAGATCAGTGATAAAGAGAACTAAAAAATACATATATACATACATATATACTAGTATATATATATATATATATATATATATATATATATATACACACACACACACACACACATATAAAAGTACCAAAGTTATGAGCCTGCATTCGCAAAATTCAACATAGGCTCATAACTTTGTTGTTTTTCAATATTTTTACACCAAATTTTCAAAATAGCCTTCTTATTACCCCACCTCATGAACAAGGGTAGAGAAAATGTTGACATTCAGTGAGAAGGGTGACCGCTATTAAGCGTTTACAAAAAGGGTGACTCACCCAGCAACATGCAATTTCTAAAGTTTACAAATTGCTATTGGAATGGGATGCTAAGCTTCCATCTGGAGTTTGCTATTATTGGGTTAATGAGTTGAACCTCGTGGATACTCCGGGTTTTTGGACTAAGCTGTGGAATACTACCTATGCGTATCTTAAGCAAGACAGACTCAGGTTGATCCAGTTCAAGTTGTTACACCATTTATATCTAACCCCCACGCACCTTTTCAGATGGAAAGCAAACAGTTCTCCTCTCTGTTGGAGATGCAAGCTAAATGAAGGCTCCCTATACCACATTCTCTGGGCATGTCCAAAGATCCAACCCCTTTGGGACTCTCTTAATAAGCTGGTGCACCCTATCCTTGGTTCCTATCCTATAAACACTCCAGAAATTTGTTTGTTAAATGTTTTTCCTGATCCCACTCCTAAATATTGAGAGCCCAAGTGGCAATTATTACTGCCATCATGAAGTTAATAATTTTAAGGCATTGGTCGCCTGATTGCTCCCCGACTTTTGGAGTGGCATCGGAATGTACATAGCTCTTCTTCAATTGGAGAGATATGTAACTTATAATCGAGGCCAGAAAGTATTTTCACTTAAATGGGGTCGCTGGACCGCCTCCTGCGATGCTGGAACTGGAGGCCCAATATGGATTACCTGGTTTATATAGTCTCTGGCTTCTTTCTCTCTATTATCTTTACCAACCTTTCTCAGGTACAGTAACCTTGGGTGGGAGGGTGTGGGTACTGTTTTTTTTTTTTTTTTTTAATGTTGTCTTATTCTTATGTTACATCCCTATTTCTTTTTACCTACATTGTTATTACTGTTTTTTCCGTCTGTTTTCTTTTGTAGTAATATGCCCTAGAGCTAACACGTCAGGGCACTATAGATGATTGTACAACTCATGTTAAAATGCGAACCTGTTGTTTCTCATATTCTCTTCTGGAGTGGCATATAATAACAATAAAAATCTTAATTACAAAAAAAAAAAAAAGGGTGACTCAATAGCAGCGCCTGTTCTCAGGGCTAGTGGATGGGGGGACAAATGCGGGTATTTTTTATTTATTTATTGAGATCTTGGATTAACGCCTTTAAGCAGAAAGCTCTTTCATAGGTTCCACATCAAGTATGACATGCAAGAATACAGATATGTTCCACAGATACAGATACAGCAAGAAACAATTGAAAACTGTCTCCAGGCATAAATTCTAACAATAGTTACAGAATCTAAGCATGTACAGGGTGCAGAGTCAAAACAAAGGCTAAAGTTTCACTAGGTAACAGTAACATAACATGAGGACGCTTGTTTAAAAAGGAGACTTGTACAACTAACAACATAGGCAGATAATTTGATTGTGCCTGAGTCAAAGAAAGAAGGAAGGTCTCGTACCAGTAGACAGGGATGGGGAGGGAGGAGGAAAGTGCGGGGAGGGAGAAGGTAAGCAGAGGTGGGGGGTAGGATGGGGATAGATAGGAAGGAAAGGGAAGAATAGCTATGTAGTTAAAGTGGAATAAAGGGGGAGGGGGAGGGGAGGAAAAGGAGAGGTGGAGGAGAGTAGGGATGAAGAGGTGGTGTAGGTAGTGGGGTGATGATGAAGATGTAATTAAGGTGGTAGGGAGGAAAGAGGTATGGAATGACAGAGGGCCAAAAAAGAGAAGAGGAGGTGGCAGAGATAGGAAGGAAAACAAATAATTTAGGCAAGGGTTGAAAGCCCATGAAAGTGTTTACTTGACCCAAGAAATGGACAAGAAGCGTAACATTTTACTAATCAATAAAGATCACAGAGATTGCAAATGGTAGGAGCAAGGTAAAGGCAAATTAGTGGTAGCAGTCACAGGTTCCCAGTGAGATCAGATGCTGATGGAGTTTTTTCTTAAAGGAGCCCAGCAAAGTAGCTTTAGTTATGTCAGGAGGCAGGGAGTTGTACCACTGTGTATTAGTAGGGGTATCACAAGTCAGAAGAGGGAAGTAATAATCCCTTTTTACAAGATACTTGTTAGGCCCCATCTGGAGTACTGCGTGCAGTACTGGAGGCCACACCTTCACAAGGACATTAACCAAATTGAGGCAGTCCAGCGAAGGGCAACCAAAATGGTGCAGAGACTGGATCAGAAAACATATGAGGACAGATTAACGGAGCTCAATATGTATACCCTAGAGCAAAGGAGGGAGAGAGGTGATATGATCAAAACATTCAAACACCTTAAGGGCATTAACAAGGTGAAAGAGTCTAACATGTTTCAATATAAGAAATATAGCAGGACAAGAGGACACAGCATGAGATTAGAGGGAGACCGATTAAGGGGTAATGTGAGGAAGTTCTTTTTCACAGAAAGGGTGGTGGATGCATGGAACGGCCTACCTCAGGAAGTGGTGGATATGAATACAGTGCAGGGCTTCAAACAGGCATGGGATAGGCATAAGGGAGCAATACAGATGAGTATGAATAAATAGGCCATTGACAGAGCAAAGGCCGATGGCACATTCATAAGGCAGAAAAAGAAATGGGCAGACTGGATGGGCCTTGCGGTCCTTATCTGCCATCAACTTCTATGTTTCACTGTGGAGCTCTGTATGCGAATGCACATTGTCCAAAGGCGGAAAGGCACCATGGGATTCTGAAAGCCTGCTTGCCAGAGCTTCTGGTACTGTGTGGGTTACGTGCAGGGGAAAGAAGGCCATTACACCAGAGGGTAGCAGTCCCAAGGTGACGTTTTTTGCAAGCAGACATGACTGGTATCTGAGCCTGCTGTCAAATTGTAATCAGCTAACCTGGGCATAAAGATTGCAGGTGTGTGTCAAGCATGCAGCACCAGTAAGAAGGTGGCATGCTTTATTTAAGCCCATTTTGATACAATGGAGAGCAGTGTCTGTAGCCGCACTGTAAATGACAATACCATAGTCCGTGAGAGAGACCACAGAAATGTGGATAGCCATGTTCAGTGCTTCTGCAGTGAGACTGTTCCTGTATAGAACTCCTAAATGCTGGTTAATAGCTTTGGCTTCTTGGTCGATGTGCTGGGTGAAAGACAGGGTGGAGTCAATAGTTGTACCCAGGTACTTGAAATGGTGACCCAGTTCAAGAGGGGAGCCAGTGTCATTAATGATGGTAAGTGGGAAGGTTCTGTGTCTGCTTTGGAAGGTCGAAAACAGCATTGTCTCAGTCTTGTTATAATTAAGGATGAGCTTATTATCCCAAAACCACTTCTCTGCAGATGTAAAGGATTGCTGAAGTTGGTCCTGGAGAAGGTGAGGGTCCATGTTGCTGGTAAAAAGTACAGCATCATCAGCGTATGGAAGTACGTGGTCACAGCAAGCTTCTGGTAGTGAATCGAGGAAGATGCTAAAAAGCGATGGACCCAAGATAGATCCCTGCGGGACTCCAGAGCATGCAGGCCTACTATTGGACAGGGCATTACCATTTTTTACCTGCTGCGTTTGGCTGCTTAAGTAGCTGGAGAACCAGCTTGTAGTGTCAGAGGAAAGATCAATGGAGGAGAGTTGTCTGATGAGGAGATCGTAGCTGACAGTGTCAAAGGCCTTGGTAAGGTCTGTGAAAGTTGCCCCTACCAAAAGCCCTTGTTCCAAAGTGTTCTTGATAAAGCCTGTAAACTACAGGAGCACAGTGGTGGTACTATGCCCATGCCTGAACCCATGCTGTTGGGGACATTGGAGCTGGTAGTTTTCCAGATACTCTATGTGTCGGTCAGCCACGATGCGCTCCAGGGCCTTAGAGATTGGGGGAAGAATGGAGACTGGACAGTAATTTCCCTGCAGTGCTCGGTCCCCACTCTTGTGCACTGGGGTGAACACTGTTTATTTCCAAAGATATGGAAATTGTGACTGAGAGAGTGACAGGTTGATTATTTTGGTAAGAGGTATGAGGATTTCCTTGAGGGTAAGGACAACAAACTTTAAGTCCAAGGAGTCCCCACTGAATCTAGCTTTCCCCAGTGCCTTCTTAAGATAATGTCTGGCTTCATTTATAGACACTGCTTTGAAGTAAAATGGTGGGTGGTCTTGGGGTGGGTTCTGGACTGCAGTGTTCATACCTGAGGGGGTAACCACAAAGTAATCGGGGGAAGAACATTGTTAAGGTCTGTAAATGCTTTGTTGAAAGCATTTGTGATGGCTTTTGGGTCTATGGTAGGGGTGCCATCGATGTTCAGCATGTTCGGGGTAGTTTTAGGGTCTTTACCAGTGATGTCTTGGATGTTCTTCCAGAACATCCTGCTATCATTCCAGGAGGTGGAAAGGGTTTCTTTGAAATACTGGCTTTTAGCAGAATGGATAGCATGGGTACACTCATTTCTCGCTGCTTTGTACCTCTGTAGGTGAGCTTGTGTCCCTAGCACTCAAGAGATATACCAGAGGTGATCCCTGTGTTTTAGTAGATCAATAAGAGCAGGGGTGATCCAGGGGTTATGAGTTCCCTTGATTTTTGTAGTTTTGAAGGGGGCATGCTTATCGCAGGTTGCATTAAAGAGGTCAATGAAGAGTTCTAATGCAGTGTTGACATTGCTGGCTAAATATACATTAAACCAATCTGTGATCCTCAGGTCAGCTTTCAGTAGCTTGAGGTATCCTGGAATGAGGACCCGGCTAGTGACTGTTCTGACAGGGGGCTTGCTGTAGTTATTGGACCAGTAAAACTTGACAGGGGAGTGATCACTAATACAAACGGGTAGGACAGAGGTGACCTTGATATTATCCAGCCAGTTAAATAACACCCAGTCCAATAAGGTACTGGTCCCAGTTTTGTAATTCCTCCTGGTTGGGACTTCTACAAGCTGGGAAAGGTGGATAGCAGATAATGCGTCCTTGGCATCAGTGGCATTAGGGGAGAGCCAGTTTATATTAAAATCTCCAAGCATTAGAAATTCTGAGTGAAGGCTCATCCCTCTTAAGGCGTTTATGAAGGACTCAAAGCCAGGTTTAGTGTGCCTTGGAGGAATGTAAACAGAAAGCACGGTGAGTGTTTTCTTGTGTGCACCGAGAAGCAACTTAATGGCCAGCATTTTGATTAAATCACCACAACCAGAGGTGGGAATCCCCAGGCCCTGCAAAGTGTCCTTTATGTAGATCACACATTCACCACCACACTGAGAAAGGCAATCACACCTAAATACTGTGTAGCCAGAAAGTAGGATTGCTGCGACAGGGACATTAGGAGTGAGCCAGGTTTCTACTATCGAGAGTACATCTGGATTATGTCTGGTGGTCAATACTTGTAATCTGTCAAGTTTTGGAAGAAGGCTGCAAATGTTTAGTGATGCCACTGTTAGACGACCAATATTTCTTGGTAAATGGTTTGAGCAGTGGGGCTTCAAGCGGGAGGGACCAGGTCATGCCGTGTGTCCCACACTGGAGAGAGAGGCTGAGGATCAGTGATGTAGTTCCTCCTGGACATCCTGTCGCTATATGTATATGCGTGCACGGGGGGGGGGAGTGAGCATGCCGTGTGATGGATGGAAGGGGAGGGAGGATTTGTGAGGTGTAGCACGATGGTGGGTTGCTGAGCTGGCTGTGTGGCGTGGTGGGTTCATGGCAGGCTATGGTTGGGAGGGTGCCAGGTTCAGTACTGGGCGCATCAGGATTTTTGTGCTGGTCTGAGAATTTTAATTTTTTTTTATTTTTCACCCCCTCCCGACATGCACCCCCCCTGGAGTTGAGAATCTTTACTAGGGGGGTGCTGAGAGCAAAGCCCCCTGTGGGTGGTGTGGGGGGCACAGACCCCCCAAAAACAAAACAATTAAAGTTCCTGGCACCATTTTGCCACGCGCTGGGAGTGTACATCGGCAAAATGGATTTTCGCTGATGTACATTCGCCCTAATGACGATCTCCTTTCCGTGATCGCTGTTATCACATAGACCCGAAATTGTTCAACTCCTGCCTGAAATGTGATTTCATGCATGGCCCATGAAATCATCTTTTGGAACAGATCTGCCTAATGACAGTGACATAGTTCATGAGGTGGGGCCCCAAAGAAGGCATGTTGAAATTTTGGCCAAAAACATGTAAAAATGCCCGAGTTATGGTACTAAGTTCAAAACCCCATTGAAATACATTCATAAATAGATTCATAGATACTGTATGTGTCAGCAGACAAGGACCTTCTTGGCTCATCGAGTCTGCCCATTTCCCCCCTCCTTACCTGCCCCCTTGCCCATAGATTCCATATATTCCACCCTCCTCTCCCTAGTCAACCCCTTGTGTTTGTCAAATGCCCTCTTGAATCCCTCCACAGATCTGGCCTCCACCACTTCCTCCTGCAGGCTCTTCATGGGCACTGCCACCACCCTCTCAGTGAAGTAATGCCCCTCACGTTATCCTTAAACCTACCCCCTCCACTCTCAGTCCATACCCTCTAGCTCTAGCTCCTACCTTCCCTGTGAATAAGCTCCCCCCTCACTTTATTAATCCCCATACTTGAATGTCTCTATCAAGTCCCCCCTCTCCCTCCCGGTCTCCAGCAGCAATCACTCTTCTTATGGCTTCCTACTTACCCCATGTACCATCTTGGTGGCCCTTATGTGTACTCTTTTCATGCTATCTATATCCTTGCATAGGAGGGATCTCCAGAACTGAACCCCATACTCCAGGTGGGGCCTCACCATGGATTTGTTGAGTAGCATCAGCACCTTCCACCTTCTACTAGTTATCCCCCTCCCTATGCATGCCAGCATTTTGTCTTCTGTTGGCAGACTGGCTTTGAAGAATGAAGACGTGTTTGCGGTCCTGAGAGGATTAAGGCGTTAGACCCTCAATGGGTAAGTAAATGCTTGTGGGGGGGTTGGATGCTGAGTGGGAGGGTCAGGTGGGAGGTAAGGAATGGACACAAAAGACATCAATGGACCTTTTTTTTTTTTTAACAGGTTAAAAAAAAGAGGCCGACGATTACTGATCATGACACTGGGGGACTGGGCAACCCCAGTGTCACAGTTATGTTTCTGGGGGGGTTGTTGGGTACTGAGAGGGAGGGTCAGGTATAGAGATGCAGCGAAGTTTAAATTCACCTGTGAAGTAAAATCAAAGTGGGCAACTTCGAATTTGCATAGCACTATGCAAAATTTCCATTAAAAGGTCGAAATTCACCTTTAATGGATTTTCTCATTGTTAACTTTGAGTTCACTTCGAGTTACAGTTTGAGAAGGCAAAGTTGGTAAGAAACAGCCCACAGTTCACATGTCTGACCATCTGCAGGTCACATGATGCATGCAGGCAGTTAATTAGGCAGGACGTCAGTGAACTAGTTTCACTTTCTCTTGTAGAAGGAGCTGTTTAGTCAGCAGTGTTAGTGGACAGTGTGCTTTTTTGCAGCAAACTCTAAATATTGAGCGTTTTTTGTGCTTTAAAGTTTTTTGATTGCGTTGTTTAAGTTTTGTAGCCAGTTTGATTTGAAAGCGGTGTCCCATGTACAAGGTGACTGCAAATGAGCACTTTCAAAAAGGGTGACTCAATCACAGCACTTGTGTACAGGGCTACCTGGCAGGGTAGTGACCAGATACGGGGTAGGCGAGTACAGTGACAGGATGTTGCTGTATATATACATGTGTGGAGGGAGGGTATGTGGGGTGTAGTGCGGTGGTCACAGTTGTCGAGCTGACCATGTGGTGTGGTAGGTAGGTGGCAGGCTGGGGTTGGGAGGGTTCTGGGCACGATTGTGTTTTTGCATCAGTTTTTTTTGTTTGTGTTTTCACGTTTTACACCCCCCTGACATGCACCCCCCCTGGAGCTGAGAATCCTTAAGTGGGAGGGGGATTGGGGTGGCACAGCACCCCCGCATAACATAGAAAACCAGTCACCGGTTTTCTAGTCACTGCGAGTGTACATCGCCCTAATTCATTTTCGGCAGTGTACACCCGCCCTAATGGCGATCGCTACTCTGCAATCACTGTTATCACATGGTTTAGTTAAACAAAGTTGTTTATTTTTGTTACTAAATTTTAGTTAGTGTACTTTTAATACTAGTAGTTCTACTAATATTTTGAGTTTTATTTTTGATTTATGTTTAATTATACTTAATTATGGAGAGAGGTGGCCAAAGTGGTGGGCAGCAGGGACCCCAAATGTGCGGCAGCCTGGCATTTCACCTGAACCATGTTTTGAGCTCAAGTGCTTCCTCACAGGTACTGCCCAGTATTGAAAGTGACCGTGTGCAGCAGTCTGAAAATCAGCAGCAGCAGGAAACACAGCAGCAGCAGCAGTTTATTGCCTCTTCACCAACTGCAGCACAGAAGGCAGGATTATCTGGTGCCCCAACCCCCACTTCCTGTGCATGGTCCTCCCCTCAGCTCTCCGATCTGATAATTTTTCATCTGCATCCCCGGCGACCCGACAGTACTGAAGTGCCAGTTGTGTGATGTGCTCGTACATCGGGGGTGCAAGGGCAGCCACTTGGGCATGGGTGTTCAGAGAATACACTTTTTAGCAAACCACCATGCGGAGTGGGAAGCAAAGCTGCAGGAGGTACCAGCCACTCCTGCAGCTGAAGCTGCTCAAGAGGGAGAGCGTCCACCTGCATGGCATTGCTGATGAATGACCAGGGCAGCAGAAGTGTTGGCTCCCCAGCTCCCCATGAGTGCGACCCCTCAGAACAGCCTACCACACAGGCTGACCTGGCTGGGCTGTGATCTGAGGTGGAAGCTATCAAAAATGTAGTGGAGGGTGCAGTGCAGCAGCTGCACAGGATCGAGGCTCAGAATGCTGACATAATCAGCTTGTCAAAAACACTTGGTGGTGGTCAGCCTCAGCCACCACTGGCCCAGTAAACAATTATGATTTAATAAAATCTCCCCCAAAAATACCTGTCCTCTGCTTTTCCTTTTTTTCTCAAGAAATATTTTTTTTTATTACAGACTAAGGATGTAATTTATGTTCAATCAATATTTTCTTCCTTATGTCCATTTTGTTAATCCTGTATTTCTTGACGCTCATAATGCTAAATCTGATCCTCCACCTCCCTCAAGTGCTCCCCCACCCCATTCTGCTTTCTGCAATAGAATTTTTTTCATTCGTACCCCTTACTTTATTTTATTTAATAAGTCATGGGGTCTCCAACTTTGCGGACACTGCGTGCTTTCATTTCATTCGAAATCGTGGCACCAAAACGCCCACTTCAAGACACTTTTACTGCAGCATGTGTTGTGGCACTACAGTTTCACCTGTAATGAAAGCACGCAGCATCTGCCATTTTGCCGACTCTCAGTCATGTAAAAATTAAACTAAATTAAGTAACAACTCCTAAAATACTTGTTACTTTTCTGAACATTTTTTCAGGGGATTATTCTTCACACGTGGACACTACTACCACATGATGAATGATGTAGCAGGATATCAGTATAATCTGGCCAGATTCATAATATAGTAAATTATGGTGGGTGGCTGATTGCCATGGTAGGTGACTTTATGGTATTTTGATTGTAGTTGTTGTGGGTATGTATAATATGAAAATATATGTAACACATTAAACAGTAACCAAAAAGTGAGACACCATGACAATTAAAACATCAGTGCAAGAGTGCAGTTACAATTTTGACCGCTAATTTTTATGTTTGCTTGCACACTTGTGCAAGAAACATAGTGCGACGATCCAAAATGCAGTGCTGTACAGTTGAAAGGGAGAGCACCGCTTGAGTGAGCAGCGCTCCCCCTCCCCACACACACACACGAGCGCACGCACATTGCGTGCTCATGCGCTCCTACCTTCCCCACGCACACACTGTATGGCTGACGGGGTGCCCAATCCCCTTCAGCTCTACTGTCCCCCCCTGAAGCCAGATAGCCGACGGGTACCCAATCCCTGGCCGGCTCTATTGTCCCCCCAGACTATCGGGTGCCACGCTGGGAGCCCACCCCAGCATGGCAACAGGTCCCTGTGGCCGGCAGGGTGCCCAATCCCCCATCGGCTCCACTGCCCCCCAACAGCTCTTTCCAGCTCCCACGCTGGGTGCCCACCCAGCATGGCAAACGTCCCACGAGTCCAAATAAAAAACCTGAAAGAAAAACCTTCCCTGCTGCTGTCTTCACCCTCTCCCACCCGCACTCCACCCACTGCGCACCCTGCCTCCCCACACCCCACCTCACCCCATACTTACCTCCAGAGCTTGGCGCGACGATCTTCGTGGACCAGGAACACGCTCTGCACTCTCCAAAGCTGACCGCGAACTGAGGAAATGCCGGTAAGCTGTATAATGTAATGAATAGGTTTTTTTCAACTTTGCTGCATATCTCAGCCATTTTTTGGAATTTTGGCACCAAATTTTCAACATGGAGTTTTTGGGACCCCTCCTCATGAATTCTGCCACTGTCATGGCATTATTCGGGCTCGAAGGGTGATTTCACGGTCACTGTGCAAAATCACCTTTTGGGACAGAATAACGAAATGACAGTGCCAATGTCCATAAGGTGGGCTCTCAAAAAGTCTATGTTGAAAATTTGGTGAAAAAATTCCTAAAAATGACTGTTTTATGAGCGCGTGTTGCACTGTTCCTACGCATACTCGTAGGTTCGCGAATTTTCAATATTTTCACTCCAGATTTTCAACATTGCCATTTGACCACAGTTCCTTATGAGCAGTACAGCTGTCATTTTTCACATCTCACCCAAGATGTGTTTCAGCGCATGTAGCGCACAATGGCGCAGTCGGTGTGCGAAATCAATGTTCGGGACACATTAAGAAAATCACAGTGACGCTGTTCATGAGCAGAGGTGTTAAAATGGCTATGTTAAATATTTGGTGAAAAAATTCCCAAAAATGACTGTTTTACGAGCGTTTGTTGCGCTGATCCTACACACGCTCATAAGTTCGCAAATTTTCAATATTTTCACTCCAGATTTTCAACATTGCCATTTTACCACACCTCCTTATGAGCAGTACAGCTGTCATTTTTCACATCTTGCTCAAAACATGTTTCCGCCCATGTAGCGCACAATGGCACAGTTGGTGTGCGAAATCAATGTATGGGACATATTAAGAAAATCACAGTGACACTGTTCATGAGCAGAGGTCTTAAAATGGCTATTTTGAAAATTTGGTGAAAAAATTCTTAAAAATGACTGTGTTACGAGTGAGCATTGCGCAGTTTCCACGCACCCTCGTAAGTTCATGAATTTGTAATATTTTCAGTCCAGATTTTCATCAGTGGCATTTTTCCTCACTTCCTTATAAACAGTACAGCTGTCATTTTTCACAACATGGCCGAAATGTGTGTTCACACTTTCAGCACAGAAATGCGTGGTCGCTGTGGGAAATCATTGTTAGGGACAGATAAAGAAAATCACAGTGACACTGTTCATGACCGGAGGTCCCAAAATGCCTGTGTTGACAATCTGCTGTAAACAAATCCCAAACTAATTACATTACGGGTGCACGTTACACAGTTTCTATGCACGCTCGTGACTTCACCAGTTTTTTTAATATTTTCACTGCAGATTTTCAACATTGCCATTTTTTTACACATCCCCATCTCCCCATGAACAGTACAGCTGTCATTTTTCACATCCTGTTCAAAATGTGTTTTTGCACCTGTGGTGACAAATGCCGTAGTCGCTGTGCAAAAGCAGCTTTTGGCTAACAAACTGATATTGCCACTGTTCATGAGGTGGGGGTCACAAAACCCATGTTGAAAATTTGGAGGAAATACCTAATGAATGCCTGAGGCGTTAGGGTTTCCAACCATAACACCCCACCCTGTAGAGAATGACAGGCATCAGGGCTGTGACTTGGGATTGTCACCTGCAATGCTCATACCATTCCACCCCCACCCACACCCTGCAGCCACTGAGAGGCATTGAGGTGTGCCTTGAACTCTTCAGCCCCAAAGTTCACCCCATTCTCCTATACCGCACCCTTCTCACAATATTTCCTGATGAACTGGGGTGCACATAAGGGCCAAAGACCCCAAGGTACACCGTGACACTTGTTGGTGTCTGCAAGGTAGGGTGTGGTGAAATGGCGTGGCCGCTATGCCTGATGACCCAAAGGCACACCCCAATGCCTGTCACTATCTGCAGGGTGGTGATGGGGTTGGCTTCAGTTCAATACTTCACTGCCATTCCTATTATGCAGCTCTGTAACTCCTACACTACCAATGCCAATGCCAGCAAGCAAACATTCAGCATTGACAAATGCTTGTTTTATTCAATTTTACATTGTCCCTTATCTATTTTATTTATTTATTTATAGAAAATATCGGAATTACAAACCATTGAGTCAGAGACTCATTTACAAAGGCTCCACATCAAAAGACAACAAGTGAATACAGTGCAAGTTTACATGGTGACAAAAACAACATTAAGCAGGGCAAAATACAGAGTAATATGGAGGCAAATTATACAAGGTTGTGCAAACAGAATGCAAGTAGAACACAATAGATACCATAAAGTACTGGTTAATAAGAACACAGAGAGGAGATAAACAGGTCAAAGAGGGCACAGGTAAGGGGAGAGGCAATCAAGGGGACCTTGTCACACAGTAGGGAAGGAGGTAGCCAGTTACTGGGGAAGGGGGACTAGGAGGACCTAGATATAGGATATTTGAGAGGGGGAGATAGAAGGAAAAATATAGTGGGTGGAACAGAGGAGGGGGAGTAGAGGGAGAGCCAGGAACCCATGGAAGAAGGGAGGAACCAGGGGGAGAGAAAGGAAGTGTGGTTAGGGAGTAGGTAGAGGAGGGATAAAGTCAAAGGGAAGTCAAGAGAGGAAAACAAAGGGGGAGGGTGTATGACACAAGAGGGGTGGCAGTGATAGGAGCAGTCACAGCTGG
Organism: Neoceratodus forsteri; assembly: GCA_016271365.2. Lineage (NCBI taxonomy): Eukaryota > Metazoa > Chordata > Ceratodontiformes > Ceratodontidae > Neoceratodus > Neoceratodus forsteri. The sequence continues at coordinate 428,026,338 of CM057450.1, read as the reverse complement.
TACTAGACAGTAGGTGGCGCCGTAGTTTAATTTTAAACAGGCTTAATTTATTTTCAGCGAGAACCTCAGGAGGTAGACTATTTAACCAGAGGGGAGCTCTGTACATGAAAGAATGCTGTCCATGGGCTGTTCTGCAAAATGGGATAGGGAAGGAGACTTTAGTGGAACTTCTTGTAGCCCGGGCAATGGTAAGGAGTTGCCGGGTAGTGGGCACAGAAGGACTAAGGGTGAGCTTGCATGCCATTAGACAGGTATGGTATTGAAGTCTTCCAGAAAAATTCAGTCAGTTCACTTGCTGATAGAGGTCGCAGGTATGGGTGAGCCTATGACCATTCACAACAAGGTGACAAGCTTTATTTAGGGCAGCCTTAACCCTGTTTAGCTAGATGTCATTCACACTGCTGTAGATCACAATTCTATAATCAATAATGGAGAGGACTGAGCTGGCAATGACAAGCTTGAGGGCATCAGCAATGAAACAAGACTTGTGCCTGTACAGTAGTCCAATTCTAGTATTTACAGCTTTGCAGACCTGACTGATGTGCCCCTGGAAGGAAAGGGAGGGGTCAAGGATGATTCCGAGGTACTTAAAATTTATGACTTGCTCTAGAGGCTGGCGGCGTCGAATGAGAAGAGTGAGAGGCACATCCTTATGTTTATTCTGGGGGTTTTCAAACAGCATCACTTTTTTTTTTATAGTTTAAGATGAGTTTGTGTAAGGCAAACCAAGATTCAATTTCCTCAAAGTTCTTTTGCAAATTGACCTGCATGGGGAAAGGGGCTGGGTAACTACAGTATATAATGGCATTACTGCGTAGAGGAGCAGATTGCCTGAGCATGCTGAGGGAAGGGAATTGAGGAAGAGGCTGAAAAGTAGTGGTCCTAATATAGACCCTTGAGGAACCCCAGAACAGACTGGGAGTCTGGAATAGAGTGTGTCTAGGATTTTTACTCGTTAAGATTGCCCACTATGGTAGCTGGAAAGCCAGGGAGTGACTTCTTGGGAGAGACCAAGTGCTGAGAGGGACTTTAAAAGGAGAGCATGATTGACCATGTCAAATGCTTTAGTAAGGTCTATAAAAACAGACCCTACTAAATGACCTCGGTCCAGGGCCTTTTGGATAAAATCACTAAATTCTAGGAGGGCATTGGTGGTGCTATGTTCCTTCCTAAAACCATGTTGCTGTTTACAGTGTAGATTGTACTTGGTGAGGTGGTCAGTTACTATCTCATTGGGGCTTTGGAAATAGGAGGGAGGATAGACATTGGGTGGTAGTTACTACAGGAGGTCCTGTCCCCACTTTTGTGTACTGGAGTTACCAACACAGCCTTCCACTGTGATGGGAATTGACCAAGGCAGAGGGAGAGGTTTAAAATTTTTTGGGAGTGGAGATAGAACTGCATCTAGGGCCAAACCGAGTAGCTTAAGGTCCAATGAGTCACCACTATACTTGGATTTTCCCAAAATCCGGGTTAGGTACGATCTTGCTTCCCCAAGGGAGACTAACCTGAAACAGAAAGGGGGGTATGCATGGGGGCAGGGAACCAGAATTATCACAGAAAAAGTCAGGGGGGGCACACTGCTAAGGTCTGTGAATGCAACGTTGAGTGTCAGCAATGCACAGAGGATCCTGAGTGGTAGCACCGTTGATATTAAGCAGGGGGGGGGGGAGAAGTTGGGCTTACCAGAGATTTCCTTTATATTATCCCAGAAATTCCTTCCTTTTCCTCAGGAAGAAGAAAGGCTAGTTTTAAAGTGGGCAGCCTTTGCAAGACGATTCTCATGGGTACACGTTTCCTGGATGCCCTGTAGCATTGTCTGTCAGCTGGGAGGCCTGACACCAAGGCTTTGTGCCAGAGGTTATCTCAGGTAACCATGAGACTTAGGAGTGCTGGGGTGATCCATGGGTTGCTAGGGCCTTTTCTAATGCATTTGAAGAAGGGGGTTGTTAGGTCTAAACCTCACTTTCAGGTTCTTGGCAATATTGGGAATGCAAGTAATCACAGACACGTTGCATAAGAGTAATAAACTTGTTTATTACTACCAAAAAAGGATAAAATCACAGTTGCCCTAAGCAGTTTTTACCAATACGAACCGGGAGCCAGTGCTAAGCGTTTCCTATACCTCGAGGTTTCTTTGTGTCTCTTGGGATCTCCGAGGTACAAGACTTAGTGTATCACATTATATACCTATGATAATTACTATGGTTACTGTAAGATAGAAACATTTCTAGTTACAGAGATGAGCCCTATTGGCTAAATTAGAGGAGGCTGCACGGTCCAAGATAACATTATACAATTTTGTAGTAGTCCTCAGTTCGTGAAACAAAAGAGTTCTTATACAGAGTCTTACATAACTCAGTGTAGTAGTACAAATCACCAAAAGGTGGCAATGCCAACTTATATATCATAATTATTCCAAGGACACAAGTGTCCTAACATCTCATAAGTAAGAAATACACAGAAAATACATAGAAGAATATATGTGTATTAGCAAGCAAAGTGTATTACAATAATATGCGTACATATCCTGACATCTGCTCTTATATGGTAGATGCCCATAGCCCTATATGTTAGTATAACATATGCCTAAGCACTAGCTGTCTACGGTGTACCTCTGAGGGTACCAATAAGGGTGCAGGGACCTCGTGTAACAGGGTGAAAATATCGCAGGTGGAGTTGAAGGTGGAGATGAAGTGGGCAGAGTGCATAATCTACACAGGTGGCTAAGTCAATGGGGGACCAGTCGTATGTGAGAAGGTAGTCCCGGAATTGCCGGAGCATCCCTTTCTTGAGGGAGCGCTGATAAGTTACCTTTGCAGGAAGTTTTGGGGCGATTAGTCCAGTGACAAAGGATAGGGGAATGGCCACTAAGAATATCAGGTAGGACTACAATACAGTATTAGAAAGTCACTCTAGGTGATTGGAGAGGATGAGAGCAGAGTACTGGTACCCGTTGTATAATTGATCCCAGTGGGGGAGGATACAACCTGGGTAAGGGTGACGGCAGCAACTGCATCTCTGTAAGAAGCAGCATCGGGGCAAACCAGTTGATACTGAAGACACCCAGCAATAACACCTCAGACCGGTTGGGAAGGTTAGAGACACAGTTGACAATGGAGTTGAGGCCAGGTTTGGTGTTCTGGTGTCTAATAACTTGTGTATACGTATGCTACCCTTCTTTCCACAATTTATGTTATTCTGCATTACTGCATTTTTTTAAATGAGAAATAGTAAAAGTAGTGTTCATTGTAATGTGACTGTGAGCTGGTTTTCATCAGTATTCCCAGCTGTTTTTGAACAGATACTACTCCATTATGTCATGTAGCACTGTCTGCTGCATGCAACTGCATTGCAGTCACAAAAGAACTGAATTTAAATAGTTACTGTCCAAAAGCATGTGAGAATACTGATCCAAACCTGGTGCAAGGCCAATTAAAAAGAGCACTACGTATATTACTTCCGATTCAGAAAAAAATGTAGTGCTGCATGTCATGGGAAAAACCCTCTAATATTATTGTATAATATTTGTTTTATAAACAAATGGTCTGTGTATGTAATAGTCTCCCACAAGTTAGTAGTTTGGCTTTTAACCTTCAAGGTGTCAGTGAGGATGTCATTGAACTGACCAGGGAAAAACTTAATTAATGCTTTCCTTCCAGAGGGATAATTTATAGAAACATAGAATTTGATGGCAGATAAGGACCGCTTGGCCCACCTAGTCTGCCCATTTCCCTACCTAACAGATAAGCTGCAGATCCTAGTTAACCAACAGCCTACTTCCTCTTACCCCCCCTCAATAGAATTGCTTTATGTCTGCCCCATGCATTCTAGGATTCCCCCACTGTTTTTGACTCTATGACCTCCTAAGGAAGACTGTTCCATGCATCTACAACCCTCTCTATGAAGAAATATTTTCTCACATTACCTCTGAGCTGTCCCCCTCTATCTTCAAATTGTGCACCCTTGTTCTTGCACATCTCTTTTTTTGAAAGATGCTACCCTCTTGGACTTTGTTGATTCCCTTGAGGTATTTTAAAGTTTCAATCATGTCCCCCCCTCTCCCTCCTTTCCTCAAGGCTGTACATCTTAAGCTCCTTTAGTCTTTCTTCATATGTCTTCTGGTGCAGACCCTGCATCATTTTGGTTGCCCTCCTCTGGACAGCCTCCACCCTGTCTATGTCTTTGCGGAGATGGAGTCTCCAGAACTGTACACAGTACTCCAGGTGTGGTCTTACTGACTGTCTGTATAGAGGGCCAACAACTTCCTGCTTTCTACTAGTGATGCCTCTCCCTATGCATCCCCCATCCCTCCTTACTGCCTTCTCACATTGCAGGTCCATCTTTAGGTTGTCTGATATGACTACCCCCAGGTCCCTTTCCATTTTTGTTGTTGTCAGTATCTCACCCCCATTGTGTACTCTTGCCCTGGGTTTTTGTTTCCCAGGTGCATTACTTTGCACTTCTTTGCGTTGAATCTAAGCTTCCATAAATTTGACCATTTCTCCAACCTTGTCAACTCCCTTTTTATCCTTTCCACCCCGCCTTACGTATCAACCCTGTTGCAGATCTTTGTGTCATCTGCAAAGGGACATACCTTCCCCTCCAGTCCCTCCGCAATGTCACTTATAAAGACATTAAAAAGGACTGGCTCCAGTACTGAACCCTGCGGTACCCCACTAGTAACACTCCTTTCTTCATTGTGGACTCCATTTACTATTACCCGCTGTGTCCTGTTGTCCAGCCAGTGTTTTACCCGGGCTACCACCCCGGGACCCACTCCCAGGCTGGCTAATTTGTTTATTAATCTTTTAAAGAGACTTGTCAAATGCCTTGCTAAAGTCTAGGTAGGCCATGTCCACAGCTGCTCCCTGGTCTACTACTTTGGTCACCCAGTCAAAGAAATCAATTAGATTTGTTTGACATGACCTTCCTGCTGTGAATCCATGCTGCCTTGGGTCCTATGCCCCACTGGCCTCTAGGTACTCAACAATTCTTTCCCTTCAGAAGTGATTCCATCATTTTCCCCTACCACTGAGGTCAAACTGACAGGTCTATAGATTTCTGCCTCTGTCTTGTTCCCACTTTTGTAAAGGGGAATCATATCCGCCCTTCTCCAGTCCTCAGGTACCACACCATCCTCCCATGATTTATTAAAAAGGATAGTCAGTAGTGTTACTAGTTCTTCCCGTAGTTCTTTTAGAATTCTGGGATGAATCCTATCAGGCCCCATTGCTTTATCCACCTTCAGTTTTAAGAGTTCTTTCAGAACCCTTCCTTCTGTGAAAGGACTAATATCAACCACCCTATCCAGAGTGCTTCTATTGACTGGATTAGGTCTCTCCCCCCCTGCTTTTCCATTGGGAATACTAAGCAGAAATATTCATTCAGTATCCCTGCTTTTTCACTGTAGCTCTCTGCCCAACCACCTTCCTCTTTATTTAGCCTCAGTATCCCTGCCTTCATCTTTCTTTGCTCCCTAATGTACCTATAAAAGGTTTTATCCCCCTTCTTAACTGAGTTGGCTATCTCTTCCTCAGTTTGAGTCTTTGCTGTTATGACTGCCTTCCCCCGCTTCCTTCTGCTTTAACTGGTACAGTTCTCTGTCCTGCTCCTTCTGTGTTTCCTTATACTTCCTGAATGCTATCTTTTTCTCCCTTACCTTCCCCACCTCTTCTTTTGAGAACCATAGAGTTTTTCTTTCATTTTGATTTATTTGCTTCACACAAAGACTTGTTGCCTCTGTGATGGCAGTTTTGATGTTTCCCCATTGTTGCTCCACCCCACCTTCTTGCCTGTTTGCTAGTGCTTTTCTGAGGCACTCTCCCATTTTGACAAAATCAGACCCTCTGAAGTCCAGTACCTTCACTTTTGTGTGGCTTGACTCTACAGCTAAGTTTATCGTGAACCACACTGTTTGGTGGTCACTTGTTCCCAGATGGCTACCCACTTCAAGATCAGAGATCCTCTCTCCTTCCCCATTTGAGAGTACCAGGTCTAAAATTGCTCCCTCCCGAGTGGGTTCCAAAACTAGCTGTCTGAGGCATGCCCCCTGTAGGGCATCGAGAATGGCCCTGCTCTTGGATATGGCAGCAGCAAAGGTGCTCCAGTTAACATCCGGCATATTCAGGTCCCCCATCAGCTATAATTCACCTTTCTCTGCCATCCCAAGGATGCCTTCTATCATTTCCTTGTCCATTTTCTCCCCGAGACGGGGGTCTGTATACAACCCCTGTGTGGATTGTGGAGCCATTTCCAGTCTCCATGGTGACCCAAAGTGCCTCCTCTCCTCCCTGTTTACCCTTTAGCTCTGTTGCTTTGATCCCTTCCCTTACATAGAGAGCTACTCCTCCTCCTCCTCTTCTTCCCTCCCTGTCCCTCCTGTAGATTGTGTACCCTGGTATGTTGACATCCCAGTCATGGTTCTCTGTGTACCATGTTTCTGTGACTGCCACAATATCCAGGCATCCCTCTTCCTTCAAGGCCACCATTTCGGGGAGCTTTTGACCTAGACTACGGGCATTGGTACTCATTGCCCTCCATTTTTTTTCTGACTTTATTTCTTTTTGCCCCAGCCCTGTCCTTACTGCCTTTGTCTTTTTCTCCATTTACCCCTGCCCTTATATCTATCGACTGCTCTAGTTTGGTGTTTACCTTACTAACTACCCTGATTTTTTTTTGGGGGGGCTAGAATTTCCCTTCTCCTTTTCAGTGCCTCCCCACTTGGCTAGTTGAAATGCTTGCCAATAAAGCATTTAAACCTATCACCTAGGATCCTGGTTCCCTTCCAGGATAGATGCAGACCATCGCACCTGTATAGGCCAGCATCCCTCCAGGTCGAGCCCCAGTCCTCAATGAAGCCAAATCCCTGAGCTCTGCACCAGTTTTTCAACCAGTCATTGAATCCCATGGTGCGGAGTATCCTAGCCTCATCCATGCCATAAACAGATAGCACTTCCGAGAAAGTTACCGTGTGTACTACGTGTCTAAGGCCCCTCCCCAACTCCACAAACTCTTGTTGCACTGCTCCGATCCCATTCTCAGCCAGGTCATTTGTCCCTAGGTGGATAATGACATCTAGCTCACTCCCTTGCAGCTGCTCCCATGATCTTGAGGATTCGTTTCTTGTCCCTCCAAGCCACGGCACCAGGCAGGCACCTTCCCTCCCTTTCCCTTTCCTCCCCCAGTTCTGCCCCCCTAACAATCGAGTCCCCCACCAGGAGTTGTTTCCTTCCCCTGTGGCATCCTGTGCCGCCCTCCTGTGGGTCTCCACTGTGGAGGTTCTCAGCATCCTCCTTGGTCTCCACTGCGGGTGCCTCCATAGAGGAACCATGCTCCACCAGAGTGGCAAATGAATTGTGGAGAGGCACAACTGGAGGGATGCACCTCTGTTCCACCACCCTCACCCCCCCTGAGCCCACTGTGGTCCAACTACTCCTCTTTGTTGGCAACCTCTGAGGTAGTGGCGGTGGCCTGGGTGGTCCCTGGGTGGGGGAGCAGGTTTTCCGAATCATTGCCAGGTCAGCATGGAGACGAGCAACCTCCTCCCTCAGACCAGAGAGGTACCAGGAAATAGGGCAGCAATGCAGTTTCCAGAATGTCTCCCAGAAGACTGCGGCTCCACAGCCAGTACATTGCACCACTCCCCACATGTCTGTGTCCCTTCCTGTTACAGATGGTTTTCTTTTGTTTTTTTTGTTCTTGTTTTAGTGTGTGCAAGCTTGTGAGTGTCTCTACCCCCTATTCAGTGTGCTGTGCCTTTAAGGATATGAACAGGTGTATGTTGTTGGCAATTTTGGGGAAGTGATGTCAGAACCCCTGCTTAATAGGGGAAGTTATGCGCTAGGTGGGTGGGGTGGGAAGAGTGGGAGGGAGTAAACCTATGCCGTCCATAAACAATCAACTACAACTCTGACCCCTCATCCCAGGGAGTGCCTTACTTCCTTTCAGACACCTATTTTACAAAGGTTAAGTACCAGGTCTAGTCACAATGGCCCCTTATCAACTGTTGCTGCTTTGATGTTGGTTCCTGAATATGAATTTTATGACACCGGCATAAGGACATAATTTGGCTGATTTCCCTTGGCTTCCTCACACCTTAGTGGCAGATTCTAGGGTTGTAAAACCTCAAAGAGAAATGTTTGATTAAAGACTGACATATGTAGGAAATGTCTTTTTTCTGATGTTCACATTAATTAAAATACCTCCTTGTAAAAGATACGTTAGAATGAACTCTAAGGGGGGAGCTAGCTGACTCACCAAAAGGGGGTGGGGAAAGACAGAGTTAAAATGAAACATTGTATCTGGAAAATGTGTGATATATGATTCTAGACTCTGAGAGAGATAGTTCTCTGACTTGGAAAGCACTTAGAAAGGTAACACTTAGAGCAGAATTAAGTGTTTGTGGTAGGAGTTTGTATTCTGTAACTTTCCATTTTATTTGTAGATGACTGTGAGATGTGTGATATAATTTGTTCTGTATTTTATTTTACCTGTTTTAAAACTTATTAGTAAACATGTTCTTTAAAATACTGCCTGTGCTATTTTCTGTTATTTTACGTGTGCTTGCTGAACCTGTATTTAAGGCTGACAGGTGTTAAAAGCTTGATTGTGTTACTGAGCTTGTTTAAAAGGTAAGAAATACCTAGATCTCTTATAGAGTTGTAAGGGTTCATTTTGGATACCTGGCTGAATGACCTTGGGCGAAAGATTATATTGCATCCCCACGAAGAGAGTATTATCTAAGCCTGTTAATTGGATATGCTAGCATAAGGTTCACAGTTTGAATCCTCCCATAAATCGAGGCTAGAAGGTGATTCAGACCCAAAGCAGACAGGAGGGTTACCCTGTCTGTTACCTGTTCACACTATTGCACTCTGAGGTTGGTACTGTGGGAGCAGAGGCCCTGACCTGCGGAGTGCGTTTGTGACACTGCATATTTAAATTGTTGAGAGAAGGGTATCATTCAGATACACAAGTTATTAGATTAGGTGGCAATGTAAAATACAATAAAAAAGTATTGGTCAAAATTGTAACCCCATTCTTGCACTGATGCTTTCACTGTCAGGCTGTATTACTTTTTAGATACTGTCTACTGTGTTAAAGTTTCATAGTATACATACCCACAACAACTACAATCAAAATACCTTAAAGTCACCTAAAGTCACCTACCTTAGCAAATCCCCCCCGCCCCATAATTTCCTATCTTCTGAATGTTGCTTTCTTATAGTTTACATCACTTAGCATGCAGTATTAGTGTCCCGATGTGAATAATAATCCCCTGAAAAAATGTTCATAAAATTAACAAGGATTTCTTGACACTCATAATTATAAATCCCCAGCTCCCACTAATGTTCCACCTCCTATTATAGTTTCTTCAATAGAAACAATTTTTTTGTATTACTTTCTTAATTTTATTTTTTAAAATTCCCGTGGTCACCAACTTTTCAGACGCTGCATGCTTTCATTTTCTTTGAATTCGCAATGCTGAAACGCATGATGCAATACACTTTTATTGAAGCGGGCAGTGTGTCTCCACAGTGTCACCTGTAGTGAAAGCATGCAGCGTCTGCAATTTTGCAGACCCTATGACATTTCAAAAATAAATGAAAGTAAGTAAGAACTCTTAGAAACTGCCTTTCTATTGCAGAAAGTATAATGGTGGTGTGATACATTTGTGATAGGTGTGATTTAGATTAGAATTATAAGATAAAGAACCTCTGCGCGCAAGCACTGAGGCAATGGTTACCACAAAGGGCATTGGTCGGGAAGCCAAGTTTCAAAGAAATACAAAATCACTCATGCCCCCATAATGCAAAGCATCATGGACTGCATATGCAAATCACCACAGAATATTATGCTGGTTCAACTTTAAGCAGAAATGCATGATGCCGAAAGGCCTCTCACACAGTTTACAAAGGGTGCCAACAGAAGATTAGAATTATGACTTTTTTCCTTTCATTTGGTTAAAACAGCAGTGCAATAATCACAATACCATTAAATAACCTACTATGCCCCCACAAATGTCCTATCTCGTGTATGTCCCACTGTTTTAATTTTATGAAAAGTCCAGATAAAGAATAAGGCCAAGGAAATGATAGAAGGCATCCTTAGGATGGCAGAAAAATGGGAGATATTGTTGATGGGGGACCTGAACTGCTGCCATCCGCCCCTCAAGAAAAACCACCAGGCACACTTCTCCATAGCCCTCTGGGCTTGCACCACAACCCGTGGCCCGGAATTGAAGCCCGGAGTGCCTCCACGGCATGAGGAGAACTGATGCCACCCTCCCCCCAAGAAAAACCACCAAGCACATTTCTCCATAGCCCTCTGGGCTTGCACTGCAACCTGCGGCCCGGAACAGAAGCCCGGAGTGCCTCCACGGCGCGAGGAGAACAGCTGCCACCTGCCCCCCAAGAAAAACCACCAGGCACACTTCTCCATAGCCCTCTGGGCTTGCATCACAACCCACAGCCTGGAACTGAAGCCAGGAGCGCCTCCACAGCGCAAGAAGAACTGCTTCCACCCGCCCCCCAAGAAAAAACACCAGGTACGGCCCGAGTAAGGCCACGGCTCTCCTAGGCTTTGAGAGCTGACTCAAACTCTGGCGCCACCAAGGGACTCACCCTCATTGGATGCTCAGCACCCAGGAGTACCCTGGTTGGCCAGGCTACCCTGCATCACCAATTTCTAAACTGGGCTCAGACACGTAGTGCTCCATAGCTTTCACCCGGCAAAATTTTAATTACGGCATTGTTTTCTGGGTTTACTTTCAGCCCCTAGATATGTACATGTACTGCTGATTTTACTTAGAGTACTAAGATCTCATATTGGTACAGATTCTTTGTTGTTTAAGTAACTGCTAGCCCGTAGCAATGATCATGTACTGTAGACTAATCTAGAGGACTAAGATCACCGGTTGGGACTGATTAATTTATTTTATTTTTTTTCTTGTTTAAGCAATTCGTATCTAGCCCACAGAAATGATCATGTACTGCAGCTAAATTTAGAGCATTTTAAGATCTGCAGTAGAGCCACGCATTTAGCAATTAGAAACAGTGATTAGTCTGAAGTCACTCTTGGACTGTTACTGCTAGTCTTACACGTCTGCAGTTCTCCCCATGCCCTCCCCCTGGTTATCGTAGCCCTTTGTCTCTAAATTTAACTTTGCTAATCCTGCTGGTGCCAAGCCTGCTGTCTGGACCTGCCCCCCCCCCGATCTAGCCCCTTTTAGCTTGATTGCCCTCTTGTTTTTACTGTGCCCTTCCTCTTCTTTTTGGGCTATCTAATCCCTGTACCTATTCCCTCTCTCCCACAGGCACACTTCTCCATAGCCCTCTGGGCTTGCACCACAACCTGTGGCCCAGAATTGAAGCCTGAAGCACCTCCATGGAGCAAGGAGAACTGCTGCCACCCACCCCCCAAGAAAAACCACCAGGTACGGCTTGAATATGGCCATGGCTCTCCAAGGCTTTGAGAGCTGACTCAAACTCTGGCGCCACCAAGGGACTCACCCTCTTTGGATGCTCAGCACCCAGGAGTTCCCTGGTTGGCCAGGCTGCCCTGCATCACCAATTTCTAAACCGGGCTCGGACTAGTAGTGCTCCGTTTATTTCACTCTGTAAATTTTCACCCGCCACCCAGCCCCGACCTTAATTAAATACACTTTGGCCCCACCCACCCACCAACATCTGCAGAGAGTATCGACTTCCATATACCTCCTTCTTAAAAGGCAGCAACCACTGAACCCAGTACCACCTCCTAAGGTTTCTGCCCATCACTAGTTTTGTATCTGCCCACTCCCCCACTAGCATAGCTCGACTACCAAATGCCTGCATACAGCCACACACTCCATTTACCTAGAATGCAGACTGATATTCACTGGACATGGATCCTAATTCTTGTCTGTTGGCTAAAGTCTTACCCTGACTGGGGTTGCAAAACCTCCCCTAATACACAACCCCTGAGTAATTTGAGCAGTACATCCTCTGACCAGCTCCTGGCCACAGCCTTTAAGGTCCCCCTGAACCAGTACTTGCCACTAGTACCTAGTCCTGTATCTATAGCTGCATTACTGCATGGGCAGACATCTGCAGCTGCCAGCAAACACCTCAGGAACTGCAACCAGCATCAAGCCTGCTTATCATGGCTGTTCTCACCACGTTCCCTCAGAAAACTGATCCTCCTATTGCTTATACTGTCTGGCAATGTGCACCCCAACCCTGGCCCTGGACATCCCCCCACAGGAGACAACTTTAAGCTTGGCCATCTAAGGACAGTATCCCTGAATATTGGGAGCCTCATGCCTAAGCTCCCGCAATTCCAAGCATGGGTGGAATTGATCAAACTAGATGTTACTGCCCTCACCGAGACGTGGCTGTCCCCCAAGATCCCTGATACTGCAATAGCCTTTGATGGTTTCACCATATTTAGGCAGGATAGGCTGTCCAAGAGGGGTGGTGCTGCCTAGTCTACATCAAAAATGATATAAGGGGTCAAGTATTACCGGCCAGTCTGCGTAACAAGGATGGGCAAATTCTCAGTACTAAACTCACCATTGGTCAACAAAATAAGATCTGTGTACTCTCAATAGTATATCTACCCCCTGGTAAACACAGGCCTGGACTGGATCACTTGTTTAGTAATCAAGGGCTTATCAGTCAAAACTGGGAACAGCTCATAGTCAGAGACTTCAACGTCAATTGGAAATCCCAAGAGGCAGCGGCAGCTAGAGACAAAATAACTAGCCTCTACCTCATCCAATTGGTCACACAAGCCACAAGCATAAACTATAGGACTGGCTCAAGTACACTTATCGATTGGCTCCTATCCACCTGCCCCGACCACATTGCGGAGGTCTCTGTTCTACCTGACTCCCTAAGTGACCACTCCCCAGTTATGTGCACCTGGTCCAATAAGTTCACAAAGCATTCACCCCAGAACACCAGAACTTGCACACTAAGACCCGGTCTGCTGGAATATTTCTGACAGCACCTAAGGTTAATTGATTGGTCACCTCTCGACACCACCAGCGATAGTAACCAAGCCCTAGAATACTTCTGCTCAGTCTTTACAAACACCTGTGATATTTTCGCCCCCTACAGTTCAAAAAAAGTTACAGGGGACAGTAACCCCTGGCTCTCTGGAACCCTAATCGACCTTATGTGACTCCATGACAACCTCTGGCATAGGGTCAAAGCATCAGGGAATATGGTCGACTTCACTTCCTACAAAGCAGCCAGAAATTAATGCACAACACTTATCAGGCAGGCCAAAGCCTCCTACTATAAAGACCTTCTAAACAGAAGTTGGGAAAATGGAAAGGAATTCTGGAACTCAGTGAAATCTCTTACAGGCAGCTCCACCAAGACACACTCTGATCTTCTAGTTACCCCCATCAGTGACACTCCAGGATCCAAGTGACATTGCGAATGCATTTAATACTGCTTTCACTGACCTACATCCTGTGCTTCCCAGGGACTACCTCCCCTCCCCTCGGACTGGAGAGCCCCCTCACTCGAGCCCGCCTCCTCCTACACCCAATGGCTCACTGCCTTTCTATTTCAGACACCTCTCCAAGACTGAGACCATACAGTACCTCATGAGTGTACTGGGCAAGACCAGGATGGGGAGTGATGCCATCGACATGAAGCTAGTTGCCCTAACACTAAATGAGCTAGCTGAACCACTTACACATATTTGACACATCCCTATGAACGGGCATATTCCCAGACAAGTGGAAGGCAGCACACATCACACCGTTCCACAAAAGTGGTGATCAAGCTTGCCTCTCTAATTATCGCCCCATCTCAATTTTACCACTCCTCTCCAAATCTATGAGGCTCTGGATAATGGTAGGGCAGTGGGATCTATATTCATTGACCTCACCAAGGTATTCAACACCATTAACCACCAACTCCAACTACAATGTTTCCTTTCCACTGGCCTTTCATCTAGCACTGTTACCTGGTTCGAAAGCTACCTATCACACAGAACACAAAGTGTGAAGATCCTTAACATTTTCTCTGAGCCTAGAGAGACCAGCCTTGGAGTCCCCCAAGGCTCCATACTGGGTCCACTCTTATTCAGTCTATTCATAAACTCACTATCTGTTGCCTGCCCAGCAAAAATGGTACTATATGCTGATGATGTGGTAATTTCTGCACCTGGTAGGGACATCACTACTATAACTGCTGATCTACAGGCCAGTTTTAAAGGACTAGAATCTTGGTTCCTCCACCATAAACTGTTACTCAACTACAAAAAATCAAGTGTATGCTCTTCATGGTGCCACAAAACAGAGAAAAAGCATGGGCCCCTACACATAACGAGTCAAAAAGTTGAGCTGCTAGAGCAGGTCAGCACCTTCAAATATCTTGGAGTATACCTTGATGACACGCTCTCCTTCACAACACACATTGAACACGTCATCAAAACAGCTAACACCAAACTGGGAGTTCTTTACTGACATAGACACTCTATGCCCCAGGAGGCTCTGAAACTGGTTACCCGCAGCCAGGCCTTCAGATAAATTTTTTTGGGTGGAAGTCAAATACTTCCATGGGTTGAAATTTGGAAGTCATTTCAATTTCACTGGAGTCAAAATACTCCAGCTGTCAATTTTTTGGAAGTCAAAATAATTCCAGACACCAAATTTTGGAAGACAAAATGCTTCAAATTCTCTAGTTTTCAAAGTCAACTCATCGCTCATCTGAATACCTTACTGTAATCCATGCTACATCCACATAAATACATTTCTCAATGATAAGAAATGAAAACGTAAGCACACAGTAATCATTTTCAGACAATGGCCCAGATATTCAAAAGGGTTGCGCATGGCGCAACAGTGTTGCGCCATGCACAACTCACTGATGCGCCCTGACGCGATATTCAAAAGGGAAAAGTGTGTCAAGACAAACCTGGCCGGAGTGCATCAGTAATGTATGCAGGTACAGGTGGGCGCACCCATGCACAACCTGCACAGCCCGATATTCAGCTCGGGATGTGCAGAGTCATGCATGCACAGCCCCTACCTGCGCCTGCACAAAGCTACGCCACAAAAAAAAGGAACAAGTGATGGCCACCCACAGGTGAGCTGCCGCATTGCAGGGTGCAACACAGCAGCTGCCACTTGTGGGCGCCCCCCCATGCCCCATGGCAGGCATCTGTAAGCCAACCCCCAAGTCCAGTATCCCTGGTGGTCCAGTGGACCAATGTTGGGCATCAATACCTCATCAAAGACCCCCACTACCCTGGTGGTCTAGTGTACCCCCCTCCCCACCCGTCCACTGAGCCCCACCGCCCCGCTCCCCCGGCGGGTGGCAGCACCCCACCTGCCTGCCACCCCGCCGCCTGACAGCTCGGCATGACTGCACGCCCATTGGTTCACAGCATGAGCCAATGGGCATGCAGCCCATACCGCATTTTACTCAGTCCAGATATGTACTACTCAGTCCAGATATGTGAATGAATTCATATATCTAGACTGAGTAGTACGGTATGGGCTGCACGTCCATTGGTTCACAGCATGAGCCAATGGGCATACAACCCATACCATACTACTCAGTCCAGATATGTATTACTCAGTCCAGATATATGAATGAATTCACATATCTAGACTGAGTAGTACAGTGAGCGTCGCCCATTGGCTCATGCCAGAACCACTGGCATGCAGCCCCACCGAGCTGTCAGTTGGCGGCGCGGCAGGTGGGTGGGTGCTGCCACCTGCCGGCTGACGGGGGGAGCGGGGCGGTGGGGCTCAGTGGGCGGGGGGTACACTAGACCACCAGGGTAGTGGGGGTCTTTGATGAGGTACTGATACCTGCGATCGGACAGTGATCGGTCCACTGGACCACCAGGGATATTGGACTTGGGGGTTCGCCTACAGATGCCCGCTATCGGGCTCAGTGTGGTCCACTGGACACCAAAGATATTGGACTTGGGGGGAACTGTACTGATGCCCACGATCGGGCACATAGGGGTCCACTGGACCACCAGGGATATTGGACGGTTTTTCATTTATATTACAGGAATGCCAGCGATCGGGCTGCAGGGGGCACTGGTCCCCGATAGCTGCTGCCTGGCAGGGCGCCAGGTGCAAGTCGTCGGGATCTGTGCACCTGTAATGCTAAATGGTACATGCAATGGCCGTAATGATGCAAATGGCCCCTGTGCACCTTGTGATAAATTATGGCTCCATTTGCATGTCCCTGTTGAATATCGTGTGCTGTGCATGGCACAATGGCACTTGTGCCAGCACATCTCCATGCTCCTCTGGCCACTTGTGCTGGCACAGTGCCACTGCGCCATGCACAGTGGGGGTGGCCAGGGTGTGATATTCAAAGCTACTGTGCCATAGCGCAGCTCCATTGAATATCACCCAGGCCACTCCCCTGCGCAACAAAGTTGAGCTGCGCCCAGGCTTGCGCCACAGCCTGGCACAGTTTGAATATCTGGGCCAATGTGTTTATTTCATGAATTGTTCAGTTCTAGTATAGTAGACAATGCCATGCCATCAAGTATCTTCAAATCATCGCTGTGCATAGATTAGTAATAATCATTTGTGTACTGTATACAATATTATCTAGTATGTTACAGAGCTACTGACATAATCAGCAGCTCTTCAACGACACCTACTTTTATTGCACAGGTAATACAGTCAAGATTACAAAATGGCTAATGACTTTAAAACGAAGCAGCGTAAAAATCTAGTTTTTGGTATGAGATTTACTGGCAGTATGCTTATTCAGAATCTGCAATGTAGCACTTTTGACGTTAGCGGCTCTTTCAGCTGCTTGCAGATAGATGCCTGCTGCTAGCAGTATGCTAGGCTACTGCCACCTACATTATGATTCATAGTGTGGTAATCAGTGATTGATTGCTACCCATTGTTTATTTAGTTATAAAGTAAAATCTTTAGTAATTTGTTATTACCATCACAACTCATTTTGGAAAAATGGGCTATTCTGCCGACTGCCACAGTGCTGCATCATAAATACTCCAGTGGCACTGTCTGGCAATGCAAATAAACTGGCTAAATAAATCTTATTTTTGCATAAATATTTTTCTCACTTATAACACCATTTATTTCAGTTAGATTACAATTTATAATGTAACGTATTACAAAATGTTTTCTCCACTTATAGCCTGGTAATTGAACTCAGAATAATGGGCCTCCCGGCCACATATTGACATTCCAATGGAAAGAAAGGAAGTTTTGAGGTGAAACAAGATAAACACCAGTAACAATCAGTACAAATGGTGTGGTGGTATTATATAGAGCCTAGGATCTTCTTAAACTTAAGACAGAAGATCTTAACAAAAGGACAACTGAATCTGCAAAGGACTCCATAAACTTAAGACAGGAGTCCCTGCTATATACCACACACTACCACATGCTTTATAAAGCCACCTGCAAAGATCTTAAACTTAAGACAGTAGATCTTGACAAAAGGACAACTGACAACTGAATCTGCAAAGGACTCCATAAACTTAAAACAGTAGTCCTTGCTATACCACAACACCATTTTCAATGGTTCTGTACTGTTTGTTACAGTATTGTATTAGTTTTGTGTTTTACCTTGTATTATCTCAAAGCTGCCTCTCTTTCCATTCTAAGTTTCCTATCTGGCCCTGTGTGTGTTTTTTTTTCTGTTCCATTTCTAGATTGTAAATGGAAATAACATTATTTATAACAAGTTAATTAAATTGTAGTACAGTGAAATATATGATGTTGTATAAAGCGAAAATTAAATAATTGTTCCAAAATAACATGATGTATTTACCCAATGTATTTGGCTGCCCTGCCTGGTATTGGGTATATGTATTGTAATACATAACACATCATGGACAAATAGCCAAGTCCTACATGGGTGCCTGCTGCAGCCTGACAATGCCTGGGTGGGGGTATTGTGTGTGCATCGTCCATGAGATTTAACTGTACAGTCTTTCTCAATCAAGGAACAGCTGTTTTAAAACCTACCTTACCATTCTAACTTGAACTTATTTAACAAGGTAAAAGTGCTAATGATAACATTCAAATTGGTAAGCCACAACTATTATACTTTGAAACATAAAAACATTTCAACTTGCTGGTACCATAGGTGTTGGCACTTGGTTGGTTGAACTTGACACTTTGCAGAAATTGGGTGACTCCTGCAGTGATGTCATTTTTGATACTTATCAAGACAAAAAAAAAAATCAAGTCTGTGTGAGTCAGTGCTAAAATTTGTCAAATATATAACAGTGAGTGACTAATGGCCTAGCAAGATGTTGTCTTGCTGGGTACACAAACCAGTTTTTTGGTTACGTGTGGAAAACTGATTTGGGGGAGACAGAGTAATGCAGAGAACATATAGCCTTAACAATGCACTTATCCCAGTATGACCCTATGATACATTTAATAACCCGTTCTTGCTTTATTTAATGTGACTGTGTCACATCCAGAACTTGCAAGCAATGTGAGGCAATGCAACCTGTTGTGTACTTACTGTAGATGTAGTATGTATGTCTGCTAGTGTCTGTCACCATAAATTGCCACCAACCAAGGTACAGCACATCATGTGATGTGAACAATAGACTTTGTGTCTTCTTTTAATAGTAAGCAACTAACTTTTCATTATCCAATGCCCTACCCTGTTCCATTGTGTTCAGCAAATCACAGTCACACCAGTCCCCTCCCAGCCATCACCACTGCACTTTTTGCAGCAGCCAGGCTGCACTGCATCCTGCATCAGCTACCACTACCTTGTCCATACTCCATGTACAGTAACCACAAATGAAAATAAACATTTTGCTTGCTTCACAGCTTTCGAGTGAATTTACTATTTAAAATACTGGTTTTCAGATAATTGCTTCTGCTGATGCAATGTGCAGCAGTATGTCTGACAGTAAGTTGTATTTGCCCAAAATGTGCACCTGAACCTGGATCAAACGAGTCCAATTTGAAAGTTATGTAATTATTCGCTATTGTTGTCATCCATGCCCTCTATTATTTCCAGGAAATCCTCACCATCGCCTAATTCACTATCTTCAGCCTTCCCCCCATCATGAGCACTACTGTTAGTACTGCTTGTATGATAAACTGCAGTGGCACTGGCACCCTCACCGCCATCATCTGCAGTGTCAGAACAGGTATTGCTGCTGATACATGGTGACATACTGACATAATCATTGTTTGATGTGTGGCTGGGACGTTGTCTTCTCCAGTCTCCTCCTTTTTGATTTTTGCCACAAAGACATATAACGCCTTTTTTTCTCTTTTTTTCCAACACGTCACAGATTTATCGACTTCAAAGTCGGAGAAGTCAGGCCCCATGTTTAGTTTCATTAGTAGCTCTAGGCTATCTTCTGTTAGTGAACAACGAAATTTTGTCTTTATCCTATTCTGCACACTGAAACCACGCTCACATTCTATAGATGTCATCGGAATGCATAAGGTGATATTACATAATGTTGAATATACTGGCAGTGTATCAGACTACTTTGAAATTACCCTTCTCATAAAGTTTTCGGAACTAAGGTTTCTATAGCATCCAAGCATCATTGCCTTTGCTTTTGCCCAGTCTGAGCGGAGACAATTTTCATCTAGTAAAGGTTTGCATTTATGAATATTTGTCTCAGTATCATCTGGATCACTGTCATTTTGTGTGTTGGAACCAAATTTTTCACACACAATTTCTAAACTTTTTTGAACACTGACTATATTACAGTCTGCTGCAGATTGTGGATCAGTTAGATTGGCAATGGGATCCAGAAGTGCTTCCATTTTAGAATTTGGGCACAACCTATACTTCATGTTGCTTATAAGAGTATTGAGGTACTCCTCCCTCAGTTTTGAGAATTGTGCTGTCATTTTATGTGAACACTTGAGTTCAATCTGACTGTCATCTTGCTGAGATTCCTGTATTTTCCAACATGCTGTCATTTGTCCACTATCGCTAGTCTCAATTTCACATGCCTCTTGAATCGCTGTCAGGATTGGGCCTGGTTCACTTTTCATGTTTTCTAACTCACCAGTTGCACAGAACACTTGTGGTTTCACATCCACATACAGCAGATCCTGCTTTTGAAAGGATTTACAAAGAGTTCCCATTACTTTAAGGATATCACAGAACATACACAGAACAGCTGCAGAAATATAAGTAGTGAGAAACGTGTGAAGGCCCTGAGCTTTGGCATGATTCCTGTCTTCTTTAAGTATAGGGAGAATAGCAGGGTAACATTTATGTATTGCATTTACAGCATTTTGCATTGACAGCCACGTATGTTAATTGCTTTTCTAGCTTTCCTTTACTGTACCAGTCACCCTTTGCATATCTTCTAGCTTTGCCTGCCTAACAGCAGATGTACTGAAATAGGCATATGTACCATTAATGTTACTCTGAAAGTCTTGTAGGCATCTAAATTGAGTAGCAGACTGTGAACAGGCCAAAGCCAATCTATGAGCCAAACAGTGGACATGAACCATAAAAGGTGAATGCAGTGAAGTCAAAAGTGCACCAACACCATTGGACCTGCCCATCATTACACTAGCCCTGTCACTACCCAACCCAAGTTTACTCATGACGAAGCCCAGGGCCTGACATCTGTTTACAGTAACCTCAGTTAAGTGATGTGCTGAACCATCCTTTACCCTGATGTTGCCAATTAGTTTTGTTTTCATTTCCCCTTCACTGACATATCGAATATACATTATTACAGTTTTGTGGACTGAAAGATCTGTGGATTCATCAACTAGCAAGCCAAACACAGGACTTTTTAATGCTTGTTTTATGACTTTGCTATCTAATACTGTCACAATACTTCTTTGAACATCATGAACAGTGTAATCACTTATATCATGTACTGAGCATTGACCTCCTGTCCAGCGAATGAAATCTAAAAGCTGGTTGACACTGCAATTTGCCATATCTGTCTTTGCTGCAAAGTACACCACTTTAAACAGATTACGTTCACTGACTTTTACAAATTTAATAGCTGAATCATTATCTTCTGAACTTTCTGCCTCATCATTGTCGCTAACTGCATACAGTCTCCTTCTAAGAATGTCTGCTTCCAGTGCTGTACGATGGTCCTTTGTCTGACTGTGCTTCCTGAAGGTTGATTTCTGACAATTTTCTAAAAAAGGAAAATTATTTTCTTGTAAATACTATGGAATTGGACAAGAGGAGAATAAAACAGTAAAGGCTAAGCTGCTGTCTGCTTTTATGCACACAATGAAATGGCATACATCAGTGACACAAGGAAATAACAGATACATAGAACGTACCATAAAGAGTAGATCTTTGAGGTGATCTCACTCACCAGGTGGATTCCAAGTACACCATAGGAACTCTTCACCATCATGGAATGACAGTAAACACACCAGATTTTCATTAAGTTTGCAACTTTGGCTACACATGTGATACCGTCAGCAAGACCTCGCCAGCCCGATATAGTTGTGGCACTGGTCATTCATATACACTCCATCCGCAGTCCTTCCCCACCATCACTCTAGTAAAGAAGGGATCAACGCACAACTTGCAAGCCCTGGGAAAGACCTTGGCAACTGAATCTGCCCGGGACTCCATAAACTTAAGACAGGAGACTTGGAACAAACGGCCAAGCCAATGATCTTCTTAAGCTCAAGACAGAAGAACTTGCCAACTGAACCTGCCCGGGACTCCATAAACTTAAGACAGGAGACTTGGAACAAATGGCCAAGCTAAGGATCTTCTTAAGCTCAAGACAGAAGACCTTGGCAACTGAATCTGCCCGGGACTCCATAAGCTTAAGACAGAAGACTTGGAACAAATGGCCAAGCCAAGGATCTTCTTAAGCTCAAGACAGAAGACTTTGGCAACTGAATCTGCCCAGGACTCCATAAACTTAAGACAGGAGTCCTTGCAGGACATCCCTTCCAAAAAATGCATGGGCTCTTAAATATATCAAGACAGTAATACTCGGTGAAACAACTGTGTGATACTACTTGTTACTCCAAGTGGCAGTAGGCCCTACTTTGAAAAAGGTGCTAAATCTACCAACACTGCACTGCTGCTCGTCAGTGGAGAATGTGCTTGCAACTCGATGGTGGAAAAGAATTGAGGAGTGAGCAATGTACTGCGGAGAATCTTCCATGTGGATTCCCATTCACTGACTGTGACGTTCCTATGGCTATGGTGTTAGTGGTGCTGCTGCGGTACTGGTACCATACCTACCTGATGAGTGAGATCACCCCAAAGAAGATCTATGTATGTTCTGTGATATTCTAAAAGTAGAAAATACTGGTGTGGTGACTCAGTATTACACTCTCTGTACAGACAGACTGCAGGATTCTATCGGTTGCACTCCACCATGCTATGTCCGGCTACAAGTTATCAAACTTATTAGCATCTGGGTGGGGAGGGACAGTGCAGTAACAAAACACAGGTGACAAAGTCAGCATACTTGAGGCATAAATTGTCATTTCTGTTACAAATTCTTAATAAAAGTAGCAAACCTTTACTAGATGAACTATGATGAATATGAAGTAAGCAATAAAACATGGCAGGGTGTGCATGGAACAGATTTTACCGCACGTCAAGGGCTAAAGGTACTCGGCCAAGGCCTTGTGCCAAATTATGCCCCTGGCCATGAGTGCGGTAAAATCTGTTCCATGCACACCCTGTCATGTCTTAGTGATTACATAAAGGACCCCCTGAAGCGCTGTATTGCGGTAATAAAATTAGTAATTTTTTTGAAATGTTATTAATTTGTTAAAGAGGTTATTATGGCTGGGCTGTTGTGGTGGGGTTATGGGCCAGTCTCAAAGATTTGTATTGTTATCTCAGAATTAGCATCCTTTCTACCAATTTCAATATCAGAGTATGAAATGTGTAGAAAAATGCTGAATTCTGATTGGCAGACAGATGCTTCCTGCTGGACTGTTATCACAGCACAACGTGGCCCAGTTGAAATAACCTGTTTAAAAATTCATAATGGTTTCCAAAAAGGACACATTTCATTAGCACAATATGGCACTTCATGGGGTGCTTTATGGTGGGGTAATGGGGGCCTACTCGGGTGGTGGAAGCACTTTGCTACACGCACCTCGTGCTTCAAACCATCTGGAGGTGGCGGTCAATCACACCATAACTCTCCTAGATGGTCATGATGATCGTGTCACCAAGGCATGCCTTACCACTTAATTCACAACCACCACCACTGTGAACGGGAGAAGCCAAAGCCCATTTTGTGACAGCCAGTCAGGTTACTCGGAACCGTTACTGTCAGACATACTGCATGCACATTAATGCACCTGCACCTGTAGTAGCAAATTTGTTTGTGAGACAGTGATCTGAACGGCACACAAAGCAAAACATTTTCCCATCTCTTGCCTCCAGCCAATCAAATTCAGTTTCTCAATGATATCTGTAATTACGCATAACAACAGATTTCACAGCATCTGATAATTGACTGTTCTTATTTCTAGTGTCACCACTGCATGATTTCTGAAAAACTGATGATTGTTGTGTGTGACCCTGAGAAACTGCAGATTGTGGGATACACTCATAAGAAGAAGAAGGACAATCATCACTATCCGATAACTGAAGTGTAGGAAAGTCATCAGAATAACAAATTGAAGTTACAGCAAGATTGCAGCTGCCACTTTCCATTTCAGTATTGGAAATGGAAGAACAATCAGCAGTCAGTCCATTCACAGATGATGAACTCCCTCCAGAGTCAGTCGCAAGGTACTGAGTTGCGGGACATTTTTTTATTAACCAGCAGTCTAATAAAGACTTTGTGGTAGTGGTGGTGGTTCTCTTTTGGGTCGTCGCACCAGCTTGACCTGAGCTTGACATATTCAGTGTCACGACAGTTCCCTTCTCAAAATTTGTGTCACGAGGTGTTGTTTATGCACAGTTGATTGTTGTCAGCCAGCAGGTTGTCTAAAGCAATTATAAAAGTCGTTTCAACATGTGTACACTACTTTACCAGCAATCACACATGATTGTCGTCACATAGTGACAAGTACGGAACCCTATTCCAATGTATGGGGTTAATGGAAGTTAATACATTTGCCAAGTGTTAATGTTGTAAAGCTTTGGGTGACCAGACCACCCTTGTTCTGAAGATAATTTGCTTTAATAAAGTCACACTGTAGGATCCCATCTGCAGGTCTGGACATTACATTATTGCTTCATGCTTGGACTTACTGGGTTCCCCTCCAGAAGACAGGTCTAGCATGGCCCCGTCAATCTCCTGGACCCGGTGATAAATACACAGCTTATTCTGTAAACACAAACCCCTTCAACTGTACAGACTGAGCCTGGTACACATGCCCAAAGCTGCTGTTGTTACTACCTCCCGGCGCCCCCCCAATTGTGCACTCTTTCCCCTGTGTTTTGTTGCCCCCGGTGCATTATTTTGCACTTCTTTGCATTGAATCAAAGCTGCCATACTTCTGACCATTCCTCCAACCTTGCCAAGTCCCTTTTCATCCCTTCCATCACCCCTAAAAATATATCCCTAGGTGGAGTTGAACCACTAATGTTTAATTCAAGGATCTAATTCCCTACCTCATTGTGCCACGGAGACAATACTTGTCACAACATGTCACATTTATTGGAAAGGAAAGGTGATCTGCTGCTTAGACAGTACTTCAAAACACACATTCCATTTTGACAGTTACGTACCAGCAGTAGTACTGTCAAATTTCAACAGTTCCGTTGCTCAACATTCAAACCAGGAGGCATTCATAGCTGAGCAGAAAATTAAACACGCATTGAAAAAAAAGGAATTTTTTGAACCACAGTGCTTATTTTTCTATACACTACATATAATGCCTGAGTTACGGTGCTCAACCATACACGTAATAATTACCACTCATGGTTAACATGACAAGTGTACACCTCTCGAGCTGCAGAGGTTTACATGGTCATCCTGACATCTGCTTGAGGTAATTACATTATGGTTAACCACTGATGCTCATGCATTATCCTCTGTATCTATGGTAGCTACTCTACATCCACAGTAATACTTCTCCCCCCCACCCACTACCCCCAGCAACCTGGCCTCAAATCCAACAACAAAAAAAAGCATCTTAACATTTCTCTACTGAAGAGGTACAGTAGAGGTAACGGTAAGTACCTTGCAAATAAAAGTGAAGAAATGCTGCCTCTGGTGATGGCTTCCTCTCTGAATAATATACGTGTATGATCACCACATGCTACCCAGGGTACCCTGCTTGACTTCTTCTACTGGTGTGTGACTCCTTCAGTCAGCTCACCGCCGGCCAGTCAGATGCTATGCTGCCTGCATCAGGGAAAAAGGAAACAAAATGTACAAAGTTTTTATAGAGATAGTGCTGTGTTCTATGGTTGTGGAGGGTGTCACCTTGTATGAAACCACTCTACTACTGCTACTCTACATGGGCTATTACATTTGCAACCAATGCAAGATGCTTTGCACTGACATTGTCATTGTATGCATCAAAACCAAACTTTTTCATTTCAAGACTTGGAGTGATCCTCGCCCGGACTGGCACACACAATCAAAAACTGCAAATGTGCTTTCAGCCTTGGTTAACAATCACACACAATTCAGAACCAAAGTTTTTCATGCAATCAATGAAGAACTGGCTCAGGTGCAACTTGAAATAAGTGTAGATAGCAAAAAGCAAGTGCACGTTCACCTCCTCATATACGATGCAAACACTGCTGTTTTCTTAGTAAAGAAAACATGTATTCAGCAGCACCAGCCCTTGCTGTATGCAGCGCCAGTAGATTCTTATGTTTCACACCCTTCAGTGCTCCGTGCTTCCACAGAGATTTTCATGTCAAGAATCTCTGGAGTGATACAACAACACCCCTTCCCCCAGACTGGCACACACAGACATTACTCTGTCCCTAGGAATGTGAGCAGCAGGGAGGATGGAGGAGTCATATTACAGGGCCAGGCACAGGTGCTGACTGAGTCTGGAAAACATAGAAACATCTGACGGCAGATAAGGACCACTTGGCCCACCTAGTCTGGCCATTTCCCCTACCTGATTGATAAGCTTAGCCTGCAGATTCTAGTTCACCAACCTCATTTTATTGTGTTACCTCCTTCCTCTTTCCAAACCATTGCAAGCAGTCCAGTTACACTGACTCACTCCCTCATTTCCAACACTTTCTGATGTTCACTGGCCCAAACCTCTCTCTCCATGGTCTATTTCAAGAACACCCTGGTGTCCAGTGGCACACACACTCTCTCTCTCTATCCCCATACAGCACCATGCACTCTCTGGTGGCCAGCATTCCCACTTCATCTCTCTATCCCACTACAAACTCTCCCTGGTGGCCAGTCACATCCCCATTGTTTCCCTGTTCTATGCCTAGCCCATTCTGGTGTCCAGTGACACTTTTCTCTCTCTTTCTGTCCCACACCAAGCACTCCCTGGTACCAGTGCCCCATCCCAATTCCATTCCAAACTCTGTCTGGTGTACAGTGGCCCCCTCCCATTCCCTTCCCCATACAAAGCACTTTCTGGTATCCAGTGGCACCCCAAACTCTCTCTGTCCAGTGAAAGGCATTCCCTGGTGTCCAATGACTACCCATCCTCTACCAAACACTCCCTGATTTCCAGGAGCACCCCTCCCTTTATCCATCCCATTCCAGAAGTCCCTGGTGTTCAGTGATACCCCCTTCCCGACCCCATCCTAATCTAAATACACTTTGATGTCCACTGGCACCATACTCCATCACATGGTCTATTTTAAGAAATTTCTGGTGTTCAGTTTTCCCTTCTGCATCATGTACTTCCTGGTGTTTAGTAGCGCAGTACTCCTTCTCCCAATCCGATAACAGCATTCTTTGGTATATAATGACACAACTATCTCGCACCAAATACTCAATGATGTCCTGTCCAGTACCCCCACCCCCACCTACCTCATACTCTCTCTAGCGACTGGTGGTACCTCCCCAATGTCTGCCTGTTCTGTGCTAAGCACTTTCTGGTGCCTAGTGACACCCTTGGCCCTCCTTCTCCTTGCCCCACACCAAGTACTCATGGGTTCCCTGGTGGCACTTCTGCATTTATAAGGGAGGTCATTAATAAACACTAAAAAGAGAAGAGGCCTTAATACAGATCCTTGTTTGTGAGGAATAAACTTTCATTGGGGCATAGTTTGAAACATGGTTAGCTATTATTACAACTTGCAGTTCAGGTTTCAAGTCAGCCCACAGCTCATAAGTTTATAAATTACAAAAAATAATCAAGTATAACAAGGCAGCAAATTCTAAAAGGTTGGCACCAAATAATCCCAAAGCTTATTGTCCCATACAGGCAGTCACCCACCCACCCAGTCCTTTAACTTAACTTAAAGCTTTTAAATTTTAATTGGCACCCACCTCTCAGTCATTCTGAGTGAGGACTGACTGCTGTGATGGCAGGCATTCGGACTTGAGTCGGTCGGTCCCGTTATCCCTCCACTCACTGGCACTCATGGCTCCAAGATAGACCTCGCCCCCAGCTATGGCTGTTTTCTTTGTGCGCACTTGTCTCATCCACCACTCGATCCTCCTGCTGTTCCTGTCCCCCTCAGGTGGCTCCGAGCCCTCTCCTCCTCAGCTCCTGTGGCCTCACACCGTGTAGGTCGGTCCGGCTTGAGTTGCTTCGTGCGGTACGGTACCCTTCCACCATGCAAAGCACTGCAGCAGCCACTCACCCCACTGGCACCGCACCACCAGAAGAATCATGCACAGCCAGGAGTGGTTCTGCCACGATATATTTTTAATTGGCTGCAGGCAGGCAATGCACTTGACGGACTTGTCTGGGAAACCGACCACCGCCCAAATAAAACTGGACCCGGCGCAACCCGAAAGCGAACCCTCTCACGGTCTCACCTGGCCTCAGAGAATGCCCAGTCGGGAGCCAAGGCCACTCAGGGATGATGGGCACCACGGGATCACTGCTCTTGGCCTCTAGTCTACACTGGAGTGGACCGGGATGACACAGACAGATCGTGTCTGTCTGATAATGAAACAATTTTTTTTTAGAATGTAGCCGGTTAAATAGGACACCCACAGGCACACCAACGAATATGATCGATCTCTGTGCTGCAGCCACAGCTTCCTTGCCTCCTTTGCGATGGACTGCTGGCACACTCTCCCCGCCAACTCACGGTGCATCGCAGTTAAACTTAGCACCAGCAAAGCAGCTCCCAACTCCTCCTCGACTCATCATTCATTGGTGCATATACTTGGTGCTACACCATTGCAGGAGCCAGAAGGAGCATTATTGGCCCATTTTGGATGGTGCGCAGCAGATGGACAGAACGGCACTTGGAAAAAAAATGAAACATTGTTGCGCTATTCTTGTCATCTCGACTGTGGCCGGGCTAGACTACTCGGAAGCTTGGTTGCAAGAGCAAAACAAATGATGACGTCCACACTATAAAAACCAGGCGTCAGCATTAAACCACATAAATATTACTGGACATCAATGACTCCAGATAGTGCATTTTTGGACGTTTTTAGCTGATTTTTGGACTTAAAATACATCCAAATATGACTTATCTGAAGCACTGCCTGCAGCTCTGTGTTACCTACCATTGACTATGGTCTGGTGATCTATGGTGCTGGCTCTGACACCACTCTGAAGAGGATCATAACCCTCCTCAACAAGGCCTGCTGGCTGGTCCTGGGTGCCGACTATCAGACACATACATGCACCTTGTATTTGGACACCGGTTGGCTTCCCCTCCATCACAGAATTAAATACCAGGCTTGTCTCCTTGGGGAAAAAAGTATTGCTTGGTCTTATGCCTGAGTCCACCTCCAGACTTTACAACTACACTTGACCAGCTGCGAACACCAGAAGTGCTACAAAAGGAGTGTTCCTAGTGCCTTTTAAGTGTACCACACTCACACAATGATCCCTCTCCTACAGGGGTCCTAAATGGCATAATGACCTACCTACTGAACTCCTTGGGTCCAGCAAAATCAGCCATTTCAAATCTGGACTCTATAACCTGCTGGCACGGAAGACCACCTGCAACTGTTAGCCCTTATCAATGCCCCCAAAGGGCCTTCTACATTCCCCAGCACCCCTTACTGCCCAGATCTGCTCCCCCAACCCCCTCACTCTCGCACCCCCACCTGACAATGCCTTCCTGGCTGCATCCCCCCACATATATTGTCCCTGACCTGGATCTGGCTCTGCCTGTTCTGCATAATTGCACTTAGTAACCTGTTCATTGCACTTTGTAACCTGTATTTTGTGTTTTGTGTAGCCACCAGCTGTTCACTTTCTTGTGTTGACTGTTGTCTAGTTGCACCCTTGTTCCTCTCTCTGTGCAATGTTCACTGACGTAACTCAATGGCTCTGTATTGTGTCATCTGACTTGGAACCTTTGTAAATGAGCCTCTGGCTCAAAGGTATTAAATCTAAACCTGAATATGCCAGATGTTAACTGGAGCACCTTTGCTGCAGCCACATCCAAGAGCAGGGTCATTCTCATTGAGCTACAGGGGGCATGCCTCAGACTGTTAGTGTTGGAACCCACTCGAGAAAGAGCAATCTTAGACCTGGTACTCTTAAATGGGGACAGAGAGAGGATCTCAAATTTAGAAATGGGTAGTCATCTGGGAACAAGTGACCACCAAACAGTGTGGTTCATGATAAACACAGCTGTAGATTCAAGCAAATACAAAAGTAAGAGTACTGGACTTTAGGAGGGCTGACTGTCAAAATGGGAGAGTGTCTCAGAAAAGCACTAGCAAACAGGCAAGGAGGGGTGGAGGAGCAATGGGGAAACATCAAAACTGCCATCGCAGAGGCAATAAGCCTTTGTGTGAAGCAAATAAACAAATTAAAATGAAGGAAAAAAACACTAAGGTTCTCAAAAGAGGTGACGGGGAAGGTTAGGGAGAAAAAAAATAGCATTCAGGAAGTATAAGGAAACACAGAAGAACTGTACCAGTTAAAGCAGAAGGAAGTGGGGAAGGCAGTCAGAATAGCAAAGGCCCAAACTGAGGAAAAGATAGCCAACTCGGTTAAGAAGGGGGATGAAACCTTTTATAGTGGATATTCATACTGGGTGTAGAGTGAAAGAAGGCAGACATTGCCCATAGTACCGCTCCCCACATCAGTGGGTTCAACTGTCCCCCTTTTCTGATAACCATTCATCAATCTTAAGTTTAAACTCCTTGAGATCTCTACTATTCACAACATCCGATGGAAGCATGTTCCACAACCTACGTGTTCTATTGATGAACGAGTGATGCTCACTGTTTAATCTAGCTATCGTTAACTTAATCTGTTTTTTATGCCCTCTTAGGTCTCCTGGTTTATTATTTATCTCTACATTCATTTCCCTAATTAATTCATGATCTATCATAATTTTAAACAACATAAGAAGATCTCCTCTTAATCTTCTCTGCTCTAAGGAGAACAGTCCAGTTTTCTGTAGTCTTTCCATATAAGTGAGATTATTCAAAGAACCTATAGACTTAGGCCCGGATATTCAAAAGGGTTGCGCATGGCGCAACAGTGTTGCACCATGCGCAACCCACTGATGCGCCCCAGTGCAATATTCAAATGGGGATTGTGCCTGGCACAAATCCCGATGCGCCGGAGCGCATCAGTAATGCATGCGGTGCAGGTGGGGGGGGGGCGTGCCTATCCATACTCCGCACATCCTGATATTGAGCCCAGGATGTGCCGAGTCCATGCATGTGCAACTCTACTTGCGCTGCACACAGGTGAGCCAAAAAAAAAAAAAAAGGAACAACGGCTGGTCACCCACAGGTGAGCTGCCATATTGCAGGGCCACCCAAGCTCCGGCTGCACCTCCGTGGTGCCGATCGTGGGCATCTGTTTAAATTAATAACGTCCTATCACCCTGGTGGTCCAGTGGACCGCTCACGGGCTTAAGTATAATAAAAAGCACGTCCAATATCCCTGGTGGTCCATATTGGATGTGCTTTTTTTTTTATACTTAAGCCCGCGATTGGGCTGCGAGCGGTCCACTGGACCCCCAGGGATATTGGATGTGCTTTTTATTATACTTGAGCCCGTGATCGGGCTGCGAGCAGTCCACTGGACCAGCAGGGATATAGGACGTGATTTTTATTATACTTAAGCCCGTGATCGGGCTGCGAGCAGTCTACTGGACCACCAGGGATATAGGACGTGCTTTTTATTATACTTAAGCCCGCGATCGATCCACTGGACCACCAGGGATATAGGACATGCTTTTTAGTATACTTAAGCCCGCAATCGGTCCACTGGACCACCAGGGATATAGGACATGCTTTTTATTATACTTAAGCCCACGATCGGGCTGCGAGCGGTCCACTGGACAACCAGGGATATTGGATGTTTATTTCAATCAACATATGCCTGCGATCGGGCAATGGGGCACATTGCCGTGCTGCGCAGGGGGCGTCAGTCCCCGACGAATGTTGCCTGGCAGGGCGCCAGGTGCAAGTCGCCGGGGATCGGCGCACCTGCATGCAAATGGGGCCATAATGACATGCAAATGGCCCCATTTGCGCCTTTCATACATTATGGCCCCATTTGCATGTGCACTTTTGAATATCGTGGTTGTTGTGCATATCGCAACGGAACTTGCGCTAGCGCATCCACCTGCTCCACTCTGGCCACTTGCGCTGGTGCAGTGCCACTACACCATGCACACTGCAGGTGGCCAGCGTGCAATATTCAACGATGCTGTGCCATGGCGCAGCTCCATTGAATATCACCCAGTCAACGCCCCTGTGTAGCCGAGTTGCGCTGCACCCAGGCTTGCGGCACAGCCTGGCGTAGTCTGAATATCTGGGCCTTAGTGTATCTTCTTTGCATCTTCTCTAGTTCCATGATATCACCAGCCTTATATGGATTCCATATCTGGGATCTATAGTGAAGATGCGACCTTACATACAATTTATACAACGATAACCTACAATTCACATAATTATTAATGAAGCACCGATTAATATTTTTAATCATAAAATTTGTTCTGGTTAATGTGTGTCCTATGCTTCACAAAGTCTAATTTATTGTCCACAATACCACAATCTTTTTCATTTATCACTTTCTTCAGTAATTCACCATTCAACACATAGGTCTGTTTAGTGTTATTTTTTCCCCCAAGTGCTTACTAACACATTTCTGTACACTGAAGGGCATGTTATTCCTCCTTGCCCAGTTCTCAACCATTTTCAGATCGTCTATCATTTCTTGCCGTTGTTCTATTGTACCTACTGATCCCCCTAACTTAATATCATCAGCATGTTTAATGATATTATTACTAATGTTAACATGTAAATCACTGATGAACATGGAAAAAAGGGCTGGCCTGAACACCGGCCCCTGCGGTACTCCACTAGTAACCCCCCTGGGTGCAGAACACTCTCCAACCACTCTCACTTCTTGACATCTGTCCTGCAACCAATTTTCGGTCCAGTTAATAATTCTACCATCTAATCCTAAACCTGTCATTTTATGAATCAAAGCCTCATGTGGGACCTTATCAAATGTTTTCTGGAAGTCTAAGAAAATAATATCAGTGGGACTCTTTTCACCGATCAGTTTTTTAATCTTTTAAAAAAAAAACAGAGATGATTAGTCGTACATCCTCTGTTTTTCCTAAAACCATGTTGCTTTTTGTCCACTACCCCATTAGTAATGATGTTTTCTTCCAGTTTTGTTTTCAAAAAAAACTCTCAGCCATCTTTCAAATTATGGAAGTCAGACTGACAGGTCTGTAGTTCGAAGTTATCTTTCTATCTCCTTTTATTAATAAAGGTATCACTATAGCCTGTCTCCAATCCTGGGATACCTGTCCTGTCTTGAATGATGTATTAAGAATACTAAGCAGAGGTAGGGCTATATGTTCCCCTGCTTCTTTTATTAGTCTTTGAGTCAGCTGATCTGGGCCTGCTGATTTATAAGTTTTTAAGTTTTTATAAACTTCTGCAAAAACAATAGTGGCATTTCGAGGTCAGGCTGATCACAGGCCTTGTCTGTTTCAGCTCCTCTTACTCTGTTTTTTTTTTTTTAAAACTGTGGCAAAATAATCATTAAAAGCATCTGCCATAACCTTCGAATCACTTATTTCTTTTTCATTCACCATCAATGGACCTATCTGAGTATTCTTTCCTTTAAACCTATTTACATACGTAAAAAAACTTTTCTGGTTGTCTCTTCTATGTGCTATGCCAAATTCTACTTTATATCTTTGCAATCGAATAGTCTTCTTCAGCAGTTTTAATGCCCTTTTATAATCTTCTATACTATCCGGTGTCCCTAACTTCTTTATATTGTTAAAAGCCTTTTTCTTCTTATTAATCAGCTTAAGTACCCTTGCATTACACCAAATGGGTTTTTTGCCTCTCTTATTATGCAGTCTCCTACACGGAACATATTTATCTTCCAGGGACTGAATCTTGTTCTTAAAGATATCCCACATCTGTTCTGTATTTTTCCCTGTCAACTCGTCTTCCCATTTCCAAGCCTGTAATTCTAGATAATTTTTTTATTGAAATCTGCCTTATTATAACTTCTTGAGATTGTACAGCCCTTTGATATGTGCACTATATGTTTTTAATAATAAACTCAACTGTATTATGGTCACTATTAGACACCCCTTCTCTTATCCTTATTTTTGTAACCTTATCTGATTGATTTGTCATTATCAAATCCAAAACATTATCACTTCTTGTAGGCTTGAAAACTGGTTGTTGCAAATCATATGCAATCAGGGAGTTAAATGCTTGTTCCAGTGACAGAATGCATATCTAGTGCCCAATTTATTTCTGGGTAATTAAAATCACCGGTAATTACTACATCATCCTTCTGAGCCATCTGTTCGATTTCATTCTCTAGTTGTCTGTTTAAATCCCTACTGGAATTAGGGGCTCTGTAGTAAACCCCAACATATAACTTCTTCCCTATATTAACCTCTAATGCTAGCCAGAGTGATTCAGTTTCCAATTTCTCTGGGAGTTTCAAAACATGACCTTGTATGGTATTCTTTAAGTATACAGCTACTCACAGAAACATAAAATTTGATGGCAGATAAGGACTGCTTGCCCCACCTAGTCTGTCCATTTCCCTACCTAACGGATAAGCTGCAGATCCTAGTTAACCAACAGCCTACTTCCTCCTACCCCCCCACTAGAATTGCATTATGTCTGTCCCACGCATTCTTGAATTCCCCCATTGTTGCTGACTCTATGACCTCCTGAGGAAGTCTGTTCCATGCATCTATAACACTCTCTGTGAAGAAATACTTCCTCACATTACCTCTGAGCCAGCCCCCCTCTATCTTCAAATTGTGCCCCTTTGTTCTTGCACATCTCTTCTTTTGAAAGATGCTACCCTCTTGGACTTTGTTGATTCCCTTAAGGTATTTGAATGTTTCTATCATGTTCCCCCCTCCCTCCTTTCCTCGAGGCTATACATCTTAAGCTCCTTTAGTCTTTCTTCATATGTCTTCTGGTGCAGACCCTGCACCATTTTGGTTGCCCACCTCTCGACAGCCTCCACCCTGTCTATGTCTTTGCAGAGATGGGGTCTCCAGAACTGTACACAGTACTCCAGATGTGGTCTTATCAACTGTCTGTACAGAGGGCCAACAACTTCCTGTTTTCTACTGGTGATGCCTCTCCCTATGCATCCCAGTATCCCCTTTCCATTTTTGTTGTTGTCAGTATCTCACCCCCCATTGTGTACTCTTGCCCTGGGTTTTTGTTTGCCAGGTGCATTACTTTGCACTGAATCTAAGTTGCCATACATTTGACCATTCCTCCAACCTTGCCAAGTCCCTTTTCACCCTTTCCACCCCAACTTGCATATCAACCCTGTTGCAGATTTTTGTGTCATCTGCAAAGAGACATACCTTCCCCTCCAGTCCCTCCTCAATGTCACTTATAAAGACATTAAAAAGGACCGGCCCCAGTACTGAACCCTGCGATACCCCACTAATTACAATCCTTTCTTCACTGTGGACTCCATTTACTATTACCCGCTGTGTCCTGTTGTCCAGCCAGTGTTTAACCCGGGCTACCACCCTGGGACCCACTCCCAGGCTAGCTAATTTGTTTATTAATCTTTTGTGCCAGTCTGTGTCAAATGCCTTGCTAAAGTCTAGGTAGGCCACGTTCAAAGCCCCTCCCTGGTCTACTACTTTGGTCACCCAGTCAAAGAAATTAATTAGATTTGTTTGACATGACCTTGCTGCTGTGAATCCATGCTGCCTTGGGTCCTGGGCCCCTATGGCCTCTAGGTACTCAATAATTCTTTCCCTTCAGAAGTGATTCCATCATTTTCCCCTACCACTGAGGTCAAACTGACAGGTCTATAGTTTTCTGCCTCTGTCTTGTTCCCACTTTTGTAAAGGGGAATCACATCCGCCCTTCTCCAGTCCTCAGGTACCACACCATCCTCCCATGATTTATTAAAAAGGATAGTCAGTAGTGTTACT
Source organism: Neoceratodus forsteri (assembly GCA_016271365.2). Lineage (NCBI taxonomy): Eukaryota > Metazoa > Chordata > Ceratodontiformes > Ceratodontidae > Neoceratodus > Neoceratodus forsteri. Next base: position 427,990,903 of record CM057450.1, on the reverse strand, counting down.
AGCTCTTCCCTTAGTTCTTTTAGAATTCTGGGGTGAATCCTATCAGGCCCCATTGCTTTATCCACCTTCAGTTTTAAGAGTTCTTTCAGAACCCTTTCTTCTGTGAAAGGACTAATATCAACCACCCTATCCAGAGTGCTTCTATTGACTGGATTAGGTCTCTCCCCCCCTGCTTTTCCATTGGGAATACTGAGCAGAAATATTCATTCAGTATCCCTGCCTTTTCACTGTAGCTCTCTGCCCAACCACCTTCCTCTTTATTTAGCCTCAGTATCCCTGCCCTCGTCTTTATTTGCTCCCAAATGTACCTATAAAAGGTTTTATCCCCCTTCTTAACTGAGTCGGCTATCTTTTCCTTAGTTTGGGCCTTTGCTATTCTGACTGCCTTCCCCGCCTCCGTTTTAACTGGTACAGTTCTCTGTTCTGCTCCTTCTGTGTTTCCTTATACTTCCTGAACGGTGTCTTTTTCTCCCTTACCTTCCCCACCACTTCTTTTGAGAACCATAGTGTTTTTTTCTTTCTTTTTGATTTGCTTCACACAAAGACTTATTGCCTCTGTGATGGCAGTTTTGATGTTTCCCCATTATTGCTCCACCCCACCTTCTTGCCCGTTTGCTAGTGCTTTTCTGAGGCACTCTCCCACTTTGACAAAATCAGCCCTCCTGAAGTCCAGTACCTTCACTTTTGTGTGGTTTGACTCTACAGCTACGTGTATCGTGAACTACATTGTTTGGTGGTCGCTTGTTCCCAGATGGCTACCCACTTCAAGATCAGAGATCCTCTCTCTGTCCCTATTTGAGAGTACCAGGTCTAAGATTGCTCTCTCCCGAGTGGGTTCCAAAACTAGCTGAGGCATGCCCCCTGTAGGGCATCGAGAATGGCCCTGCTCTTGGATGTGGCTGCAGCAAAGGTGCTCCAGTTAACATCTGGCATATTCAGGTCCCCCCATCAGCAATATCTCACCTTTCTCTCCCATCCCAAGGATGCCCTCTATCAATTCCTTGTCCATTTCCTCCCCTGAGATGAGGGTCTGTATACAACCCCCTGTGCGGATTGTGAAGCCATTTCCAGTCTCCAGGGTAACCCACAGTGCCTCCTCTCCTCCCTGTTTACCCTTTAGTTCTGTTGCTTTGATCCCTTCCCTTACAATGGAGTTACTCCTCCTCTTCTTCCCTCCCTGTCCCTTCTGTAGATTGTGTAACCTGGTATGTTGACATCCCAGTCATGGTTCTCTGTGTACCATGTTTCTGTGACTGCCACAACATCCAGGCATCCCTCTTCCATCAAGGCCACCATTTCAGGGAGCTTTTGCCTAGACTATGGGCATTGGTACTCATTACCCTCCATTTTTTTATGGCTTTATTTCTTTTTGCCCCATCCCTGTCCTTACTGTTTTTGTCTTTTTCTCCATTTACTCCTGCCCTTGTCCCTATCGACTGCTCTATCTTGGTGTTTACCTCACTAACTACCCTGATGTTTTGGGGGGCTAGGATTTCCCTTCTCCTTTTCAGTGCCTCCCCCTTGGCTAGTTTAAATGCTTGCCACTGATGCATTTAAACCTATCACCTAGGATCCTGGTTCCCCTCCAGGATAGATGCAGACCATCGCGCCTATATAGGCCTGCATCCCTCCAGGTGGAGCCCCAGTCCCCAATAAAGCCAAATCCCTGAGCTCTGCACCAGTTTTTCAACCAGTCTTTCAATCCCATGGTGTGGAGTACCCTAGCCTCATCCATGCCATAGACAGGTAGCACTTCCAAGAAAGTTACCGTGTGAGCTACTTGTCTAAGGCCCTTCCCCAACTCCACAAACTCCTGTTGCACTGCTCTGATCTCATTCTCGGCCAGGTCATTTGTCCCTAGGTGGATAATGACATCCAGCTCACTTCCCCTCTTCTTTTGTTTATCCTACTTTTTCGAATAATGTATAACCATCAATGTTCTTATTCCAATCTGCACCATTCTCCCACCATGTTTCAATGATCAAACACATGTCAATATATTCTGTTACCAACTGAGCCTCAAATTCCAGTTTCTTTCCACTATTCAGACTCCTTGCATTTAAGGACCATACTTTCAAATCAGACCTATTACTTTTTTTCTGTACTCCTTTTGTTATTCTAATAATTTTATTATTGCTCAGATTCTCCTTGTTTTGATTAATATGTTCAGCATGTTCAATAACCAGTCTCCCTCTACCCTCTAGTTTAAAGCTTTATCTACCATTCTCTTCAGTGCAAATCCCAGTCATCAGCTTCCCTTTTAACAAAGATGGAGATTGTCTTTAAAAAAGCAGGATGGGTCATTTTCAAAGGATTCCCAGTGTGTTAGACATTCTAATCCTTCCCTGAGTGCCCAATGTCTTAACCATTTATTAACTTCTTTCAACTTGTCTATGTAAGCTTTGTTCTCTCTGGGTACTGGTAAAATCTTTGAGAATAACACTTTACTATTTAAGTTCTTAATTTCAACCAAGTTTTTTTTTTCATTTTTCTTTTATGTTGTCTATTTTTTGGTGTTTCAGATTGGTAACTCCCACATGAAGCACAACAGTGGCACTTTCGTCCCTTTCTTTCACAATATTTTTAAGCATACTCCTAATATCTCCGATTCTAGCCCCAGAGAAGTAACTTGTAGTCACATTTTCTTTGTTGCCTCTTGAGGTGTATCTATCTGTATACTTGACTATCGAGTCCCCTAATACATACACCATTTTATTATTATCACCTGGGCTCCTAACAGAAGTCATCTCATTTGCAGCAATCATTGTAGCTTCCATAAAACTCTCCTCACCTTCATGTCTTAGTACATCAATATGACTACTATTGTGTTCATTAACTGGCTTTACTATACCAGTAACTTATTTTGTTGGTTCACAGAGTTTCTCTCTTTTTATACGCCCCTTCGTCCACATGCGTACCCCTTTCTAGTGTGTTACTGATGCTTGCTGCACTAACTCCATCATACTGTATCTCCTGTTGTGATTCACCATTTTCTACACCTTGACCTTCAGTCCCATTTAGTCTTGGATTATCATCACATTCTACATCTAATAAAATTAAGGGTTCAGAACTATTATGTATGTCCAGACTAAACCCCATAGCTCTGCATCTCTTTTTTTATATTTCCTTTTTTCTGTAGCCCAATCCTCTGTAACAGTCCCTTCCCTAGGCCTCTTTCTACTACCTCTAGTATCCTTGTTTGTCTCCTCTGCCTCTTTCTGATTCTCTGTGACTCCCCCTCTTGAGGCAAAATATTCTGTTGTGTTGTAATCAGTTGCATTTCTAACTCCAAAATTCTACTTCTCAATTCATTAATCAGGTTACATTTGTTACAGGGGAATATCAACATTTCATTGTCTGTATCAGTGCTTATCTTCTTGCAGTGTATACATCTTAGTCCCAACTGACCCCCCTCTATGTTCACCACATTAGAGTCCTTGCCCCAGCTCCTATGTTCCCTCAGGGCACTAGTTACCTGCTGCACTCTGTAACTAAAAACACACTATGACCAGAATAACTTGCCTCCTTCCTCTCGTCCACTGCTGACACTGCAGACATACGCAGACAAGCCGCACGTCTTAGCGCACATCTTAATGCGCTCTTGCCCACATGCACTCGCAGTGCATGTTGTTTATGAGTGCCAAAACCCGGAAGTAACACGGGTCACGTGACACTCAGGCCCCAACTAGCAAACGTCCCTTAAAAACACTATTCTGTGGGACTCAGGTGTTTTACTCATTCCTAGAATTATCTCAAGCCCAGCAGTGTCTTAAAAATCACCCCAAACGGTTGACCTTGCTTTTATAGGAATATGAAGTTCTGAGAACAGGCTTCAGAACTACTGCTCCCAGACTACTTCCTGTATGATCCTAGTCGATTCAATAACACAATTCAGCACACAGCATTCCAAATGCAGCCAGTAAGCCATTCTACCCTTGCCAGACCTGTCTCACTGCCAGGACAGTGGTCTCACAGTATGTGGACAAGGGATTGTAGCATAGGTACATTAGAGAGTGAAGAAAGACCAAGGGAGAGATAGTGAGGCTTAAAAAGGGGGGAGGGTGGGCAGAGGGTGACAGTGAAAAGCAGGGATACTGAATGAATACTTCTGCTCAGTATTCTCAAAAGAAGAGGAGGGGAAGTACTTAATCCAATAAATAGAAGCACCCTGGATAAGGGGTTTGATACCAGTCCATTCACAGAAGAAAGAGTTCTGAAGGAACTCCTAAAACTGAAGGTGGACAAAGCAATGGGCCCTGATTGGATTCATCCCAGAATTCTAAAAGAACTAAGGGAAGAACTAGTGACATCACTGACTACCCTTTTTAACAAATCATGGGAGGATGGTGTGGTACCTAAGGACTGGAGGAGGGTGGATGTGATTCCCTTTCATAAAAGTGGGAGCAATGCAGAGGCAGAAGACTACAGACCGGTTAGTTTGACCTCAGTGGTATGGAAAATGATGGAATCACTTCTGAAAGAAAGAATTGTTGGTACCTAGAGGCCAGAGGGGCACAGGACCCAAGGCAGCATGGATTCACAGTGGGAAGGTAATGTCATGGGAGACCAAAGTAGTAGACCAGGGAGGGGCTGTGGACATGGCCTACCTAGACTTTAGCAAGGCATTTGACACAGTCCCACACAAAAGATTAATAAACAAATTAGCCAGCCTGGAAGTGGGTCCCAGGGTGGTAGCCTGGGTAAAAAATTGACTGGACAACAGGACACAGAGGTTAATAGTAAATGGAGTCCACTCTGAAGAAAGGGGGTTACCAGTGAGGTACCACAGGGTTCAGTACTGGGTCCGGTCCTTTTTAAAGTCTTTATAAGTGACATTGCAGAGGGACTGGAAGGAAAAATATGCCTCTTTGCAGACAACACAAAGATCTGCAACAGGTGTGATACACAAGGGGGTGGTGGAAAGGATGAGAAGGGACTTGGCAAGGTTGGAGGAATGGTCAAAAGTATGACAGTTTAGATTTAATGCAAAAAAGTGCAAAGTAATGCACTTGGGAAACAAAAACCCAGGAAAAGAGTACACAATGGGGGAGGAGGTACTAACAACAACAAAAATGGAAAGGGACCTGGGGGTAGTCATATCAGGTCACCTAAAGGTAAGCAAGCAATGTGAGAAAGCAGTACGGAGGGCTGGGGAGGGATACTAGGATGTATAGGAAGAGGCATCACCAGTAGAAAACAGGAAGTTATTATCCCTCTGTACAGACAGTTGGTGAGACCTGATCTGGTGTACTGCATGCAGTTCTGGAGATCCCATCTTTGCAAAGATATAGACAGGATGGAGGCAGTCTAGAGGAGGGTAACTAAAATGGTGCAGGGTCTGCACCAGAAGCCATACAAAGATAGAGACTAAAGGAGCTTAATATGTATACCCTTGATGAAAAGAGTGTGGGGGACATGATAGAAACTTTCAAGTACCTCAAGGGAATCAACAAAGTCCAGAAGGGTAGCATCTTTCAGAAAAAGAGATGTGCAAGAACAAGGGGGCACAATTTGAAGATAGAGGGGGGACGGCTCAAGGACAATGTGAAGAAGTATTTTTTCATGGAGAGGATGGTGAACACATGGAATGGCCTTCCTGAGGAGGTCATGGGGTCAAAAACAGTGGGGGAATTCAAGAATGTATGGGACAGACATAAGACAATTCTGGTGGGGGGCTAGGAAGAAGTAGGCTGTTGGTTAACTAGGATCTACAGCTTATCCAATAGGTAGGGAAATGGGCAGACTGGGTGGGCCAAGCTGTCCTTATCTGCCATGAAAGTCTATGTAAGGCCAGAAATGTGACACAGTGTCCCAAGTGAGAGCACTGCCTGGTGACGCCAGTTGCTGCTGCTGTTGTCCCGCTGCTTTAATTTCATGATGAATAAGGTCAGAAATGTGTCACGGTGTCACAAGTGAGAGCATTGCCTGCGTTGATGCCTGCAACATCACTGATACATGCTGCCCTTTGTGTGTGTCTTCATACCACAATGGTGAGTTATTGTTTACCCACTGTAAATTTTTTTGACATAGACACAGCCATATAATTTCTATTGAATCTTATTCTGTGTTGTAAGCAGTCTGTCATGTTCCTTTTCAGGGAAGCATCATAATACATATGGAATTTTTTCACTTTACCATGGTGTGCATGATGATCACATCCACGTGCCAGACATACAGTATGTTACGAGTCCAACACCTAATGTGCTACTGTAACATTTAATTTTTATTCTATGGGTGAGGGGTTACTACTGTGGTTGACTGAAATAGAACAATTTCTGATTATTTTTTCCTCACACTTGTTTTCTGCACGTTTTGGATGGTTGATGACTTTGGCTGTATGGAAAGTCTCAAGCCATGTAAGGTAAGTATTTTTTTTTTTTTTGGAGGGGGAGTGGGGGTCATCAATTGAAAACTAATTTAATTAATGTTTTTGTCTTCTTTCCAGGTCTTCAGCATATTCTAACTGCTGTCTGTCTTTAGACTGGGAGATAACACTGATGGCAGTCCACAGCACCTCAATGTTACCTGAAAGCAGATGAAGAAGAAATTATTAGGAGTTCATTGCATGACCACATTCAATTTCCAATGTGGCTGTTCCTGTCTTCTGTCATATCCAGCTTAAAATATCAAGCTATAAGTAAAGCACTTAAAAAAAATTGACATGTTTAGTGAGTGACACTCACTGACCCACTGTCTTATTTACATTACATCATGTGTTTTCAGGACCAGGATAACACGTTGTACAACCCTGGCTTACTGAAGTATGCCTGTTCCATCTGTGAAGAAAAAATATATTATCTGGCCTGCACGTCACCGCCGTTAAATGCTTTACCCCAATAGAAAAAAATTAAATCACAAAATGAAAGAGGAAACAAGAGCAATACTTACCTGAGATGTTATCCTTTAGGTGGCAGGAATACTGTAGTCCTGCAAGTTTACACAGTTTGTAACCTGTGAAAACAAAATGAAAATCAGCTGCCTGTATTTGGTGACAGTGGCATCTTTAAAACGGTAAAGGAAGGATTCACACTACAGTTCAAGTCAAAACCATAGTACATGACATTAGTACATACTTACTGTAAATTAGTGATAATAAGCAGGGAGGTTGTGACTGGCTGCAGGTTCATAGATTGGGCACAGGTACAATATCTCTCGCTCTCACTCTCGAGAAGCAGGGTGGCTGTGGCTGGCTGAGGGTTCATAGCTTGGGCACAGGTACAGTGTCCCTCTCTCTCTCAAGAAGCAGGGTAGCTGCAGCTAGCTGAGGGTTCACAGCTTGGGCACAGCTACAATGTGTGTGTCTCACAAGAAGCAGTGTGGCTGGCTGGGGTGTGTCACTACTTTTCAACATCAGGGGGATATCTATCATTCAATCAGTAGGATTTAAGTGGCTACAAGTGGACATTTGTGTTTACAGGACTGCTGGTAAAAATGACTGCACACATTCTGTGAACTGTACCCTCAAAATCAAGAAAGGGAAAATCAAAATATAATGACATGTCATTATTTATCAATTGTCATATGACAGTCAAGGCCACTGTTTTTCATTTTTTAATGTGAAAAAATGCTAACATTACAGAACTGTGACAGCCTTCACCACAGTAATTTTGCCGATACGCCTTCCCACCAACATTCTCATCATCATCAAGGAGGAAACAGTCCTCGCAATCCTCAATGCCGAGTTGTAACAACTTGGAAATTCTTTTTACATGACTGCAACATCAACCTCAATGGTACACAGTTTGACGCTCCCACCCGGATGGTCTGTTTCGCCTGCATCATCAGCAAAACCATCATCATGACTGGGTACAAACATAGATGTGGTTGTTGGTATGTGACCTTCATTCATTTTGATAAATGTCAGCATGCTGACATTTGTAGGTGAGAGGTTAGTATGACGGTCAGGCACTATGGCCCCCCACAGAACTAAATACCTTCTCCACACTTACACTGTAGGGTGGGTAACATACAAACATAGACTTTGACGGCAGAGAAGGACCACTTGGCCCACCCAGGTAGGTCAGCTACTTCAGTGCTACTGACGTCAGTGATGGCCATTCATTCACCTTGCCACTCCAATACACCAAAGGATCATCCAATATTGTCAGATGCCTGTTTTCTGCCAAATAGGCCTCAACCATGGTCTGTGTCACACATATTCCTGATGACTCATCCACCTGTTCACAAGATTCATCTGGGTCACAAATTCCTACTTGAGACAAGGCACCGCAAAGTGGTTTAATGGACAACTGTGCAGCTGACACCACCCCCTGCCCCTCAGTCACCTTACTGGATGTACTCGGTCCACAGTGACCTCCAGCCTTGTTATGCTGTGGTTTGCAGAACTTTGCATGTAACTTCTGTGCCCCATGAACCAATCGGACTAGCTGTCCAGTCAGATTTTAAACCTGATCATGCCCTCCCTCCAGTATGGATGCAATGCCACGTTTGTAGCATGGGTCCAGCATTGTGGCTATTCCAAATTCTGGAGATTGCTAAATAATGTTGATTTATCAATTGCTGTCTAATATTGTAATCATGTGTTTCAGTAATGCACAGCATGACCTATCTCTGGCCACATCAAGGCTAGGTTGCAGATTCAACAAAGTCTTCCTCTACACCCGGAGCAGTGGAATGGCTTGACTAACGGATGCAGTGTCACCACTCACTGCCTGTGTGGCATGTTCAAACAGCCTCAAAATTAATATTACTGAGTCCATGAATCGATTCTTCAGTTGCCATAGAAATTGAGGCCCCTGAACTGTCACGGCTAGTGGGCATAACTAGGTACTCAGAGATGGATTTGTACTGCTCATACAACTGCTGTGCCATGTAAAGTGTTGAGTTCCATCTCGTGACAATTTCAAGCTTGAAGTGGTGCTGAGGGAGTGTGTTTTGAATTTGCAGCTGCCTAAGTTGGTCACGAGCCTTTCCAGAGCATGCAAAGTGGACACAGATGCGGCGTGCAGTGGTCAGCATTTGCTTTATTTCTGGGTATTGCAGAAACTCCTGTACCACAAGATTTAAACAATGGGCCAGGCAGGGAACCCCCACCAAGCCACTATTGCGGATACATCTAACAACATTTGATCCATTATCACTACCTATGAAACCAGCTTTTAGGAACAGGGGGTGCAGCCACTCATCAATTTCTGTCAGTAGCAAGTTTAGCATGTTTTCACCTGTATGCGTCCCTGCAATACTACACATTGCAAGCGTGGCATGCTGTCTGATGCCATGAAGGTTGCTACCATCAGTCTGATTTATTACAGTGCTTTCCCTTCCCACCATCACAGACAACCCCAGGTAGCTGTGCCCATTGTGCAGTAATACACAGATAGGAACTACCCGCCGTTTTGCCACTTGTTCACATATCCATGCTTAAGTGAATGTAAGGTAATGTGGAATGTTGAAATGCATAACTTACAGACTCTGTCACCATCCGATATTACTCAAGGACAGCACGAGTGGAAAAGTAAGTTCTGGATGGGATCTTCCATTTAGGACACGTGTGTGTCATAAAGAACTGGAATCCTGCATTCTCCACAAAGGAGAATGGCAAAAGATCAATTGTCAGCATTTCCACTATGGCAGCATTGAGTTCACATGCAACTGCATGATTTGGAGTGTATTTCCTGTTCCACACAAAAAGGCTGTGCAATGTGGGCTGCACTGTTCAGTGTTTGGCATGTGGCATGCCAGATGGCTCTCCTCTGAGAACTGACATGGATGGAGTACCTTTGATGTGTGATGGTGTGTGCACAGGTGACAAGCCAATACATGTGGTTAATTTTCCCTATTTTAAGCACAGGGGTTGATGAAGTGGAATTACTACATGGACCACCACTGCTGCTCTGACCACTACTTGAACATTCAAAATCCTCCTCCTCCTCATGTCTGTAGTAATCCTCTGGTGTTATTTCAACACTTTTACTGACACGGCTACTTACACTGAAAGAAGGAGATACCATGCTCACTAAGGTGGATGAGGGTGAACGCCACACTGCGGCATTAGCTTCCTTCTGGTGCCGAGTCTACAGTGCCATGTGCCTTCTCTTGAGATGAGTATGCTGGCCCCAGTGCCCAGATGGCTACTCTTTTTACCACGCTTTACATGCACTTGGCAAAGTTGGCAGATTGCCATGGTTTCATCACTATCTTGTATGAAAAAAACCCAAACTAGGGTTTTTGATGCCCTACTCTTCACATGTTGCTGCTAGTGCTGCATATGGTATGGCAGTTTTGGTGGCAATGAAATGGGGGGTGTACTGTATGACTTTGGGTGTTGTGCACATTTGGACTTTGACTGAACATTGCAGTCTATGACTATTACTTCAGGGTCAACAACAGACACAGCTACATCAGAACTTTGAGGAGGGGGAGACTAACAGACTGTTTACAAAAAGCCACCTTCACTTTTTTTGTTCATTTCCCAAATGGGGTCGCTAGCATCATCATCATCATCATAACCATCGTCCACAAATTCACTTTGGATGCTCTCCTCCTGTGGAGATATTACAGCCACAGCCTCAATACTATCATCCACACTTTTTTCCATCAACAACTGAATATTTGGATGGCCTTACCTCAAGATCAGTGTAAACATGAGACTGTGAGTCATTAGCATGCTCAGAATCATGTCCAACTACTGTGGGGAGTGGGACATCAACTACACTCAAGTCTGTGGATTCAACAACATTTTTCACTCCTGATAACTTTTCCCGGGTTGAGCTTGTAGCAATACTCATGCTGTTATCAACCATGCCGTAACTAACTTTACTACCAGCAGGGACAACAGCATATCCAACCAGCATTGAAGCGACTGACTTCACTGTAAAAAAATAGAGTCGGAGAAAACCCTTTACTTGCAGCAACTAGTACCTTTCCCTTCTGCTGCGTACTACCACGGCCATGGCCACGACCACTCTTAACACTGCTAGACTTGCTAGCCCCTGACGAACCTGCCTCATCATCACAACTTCCACTGATAACAGTCTTCTTGGCAGCAACGCCACAGCCAGAAACAGCTTTCCCAGACCATCTCTTCAAGGGCATTTTTTAATATTTCACAGAAAATTAACAGCAACTTTATATTTCTGCTTTGGGGATGGGAAGCAAAACAACTAAAGAGATGCAGCTGCACAGGCACAACACAAGACCTTAACCAGTTTTCAAAAATCCAAAAGTCCAAAAACGATACCTTGTTTTGCGGGGAAGGGAGTATGGCAGTAGCTGGTTGCTACACAGAGGCAGGGACAAATACTGTAGACAGGCTGAGTAATTCAGAGTACTACTAGTGCAGTGCTGCAATAAAATGGATATCAATTGACACCATGCACACAGATTAAAGTTGAGATTGAGACACAGAAACTTCAACTGTTCAGTAAACTACAAAACAGTCTTCTAAATGACTGAAAAAATGCCCAGCAAACAGAAAAAACTTGTAAAAAATAAAGTGATGTTGTACTGTGTGTACTTGAACACACAAATAATAAAACACTAGCCAACAACAGTTGTAAAAACTACCTGTCTCACTCCCTCCCTTCTACACCATAGATCTGCCCTTCCCCTGAAGCATACTTCTACAGTGTCTGTAAGGACAGAGACTGAATGTACTAAATTAACATGCAATATTCACACAAAATTAATAAATGCTCAATGATATACACACACAAGGGTTTACTACAATCAATGTACTCTATTCTGACAAAAAAGTTTGTGGCAAAAATGCATTTTTAAAGGTTTTTCAATGGTTTGATTCTCAGAGCTCTGACAGCAAAGTGTCTTCAGTTTTCCACTATACACACTACGCTGAACTGAAGCTATGCAAGACAATACAGAGCCTGTGTGATCTTACATCCCATGAATCACTGCAAAACTCACCTTAAAGAGCAAAACCAAAAAGGCAAAATAAAGCGAAGTCTATAGAGAACAATGGAAACTTTGTGTTACTTCTAGATGCAAAGTCATTCACTTTGCTTTGTGGAATATTACGAGAAATTTGGGTACTACATGAAATACTATACATAGCAAATTTTAGGCTCTTCGTCCACCTCTAGTCGGGTGGGGGGAATTTTGATAATATAAAATAGATAAATAAATATGCGGTCACGGCAGAACATGGCCTGCTCTGCCTTGACCAAGATGACCGCCACAAGCTACTGTGCACGAGCAACTGCTAGCACATGTGCAGTAGAGTGTGGTGGCTATCTTGGACATGACAGAATGCGCCGTGACCGCCGGCACTGTGTACTGTGAAACAGTACAGTGATGCAGTCAGTAGGAATAACATGGGCGGACTGCTTCACAGATGCAGAAGTGACTATGATGCAAGTCCAACATGTTGTTCATTCGGAAGGAATGCAGAGTCCTTTTTCTGATGATCACTAAAGGCTTGCAAGGCACCACACACTGCAGCCCTAAAAAGAGGGGTTAACATGCCACATCCTACAGTGTTTTTTTCATACTTTATTTTGGGTTACTGCTATGAAATTGGCCTTACAGCCCCAGTTTACTAGAACAAATGTATTGCTAAAATACTTACTACATGAATTTTTACATAAGTAGCAGGAAGCACCCATTAAATTTACACACAGAGTGTTGGTTCTATAATTTCTTAAACCTACTTTACAGAAAATTTAGATGTGGAAGATGTCCAGAACTTTTTTAGAGACTTTATACAGGAAGCAATTATATGATACTGTCATTATACATAGTTGTCCACAGGACCCAGAGTTTAAATACTGTAAACCAGAGAAGACTCATTTTGTATTGGCTCAATTAATGGTTATCCCTATTCCTATATGTATGTGGGACATACTGTGGATTTGTTTAAACAGCAGATTAAATGTGTGAGGGAACAACAAACACAAATCTATAGAGGAAAGAACTTGTCCCTGCCTGGACTGTGATACACAACTGGAAACTATGAAACATTTTTTTTCTGGAATGTAATTATGTATAAGGTTTTTGGAAATGTGGAGTGAATAAATGGAACTTTCTATGGTTGGAAAGATTAACCTATGAATGTTAAGTTCTAGGAGACTTTCCAGCAAACCTAAGGAAGTAAAATAATAGCACAATGACAGTATTCTGTGCTTGCCTCAGATTCTATTTGTGTCAGGCAAGGTGTCATCTTGTGCTACAGCAACTACAAACATCCTATGAAGCCTTGGAAAAAATGTGTGTATCCGCCTTAAAGGAGGTTTATAGAACAGATTGTAAGAAAGTGTCTACTACTCAGCTCAAAGCACTATTGATAGGCTATTCCTGAGTTCATAGTGGGACCTAAGATGGAATGGAACAGGTTGTTTCCATTTATAGTTCAATGTTTGCGGAACAGCAATAAGGAGAGATGATGTATATAGTGCTTGTGTAACTTGTAGTACTTTTTGTGGCTTTATTCTATTCCCACCCTTGAGTAGTAGGTATGTAGGTAGTAGTTCTTAGGGAACAGAAGGCCCATGAGCAAGGGTGAGAAGAGTGCCGGAGAAGGAGGAGGAGAGGAAGGTGGTGGACAAAAAACACTGCCTAAGCAAGGGAGGAATGTTAGAGAATGGCTTATGAAGAGGTTGTGGGAGGAGCTATTCCCCATATTGAACCTCGGGCCAGCCATCCTATTCAATGTTTATGGAACAGCAATAAAGAGAGATAGGATATATAGTACTTGTGTAACTTGTAGTACTTTTTGTGGCTTTACTCTATTCCCACCATTGAGTAGTAGGTGTGTAGGTAGCAGTTCATAGGGAATAGAAGGCCCAAAATGATACCTACTCCAGCTCACGGAGAGTATGACCCCCTAGCACTCAGGAGAGGAAAACCCCCCAGGTGGAGGAAACCTCAGAAGACCCATGGCCGGAGGTCTGCCCGTCCTTCTGGGCATACTAAATGGAGAAGGATTTTTAGGTTCTAGTAACCATAGCTAAATTAAGGTTGGTGAGTTGCTTGGAGAGACAATGATCCATCTTCAATCCATGGATGATGCCGACCGCATGATGATCCTGAGGTTGAGGAGAGATCCGTTCTGAATGAGCAACAGAATCCTAAGTATGCAGTAAATCCGAGTGAAGAAGAACAAAAGAAATCCAAGTTTCCAAGATGATGAATGATGCTTGTCCAACGGACATGTAATAGGCAGAGGGACCATGACTGGATTGATAAGATACTAAACTGGGAATGGTGGAATTGCAATGGTAGAAGAAGTCATTGGTGACTGATCCCACTTGTAAAAGGCTTGAATGTAAGATTATGGTCTGGAAGCTAGGAACTCTGTATGACTGAAGGGTCACTAAGGAAACATCCATAAAGTATAATTGTAGAAGAGTCTTTGTGTGCCCTGGAGAAGATGTTTTTTTCTTGATCCAAGGATAATACAGCCTGAATGATGACCCTGCAGATGAAGGGTACATCTTTCCGTAGGGATGGTAAAATCCTAAGTAAGCAGATCCAGTTAAAGAAGGGCAGATTTAGACTATGTTTCCGAAGAGACAAGGATGCATATCCAAGGGATTGTATGACCGTATCAGCTGAGACAGCAGATTTGAGGGATACGAGACCTGACAGTACACTGTGGTAGTTGTGATGATTAGTAAAGTTATAAGAGACTGCTCTGATTCATATAAGGTTTGATATTCGATGTAGTCTGGAGATAAAGAATCAATTAGTGAGCAAAAGTAACTAGGTAAGCATCCCAGAGTAAACTGAGTAGAAGAGAGTTTGACTGCCTGATGAAAATAATGCTATTAGTGATTAGTACAGCACTAGAAGGTGAGTTGTGGAGCTGTCCAGATGGTAGCCTAATATATATGAGGAATGACTGGAATTTGGTAAGAGGAATATATGGCTTCTTTGTTCATGATATTCAAGACTTCATGCTCAAATCCTCTGCTGGTGCGCTGCCTGAAATAAGTGTGGGCATTATTGCGGTGTGATTATTTAGGAGATGCTTTCTGGTGGCATAAGTGGTTAAGTGCATGGGTAATCCTGCTGCTAAAGTACATGAGTGGAGCTTGGGGCAGATGAGAAGAGTCTGTAGGCTGGCTTAATAGTGAGATTGAGTAGTACAGGATGCCATAGGGTTTAGCGTTACTGCTGATTAATACCGAGTCAAATGCAAGGCTGAGTTAGTGACCTTGTCTTGGCCGTTATGGATTGCCAGTGAGAACTGGAGAGAGACAGTTCTCGGTAATGGTCTTTGCTGTAGAGATTAACGAGGTACTTGGAGAAGAAGAAGCTGAAAGTCCACTGGAGAGCGGTTGACCCGGTTGCAGGTATGAGGTGAAAAGGTGTGAATAATAATATAAGGAATAGCAATGCCCGGGAGTGAAATCAAAGGTTGGATGGTGTGAAGTCAATAATCAGCTAGCTGTGAGGATCCCACGATGAATAATCAGGACAATAGCTGTGCAATGCCTAGGAATAGCATGACTGTTGAAAAGTAGAAGTCGAGTAACTTGGTCATCAAAGTCATTGTTAAAATAAGAGGTGGCATAAGGTAAAATGGATGATGTCAATAGTTGAATAGGTTATCTTGAGATTTCTCGTGTCTGTAGAAGCGATGCTGATTATGAAGTCTGAATAGAACAGAAGGATTTAAGTAATTTCCATGTATGTGGATGGCCAATGAGATGAGGCATCCTAAGAGTCATGGTGATTGGATGGAAAGGAATTGGAGGATATGTCTGATAGAGACAGAGGAGATCTTCCAATGGTCCAAGAGGACGGATTCCATGAATGACTGTGAAGAACTGCCTGGGCAGACTGAGCCTTCTATGAGAACTTAAGGGTCTATGGGACATGTAAGCTAAGGCATATTTACTGGCAGCAGAAGTACACTGGAGTAATATGGTAGTGATCGAATGAGTGGTGGAAGGGTACTGCTAGAAGAGCTGGAGTTGAAGTAGGGGATGCACCATATGAAAAAGCAGATGACTCATTGGGAGTGCTGGTCGGCAATAGGATACAAGGCCTAAAAGAGCCACAGCAAGCAGCAGGAAGCCCCGAGCCAGCAAGGCGAAGAGGAGAAGACAACCAGGTAATGAGAAAAAAGTCCAGAGGGGATCCTGAGGAACTGAAGGGAAGAGCGAGGAAGCCATGGCCAGGTAAAGCTATATGACATGCAAGCGGGAAGGAGCAGGATGAGGTTTGTTCCATGGTGAACTGCTGTGAAGTGCAGAAAAGTTGAAGCAAGGCATCAAACGACGATCCATGGAAGGCTGGGGAGCCAAGCCAAGCCAAGTACCAAACTTAACAAGACTCCCACATCTGCTGAAGGCTGGAAACGACCAGAGAATGATGGAAGGTGCCGTAGCAATGAAGGACGAGAGTCCAAACCTGCTAAGAAAACAAGGTCATACAAGGCAGATCTAGCAACCAGCAGCAAGCAGTCCAAGAGGCAGGTAACCTGGAGTGAAAGAGGGACTGAACAAGGTGGCAGGATCCATATGATGAGGGCAAGGAAGCGAAGAAGGCAAAAGAATGAAGGTCCATGACAGAGTGTCGAGTAGAGGCAGGGAAATGCACAGAAGTCCTGATATTGAGGAAACTGTCAAACCAGCAGGATGGAGACAAACAGATCAAAGAAGTGCAGGTTCCACAGGCGAAGTCACAAGCAAATCCCATTGCTAGCTTCCATGGCCAAGAGGAAGAAGAGTTGAAGCTGGAAATGGAGAAGATGGAGAAGCAAGCCAGGCAAAGTCCTGATCCTGAAGGAGTGGCATCCGGGAATCACACTGAGGATGGAGAAGAGAAAACAGCAAACAGGAGACTCAGGCAACCAGCAGGAACTATTGATGGCTGGTAGGGGCTTGAAGCACCACAAGTACAACAACGAAGGTAAGCAGACATTGATTGCTCTGGTCCCGAAGGGAAGTGGCAGCTGGATCGGGTAGAAATGGAATGGTAATAGGAGGCATGGTATAAATCTGTAGAGTAGAGACAGAGCTCCCATCCCTGGTAGTCATAGTGAACTAGCCTGCACTCGATGCTGCCAAACAGAATTAGGGACGGAGAAATGTTGAGTTGGTAAATAGTAGGTAATTCCAGTCCCGAAGGGAAGCGGCAATAGGTATGAGGCAAATAAGGCCAGGTAATGGTCTGGAAAGCGTAGACATAACTCCCATCCACTGTAGTCAGGGCAAATTAACCTGCACTTGATGCTGCTAAGCAGAGTTAGGGACGGAGAATGTCAAGGTGGCAAGAAGGAGGAAGTTCCATTCCCAAAGGGGAGTGGCAACTGGTATAAGGCAGATAATCAGTATGAGGTAGAGACAGAATGGTAACAATCCAGAGATTGCAGACATGGCTCCCATCTCTGGTAGTCAGGGCAAGTTGTCTACGCTCGATGCTACCGAGCACAGCTAGGGACAGAGGATGTCAAAGTGGTAGTAGGATAGAGTTCCATTTCCGAAGGGAAGCAGCAACTGGGATGAAAGTACAGTAACATTCTGAAAAGTGTTGCTGAGCATAGAGTAGTCTTCTTGTTGAAGCATGAATATCTGAGCAAAATGGCAAAAAGTACATGAAAATGATGCAGAATTGAGTAAGGGAACCCCACAAATAGGGAAAACATTATCATAGTGTCAGATGGAAATTGAGGCCTTTGCCCACAGCTGTAAAAATGAAAACAGATTAACAAATCAGGAAGTAGGAGGAATTTTCCAGCAGTCAAAGTGAGCTTCTGACAGAATGTTCAAGTGCTAAAGATTAGGTCAGAGCTCATTATTATACCAGGAGAGCCTACATTTGTGGATTAGCATATCTGTTGTACCTCAGTGGTCTGGAAAAGGCACTCTACATATACCATGTGACTGCGGGAGTCCCCACTCGCTTTAGTAAAGAATACTGGTTTATCTGTAAAGGACAAGCCGTTTCTGCCTGATTTTGAGAAAGTGAAGTAAGAAGTGACTGTTTTACAACTGTGAATCTGACAACACTTCTGCAGAATTGAAGGGAAATAATCATACAGCTCCGACACATGTGACATCACACAAGAAACATGTCGACTGAAACACAGCTAAACAAGAGGAACCAGTACTCTGTGTTCTGTCAGTTCATATGGTTCCCGTTGTGCTTAGTGCGAGTCCCACTTTATTGTAATGCAATGTTTTCCTTGCTCCAGTTCCTTCAACAGGCAATGGTACCCAGCTGTAAGAGCTAGGTGCTGCGACTCCTGGTCGCTGATAGGAGTATCGGTGGGGCAGTTACCAACAGACACCATCGGTGGCGCTTCCATGAACCCAGTCAGCATTATTGGCCCCACTGGCACCTTAAACTTGTGGCTGCATGAGCCCCCATGCCATGTAAAGGTAACTGCCACATTCAGTACAATTATAGACAGGTGCAACATTCGTGGGCCATACCTGAAAGGTGAAGGTCCATGTTGGCAATGGTGGCTGCATGCTGGAAATGGAGCAGGAAGGTAAAAAGCAAAGGACTAAAGAGGAGAAAAGGTGAAACAGCGCGGGGATGCCTGAAGGCATTGCGGGAGGTAGGAAATAGCCCAAAAAATAAAAACAAAATAGGAAGGTAGGAACAGACACCAAGATACGAACGCAAGCAGGAACACAGAAAGCACAGCCTCACAAACGATGTGGGGACTGACAAAAAACACTCCCTAAGCAAGGGAGGCATGTTAGAAGAGGGCTTATGAAGAGGTTGTGGGAGGAGCTATTCCCCACATTGAACCTTGGGCCAGCCCTCCCATAAATTATGGAGATACTAACATACTAACTGCCAGCAGATTAGGCCTCACGGTCTATCGAATCAGCTCGAACCTCAGATCCCTAGTTGGGTGCCGAGGCCCTCCCCCCTCTTGTGTTCCAGAAACCCATATCATCCATCCCCACCCCCCGAGATATGAACATTTTTTTGTAATGGACACTGTGTATGTTAGTGTTCCTCTCTTTTTTCCTTCCCTTTGTTTTTTATGGGTAGCAACATGAGAGAGAGGGTAGGGGTTTGGGTATTTTGAGACTTTATTTTTTTGCATTTTTTAATAAGATTAGATTTTGAGGGGGATTTTCTGTGTGCGCTTTGTTGTATTGTTCTGTATTTCTGACTTTCTAATAAAAAAACTCCCCACTCTTGCAGAAAGTGCCTTGGGTTCTTTCACTTCCACCTGGATACCCACCAGACAGCACCACAGATTGGTGGAAGGGACCTCAGTTTAATATCTCATCTGAAGGATGGCACACCCTGATAGTACAGCACTCATCTAGTACTGCACTTGGTGCCAGCATTAATGTATGAGTTCAAGCCTGATGCGAGACCACAACCCACAACTTTCTGGCCCAGAGATGGATGTGCTACTAACGGAGCCATGCTGACAATATTAACATATATTGTTATATAGCACATTATACTTATGTAGCAGGGAATTTGAAGCTCTACAGAATAAAAAAACTACAGTACTGCACCATAGTCTGCAGCTGGGAGAAGTTCTTGCAATCTCTCAATGGTTTTTTATACACCAAATATTATGGAGTTAATGCTACAATACAGAAATTCCAATTTCTGATTATGTTTTTTCTAAACAGTGTCAATCTGGCTATCAAATGTCAGGCTTTTAACTACATCAATTACATTTCTTGGTATTTCAAAGATTGAGCTGTCTGCAAGAGAGTACCCTGAGTACCAACGAGAGACAGGTAATCATAGGTTCTGGAAAGTTTTTGTGATGTGCCAAAAAGCATTACTTTCCTTTTTATCTCATTTTGTGTTACTTTGTGATCCTTGAACCAGTTTTATTTATTTATCGTTTATTGAAAATGTTTCACCAGGAGAGGCACACTGAGCAAAATTACACAGGGGCCTAGATATTCAAACTGCGCCCAAACAGTGCACAATAGCAGGAGCAAGCGCAAGTCTATTGCACCCATGCGCAAGTGATGCGATATTCAAAAAAGGAGCAGGCCAAATTGTGCCTACAGCCAACGACTGAATATTGCACCACCTGCGCCATAGCTCAACTAGGAAGGGGAAGCTGAGCAGATCTGATGCGCCATAGCACAACAAGGGATGTTCAGCTGAGCAGTCCAGAGGCGCCACAGTGCAACCAGGGAGCCCCCCAGCTGCAGAGCAATGTCACTGCACAATCAGGGTTGTAGGGGCCCACCACCCATGCCACAGATGGGCACAGGAACACACAGCAGAACTGACATCGTCCCCCCACACCCCAAGCACAGCACAACTGAGGGAGGGCTGGAATAACCACTGGTCCATGGAGTCAAGCAACCAACCCACAGCCTGGCCATGCTGCCCCATCACACCTACCGGCAAGCTGTGACTGGCACAAAAGGAGGGCAGACCACCCTGTGCCACACCATTTCCCCAGTGCACAGCACACCCTGCATCGTGACCCCCAGACATCCCCCCATGAGCAGTGACCACCACTGCAGGAAACCCCATGCATGCCACCAACCCCATTGTGTCAATGCAACCCTGTGCACCACAGAACCATGCAAGCCAGCCCCACCACAAGCACCCATCAGCAGGTTGCAGCACACGGCAATGCAACAACGGCAGACACAGTGTCACCACACACAGCCCCCCTGAGGTACTGCTGAGAGACCGCCCATGCGTTGGCACAAGAGGTACCCCATATGGGACAGTCGTGTCCTTGACACCACCACCAGTGGTACAGCGCCCTGCACAGTATTTCAGTGACACACCCCGACCCACCATTGGCCACAACAGCCAGCACAGACACCCACAGTGGTGCGTGGAAGCATGCACCACACTGGATGCCACACAGGGTATGGACAGACACCCACCCATACCCAAGGGTACAACAACACAGGGACGTAGTAGTGGGGCAACCAAGCCCCCACTGTGGGCCCATGTAAACCATGTACACACAACCCGCAGTCCACCATGGCACTGGAGTGCCAGCCACCCTGCGCAGGCACTGTGGACCCGTACACCACCAGTAGTCACCCAGAGCACAAGCCACAGACAGTGGGGCACATCCCCTGCAACACACACAAGCCACAGCATGGAGGTGGGACAATGACCATGTTGCTCACAGTGCCACCCGAGCCAGGCATGCACCACACCAGTGACATGGGCAACCCAGCAAAGTGACGGGTACAGTGTCTGCCCTGCAGGGAATGCCACCACTGACATGTCAGTGGACCGTGCAGGTCACAGACAGGCACATGTGTCGGCTGCACAGACCATGGACATGCCGACGGGTGCGCCATGGACACAGAGCACGCGCCATGGACCACTGCACACAGTCATCCAGTGCACAGGGAACAACACACACACAACACAGATACTGACTGATATTCACCCCCACACTATAGTCACCTCCACATGGACACACATACATACACATGACTGCACCACCCCTGATGCCATGCACACCACTGCAGCTGAGCACCTATAGCCCGCTGCAAATCAGAGACCACCACGGTATTCATATAAAATTCAAATGTATTGTAAATATAAAACTGAACTATGTACAATAATAAAAACTATATACAAGCTTGGGGTGGGGGACACAAACAAGGTGGGGGTGGGCAGAGGGAAGGGGTGGACAAATGGGATGGGATAAGGAGGGGTGTGAGGGTGGGTCCAGGGGGGTAGGGGAAGTCAGGGACCAAAGGACCATCATTCTGTCCGCCGTTCCTGGCTCTGGGACCTCCTGCCTCTGTGGCACCGCAGCACCCCCGTTGCATCGAGCCTCCTCAAGATCTCCATGGATCTCCATGGATTCATGGGCCAGATGAAGGAGCTCCCTTAAGGTGTCCCTAATTTCATGGAGATGTCGCGTACCTAGGACAAGGAAGCACAGTCAATAGGTGTGAATGCACAACCCCATACAGTGTGCCCACTGTGCATGGCATACGGCCACGGGACATACCACTGTGATGGTGTGTGATCACCCGCAGTGATCACGTCCACAGGACCTGCCCACCCAGGTGCATACAGCCATGCGGAACGCTGCACACACCCACCGGCCATGTCACGCACAGCACCACTGTGGCCATTTAGTGACATGGCTATGTGGTGCAAAGGCAGTGGTACAGCCATGCACCTGGTGCACGCATGGACCACCAGTGACACACACCCAGACATGCAGTGTCACTGGACAATGCTGACTGTAACAAGTGATGTGCATGGCAGTGATGTCGATGAATGGTGGCCATGCCCCGCTGCCCTCCCTGTCACACAGCATGCAATACTAATCATGGATATATGGCACTCACCCTCATTGGGCCAGTCAGGTGGGCGTTGATGGTCCTCGGCCCGCCTGGCTGCATTTTTCTTACCCCTCTGCCGCTCTGCCCGTACCCTGGGGATTTCGTTCGGGCCTGTGGGGAAAAAAAGGAGAGAAGAACATCAGTACATTCCCGAAACAAAGTCTCCCTGCCCCAAGGTGTGTGCCTCCCACCCAGCTAGACCCACCCACCCCACACCCTGTGAACACCGCCACGGCCAACCCCTTACGGTCCCTCCCCTATGTGCTGGACACATACAACACTGTGACTCATATGGACGATAAAAGTGTGTTGACGGAACCCCTACCTGGACGTGGCACCGTGCCCATCCTGGCAAGTGCCTGCAGTCGGGCCAGTAGCTCCGGCTCCCTCCTGCGCAGGTCACCATAGCGGTGCCTGCACTGCTCAGCTGTACGCCCCCATCCTGTGGCCTCTTCCAGGGCAGTAGCCACCTCCTGCCACACCTGGGTCCTGGCCCTGTCCAGGGGGGCCTCCCCAAAGAGAGGCCCATGGTGCGACTCAACTATGGCCAGCAGATTGGCCAGCTCAATAGACGTCCATTGTGCAGCTCGTCTACGCGCCATTCCAGCAGCTATAGTAGGCAATATGGCACTGTGCAGTGTGGCTCCCCACGTGCAGATGCTGCGTGGTACAGCGCTGCCATTCCCTATCGCGCTGTTACCAAACAGCGCGACAGAGGTGCACCTATGCCTGATGCATGGCACCAAGGGGGCAAAGGTCAGGCACAGGGTCAAGGGTCTCTGGCGCAAGGCCACACACAGCACCATCGGATGACAAAGCGTGTAGCGCGATTGGCTGCCTGTGTGCCAGTGCCATAGCGAACTACCGAGCAGTTGGGCCATTACGCCTATGAAGGCCCAGTGCCACAGCGCCATGTAGTGACCATCGCTATAGCGCCACTGGCACAATGGTGGCCGTGCCCTGCATTGCCTATCGTGCACAGCACATTATCAGAGCGGCAGACGCCTGCGTCAGCAACCCGAGCATGCACAGTGAGGTGTACTACGCATGCCACAGAACTGCGCCATTGGCTCAGCACGTTTAACACAATTGTGCAAAGCGCAACAGCGCGATATTCAGCCGTCAGATGCAAATCATCTAATCAGCCATTCAATGGCGCAGCACTGCAATTTGCACTCAATTAAAGTTGCTCCTCGCCTCATTTGCATGGATTGCGCTATAAAGGTGCGACAATGTGCTGCAGTGGCCATAGTCAGTTACTGCAGTTTATTGGTGAGTTCCATGCTGTTTGGGAGTGTGGACTGTGGATTCAGGGACATGCACAGGACTGCACAGTCATAGGTAATAACTGCCATTCTTACAGGCTACATAATGACCGAGCACGTTGTTGGAGAGGAGGAACACAATGGTGGGAGGAGGAGGAGGCGGAATTTTACAAAGGCCAAAACCGAAGCCTACCTGGATCAGGAGCCACTCCTCAGTGGACGGTGGGGCACCCCTCAGGCCCATGCTGCTGCACGGGAGGAGGTGGCACGTGCCGTGAACCTGCATGGCAGCCATCAGCGCTCCGTGCAGGAGTGTAAGAAGAAGATGGGCATGGACAGGAGAGAGTAAAGGAGAAGGTGGCTGCATCAGGGCAGCACATGCTGCAACAGGTGGGGGACAGCCGGAGGTGGTACAGCTCACCCCAGCAGAGGAGAGGCTTGCTGGAAGCATGCAGTGAAGTGCCATTGAGGGTGTTCCGGGTGGTGGCTTCCAGATGGGTGGTGGCCCATCACTGCATGGTAAGTCATGGTCTATCTATGGGGGGGCAGTGTAGGTCACACGCAGTAACGCAACTTTGCTTTCTGTTACAGATCCTGAGCATCTGCATGGGTCAGCGGTGGTGGGCCTGTCCACTGCGGACAATCAGATGGAGTCGGAGGTGGGACCATCCACCTCCACAGGTATATGTGGATCATTGCGACAGTGGGGCCGCCTGGCTGTCCACACTGATGTCGGTGTGACAGGTGTGGAGGAAGCTCTGCCTGTGTCCCAGCGTGCTGGCATCCATGGATGCCAGCACGCTGTGGCCGGGGTAGAGTCCGGCAACAGTGATGATGACATGACCGTCATGGGCAGGGACACGTGTGTGCCACAGGATGGACACACAGCAGGGCAACTCGCGCCCATGACTGTGGGTGGTGCCGCCGTGGAGACCTGCTTGTCAGCAGTCCCAGGCTGTGCCTGTCAGCACCAGTGGGCAGCACTGGTGTCTGTTCAGGACAGTGGGACTGTTGTGGCCACTGCGGCGGCACCACTGAGCCCTGGGGTGTGGCAGCCGGAGGGGCAGCATCAGCAGTCACCCACTGGGCTTGGGGGTACAGGGTTCAGCGGCGGCGTCTGTGCACCGCCTGTGGACATGCCCAGACCTGGTCCTGGTGCGCAGCACCCACCCTCAAGGGTAGCTGAACATCAGGGCCTTGCACACCCTGAGGGACAGGATGCCAAGGAGGCTGATGACCTCTTGGACGAGCACACTCGCCTACTGCGAGCATTAGTCCAGCAACAGATGCAGCTTGCGACGTCCGTGGATGCACTGCATGTGGCTCTGGAGCGGGCAGAGGAGCATTGCAGCAGGGACACCGAACAGATCCTGGCACAGATGGACCATTTGCGGGAGGATGTGACCGCTGCCATTGACAGGCATGCACAGGCGTTCATTGCTGTCATGGCCACAATGGGCACACAGTTGGGTGCCCATGCTTCGGAGACACCATGCAGTGCACTATCCACCCCCTGTTCCTGGCATTGTGCGACTCCCACTCTGTTGACACCGGGTTCAGCTGTGGGCATCCCGAGCAGTCCTGGTGCAGGCATGTTCGGTGTGCTGCAGACCCCTGCGCGGGCACGGCCGCGTTCATGGAGTGGAACCCCTGGGAAACCACTGGTGCCACCCCATGAGGCCAGTGTTCAGCCTGCCAGTGCTGGCGGGTCTCGGCGGGGCCGCCCACGCATCCGTGGTGGCCGTGGCACTGTGTTGCGGGACTGACCTGTCTCCCAGCGCGGCTACTGTCTGGTGCTGCCCTGTGTGCATTGTGTTGTGTGTGTCAGTGGGCAGTGCACGGGTGGGTACCCGGCCCTGCACACGGACACACAGTCCACCTGCACACCCTCCCGGCTGCTGTCCGCAGTTGCGTGTGCATGATGATGCCTGCATTGCGCTGTACACCAACGTGCAATGGTGCTCAGCATCTGGCACACGCACATGGACAGGCAGTGGGCGTGGTGGCCTGTGGACATGTGTGTTGCTAGGGTGTGCGTTCTGGGTCGGTGTGCCTTCTACCCTCTGTGCATGTTTGTTGCGTTGTGTGTGTGTGCGTGTGTGTGTCCTTCGGTGTGGCATCTTAATCCTCACCCATCCCTGGCAGTGTGTGTGCCTTTGTGCCCTGCCACTTCCCTTGACGGCATGCACCCCCGGTGTGGGTCCCTACGTGTTTGTAGGTTGTGCCTTGGCCACAGGTGGTTGCGCATGGCCCCATGACTTACCTGGGTTGGCTGAAGTGCTCCTCCATGATGGTGTCCCGGTGCAGTTGTGCCAGCCGTAGCAGTCAGGGTCCCATCGGCCAAGGGGGGGGCTGCCCATCACCATCGTCACCGGCGTCCCCATTGTTGTCCCCCTCTTCGACCTGTATAGCTATCCCACATTCGTTGGCCATGTTGTGCAGGATGCAACAGGCCAGGAATATCCCACAGGCCTTTGAGGGGCTGTACTATAGGGCATCGCCAGAGGTGTCCAGGCAACAGAAACGTGCCTTCAGCATCCCGAACACCTGCTCGATGACATTACGTGTGGTGGTGTGTGCCTCATTGTAGTGTTGCTGCGATGGGGTCGCAGGCTGCCGGTAGAGTGTGAGCAGCTAGGGACAGAGTGGGTATCCACTGTCACCTGTGTGTAGAGTGTGGAGGTTAGTTTGGTGATCAGCATCACCCTGCCCCAGGCCATGTAGGCCACTACCCATGCCACCCCAGGCCCTATGATTGTCCATGTGGTTTGCACACTCACCCACTAGGTGGCCAGTGGGGATGTCCCCACTCTCGAATCTGTGGCACAGTGCTGACTGGTGCCAGATGAAAGAATCATGTGCTCCCCCAGGGTGAGTGGCACAGACATTGATGATGCGCCCCTGGCATCGCACACCACCTGGCAGTGAATGCTGGCATAGCCCTTGCGATTTATGTATGCAGCCCCCTCGTGGCCAGGTAGTGTGCGGATGGCCACATGGGTGCAGTCTATTGACCCTAGCACGCCAGGCATACTGTACATGCTACCCTGTGGAACTCCTGTATGTTTGCTGTGCGCTCCGCCGCGGTGCTGGGGAAATGGATGTACTCCTCAGCATGTGGCAGTAGTGCGCTGAGGAACTGGGTGAGGTGGCGTGACGTGGCCAACTGGGTTATGCCTGTGGTGTCCCCAGTTGGCCTCTGGAAGGTACCCATGGTGAGCAAGCACATGCAGGCTGTTACCTTGGTCTCCACTGACAGGGCATGGCTCCGTTGTGTGGGTGCCTGCATCACATCACTGCACAGCTCACAGAGACGCCTCAGAATTGCCCTGTTCAGGTGGTACTGGCCCACAATCTCAGTATCTGTGTACAGCTCAAAGCTGGTGCTGGCTCGGTACTGCCTGTTGGGGGCATACCACCGACGGGCCCTTCCTCGGCCACGCCCCCCTGCCGCCCGCCTTCTCACCCCTTCATTACGGCCTCCATGTGGAAGGTGGCACTGGCCATGTCCCTGGCTTGCGTTCACCCCCCCGGCAGCTGTTACTATATTCCCCCCGCTGTCCTGGCTGCTACCTCTCCTGCACCAGGTACACCTGCCTGTGCTGGCCTCTGTGCTGTGTGGCTCCCCACACCTTCCCTGTGCCTGGCTGTTCACTGTGACTTTTCCCTAGCCTGCCCTGTTTGTGCCTCCTGCCCTGTCTGTCTGCCTCTGCCTCATGTAGCTTCCCTGTAGCGTTCTTGCGCCTCTTCCTTGCTCCTTTTTGTTTTGGCTCATTTCCGCTATGGCGCAACTTCCGCTTGCTCCACTACTGCGCATTGCGCAAGTCTTTGAATATCACACTGCGCCATTTATGCATGGTTCCTCCCCCTTCAGTTGCGCATGCCTTCATTATCATTGCGTTGTTGCTCAGCATGATTTCGGGGGCACAACTGCCTCCTGCTGAATATCGCAGAATGGCGCAATTTCGGACTTGCGCAGGTGCAACCCTATTGCATATGGCTCAACTCTTTTGAATATCTGAGCCAGTGTGTTTTAATTTCCCTAATTTTCCCTTGACTTTCAGCAGCTGGGGTGGCAGAATTAAAGCTGACATATCATCAGCACACATGGGCCTGGATAGTCAGACTGCGCCAGGCAGTGGTGCAAGCCTGGGTGCAGGGCAACTGGGATGCGTCGAGGCCAGGACCAGGTGATATTCAATTGTGATGCGCCATGGTGCAGCACTGCTGAATATGGCATGGACTGCGCATGGCACAGTGGCACTGCACCATAGCAAATGCAGTTGTGCTAGGTGCATCGCCCACGATATTCAGCAGGGGCCATGCAAATGAGGCCATAATATATGTAAGGTGCAAATGGGGCCATTTGCATGTCTTGCACAGGGCAGCCTGGCGACTTGCGCCTGGTGCCCTGTACAGCATGATATGTGCACAGTGGGGGTCCCGGGGCATCCCCCACCCAGTAGCCGCTATCGCGGTACATCGGTACATGCCATAGCACACACATCTCCCTGGTAGTCCACTGGACCACACTGCCTCCTGATTCCTCGAGAAATGTATAGTTAGACAATCCGTGGTAGTCTATTGGACCCGCCTCCTTCCCGATTCCCCAAGAAAAGTATAGCTAGACAATCCCTGGTAGTCTAGTGAACCCCCCACCCTCCCATTTCCCCAATCGTGGCATACCACCATAATATACTTTCATGGTGATCCAGTGAAACTTCTGCCACCACAGAGGACCCTATTGCCCAGCCTGCCCTCCATCATCGGTGGATAGTAACAACCCACCTGTCTGCGTTCCCGTTGCTGATCACATGACAGTATGTAGGCATTAGAGTGTCCCAACATGTGGAATCACTTCTATCTGGCACTATTTGGACTGCCTAGTACAGTATGCCCTGCAAGCCCATACTGTACCTGTCATTTACGGCGGCAGTCGGGGGTATGCAGGTGGTTGCTGCCACCTCCATGACGGGTGGGTGGGTGACAAGGGTCCTGTGGGTGGGTGGGGTGGGTTAGTGCCACTGGATCACCACAGAATTATATTACGGTGGTATGCTGTGATCGAGGTAATGGGAGGGAGTGGGTCCATTAGACTACCAGGGATTGTCTAACTATACAGTTCTCGGGGAATCGGAAGGGAGAGGGGTCCAGTAGACTACCAGGGATTGTCCAACTATACATTTCTTGGGGAATCAGGAAAGAAGGGGAGTTCACAAGACTACCAAGGATTGCCTAACTATACAGTTCTCAGGGAATCAGGAGAGAGGGGGCACCCTAGACTACCAGGTTATGGAGACCTACACATTTATCGGGGACGTGGGGGGGGACCACTAGACCACCAAGGTGATGTGGGTGCTTGTGGACGGTGTTCTGGGTGGGCGGGTGGCCACTCACAGCTGGTGACTGCTGTGTTGCACCCTGCAATACAGCAGCCCACCTTTGGGTGGCCAGGAGTTGTTCCACAGATTCATGGGCTCAACTCTGAGCCCCCCTATGTGGTGTAATGCAGAGTTGTGCCAGCATATGTGCCGCACATCCAAGGCTGAATATCATGATGTGGCGCATATGCATGGGCATGCCCCCTACATCTACGCTGCATATATTATCATTGCGCCCCCGGCGCATCGGAATTTGCACTGTGCTGGGCAGCCTTTTCAATATCCCACTGGGGCACAATGCAGGGTTCGCCGATACAACTCTGTTGGGCCTTGCACAACTCCTTTGAATATCTGGGCCATGATCATGTTTACGTATTTACAGGAAGCAGCCAGATTGTTCGTAAAGACAGAGAACAGAACCCCAGGATTGACCCCTCATATTTTCCAGTCATAAGAAAAAGAAAACCAGATGGAGTGTCTCCTATTTGTATTCTTTGATGCTGATTGTTTAGGTAATTTCTGAACCTGTATATGGAGCTATTCCAATATCAGAAAATTCCTGGAGTAAGAGATCATTAAACTGAAAGCCTTTTTACTGTATGCTAATATCGCCACTGAGACCACTCTTAAGGTGGGTCTTACTTGTATTCTTGGTGTATGAGAACCACAAATCAAATGTGAGTGGTTCTGATTACTAAGAATGTGAGACCACTCTTACAACTGTAAGAGTGGTTTTGTTGGCGGTATTAATATATTATTAATCTAGCTTGATCAATAATATATTGTAATACATGGATAAGCCTTAATAATACCATCCTGACCTATCGGAAAACTTTGCTATAATAGTATTGTTCCACCACTGATAATAGATGGTTTTAGAATGATAATACTATCATTCAAACTTGGTAATACATGGTTTTTGCTCTGAACGATAGTATTATTAGAAAAGTAGAACAGCGCAAGTGCAAGACTGCCTCCCACACTAACCTGATTGCCATGCTGCCAAATACCCTTCCAAGACAGGCAACATAACCTTTTCTCAAACCATGCCTTATGACTGGCCGCTTTTCATATGCGGTCGGGCCAAACACAATTGAAAACATGGCGGCTGTCTCTTACTAAGTGAGAGGCATTTCCTTTCCGTCTTACAGTTGGAATTTTTTTTTCTGATTTTTTTTTAAATTTAAATAACTATCCAGTTGATCTTGCTTTCATCCAGCTCTACATTCAACACATAACCGAGTGAGTTGTTCAGCAAGTGACTCTTCATTCAGTACAGTGCTTCTCCCAAGTGAGCGTTCAGTGCAGCGCTTCTCCCAAGTGAGTATTCAGTACAGCACTTCTCCCAAGTAAGCGTTCAGTGTAGTTGGGTGACTCTTGTTGAGCGAGACTTGAAAAAAACAAGAAACTGCACCACTCGAAGATAGCTTCCAAAAAGCAGCTTTAATGAAAAAAGGTATTAAAAAACACCGCCATAAGTGTAAAAAAGCATCAAGGATGCTGCTATGAACCTCTACCAGTTTTGCATTCAAACATGCGTCATCAGGATGATAGCAAATCAAAGCTTATGGTTCCCTTTTATACAAGAAATACATTTAAAGTAGGGATGCCACGATAACACGATATGATGATATATCACGATAACTGCCACTGATGATAACTTATCACTGAAAAAAACATTATCGCGGTTATCGTGCAGCACGATATATCGTGATATACAGAGGTAAAGTACCTCAGCTTGCTTTACCAGCAGCACATCCCTTTCCAGGTGCAACCATGATTCCTGATTCCTCACCATCCTTCTAGATTTTTACTATTTTTCCTTAAAATAAGAAAGGCAATGCTGGCCATGTGGTGTGGAGTTTTGGGGGCCTGAGCTCCTCACCTGTCACTATGCTGGTAATCCAGGTTCAGTAATAGACCTGGGTGGCACGAGGGCTGATTGCATGAAGGAGGACTGAGCATCCACTGACGGCTCTCCTTTTTCATTCAGATTTTTCTATCCCTCTGGGGGGCTCTTGGCTAGAGCTGCAGTCTCTCCTCATGAGGAAATTCACCCTCCAGCTCCCGATGTCCCTGTATCGCCGGCCCTGTCCAGTCCCCCACAGATTACCCCCACCTCTGGGCCAGGACAGAGGGGACTGGTACTCCTTCCCCACTAGAGACATAATCCAGATAACTGGGGCCGACCGCCACGGAGACTGGGAGACATCATTGAGCTTGCCAGGGGTCCGTTTTTCTTGATTTCTCCCTTACCTCCTCCCCTAGATATCATGACATAGGTGTGTGCCTCCTGACCCATACTGCACTCCAGCCATTACCAGATTGCAGTCAACGAGCTGGATGACATGTCCTCTCTCCCCCGAGAGAGGAGAGCAGTCCTCTGGATGCTCGATCTTCTCTTGCCCATGCCGACCCCCAGTGACCCGAGCTCATTCCTGAATCTGGGTCACCAGTGTGATGTTCAGCGCCTCAGCCCTCAGCTCCACCAGGCCAGCAATGGCTCTCCTTTGAGGAGAGGGGACAGAGCAAGCCACTGCTTGATCGCAGTCTAGGGGAGGCTGGATGATGCAGCAATAACAGCCTTTTGACTGGGTTCAGGGGTCGAGTACATGTGTCACATACTCGCACCATCACACGTGTGCCAGCCCGAGGGATGGGAAAAATAAATGGGAGATGTGCACCCGTCATCTTAGTACATAAGGACTGCTTGGCTCAACTAGTCTGCCCATTTTCCCTACCTAATATGACATTGCAGACCCTACTTGATCTCCGTCTTTACCCTCCCTTTCCTAACCAATAAGGTTCCCTTATGCCTGTCCCATGGGTTCTTTAATCCTGTTAGTTTTGGCCCCGGCCACCTACACTGGGAGGCTTTTCCAGGTATTCAACACTCTTTCTGTGAAGAAGCACTTCTTCACATTTCCCCTGAATCTCCCCCCCCCCCAAGCATTGGAGCATGACCCCTTTTTCTTGAGCACCATTTTTTCTGAAAAATGCTTCCCTCATGTACCCAATTTATATCCATGAGGCATCTGAAAGTATCTGCCATGCCCCCCCCTTTCTCCAGGGTGTACATATTGAGGTCCTTTAGCCTCCCCTCATAGGGTTTTTTTTTTTGCTCCCCCACCCACACTGGTCGGTCTCTCCTTTGGGCCCTGTCATGCACCAGATTCCTGTCCCAGTAGTCCCCTGACTGCCCCATATCACAGTCAGCCCCAGAGTACCCCGATGTATCCCTTCATCGGGCAGGTCCCCCACCTTCACAGGAATGAGCCTTCTTTCTGGTCCTGGGTGCTGCTGAGGAGGGCTCGGGTACTCCGGCAGTGAGGATCCGGGGGGGGGGCCGCCACCCGATGGACCAGTGCACGTTTTTCTCTTTTTCTCCCGCAGGTGTGTGACGTTCATGGTGCAAGACCAATGCCAGTGTCAGTCACACTCCTTGGCTAGTGGCACCAGGTGCGCTGCTGTACCCCTGACCTCCACCTGGGGTCAGTAGATACTGGTCCTCTACCCCACCCTCCCCCCAAGAGAAAATGAGCTGTCAGTGGACACTCTAGCCTTCTCTCCCTGGCCATTCCTCCGATGCCCAGGTCCTTTTCCGAATCTGAGTCACTGCCGTAGCAGCGGTAAATCTTTCCACTGTGCCGGCAGGCCATGATAAGGTTTTCGATGCAGGCCCTGCATCATTTTAGTTCCCCTCCTCTTGACTGCCTCTACTGTATGTCTTTCTGGAGATGTGGTCTCCAGAACTGGACACAATATTCTAGGTGAGGTCTCACCAATGATTTATACTGCGGTATCACCACCTTCCTCTTTCTGCTGGTGATTCCCATCTGCGGTGATTGGTGAGACAACCAACCAGTTGTAGTTTGGATCCGGGCCCTACACCACTTTTTTTAGGTTACGTAGATGTTATCTGCCCGATCCTAGCTGAAATTGTCTGGAAGTCTTTGGAGCAGGGGATTTTTCCTGGTTCCCTAAAGGAGGCGGTCATTCAACCACTCCTTAAAAAACCTTCATTGAACCCAGACTGCCCAGCCAACTACAGACCTATCTCTAACCTGCCCTTTGTGGGTAAGGTTATTGAAAAGGTGGTTGCATCACAGTTAGATGACCATCTCACAAATCACAATATCTATGATGCTCTCCAGTCAGGATTTAGGAAAAGACATAGCACTGAGACTGCTCTCATCCAGGTTTTAAATGATCTCCTAATTGCGAGAGATCAAAAGGCTTGTACTATTCTAGTCCTTCTTGATCTCTCTGCAGCATTTGGTACTGTGGACCATGATGTGCTGTTGGAGCACCTGCGGCATCTTTGTGGACTGTCTGGTAGTTTTACATCGGTTTCGATCTTTCCTCACGGGCCGGACTCAGAGGGTCGTCACTGGAATTTATTCCTCTGATGCCATCTCTCTGTCCTGTAGGGTGCCGCAGGGCTCCATCTTGGCACCCATGTTGTTCACAGTTTATATGCTGCCATTAGGAGATATCATTAAGCGATTCAGTCTGGGTTTTCACTGCTATGCAGATGATACCCAACTGTATCTGTCTTTTACTCCCAGACAAGATGATGCAGTCTCTCTGCTTAACAGCCGTCTAGCCGAAATCAATGATTGGATGAGTGCCAGCTGGCTGAGGTTAAACCCAGATAAGACCAAAGTATTGGTTGTGAACCCTGGTCACCTTGAGGCAGGTCATAGGATTGGGATACCATTGGGCCTTTCATCTTGATGGTGTCCAGCTCTTGAGCTCGAGCCAGGTGTGTGATCTGGGCATTATTACTGACAACAGTCTGACCTTGAAATCTCAGGTAATGGCCATTGTTAGGTCCTCTTTTTACCATCTGAGGAATATCGCCCAGGTGAAACACCTGGTTCCTCTGGCTGACCTTCCTATTCTGGTACATGCCTTTGTGACCTCCCGCCTTGATTACTGCAATGCCCTTTACCTAGGGCTACCGGGGGTTCATTTCCACCGTCTGCAACTAGTGCAGAACGCAGCAGCCAGGCTTTTGACCAGGACATCTAGAAACAGTCATATTACGCCTGTTCTGCATGGGCTGCACTAGCTGCCGGTTCAATGGCGGATTATCTTTAAGGTCAGATTACTGACCTATAAAGCCCTACATGAATAGGGACTGCAGTATCTGCAAGATTTCCTTACTCCCTACTGCCCCTCTCTCTCGCTCCAATCTGCTGATGAGGGATTGCTAGAGATTCCCAGGGTTCGTTTGAAGACATCTGGGGCACGTGCGTTTTTGTATGCTGCCCCTGCCCTGTGGAATTCTCTATCTCGTCGGATACGAAGCTGCCTGACTGTCGAGAGCTTTAAAGCAGAATTAAAAACATTTATATTTTTAAAAGCTTATGGTGATTGATTTTATTGTTGTTTAATATCTGTTTTTAATTGTTAATGCGTACAGCGCTTTGGTCTTTGGAAAAGTGCTTAAAAATAAATTTTTACTTACTTTTTACTTACTTACTATCTGTATGCACTCTAGCATCCCACTAGCTCTCCCACTGCCTTGTCACACTGTTTGGCCACCTTTAGGTTGTCATATACTGGATGATTAGCCCAGGTCACTCATTCTTGGTGGTCATCAGTACTACTACCCTGCTGCCTCATCTTGTATTCCACCCTGGGTTTCTGTGCCCCAAGTGCATGATTTTGCACTTCTTAGTGCAGAATCCAGTTGCACACGTCTGACCACTCCTCAAGCTTTCTTCAATCTCTATTCATTTTTGGTTTTTTACACACACAGCTGCACCAGATTGTCTACCCTACTGCAGATCTTTGTGTTATCTGCAAAAAGTCATACCTTCTCTTCTAGCCCCTCTGAAATGTTGCCAATAAAAACACATTAAAAACAGAGGACCAGTCCCAGTACTGATCCCTGTTGCACCCTGCTGGTGTTCCTCAGAGCGAGCTTCGTTTATCTGTCTTCTATCTCCCAACCAATTTCTTATCCCATTTACAACCTTTGGACCTACTCCCAGGCTACCCAGCTTGTATGAGTCTCCCATGTGGAATGGTGTTGGAGGCGTTACTGAAATCGAGGCAGTCTACATCTAAGGCTCCACCCTGATCTAACAAAAGTAACAAGGCTCATGCTACTAGAACACTGACTCTGATTTGTACTACAAGTTGGGTTAAAATCGTAAAAATACATTTTTAAAATGCCACACCGTAGACTTGCATTGAGCAGGCACATCCCCGCACTAGGCATAAAATAACCTCACAAAACAAGGAAGCACAGGGATGGCACTGGTGATCAGGAAGTGGAAGGGATCGAGTACAAGCCGCCCCCACTTCAGGGCAAATACAATCTCTTACCTTCCTTAGGGGGCTAAGGAGAAACATTTTCAACTAATATGAAGGAGCTCCCAGCCACGTAAGGGAGTCTCCTGATGATTTTGCAGGCAAGGAGAAAAATCTGGGAAAGGTGCTCTTTAAATAATCAAGTAAAAATATTTGCTCATTCACATTTTAAAACGCATTGTACTCTGTATAACACATGTCTTAGCTGTGTATTTGAATTTTAATGTAAAAAAATGCAAACAATTTTATAGAAACAGACTCTGACGGCAGATAAGGGCCGCTTGACCCACCCAGTTAGCCCATTTCCCTATCTATTGGATAAGCTGCAGATCCATCCTAGTTAACCAACAACTTACTTCTTCCTATCATCCAACAGAATTGCCTTATCTCTGTCTTATACATTCTTGAATTCCACCACTGTTTTTGACACCATAACCTCCTCAGGAAGGCTGCTACATGCTTCCACCATTCTCTTTGTATAAAGTTCAGAGATTTTATGGTGAAAAAATGAAATTTTGTTTTTTAAATATTTTACTGTTTGCATTATTTTACAACAGACTTCAAAATAATGTGCATAAATGAATAGCATTGCATGAAAAAGTCAAATACGTGAATTATGCAAAAAAATAGATTTTAAATAGTTTTGCTAACATTGCTGCACAAGTGGCAAAATTATTGTGATAACAAGGTTATCGCGATAATTTCATCACGGTTATCGTATCGTCAACATTTTATTATTGTGGCACCCCTAATTTAAAGTGACAGAACATATAATAATCATACATGCCCCATCCTCTTTTTTGTCATAAAGTGCCATAACCATTAAAAACAATCATAATAAATATCATATTCTACAGGAGAACTTAAGGAAAGTTATAGGAAAAAAATGATTAGCAAATACATATGGATATTACATAATATCATAAATAGTTTTAAGGGAGCAAGTATAAAACATCATCCCAAGCACAACTGCATATATACAATGACCATATTGATGTTCAAGATATAAATACCTCTAATTATTAAGTATTGGGCAATTAATGTTATCACCACAATTTCAATGGATTCTATGCATTCAAGTTGAATCATGCTGCAGGCAAAAAATATCCTATCAAGTGCAATTTTCATATAAATAATGGCCATGCCAGTATCTAAGACGTAAAAACATCTATTATGTGAAGTTTAGCATAAAATATTTAGCCATTAATGTTACCACCACAGTTTCAATGGACTTTATGTATTCAAATTGTATTATGCTGCTTACGAGTGGACAGCAATTAATTCTGTTCCTGAAAAGAAACATAAAGAAAAACTAGTGTGAAACACAGCATGTGAAGAAGGAAACCAAACATCACAATGCAATAGAGTAAGCAAACCATTATAACTTTCTTTATGTACATGATAGAAGTTCAGTTTTATCGAGTCCTGGAGGTTCAAGTCCCCCCAGTGTGAAAATCTAGAATGACTCACAATGGAGTAATTTGGCATCAAGGTTACCACCACGTGGTCCTAAAGTGACCCTTTCAAGAACACAGAACTTGAAAGAATGTTTACCATTATTATTGCTATTAATAGGACATGCTAATGCATTTTTGGCATCTCCTTTAGAATTTGAGTGAAGATGTTCCCCTATTCTCACCTTCAGAGGCCTACTGGTCTTTCCCACATAAAATGAGCCACATTCACATGTGGCAAGATAGACAACATTACTACTGTTACAATTAAAAAATTCCTTAATCTTAAATAGTTTAGTGTTGTTGCATGTAGTAAATGTATGAGTTCTAGGAATATGGGGGCAGAACTTACAATTTCCACAGCTGAAATTACCTATGGGCAATGGGGGCAACCAAGTTTTTTTAGAGGTCATTTCCCGATCTGGTAAATAGCTGTGCACCAGTTTGTCTTTCACATTTCTGCCTCTACGAAACACAAAGTAAGGACTCTCCCTCACCTCTTCAGTTAATAGCCTTTCATTCTCCAAAATGTGCCAATTCTTATTTACAATAGTCTGTATCTTGTGTGTGTCTAGTGTAATTAGTAATATTTTGTTCTAGATGGTCCATCATTTTTGGGTTTTGGTATTAATAGATTCTCTCTTTCTGTATTGAGGGTCTCAAAAAAAGCTTGTTCCACATGTCTAGTAGGATAACCTCTCTCAAAGAATCTATTGCACATTTCATTTCCTTTTACCAAGAAATCACTAACTTCAGAACAGTTTGTACGTGCTCTCAATCGCTGGGCTTTGGGAATATTGTTTTATCAAATGGTGTGCATGGCAGCTGGATGCATGTAAGAGGGAATTACGGTCAGTTTCCTTACTAAACAGATCAGTTTTTAGAGTCCCATCTGGTAATTTAGAGATATTTAGATCCAGAAATGAAACACACTCCTGGTCGCTCTGTACAGTGAATTTAAGATTTGAATCAGTAGATTCAAGATACTCCACAAAATTCCCTAATTCATCCAATGTGCCCGTCCATACCATGAATATGTCGTCAATAAAACAATGCCAGATATCAATCCTATCATGAAAATAATTGCTCTGGATGTCATAGACAAATATTTTCTCCCATTTGCCCAGGTAAAGGTTGGCATAATTGGGGGCAAATGTAGCCCCCATAGCCGTACTCTTGATTTGCATGTACATATCACTACCAAACATAAAGACATTATTTTTCAACACATATTCACTGCATGTTAGTAAGAATTATTTTTTTGATTCCTCCATACTGTCATCCAGTGGCAGCCAGTAGTCCAAAGCTGAAATACCACCTGAGTGGGGGACATTTGTATAGAGAGACGTGATATCCATTGAAACAAGATATCATTCCATCTCAGTCTGCATCTCCTGTATTATGCCTAGCATTTGGGTAGTATCCCTAATATAAGATGGTGATGCCATAACATAGGGCTTAATATGTGCATCCACATATTTCGACAGTGGCTCAGTAAGTGAGCCAATACCTGCAAAAATAGGTATACCAGGTGGATTGACGAGATCCTTATGAATTTTGGGCAAGATATAAATACTTGCTCTAACAGGTATAGAAACAGCCAGGAAGTCAACTTCAGATGACATAATCACCCCTGTACAAAAAGTTTCATTAAGAAATACATCTATTTCCTGTTTAAACTTAACAGTGAGATCATTTTTTAGACAGATGTAAAAGTCTGTATCACTTAATTGTCTAGAGAGTTCTGTTATGTACATTTCTATGGACATTATAACCACTGAGCCCCCCTTATCAGCTGGTTTAATGACTATATTAGAGTCACTTTCCAATTCTCTCAAAGCAGTAGCTTCTTCACTACAAATGTTTATATAGCTTGCGGCTGAGCTTGTGTCAAACATATGCTGAAAGCCTTTTTCACATGTCTTCTCGAAGACTCACACAGCCTCACTGTATGGGGGCATATAGTTAGAAGGTGTATTAAAAGTTCTTACCTCTTTCTGAGGATTATTCACCCCAATGGTTCCACTGCCAAGTTGCCATGACACACATCTGCTTTATTAAAAAAAGATTTAGAATTCACGTGAAACAATGTAAATTCACAAATAAATCAAATGGTCGAGAATCCTGAGTTGGTACAAAGGATAATCCTTTTTGAAGAACCTGAAGTTGAATTCCTGAAAGTTCCTGTCCCAAAATGTTAATAACAACATTTTCTTCTTGATGTGGTCTTCCTCTTTGGCTCCTGCTATAATTCCTGGTGTCCTGATGGTTTCCCTGTCCTCTTGTATTGTTGCTTCTGTCGGCAAATGTAGTGGGAAGTTGAAACTGCACAGTCCGCAGTTCGAACTGTTTATTGTCTAAAAAAGCTTCCTCCACTTCAGACGCAGACCTGTGAGAAAGGCTTTCAACATATGTTTGACACAAACTCAGCAGCAAGCTATATAAACATTTCTAGTAAAGAAGCTACTGCTTTGAGATAATTGGAAAGTGACTCTAATATAGTCATTAAACCAGTGGATAAGGGGGGCTCAGTGGTTATAATGTCCAGAGAAATGTACATAAGAGAACTCACTAGACAATTAAGTGATACAGTCTTTTACATCTGTCTTAAACATTATCCCACTGTAAAGTTTAAACAAGAAATAGATGTCTCTCTTAAGTTTTTTGTACAGGGGTGATTATGTCATCTGAAGTTGACTTCCTGAATGTTTCTAAACCTGTCAGAGCAAGTATTTATATTTTGCCCAAAATTCATAAGGATCTCGTCAATCCACCTGGTAGACCTATTGTCGCAGGTATTGGCTCACTTACTGAGCCACTGTCGAAATATGTGGATGCACATATTAAGCCCTATGTTATGGCATTACCATCTTACATTAGGGATACTACCCAAATGCTAGGCATAATACAGAAGATACAGATTGAGATGGAATGGTATCTTGTTTCAATGGATATCACATCTCCCTATACAAATGTCCCCCACTCAGGTGGTATTTCAGCTTTGGACTACTGGTTGTCACTGGATGACAGTATGGAGGAATCAAAAAAATAATTCTTACTAACATGCAGTGAACATGTGTTAAAAAAGAATGTCTTTATGTTCGGTAGTGATATGTACATGCAAATCAAGGGTACGGCTATGGGGGCTACTTTTGCCCCCAAATATGTCAACCTTTACCTGGTCAAATAGGAGGAAATATTTGTCTATGATGTCCAGAACAATCTTTTTTCGTGATAAGATTGATATCTGGCATTGCTTTATTGATGACATATTCATGCAATGGACGGGCACACTGGATGAATTAGGGAATTTTGTGGAGTATCTTGAATCTACTGATTCAAATCTAAAATTCACTGTACAGTGTGATCAGGAGTGTGTTTCATTTCTAGATCTAAGTATCTCTAAATTACTGGATGGGACTCTAAAAACTGATCTGCTTCATAAGGAAACTGACCGTAATTCCCTTTTACATGCATCCAGCTGACGTCCATTCCATTTGATAAACAATATTACCAAAGCCCAGTTATTGAGAGCACGTACAAACTGTTCTGAAGTTAGTGATTTCTTGGTAAAAGGAAATGAAATGTGCAATAGATTCATTGAGAGAGGTTATCCTACTAGACATGTGGAACAAGCTGTTTTTGAGACCCTCAATACAGAAAGAGAGAATCTATTAATATCAAAACCCAAAAACGATGAACCATCTAGAACTAACTTTATTACTAATTATACTTGACACACATGAGATACAGACTATTGTAAATAAGAATTGGCACATTTTGGAGAATGAAAGGTTATTAACTGAAGAGGTGAGGGAGAGTCCTTACTTTGTGTTTTGTAGAGGCAGAAAAATGAAAGACAAACTGGTGCACAGCTATTTACCTGATAGGGAAATGACCTCTAAAAAACTTGGTTGCCCCCACTGCCCATAGGTAATTTCAGCTGTAGAAATTGTAAGTTCTGCCCCCATATTCCTAGAACTCATACATTTACTACATGCAACAACACTAAACTATTTAAGATTAAGGAATTTTTTAATTGTAACAGTAGTAATGTTGTCTATCTTGCCACATGTGAATGTGGCTCATTTTATGTGGGAAAGACCAGCAAGCCTCTGAAGGTGGGAATAGGGGAACATCTTCACTCAAATTCTAAAGGAGATGCCAAAAATGCATTAGCATGTCCTATTAATAGCAATAATAATGGTAAACATTCTTTCAAGTTCTGTGTTCTTGAAAGGGTCACTTTAGGACCACGTGGTGGTAACCTTGATGCCAAATTACTCCATTGTGCGTCATTCTGGATTTTCACACTGGGGGGACTTGAACCTCCAGGACTCAATGATAAAGCTGAACTTCAATCATGTATACAAAGGAAGTTATAATGGTTTGCTTACTCTATTGTATTGTGATGTTTGTTTTCCTTCTTTACATGCTGTGTTTCACACTAGTTTTTCTTTATGTTTCTTTTTCAGGAACAGAATTAATTGCTGTCCACTCATAAGCAGCATGATACAATTTGAATACATAAAGTCCATTGAAACTGTGGTGGTAACATTAATGGCTAAATATTTTATACTAAACATTACATAATAGATGTTTTTACATCTTAGATACTGGCATGGCCATTATTTATATGCAAATTGTACTTGATAGGATATTTTTTGCCTGCAGCATGATACAATTTGAATGCATAGAATCTACTGAAATTGTGATGGTAGCTTTAAATAATAATAATAACTTTATCTATTTAGCGCCTTTCAAATACCAAGGCGCTTTACATATAAAATCAAAATATACATATAAAATCAACAATTCAAACAGCATCAATCCATAAAAGCCTTATTCCATAAAAAAGTCTTGAAATCCTGCTTAAATGTTTCCACGGTCGCGTATTCTCTAAGCCGGCGAGGCAGAAAGTTCCAGAGGGTAGGGGCCACAAACCCAAAAGCCCTAGCCCCAGAGGACTTTAATATAACCCTTGGAACCTCAAGCAACCCCTCGTCGTCTGAACGGAGCTGTCGCACGGGGCGGTAAGGGACGAGAAGTTCTTTCAAGTAGTCAGGGCCAAGTCCGTGCAGGGCTTTGAAGGTCAGAAGACTTACTTTAAAGGTGATCCGCCACTGTATAGGCAGCCAGTGCAGATCACGAAGCACAGGGGTGATATGTGTCCTTCTAGTCACCCCGTCATTAACCTTGCAGCAGCGTTCTGCACTAGCTGCAAGCGGCGGATATCAACCCCAGAAAGCCCCAGGTAAAGGGAGTTGCAACAGACAAGGCGAGATGTCACGAAAGCATGGACCAATACGGGTAAATCGCTGGACGGAACAAGGTGTTTCACCCTGGCGATGTTCCTGAGATGGTAAAATGCGGACTTAACGACTGCTGACACCTGATGACGAAGAGTCAGCCCGTCGTCAAGTGCCACTCCCAGGTTATGCACCCGTTCAGAGGAAGGGATTAGATCCCCCCCAGCAATACGCCAGAGGGCTGACCGGACCCCAACCCACCTGTCCTACGCCCTGGGTCCACGACCAAAACCTCGGTCTTACCGGCGTTCAATTTTAACCAGCTTACATTCATCCAGTCCTGGATTTCAGCGAGGCAGCTATTAAATACCGAGAGAGCACTAACCTGGTCGGGGGCAAAAGACAGGTAG
Organism: Neoceratodus forsteri; assembly: GCA_016271365.2. Taxonomy (NCBI): domain Eukaryota; kingdom Metazoa; phylum Chordata; order Ceratodontiformes; family Ceratodontidae; genus Neoceratodus; species Neoceratodus forsteri. Next base: position 427,948,615 of record CM057450.1, on the reverse strand, counting down.
AGCTGGGTATCATCAGCATAGCAGTGAAACCTCAGCCCATACCTTCTTACAATGTCTCCAAGGGGCAGCATATACACTGCAAACAACATGGGGGAAAGCACTGAACCCGGGGGGACACCACAATGCAGAGAGAAAGGGTCAGAGAAAAAATTCCCCGACACAACTCTCTGCGTTCTCCCAGACAGAAAAGATGAAAACCATCTGAGTACTGTACAAGACAGGCCGCAGATGGACTCCAGATGTTCGAGCAAAACCCCATGGTCTACAGTGTCAAAGGCTGAGGAGAGATCAAGGAGGACCAAGATAGAACGGTTCCTCTGATCTCTCGCCATCAGGAGATCATTGAGAACCCGAACCAGAGCAGTCTCGGTACTATGCCTCTTACGAAAACCAGACTGGAGAGGTTCATAGATATTATGGATGGTCAAATGGTTCTCCAGCTGGTTTGCCACTACCTTCTCGATAACCCTCCCAATAAAGGGAAGGTTAGAGATCGGTCTGTAGTTGGAAAAAACATCTGGGTCCAAAGAAGCCTTCTTCAAAAGGGAAGTCACCACAGCTTCCTTTAGGGAGCTCGGAAACTCGCCCAATTCTAGGGAGCACCAGATTATTTGAAACAGAAATGGGCCAACGATCTCAACACAACCCAAGATTAGGGAGGTAGGGCCCGGATCTAAACTACAGCACGTAGGGCGCATCCCCTGGACGATCCGCATAATATCACTGAACATCGGCAGGTCAAAGGAACACCAGGAGACAGAGGATTCCTTGACCAAACGCCGACCAAAAGCTTTCTCCTTAGAGTGTGTTGGACGGATCTCGGATCTGATGTCGGCAACCTTATTCACAAAGAATTGAGTGATCTCATCACACTCCTTCTGTGAAAAAGCTTGACGGAGCTGGAGACAGGCTGGGTTGCACAGCCTGTCCATAGTTCTGAAGAGCTGAGCCGGTTGATTCTGAGCAACAGAGATCTCCCTGGACAGGAATTCTGCCTTCTTATGGGAGATCTCTGATTGGTAGAGCCGAATACCGAATGCCTAATACTTAATAATTATAGGTATTTACGTCTTGGACATCAATATGGTCACTGTATATATGCAGTTGTGCTTGGGATGATGTTTTATGCCTGCTCCATTAAAATTATTTATGGTATTATGTAATATCCATATGTATTTGCTAACCGGTTTTTTCCCTATAGCTTTCCTTAAGTTCTCCTGTAGTATATGATATTTATAATCATTGTTTTTATTGGTTATGGCACTTTATGACAACAAAGAGGATGAGACATGTATAATTATTATAAGTTCTGTCACTTTAAATGTATTTCTTGTATAAAAGGGAACCATGAGCTTTGATTTGCTATCTTCCTGCTGACGCATGTTTGAATGCAAAACCTGTAAAGGCTCATAGCAGCGTCCGTGATGCTTTTCTACACTTATGGCAGTGTTTTTAAATACTTTTTTTCATTAAAGCTGCTTTTTGGAAGCTATCTTCGAGTGGTGCTGTTCCTTCTTGGTTTTTCTGATACTTTTGCAACCGCACACTCCTTGCCCTATTGAGCTGTTTTGTATTGCCTTTGTCTTGAGCGAGACTTCACTGAAGTAGTCAGGCACCTATTGTGAAGCCAAGGATTTTTTTTTTTAAACTGATCCATATATTACAAAACATAAAAGATAAATAAGTGTGTATCACAAGGCAGTAAAACTATCTTGAGGTTTTGGGGACTTTGGGAACCTCTCGAGCTTCGCTCTTGATGTTCCTAGTTCCCAAAACCTCTCAATAATATTACTGCCTTATAATACACACCCATCTATCATTTATTCTATTTCATTTGTTCAAAAAACATACCCGAACATGCCCATTTCCAGGGCAGCTGCACATGAGACACTCTTCACTGAATAAGAGCATCTCACGTGCAGAAGAAAGGAGCACTCTGACTGGTCAGAAGAACTCCCTCGATATATAATACACTTCTCGTTGAAAGGTAAAAGTTTACTTATTTATGTAAAATTTGATAACTGGGATAGGCACACTGTGCTGGATCTCAGTTCTAGGTGTGGCCTGGGGGCTGGGATGTATAACAGCGAATGATACAGCAATCACAAATATAGTGACAACAACAGGTGCATGTACATGAACAATAAAAGCAAGGTACAAGTAATTAATTCCAGAAAGAAAACAGTAGGCAGTGTGGAAAGTATGCAAAGTACATACAGTAGGTTAAGGGGTAGCAAGGATGAGAGTTAATAGCGTGATACTGATAGTCTTAAATGGATGCTAAGACTAAAATCATTTTATCACTGATACACAAATAGGACATTTCATTTGTATTATCAGTTCCAGCTCAAATTCTGATGTTAAGTTACCTTTTGAAGTCATTCTAATGTAAGATGACTATGTCCGAAGTAGTTTAAAAACTTATGTTTCTATTTTTTTTTCTTGTTTTGGAGAAACAGTTTGTAACAAATTACTACTGTCGATTGTTCATGAGTTTTAAAATAAAAGAAAACACATTTTAGACTACCCACCTCAAATATCATTGTACTACCACTCTGGATTTAAATGAACACTGAAAATGATTCACCACAATTACCATAGAATACCAACAATTATTCTTAACTGTGCTTACTAGTCATATCTGAACAATAGCTTCAGATGACTTCTACAAGACTTAATAACTTTACCATGCAACATTTCCAGTTGTACCTCACAGGGGTGAACAGGGAGAAGGAGGGGAGTCTCTTTTAATGGAGGAAGAACAGCAGGACCAGGGAACACGCAATGAAGCTGGGGGGGGGGGAGTTTAAGAGGGATGAGAGGAAGTACTACTTCACTGAAAGGGTGGTAGATGTCTGGAACAGATTGGCAGCAGAAGTGGTGGAGTCAAAAACAGTGGGAGCTTCAGGCATGAATGGGATATACATAATTGGTATATTAGCAAACAGGCAGGGATGAGGAAGGGTTGCTAGACACCAATTAGGGTCTGCAGTGACAAATTAGGCAGGGAACATCTGGGCAGACTAGGTGGGCCAAGTGGTCCTTTTCTGCTGACAAATACTAAGTTTCTATGTATATGTGTATATAAAGCAGCTCCTTTAATAACAATTTATTTATGTGTCAACCATAAAACAGTCATCCTTGTCATACTCAATTAAAAATCTACTACGTCTGTTTCATCATCCATTCAGTTCAAGCCTTGATGAAGGTAAGGGCATGTAAGACCCTTGACCTTGCAGCTGCAGCAGTTAGATGCTGTTCCGTACAGCTGCAGCTTTACTGACTTTAGAACTGAGTTCCTTACAGGCTTTATCACATCACCATACATAAGACAGACAGTCTCTGCAAAGTCATCACAGTAAAACTTGAGAAGGGGTAATAGATTCCAAGATAGTGCCTTCTGTTTCCTCTGTGCATGTGCTTATGCAGCACAGCAATTGCTGGTAGGAACCTTTTACTTTTTGCCAGTCTTCAAGAATATAGAAACTACACTGACTAACATGTCCTTGCTTATGTTTCAATAACCTGAAGATGCACTGCCTTCTTGGCTAAAAAATATAGATGAATTGCCTGTGATAACTTGCACTTAACCTAATGATGGAAATGTTTGCTCAATATCCTTACGTCACTGTTCCCCAGCCAGTGACGTATAGCTATATGTTGCGGTCAACCAAAAGCAAATTAAGAAAACTGTATCTTTAAGAAAAATTACAGCAGAACTTGAAATGTACTAAAATTGTGACAAAAATGTTTCAATGTAAAATTGTTAGAAAATGAAAATAAAACAAGTCTGACTGATGTGAAAGAGAGAAAGGAAGAAAGCAAGCAAGCAAGCACTGCACAGTATTTCAAGGCTTGTTTGCAGGAATGAGCTGTGTACTGCACTGCAAGGACCCATTTGTGGCACTAGGCCTTCACTGCTTTAGCACTAAGGCTGCAAGGGTGCCTGTGTGACATATTTAACCACATGAGGTATGGGCGACAGCAACTTAGAGGAACTGCAGAACTCAGGACAGAGGCTCTCATGACAGGGCCTTCATGCTAGCATATCTATAAGAGAAAATGTTAGAAGTACAACGCAGTACAATGTCACTAAGTAATACTAATAAGATACAGAGTTAAAGGAATGCTCAGTTGCTTATATTTAGGAAAAGGGCCGTATCATGGGTCCACTGCCCACAATCTTTCTGCTTCTGTTAATGCTTCCCCAAGGGCCTTATCATGGGTCCACTGCCCAAAATCTTTCTGCTTCTGCCAATGCTTCCCCATTCAGTGTGAGTAAAAATGTTATTTTTATTATTCTTTCAGTGAATAATTCTATCAACCTACTCTAAGTGTTGCTCAAGATCATAAGATATTAACTGTGTAAGAAATGTACTTTTGATTACACATTTTAAAGTGCCAGCTAGCTCCAGCTAAAATATACATTTGTGCCAACATATCAAAGTATGCACCCCACCAAGTGTTTTAGTGCATTCCCACCTTTTAGTCAATAGTAGCACTGCCTTTTACAAGTAAAAAGTCACTCCAAGGTTTGGCAACTCCTGCTCACAGAGGACAAGGAAAAGGCTTTGCTAAGTGGTGTCACATGTAGTTGATGGCAAGGGCAATGATTATTTTTTTTTCTTTGTTGTTCTACATTTTATATCTCCTGTCTATGTAATTGTGAACTGTATGTGTATGTGCCTCAGGACCTCCTTGTGAATGAGCTTGCTCAACGGAGTCTTTCCTGCAATAAACTTGAACTTGAAATGTACCCTTCTAAGAGGGTGCATCAGGAGTATGAGGTGGTTGAGAGTCTATGGATGCAATGCTTAGTATGAAGATACAGGTTTTACAGTATGAACATAGGAACTTAGAAAAATAGGAATATGATGGCAGAAAAGGATTGCCAGGCCCACCCAGTCTGCCCAGAGTGCCCAGGATTCCCCTAGGCCTTTGTTCAAGTCCTTCCCCGCTGTTTCAGCAATCTCCTATGATTATCTCAGGCCCTCTTGAACCCCCCCACTGTCATCTCCCCCACCACCTCTCTTGGCAACCCATTTCAGTTGTCCACCACCTTCTCAGTGAAGAAATATTTCCTAATGTTACCCCTAAATCCCCCCCCGACGCGACCTGACATTTATGTCCCCTTGCCCTAGGTTTCTCCTTCAGTTGGAAAAGATTCTCCACAGGCACCTTATTGATACCCTGGAAGTATTTAAAAGTCCTGAACATGTCTCCCTCTCTGCTCCATGGAGCACATGCCCATCTCGTTCAGTCTCCCCTCATATGGTAAGTGCTCTATGTCCCTCACCATCCTCGTGGCCCTCCTTTGAACCCACTCTACCCTATCCACATCCTTCCTGAGGTAGGGCCTCCAGAACTGAACCCCATACCTCTAGGTGCAGCCTGACCAGCTGTGTGTAAAGGGGTACTATGATCTCCCTCTTTCTGCTAATGTTCAGTTGTCTGAAATGGCATCATATAATACAATCATTCATACAAATTGTGTCCCAAAGTGCTTTCCATGATTTTTAATGCAGAAAAAGAACCCACGAGTGATGGAATAAAAATGTATAGTAGAGCAATTTCATAATATAACACACAGTGTAGTAGAGACATATTCAAATATTCTATTAAAAATACACAACTTTATCAGCGCTGATGAAAACAGCATAGTACAGAATCACTTATGAACCAAGGGTGTAGGCAGGCATACTCCAAGCACTCCATGGTGTGCAATTTTATTTAAGGGGGGTAGCAAATAGGCTCTGAACTGCTTCCTTTTTCCATGAAAACTAACAAAGAAAATACTGAACCTTTGTAATTTTATTCATAGGAGTCAAAACTAGAAGGACAGGTCACTAATACTCTCTTTGCATCCCAAGGACAATACAACTTTACAGGGTCTGGGCTGGTATGTTGGTGTCTTAGGGAACAATGCATGACATTTGTATTTACCCATGCATGGCAAAAACCACTGTCATGAGATACAAAAGTTGTATTTATTGTACCAAATGAGGCAACAAACATGGTCTGGTGTACATTTGTATACTGTCTGGTTACACCCGAAGGTGTAATGACTCACTCGGTGTGCAGATCTGAAATCCTGGCTACAACTTCTGTTATGAACAATACGCCAAAGGTAACACTCTGACAAAATGAGTGGCAGTGAAAGAGAGATACTGTATGAGGGATTATTTGCAAGAGACAAAACATGCATTCTAGTGGATATGTAAAGACTGTGGGAGAGCCAATTAGGTAGACAGGTGTAGGGAGAGTCCCAATCAGTTATAGCTGCAGAGGAAAATACTTTTACACAAATTGTGACAAGATTGTGGGGAGAAACAGCAAGGAACTGAGACATACAAACATATGAACATACGAAGAAGCCAGCAGGAGGTGGCCATTCAGTCCATCAAGTCTGCTCATACTGCAGGGTCTTCAGTTTACACTACTGACCTTGCCCCACCCTCCCTGGTCTTCCCTCTTTTCCATCTGTCCAAACAAGCCCATATTTTCCCCTTATGTCTATCCCAGCCTGTCTTGAAGCTGCTCACTAACTTCATCAAGACCACTTCCTCTGACAACGCATTCCAGCTAGCCACTACCCTCTTTGTGAAGAAGTGCCTCCTAACCTCCTTCCTAAACCTAGCCCTTTCCGGCTTTAGACTGTGTCTCCACATGGTTCAGTGGCCACTGAGATTGAAGAGACTTTCTTTATCCACCCCTTTTATTCCTTTCCAGTACTTGAAAGTCTCTATCATGTCCCCCTCTTCCTCCTCTTCTCCAGGGAGTACATATTCAGGCCTCCAACATCTCTTCATATGTCTTACCCTGCTGCCCCACAGTCATTTTGGTTGCCCTCCTCTGGACCATCTCCAGCAGGTTGATGTCTTTCTTAAGGTGTGGACACCAGTATCTTACTCCATACTCCAGATGTGGTGTCACTAGTGACCTGTACAAGGGCAGTATGACCTCCTTCCGCCTACTGCTGATTCCTCTCGCTAAACACCCCAGCATCTTGTTTGCCTTTGCTGCTGCTTTTTTACACTGCATGAAGTGCATCAGGTCACTAGTAATCATCACTCCCAGATCCTTCTCTGCAGTATTTGTAGATTTCAAATCAGCCTTTCATACAGGCTCCAGAAATACACTACGGAAACTAATGATAGAGAGGGGCATAGACAGGCAATTGGTTAATATTATTCATAACTTATATGAAAACATTTGGGCAAAGATAAGATTAAATATGAATGGTCAGCTTTCAAAGGAAATAAAACCAATTGTGGTTTTCTCTAATTTTGGAGAACATTTCCTCTGGTTGTATGTTTTCAGAAAAAGTGATATACAGTATACTATACAATGTTTACCTTTATCTTTCTTTGTTCAATAAAGTATACTGAATTAAAAAAAAAAACAATCATGGTGTCAGACAGGGCTGCATACTGCCTCCTACCTTATCTTGCCTTTATATAGATAAACTCCTTAGAGATATGGCAATTCTTGTACCAGATTCACCAAAGATTATGGATCAGACCTATGCAGTATTAGCTTTTGCTGATGATATAGTACTTCTGTCTTTAAGCAAGATGGGCTTGCAAAAAAATATTTAAACCATGAAGCGACAGAGGAACTAAAACTGCAAATAAACACAGCAAAAACACAGGTACTAATCTTTGGCGAAGGCAAACCCAAAGGCTCGTGGGTAATTGGAACAACTAGGCTAAATATGGTGGACGCATATATATATCTTGGTGTTTCTTTTTCCTTCAATGGATTCTGGAAGAGACACATTTTATTTATTTATTGAAGTCCAGGATTAAACACCTTTGAGCTAAGAGTTTGTTTACAAAGGTTCCATGTCAGAGGGGGAAGGGTAGGCAATACTTACAGAGATTTGTACAAGTAAAAATACAATATAACAACAAAAGAACTGGCATATTTCAACACATTAGGAGTGAGTATACAGCAGGCGAGTCTAGGAGTGAAACTTGGGCAAGGTAGCTGGGAGAAGGAGAGCAGAGGCAGGCAGACAAAACAGGAGGATACAGGCAGATAAGAGTTTAGACGGAAGGGAAGTTAAGAGGGTACGGGTGAGGACATGGACGTGGTGGAGAGAAGAGGGAGGCAGTCATCGACACTGTCTAAGTGAAAGGGTGGGAGGGAACGGGGGAGATGAGGCAGCCATAGGCCTTGTCAGTTTACAGAGTCAGTATGAGGAGAGGGCAGAGACAGTTTGCAGGAGGGGGATTAGGAGTTGCAATCACAGGTGCTGGTTGATGATAGTTGCTGCCGTAGAAGTCTCTTGAAAGGGCCCAGGGTGGGTAGGTTGGATGCATTCCATTTGAATTCATTAAACCAGAGGGGTGCTCTGTAAGCAAAGGAGCATTGGCCCTGTGTCATTTGAGGACGAGGAACATGGAAGAAGTGGGTGCAAGAGCTTCGCGTAGTTTGAGAGTTGGTGTGTAGCTGAAGCAGATTTTGTGTGCCAGTGGGATGGAAACCAAGAAGGGCTTTTTTAGCAAGTACACATGTTTGATAGTGGATCCTCCCACTAAGCTGGAGTCAACCTGTTTGGGCATAGAGGTCACATGTATGGGTGAGTCGTGTAGCCCCAGTGAGCAGCCTGCATGCCTTGTTCAGGGCAACTGATATCCTGCGGAGTGCAGAGTGGCAAGCTGAACCATAGATCGCCAAGCTGTAGTCTACAACAGACAGGATGAAGCTGTTAATGGCAAGTCTGAGGGCATCAGCAATGGGACAATGCTTGTGCCTGTGGAGGAGACCAGTCTTGGTGTTGACAACCCTAGACACATACAGTAGCTGATATGTTGTTCAAAGGTTAGGCAACTGTCGAGGGTGATCCCAAGGTATTTGAAATGCTGGGTTTGTTCAAGCTGAGCTCCTGAGCTGGTGCAGACGCTGAGTGCATGGGATTTATGTTTGTTCCATGAGCTGCAAAACATCATGACTTTGGTTTTTTTGCTGTTCAGCATAAGTTTGTGGTTGTGGAACCATTCCTTGATTGTCACAAAGCCACTTTGTAGTTTGCCCTCAAGTTCCACTGGGTTGGGGCTGTCAGTGAAGATAACCGCATCATCTGCATAGAAGAGCATCTGTTGCTTGCAATGGCGTGGCAGGTTGTTGAGAAAGATACTGAAGAGAAGCGAGCCTAATATGGAGCCCTGAGGGACACCAGATCTTACAGGCAGATGGTCAGAGAGGACATTATCGATTTTTACTCTTTGAGAGCAGTGCTCCAAATAGCTTTTGAACCTGTGGGTGGATTCTGCAGAGAGGCCAATGGAGGTTAGTTGATTTAAGAGGAGGAACTGGTGGACAGTATCAAAGGCCTTAGAGAGGTCAATGAATACTGCCCCAGCTAGGGATCCTTTATTCAAGGACTGATGTATGAAACCAGTGAGTTCATGAAGTGCCCTGGAGGTGCTATGACCTTTGCAGAAGCCATGCTGCTCAGGGCTTTAAATGCTGTATGTTTCAAGGTGTTCAACCAGTTGATCAGCCACTATATGCTCAAGTGCTTTGGAGAGCGGGCGAGAAATAGAAATTACGTACCTACCGTAATTATGATCTTTCTGTATATCTTCACCATTCATCACAATGGGGTACTGGCCAGAGATCAGGACCCCGCGGGAGCCTTTTTTTTTTTTCCAAAGGATAGGCGGACCCGACGCAGCATCGGCGCCGCCCTCGAGGCCGACATACTACGTGGCGTTCGAGGATTAGCCGTTAAGCTGTGTCGACTCTGCCTGCCTACCAGTTCTGAGTCGCCGGAGAGGTAAGAGGAAGGGATGGAGGGTGGGACAAGAGAGTCCAAGGGGCAGAAAAAGGAAGAGAAAACTGAACTAAAAGGAGAAAAAACAACTGAGAGGACAGCATAGAGGAAGTAAAACTAAGGGGATTGGGTCGGGGCCCCAATCTCTGGAAAAGGAAGAAGGAAGGGAGTGGGGAGAGAGAGAATTTAGGAGAGAGTGAGAGGTAACAAGGATCCAGGACCCTTGTCCGTCACCAGACTGTATAGGAACTGCAAGGGTGGCAAAGCTCACCTGCCAGAATTCAAGGCACAGAATAACTGGCAATACCCCAAAAGCAGAGTCGGCTATTCTGGAAGGACAGGGTACAGAGACTCAGTACTCTCTCTGTAAAGATATTTGGTGAAAAAGGGTTCTCTTTTTTTCAAATAGATGGATAACAGAAGGAGGGCAACCACAGTTCTCACCCGTGGGGGTGAGGAAAAAGTAATGAGAGGAAGTGCCACTCAAACTGTACCCCTTGGGAAGAAAATTACCCCCCTGTGTGTCCCAACTTTACCCCGCTCAAAAAGAGGGGTAGGCACAGAGGGAGGAGGATCCAGAGACTGGAGCCCCAGGGAGATGGCGGGCGGGATTGTGATGAATGGTGAAGATACACAGAAAGATCATAATTACGGTAGGTACGTAATTTCTATATCTTATCTGTGTCAATCTTCACCATTCATCACAGATGGGTGAGTACCAAGCCCCCCGAAGGGGGCTGATTAATTGCACCCTAAGGGACAGTGTCCCTTAGCCCTCAGTGGGTGACACACTAAGGGGGGGAACCTTCTGTGCCCGAGAAGGCCCAAGAGTGGGGAGAGCGAGACGGGGTCCCCCCGGGGGGGGAAGGAATTTGCCCCGACAAACGTCGTCTCGCCCTACGGGAAAAGAGATAGGTTCCCTGGTGAGTGGAGCAAATCACCCTACGCCGCCAAGGGTGACAACCGGGAAAGGCAAAGCCACGCCAATCTCCTGGTGCAGATCGCTGTCCCTACTACCCTGGTAGCTACCTCACTGGCATCGTAAGATGCCCTTGCTTGGTGCCTTGCTAGCTCCAGGCCATGTGCAGAGAGTGCGATGGCTTGCCTGGTTTGCTCCGAGTCAGGCAAAGCAGCTAGGATCTGACCTAGCGGTGACCACAAGAACCTGTTTAAGGCTGCATAGTGGGCCTGATGAGCGGAGATGGAGAGAAGCAACCATGCCTAGTAGAAAGTCCTCCTCTCCCAGAAATCAAAATCCGAAGAGTCCTGATCTGGGAGCTGGTCATGGTGGAGGGCTCGAAGCCCGTCAGGAGTGTCCAGGTGCATCAATCCAGACTGTGGATGAGGCATAGAACCTGGAGACTCTGGGGGAGCGCAATACCTCTGGCTGAGGTCCCTAGGGGCAGGAACTCCGGAGAAGGGTCTCTGCCAGAAACGCATGGACGCCTCGCGAAAGGGAGCAGGCCAGGGCGGCACCACAAGGGTGGCCGCACCGAAATCGCCTAGAAAGGCGTGCGCCGCATGCTCAGGATTGCTCAAGGAGAGGGGAGAGAGGTGAAGGTCCTCCAGCATCCTCACGAGGAAACGCTGATACTCGGAGAGATCAGCGGCAGGAGAGATATGGACAGACGGTTCCTCTCCCCCTGAAGAGGGGGATGAGGAGCTGGAGGTCACCATGTGCTCTGAGAGTGGCTGCTCGGGGGGAGGTTGAAAAACCTGGCTGTCCATGGCCCTAACATAGGCAGGGAACCGAGCAGCCACTGCTCTGAACTGTTCCCAGGTGAGAGGACCGCTAGGACCAAGAATACCTGGGAACACTGGAGAAGGCGGCAGAGGAGAGGGGGCAGAGCTGAGAGAGGAAGTCGGCTGACCTCTGCCAGGGCTAGGGAGTGGACCAAGGACCCCCGCGGAGGGTGTCCTGGAAGAATCCACAGCCGACAGCTGTACAACCACGTTAGTACTGCCTAGGCTGTGCCCAGAAGAATCCCCCAAGTGAGGCAACCGGGGCCATATAGATCCAGAAGGACGGTCCCCTGCATCCAAAGAAAGTGACCCCCTCAAGGAACCAGAAGGGGAAGGGCAGAAGTCCGTGCTTCGGCCAGGGCCCGGGTGGGTCCCAGAGAAAGGTCAACGCGCCGACCCCACACCCCTCGACCCCTCGGAGTCCGAGACAGTCCTAGTCCTCGAAAGGGCCAGCCTAGGAAGCTGGCAGCTCTGGGCTGCCCCGAAGGGGAGACCCAGGGAGCAGCACCCTCCCCTCCTGTTGGCTTCCTGATAGGTCCCAAAGTTGGGCAATTGAGACACACCACCAGAGGGAGTACCACCCCCGAGGGGTCAAGGAACCCCCCCAAGACCAGGTTGCACGGCAATGGTGGCACGCACCACAGCCTGCTGGTCAGTACCACTGACCCTAACCTCGGGGAGAACCAGACGCACCTCAGAAGGGGGCTGACTGAGACCCGTCGTGGAGACCACCAGCTCGTCCTCCTCTGCAGACAACCCTGAAGGGTGTGATTGCCTGCTCGACTCCGAGCCCGACTCCAAAGAGGTAGAGTCTAAGGCTCTAAGCCAGACGGTAGGAGGGTGAGGGAGGGCGACCTTACCAAAGGGCCCAGAAGTCCAAGCAGTGGCCAAGGTGGCACCTGCACCCCCCACAGCCCCGCAAGCGGCGCTGGCAGAAGGCGGCAGGGCAGCACGGGCCAAAGGTCCCGAACTACTGACCCTAACCTCGGGGGGAACCAGACGCACCTCAGAAGGGGGCTGACTGAGACCCGTCGTGGAGATCACCGGCTCGTACTCCTCTGCAGACAACCCCGAAGGGTGTGACTGCCCACTCGACTCCGAAGAGGTAGAGTCTGAGGCCCTAAGCCAGACGGTAGGAGGGCGAGGGAGGGCGACCTTACCAAAGGGCCCAGAAGTCCAAGCAGTGGCCAAGGCAGCACCTGCACCCTCCACAGCCCCGCAAGCAGCACTGGCAGAAGGCGGCAGGGCAGCACGGGCCAAAGGTCCCGAACTAGGGCCAGCTGCGGCACCATCAAGTCCACCGGCACCAGGGGTGGTACCAGTAATAGAGACGGCGCCGACAGAAACCCCAGTCACAGCCTCGGCGCCGACGCCAGGCCCTGCGGATGTTTATTGACACAATCTTGAGTACTCCTTGTACTTGGTGGCCGGAGGGGTGTAGTGGGTTGGCTGGGCCTGGGTTGGGATGCATATCACCGGCCCTAAGCAGCAGCACCTGGGATACTGATCACCGGTAGCCACTAAGTTTCAAACAGTTATGTCTTCTGTCTTGCTTACTGTTGTGGCGTATACTGGTTGATGTGATCCCTTTGTAAATGGTGTGGTGGGAGAGGGCGGGGAGTAAGTTGTGCTTCCCCTGAGTGAGCCACCCCTGTGGTGGTAGCAAGAGCCAATGTAAGGACCAGGATCTCTTAGCAAGGGAGAGGAAATGCCCCGTGACAAAGTAGGGTTCATAGTGAATACTGATGAAAGGGTTAGCCGCTAGCTGGGGGGGCCTTGTGGCATTTTTCATTTTGGCTGTGGCACAGAACTACTAGAAGGATGAGCAGCTGAAACAGGGTGCAAGGCCTATTCATTATAGAGGGCTGTGGCGAGTGATACCACCCTGTGAAATGCGAGATTGGCAATTAAGAGAGCTTAGTAGTAACATTAACAAGGTACTTCAAACTGCAAATAAAATTGCATATGCTATTGGGAAATTCGACTACTTATATGGTGGTTTAACCATCTAACCTTTACTAGAAGCCATAAGGGTGAAATATTTGGTCCAACTCAAGTACAAAACAGAAATATGGGACTTAAACAGAGAACATCTTATGATGCCTGTACATAAAATGCTCAGGAGGACAATGGCAGTTGGGCATGCTTTTCTATCTTGTTATATAAGAGAAGAGCTTGGTATAGAAAACATTAATACAATTATAGACAGTAAAAAACTCAACTATTGGTTGCATCCAACAAGATTAATCACAAGTAGATTCCCAAGATGCTGCTTGGAGGAGAAAAAAAATGGCAAGATATGGGTTGCCACAAATCTAAATGGTAGAACAAAAATCTAAAACTACTAGAACAATACGATCTTAAGTTCCCAATGGAATACCACCTGGATTTCTGTGAGGCAGCTATTAAAGACCGAGACAGCTCCATCCTGTTCAGGTGCAAAAGAAAAGTAGAGCTGGGTATCATCAGCATAGCAGTGAAACCTCAGCCCATACCTTCTTACAAAGTCTCCAAGGGGCAGCATATACAGTATACTGCAAACAACATGTAGGACAACACTGAACCCTGAGGAACCCCACATAACAGAGAAACTGGATCCGAGGAATGAACCTCGGACACCACTCTCTGAGTTCTTCCTGTGAGGAACAATGTAAACCACCTGAGGACTGTACCCGACAGTCCACAGAAGTAGGACCCCATGGTTCACAGTGTCAAACACTGATGAAAGATCCAGAAGAACCAAGATGGAATGGCTCTTCCGATCTCTAGCCATCAGGAGATCATTGAGCACCCCAACCAGCGCTGTCTCAGTATTATGTCTCTTTCAAAATCCGGACTGGAGGGGTTCATAGATGTCATGGATGGTCAAATGGTTCTCCAGCTGTACAGTCACTAAAAAGGAAAGGTTAGAGATTGGTCTGTAGTTTGCCTGGCAGTCTGGGTTCAAAGAAGCTTTCTTCAAGAGGGGTGTTACCACCGCCTCTTTCAGGAAGCTGGAAAACTCACCTGTTTCCAACGAGCACCGGACTATCTGTGCTAGGACCGGACCAATGAAATCAATACAACCCAAGATCTGGGAGATTGGTCCTGGACACAAACTACAGCATGTAGGGCGTGCACTCTGGACAATCTGCATGACATCCATGAACTCCAGTCGGTTGAAGGTACTCCAGGAAAGCTGAAAGACAGTGGCCTCATGCTGATCCAAAGCTGCGCCCAAAGAGTGTGCTGGATGGAGTACCACCCTGATGTCAGCCACCTTAGTCGTAAAGAATCAAGCAAGTTCATCGCACTCTACTTGCAAAAAGGCTTTTCGAACTTGTAGACAGGCTGGGTTGCACAGTCTGTTCACAGTTTGAAACAGCTGAGCTGGTTGATTCTGAGCAGCCGCAATCTCCCCGGACAGGAACTCTGCCTTCTTACAGGTGATTGCAGATTGAAAAGACTTGATAATGGTCCATCAATCCAAGGTGGTTGGCATCGAGGGTGGATTTCCACCAGCAACACTCTAACCTTCATCTTAATCGCCGCATCTCCTTCAGATTTCCATCAAACCATGGGGTTCGAGGGTGAAGGGAGAGAGGACAAACACAGATGGGAGCAATGACATCCAGGGCTGCTGAAATGGCTGAATTATAAGCCACCATGAGGGCCTCTGGGTCATTGTTTGCCACTGGGATGAACGACAGGTCAAGTACCACCGCCAGGCCTTGAGAGCTTACATCTCATAAAGGGCGGTATCTGACTATCTCCACAGCAGTAGACCTATGACTGGGGGCACTAAAACCGAACCCCACGGGGTAGTGATTGGACCATCCAACTGGTTCCACCCCCAAGTCAGAGGCTTCGATCTCTAGGAGGAAGACTAAGTCAAGAGAGTGACCGTGTTTATGAGTAGCAGTGGTAACTATCCGTGTGAGTCCCAGAGATGTCATTAACTGGAGGAAGTGCTGTCCAAATTGCAAGAGTTCGTCATCGACCCAGGCATTGAAGTCGCCCAGGACCATCAGTCTGGGAAACTCAAACACCATGTCGACGACAAAGTCTGCAACTTTTTTGAAGGAATTGCTTCTCATCTTCAGATGGACAGTAGATGAGGGCGATCTGACAACCTACACCTGCTACTACGGTACACTCAAATGACTCAGTCTGGTACACTCGTGAGGTTAAGTTCAGTCTTTAAACAGACCGCAACCCCCCCCCCCAATTTGGCTCTAATCCTAGGCTCGCAAAGTGCACCCTTGACGACACCAAAGCCCTCAACATACTAAACTCTGCTCCACCAAAGGTGATCCTACCCCTTTCTGCAAGATTTTAGATATGAACACTCTGAGCATGAGGTCTCTCTACTTGGAGGGGGGGGGGGAGCCATCCCAGAGATTAAGAGAGGTGACAGTGGTGAGTATGGTATGGGGCTTGGGTGACGAATCTGCATATGTTATTGTAGGTTGCATCCAAGCGATTGTGCAGAGAAAAGGGTGCAAGGGCTGTTACTGGAGAGCAGTATTCGAGCATGGGGAGAAGGTGACCCTTCCTAATCACTAGTCTAGCCTCAGGGGACAGGAGGTGCCTAATTTTATAACACATTCCTATATGCTGGTTTACCCTTTTTATTGCTGAGCTGATGTGGTACTCAAACGTAAGGGCTGGGTCAAGTGAGACCCCCAGATATTTGAAGTCTCTAACCTGTTCGAGTGTTGAGCGATCAGGGTTTACTATGTTGAGGGCTTTGGTGTTGTCAAGGGTGCACTTTATGAGCCTAGGCTTAGAGCCAAACAGCATACACTTTGTTTTCTTGGTATTTATGAGAAGCCTATGCTGTGTGAACCAGAGCACTGTTTCCGAAAAGGATGCATTTAGGTTGAGGTTTAACCCAGGGAGGCTGTTTCCACTTTTGAAGAGAATGAGGTCATCCACATACATTATTCTTTTACAGTTTAAGGGTTCGGCAAGTAAGGTGTTAACAAAAAGAGAAAACAGTAAGGGACCTAGTATGGAACCCTGTGGAACACCAGTCCACACTTGGAGTGGGGTTGATAGGATAGAGCCTAATTTCACCAGCTGGGTCCTGCCGACTAGGTAGCTACGTACCCAGTTTGTGATGTTGTTGGGGAGGCCCAGGGGAGATAAGGTGTTTAGTAGCATTGCATGGTCAACTATATCTAAGGCTTTTGCTAGGTCAACAAATATAGCCTCCGTGAGATTCCCTTTGTCTGCTTCACTGAGCACATGATCTGTGAATTTGGGGAGTGCAGTGGTAGGGCTGAAGCCTCTACGGAACCCATGTTGTTCTTCCCCTTGAGCCTCATGCAGTCCTCTGTGGCACCCAGTATCCCTTCATTGATGATGATGGACCATTTTTGGTCCACCCCCAAATCCATTCTGACACTCACCAGGTGTCTCTTGAGCACCTCACCCATCTTCCTGAAGTATGCCTTCTTGAAATCCAGGATTCTGATCTTAGTGTTTCTTTCCCTTCCCATATCCAACCTGAACCACACTGTGTGATGGTTGCTACCACCTAGGGGCTCCTTGACCATTATCTCTTGTGTGTGCTTCCTATTTATGAGCACAAGATTAAGGATTGTTCCCTCCCTAGTGAGCTCTGTGATGCCCTGAGACAGGAACCCACTCTGCATTGCTTCTAGGATCACTTGACTCCTGGAACAGGATGTGGCTGGATGAGATGAGGAAAAGCAGAGAAAACAAGGGAAAGAGTAAAGGAAGAATGTGTAACTGAGACAGATAAGGAAAAGTCCAGAAAGAATCTTGAAACATTGAAAAGCAGAGAAAATAAGGGAAAGAGTAAAGGAAGAATGTGTAACTGAGACAGATAAGGAAAAGTCCATAAAGAATCTTGAAACTTAGGAGGGCAATCTTAAATTGGATCATTGATGAGATGAGGTGCCAATGGAGGCCCCTGGGTATATTTCTGGTGTGATCATGTTTTCTTGTGTGGGTGAGACTATCACACTAATTGGAATCTGAATAGTCAGGACTCAGGGGAAGCAATTAAAGAGGGTGTAGTTGCTATAGTCAAGGTGAGATGTAACGAATAATAAATAATAATAATAACAAATAATGCTTTATTTCTATGGCACCTTTCAAAAACCAAGGCACCTTACAAAAATATTTTTAAAAACAAATCAAACAGTTCAACTCTTGAAATATATAAGACAGCTGACACATTCTGGACAAATAAATTCAATCACCAAATGCTTTACTCTATAAATATGTTTTCAGGGCCTTTTTAAATCCCTCCACGGTTGCGAACTCCCATAACTGATGGGGTAGAGAATTCCAGAGGGTAGGGGCCGCATGCATAAATGTATGGGCCCAGAAGATTTCAAACACACACTCAGGATTTCTAGCAACCTCTCGTCAGCTGAGCGGAGCGATCGCCCAGGGCAGCAGGGAACCAGGAGCTCTTTCAGGTAGTCCGGGCCAAGTACATGTAGGGCTTTGAAAGTCAGAAGACTGACTTTAAGGGTGATCCACCACTGAACTGGCAGCCAGTGCAGTCTGTGCAGCACCAGCGAAATATGACTGGACCAGGAGGTACCAGTCAAAAGCCAGGACACTGCATTCTGCACTAGCTGCAGGTGGCAGATTTCCACCCCAGGAAGCCATGGAGTAAGGTTTCAGCTGAGTGGGGGTTCAAGACAGTCACAGACATGAGTAATATTACAAAGGTTATAAAGGGCAGTTTAACATATACTGTAGATTTGAGATGAGAAAGTCTGGGGTCATGAAAGACACATAGATTCTGAACACACCAAGGAAAGAAATAGAGGAATCAGACACCTAGGAGGTTCCTCTTACCCCAAAGGAACACTTCTGTGATTCAGCTATTGATGTGTAGCAAGTTTAGGTGTAGCTAGAATTCTACTGTGTAAAAAGTAGTTATGGAGATGGGAGGAAAGTCACTGTATTAAGTATTTTTCTGAGAAATGGGAGGTTGAAAATGGGGTGATTGTTAGAGAGGGAGTTAGGGCCAAGAGATATTTTTTTAAGAAGCGTTGTGACAGTAGCAGCAGAGCTGTGTGGAATATAAAGTTCCACTGACAGATTCCTGAATTACCATTCTCATTCCATGGAATTGTGTCCAATTTGTATGAAAATTCCACAGAATTTTACAACATTTTAAATTTCCATTATTTTGGTCTCATTTTTAAAGTGCATATCTAAAATGGTACCAAATTTTGAAAGAATACATGTACTGAAGTATACCAAATTACAGTGTCCTAGATTAAAACTGAGCTAATTAATGAGTGACCAAAGATTTAATCAACATTTCATTTTCAGTTGTTGCCATCTAATTTTAACAATTTTTATCCACATTTCTCCACTGTTTCAGGATTTAGATAAACATGCATCATGGTTATGTGCACCAAGTTTTAAGTCTCAAGCTTTAAAGAGGGCTGTGCTATAGGTAGCCAAACATTATGACAACAGTTAGATTTTAATTTAGTATAATTTTGAAAGCATTCATCAAAATGTTAAAAAATGTTGCAGGTGCACAGGATGCTATTACATTTATATATGTGCCCAGTTTCAGATTTCTAGCTACAAAGGTGCCTGAGTTATATGCAGATAAATATTTTCATGAAATTTCCCACAAAAAATAAATGACAGACTTTGAGCAGCTGTCATTTTGAGGCGATGCACCTTAATGTCATGATATTTGGCACATTATTAGAACTGCTATCAGCGAGCAATCATGCCAAAGTTCAGATCTCTATCTTAATAGAAGGCTGAGGTATGACCAAACTAATAAATTTTAATAATTCCACTGAATTTTGTCAACTTTAAAATTTCAGTCATTTTGGTCTAGTTGTCTAAGTATGTAGCCAAATTATACCAACTTTATCAGGTATACAGGTACAGTCAAACCCCGTTTATCCGACCCCCGAAATTCCGAACCTTCCTAACGAACTCTCATTGTGTCCCCCAACTGTAGTGCTGGCAGCCCTTTACAAGCGATTACGTTTAATTACTGTACGTTCTTAATCAAATTCACAACTGTCAGCAATTACTGTAGTACAATAACGGTGATCAACTTCACTTAACTTTGTACTTCTAAGCAGTTTAATTCCTTCCATTGTCCTTTAACTTTAAAAGTGCTCATTCCACCATTTTAAACATTGACAGCTTTTGTCTAAGTGGTGTCAGCAGGCGGGTGAGAGACAGATCCCGTGCTCGTAAGGAAAGAGACAAAAAGCACAGCAACCATATGTTTTTTTACCAATATACAGTACTGTATCTACTTCGATGTAGCATCTGTTGTTTATAGAAAGGCTCCCAGGTGCAGTGGGTGAGGACTGCTGGTGGGTGGAGGGCGAGGGAAAGTACAGTAAAAGTGTGCAGCATGTACTGTTTCTGTGATCGGAGACCGGAGTAAAGTCAGAACTTCTACTGGCAGGCATCGGAGACCGGAGATCAGAAATCGGAGTAAATTAAGGACTACTGATGGGTGGGCATCGGAGACTGGAGTAAATTCAGAGCTGGTGGGTGGGGATCAGAGACCCGAGCACAGTACAGTACTGTATCTATGTGGGGAAAAAAACAGTGCATACTTAATACGGGCTCCCAGTTATCCGACCTCCCGTTTATCCGAACTGATCGGATGTCCCCCAAGCAGTTCGGATAAACGAGGTTGGACTGTACTAATGGCTTTCATAAGTGTACCAATTGTCAAAGTCCTAGATTGAAAGAGGTGAGTTGTGGGTGTCCAAATATTTAATCAAACTTTAATTCAGTTATTTTTACTTAATTTTAAAAAATCATATCCAAATTCCCCCACAGTGTCAGGATTTAGAGAAACAGGCAACATGGGTATGTGCACCACGTTTTAAGTGTCAAGCTTTAGATGGGGCTGTGCTACAGGTAGCCAAACATTTTGCCAAAATGTCAATGTTAGTTATTTTAGTATAATTTTGAAAGCATTCATCAAAATGTTATTACATTTTGCAGGTAAAAGGGTTATTACTGCATTTATATATGTACCTGGTTTCAGGATTCTAGCCCCAAAGGTGCCTGAGTTACATGCAGATAAATATTTTCATGACATGTTCCACAAAAAATAAAATTACAGACTCTGAGCACCTATAATTTTGAAACAAAGCGTCCTAATGTCAAGATATTGGGCACACTATTAGAGTGCCTATCAGTAAGTAATTGTGCCAAACAGATCTCTCGCTCAATTGATAGCTGAGTTATGACCAAATTAATACACTTCAAAAATTCCAATAAATTCCACAAATTCAGATTTTTCTCATTCTGCACAGCTTTAGCAATCTTACTTGAGCCAAGGAAGAGTCCTGAGCTGTAGAATGATTTAATAATGTTGATGATATATGGGACAGGAGTAAGAAAGCAGGAAGAGACATAATTGGATGGGTACAGATGGAAGGCAACAGTCATTTTCTCTGAAATTACAATTCTTGGTATTAATTTTCTTTTATTCAGTTACTTATTTAATCAATTAATTAAACTGTTTGACCAGAAAGAGTAAACTGATCTGAAAATAGCTCATTGACAGATGTGTCCTGGGGAAAAGGTATACTACGATAATACAGAGTACAACAGTAATGTTGCAGTTCATAAAGACAATGTCAGAAAATACAATGTACATTCACAAATTTAAGGAATTATGTAAGCTTAGTAGAGGAATGGACACAAGACAAAACAGAGATCAATAAACAGAACAATGATTAGGATAATAAACTAGGGTATATAGTATAAGTTCCTTGCCAGGACCCCCTTGAAGTGCTCAATGTATTTCTGGTCCTTTCAATATAAAAACTACACCAAGGCAGTTGAAGGGATGCAACACAGGTCAAAATTCAAAGGAACCAGGCACACTTATGACCAAAGTCAATAAACTCTTTTCCAGGCTTTATTGTAATTCATATTATTCATCACAGGTTTCCCAGCCAGTGGCTTTGGTCATGAGTGTGGCTGGTTCCTTTGAATTTTGATAAGTTATTGCACCATAACCAGCCATCAAATAAAAGATATTTGAAAGAATATAGAAGGGGACCCACCTGACCTGTGTGTTGGATAGATGCAACACCGGGCCACAAAAATAATCAGTTGTATAGGGGATGCTGGGACAAAAGATACATCCCAGTGCCCTCCAATTCACCTGGGGTGTGCAACAATTCTCTAGAAATGTACATCCTGTGATAGGTCGTTGCTTACTTAATGCATGGTCACCTGACTGTTTCTTCCCAATTGAGTTTCTGTCAAATCCATATTATAATGTGACTAAACCAATCAGCAATAATATGACCTAAACAATAACACATAATCAGTAAGTGATAATGTGACTTAACCGATAAGTGATAATGTAAAACCAGGCTCCCAAAAGATATTGCTCTACCAACTGAGCTATCAGGCCCGCTTTTCTATCCTGAACCTGCCACATTCACTTTCTCAGACTGCAGATCTTGCAGTGAAGAACAATTGAATGGTAATCAATTATCGGTGATGTATTAGCTAGAGCTATGTATTGGAAACCATAACTGAACTGAGAAAAAATAGCATGATGACCTAGCTGGGATCTGAAACCAGGCCCATAGACTACTACAACCAAACAAAAATGGCACAAAAAGAACAATCCAGAAAATATGAGTAAACTTACTTAGTGCAAAGTACAGCCACATATTGGGAATAGCCACATGGACATCAGCCATATCCCCAGGGCTTTGAAGTCCTACCTGATGAAGCAGTAGAACTGTAAAGTACTGGGGATCTAGCTGGTGCTGTACATGGGTACTCCCAGAATGTACTTATACTGACTGGTGCTGTACATGTATACTCCCAGAATATGTTGGTACTGGCTGGTGCTGCACATATGTACTACCAGAATGCGTTTATATTTGCTGGTGCTGTACATAGGTATCACCAGAATGTGTTTGTACTGGCTGGTGCTGTACATAGGTATTCCCAAATGTGTTTGTACTGGCTGGTGCCATACATGTGTATTCTCAAAATATGTTTGTATTGGCTGGTGCTGTACATGTGTATTCTCAGAATATGTTTGTACTCGCTGGTGCTGTACATGTGTATTCTCAGAATATGTTTGTACTGGCTGGTGTTGTACATGTGTACTCTCAGAATGTGTTTGTACTGGCTGGTGCCATACATGTGTATTCTCAGAATATGTTTGTACTGGCTGGTGCTGTACATGTGTATTCTCAGAATATGTTTGTACTGGCTGGTGCTGTACATGTGTATTCTCAGAATGTGTTTGTACTGGCTGGTGTTGTACATGTGTACTTTCAGAATGTGTTTGTACTGGCTGGTGCCATACATGTGTATTCATAGAATATGTTTATACTGTCTGGTGCTGTACATGTGAACTCCCAGAATGTGTTTGTACTGACTGGTAATGTACATGTGTATTTCCAGAATGTGTTTGTACTGGCTGGTGCTGCACATACAGTATGTATCCCCAGAATGTGTTTGTACTGGCTGGTGCTGTACATGTGTATTCACAGAATGTGTTTGTACTGGCTGGTGCTGTACATACAGTATGTATCCCCAGAATGTGTTTGTACTGGCTGGTGCTGTACATGTGTATTCACAGAATGTGTTCGTACTGGCTGGTGCTGTACATATGTATCCCCAGAATGTGTTTGTACTGGCTGGTGCTGTACATGTGTATTCACAGAATGTGTTTGTACTGGCTGGTGTCGTACATGTGTATTTCCAGAATGTGTTTGTGCTGGCTGGTGCTATACATGTGTACTCCCAGAATGTGGTTATACTGGCTGGTGCCATACATGTGTATTCCCAGAATATGTTTGTACTGGCTGGTGCCATACATGTGTATTTCCAGAATATGTTTGTACTGGCTGGTGCCATACATGTGTATTCTCAGAATATGTCTGTACTGGCTGGTGCTGTACATGTGTACTCCCAGAATATGTTTGTACTGGCTGGTGCTGTACATATGTACTCCCAGAATGTGGTTGTACTGGCTGGTGCTGTACATGTGTACTGCCAGAATGTGCTTGAACTGCTTGTGCTATACATATGTACTCCCAGAATATGTTTGTACTAGCTGGTGCTGTGCATGTGTATCTTAGAATGTGTTTGTACAGTACTTAACACTAAGTACATTTATAAAATGGGGACAGTAAACCCTGCTTTCTGATTGGTTATTACCTGTGCATGAAATCTGTTCCATGCATAGGTAATAACAAGTACAGTAAAAGTACAGTAAAACAGAACCGCATAGTAAAAAAAAATCTGTGAGCCGTTAGAATGTTCGTTTTCAGATGTCGCCATGTTTTTCTTTATGTTAGTGAGGAAATCATTAAACTGAAAAACCCACATACCTACATCAAGCAGTTTTTTTTATCAAACAATACGTTTTTATATATTCAGTGGCCTGTTCCCAATACATGCTTAAATAGTTTTCAAATGCCACTGCTTCTCCCGAGTCCTTGCTCGCTACCAGCAGTTAAATTTACATGGCGAGAATGACACAGTACTGCCACTAAAGCTGTTCTCTCCGTGTATAGGAGCTCATTGCCGCTTCTCATCATCCCCACCCACTCCCACTGTGATGGCATGTTTTAAACGGTCTAAGTTGAAATTACCTCTCTTTCTCTCTGTCTTTCACAGTTCCCATGAGACTAGCTGTGTCCGATTCTCTGCGTTCCCACCCTTTCCTGGTCTGGAGCCATCCTGTAATCAGTGACAGTAAAAAAAAAAAAGAACCCTGATGACATGGCATCTCCCTTTCTGTCTTGAGCGCTTGCTCTCTATCTCTTTCTAATGCCCCACAACAGCAGTTGTCTCAAACATACACGGATGCTTGGGGAGTAGTGCTTGAAACCAGAACTACTGATGGCAGTAAAGGACAAAATTTGCCCAGAATGTGCAGAATAACGTCATTGTGCAGCAGGTGGAAGGACTATTTTAGCATAAATTCTCATAATAAATGAGTTTTATCTGTATTAAAACATAACTTGCTTACTATAAAAACACAAAAAATGTAGCCCATTTTATAAGCGCAATAAGACATTCCAAGATGTGCATGGAACATACTTTACCACATGGCCAGTGGCTAAAGTCACTCTGCCTGTGGCCTCATGCCTTATTACGCCCCTGGCCATGTGGTAAAATATGTACCATGCACACCCTGTCGTGTCTTATTGCTTACTTACTAGCATTTACTGGATTGTTCTGTCTGCATCATTTTTGTTTTGTTGCAGAACCCTTGTCGGGTATTTGGCACCAGCAGTTTACTGGTAGTTCTTTCCCCTCCTGTGCAGTGTTCCATGGAATACCATCCTTGTGTTCCTGAAAGACATTAGAGAGGACCAAGGGAACAGAGGAGGTAGAGATAAAAAGGAAGATGGAGGGAAGTGGTGGTTGTGAGAGACCTGGGGTAGGTGTGCAAACAAATCCTCTAAAATCTTACAAAAATCATTTTACACTTTCATGGGCTTGAAGGGAGCAGAAGCAAATTTAAATTGTCAAGAGTTAATTATCCTTTGATAAGACATATGTTACTTTTCTTAAAAGAAACTGTAAAATGGAAAGTTACTAGCAAGGACAGAAATGTCAATTGCCAAGCAACAGACTTTTGCAGTCAAGTTAAAGTCTCACACCTGTAAGTACACACCTCTTCACAAAACTTTACTTCAGTTAAGACAGGTGCACACATGCTATATAAAATCCTGTGCAGAACCAGTCAAACTGATTTTTTTAAAGTAAATATTAGATTTTTGGAATAGAACAGACTGTTAATTCTCTAAACTGCCCAAAGGCTCTGAGAAAACTGGCAGAATTGACCAAAATACTGTATGTATGTACCAGTGACATTGGATCACAATCTGAGGAAGTGTTATATCTGACCGTTAGCATTTTAAAAAATATAAGAACTTGTGCATGCTTTGTTTTGTATTAAGCTTTTTTTCCCAGAGCTGGTCAGCCCTCTCTGCCCTTGCCCACCCCAACCAAGCCCCTTTCCCTGGGACTTAACTCAGCTAGTGATCATCCATGACTTGCCCACATGGTGAGACCAGGAGTGGGGGGACCATCCTCTTCTTTGGTTTCCACATCCAGATATGATGGGGAGCCCCAGGTGGCAGTGTGTGTAGGGGATCAAGCCAAGCATAATCCATTTTTCTCCCCATGGCTGGTGGAGTGCAATAACACAACCGTGTGTGTGTGTGTGTGTGTGTGTGTGTGTGTGTGTGTGTGTGTGTGTAGGCAGGCACATGCCAAGTGTCCTGCTGTGGGCCATCCTCTCACTCTTGCACACCGACAGCCCTGCCAGCATGCCACTACATGGTGGCAGTAGAGACTGGTGAAGCTAGTCCCCCCTTCACCAGGAGAAAAGAGCAGTCATCAGATGCTCAATCCTCTCCCACCTCAGTCGACCCCCAGTGACCTGAGTCTGCTCCAGAACCTGCACTGCTGCCATAGGCGGTGGAGTCACATCCAGTGCCACAACCAAGCACACCACTGGACTGGCATGCACACATTGTTTTAATAGCTTTTTCTAAAGTCAGAGATATCAATTTGAGCATAATGGTTCTATAACATGAGAGACCCATTCAGTATTCTCTCTCTCTTTATTGCCTGGCTTATCTTACTATCACGACACTATAATATCCTGGGTTATCATCAAGGCTTAGCAAGACCCAATTTCACATCATGGGCTCGGAGACCAATATAGCTCCCTAGAAAAAGCAATTCCACTTTAAAAACTGTCATTCTGAAACAAAGAATTTCTACCTATTTGCTTGAAATTGAAACCATAAATGTGGTAACCTGGAAACTGACAATTGCAAACTAAAATTATTACCATATTTAATGACTGCTGTAAAAATTCATTTGTTAACTGAGCATGAAAGAAGTCGTTATGAATATTTGTTTAATCACTGTGTACCTATGTGAAGAAATAAAGCAATCAATAGAAAAATCAAGCCAGCAGACATCCAAAGGGAGAACTGCCCTTGAGCCAAAAAGCACTACATTTACCAACTGCATCCTTGAAACCTCCACCAGAAACCACTGCATCTCCAATCTTTAATGACTGATAAATCACCCACATTTTATTATTGTAAGGTGGTTTCTGTACCGGGGCCCTCGGGGTTCACTTATCCGTACCCCCTGAGAAGGCCGACCTGGGTCCACTAGGAGATATTACACTGGAGTAATATGGCACTGTGTCTCAACCTTGAATAGTGATCTAGGGTAACTGCTGACTGAAACACAAGGTTACCACTGCCAGGAGACAATGCTTAAACTGCCCACATAGTCCCTCCCCCAAATCAGTGACACTGCAAGCAATGACAATCTCTAGATCATAAAATGCAATCTAGAACACACAATTTATTCACAAGGGAGAGTGTGGAAGAAACAATGGTAGCAAGAGAAAAAGGGAAATAAAGGGGAAGCACTATTTCTACACTCTAAATGAAAGAACAAGCAAACATTTCCATACAAAACAGTTCCAAGATTTTACCCCACAATGTTGCCCATCTGTACAAGGGCCCTATCCACTGGTACCAGTTTAAACCATTAAACCTTTAATGGAGCTCCCTTTGCTTCACGGGTATCAGCCATAGGAACAGTGCAAGCCCAGTGCCGTTGCAGCTGGGTGGCCGGCGGTGGTGTACTTTAAAGCAAACAGAACATTTACACCCAAAACCCCACAGGCCATGCAATTGCTTAAATGGCAAACTTTCAAATGAGGTATTTGTAGCTCCTGGCCCATAGGCCAAATCAGAAAGTTTTGTGGCAAAACAGGCACGGGTCTTAATATCACAAGACATTATGCCACTGTAATATACCGCGCTGCCAATACAGCGCAATATATTGCCAGTAGCATGTCTTTTTTTGTGAGGCACCTCCCCGCAACCTTCTTTGACCCCCAACTAAAATATCTAACTCCAGGTGGGGTGGGGTTTAACAGTAGAAATTGCACAAAGTGCAAAAAGTAAAAATTATGCGTCTGGCACTGGGAATCAAAACCCAGTCACAAACTCACTGCTTGTCTCTCTCTTGTTGCCAATGGCTGATCCCGTTGAGCCACGGCAGCTGGCCAGCAGACCCCTCTCCCAGCAGAGGTCTTATCAAATGCCTGGGAGAGTGAGTGGGTGCATTACCGCTAATACTGCCTCTTGCGGTTTTGCACCCTCTCGCTCATCCCTACCGTGCTGTTACTGTTGTGTGGTTTTGTTGTACACTCTACAGCGTACAACAAAGGGACCCGGTAGGGCAAAATTGTATGGCCTTCCCAGTTACAGGGCAAGCCCAGAGAGGACTCACAGCTCCGATGTACCAACTTCCTTGTCATCTTGAGCTCCTTCTACTACTTTCTGCAGGTCCTCTCAGGCTTATGGCACTGTTGTGCAGTTGGGGGGGGAGCTAGAAGATGCAGGCCTCAAGTACCTCTATGTATGTAGCTCAAGCTCTCTGTGTTCACAGTCATCTAGACCTCTCTGTCTCTTCCCCCTTCTCCACAGGACAGAGCCATCTAAGGAGCAGGGGCCACATGCCCCCCAACACACACACACACACACGACACACACCTAGACTTTTGTACCCTAGTGTGGTGTGCTAGCTAGTGCCTAGCTGTAGCACCAACCAGCTATTTTCCCAGAATATCTGCATGACTGAAGCAGTTATTTTTCTCACAGTTTTCAGTGCCCACAGGCTTGCAGCTAGAACACACATACTCGCTGAGCTAGCTTTTGTCTCCTTTCACTGGGAAAAACACAGGAACAGCCTCTTTCACCCAAAGATGTTCCTCTGACACAATCAGCAACAAACAGTTCAGGTTATATACTTTAAAGGTTGTAAAAGCCTTTGAAATCTTTCCAACCAAGTGCATCTGAAAACCCTGACAAGCTTCTTCTCATAGCTTGGGTCATTTGCCCCACGCTCTCTCCTCCCTGTCCACTCTAACAGGCCTAGCAGCTAATCTGTCCCTCCTCCTAAGACAGAAAAGTGTGGGACCAAGGAGCATGATATTATTTTCCAAACAAAGTGTATAGAACACATGTCTTGTTTTAATTAAAAACACCTAAATGGAATTCCTCCTTTAAGATTGCAAATTCCCCTCTGTTGTCACAGGGTGTCAGCTGGGGACATGGCAAACTGATTAAGTTCCTCTTGTTTTGGAATGGTTCTGGGATCTTAACCCTTTATGCCCTGCTTTGAATCTCCACTGTCTAAATAGGTCAGTCCAGGGCTAAGAGTAAATGTCAAGTAAGCTCCCACCATTTGGGAGGGATTACACTCTCCCCTACCTAAAATCTTGAGGTCCCCATCAAGTTTGTCAACAGAGTCCATCTGTAACAGCAAACAGGTAGCATGCACAGTCGGTACAAACAATCACTTCCTGACAGGAATAGGCATACAATACACCCTAATCTACAAACATAACTGTCTAATGACAAAAATGAAAGGGCCTTTCATATTTACAAAACTGTTGTCATGACAGCAACCTTCATACACAGGAATGGGTAATTCCATAACTTCAAATAATACTGCAATATTGATCAATGCAATACCAACATTTCTCAACTTCCCTTTTTAACCCTTACTGTACCTCCCACTCTGGGTGATATGGTTTGGTTTTGCAAAAGACAATATGATGCAGAATATCTGGGTGTGACATAGATACCTTTGTGTACTATGTTCATTGGCAAGATAGTATGGGCATGTGGAGTGTCCTAAGTTAACTTGAGCAGTTTAACAGCTCTCTCAAAACTATGGAGTTCAAACAGTCACTTCTTCCTTGGCCACACTCTTGGTGCTCTCGCCAAGACATTGTCCATACTGTCCACAAGTTCAAATGGCAGTGGTGTAAGCATTCATAACCTTATTGTATTTCTGGCTAACACATGAGGCCTAACTACTCAGAGTATTTATACATATGCACATACTGAACATTTATGGCTATGCAATTGGTGCCTATCTATCCACAGGTGGTAAACAGTGACATCACTTTACATTTTCCCACAGTTAACTGTACCTCTGATCAAACTCTGGGAACCAGCGGTAAAGCATACACCTTGGATGTTATTAACTTATGGGCCACCTGAAGGTAGAGATCAAAGGAGGCACCCAGGATGTCATAAGTGAGCTTGATAATGGGCTTGTCCTTCACACCTGGGCACGAGGAGATGGTCTCTGTTTTTAACAACTGCCTCACTGAGATTCAGGACTAGATGAAGATTAACTGGCTGAAGGTAAATCCAGACAAGACCGAAGTATTAGTGTTAGAACCTGGTCACCAGGGTGGGAGGGTGCAGGCTGGTGAGACCTTGGGACTCCCAGCTGCTTACCTCAGATCAGGTGAAAAATTTGGGCATTGTGCTGGACTGCAGCCTGACATTGAAATCACAGGTGTCGGCTGTGGTCAAAGCCTCATTTTACCATCTGAGAAACATTGCCCAGATTAAACACCTGATCTGCCCCAGTGACCTGCCAGCTCTGGTTCATGCTTTTGTGACCTCTCATCTAGATTACTGCAATGCCCTATACCTAAGGCTACCAGGGGTAGATCTCCACTGATTGCAACTAGTGCAGAATGCGGTGGCCAGGTTGGTGGCTTACCTAGATCTTGCGCTATCTGCACTGGCTGCCAATAAATCAGCGGATCTCCTTCAAGGTCAGTTTGCTGACCTATAAAGCCCTACATGACCAGGAACTCAGCTACCTGCAAGATCTTCTCTGTCCCTACCACCCCTTCCCCGCACTCTCCACTCCACTCCACTGACAAGGGATTGCTAGAGATTTCCAGGGTTAAACTGATGTCATCTGGGGCCCGGATATATGCTTTTGTGGCCCCAGCCCTGTGGAATTCTCTACCTCGTCAGGTTAGAGAGTGCCAGACCATCAACTGTTTTAAAGAGCTGCTGAAAACATTTTTATTCGGCCAGACCTTCCCTGATGAGAGTTTAATTTAATGATTTTAGCACTGATGATTTTAAAATGAAATGAAGTATTTTATTTAATAAATTTTTGTGGCAGTATATGCTTTGATTTCCCATCATTTGCGCTAAACAAATAAAGCTCTGATTGATTGATTGATTCTGTGAACAGTCTCTTCCAGGCTTTTACCTTGTTCTTGGTAAATCTTGTAAACCAGCAAGTCTGACATTTGTTCCACTACTATGTAAGACTCTGGCACCCACCGATCTTGGATTTTGTGTTTATCCTGCAGGCCCAAGTTTCTCAAAAGGACATGGTCTCCAACTTGTAACATCTGGGGACAAACTCTTCTATCATACCTGTTCTTGCTTGCTAGATCATTCTTGGCTGCTGCCTCTGAGGCACGTTGGTATGCTTTCTGCAGTTGCTGACTCAATCTTCTAGTGTACTCTAAATATGTCTGCTTGGATGCACCATCTGCTGAGACCCCAAAAGATAGATCTCTTGGTAGCCGTGCTTCTCTGCCAAATGTTAGATAGAAAGGTTAGATTTGGGTGATGTCATTTCAAGTGCAGTTGTAGGCATGCACCAGAGAACTTACTTTCCGACTCCAAATGGGTTTCTGAGCGGAGTCTAAGGTGTCCAACATGTCAAGTAGTGTACGATTAAAACATTCAAGTTGAGGGCATCCTGTAGATGATAAGGGGTGGTTCTGGAATTTCTGATTCCATAAGTTGCAAGAAATTTTTTTACCAGTCTACTTTCAAATTCCCACCCTTAGTCTAAATGGATCCTTTGAGGGATGCCATAGTGATTTACATATTGTTGCAGCACTTTAACAACAGTGGTTGCTTTTTGATCTTTGGTAGGATACACTTGGGCAAATCGAGTGTAATGGTCAGTGATCACTAGGATATTGCTAAAGTCCTTTCTGTCGGGCTCCAATGAAAGAAAGTCCATACATACTAGCTCCAGGGGCCCACTGGTTTTGATACTGACCAAAAGGGGGCACTCTTTTTGGTAGATTCTTTATTTTGATACATCTGAGGCAGATTTTGCAGTGATTTTCAACTTCTTTTGCAATTTTAAGTCAATACAAACATGGTCTTACTAAGTCCAGAGTATGGTCAAATCCCAGGTGATCCATGTTGTAATGTAAGGCTTTAACAACAGCTTTATGGTATTTCCAGAGCAACACTAATTGTCATTTAGGGAACTCAGAATGGGCACTATCCTGACTGGCTCATATTAACAGTTTATCTTTTAGTGACAACCTATTCCACTCTCTCAGTAATAACAGGACATCTGGGTGAGTTTCTGGTACTTGATCTGCATCATGTCATGTCTCTAGAGCATGGGTAATGCCACACAATATACAATCTTCCCTTTGTGCTCATTTTAGTTCTGGTTGGCTCAGTTGAGGCAAAGATGACAGGTCCAAGCCAGTGAAATTAAGGTAGGCTGCTGGAATGGCATATGGAGTGGCTCCCAGCATGTTAATTGCTCTGTGAGGGTTGGCAGAAGTGGTACAGTCAGTAGTGCTGAACTTCAAACACATTGCCTTTACTGCAGTACTTGGAATTTTTGTACTCAGGGCTGGCTGCCCAGTGTGGTAACATCTAGATAAAGCATCAGCATCAATATTGCTCATGGCACTGTGATATTCTAAGCTGTAGTTGTAAGTCAATAAAGTAGATAGCCGCCAATGTCCAGCTGCATCTAATTTTGCTGTGGTGTTCACATAAGTGAGCAGGTTGCTATCTGTCCTTACTATGAACTGGGCCCCATACAAATAATCATAAAACTTTTCAGTGACTGCCCACTTGAGGGCCAAGAATTCCAGTCTGTGCACAGGATACAGCTTCTAAGATGGGTTCAAACTGCAACTGGCAAATGGAACTGGACGAAGTCTCTCTCTTGGTGCTCCTGGTACAGGACTGCTCCAAGTCCACTTAAGTTGGTGTCTGTGTATGTAGGGTTTTACAGGATCTGCAAATGCCAGTATCGGCACCTCACTCAGGCATTTGATGATTTCTCTGAAGGCTGTTTCACATTGCTCTGTCCATCTGGCACCAAAGGGTTCATTCACTTTCCAGTACTCTGTTGAGGGATTGCTCCTCCTGGAATGGGCTTTCTTTCTGTTGGTAGGTGGGTACCCCTGGTGAGATTGTTCAGAGGGTGGACTACCATGGAGTAGTCCTTCACAAACTTCTTGTAGTATCCACAAAATCTTAGGAATGACTGCAGGCCCATGAAATTGTGTAGTCTGGGCCAGGTAGTTAGGGCTTCTGCTTTGGCTGGATCTGTCTGTACGCCACTGGCAGAAATGATGTGGCCCACCTACTTGATGGATGGCTGACAAAACTGGCACTTACTGATGGACACTGGACACTTTCAGACCAAACTCCTCCAGCCAGTCCAGCACCTTCAACAATCTTGTTTCGTGTTCTGCCAATGTTCTTCCTAACACTATTAAATTGCAAGGTATATAAGTACTTCCAGTAGGAGCATGTCTCCCACTGCTTTCACCATCAGTCTCTGAAATATAGCTGGGGTGCCAAATATTCCTTAGGACATCCTCTCAAACTGATACAACCCCAGAGGGCAGATGAAGGCTGTCTTCTCCTCATCTTTCTCCACCATGAGGATCTGATAGTAGCCACAGAGCTATTCCAGTACCAAAAACCATTGGCTCCCTGTCAAGCTAGTCAGTGCATCATCAACTCAAGGCAGGGTGTACTGGTCAAGCATGGTTTTCTTATTCTGTGTGTGGTAATCTATGCACATCCATATGGTTCCATTCTTCATTCTGGCCACCATGATGGGTGAACCATAAGGACTTCAGGATTCCTTGATAATCTCCACCGCCAATAGCTCCCGGAGATGCCGCCAGATATTTTACATGTCCCCAGGGGCTAAGCTCTGGAATCTCTCCCAAAAAGGATGGTCATCTCTAAGGCAGGTGTGGTGGTGTTTTCCATGGATGCATCCCATGTCCCACTTATGCAAACATAACACTTTCTGGTGTTTGTCTAGCTTATTATTCAGGCTCCACCAGTAATGGTCAGGTATGGGCAAGATTCCAAAATCAAACAGTCCAGGATCGACCTCGGGGGCAGTGGCTACATCAGGGTTCACTCCCATCACACCGTCAGCATGGAAGATATGTGCCAGCAATTGGCCCTTCCTCAAAGATGATGGAGGAGTCTATCTCATTTTTAACCCTCACAGTCACTCGTCCCACTCAGGAGTTAGCAGGTGGTGTCATCACTCCCCTCAGGACCATCAGTCCTTCAGGTAGGCTGTGTTTAGCTGCAGCATCAATGATGAGTGCAGGCCTGGCTGCCTGACACTTGAATTTGGCTATACTGACAACTCAGCATAGCGCATTGGGTGACAAGACCATTTCCTGGCTGTTGACTCAGCGAATCGCACCAATGGGCTCATTTGTCATCACTGTCTTCGGGGTGTCAAGTTTCAGGCTCACTCTCTTGACTATGGCTTGCAATATCAGACTCTGTAAGCTCTGTGCTCCTCCTCTCTTGGAACATTTGGGCCAGCGTCTCAAACATGTCTGCACTGGTTCCAATTAACATAGGGCTGTCATCCACGGCCTTGGATTCAGGACAGATCAGTGTTATGGTGTCAATTTTGTGTGGCGCTTTCTTGCCCATTCCAGGAAACTCTAATTGCACAACACAGTAACCATCATTGGGGTAGCTGGTGTCACTCAAGCCCCAGAGAGAGAATCCTTTCAATGGCATGAGGAGCAGATGTCTTAAGCAGCTATTGCAGAAAACATGGTAAATAATACCAACTCGTGATCCACTGTCAAGCAATGCTTTACAAAGCTGTCCTTCAGTAAGGATATCTGAAACTCTGTTCTGGGACCCAGTAGCCTTGAGGGCAAGTTGCTCCCTCAAGGGATTTCAGGGTCAGTTCACTTCATAGAACATTGCACTGTCAGATACCCAGGGTGCTCCGTCAGTTCCCTGCTGCTGTTGGCATCTTCTCCATTTCTAGTCTACTAGTTTCTGGTTCTCGGGCCTGCCACATCATAATGTGAAATGTCCATCTTCTCCACAACGATAACAAAACTGTCCTTCTCTGGGCAGTACTAAGGGGCAAGGCCTGACCCTTGGGGCAGCAGAAGGACTCCATGGACATCCACTACCAGGGAACAAGAGGTGGTCTTATAGATAAGATGTTTGTGCCATCTGTAAGGCCTTCATACACTCCTTAAGTTTGTTCAACTGAGTACCCATGCTGAGGGTATCACTCAGCTCTTTGCAGCTCTCAACTTGTGGCTGTAGGGCTGTTGTTTCTGCCGTTGGTGCCCATATGGAATTTGCAATGTTTTATTGTGCCTCCTCTTCTCTTACTTTGTCCAGCAGCTAACAGAGATTTGGGGGATCTGCCCTGTCATCTTTCAACCAGTGAGATAACAAGGTCCAGCAGGAATACACCACTCCTTTCAAAATCTGGTCCAGTCTCATCTATGCAGTCTAGACAGGGATAACTCCTCCGGCTTTGACAATTTTCTGAATCACACAGTCTCCACTCAGGTTATATAATGAGACAGGCTTTTCTCCCTCTTTTTGTGTGGTGGCCCTCAGTTGGGAAACTAGGTCATTCTTCCACACCACAGCTCCAAACATACTCTTGAGCACTGCAAGGTAATCACTTGCAGAGCAGTTTGTCTGGCTAGCCCATAGGGAACGGAAGCCATCCAAAGCCATACCCGTCAGACTCTTCACAATTCTTTTACAATTTTTCCTCATCTGAAAACCTTCTCACTTACTCCATTTGTGCGGCTTGATTCATTCAACTTTCATAGTCATCCTCCCCAACAGGAGTAGGAATGGCTCCTTAGAAAGTACACAATCTCCTGGACATAATTAAATAAGCGGTGCAATCCGGTCCCACAACCCAGAGTCTACTGGTCAGTACTGCCTGCACAGGCTCTTCCTCCTTGAAGAACACTTTCACATCTTTGACAGTTTTTCCCTCAGCTGCCAAACACAATTTGACTTCCTCCATCCACTCTACTGGCTGCAGGGGTGGGGAAGGGGGGGACGGTCCTACTCCCCCTGCCAAATAGGTTCCATATGCCTTCAGATCTTCCAGGTTGGATTGTGGCTGGCAGTTTGCTTCCATCAATTTCTGAATCACTCTATTAAAGCAGTAGTGCTTTGACTGGCACAGTGATACCTCATACCACATACTTTTAACTTGCCCAAACACAGCAAAGCATCCAAGGGCTCCAAAATGGTGGCCCTTTCAGTACCTTTGGGAATTCCCAAGACCAGGATTGTCTTTGACAGATCCAAGCATTCCCCTTAGCACCAATCTTCTGGCTCCTGAAGCACCATGGCAATGTTCAAAATTTTCTGGGTGGGGCACTAATAATTGTTCTTCCTTCTCACAAAGTCACAGTTTGGGGGACACATTTATGGCAGAGATCCCAACGGTACCTCCAGTGTAAGGCAGTCACTGTACTGAGGCCTTGGGGGTTCAATTTTCCACCCCTTTCAAGGAGGCCAGCCTGGGTCCACTAAGAGGTACTACACTTGAGTAAAGTGGTGTGGTGCCTCCACCTAGAGTAGTGATATAGGGTACCTGGTGACTGAAACACAAGGTTACCACCCCCCAGGAAACAATGCTTAAACTACCCACACAGTCCCTTTCCCTAAGCAAGTGACACTACAAGCAATGACAGTCCCCAAACCATAAAACGCAATTTAGAACACACAATTTATTCAAAAGGGACGGTATGGGAAGGAACAAGGGCAGCAAAGGAAAAGGGAAGCAACAGCAGAAAACAGGAAGTTGTTATCCCTCTGTACAGACAGTTGGTGAGACCCCATCTGGAGTACTGTGTCCAGTTCTGGAGACCCCATCTCCGCAAGGACATAGACAGGATAGAGACAGTCCAGAGGAGGGCAACTAAAATGGTGCAGGGTCTGCAAGAGAAGCTGTATGAGGAGAGGCTAAAGGAGCTTAATATGTATACCCTTGAGGAAAGAAGGGGGGGGGCATGATAGAAACTTTTAAGTACCTCAGTGGAATCAACGAAGTCCAAGAGGGTAGCATCT
Source organism: Neoceratodus forsteri (assembly GCA_016271365.2). Taxonomy (NCBI): domain Eukaryota; kingdom Metazoa; phylum Chordata; order Ceratodontiformes; family Ceratodontidae; genus Neoceratodus; species Neoceratodus forsteri. Next base: position 427,912,084 of record CM057450.1, on the reverse strand, counting down.
TTCAGAAAAAGAGACATGCAAGAACAAGGGGACACAATTTAAAGATGGGGGGCGGTTCAGGGGCAATGTGAGGAAGCATTTTTTCACAGAGAGGGTAGTGGATGCACGGAACAGCCTTCCTCAGGAGGTTGTGGGGTCTAAAACTGTGGGAGAATTCAAGAATGCATGGGACAGACATAAGGCAATTCTTGTTGGGGGGGTAGGAAGAAATAGGCTGTTGGTTAACTAGGATCTGCGGCCTATCCTGTAGGTAGGGAAATGGGCAGACTAGATGGGCCAAGCGGTCCTTATCTGCCGTCAAAGTCTATGTTTCTATAGCACTATCTCTATACTCTAAATGCAAGAATAAACAAACATTTCCAGACAGAACAGTTCAAGACTTTATCCCATAATGCTGCCCACCTGTACTGGAGCCCTACCCACTGGTACCTACACCCTTAAACCTTAAAGGGAGCTCTTTGTGTTTCACTGGGTACCCAGTCATAGGAACAGTGCAAGTTCGGTGACATTGCAGCTGGTTGGCTGGCGGTGGTGCACTTCAAAACAATTAGAACAGTTAAACCCCAAACCCCACAGGCCATGGAACTGCTTAAATGACAAACTTCCAAATGAGATATCTGTAGTTCCCAGACCACTGGCCAAATCATCAGATTTGGTGGCAAAACTCTGTACAGCTTTCCCAGTTGCAGGGCAATCCCAGACAGTACTCATGGTTATCATATATTAACTGCCTTGTCACCTTAAGCCCCTTCCCCTACTTCCTGCAAGTCCTCTCATGCCGATGGTTCAGTTGTGCAGTGGGGGGGGGGGTGGCAGCTATAAGATGCAAGTCTCAAGTATCTCTATGCATGTATATAGACCAGGCTGTCTGTGTCCACAGTGGTCTTCACCTGTCTGCAGCGCTTAAGATAAGTCATTTTTGGACGTATTTTACGTCCAAAAATCAGCTAAAAATGTCCAAAATGCACTATCTGGATCAACTGATGTCAGTAATATTTATGTAGTTTAATGCTGATGCCTGGTTTTTATAGCGTGGACGTCAATCACGTCATCATTTCTTTTACTCAGTTTCGGAGTAGTCTAGCCTGTCCACAGTGGAGATGACAAATATTTGTTTTTTTTCCAGTGCCGTCCTGTCCATCTGCTGCACACGCACCATCCAAAATGGGCCAATAATGCTCCTTCTGGCTCCTGCGACGGCGTAGTGCCAACTTTTATGCACCAATAATGATGGATGATTGAGTAAGGAGAAGGAGTTGGGAGCTGCTTTGCAAATTGCTGGTGGTGCTTGCTAAGTTTAACCGTGATGCAATGCACCACAAGTTGGCAGGGAGAGTGTGCTATGTGCCACCAGCAGTCCATCGCAGAGGAGGCAAGGAAGCTGTGGCTGCACTAGAGATGGACCGTATTCGTCAGTGTGCGTGTTGTCCCATAAGCGGCCGCATTCTAAAAAAAATAGTTCAATTTCATTATCAGACAGAGATCTGATCTGTCTGTGTCATTCCGGTCCACTTACTGTAGAGACAGTAGAGTACAGGCCAAGAGCAGAAGACCCCGTGTGGTGCCCAATCCCATCGTCCCTGAGCGGCCTCGGCTCCCGGCTGGGCATTCATCAGTCTAGGCCAGGCAGACTAGACCGTGAGACAGGGTTTGGCTTCGGGTTGTGGACTTGCACCGTGTGACCCGTGTCCGGTCTGGTGGGTCGCGTAGCGGTTTCCCAGACGAGTCCGACGAGAGCATTGCCTGCCTGCAGGAGCCAGTTAAACATATATCAGAAGAAATTAGAAAAAAAACCGCTCCTGGCTGTGCAGTGCTGTGAAGCCTGTGATTCTTGTGGTGGTGCGCGCCGGTGCCAGTGGGGTGAGCGGGCCAGGGCCACAGCTGCTGCTGCGTTGCGTGGTGGAAGGCCAAGGGGGTACCGACCGTACGGTGTACCAGTACCACACAACTTCAAGCAACTGAAGCCGGACCAACAGTGAGGCCCCTGGAGCTGAGGAGGAGAGGGCTCGGAGCCACCTGAAGGGACAGCCAGCCAGGAACAGCAGCGGAGGATCGAGATCAGACAAGTGCTCTGCTCCGTGCGCATAAAGAAAATGGCCATATAGCTCAGCCTGGGAGCGAGGCCTAGCTTGGAGCCACGAGTGCCGTAGTGAGTGGATGGAGAATGGGACCGACCGAACACCTGCCATCACAGCAGCAGCCAGTCAGTCCTCAGAGGTGGGTGCCAATTAAAATTTAAAATTCTAATTTAAAAGCTTTTAAGTTAAGCTAAAGGACTGTGTGGGTGGGTGTGTATTTAGATTAGGATGGGGTCGGGGAGGGACACACACACCACCAGGCAGAAAGCAAGCTGGTTGCAAGGGGAAGGCCTGCAGGCTGAGCAGCAGAGTAATGATGCTGCAGTAGAGGGGATGGGGAGTGAAGCAAGTGGTGGGTCGGGCGACTCGAACACACTGGGTGGGGTTAGGTTGGTTTAGGCAGGCGGCAGGCCTACAAGTGGCCAGACTCTCCAGGTGGTGGTTGGTAAGTGTCCTCCCGGGTGGCCGGCGGCACAGCAAAGCACCAGGCAGCAGAGTAGCCAAGCAGCAGGTCAGTTGGAGCCTCAGAGGAGCGAGGTGAGTAGCAGAGAAGTTCAGTGGAGAGCGGCCATCAGCACAGCCAGCCAGCATCATCCCCAGCAAAGGTAGGCAGCTAGGACATTGTTTCTTATTTGGCCTTAAACCAGGAACACTAGTCTGCACAAATAAAATACCTCAGGATGAATTAAGGAAGATCGCCATTTTTGCAATTACATCATGGTCTTTGTGGGTTGGGGTTTATCAGAGCAGGTGCCCACTTTCCAGCATATAATTTAAAATGCAAATTTTAAGCAATCCCACCAAGACAACATCAGTGGGGTCAGCAGCACCAATTCAACACTGGGTACACAGGAACTTCATAAGGTTAAATAAATAATGTACACCGGGGGGGGGGTGTAAGTTCAGATCAGTAAGGCCACAAGTCCATCAAAATCTGCGAACAATCCTCGTTAGCTATGGTGCAGTTTTTTTTGCTTTTTTCCCCTCTGTTGCTGCTATGAGTGGTTTACATGTCAGGGAAGGGTGAAGGGTTAAGGGGGATCCACAAGCAGAGGGGTTTCATCTTGATGGTTTTGATTGGGGGGGGAGGGCAGGCAGCCAGACCTGAACCTTACTATGACTGATTGAGGAGATCAATAGATATGGGAACAACTATAACTGGCTATGCCATGCCATACTTCTCCCTGTAGCTGTCCTGCATGGCTGTAGGTAATACCTGCCATATTTTCAAATTCAGAAATGTGACATGGTACGTATTCAAGAGACTAGCATGAAATCCACTAGAATGAAGTTACTATCTGGATGGTTTTCTAAAAAGGACCTATAGGAAAGTACATCTCGCTGGTGTGTAATAGAAGTGGACAGAGATGCAATGTCGATCCCTATCCAGACATAGCCCTCCTCCAGACATGTTGCCTAAAGGTGTCCACTTCTGAAGCATGTTTGGGTCCAACCCCCCCCCCCGGAGTCTCAACACTGCTGCAGATTTTAGTATCGTCTGCAAAAATGGATACCTTCCCCACTAGCCCCTCTGCAATGTCACTTATGAAGACATTAAAGAGGACTGATCCCAGCACGGATCCCTATGGCACCCTGCTGGTCACCCCCCTCTCCATAGATTGAACACCATTCACCACCACCCTCTGCGACTGTGTCCTGTCAGTCAACCAGTTTAATTTCTGATCCAGTTTGCCACCTTGGGGCCCACTCCCAGGCTGCCCAACTTATTTACCAACCTCCCATGGGACAGTTTTGAAAACCTTGCTGAAATCTAGGTAGGTCACACATCCACCTCCCATCTCTGATCCACTTCCCTGGTCACCCTGTCTAAGTACTCTATCAGATTTGTTTGACAAGATCTTCCCGCTGTGTATCCATGCTGGTTTCATGCCCAGGTTCCTAAACTTGTGCTGTAGCCAATCACAACTGGCCGACCGGCAAGCACATTTGCAGTTTTGGATTGTCTGTGTGTGCCAGTCGATGCGGGGGGATCACTAAAAGTCTTGAAATGAAAAAGTTTGGTTTTGATGCATACAATCACAATGTCAGTGCGAAGCATCTTGCTTGCAAATGTAATAGCCCATGTAGAGTAACAAGCAGTAGTAGAGTGGTTTCATACGAGGTGGCAGTGGCACCCTCCACAACCATAGAAGCACAGCACAGCACTGTCTATCTCTATAAAAACTTCATACGTTTCATTTCCTTTTTCCCTGATGCAGGCAGCATAGCATCTGACTGGCTGGCGGTGAGCTGAGCTGACTGAAGGAGTCACATCACACACCAGTAGAAGAAGTCAAGCAGCAGCAGAGTACCCTGGGTAGCATGTGGTGATAGTACACGTATATTATTCTGGGAGGAAGTCATCACCAGCGACAGCATTTCATCACCTTTATTTGCAAGGTACTTACCGTTACTGTTACCTCTACTGTACCTCTTCAGCAGAGAAATGTTAAAATGCTTTTATTTTTTTGTTGGGTTTGAGGCCAGGTTGCTGGGAGTAGTGGGGGGAAGTACTACTGTGGATGTAGGGTAGCTACCATAGATATAGACGATAATGCATGAGCATCAGTGGTTAACCATAATGATGAAAAGGGACTTGGCAAGGTTGGAGGAATGGTCAGAAGTATGGCAGCTTTCATTCAATGCAAAGAAGTGCAAAATAATGCACCGGGGGAAACTAAACACAGGGGAAAGAGTACACAGTTGGGGGGCTGGGAGGTAGTAACAACAACAGCTTTGGGCATGTGTACCAGGTTCAGTCTGCACAGTTGGGGTTTGTGTTTACAGAATAAGCTGTGTATTTACCACCAGGTCCAGGAGATTGATGGGGCCATGCTAGACCTATTTTCTGGAGGGGAACCCAGTAAGTCCATGCATGAAGCAATAACATAATGTCCAGACCTGCAGTCTGCAGATGGGATCCTACAGACTAGTGTGACTTTATTAAAATAAATTTTCTTTAGAACAACTTAGGGCGGTCTGGTCACCCAAAGCTTTACAACACAACACTTGGCAAATGTATTAACTTCCATTAACCCCATACATTACAATGGGGTTCCGAACTTGTTTTGTCACTATGTGACGACAGTCATGTGTGATTGCTGGTAAAGTAGTGTACACATGTTGAAACAACTTTTATAATTGCTTTAGATAACCTGTTGGCTGACAACAACCCGAACCAACTGTGCATAAACAACACCTTGTGAGACGAATTTTGAGAAGGGAACTGTCGTGACACACCGAATATGTCAAGCTCGGGTCAAGCCGGTTTGAAGACCCAAAAGAGAACCACCACTACCACAAAGTCTTTATTAGACTGCTGGTTAATAAAAAAATGTCCCGCAACTCAGTGCCTTGCGACTGACTCTGGAGGGAGTTCATCATCTGTGAATGGACCGACTGCTGATTGTTCTTCCAATTCCAATACTGAAATGGAAAGTGACAGCTGCAACCTTGCTGTAACTTCAATTTGTTATTCTGATGACTTTCCTACACTTCAGTTATCAGATAGTAATGATTGTTCTTCTTCTTATGAGTGTATCCCACAATCTGCAGTTTCTCAGGGTCACACACAAGTGACACAACAATTATCAGTTGTTCATAAATCATGCAATGGTGACACGAGAAATCAGAACAGTCAGTTATCAGATGCTGTGAAATCTGTTGTTATGCGTAATTACAGACATCAGTGGGAAACTGAATTTGATTGGCTGGAGGCAAGAGATGGGAACATGTTTTGCTCTGTGTGCCGTTCAGATCGCCGTCTCACAAACAAATTTGCTACTACAGGTACAGGTGCGTTAATGTGCATGCAGTATGTCTGACGGTAACTGTTCCGAGCAACCTGATTAGCTGTCACAAAATGGGCTTTGGCTTCTCCAGTTCACAGTGGTGGTGGTGGTTGTGAATTAAGTGGTAAGGCATGCCATGAGTGACATGATGATCATGACCATCTAGGGAGAGTTATGGTGCGATAACGGCCCGCTCACCTCCAGATGGTTTGAAGCAGGAGGTGCGTGTAGCAAAGTGCTTCCACCACCTGAGCAGGGCCCCCCGTTACCCCACCATAAAGCACCCCATGAAGTGCCATATTGTGTTAATGAAATGTGTCCTTTTTGGAAACCATTATGAATTTTTAAACAGGTTATTTCAACTGGGACATGTTGTGCTGTGATAACAGCCCAGCAGGAAGCATCTGTCTGCCAATCAGAATTCAGCATTTTTCTACACATTTCATAATCTGATATTGAAATCGGTAGAAGGGATGCTGAATTCTGATTGGCAGACAGATGCTTGTTCTATGACTGGCCCATAATCCCACCACAACAGCCCAGGTTAACCTCTTTAGCAAATTAATAACATTTAAAAAAAATTACCAATTTTATTACCGCAATACAGCACTTCAGGGGGTGGCGGGGGTGCTTTATGTAATCAATAAGACATGACAGGGTGTGCATGGATGGAACACAGTTTACCGCACACATGGCCAGGGGCATAATTTTGCACAAGGCCTTGGCCGAGTACCTTTAGCCCTTGACGTGCGGTAAGAAAAAATTACTCACCTTAGTAATGTTGTTTCTTCTAATGGAGTCTTGCTATATTATAGACATTAGCAGTTTGTTCCAGCTCTAGAACTGCCCCGGAGTGAAATGGTTAAAACCATTCCAAAATACAATTTTGGCACGAGAGCAGCTCTATCTGTGTCATTTCAAACTTGAACTGTCAGATCTTCTACGAGCCAAACTCACTAAGGTCTGTGTGAAGCTGTAACCTACACTAGCCAAATGGCTACCTAAATAATAACAACCATTGATGGTCCCAACACTCAAGACTCAAGTCAGGGGACCAGAAATACTAACACCATTCTAATAATATGAAAATGGAACATAAGTATAATAAAACACACACACGCTGCATACACACATTCCCCAAAGTCCCAAAGGGACAAAATGCTAACAGGACATAAGTAGTGCCCACACTAAGTTGCCCGCACCCCACCAAGTAGAGGTTCTGAGAGGGGCAGGTTGGGGGGGAGGTCTATAATATAGCAAGACTCCATTAGAAGAAACAACATTACTAAGGTGAGTAATTTTTTCTTCAAACAACATGAAGTCTTGCTATATTATAGACATTAGCAGAATACACAGCAGTACCTCCATGGAGGAGGGGCAGAACCTACTTAGGGAATAGGCTCTGAAGAACAGCTGTGCCAAAGCGAGCATCTCTCCTGGCCTGGACATCCAGGGAGTAATGCTTGGTAAAAGTGTGTACCGTTTTCCAAGTAGCAGCCTGGCAAATCTCTAATAAAGGGATATCTCTGGCAGCAGCTAGAGATGCAGCTGTACCCCTGGTAGAATGAGCCCTCAAACGGGGGCTCTGCCCACTTTCTGATAAAATTGGATACAAGAGACAATCCACCTGGCTATTGATCTCTTAGTGGCAGGTTTGCCTTTCCCAACTTCACCATAGGTAAGGAAAAGTTGGAGGGATTCGAACCTGTGACCTTGTGGTACGCTCTATATAATAACTAAGAGCTCTCTTAACATCCAGGCTGTGCAACCTCCTCTCACCCGAAGAGGAGTGATCAGTGAAAAATACTGGAAGGGAGATAGATTGATTAAGATGGAAATCTGAAACCACCTTAGGCAAAAACTTCCTATTAGGCCTAAGGACTACCTTATCCCTGTGGAAAGAAATAAAGTCAGTCTCCACTGACAAGGCTTGCAATTCACTTATGCGTCTGGCAGAAGTGATAGCCACTAGAAAAACAGTTTTCCAAGTTAGGTACTTAAGCTCTGCAGAAGACAGAGGTTCAAAAGGGGTTGCATTAACTGGCAATGCAAACATTAAGGTCCCAAGCAGGCCGGTTCCCGAAAGGAGGATTAGTATGGAGTAATCCTTAAAAACTTGGAAAACACAGGATGAGAGGAAAGAGGGATGACTTTCCTGCTTGACACAAAAGCAGACACAGCTGCCAAATGAACTCTCAGGGTAGGTGGTCTGAGACCAAGAATTAAGATGTACCACGTAATCCAACAAATGGGCAATTCAGCAGATTCTGGGGAAATATTTTTCCAGCACACCAAATGGAAAACCTTTCCATTTAGAACTATAAGTAGCTCTAGTGGAAGGCTTTCTGGAAGCCTTTAGGATCTCAAGAACACCCTGAGAGAGGTGTAAATCAGCAACTCTAATCCTCAAGATCCAGGCCTTGAGGTTGAGGATTGAGGTCCGATATCAAACCCTTCCCTGGGCACAAGTCAACAGATTGTGATTCCTGGGAGGCACAGGAAGATGGACTGTCAGAGACAGAAGAAGTGGAGTACCAGGGCTGCTTGGCCCAATCCAGGGCAATCAGAATCACCCTGCAAGGCTGAGATCTGATTTTGACTAGTACTTGAATAGGAGAGAAGGGGGAAAGACAGAGAACTTCCCTCCCAATCCAGAAGAAGGGCATCCAGGGAACTGAGCCCAGCACTGGAGGCCTGCAACAGAACAGAGGAAGTTTGTGATTGTCTGGGGCTGCAAAAGATCTATCTGAGGGATGCCCCACCTGGCAAAAACTATCCCCAGCACTTGAGGATCCAGGGACCATTCGTGATGGCCCTGGAAATCCTAGCTGAGGGCATCCGCTAGGACATTGTCCTTCCCTGGAAGATGAACTGCTATGAGGGAAGTGTTCAGGGAATAGGCCAGAGACCACAACTTCATTGCCTCGGTGCACAAGGCCGAAGACCGAGTGCCCCCGTTTGTTGATGTACCACATTGTTGTGGTGTTGTCTGTTCTGACTTGTATCACCTTGTCGTGGACAGATGCAGAAAAAGCTTGAAGAGCTAAAAAGACAGCTCTGAGTTCCAGCAAATTGATGTGGAGCAGAGATTCCTGGGGGGACCAAACTCCCTGAGTGGAAAGGTCGCCCATGTGGGCTCCCCAACCCAGAAGGGAAGCATCTGTAGTGAGAGTCAAGTCGTGAGAAGGGGAAATGAAGGGACCCCACTCTTAATTGCTCTGATCCTGCCACCACTGGAGAGCTAGGATCAAGGTTGAGTCACTGAGACCAACTTGGAAAGGGGTCTCTTCTCTGAGACCAAAAGGTTCTCAAGTGAACTGAATGTCTCTCATCTGAAATCTGGCTCCCTGCACAACAGCTGTGGATGCAGCCATGCCCCAGGAGCTGCAGAAAGTGTCTTGCTGGTCGAGAGACCTGCAGAGTGAAGGAAGAGGCCAGAGCCACTAAATTCCTTACCCTTTCTGGGGAAGAAAGGCTCTGGCTAGCTTTGTGTCCAATTCTGCCCCTATAAGGTGAGTACCTGGACTGGTTCCAGAACCGACTTTGGTAGGTTTGCTTGAAAACCCAGGGAGGTGAGAAGCTGCTGGGTGACCTGCAGGTGAGATTTTACCTGTTCTGGGGACTGGCCTACAATGAGCCAGTCGTCTAGATAGGGAAAACAGCAATCCTCTGCCTCCTTAAGTGGGCCACTGCCACTGCTAGACACTTTGTGAATACCCTTGGAGCAGAAGTAGGCGAAGGGCATTGCTCTGAACTGGTAATGACCTGAGGGCAGTTCGAATCTGAGGTACTTTCGATGGGATCTTCTGATTAGGACATGGAAATAGGCATCCTTGAGGTCAGGGAGGCTAGCCAGTCCCCTGGCCTTAGGGAAGGTAAATCATTGCCAGAGTTACCATTTTGAACTTTGGTTTCAAAAGATGCTTGTTCAGATATCTGAGATCTAAAATGGCTGCCATTCTCCTGTCTTTTTGGGGTAAGGAAGTATCTGAATACAGACCCTGCCCTGATGCAGGGAGGAGCCCTTTCTACTGCTCTGAGGCTAACAGGATGAGACCTCTGTTTCCAGAGCGAGGGTCTCTGAAGCACTTAGGTAGAAAAGTCTGCTTCTCAACTTGGGAAACTTTTTAAGCTGAGAACCAGACCCTGTTTACTACTTCCAGAACCCACTTGTCTGAGGTTAAAGAGCCCAATTCTGACTGAAGTAAGCCAGCCTGCCCCACTGGTAAGGAGAATCGCCCTGGGCACCCCATCAGGGTGCCTGTTTCTGGGAGCTTTAGGCTGGGGGTGGGAGCAGGTCTGCCCACCCCCGTCTGCCCTGCCTCTGAAGAAGCCCCTCTGAGCAAAGGCAGAGGGCCTGAGTCTGGTAGAAAGGCCTGTGAAAGGCCTACCCTACCCCTGGGGGCATGCCTTTGAGGAGTGGCTTGCGCTCCTTAGCCTGGGCACTCTTGTAAGTAGTCCTATATTCATCCATCTTCTTCATGTAATTCTCTGTCTGCTCTCCAAACAGAGAATTTCCCACCACAGGAAAATCCATAGCCTTAGTCTGGGTATCCTGTGACAAACTAGTACACCTGAGCCAGGCCAACCTACGAAAAGCTACAGATGTGGCCATGTCCCTAGAGGAAACATCATTAACATCCACAGCAGCATGAAACTGAACCTTAGAGGCTTCAATGCCATCAGCAGCCACCTGTTCTAGTTCACTAGCCAGCTGGCCATGGGCCTGCTTGGCCAATTGCATAACAGTATCCCATCTAGATTTCTGATACCAGCTACATAAGCCATATAATTTGCTTGCCTGAGTCCCAGAGAGGCGCCATATACTGTTTTTTGCCATGGCATCAATCTTCCTGGAATCCTTGTCAGGAGGATGAAGCCAAGGAATATTAGCTTTATCACAGGCAGCAGCCTGAACTACTAACATGACTGCATTGCTGAGAAAGGAATTCTGTATCAGGGCCTGATAATGTATACCTTCTGTCCATCTTTTATCTACAGGAGGCACAGAATTAGGAGCTTTTAAAATTTTAATTGTTTGTTTCCTAAAAGACTTATGTAAAGGAATAGACAATCTCCTAGACTCTGGAATATCCATCATTTCTACAAAATCAGGCTCCTCTTGCTCATCCACAGCCTCTTCTAAAGGAAGCTGGAGGGTTTCAGCAACTTTTTTATAAAACATAAAATGAGATGGGGACTCAGACAGCATGGGGGAGATTCTAAAGGTCTGTCTGGGGAGATGTCCGGTTCAATGGGCACACCCAGACCTTCCCAGCCACATTCATACTGTTCATAATCCTCCTCCCCCTCCTCTGGTTCATAAAATTCCTCAATATCATAATCCTGAACCACTGGGACTGGACGAACCGACCTTTTACCAGATAGTGGTGGTTCGGACGGACCCTGAGACAGTGACTGGACAATTTGTATGACTTTTGCTATCTCTGCAGCAGTTGGAGAAGAATTTTGGACTCAGACCTGCTGATTTTCTTGTTTTCTTTACTGGAATTGGTTCCTCAGAACCAGCTTTCTTTGCCGAGGAAGTCTGGCCCTGGTCAGAGGGGCACTCTCTGGTTCGGTTGGCACCGAACCGGGCTGGCCATCCGGGTCAGCGGACTTTTAGCCTCTCGTTCCCTGAGCCTGCCCAATCTTTTTTCCAGGGTGGCTGCAGGAAATTCTTACATACCTGGCAGTCTGACTGAGGTGGTCAAACCCAGACAATAAACACATGTGGTGTGGTCCAGCTTTGGCAAAGACTTCCCATAAACATCACAGTGTTGAAACCCAGTGGGCCCATTTTTTTTGGGTTTCTCAGACATAATGCCAGCCTAACCAAAACTTGCCCTTTAACGGCAGTGCCAGACAAGACACCTTTATCGTTCCTAACCGTGTCACGGGTATTGGAAAAAAACGTAAGAAATCTGTTTTTTTTAAAACCGATAAGAACCGGGAACCGCACTCTAAAATAGTAACTTTAGTTTTAAATGAGTTTTAAACCCACTGATCGGTTCAAAACCTAACCGATAACTTACAAGTTCCACATAGACAAAACCTTCATTTACTTCTACGGTTACCACAGATAGAGCTTGAATCAGACGGTTTTTGGGTTAAATAAAACTATTCTCGTTAAATCCAACCGAGAAAACACTTTTAAACCGAGAAATGAACCGAGCAGAAGGAGAAATCTCCGGAGCGACTGTTCACTGAGGCGGAGTAAAGAATCTGACAGTTCAAGTTTGAAATGACACAGATAGAGCTGCTTTCGCTCCAAAATTCTATTTTGGAATGGTTTTAACCATTTCACTCCGGGGCAGTTCTAGAGCTGGAACAAACTGCTAATGTCTATAGTATAGCAAGACTTCATGTTGTTTGAAAATCTGTTCCATGCATACCCATCTTATTGCTTACTTCATATTCATCATAGTTCATCTAGTGAAGGCTTGCTACTTTTATTAATAATTTGTAACAGAAATGACAATTTACGACTCAAGTATGCTGACTTTGTCACCTGTGTTTCGGGACTGCACTGTCCCTCCCCACCCAGATGCTAATAAGTTTGATAACTTGTAGCTGGACATAGCATGGTGGAATGCAAGCAACCGATAGAATCCTGCAGTCTATCTGTACAGAGAGTGTAATACTGAGTCACCATACCAGTATTATCTACTTTTAGAATATCACAGAACATACACAGATCTTCTTTGGGGTGATCTCACTCATCAGGTAGGTATGGTACCAGTACCGCAGCAGCACCACTAACATCATAGCCATAGGAACGTCACTGTCAGTGAATGGGAATCCACATGGAAGATTCTCCGCAGTACATTGCTCACTCGTCAGTTCTTTTCCACCATCGAGTTGCAAGCACATTCTCCACTGACGAGCAGCAGTGCAGTGTTGGTGGATTTAGCACCTTTTTCAAAGTAGGACCTATGCACACTTGGAATACAGTAATATCACACAGTTGTTTCACCGAGGCGAGTATTACTGTCTTAATATATTTAAGAGCCCACGCATTTTTTGGAAGGGATGTCCTGCGGACTCCTGTCTTAAGTTTATGGAGTCACGGGCAGATTCACTTACCAAGGTCTTCTGTCTTGAGCTTAAGAAGATCCTTGGCTTGGCTATTTGTTCCAAGTCTCCTGTCTTAAGTTTAAGGAGTCACGGGCAGATTCACTTGCCAAAGTCTTCCCCCCAGGGCTTGCAAGTTGTGCGTTGATCTGATCCCTTCTTTACTAGAGTGATGGTGGGGAAGGACTGCAGATGTGTGTGAATGACCAGTGCCACAACTATATCGGGCTGGTGAGGTCTTGCTGACGTTGTCACATGTGCGGTCAAAGTTGCAAACTTAATAAAAACCTGGTGTGTTTACTGTCATTCCATGATGGTGAAGAGTTCCTATGGTGCACTTGGAATCCACCTGGTGAGTGAGATCACCTCAAAGATCTACTCTTTATGGTACGTTCTACGTATCTGTTATTTCCCTGTGTCACTGATGTATGCCATTTCATTGTGTGTGTAAAAGCAGACAGCAGCTTAGCCTTTACAGTTTTATTCTCCTCTTATCCAATTCCATAGTATTTACAAGAAAATAATTTTCCTGTTTTAGAAAATTGTCAGAAATCAACCCTCAGGAAGCACAGTCAGACAAAGGACCATCGTACAGCACTGGAAGCAGACATTCTTAGAAGGAGACTGTATGCAGTTAGCGACAATGATGAGGCAGAAAGTTCAGAAGACAACAATTCAGCTATTAAATTTGTAAAAGACAGTGAACGTAATCTGTTTAAAGCGGTGTACTTTGCAGCAAAGACAGATATGGCAAATTGCAGTGTCAACCAGCTTTTAGATTTCATTCGCTGGACAGGAGGTCAATGCTCAGTACATGATATAAGTGATTACACTGGTCATGATGTTCAGAGAAGTATTGTGAAAGTATTAGATAGCAAAGTCGTAAAAGAAGTATTGCAAAGTCCTGTGTTTGGCCTGCTAGTTGATGAATCCACAGATCTTTTCAGTCCACAAAACTGTGATAATGTATATTCAATATGTCAGGGAAGGGGAAATAAAACAAAACTAATTGGCAACATCAGGGTAAAGGATGGTTCAGCACATCACTTAGCTGAGGCTATTGTAAACAGATATCAGGCCCTGGGCTTCGTCATGAGTAAACTTGTGGGGTTAGGTAGTGATGGGGCTAGTGCAATGATGGGTACGTCCAATGGTGTTGGTGCACTTTTGACTTCACTGCATTCACCTTTTATGGTTCATGTCCACTGTTTGGCTCATAGATTGGCTTTGGCCTGTTCACAGTCTGCTACTCAATTTAGATACCTACAAGACTTTCAGAGTAACATTAATGGTACATATGCCTATTTCAGTACATCTGCTGTTAGGCAGGCAAAGCTAGAAGATATGCAAAGGGTGATTGGTACAGTAAAAGGAAACCTGAAAGAAGCAATTGACATACGTTGGCTGTCAATGCAAAATGCTGTAAATGCATTACATAAATGTTACCCTGCTATTCTCCCTATACTTAAAGAAGACAGGAATCATGCCAAAGCTCAGAGCCTTCACACGTTTCTCACTATTTATATTTCTGCAGCTGTTCTATGTATGTTCTGTAATATCCTTAAAGTAATGGAAACTCTTTGTAAATCCTTTCAAAAGCAGGATGTGCTGTATGTGGATGTGAAACCACAAGTGTTCTGTGCAATTGGTGAGTTACAAAACATGAAAAGTGAGCCAGGCCCAATCCTGACAGTGTTTCAAGAAGCATGTGAAATTCAGACTAGCGATAGTGGACAAATGACAGCATGTTGGAAAATAAAGGAATCTCAGCAAGATGACATTCAGCTTGAACTCAAGTGTTCACATAAAATAACAGCACAATTCTTAAAACTGAGGGAGGAGTATCTCAATACTCTTATAAGCAACATGAAGTGTAGGTTGTGCCTAAATTCTAAAACGGAAGCACTTCTGGATGCCATTGCCAATCTAACTGACCCACAGTCTGTAGTAGACGGCAATACAGTCAGTGTTCAGAAAAGTTTAGAAATTGTTTGTGAAAAATTTGGTTCCAACACACAATATGACAGTGATCAAGATGATACTGAGACAAATATTCATAAATGCAAGTCTTTACTGGATGAAAATTGTCTCTGCTCAGACGGGCCAAAAACAAAGGCAATGATGCTTGGATGCTATAGGAACCTTAGTTCCGAAAGCTTCATGAGAAGGGTAATTTCAAAGTACTCTGATACAATGCCAGTATACTCAACATTATGTAATATCGCTTTATGCATTCCAGTGACATCTGTAGAATGCGGCGAGGTTTCAGTGTGCAGAATAGGTTAAAGACAAAATTTCGTTGTTCACTAACAGAAGATAGCCTAGAGCTACTAATGAAACTAAACATGGGGCCTGACTTCTCCGACTTTCAAGTCGGTAAATCTGTGACGTGTTGGAAAAAAGAGAAATAAAGGCGTTATATGTCTTTGTGGCAAAAATCAAAAAGAAGGAGACTGGAGAAGCCAACGTCCCAGACAGACAGCCAGGTTTCATGTTTCTGGTAGCAGCAGCAATACTGGTGGTAGCTGTGCCATATTATCCAGAGGTAGCCACACATCAAACAATGATTATGTCAGTATGTCACCATGTATCAGAAGCAATACCTGTTCTGACACTGCAGATGATGGCGGTGAGGGTGCCAGTGCCACTGCAGTTTATCATACAAGCAGTACTAACAGTAGTGCTCATGATGGGGGGAGGGCTGAAGATAGTGAATTAGGCGATGGTAAGGATTTCCTGGAAATAATAGAGGGCATGGATGACAACAATAGCGAATAATTACATAACTTTCAAATTGGACTCGTTTGATCCAGGTTCAGGTGCACATTTTGGGCAAATACAACTTACTGTCAGACATACTGCTGCACATTGCATCAGCAGAAGCAATTATCTGAAAACCATTATTATAAATAGTAAATTCACTCGAAAGCTGTGAAGAAAGCAAAATGTTTATTTTCTTTTTTGTTCCATACTTCTGTCACAGTGCTGCTGTGTACTGTACATGGATGGAGTGTATGGACAAGGCAGCGGTAGCTGATGCAGGATGCATTGTTGCAGCCTGGCTGCTGCAAAAAGTGCAGTGGTGATGGCTGGGAAGGGAGTGGGGACTGGTGTGACTGTGAGTTGCTGAACACAATGGAATACGTAAGGCACTGGATAATGAAAAGTAGTTGCTTACTGTTAAAAGAAGACACAAAGTCTATTGTTCACATCACATGATGATATACTGTACCTTGGTTGGTGGCAATTTATGGTGACAAACACTAGCAGATGTAGAAGTACATACTATACATCTCGTAAGTACACAACAGGTTGCATTGCCTCACATTGCTTGCAAGTTATGGATGTGACACAGCAGTCACATTACATACAGCAAGAATGGGTTATTAAATGTATCATGGGGCTGGTCATACAGGGATAAGTGCATTGTTAAGGCTACATGTTTTCTGCATTACTCTGTCTCCCCCAAATCAATTCTCCACACGTAACCAAAGAAAAAATTACTCACCTTAGTAATGTTGTTTCTTCTAATGGAGTCTTGCTATATTATGACAATTGCAGTATGACCGCAGGTTAGAACTGCTCCGGAGGTGAAATAGTTAACTTCCATGCAAGGCATGGAATCTTGAGCGCGAGCTCGGTTAAGGAAGCTCTGTCTGCTTGCTTTCAAACCGAAACCGTCAGATCTTTACGAGCTAAAACTCACTAATGTTCTGTGTGGAAGCTGTAAACCTACACTAGCCAACTGGCTACTACCCTAACAAACACACTTGTTGGTCTCGAAAAAAAGACTCAAGTCAAGAGACCCAATAATGAAATAAAAACACACTCACCCTAGGGAGGGTGAAACAAAACAACAAAGTGGCAAGAAAAACAGAGTGCCAACACTGTAATGCCCACCCACAGTGAAAAAACGAGGTTGTGAGAGGGGCACGCAGGGAGGGAGGTCATAATATAGCAAGACTCCATTAGAAGAAACAACATTACTAAGGTGAGTAATTTTTTCTTCAAACAACATGAAGTCTTGCTATATTATGACAATTGCAGACTACACAGCAGTACCTCTATGGAGGGGACAGAACCTACTTAGGGAATAGGCTCTGAAGGACAGCTGTGCCAAACCGAGCATCACTCCTAGCTTGAATGTCCAGGGTATAATGCTTGGTAAAAGTGTGAACCATTTTCCAGGTAGCTGCTTGACATATCTCTAGAATGGGGATGTCTCTGGCAGCAGCCAAAGAAGCAGCTGTACCTCTGTAGAGTGAGCCTCAGGCCTGAGGGGAACCTTACCAACTTTTCATAACAGAATTGGATACAAGAGACAATCCATCTGGCAATGGATCTTTAGTGGCAGGTTTCTCTTCCAACCTCACCATAAGTGAGGAACAGTTGGAGGAGTCAAACCTGTGACCCTTGGTATGCTCTATGTAGTAGCTAAGGGCCCTTCACATCTAAGCTGTGCAGCCTCCTATCACCAGAGGTAGAATGGTGATGAAGTAAACAGGAGAGAAATAGATTGATTAAGGTGGAAATCCGAAACCACTTTAGGCAGGAACTTTCTATTAGTCCGAAGGACTACCTTATCTCTGTGAAAGGAGATAAAGTCTGGCTCCACTGACAATGCTTATAATTCACTTATGCGTCTGGCAGAGGTGATAGCTACCAAAAACACAGTTTTCCAAGTCAGGAACTTAAGCTCAGCTGAAGACAAGGGCTCGAAAGGAGGTTGCATGAGCTGAGCAATGCAAACATTGAGATCCTAGGCAGAAGCAGGATCCCTGAATGGAGCGTTAGTGTGAAGCAAACCCTTAAAAAACTTGGCAAATACAGGGTGAGATGAAAGAGGAGAGGGTTTACCTGCTGAAAAAAAAGCAGAGACAGCTGCCAAATGTACCTTCAGGGTAGCTGGTCTCAGCCCTAAAGTGTTTAGATGGACCATATAATCTAGAACTGTGGGTAAATCAGCAGTGTCTGGGGAAATATTCTTTTCCGAGCACCATATGGAAAATCTTTTCCATTTGGGTTATAAGTAGTCCTGGTAGAAGGCTTCCTAGAAGCCATGAGTATATCCATTACACCTTGAGAGAGGTGTAGGCCAGCAAACTCTAGCTCTTCAAGAACCAGGCCTTGAGATTGACAGACTTGAGATTCGAGTACCAAACTCTTCCCTGGGCACGTGTTAACAGATTGTGATTCTTGGGAAGGCACAGGGGAGGATGGACTGCTAAGGACAGGAGAAGAGGATACCAGGGTTGCCTGGCCCAATCCGGGGCAATCAGAATGACCCTGCAGGATTGGACTCTGATTTTGACTAGCACTTTGAACAGGAGAGGGAAAGGAGGGAAGGCATAGAGAAACTTCCCTTCCCAGCTGAGGGCTAAGGCGTCCAGAGGACTGAGCCCAAGACTGGGGCCTGCAGCAAAAGAGAGAAGTTGATGATTGTCTGGAGCTGCAAAGAGATCTATTTTGGGTGCCCCATCTGGCAAATACCACTCCCAGAACCAGGGGATCCAGGGACCACTCGTGATGGCCCTGAGAGATCCTGCTGAGAGTATCTGCCAGGACATTGTCTTTGCCTGGGAGGTGAACTGCCATAAGGGAGGTGTTCAGGGAGTACGCCAGAGACCACAACTGCATGGCTTCGGTGCACAAGGCCGTAGACCGAGTGCCCCTGTTTGTTGATGTACCACATTGTAGTGGTGTTGTCTGTTCTGACCTGCACAGTCTTGTTCTGAACAGATTTTGAGAAAGCTTGAAGTGCTAGAAAACTACTCTGAGCTCCAACAGGTTGATGTGGAGCAGAGATTCCTGTGGGGACCACAGTCCCTGGGTAGTGAGATTGCCCATGTGGGCCCCCAGAGGGATGCATCTGTAGTAAGGATTAATGAGTGAGGCTGAGTGACAAAGGGAACTCCTTGTCTCAGGTTGCTCTGATCCTGCCACCACTGAAGGGCTTGGATCAGGGATCGAGTTACTGGGATCAGTTTGGTAAGAGGATCCTTTCTTTGTGACCAAAAGGCCCTCAGATGGAACTGAATGTCCCTCATCTGAAACCTTGCTCCTTGCACTACTGCTGTGGAAGCAGCCATGTGCCCTAGGAGCTGCAGAAAATGCCTTGCTGGTCGAGAGACCTGCAGGGTGAATGAAGAGGCCAAGGAGACTAGGGTGTTTGCCCTGTCCAGAGGGAGGAAGGCCCTGGCTTCCTGGGTGTTCAGCTCTGTGCCTATGAAGGTTAGGAGCTGGACAGGCTCCAGTACTGACTTTGAGAGATTCAGAAGGAAACCTAGTGACGTAAGCAGTTGCTGAGTTATCTGAAGATGTAGGTTGACCTGATCTGGGGATTGTCCTGCTATGAGCCAATCGTCCAAATAAGGAAAGATGGCAATCTTTTGCCTTCTTAGGCAAGCTACTGCTACTGCTAGGCACTTGGTAAATACCCTTGGAGCCGAGATGAGTCCAAAGGGCATTGCTCTGAACTGGTAATGGCCTGAGGGCAGCTCGAACCTGAGGTACTTTCGGTGGGAGCTTCTGATGAGAATATGGAAATAGGCATCCTTGAGGTCCAGGGATGCTAGCCAGTCCCCTGGCCTTAGGGAAGGTAAAATGATTCCCAGAGTCACCATTTTGAACTTTGGTTTTAAAAGGTGCTTGTTTAGGTATCTGAGATCCAGGATGGGCCTCCATTCTCCTGTCTTTTTTGGGGTAAGGAAGTACCTGGAGTACAACCCTTTGCCCTGGTGTAATGGTGGAACCCTTTCCACGGCTCTGAGAGCGAGGAGGGTGGAGACCTCTGACTCTAAGGTGAGTGCCTCCGAAGGAGATGCTGGAGGAAAAGATCTGGTCCTCAGCTTCGGAAATTTTTTGAAGCTGAGGACCAGTCCCTGGCTTACTACTTCCAGGACCCACTTGTCTGATGTGAGAGATTTCCAGCCCTGGACAAAGTAAGCCAGCCTGCCCCCTACCGGTAGAGGAGAAGCGGCCCTGTCTACCCCAACAGGGTGCCTGCTTGGCAGGGGCTTTGGGCTGAGGAGTGAAGCAGGCCTGCTTGAACCTCCTGCCCCTTCCTCTAAAGAATCCCTCTGGGCATAGGGAGGAAGAGGAGGCTTGAGCCTGATAAAAGGCCTATGAAAAGGCCTGCCTCTGCCCCTGGGAGGCTGCTTCTGAGGAGTGGCCTGCCTTTCCTTGGCTTGTGCACTCGATAGGTGGTCCTGTATTCATCCATTTTCTTCATATAATTCTCTGTTTGCTCCCCAAACAAAGAATTGCCAATCACAGGAAAATCAATGGCTTTTGACTGGGTATCCTGTGACAATGTGGTGCATCTGAGCCAGGCCATTCTGCGAAGTGCCACAGAAGTAGTCATGACTCTAGAAGATACATCATTAGAGTCCACCGCAACATGAAATTGCAGTTTTGATGCCTCGATACCATCTAAAGCCACCTGTTCCAGATCCCTGGCAAACTTGTCAGGGAGTTGTTTGACTAGAGCCAGCACAGTAACCCATCTGGATTTCTGGTATCTGGCAGCAAAAGCCATGTAATTTGCTTGTCTGAGCCCCAAGGATGCTGCCATGTACTGTTTCTTTGCCATAGCATCAATCTTCCTGGAGTCCTTTTCAGGAGGATGTGAAGCTAGGGGGATATTTGCCTTGTCACAGGCTGCAGCCTGCACTACACCCACATGGCTGCATTGCTGTGTGAGAAATTCTATGTCAGAACCTGATAAAGTATACCTTCTGTCCATCCTTTTATCCACAGGAGGTATAGAATGAGGAGTTTTAAAACTTTTACTGTCTGTTTCTGAAAGATTTATGAAGGGAATAGTCAGTCTCTTAGATTCTGGAATATCCATCATTTCTACATAATCAGGCTCTTCCTGATCATCCACAGCTTCTCAACAGGAAGCTGAAGAGTTTCAGCAACCTTCTTGTAAAAGATGAAATGCGAGGGGACCTGAAAGCCTGGGGAACCCCTAAAGGTCTGTCTGGGAGGTAGCTGGCTCAATAGGAACGTCCAGATCTTCCAGACCATAATCACTCTCTTCACACTCTCCCCGCCCCCCACGGTTCATAAAATTCCTCAAAATCATAATCCTGAACCGATGGGATCTAGAACCAACGCCTCCCAGATGGAGTCGGTTCAGGAATCGGGAAAGAGACTGGACAATTTGGATTGCTTTGGCTATCTCTTCAGCTGTTGGGGAAAGGACTTTTTCCACAGCAGCAGACTTTCTAGTCCTTTTGCAGGAACTGGCCTCAGAGCCAGTTTCTTCGCTTGCCCGAGGAAGTATTGCCCTGGTCAGAGGGCACTCCTCAGGTTCAGCTGGCACCAACTGGGCTGGCCATCCGGTCAGAGGACTTTATGGCCTCTTCCCTGAGCCTCACCAACTCTCTTTCAACGGTGGCAGCAGGGAAATTCTTGCAAATCTGGCAGTCTGAATCGAGGTGGTCAAACCCCAGGCAATAAACACAGGAGGTGTGAGGGTCAGCCTTGGCAAAGGCTTCCCCACAGACATCGCAGTGCTGAAACCCAGTGGGCCCGGTTTTTCTTTTGGGTTTCTCAGACATTATGCCAGCCTAACCAAAACTTGCCCGTTTATGGCAATCCACCAAGCAAGACTCTCCTATCGGTTCCCAACCGTGTCATGGGCCGTAAAAACGAATGAACTGCTTTTTAGAACAGATAGGAACCGAGAACCGTGAACTTCTAAAAAGGACTAGCAATTGAAAATGTAACCTAATCGGTTCGAACCGAACCGATAAATGTTTTACAAGTTCCACACAGAAATTGTGATGTAAAACTATCTATTACTACGCTACCACAGACAGAGCTTGAACCTAACGGTTGCGGTTAAATTTATTATTTTAAACTGTTTTAAACCTCGAAATGAACCGAGCAAAAGGAGAAATCTCCGGAGCGACTGTTCAGTGAGGCGGAGTAAAGAATCTGACGGTTTCGGTTTGAAAGCAAGCAGACAGAGCTTCCTTAACCGAGCTCGCGCTCAAGATTCCATGCCTTGCATGGAAGTTAACTATTTCACCTCCGGAGCAGTTCTAACCTGCGGTCATACTGCAATTGTCATACTATAGCAAGACTTCATGTTGTTTGAAAAACTGGTTTGTGTACCCAGCAAGACAACATCTTGCCAGGCCATTAGTCACTCACTGTTATATATTTGACAAATTTTAGCACTGACTCACACAGACTGATTTTTTTGGCCTTGATAAGCATCAAAAATGTCATCACTGCAGGAGTCACCCAATTTCTGCAAAGTGTCAAGTTCAACCAACCAAGTGCCGACACCTATGGTACCAGCAAGTTGAAATGTTTTTATGTTTCAAAGTATAATAATTGTGGCTTACCAATTTGAATGTTATCATTAGCACTTTTACCTTGTTAAATAAGTTCAAGTTAGAATGGTAAGGTAGATTTTAAAACAGCTGTTCCTTGATTGAGAAAGACTGTACAGTTAAATCTAATGGACGATGCACACACAATACCCCCACCCAGGCACTGTCAGGCTGCAGCAGGCACCCATGTAGAACTTGGCTATTTGTCCATGATGAGTTATGTATTACAATACATATACCCAATACCAGGCAGGGCCAGCCAAACACATTGGGTAAATACATCATGGTTATTTTGGAACAATTATGTAATTTTCACTTTATACAACATCATATATTTCACTGTACTACAATTTAATTAACTTGTTATAATGTTATTTCCACTTGTAGAAATGGAACAGGACACAAAAACACAGAGATAATAACAATGGGACAGATAGGAAACTTACAATGGAAAGAAAGGCAGCTTTGAGATAATACAAGGTAAAACACAAAACTAATACAATACTGTAACAAACAGTACAGAACCATTGAAAATGGTGTTAAGGACTACTGTTTTAAGTTTATGGAGTCCTTTGCAGATTCAGTGGTCCTTTTGTCAAGATCTTCTGTCTTAAGTTTAAGAAGATCCTTACAGGCAGCCTGCAGGTGGCTGTATATAGCATGTGGTGGGTGTGTGGTATATAGCAGGGACTCCTGTCTTAAGTTTACGGAGTTGTCAGTTGTCCCTTTGTTAAGACCTTCTGTCTCAAGTTTAAGAAGATCCTAGGCTCTATATAATACCACCACACCATTTGTAATGATTGTTTGTGGTGTTTATTTTTGTTTTACCTCAAAACTTAATTTCTTTCCATTGGAATGTCCATATGTGGCAGAGAAGCCCATTATTCTGAGTTCAATTACTAGGCTATAAGTGGAGAAAACATCTTGTGATACGTTACTAAATTGTAATGTAAGTGAAATAAATGGCGTTATAAAGTGAGAAAAAAATATTTATGCAAAAATAAGATTTATTTAGCCAGTTTATTTGCATTGCCAGACAGTGCCACTGGAGTATTTATGATGCAGTGTGGCAGTCGGCAGAATAGCCCATTTTTCCAACATGAGTTGTGATGATAATAACAAATTACTAAAGATTTTACTTTATAACTAAATAAACAATGGGTAGTAATCAATCACTGATTACCACACTATGAATCATGTAGGTGGCAGCAGCCTAGCATACTGCAAGCAGCAGGCATCTATCTGCAAGCAACAGAAAGAGCCGCTAATGCCAAAAGTGCTACATTGCAGATTCTGAATAAGCATACTGCCAGTAAATCTCATACCAAAAACTAGATTTTTACGTTACTTCGTTTTAAAGTCAGTAGCCATTTTGTAACCTTGACTGCACTAACTGTGCAATAAAAGCAGGTGTCGTTGAAGTGCTGTGTAGCTCTCTAACATACTAGATAATATTGTATACAGTACACAATGATTATTACTAATCTATGCACAGTGATGATTTGAAGATACTGGCATGGCACTGTCTACTATACAAGAACTGAACAATTCATGAAATAAACACATTGTCTGAAAACGATTACTGCGTGCTTACGTTTTCATTTCTTATCATTGAGAAATGAATTTATGTGGATGTAGCATGGATTACAGTAATGTACACAGAAGGCCAGTGAGTTGACTTCTAAAACTATAGGAGTTGGAGTATTTTGACTGCAAAAATTTGTCGACTGGAATTATTTTGACTTCCAAAAAATTGACAACTGGAGTATTTCTGAACCGCCCATTGGTGCAGAGCAAGAGCCAATGGGCGTGCAGCCCATACCGTACGTGACAGTCCAGATTTGTGAGTGAATCTTAGATCAATAAAAAATTATTTGGAAACCAGACTCACCTCTCTGTATAAATGATATAGTTAACTCTTTTCTAAATCAAGAAATAGAAACTTTAAAAGGTATGAAACTAACCAATTACTTGAAAACTTCTACACACTATTTGATATTATAAAAAGTAAATTAGAGTGTTTTACCATCTTTGACAAAAACAAATCTAAAACAAAATTGTTGTTTCAGTAATGACTGTAAGGAACTAAAAAAACTCAGAAAACTGTATAAACAGGATATTAAACAAAAAAGCAAACGTATTGAAATATATCAACAAAGAAAGGAAAGTATACAAAAACTTATTGAAAGAAACAATAAATATAAATTATCAAAAGCAATGGGATGTAATGAGAATGGTTATTAATAACAGAGATAATAAAGGCTTTTGGCAACTGGTAGCCAAGGGAACAAATAACTTTAAGGGGACTCTTGACTCATATATTACAGAGTATAAATGGATCAGTCACATTACTCAAATTTTCTATGATCCAACAATAGAAAACTCTGCTCAAAGTATAATAAATGGGGACTTTAAGGTACCGGTAATAACATATTCTGAAGTTTATATGGCCATAAATACATTAAAATTACAGAAGAGCTGACCCAGTGGCGCTGAGGGTTGAGGTGCTGGATGCCACACCTCGCGGTGCACCAGCGACCCGGGTTCAATGGCGAGCCAGGTGCCAGGGGTCGGCAGGGAGGAGTTGGATTGGCAGTGGGAGGGTGCTTTCCTCTCCTGGGAGAGATTCAGGATTTCCAGCCGAGATTAGTGGCCCCCGGTGGAGATCGGGGGTACTACATGCGTGGGACAAAAAATTAGGGGACGAGCAAGGCAGGCATCTACGAGGGTAGCCTGCATGATGATGCCATTGCACGCCATGCTTGTGGGGGAAAAAAACAAGAAATGCCTCCTACACTGTGAGTGGGATGACGGTGGCCCCAGGGGAATCGCCCACATCCCGGACATTCCCAGATCTCTCTCCATGGCCGATCCATCTGCAACAGGTAAGGCACTTCATACTTAGGGAGTCAGCTGCTGGAGGAAGGGTGGAATCAGCCCTGGAGATGGTACCGGGGGTTGAGCCTGCCTGTGGTCATTCAGGGGAGGAGATCCTGGGAGATGCAGAGGGTTCAGGCAGGGAGTAGGGCAAAATCTGAGTGGGCATTCCTGAAGGATGCCTGGGGGTGTAGGTGTATAAAGAAAGTTAAACAAAAAAAAAAAATTACAGAAAGCACCCAGCCCAGATAACATCCCAGCTGAAGCCTTCATCAATCAACTGCCTACAGTGACAACAAATTGCAGTGCCATCCTATACGCAGATGACCTGGTGATAATGGTCCACTCCAGTGACACGGCCACTCTTACCAAGAGCCTGTCCAAGGACTTTAACCAGGTCCTGACCTGGGTGATGGATCATAAACTGGTCTTGAACCTGAAAAAAACTCAGGCTATGTTATTTGGCTCTACTGCCAAAATCAAAGCCTCAACATCCCCCCTGAACATAATCAATCTGGATGGCTCCTCCCTCCCTGTGGTAAACTCGGTCAAGTACTTCGGGGTCACATTAGGCCCCCAACTTGATATGGGGAGTCACATTGCTAAAGTCTGCAGAACAGTAAACTCCAAGCTGGGACTGGCCTACAGGGCCAAGTACAACCTTACACCTGCGGCCAGGCTTGTCCTAGTGAGAGGAGTCCGCCTTCCCTCCCTCAGCTATGGTCTGCACATTTTGCTTGCTCTACTAAGGCACATCTCACCAGGTGGCACCGGCATACAACAATATCTGCCATTTTGCCCTAGCGGTCTCCCCGCCTCACCCATTTCTGTGAGCTTTATAATAAACACCGGTGGCTCTCCCCAGCCAGATACCTGGACTTTGGGATAGGTTGCCTTACGGGCAAGGTGATCAGAACTGGTACCCCATCGGGACTGGCCCAGCTTCTACCACCAGCTGACATTTCTCCTTACTCATTAAGGTCTTAAGCCCAGGGTACGCTCAAAGTTCCTGCCACAAGAACTCTCATGGGAGCTAGGGACTTTATTGTGTGTGTGCCCAAACTCTGGAACTCCCTCCCAGAGTCTGTTTGCATGGCTCCCTCCCATCAGTGCCTCCAAAAATTTATGTGGGACTTCTTGAAACAAGCCTCAGCACGTGACTGCCCCAGCCTCCCTAGGGACACACTGCCTTTTACAGGGCTGCCTGGAAACTACTGCTGCTCACCCCACTCCACTACCATTACCTGACCTGGATCTAACTGTTGGCTTGCAGACCCTGGTCTTGTCTTAACCTGGTATCCTTATTATATGTTATTAACTTGACGTACTTGTAACTAAATGACTATAAGCTGTACCATTGCTTTCTACTCCTCTGTAAAATGTGTCCA